>CM064350.1:2400000-3600000 GCA_032595735.1 Pelochelys cantorii
TTGTTTTGTATTATCTAAGGCCAAATTCTCACAAGGGCCCCTTCTCACAGACCTCACCGGTCTTTTTTCCCACTTCCATCTCATCAGGAGTTTTCAGGCTGTACAGTCCATGGCAATGAACTGAGATATCCCCAATAGGCCAAGCTGCCTTGTGGCCAGTGCCTGTGCTTTGCTTTCTCTCCAAAGGCTACGAACAGTGTGGTGCCAGCAGTTGCAGTGACTGTACAGATTTTTTTGCATTACAGAGAAAACATATAAAACCAATCAGAGTTCCAACACCCATGCTAAAAGCTCACCAGAGGTCACCCATGGGACCCCTGGGCAGGATCAGGTCTCTCCAACCATTCTGCAAGGAATGGGGAACCCATGGCTTAAAGGTTCTGTCTGTTTTCTGGATCAGAAAGAAGACTCTGAGTGAGTTTAAACTCAGGCTATTTATCCAAAAGCCCTTTCTTTGTCTCCTAGTTTCTGAGAAACCCACCTTGAAACAGTATATGCAAATCACTCCATGCATAGTATCTCTCTAGCACTAGTTAATGACTTTTCTTAATCACTCCCTTATCCTTTCCCATTTTTAGTTGCTGGTAGGTCTTGTGGTAGCTTTCTTCTCTGAAGCGTCCGCTTTTGCGCAAAAACTTGACAGCTGTCTACACTGGCTGCTTGATTTTGTGCAAAAGCACTGACGTTCTAATGTAAGAAATCAGTGCTTCTTGCGCAAATACTTTGATGCTCCCGTTCGGGCAAAAGTCCTTTTGCGCAAAAGTTTTTGTGCAAAACGGCCAGTGTAGACAGCTCAGATTTGTTTTGCGCAAAAAAGCCCTGATCGCGAAAATGGCGATCGGGGCTTTCTTGCACAAAACCACGTCTAGATTGGCACGGACGCTTTTCCGCAAAAAGTGAAAAGCGTCCGTGCCAATCTAGATGCTCTTTTCCGCAAATGCTTTTAACGGAAAAACTTTTCCGTTAAAAGCATTTGCGGAAAATCATGCCAGTCTAGACGTAACCCCTCTGTCCCACAGTGATAAATGTAGTAACCTGAGGCCCTGAAACATAAGCCCATGTATCACAGGCCTGATCTGAGGCCTAGGCAACAATGGTCAAGACTTTGCAAAGTTAAGCTTTGCAAAGGCAGGTTCTGCTCACAGAACTTGGCAAGAACTGGGCTGATATTACAGAAACACTCCGACCTAAGAGGCATAGATTGTAAACACATTCCAGAAGGATAGTAACAGAATACCTCTTAGGAGACATCTTGGTACAAACATACTCCCCACAGATAACAGGAACAAACCGACTCAGGATCAGCACAGGGATCAGCATGACAGCACGATGGATAGCAGTGTTTTGATCGAATCACCATGTACAAGGTAATGGGCAGTAGCAAGGTATATCGGAGGGTGGCACCCGATATATCAGGAGTGATGTGTAATTTGTTTGTGTCTGTGTAAAAAAATGTACCTTAGAGCAGTGGTTCCCAACTGCCAGTCCAAAGATCGGTGCTGGGCCATGAACCGCTGGCTGCTGGGCCGTGGCGGCTGCTGGTACTGAAGCTGGTTGCTGTGTGGTGGCTCAGGGAGCCAAGGTGTACCGCAGCCCAGGTGTACTCCAGTAGGGTATTAGCCAAGGGGGAAGGGAGAAGCTCATTTAAAATATCCTCGGCTGATTGGGAAGAGAACTACTTAGAAAAGCTAAGAACTATTTAGAAAAGCTAGACATACACAAATCCATGGGTCCAGATTTAATGCATCTGAGGATACTGAGGGAGTTGGCAAATGTCATTGCAGAGCCTTTGACCATTATTTTTGAAAACTCATAGAGACTGGGAGAGATCCCGGATGATTGGAAAAAGGCAAATGTAGTGCCCATCTTTTAAAAAGGGAAGAAGGACAATCCAGGGAACTATAGACCAGTCAGCCTTACCTCAGTCCCTGGAAAAATCATGGAGGGGATCCTCAAGGAATCCATTTTGAAGCACTTGGAAGAGGGGAAGGTGATCAGGAATAGTCAACATGGATTCACGAAGGGCAAGTTGTGCCTTACCAATCTGATGAGCTTCTATGATGAGGTAACTGGCTCTGTGGACATGGGGAAGTCAGTGGATGTGATATACCTTGACTTTAGCAAAGCTTTCAATACGGTATCCCACAATATTCTTGCCAACAAGTTAAGGGAATGTGGATTGGATAAATGGACTGTAAGGTGGCTAGAAAGCTGGCTAGATTGTCGGTCCCAGAGGGTAGAGATCAACGGCTGGATTTCTGGTTGGCGGTTGGTTTCAAGAGGAGTGCCCCAAGGATCAGTTCTAGGGATGGTTTTGTTGAACATCTTTATTAATGATATGGATGAGGGGATGGATTGCACCCTCAGCAAGTTTGTGGATAACACTAAGGTAGGGGGAGAGGTAGATGTAGGGATAGGGTCCAAGGACATTGCAGGGCAGGGGTAGAGTCCAGAGTGACCTACACAGATTAGAGGATTGGGCCAAAAGAAATCTGATGAGGTTCAACAAGGACAAGTGTAGAGTCCTGCACTTGGTATGGAAGAATCCCAAGCATTGTTACAGGCTGGGGACCAACTGGCTAAGTAGCAGTTCTGCAGAAAAGGACCTGGGGATTACAGTGGATGAGTAGCTGGATATGAGTCAACAGTGTGCCCTGGTAGCCAAGAAGGCAATAGGCATATTAGGTTGCATTAGGAGGAGCATTTCCAGGAGACCTAGAAAAGTGATTATTCCCCTTTACTCAGTACTGGTGAGGCCATATCTGAAGCATTGAGTCCAATTCTGGGTCCCGCACTGTAGAAAGGATGGGGACGCATTGGAGAGGGTTGCATTGGAGGGCAACCAAAATGATTAGGGGCCTGGAGCACATGACCTTTGAGGAGAGGCTGAGGGATTTGGGCTTATTTAGTCTGCAGAAGAGAAAAGTGAGGGGGGATTTGATAGCAGCCTTCAACTTCTGGAAGGGAAGCTCCAAAGAGGATGGAGAGAGTCTGTTCTCAGTGGTGACAGATGGCAGAACACAGAGCAATGGTCTCAAGTTTCAGTGGGGAGGTCTAGGTTGGATATTAGGAAAAACTATTTCCCTAGGAGAGTGGTGAAGCACTGGAAAGGGATACTAGATACACAAGGTCTCTTGCTCAAGTGGTAGCATTTGCAAGTGACAGTAAATACAGAAGAGCTCAGCTTGACTTTTGCTTAGTCCAGTTAGTCAAAAACCAAAAAGAGCCAAAGAGTACGTGTCTGTCATCTGCACATGAACAGGCTTCCTCCTAGGGGCTGAGGGAGGGCAGCGGGAGCAGAATGCCACTATGCTGACAAACTCAGCTTCTTCCCTTTTAGAGCTGCGGGGGGGAAGCATTTCAGCATTTCTTATACCATTGATCTCACAGCATATTACACTTTCACATGCCACTGAGAGGCAGCCGCCTCTGGGGTGAAGCGCAGCACCTGCTTGTACAAAAAGCTGTTACTCAGCATCAAGATGCATCCACCTCTGGGGTGGGAGCAAGGCAGCTATTTATCAGCTCATGGCCATGCTAAAAAAGTATGACAGGCAAGAACAGAGACCAAATACCAAATCTTGAATTTTAGGCACTCAAACAAGGGCCTGATTCTCAGAAGTACTGAACACACTCAGCTCCCATCGGCCTTGCAGCACCTGACCCCTCTGACAAAATCCAGCTACTTCATTGGGTGGATTTTGATTTCTAACTTTACACAGCAGCATTTGACAGAACTGGATGGTATGGCAGGCTGGCACAGCATGGGCACCTGGGTTATGGGATAAAATCCATGTGGCAGATGGCAGCTGGCTGTTCACAGCGGCTCTGGGGGCCAGGGCTGGAGTACATATTTTGGCAGGCCAGTTACACCGTATTTGCATATTTGCATGTTCATTATTTCCATAATGAATATGCAAATATCATAGAATCATAGAACCATAGAGCTGGAAGAGACCTCAGAAGGTCATCAAGTCCAGCCCCCTGCTTTAGGCAGGACCAATCCCAACTAAATCAACCCAGCCAGGAATTTGCAGTACAAATGTTAACAGTCTTCCAAAAGTTTGTGAATGGCTTTGCCAGTCCATGGTATATAAAAGATTGGGAACCACTATCTTACAGGGACTGTCCTTATCCAGCCTAGGGGGCAATGGAAAATCTTGCCACTGACTGAGCTGAGTCCATTGTCAGAGGATGCTCCTGTACAAGTAGAACTGTAGCTATCTGATTCAGGCAGCTAGAGACAGGGCTTTATTTGATAATAAACCCTGCCAGGTGCCCTCACCTTGTCTGATTTTGTAGTCTTTGGAGATTCTCTCAGAATCTGCTAGGTGGGATATCTGCATAGAGCCAGCGCAACACACATGGGAACTAATGCACCCAGCTGTGGTTATCATCATTGAACAGAGCAACACAGCTGTCAGGATATTGCATTAGGTTGCAATGTCTGTTATAACTCTAAATGACAGGAATTTGTTTAAGTCTTTGTTTCGGGATCTATATGCTGTATGCAATGTGGTCCATACGGATAGGCACTTGGGAAGTGGGTCAGCCTATCAGACCGTAGCATGCAAATTGCTCACTTTTCACAATGCCTCATTCTCAGAGAAGATCTGAGAGACATTAAATAGATGAGGGCTTGGGTTGTCAGACTTCTGAGTTCCAAATGCAAGAATAAGAGAGCCCAGTTCTGTAAAACACTGAACCACCTTACCCCTTTCCTTAACTGAGCTCACAGAAGATGCTAAGCATCTCCTTGCTGTTACTGATTATATTCCTGCAGCAGAAAGGCACCCTGTTGTGCTAGGTGCTGCACATACATGAAGTGAGAGATCCTTGCTGACTCAAAGGCTATGTCTACACTGGTGGCTTCTTGCGCAAGAACATCTTGCGCAAGGGTTCTTGTGCAAGAAGTCTTGCGCAAGAAAACGTCTACACTGCCATGTGCGCACTGTGCTTTTGCGCAAGAGCGCCCATGGCAGTGTGGACGCTCTCTTGCGCAAGAAAGCTCTGATGGCCATTTTAGCCATAGGGCTTTCTTGCGCAAGAAATCCCTGCCAAGCGTCCACACTGCCCTCTTGCGCAAGAGCTCCTGCGCAAGAGGGCTTACACCTGTTAAAAAAGAGCATAGCTCTTGCGCAAGGAGCCCTCTCTTACCACACCGTACTGTAAATTTACTTGCGCAAGAGCGGGCGGGCAGTGTGGACACTCTGCAGATTCTTGCGCAAGAATGGCTGTACCTGCGCAAGTAGCCGCGAGTGTAGACATAGCCAAAGAGTTTAAATCTAGTCAGCATGGGGGGAGTGAAGGATTACCAGCTCCATTTTGCAGATGGGCAACTGGTGCACAAAAAGATTAATGAGGGCTTCAGTTGCCTTAAATCTCAATGTTAATGACTTACCTGCACTAACACAAGGAATTTCTGAAAGAGCTGGAGACTAAGCCCAGATCTCATGAATACTAAACTGGGTTTTACTACAAAACCATCTCTTTGTCTGACAGAATGGAGCTCTTATAAAATGAGGGCCTTTAAAGCCAGTGCAAATTTCAGAGGCAAGATTTATAAATGAAGAATGCTTCCATTCACGTTGATTAGCCTGAATTGTGTCTTCTCTCTTCAGCTATTTCCTCTAAATACATTTTTTGTTTTTGTTAAAAGCCCAAGTAAATCCACTGTAACATATGTAAATCCACCTCCTGACTTCTCAGTCCGCCAAATATGTTAGCTCAACTCTGGGCTTTAAAGCATTGATTTCAAAATCAGAACTTTGTTTTTTATAAGTGTTCAAGATGTGCTGACAGTTTTTATTAATCAAAACAGAGCGTATGTCACTCAGACTCTGGCTAATGCAAATGCCTATAAATCCACCTTGCAACAGACACACTGAATAGTAGGCTTGTTGCTCCCATTGAAGTTAACGGGAATGGGACTGGTCCCTGTACTTTTCACAGCACAGCATATTTTCCCACACCATGCTGGGATGGGCAGATTTCTATGCCTCATGGTTAGAAACTACGTGGGAGGTGATGTAAAACAGAAAACATAATGCCTCTGAGATGCACCCTCACCCTGTTCACCAGGTTGAGGTAAATTGTTGCAGCCTCTTTGAGGTCACTGGAGCTATCCTGACTTAACACCAGTGAATGATCTAGCTGTGGTGCCAAATGGCACTTTATAAGAACAGAAATTATTTAAGTGTGTGGCTAGTGCCCTGTACTAATGAATTACAAATAATTCCTCCAGGAAGGACCCATTGCTGAGTAAATCTGTCCCATGGACATGCTTCTAACTAGTGAGGTTTAAAGGGTAAGCTATTTTTTTTAAAATATATTTTATTCCTAATAAGTTAAATGGACACAGAAATTTCCCACTTGCCTCATTAGCAAATATTACCTCATTTTTCTTTTACAATGTAGCTGGTGATAGGGGGATAGAGGAAGAATATAAACACCTGGCAGGAATGCATAATCTGCATAAATTCAAATAGTGATATTCTCAACAGGAAGCCCAGCCTGAATGCAACTTTCTGATCAGACACTAAGTACTTAGTGATGATTTCATTTTGTATAGATCCCACATGGCTGGGAATAGTTTGGCATCCAAATCCCATCAAAGTTGTAAGCCAGACTCCCTCAGACTGCTGTAGTGAAAATTCCAGCCTATCTATATGTAATGCGCTGGCTAAATTGGCACTGTGTTCTTGTAGACAGCTTTAGAGACTAGTAGGTGCTAGTGGAGTAACAACAATAATAAAATAAAAATAATAATATTCTATTGCAATAGCAACTAGAGGTGCAACACCATTGTGCTAGACACACTGCAGACATAACAAAAGCTTGGTGTCTGTCTCAAAATTAGCTGAAATGAGGTCTATGTCAGTGGTTTTCAAACTTTTTTTCTCATGACCCAGTTGAAGAAAATTGTTGATGCCCTTGACCCAACATAATTGGACTAAAGTGTGGACTCTGGGGTGGGGCTGAGGATGAGAGCTTTGGGCTGTAGGAGGGGACTCAGGCATTTGGGGTGGGGGTCAGGGCTGGGGCAGGAGGGGCTTATCTTAAGTGGCTCCTGGTCCGTGGTGCAGTGGCGGGGAGGGGGCGGGGGGAAGCTAAGGCAGCTTCCTGCCTCTCCTGGCCCCACAGACCATGCTGTGCCTAGGGTTGCCAGGTGTCCGGTTTTAAACCAGACAGTCCAGTATTTGAGCTTTCTGTTTGGGAAACAAATTGAGAAAATAGAAATGTCCGGTATTTTCGAAATAAGATGTAATGTCGACTGTGATGTAATGTCAAGCGTGTCTGGTATTTTTGTAGAAACCATCTGGCAACCCTAGCTACGCCCAAAAGCAGCCAGCAGCAGGTTCCCAGCCAATGGGAGTGCGGAGCTAGTGCTTGGGGCAGGGGTAGTGCAAGGAGCCCTGTGCACTCTTCTGCCCCCTCCTTCAAACTCCCCCCCCCCCCCCAGCTGGTTCTGCTGCTGGCTGCTTCTGGGCACAGCATGGTCTGCGGGGCCAGGACCAGCCCTAATGTGGGTAAGAAAGTGAAGTTGTATGAAAGACAGGACTGCAGGTGTGAGGGAGACCTTGATTGACAGAGACATGTAGGCTGCCAGAGGACAATGAAAAAGGTGGGGCCTAGAACAAGGGTTTGGGAATAGCAGTTTAGGGGAGGGGGGCACAAGGTGCTGAAAAACATTATTGATGTCTAAAGCAAACAAAACCTCATTCCTGCACTTCCGGTACACCTTGGTCCTTCGTAGTCAAGTTTCTGTGAACCTCTCAAAGCTCCGATACATTCTGGCCAGCTCTGCCTGACGGAGGTGGGGGGAGGAGTGGAGAGGAGGCATCTGCATGCTGCGGTTTCCCCCTCTCCATTCAGGCTGGAGCCACGTGCATTGCTGCTAGCCCAGGGAAACGGTGTCCCTGAGTTCGCCTGCATGTGTTTCTCCTACCACTCCGACTACCTGGGATTCACTCCAATGGGAGTGGTGCAAGATGGTGCCTGCAAGTGCAGGGTGGATAGAACCACCTGATCCCCTCCAAACAGGAGCTTCACTAGGTAGGCACCCCAATCTGCTGTCCTCTCCCGCACTCTACCTCTAAAACCCTGCCCCCCAACCCCAGCATGATCCTAGGGTTGCCAGATGGTTTCTGAAAAAATACCGAAAAAAAGGACCCCGAGAGTTGTTAAGCAAAAAAAACCCCAACCAACCAAACAAACAAAAAAAACCCCAGCGTGGCCCCTTTAAGAAAGGCTTTGCTTTTGAGGTTTTTGGTCCTAACAGGCCTCTGGAGGCTGCCCATCATCTTGTCTCCCTGCTCCGGGCCGGACAGCTCCCCTGTGGAACCTGGTAAGCACCGGGGTTTTCACCTCCTGGCTGGGAAAAAGTCAGAAAGTACCGGACATTTTAGGTGTCCAGTATTTTCTGAATTTTTTTACCTGACAGGAGGTGAAAATACTGGACCGTCCAGTTCAATACTGGACACCTAGCAACCTTACCTGCTCCTGCACTGTGCTTCTCGCCCCAGTTCACTGCCCAACAGCTCCCTCCTGCACTCTGAACGCCTCATTTTAGGCCCCCCAAAAATCTAGAATCATAGAATCATAGAGCTGAAAGAGACCTCAGGAGGTCATCAAGTCCAGCCCCCTGCTCTAGGCAGGACCAATCCCAACTAGATCAACCCAGTCAGAGCTTTGTCAAGCCGAGACTTAAACACCTCTAGGGATGGAGATTCCACTACTTCCCTAGGTAACCCATTCCAGTGCTTCACCACCCTCCTAGTGAAATACTTTTTCCTAATATCCAACCTGGACCTCTCCCACCACAACTTGAGACCATTGCTCCTTGTTCTGCCAATGCACCAGGGAAGGGCAGACAAATAAGCAGTGGCAAATTCTTAAAGTGCTTCTACACAAATGCTAGGAGTCTGACTAATAAGATGGGTGAACTAGAGTACCTAGTATTAAATGAGGAGATTGACATAATAGGCATCACTGAAACCTGGTGGAATGAGGAAAATCTGTGGGACACAATCATACCGGGATATAAAATATATCGAAAGGATAGAGCAGGCTGGGTGGGTGGCGGAGTGGCACTGTATGTGAAAGATAATGTAGAATCAAATGAAATAAAAATAAGTGAATCAACATGTTCAATAGAATCGCTATGGATAGTAATTACATGCTCCAATAATAAGAAATTAGCAGTAGGGATATATTACCGACCACCTGACCAGGACAGTGATACTGACATTGAAATGCTGAGGGAGATTAGAGAGGCTACCAAAATAAAGAACTCTATAATAATGGGGGATTTTAATTATCCCCATATTGACTGGGTACATGTCACCTCAGGAAGAGAAGCAGAGATAAAATTTCTCAATGGCCTAAATGGCTGCTTCTTGGAGCAGCTGGTGCAGGAACCCACAAGGGGAGAGGCAATTCTCGATTTAGTCCTGAGTGGAGTGCAGGATCAGGTCCAGGAAATAACCGTTACAGGACCGCTTGGGAATAGTGACCATAATATAATAACATTCAACATTCCTGTGGTGGGTAGAACACCTCAGCAGTCCAGCACCCTGACATTTAATTTCAAAAAGGGGAATTACACAAAAATGAGGAGGCTAGTTAAACAGAAATTAAAAGGCACAGTGACTAGAGCCAAATCCCTGCAAGCTGCATGGAAACTTTTTAAAGACACCATAATAGAGGCCCAACTTAAATGTATACCCCAAATTAAAAAACATAGCAAGAGACCTAAAAAAGTGTCACCGTGGCTTAACCACCATGTAAAAGAAGCAGTGAGGGACAAAAAGGCATCTTTTAAGACGTGGAAGTCCAATCCTAGTGAGATAAATAGAAAGGAACATAAACACTGTCAAATCAAGTGTAAAAATGTAATAAGAAAAGCAAAAAAAGATTTTGAGGAACAGCTAGCCAAAAACTCAAAAAGAAATAACAAAATGTTTTTTAAGTACATTAGAAGCAGGAAGCCTGCTAAAAAACTTGTGGGTCCCCTAGACGATCGAACTATAAAAGGCGCAATCAAGGACGATAAAGCCATTGAGGAGAAACTAAATGATTTCTTTGCTTCAGTCTTCATGGCTGAGGACGTTGGGGAGATTCCCAAATCTGCACCATCCTTTGTGGGTGATGAATCTGAGGAACTGTCCCGGATTGAAGTGTCATTAGAGGAGGTTTTGGAACAAATCGAAAAACTTAAGGTTAACAAATCTCCGGGACCGGATGGCATTCATCCAAGGGTTCTAAAAGAACTCAAATGGGAAATTGCTGAACTATTATCTGTGGTTTGTAACCTATCCCTTAAATCGGCTTCTGTACCTAATGACTGGAAGGTAGCTAATGTGACACCAATATTTAAAAAGGGCTCTAGAGGCGATCCGGGCAATTACAGACCGGTAAGTCTAACTTCAGTACCGGGCAAATTAGTCGAAACAATAGTAAAGAATAAAATTGTGAAGCATGTAGAAGAACATAATTTGTTGGACAAAAGTCAACATGGTTTCTGTAAAGGGAAATACTGTCTTACTAATCTATTAGAGTTCTTTGAAGGGGTTAACAAACACGCGGACAAGGGGGATCCAGAGATATAGTATACTTAGATTTTCAGAAAGCCTTTGACAAGGTCCCTCACCAAAGGCTCTTGTGTAAATTACATGGCAATGGGATAAGAGGGAAGGTCCTTTCTTGGATTGAGAACTGGTTAAAAGACAGGAAACAAAGGGTAGGAATAAATGGTAAATTTTCAGAATGGAGAGGGGTAACTAGTGATGTCCCCCAAGGGTCAGTCCTAGGACCAATCCTGTTCAACTTATTCATAAATGATCTGGAGAAAGGGGTAAGCAGTGAGGTGGTAAAGTTTGCAGATGATACCAAACTGTTTAGGATAGTCAAGACAGAAGCAGACTGTGAGGGACTCCAAGAAGATCTCACCAAACTGAGTGATTGGGCAACAAAATGGCAAATGAAATTAATGTGGATAAGTGTAAAGTAATGCACATCGGGAAAAATAACCCCAACTATACGTACAGTATGATGGGGGCTAATTTGGCTACGACAAATCAGGAAAGAGATCTTGGAGTTATCGTGGACAGTTCTCTGAAAACTTCCACGCAGTGTGCAGCGGCGGTCAAAAAGGCAAATAGGATGCTAGGAATTATTAAGAAAGGGATAGAAAATAAGACCCAGAATATCTTACTGCCCCCGTATAAAACTATGGTACGCCCACATCTCGAATACTGTGTACAGATGTGGTCTCCTCACCTCAAAAAAGATATTTTGGCCTTGGAAAGGGTTCAGAAAAGGGCAACTAAAATGATTAGGGGTTTGGAACGGGTCCCATATGAGGAGAGGTTAAAGCGACTGGGACTTTTCAGTTTAAAAAAGAGGAGACTGAGGGGGGATATGATAGAAGTATATAAAATCATGAGTGGCGTGGAGAGGGCCGATAAAGAGAAGTTATTTATTAGTTCCCATAATAGAAGAACTAGAGGACACCAATTGAAATTAATGGGTAGCAGGTTTAAAACTAATAAAAGAAAGTTCTTCTTCACACAGCATGTAGTCAGCCTGTGGAACTCCTTGCCAGAGGAGGCTGTGAAGGCTAGGACTATAATAGTTTAAAGAGAAGCTAGATAATTTCATGGAGGTTAGGTCCATAAAAGGCTATTAGCCAGGGGATAAAATGGTGTCCTTGGCCTCTGTTTGTCAGAGGCTGGAGAGGGATGGCAGGACACAAATCGCTTGATCATTGTCTTCGGTCCACCCTCTCTGGGGCACCTGGTGCTGGCCACTGTCGGCAGACAGGATACTGGGCTAGATGGACCTTTGGTCTGACCCAGTATGGCCATTCTTATCTGTCACTACTGAGAACAGCCTTTCTCCATCCTCTTTGGAACCTCCCTTCAGGAAGTTGAAGGCTGCCATCAAATACCCCTCACTCTTCACTTCTGCAGACTAAACAGACCCAACTCCCTCAGCTTCTCCTCATAGGTCATATGCTCCAGCCCCCTAATCATTTTGGTTGCCCTCCGCTGGACCCTCTACTAGGCCTGGGCCCCCAGAAAAGTTAATCCAGCCTTGATACAGAGCAATCTCATTTCTTCCCAGGCCCACTGTTTCTTCCTTTCATTCTGCCATCGAAGTAGCAAACATACAAAACACACAGCTCACACTACAGCGGGGCCCAGAGAGCTAGACTTGTAGAAGCAACAGCTGAAAGCAGTGAAGGCTGTTTGTCTTCTTAAGTGCATGTGCCAATGAGAAGGTGGGAGCAGCTAGTTTAACACAAGCCCCAGAGTAAGCTCTGATTATCAGCACTAGAATTGGCTGGGTGTTTGTGCATTACTGTTTGCTGGGAGCACTGACTGCTTTTACATATCATCTCTCACCCTAATTATATGAAAATTAAACCCACCATAGGGCACTTTAATAACATAAAGCACCATGATGTGGGGAGGGGTAGAGACTCACCTCTTAAAGGAAAAGATGTTTTAATCAAATCTTGATGCTCTATTAATTTAGGGCACTCTATTCATGTTCAACAGCTGGGGTTCAACCCCTGGAAGGGTCATGAATCCCAATCAGGAGATTGCAAGATGCTGAAAGCTTAATTACCATCCAAACAATGTATTATCCATTCATAATATATAGATTATCGAGCCTCATCAGAAGGAAAGAAACCCATGTAAGTAATGTCAATTGTTAACTAGACTCCCAACATGATCTATATCGATGATGAAGTGTAGTATGTCATTCCATCTCTCTGTCCCCCACCTCCCCATATCTCTCTCTCACCCTTTCACCCTCTTACTTCCAGTCAATTCAAAGCCTTTCTTTTCACCGGAAATTTTTTTCTACAGTTTTACCCTATGACGAGTAACTGGCAGGAACAACAAGAGCTTCCCAAAAGTGGGTGGGCTACTGGCACCCACACTGTGGCCCTCTTCTCATGCTGTCCATTTCCCCTGAGGTCCTGCCCTCATGCTGGCCCTGCTCCCTGGGCCCCCACCTCTGTACTGCCCCTTTCCTGAAGCCCTGCCCACATACTGCCCCTTTCTGTGATGTCTCCTCCTCCTAAGACCCTGCCCCCTCTCACTCCTCTCAGCCTTCTCTTCTCCCCTGCCCCCCATCCCCGTCATTGATCTTACAGTTAAGAGTGGTGCCCATGGCCCCTGGCTCTGCCCTGTTCTGTCACTCCCCTGCTGCCTGGGCATCTCCTGAAGAAAAAGCAAAACTTAAGTTGATAGAATCCAAGAGGCAATATTGCCAACTCTAAGGGCACATCTACACAGCAGGGCAAAAGTCAAATTAAGCTCTGCAACTTGAGCTACGTCAATTGTGTAGCTTAATTCGGCTTTTGGCGCTTCCTTCAACTTCCCTTACTCCTTGTGAAATGAGGGTTACAGGAGTAAGAAGCCCTCTAGCTCGCCATTATTTCGAAATAATGGCTTGCAGTGTAGACACACTCTTTGTTATTTCAGAATAATGTCAGTTATTCCAAAATAATCACTGCTGTGTAGACATTGCCTAAGCATACTAATGTCCAGGAGCCAACACCATCGGGAGTCATCTCACCTCCTCTACCCTCAAGTCATGAAATTTTAAAAGATAATAAATGTTGGATTCTTGTATTCACCTTCTGGGTTTTTAGCACACTGCACCACAAGTTTTTCTCTGCAACCATCAGGGATAGGAACATCTTTCTTTTTGTGAACAAAAGCAAAGTCTCACATAATCCCGTGACTCTAGGAGCTGGGGATCTAAGAAAAACCATCAAACCACCAAACACTGTATGATTTGTGGTAAAATTTGGAGAGTGACCCCACTGTGGTGAAGCCCGGAAAGATATTCTTCATGTCCCTGAAGTAGACACAAATACAG
Organism: Pelochelys cantorii; assembly: GCA_032595735.1. Classification (NCBI taxonomy): domain Eukaryota; kingdom Metazoa; phylum Chordata; order Testudines; family Trionychidae; genus Pelochelys; species Pelochelys cantorii. Next base: position 2,413,900 of record CM064350.1, read on the forward strand.
GAATAATTTACCCCAGGTTGTTTTATATAAGACCAGGCACATGCTATAGTGCATATGAGCTTTTGGGAGTAGGCAGCTGAGCTTCACAGGACACATGTAGTGTGACCTAGGGCTATTTTTGGGGTTCAACCTGTTTTCTATTTTTGCACTGAATTTTGCCACTGACAGTGAATTTTTTCCCCTATAATTTAGTCTTGCTCCACTATCCTAACACCTCATTCTCCATACCAACCCTCAGCAAGGCATTTCAGCAAGAGTATGTTTTGGTGTCCAGGCCTGTTACAACAGCACTTTTTAATCCATTGTTTTCAATGCATTTTTTAAAGGTCAGGACAAGCAGGGAAAGTGAGGCACTGAGCAGAGTCATGATTTGCCCAGGATCACACAGTGAGTCAGTGGCAGAGCTGGGAACAGAATACAGGATGCCTAACTGCCAACCCAGTGCACAGTCCAACTAGATCATATTGCCCCTCTCCACGGTCCATTCTTCCTTGGCAGGGAATTAACTAGGTGACCAGACTGGTTTGTTCCAACTCTAATCCCTGGTGTACTTTCGGCCTTTCTGTTGCCATTGACAATTCTGACTCTTGTTGCCTATCTGCTGTTGATAAATGTAAAGTAATGCAAATTGGAAAAAATAATCCCAACTGTTTATACAATATGATGGGGACTAATTTGGCTACCGCTACTCAAGAGGGAATCTTGGAGTCACTGTGGATAGTTCTCTGAAAAAACATCTACTCAGTGTGCAGCGACAGTCAAAAAAGCAAATAGAATGTTAGGAGACATTAAAAAAGGGATAGAGAATAAGAAAATATCTTAATGCATCTACATAAAAACATGGTACACCCACATCTTGAATATTGCATACAGGTGTGGTCGTCTTTTCTCAAAAAAGATATATTGGCATTGGAAAAGTTTCAGAAAAGGGCAACAAAAATGATTAGGGGTTTAGAATCTGTCCCACATGAAGAGAGATTAAAAAGATTTGGACTTTTCAGCTTAGAAAAGAGGAGACTAAGGAGGGATATAATAGAGGTCTATAAAATCATGACTGGTATGGAAAAAGTGAATAAGGAAAAGTTATTTACTTATACTCACAATATAAGATCGGGGGGTCACCAAATTAAATTAATAGGCAACAGGTTTAAAACAAACAAAAGGAAGGGTTTTTTTACTCAGCACACAGTCAACCTGTGGAACTCCTTGCCAGAGGATGTAGTGAAGGCTGAAAAAGATCTAGATTAATTCACGGATGGGTAGGAATGGTGTCCCTAGCCTCTGTTTCTCTGGAGGTGGGTGACAGGGGAGGGATCACGTGAGGACTTCCTATTGTGATCCCTCCCTCTGGGGCATCTGGTATTGGCCACTGTCAGCAGACAGGATACTGGGCTAGATGAACCTTTGGTCCGACCCAGTATGGCCGTTCTTATGTTCTTATGTCTTCTGAGACTTAGGTGGAGGACATGAACTCTTTTAATACCAGCCATCATGAAGCCACCAAGATGGGAATGACTTTGAGTCACTGCTGCTCCAGATTGAACACATACTATCTGTGGAAGGTTCCATAGCTCATTCCATACCTCCACTGTCAGAGGCAAAGCCTTACTTACAGGATGCATGTACAGCCTCAGCACTAAAGGCGGACTATGTTATGACAATGAAATGCTTCAAATTATCCAGAAAACTCATCACAAAATGACACCTTGCCAATTAGTGTTTATCTCCCAGCAATCAGGACTGAGGACCCATTGTGTGAGGTGCTGCAACAGAGTAAGACAGGATCCTCCTCCTTTGAGTTTATAATCTCATTCTGATTGCTCTGTGCAGCTGATCCCAGTCATCTCCTCCAGCCCACCACAAAGAGAATACCTGGGGCATATTTTTAGAGGGTGAGGGAGAAAAGACGGGGTGGGCGTTCCCTGTCAAAAATGTATTTGAACTAATATCTGTGATTGGGGGAGGGAGAAAGACATATGCAAAAGCATCATCTTGCATTTAATCATAGGCACTAGGATAATGCAGCTATAATTACCTGGCAGGAAAAACTCCCACTCTGTTTTATCTTCCTTTTGTTATGACTTGGACAATTTTCAAGCGTTAATTGGTAAAGCTGAGTTTTCAATAGCTCTCTTCCTCCTGCGTGGAAACAAAGAATGCTCTTCTCAAAACAATTAAAATCCCACTGGTTCTCAGAAAGAGTGGGGAGTTGCCATTGTTGGTTGTTGCACATTGCCTATGGGTCCCGTATTGCAGGCGCAAAGGAAATTTGCATTTATCAGGGTCAGAGGCTTTTGACGTGATGGATTGCAAAGCCCGAGGAGCTGTGAAGGCTTATTGGGATAGTGACTTGTGGATGCATCTGAACCCACAAAAGGGTGAAACTTGTGGCTCTCGTCTCTTGTGTTGGTTTGGTGGGCTGTGAGAAACAAAGTGGGCTGATGTCATAGAGGGAGCTCCTCCTAGAACAACTCTTGCAGCAGGTTATGGCATAAGGAGTGCCTGCCTCAGTTTCTCCTTTCCACTGACTCTATATCTGACTCTCTTTCTTAAATAATACCCCTACTTTGGGCAGGTTTATTGTCAAAATAATCCTCAACAGAAGACCCAGATGTAGTTCATTTCCCACACCCCGGTTTTATAGTCCTAAAAAGCCCCACTCTTCCCAACAGGAACATCTCACAGCCTCTCTGATGGTTAATCATCTTCATCGGACACATCCCTCACTCCTCTCAGGGTTCCCCAGGCCATCTCTCTGGTGTGGAAATGTCAGTGAGAAAGCCCCTCAGAGGAGCTGCCTTCTCAAGCCCTCGGCTTCAGCTCTTGTCTGCAGAAGTCTGGAGATGGTGGAAAGTCATGGAAAGTCAGCCTGACTGATAACTGACCGGGGCTTGCTGGCCCCAGGCTTCTGGCCCTTAACATTGTTACAGCTGGTTTTCACTAAATGCACGATTAGCCTGCAAAACTCATTGCCACAAAATATCCCTGTGGCCCAGACATTGGCATCATTTGAAAAAGGAAATAGGCTTTTATTTAGCTATAATATAGCTTTTATATAGCTATAATAATGATGTTCAGGGCTATCACTGTAATTAACCAAAGTTTAAACAAGACTTCTGGAAGGGATTGAAACTCTAGGAAGAAACCTTCCCCAGGGAACATTATTCCATAACTGCCTAATACAGGTTTCTTACAGCTTCCTTTGAAGCAGTTGGCATTAGACATTGTTGGAAACACAAATACTGGTCTAGATCAGTGTTTTTGAAAGTGTACCATGGAAACACTTTCAGAAACACTTTAACTGGCCACCCCAGTTTGTTTATGTACCGGCGCCGCAGCCACAGAGCCTTGCAGCTCCCATTGGCTCCATTTCGTCCTTTGCAGGCAAGGGGAGCCATGGAAAGTGGTGGTCCATCCCACGCTGCTTCCCGTGGCTCCCCTTGGACCTCCTTGAGGTTTGGGGGGAGGCCCCCAATGTCCATGATCTCTGCACTAGGTGGAGGAACGCGGCCGTCTACAGCCCACAAGGGACACAGGTGCACCCAGGAGCAGGTGTGCCTCAAAATTAAAGAGTTGCGGCAGGTGTATGCCAGGGCCAACAGGGGTGGCGCCGCAACAGGGGCTGCCACCTGCCCCTACTTCCTCACCCTCAACTGAATCCTGGGGGGCGGGGCAATCCGCGCCAGCCCGAGGGGCAGCGAGCCGGGAGCTGAGGGCCCTGACCCAGGCGCAGCAGAGAGGCCACCACTAGCTGACCCGGCACTGGAGTCAGCAGGGTCATCCAGGGAGGCCATATCAGGTAAGTGCCAGCGCTGTCCCCTACCTGGGTGGGAGGCGGGGAGAGAGACCAGAAACCGCGTGTGTGGGCCATGCCTCCCACAGATCACGCAGCCACCTGTGCACGTGCGGGCATGTGCCTTGCCACCCTTGGGCAGGTGGCTCCAGCTGCGTGCCACATAGGGGCTGTGACCCAGTAGCCACAAGTGTGCGTGAAGAGACCCGACACGCTCCCGACCTCGGGGCGGGACACAGCGGGACGCCCTCCCTTCACACACACCCTTTACACAGGGGCAGGGGACATCTCCCCCCTGCCCCGGCCACACTATACACAGCACAGGGGCATGGGTGCAGTCTCGGGGCAGCTCCCACTCCCGGGCAGAGCCAGACACGACGACCATGGCCTCTGTGCAAGCACATCGGCTCTGACGGTGCAGGACACGGTCGCCCTCATCTGGCAGGGGGGGCTGGGCATCATCCACTGGGTCCCTAGGGAGAACTGACCACTTCTCTTCTTTCTCTACAGCCGCACCAGCTGCTCGTGCAGGGTGCACCACCCCGCCCGGGACATGCTCCCGCACCTGCAGCCTCAGCCGGACCACCACCACGCGGCAGGGGTACAGAGAGCAGCACCTGCAGGCCCTGCGAGCCCAGACCCGGATCATGGAGCAGCAGGCACAGGACGACCGGGAGTTCCAGCGGGAGCTGCTTGCCCAGGGTCATGCCATCTGTCACCATCTGCAGGCCCTGGTGCAGAGCGTGCTGCCCCATGCTGCTCCCGCGCCTGCTGCTCCCCCAGCTCCCGCTCCTCCTCCCACTCTTTCTCCCCCTCCCGCCTCTCCCTTCTCAACCTCCACACCCTCCTCCTCAATCTCCACGCCCCCCACCTCAACCTCCACACCCTCCTTCCCATCCCCCCGGGGATGCCAAGGCCCCCGCAGCCGCCTGGGAGACATGTGGCCCGGCGAGACCCCCAACCGTGAGCCCCTGAGCTTCCCCTCTCCCTTCTTCCCCTTGCTTCCCCCTTCCAGTTCCCTCCTCCCAGTTTTCCCCCTCCCCTCGCCCACCCTCTCTCCTGCCCTCTCCGGCCTCCTTTCCCCCATCTCCCCAGAGGTTCATCCCCCCCCCCAGTTGTGTTAAATAAAGACAGTTTCTATTTTTGAATATACGTGTATTTTATTTGACATCAGGAAGGGGGGGCTAGGGAAGGGTAAGTGGAAGGACGAGAGGGAGGAATGGGGCACAAGCCCCCAGTGCGGCAGACCGGGGAGACTGTTAGCGCTCCTCAGGGTGGAAGCTCTCCTGCAGGGCCCCCTGGATCCTGACAGCCCCTCGATGGTCCTCCTGGATGGCAACCTGCAGACAGTGCAGCCAGAGATGTAGCACAGTCCCCAGGGGCAGGTCTGGTTCCATGTTGCAGAGTGCCGTGGTGTCCCGAGTGAGGGCAAGCAGAGCACTCCGAGACACAAATGCTTTGCTGTCCCTCAGCGAGGTAGACCAGCAAGCAGAGAAACCTGAGAACTGTCTGTCCGGGATGGGGGGTCGGGTCCCTTTAAGCACAGACCTTGGATAGCCTGAGGCAGCAGCCCCACACACTAAGTCCGACTCTGATGCCCTGCCGGCACTGGTTCCAGCCAGCCTTACCTTCGATTCAGGGTCCACTCAATGTGACTCTGCTACTGGACCTTAGCTTTCCCTTGGCTTTCCTCCCCCGCCAAATGGGCAGGATACATTCAGATATGGTGGTAAGGGCATTCTGCTCTAGTGGACAGGAAGCAGGGTAGAAGTTGGAGGACTCTGCACATTTGGAGTGCAGGGGAAAATATCCATCTTGGTGTATTTGAAGAGTTTTACACTGCTGCCCATCACCCTGGTTTCTAAGCATCGTCCACATTAAAAAAAGCAATAGCAAATGGACTCCATGGATGCTCTATATGTCTCCCATTTGGGGGCTAAAGCTGTACTTGGAGTGGAGTGGTTTTGACTTCGATTGGTACAGTTTTTTAAGCAGAAAGAGCTGTCAGTGCTGTGAGCATCCTTGTTGTGGTGCTTTCTCAGAGAGGACAGTTTTGCAGCATTTCCTAAAGAGGCTTGGACTCTGCGTTTACCTGGTCTCATCTGCAAGACGGTTCCATGGTCGGATCCCTTGACTGGGAATGCTCTGCTCTCATGGCCAAGCCTTGGTGATCTGCACAATTCCAGAGTGGCATGGCTCTCACAGTGAGTCAAAGATTGACCCCCTGGGGTTCACAGAGCACAGGCTGAACGCCCAGATAGATGGAACATTTTGATAGCTTTTGACATCCCTGAGCACTTTATGAACTATGTTTTGGAACTTTCAGACTATGGTGAAGTGTGGAACCAGCTCCCACATAACTGATTGCAGCTGGAGAAGTATGTGGAGAATGGGTGGGGTCCCAGCCAGGGGCAAAGGAATCCATCTTTCTCCCTCCCTCTTTAGCCTGAGCAGTCCCAGACCTCTGCCTTGCTGTGTTACCTAAATGGACTTATGGGTGGAAATTGGGGTTAACCCTTGTATTCCCCAGTATTGGGGACAGCTGCCCCAGCTCCTTCTCTCATCACTTCGATGGCTGGCACAGCCACATCCAGGAACCCGTTGTCACGAGCTCACTGGGTATCCAATAAAGCAGGTCGGGGAGGGGAAGGCCTGCAAGGTGTGTGTGTATGGCGGGGGCAGTGGTTTATTTAATGCTGAGACACAACAGCTTCCCCATATTGCTAGGAAAGGAAGCGCTGACCTTGGCTAGCAGCACAAGGGGTGGCTGAGGGGCCCAATGAGCAGACACTTTTTCTCCTTTTAAATTTTTTTCTTGTAATTAAGCTCCCGCCCTAGGTGTGTCTACATACGTCAAAATGGGAGCACTATGAGAGATGGGACTGAAACAACATGACATGGCTTTTAAACACTGTACAAATTCCTTTGCTGGTAAAGGGATGGGGAATCTGCCATAAACTTGGCAATTAAAATCTTCAGCAGCCCTGCTTCAAACAGGGAGGGAAATAGTGCAATGGGTGGGGCCTTTGATCAGGAGTCAGTACCCATGGGCCCTGTTCCTGGTTGTACTTCTGACGCTGAGCAACTCATTTTGCATCTGTTTCATGTGCCATTTGTCAGCCTTATGTATCTGGATTGCAAACCCCTCAGGGTAGGAACTGTCTCTCTGTCTTAGTCCAGCATTCAGCATAATGAATCCCCGGTCTCAGCTGACACCTTCAGGTGCTACCGTAAAACAAATCATCATAAAAACAGCTGTAACAGAAATCTCTGCCACCCCCCCTAATGTGGATGTTTATGTATGTGTCCCAAGTGCACATTTGCATTTTGTTCCCTCTTTCAGACAGTAGCCTAAAATGATTGTTTTAAAATGAAGTTGCTTCTTGCTTAAACAGACAAAAGCGCAGTAGTGCCTTACCTCCCCTAGGGTTGCCACCGTGTCTGGCCACCCTTTGCTCTGAGACCCTGGCAATCCAGACACACACAGGTGCAGAAAGGAGTGAATTAAAGATGAAGCGACAGGTGGAACTGAGTAGTTCCTGGCTTAGCATCATTTCAGAGGTGCTCCAGGCATTGGTAAAACCGCACATGCCGGGTGCAAGGTTATTTGCTTGAATTAGACAAGATAACTCGATGATCCTCATCTTCCCCCAGTGCTGGTGTCATGCCCTGGCAACAGAGTCCCAGCTTATCTCCTCCCCAGGGCTCCCACAGGAGTTTTCAGTGGAGGCTTTCTAGACTTAGACGTTGCCAAGCTCACCGCAGATGGCAATGAGGATCTGCTGGCAAGCAGCTTTCCTTGCAAGGTGTGGGAAGGGAGATATTCAGAACCAGTGTTGGAACTGGAAGCAGATCCTGCCATCTACAAAACACACAGTCCTACCAGGATATATAGGGAAAGAGAAAGAGAGAGAGAGAGGGAGAAAGGGAGAGAGAGAGAGAGCATATTACAAGAGCAGCAAATTTTCAGCCTTTTCCTTCATACCACTCAGGGAGAAACTGAATTGCAGGGAAGGACGTGTGTATTTGTCGCCCTCTAGTGGCGGGCCCACATAAGAGGTTAATAGTCTACTATAGCTGCCATCTCAGGGCAGTGCTCCTTTATCTTGCATGGGCGAGAAGATTTTAGGGCTGAAGGTCCTATGTTCAAGTCCTGCAAACGGTCCTGGGGCAGGCAATTGTTAAACATGTATCATGCTTTCTCTGCTCTCCTCTGCTAGTTGTAATATAAGACTTCTGCATGTGTTTACATTGCCAAGCCTGCAAAGAAGCTACCAAAGCTCATACTTCTTCAGTGTCCCCATTAGCACTAGTGGCAAAGGGTTCTGTCTACTGGGCACTGTTTCTGCAGCACCCTCAACACCAGGCTGTGCCTTAGTGACATGACTGATCCCACATTTCGTGGTGCAGCGCTGCAAACATCTCTAAAATTGGACAGGCCCAAAGCACACCCCTCGCCTGGAAAACATCCATGTGCCAGGGCAGTCTGCCATGGAGGTCAGTAGCACCTCGTGGTCAGCCTGCCCTGCCACCTGGCATGGCCCTTGAAGGATTTGGAAGGATCCAGTAGATAAAGAGGAAGACCGAAGGGTGCTGAGAAGGAGGGGGACTTGAGGAAGTACTCCTCGTGCCATACTTTTAAGGACCTGATGCAGGGCAGGGCAAGGCTCCCCCTCAGCTGGGAAGGAGTTGGGAGAAGGAGACCAGCACAGAAGCTGCCTCCTCTCCCTGACAGGGAAGGGCTGGGGGTGGAGGGCTCAAGGTGGGATAAGGGTTGGGGTTTGGGTTTACCTAGGTGGCTCGGAGCTGCAGCTGGCAGGGAAGGGCTCCCCTCAGCTGGCTGCGGTAGCTCCATGCTGGGAGGGTAGCTCTTCGCCAACTGTGGTAACTCCCTGCTGGGGCTAATGGGGAGGGACTCGGGGAGCCTGCTGAATCCCTGGGATTGCAAGACTAACTGGAGAGCATGCTGAGCTGAGAGGCCTTGCAGCAGTTGGCTTGCTAAGGCAAGAGGACTGAGGCACAAGCCCCAGTGGCAGGAAGAGAGCTAAGGGGAAGCTCCTGCCTGAAGGACAGCAAGGAGAGATTACTCTAAGGCAGGAGACCTGAGATTCAACTCCCAGCCCCAGAGCGAAGGCTGTAGGGAAGCATGTCTGCAGGAGGGAAGACATCCACCGCTCTACCGGTGCGGGGCAGAGGGACTGCTTGCACTGCCACCTCGCTGCAGCAGAGAAGGGCTAGGAGCAGAATTCAGAAAGCACCTTCAGAGCTAGGCAGGGAGAAGCCGTGAAGGGCTGTGGGAACCGCAGTGTCCAGAGACCTGGTGAACATGTCGACAAGCAGAGTCAATGTAGGAGCAGCTCAGGGAAGTGGCAGAAGAATCAAAGAACCAATTTGTCTACAACAAGATCACTGGGCTGGAATTTCGCTGGCTGGCCTGGACAGCAGGGCCGACAGCCACCCTTGGGTGGGGCCTCAGGTGGAAGTGGCAGGGCAGCCAGGCCTCTGTGCCATTCCCCCCTTCCCCAGCAGCTCCCACAGTTGGTCTGGAGTGTGCCATGGCAGTGCTCTGGCAGCAATTAAAAGGGCCTAGGGCTCCAGCTGCTGCTGCAGTAGCAACAGCGGCTAGAGGCCTGGGCCCTTTTGAATTACTGGGCCCTGGAGTAATTGCTCCCTTTGCCCCGCATTGGTGGGCCTGGGCCTGGATTCCCCTGCCCCTATACCCCACTCAAATCCTCAGTAGGGAATGAGCACCAGCAGTGGAAGAGACTGAGAACTGCTAGCCTCAACTGGGGGTTGAAGGCCAGGTTGAAAAGGACATTGGCCTGTGGGCTTTCTTGGGTTTTAGACTTCTGTGTTAATCCCCAAATCGGGTGAATTGATACATACCCTGCCTGGAGGGCTAGATAGGGTTGCCTACTCTTCAGTATTGTCCTGGAGTCTCCTGGACTTAAAGATTATGGCTTGTGATGAAACCTCCAGGAACACATCCATAGGCATGGGGTGTAGGGGGCTGTTGTGGCACCACAGTTTTGGTAGCTGGCATCCCTGCCACCAGTCCCACCCCCCACTACCCAGGGTCCCGCTGATGGCTGGGGCTCTGCTGCCAGCCTCAGAGCCAATTAGGCCACCAGCCCTGTGCCTAGGGATTTTGCTGCTGGCCCCAGGTCTCACTGGGCCTGCACCTGGGGGCTCAGCTGCCCTACATGTGGCCCTACATGTGGAGTCCCCGCTGCTGGCCCTACATGCAGGAGCGTAACTGATGTCCCCAGGGTGGTATGCAGGTTCTGGTCACTGCTCTGAGGCCCCCTCAACTGCCAGTCCCATACTTGGGGACTCTGCTGTCAGCCCAGGGTCCTACTTGGCTGCTGGTCCTGTGCCTAAGGGCTCCACTGGTGGCTCCAGGATAAGATCCAGGGTCCCAGCCATTGGCTTGGGATCCCGTTCAGATGCTGGCCCTGTTTTATGCTGCTGGCCTCAGGATCCCAGCCACCAGGCCCGCGGTCCTGGCCACCAGCCCCATATATGGGATCCCAGCTGTCGGTCCACAGCCTGGGGCTCCTCACCTACCTTTAGGTGTGGTTCCAGCCTCCGCTGCCTTACCCCTGTCTATGTCCCCCTCTCCAGGAGTCATGGCCTTGCTCCCAGCCCCACCTCTAGGCAGCTCAGCACCCCAACTCCAAAAATTGTTCCAACAGCACTGAATACATCCAACCAAAACTGACAACCCCGGGGTAGGCCCCATCTATACAGGGCATTGTGGCACCAAAACAAGTTGGGGAGACACTAGACCTGCCCCCACACCACAGTAGGATGTTAGGAAATGCTCTGGAGGTGAACGAGGCCTCACGCCACTCAGCTCGGCTCAGCTTGCTTGCAAGTCCCCTGGCACAGCTGCATCCTCTCCATCTGAAGGAGGATGTTCTTTTCTCTTGGGAGTAAATTGTAGGAGAATCTTGTGTTTATGTGTCGCTTTTTCCTGCTGGCATTTCATGGGCGGTTTAGTAGCACAAATAGAAAATTCTACATATTCATCTTCCATGTCATAGGCATTGAGATGGAGAGGAATCAAGGGAGAAATGCCTGGGGCTTCTTGTAGCAATCTTGTCCTCAGCAGCAAACCTGAAGATGAAGAATAACTTAATTATTGTGTATCACTTTTGGCTCTTTCTTTGCTCTGTGCTGCTCCCCTCGGATGCCTGTGCCCACATTCTGACAAATACACAGCAGGCAGGCAAATCACTCTTTGATTAAAACACCCTGTGGAATACTGATCCCTGACCCATTTAAAGCTCGTGTGGAGCAGGGCTGAACTGCAGGAGAGGGGAGATATTAGAAGCAATAAAAAATGGTCTGCACCTATAAAGATAAAGAAATGAAATCCATTATGCTGTCAGGCATGTAGACTTAACAGGTGATAATCCAGCCTGCAAAGCAATTGGTCATTTTATTTGGATGGAGCAGTCAGAGAGCAAGGCTCTGATAAAAGCATGGAGCATGTCCAGCTTCTTACTTTTTCTTTGGGAGGAGTGTGGATGTTGAGGAAATTTGGAAGAAAAAAGAATTTCCACATGAGTCTATAGGGGAACCGAATGGCAGTTATTTATTCCCTACTTAGTGGTGTGTGTACCAGGGTTATTAGTTATTTATTTGTGTATCTGTAATGCAGTAGTGCCTAGGACCACCATTGTGCTACGTGCTGTACAAACATAGAACTAAATAACAGTCCCATCCAAAAACACGTAGTTATTTTGAAAAAATAACTCCCAAAATAACTACTTTTAAATAGCGTGTCCACACTACAGGGAAGCTTCAAAGTTAGTCTGAGGCTGGCTCCATTATTGTGGATGTGCTACTTTGACTTAGAGCCCCAGGAAGCACTGGGGAGTATTTACTGTGAATGACTCTGGGAAGTAGTTACTTCAAAATAGCATCAGTGGAGCATCCACACTCCCGCTATTTTGAAATAAGTGTTATTCCTCGTGGAAAGCAGGAGTTGTTATTTCAAAACAACCAGCCACTTATTTGGAAATAACAGGCTTGGTAGTGTAGACGCTCTGCTTGTTATTTCGAAATAACTCCCTAGTGTGGACCAGGGCTTACAGTCTAAGGGTATGTCTACACTGCACACTTTTTTCAAAATAAGCTTTTACAGAAGAAATACTCCAAAATAACTTATTTCGAAATAGCACATCAACACTACAGGGAAGCCTCAAAATTAGTCTGAAGCAGGTTCCCCTAATGTGGATGTGCTACCTCGATTTAGAGCCCCAGGAGGCACTGGGGAGTAATTACTCTTAATGGCCCCGGGGAGGAGCTATTTCAAAATAGCAGCAGTGGAGCGTCCACACTACTGCTATTCCGAAATAGCTACTTTGGAATGAGCATTATTTCTCATGGAATGAGGTTTGTAGATTTTGAAATAAGCCATCTGTTATTTTGAAATTATTTTGAAATAATGGAATTGCTGTGTAGACGCTCTCATTGTTATTTCGAAACAACATCAGTTATTTCAAAATAACTGTGCTGTGTAGACACACCCTAAGTCTAAGGTGGGCCAGGGGACTTTGGAGAATCAGGTTCAGCATCTCCCTCTCTTGAGCTTTCTGTGTCTCCATTTCTCCATTACTAATGGATTAATAATTCCTTACCTCTGTGGGTGTTGGAAGGATAAATATTTTTATGTTCAGGATGCACCCAAGCATGATGGTGATGAATGTCATAAAGGTAACAGAGCCAGATATGAAAGCAGCAGAGCTGTTCTTATCAAAATGAGTTTCACAGATCTAACCTGGGATTATCATTCTGCTCTCCCATCAATGGAATGTCACCACAGTTGTATCTGAATTCATCTGTGGGGAGGATTTAATATGGCAACAGATTGACAGGCTCTAGGTCTCTACTGGGGACTCTTGTAGTGAACATCCTGCTATCAGGTGCTAGAAACGTGCAAAGAAATGAAGAGTTATATTTGCTGAGTCATTCACGAGCCATGGTCCAAGAAGCACCATTCCTGACAGAATGAGCAGCTGAAACAGAGAGCTCCTGCCAGGAAACCCCTAAGAACAGCCAAGTTTGGGAGAAAACTTACACTTGGGACAATGAAAAACTTAAAAAACAACAAATAGTCTAGTAGCACTTTAAAGACTAACAAAACATGTATCAGTGGTCTCCAACCTTTTTATACCCAAGATCACTTTTTAAATGACAAACCAAGCCAAGATCTACTGCCCCGCCCCTTCCTTGAAACCTTCCTTGAAGCCCCGCCCTCTCTATTCTCCTCCTCTCCATCACTTGCTATCCCCAATCCTTATACTGCTGCTTTTTTTAAAAAAAATTCTTCTGTATGAAGAGGTTTTTCCAACATTTGGCCTGTCTAGACTGGACCAAATGTCAGAAAAAAAACCCTTCTTTTGGAAGCCCCCTTATTCCTTGTGGAAAGAGGAATATAGGGGTGACCGAAAGAGCATGTTTGCTCTTCTACTAAAAAAAGCGGAAGAACAAATGCAACCATGGATGCAGAAGAGTTTTTCTGGGATATCTCCAGAATCCTGAAAAACTCCTGCAGTCTAGCCGGACCCTCGCTGGGTTGAGACAGGATGTGTAGTCTCTGGGGTGGGAATGAGGGATTTGGGTGTGGGAAGGGGTGAGAGGTGCAAGCTCTGGGAGGAAATCTGGATGCAGGAGGAGGTGGAGAAGGGGACACTGGCTCGGGGAGGGGGCTCCAGGCCGGGCAGTGTTGGCGTACTAAGCAAGCCACAGGCTTGTGGATGTGAGGGTGCAGGAATTTGGGTTGGGGTATGTGAGGGGCTCAGGGCAGGGGGGTCCAGTGTATGATAGGCTCAGATCTAGGGTCTGGGTAAGAGGGAATGCAGGAGTGGTTGTGGCCAGATGGGGGCTTGGCCCCAGTTGGGGGTTTGTTGGCCAGGCTTCATTTTTAAATAAAATACTATGTTAAACACAAAAAGTTTCTGCATTGTCTTTATTTATGAGAATGGCAGGGAACCTGCCTTGAGTCAAGGGTCACTGACCCATAGAAAAGTCATTTGGGAGCAGGGGACACAGTACTGGAGAGGGGTGCTAGTGGGTTCTGGGGCAGGGAACAGGGTGCCAGTGGGTGCAGGGGAGAGGGGGCAGGGTGCCAGAAGGACAGGTTTCTGCAGCAGGGGACAGGGTGCTGGGGGGGACAGGTTTCTGCACAGGGGAGCAGGGAGACAGGTTTCTATAGTGGGGAAGGCAGAGGGACAGGTTTCTGCAGAGGGGTGGGGGGGCAAGGGAGAGGGAACAAGGTTCGGGGGCAGGGAGTCCCCTACACCAGCCACGGAGGGAAGCCTCCGTTCTGCGCTTCCTCCGGGCTGACCGCAGGGCAGCCAGGCGGAAGCGAAGAGAAGCCGCTCTTCGCTCCAGCCCAGCTGCCCTGCTCTCAGCCTGGGAAGCTTGCTCCAGCACAGCTGGAGCTAGGTGCAGCCTCCCTGGGCTGAGCACAGGGCAGCAGGGCTGGAGCAAAGAGAAGCAGCTGCCCGGTCAGCTGGCCATGGCGCTCAGCCAGGGTGCCCCACGCTCCACTTGGGCAGGCGCAAAGGAGAAGCCGCCGATCAGCTGAAGCGCGGGGCAGCCTCTTTCAGCTGAAAGCCACAGCCAGCTGGCCAGGGTGTTTCAGCCCTCCTGGCCTCCCAGCTCCCACCATTCTGCGCAGCTACTCACCTGTGTTGTTGCTTGGTGAGTAGCTGCTCCTCAAATGAGGAAATCTAATGTAAATGTGCTGCGCAGGCACGCAGTTCAGAGAGGGCTCAAGAGCGACTCTTAGAGCCCCTGAGATCGACCGGTAGATCGTGACCTACTGGTTGGTGACCACAGATGTAGATGGAATCATGAGCTTTCGTGGGCACAACCCACTTCTTCAGATGAGTGGAGTGTTGGAAGTCCAGATCCAAGAATAAATAAGGGAAGGAGGGAGGGGGGAAGAAGGGAAAAAAATTGAAGGAGAGGAAGAAAAAAAGACAGAGAGTAGATAAGCTTCAGAGAATATCCGAGTGAGTCTGTAACAGGAAAAACTTTAAAAACAACAATTAGTCTAGTAGCATCTCAAAGACTAAATAGTTAAAAGAGGTTGATAAGAACCATTAGTTAGCACTTGGAAAGGAAAATGACCAACACCAGATTCTACACAGACATCAAGAACCATTAGCACCTTCATTGTTTTGTTGGTTGATAGTGTGCGAGCCATCTGATATCACTATTCAAACCATTAGTATAAGTATTAAACTTGTGAATTAAGTTAAGCACCAATCCTTCTCTGTGTATTTGGCTTGTGGAATTGGTCTGAAACAAAACAGCGACTTGGAGATCCATTAATGAGTATCCAGGAAGATTAAAGTGTTCTCCAAAAGGTTTTTGTGTATTGCCTTTTCAGATATCTGATTTGTGTCCATTAATTCTTTCCTGTAGAGACTGTCCAGTTTGGCTGATATACATGGCAGTGGGGCATTGCTGGCATTTGATGGCATAGATCACACTAGTGGATGTGCAGTTAAATGAGCCTCTGATATGGTGGCTGATGTGGTTGGGTCCAGTGATGAAAACCGGAACCCACGGGAAAGAGACCCTTGAAGAATTTCACAAGGATTTCAACAACTTCCACCCCACCATCAACCTCAGCCTGGATCAGTCCACTGTTGGAGAACACTTTAATCTTCCTGGACACTTATTAATGGATCTCCAAGTCGCTATTTTGTTTCTACTCACTGTCTTTTTTTCTTCCTCGCCTTCATTTTTTTCCTTCTTCCCCCCTCCCTCCTTCCCTTTGAGGATGAGGAGTATCGGTCCCTGGTTGGGATAGTATGGTCAGACTGTGCGGAAGGGTGATTGGGCGATGTTGGGCCATTCTGTTTAGGAGGGGAAACCATGGCTGTCGAGGCCAGCAAGATGCTATTAGGATCACTCTTGCTTTCCCCCTCCATATTTTTATGAGCACTCTGTTGAGGAGGGGAAAGCGTAGAGCAAGGGCGTGTCCCATTTGAGGATAAGAGCATCTCCGTGGGAGTGTTTCACCATGCCCTCCCTGCAGCAGTACAGTGGCCATTTCTTGTTCGCTTTGGTAGCAAATAAGTCTACGTGGGGTTGTCCCCAGCATGTGAATATGTCCCTCAGGACTGAGCTGTCATTTTCCCATTCCTGGTCTTGGGGTAAGGCTCTGCTGAGGGTGTCCACTGTGTGTTTAGGACACCGGGGAGGTGTCACACACTTATGGAGATGCCGCAGGTGAGGCACCAGTCCCAGAGTGTTATGGCTTCCCTGCAAAGAGCCTGTGATCGTACCCCTCCCTTTCTGTTTATATAAAACATACAGGCCGTATTGTCCATATACAATCTGACATGGATTCCAGTGATGTGCAGGAGGACGTGCTGGCATGGCAGCTGAACAGCCTTGAGTTCAAGGACATTGATATGTAGTGTCCTTTCTGTTGTGGTCCATAGGCCTTGGGTAGTGAATCCTTTCATGTGCACTCCCCAACCTGTGAGAGACACATCTGTGGTGGTAACCACTATGGGTTCTGGATTTTGAAAGGGTATGCCCCTGAAAAGGTTGTACAGTTTTGTCCACCATTGTAGCAATCTCTTTACTACGTCTGGGACTATCAGGCAGTCCAGGGCTTTATAAAGAAGTGAGACAGTGACCAGGGAGCTTGCGAACTGGTGACTGCAAACAGGGAGTTATGAGAGGGAGTTTGGAAGGGGAGAGGGAAGGGAGGAGGTACTCTTGCCTTTCCTTTAAACCCTTTTTTAGGACAGCAGGTATGGATAGTGATAGGTCTGCTGTTGTTACCTGCACAGCATGAGCCATGTTTGTCTTCCTTCCGGAAGAAAGAAGGGATTTCATCTGCGCTAAGTGCAAGCTGGTCACCATTTTGGAGGAAAAAATTAGAGGACTGGAGGCCCAACTGTCGATCAGAGAGGATGAAGACTTCCTCGATAGAAGGCAGCGTTTAATCCTGCAAGCAAGGCAGGTGGAAGAGCCAGAGAGGGCAGTACAGGACAAGGAAGAGAACTGGAAGCATGTAACTTCTAGAAGGAAAAAAAGGCCAGCACAGGAATCCCCCATTCCTACGGAGATAAGTAATCGCTTTCAGGCTCTCTCCACAGGCTCTATGATGGTGAATGCTTTCGAAGGGACCTCACAAGGAAGAAATCAGAAGGGAACCACTTCTACTGGAAGGCATGGGATGCGTAGTCCTAGGCATGGGGGTTCCACGACCTCCACCCCCAAAAGAAGAAGGCAGGTGGTGGTGGTCGGGGACTCCCTCCTAAGAGGGACTGAGCCATCCATCTGCCATCCGGACCTGGAATCTCGAGAGGTGTGCTGCTTACCAGGAACTCGAATTCAGGATGTGACTGAGAGTCTTACAAAACTGATCAAACCTTCATATCACTACCCCTTCCTGCTTCTCCATGTGGGAACTAACAATACAGTCAAGAATGACCTTGAGCAGGTTAATGCGGATTACGTAGAGTTGGGAAGAAGGATCAAAGAATTTGAAGCGCAAGTGGTGTTCTCGTCCGTCCTCCCTATTGAAGGGAAAGGACTGGGTAGGGATCGTCGAATTGAGGAAGTAAATGTGTGGTAGCGCAGGTGGTGTCGGAGAGTGGGCTTTGGTTTCTTTGACCATGGGACTCTGTTCCAGGCACAAGGATTGTTAGGAAGAGATGGGATCCACTTAACAAAGGGAAGAAAGAGCATCTTCGCGGGCAGGCTTGCAAACCTAGTGAGGAGGGCTTTAAACTAGGTTTGTTGGGGGACAGTAACCAAAACCCTGAGGGGAGTGGGGAAGTTGGATACCGGGAAGAAATGTGAAGAGGAATGAGCAACAAAGGAGGACCCCTGATTCGAATGGAGAGGGTAGGGCGATCAACTGTTTATCTAAGGTGTTTGTACACCAATGCGAGAAGCCTGGGTAACAAACAGAAAGAATTGGAGGCCCTGGCCCAGTCCAAGAACTATGATTTGATTGGGATAACAGAGACTTGGTGGGATGACTCGCATGACTGGAGCACTGTCATGGAAGGGTATAAACTGTTCAGGAAGAACAGGCAGGGGAGAAAAGGAGGTGGAGTTGCACTGTATGTAAGAAAGCGCTATGATTGCTCAGAACTCCAGTATATAGAGGGAGAAAAGCCTGTTGAGAGTCTATGGGTCAAGTTTAGAGGTGTAAGCAACAGCAGTGATGTTATGGTTGGTGTCTGCTATAGACCGCTGGATCAGGTGGATGAGGTAGATGAGGCTTTCTTCGGACAACTGAGAGAAGTTTCCAGATCGCAGGCCCTGGTTCTCATGGGGAACTTTAATCACCCTGACATCTGTTGGGAGACCAATATGGCAGTACACAGATAATCTAGGAAGTTTTTTGAGAATGTTGGGGATAACTTCTTGGTACAAGTGCTGAAGGATCCGACCAGGGGCCGTGCGCAGCTTGATCTGCTGCTCAGAAACAGGGAGGAACTAATAGGGGAAGTAGAGGTGGGTGACAACTTGGGAAGCAGTGATCATGAGATGTAGATTTCAGAATCCTGACCAAAGGAAGAAAAGAGCGTAGTAAAATACACACCTTGGACTTCAG
Source organism: Pelochelys cantorii (assembly GCA_032595735.1). Taxonomy (NCBI): domain Eukaryota; kingdom Metazoa; phylum Chordata; order Testudines; family Trionychidae; genus Pelochelys; species Pelochelys cantorii. Next base: position 2,432,304 of record CM064350.1, read on the forward strand.
AAAAGCAAACTTTGACTCCCTCAGAGATCTGATGGGCAGAATCCCCTGGGATGCTAACATGAAGGGGAAAGGAGCCCAGGAGAGCTGGAAGTATTTTGAAGAAGTCTATTGAAGGCACAGAAAGAAACCATTCCAATGCGTATCAAGAGACGCAAATATGATAGGAGACCGGATTGGCTTACCGGGGAAATCCTTGGTGAACTTAAGCACAAAAAGGGAGCTTACAAAAAGTGGAAACTTGGACAGATGACTAGGGAGAGGTATACAGGTATAGCTTGAGAATGCAGGGGAGTTATCAGGAAGGAGAAAGCGCAATTGGAATTGCAGCTAGCAAGGAATGTGAAGGGTAACAAGAAAGGTTTCTACAGGCATGTTAGCAAGAAGGTGATCAGAGAGGGTGTGCGGCCCCTACTGGATGAGGGTGGTAACCTAGTGACAGATGATGTGGGGAAATCTGAAGCACTCAATGCTTTCTTTGCCTCTGTCTTCACGTACAAGGTCAGCTCTCAGACTAATGCGCTAAATGACGCAATATGGGACGAAGGTGAACAGCCCTTGGTGGGGAAAGAACAGGTTAGGAACTATTTAAAAAAGCTAAACGTACATAAATCCATGGGTCCAGACTTAATACATCCGAGGGTACTGAGGGAGTTGTCAAATGTCATTGAGGAGCCTTTGGCCATTATCTTTGAAAAGTTGTGGAGATCGGGAGAGATCCCGGATGATTGGAAAAAGGCAAATGTAGTGCCCATATTTAAGAAAGGCGAGAAGGACAATTCAGGGAACTATAGACCGGTCAGTCTTACCTCAGTCCCTGGAAAAACCATGGAGGGGATCCTCAAGGAATCCATTTTGAAGCACTTGGAAGAGGAGAAGGTGATCAGGAATAGTCAGCATGGATTCATAAAGGGCAAGTCATGCCTGACCAATCTGATTAGCTTCTATGATGAGGTAACTGGCTCTGTGGATATGGAAAAGTCAGTGGATGTGATATACCTGGACTTTAGCTTGGCTTTTGACACGGTCTCCCACAATATTCTTGCCAGCAAGTTAAGGGAATGTGGATTGGATAAATGGACGGTAAGATGGATAGAAAGCTGGCTGGAAGGTCAGGCCCAGCGGGTAGTGATCAACAGCTCGATGTCAGGATGGCGGTCGGTTTCTAGTGGAGTGCCCCAAGATTCGGTTCTGGGACGGGTTTTGTTCAACCTCTTTATTAATGACCTGGATGAGGGAATGGATTGCACCCTCAGCAAGTTTGTGGATGACACTAAGCTAGGGGGAGAGGTAGAGAAGCTGGAGGGCAGGGATAGAGTCCAGAGTGACTTAGACAAATTGGAGGATTGGGCCACAAGAAATCTGATGAGGTTCAACAAAGACAAGTGTAGAGTCCTGCACTTGGGACGGAAGACTCCCAAGCTTTGTCATAGGCTGGGGACCAACTGGCTAAGTAGCAGTTCTGCAGAAAAGGACCTGGGGATTACAGTGGATGAGAAGCTGGATATGAGTCAACAGTGTGCCTTTGTAGCCAAGAAGGCTAATGGCATATTAGGTTGCATTAAGAGAAGCATTGCCAGTAGATCCAGAGATGTGATTATTCCTCTTTACTCGGCTCTGGTGAGGCTACATCTGGAGTATTGTGTCCAGTTCTGGGCCCCCAATTACAGGAAGGACGTGGATGCATTGGAGAGGGTCCAGCGGATGGCTACCAAAATGATTAGGGGGCTGGGGCATATGACCTACAAAGAGAGGCTGAGGGAGTTTGGTCTATTTAATCTGCAGAAGAGAAGAGTAAGGGGGGATTTGATAGCAGCCTTCAACTTCCTGAAGGGAGGTTCCAAAGAGGATGGAGAAAGGCTGTTCACAGTAGTGACAGATGGCAGAACAAGGAACAATGGTCTCAAGTTACGGTGGGAGAGGTCCAGGTTGGATATTAGGAAAATCTATTTCACTAGGAGGGTGGTGAAGCACTGGGATGGGTTACCTAGGGAAGTAGTGGAGTCTCCATCCCTAGAGGCGTTTAAGTCTCGGCTTGACAAAGCCCTGGCTGGGTTGATTTAATTGGGATTGGTCCTGCCTTGGGCAAGGGGCTGGACTTGATGACCTCCTGAGGTCTCTTTCAGCTCTATGGTTCTATGATTCTATGACAGCGTTTTGGTCATCAGGTGCATGTTTGTTTTGTAGGCGAGTCTGAGCCATCCATGAATATACCTCATGAATAGGCGTGCATTGTAGACAGTTATGGGCTGTGACAAGTGGCATTATGCAGAGCAAATGAACTAGTTGGCTGATCCTGAGGAACCTGTCAGGAGGAAGGGAGGCCATGGCTGTGGTGGAGTCAAGATGGGCCCTGATGAATTGAATGGACTGAGTGTGAGCTTTGATTTGCTCTTGTTTATCAGAAGTCTTTGTGATTGGAAACACAGTGGGACCAGATGAGTACAGCGGTAAGAGTTATGTCCGATTCTTACCTTGATGAGGCAATTGTTGAGGTATGGATAAATGGTGATGCCACACTTCCTGAGATGGGCCGTGACCACTGCTAGCACCTTTGAAAAACCTCTTGGTGCCGTGGAGAGTCCGAAGGGTAGGGCTGTATATTGATAGTCTTGCGAACCTAAGGTAAAATGAAGAAATCATCTATGAGCAGGTCGTATGGACACGTGAAAATATGTCTTGTAGGTCGAGAGATGAAAACCAGTCACCGAGCTCCAGAGTGGGGATAATGGTGGCTAATGTGACCATTTTGAATTTTTGTCCTTTGACAAATTTGTTTAGCACCCTCAAGTTGAGAATTGGGCACCAGCTGCCAGGTTTTTTCTGGGTGAGGAAGTAATGAGAGTAGAAGCCAGTCCTCTGAAACTCTACATGGGTATGTCTACACTAGCTCCCTAGTTCGAACTAGGGTGGCTAATGTAGGCATTCGAACTTGCAAATGAAGCCCGGGATTTAAATATCCCAGGCTTCATTTGCATGTTCCTGGGCGGGCGCCATTTTTAAATGCCCCGTAGTTCGAACTGACTGCCCGCAGCTACACGCAGCAGTCAGAAGTTAATCCGAACTAAGTCCTTAGTTCGGATTAACTGTTACTCCTCCTGCAATGTAGCTAATGGTAGGAGTGTGAGACAATGAAAGTGCTGTTGCTATAGAAGATGAGAGTGCCTGTGGTGCCACAAGAACAGAGCATGCAGCGTAAGCAGTTGTTATGGACAGTGAAGGGGGGGTGGTGCCATGCGACTGCCCAGTCATTTGCTGCGGTGCTGTGGTAACTGCTTGCAGCGATGCTGGACTCAGCACAGTGCTAGTCGGCGCTGTGTTTGGTGCTGAGCTTTGTGAGGCAGGCACGGTATGGCCTGTAGCCTCTAGTTGGCTGCCCTATGTAGCACTTTTGTGATGAGCTGGGGGTGCACCTGAGGTACGCGGTCTGTTGTAGGTACTGAGGCGTGGCTTGTCAGGGGTAGCCAACTGCTCTCAATTGAGCGCTGTTTCGGTGAGCGTGGGTTTTGCAGAAGTGAGGTGGCCCGTTTCTTTGGGAATTTAAGCAGTTTATCCCTTTTGTCCTTGGTGGTCTGCTTGGAGCCTGGATCAGTGGAAGGGTGTTTGCCCTTATCTGTAAGGATCATTTTTAAACGGAGGTCTCCATCTCTCTGTGTGCATGCTTTTAATTTGGCGCAGTGTGGACAGTCCCGTTGGGTGTGGGAGTGCCCGAGGCACTTAATGCATTTGTTGTGGCCGTCTGAGGCCGGCATAGTGTCATTGCAGTCTGTACAGAGTTTGAAGCTGGGTGAGCCCACCTTGCAGTGATATTAATGAGCGGCCAGAGGAGCCTGCTGAGGCCAACAGCGTTTTGGGGTTTTTTTTGTTCTCTAATAATACTAGAGAGGAAAAAACTTAGAATAAACTAATCTATCTAACTATCTCTAGAACGGATGAGGAACGAGGAGCACTGTGGAGGTCCATCTGAAGCCGCGGATGGTATAAAGGAACAGAAGGGAGGGTGGCTGCACATGCACGATGGTGCTGGGAGGGGGTGGGGGGCATGCGCACCGCGCACACCGCATGTGCAGCCCCAATGCACCACTATCAAAAATCCGCTCTGTGGCTCTGGGACACACTTACACCTACTGTGGAGCTCCCCCAAGGATGTCTCTCGAGGAAGAACTTAAGCTTATTGTGTAGTAGTCACTACTGGACTACTCACTTCTCCACACCCACTGCCTCTGTATCAGAGGCAGCGGGGGGGGGAGGGGAAAGCAGGAACTAGTGCCAGCTTAAAAGCTGGTTCCCCCCAGCACCATCTCTATGGTGCGCAGAGAGGGTGGCAGGGGAAGCAAAGCCGCAGCAGGGGACCTGGTGCAAGCCAGAACTCAGCAGTCCCAGATCGCGCCTGGCCCAGATCGCTGTGGCTCTGCTTTCTAAATGTAGTAAGAGCCACCTGGGGAACCTGGCGTGAGCAGGCAGCTCTTACTACATTTAAAAAGCAGAGCCACAGTGGTCTGGGACCCAGGGCTCTGCCTTTTAACTGTAGTAAGAACCAGGATAAAAAATGGCAACATAAAGTAAAAACAGTGCTGGTCTTCACGAATTTTACAGCCAGAAGGGACCATTAAATTATCTAGTCTGATCTCCTCAATAACACAGGCTGGGTAATTTTATCTAGTTACTCCTGGATACTCTTCCCCTGGTTGCTTGCTCCAGTAGTGAATTACCTCCAACATCCTCTTTTGAAGGAGCAGCATCTTAGAGAAGGGAGGAAACCCTGGGCATGGGAAGTAGCGGTGTGGGGGTGCTGCAGCACCTCCAGGTATTGAGCATCCCAGCTCCACACCCATGCTGCCCTGCATCCTGGCCACTGGGCTCTGCCCCTCTGGCCTAGGGGCTCTGCTACTGACTCCCCCTAGCCCCACTAAGACCTGCTGCTGGCCCCCTGCTCAACCCCCAAAAGCCCCTCTGACAGCCCCCCACTCAGCCCCACTGCCAGTCCTCTACTTGGCCCTACCACCGGCCTCTTGTTCAGTCTGCCTGCAGGCCCCTACTTGGCCCTGCTGCCAGCCTCTCACTAGGCCCTGTCACCTCCAGGCCCCCCGTGTCCCAGCTGGCTGCCAGTCTCCCATGCTGCACTCAGCCCCGAAGTCCCACCTGGCTGCTGGGCCCATGCCCAGGGGCTCACCTCCAGGCCCTGCATGCAGGGTGCCTGTGCTGGCCCCAGCTCTAGGCAGTAGTGAGGGGTGCAGAGGTAACGGGTGTGTGTGCAACTCAGCACCCTGTAAGCCACCTGGCTCAGTCCTGGGCCCCAGACCTGTGCTCAGGCCCATAAATAAATGACCAGTGATTGCTGTCAAGCCCAGGCGATGGTACAGGGTGGGGCAGGCAAACAAACACCGTTCCCCAGTTAGTAGGACCAGGCCCTGGTGCAGGGCGGGCAGACAAACAGATTGCGGTTCACTGTTCAAGTAGGCCCAGGCTGTGGTGCAGAACGGAGCAGGCAGACACACAGATCACTGGCAAGAGAGGGGGAGACTGCCACCCAGGGTGTGGAGTGGCAGGGGGAACGTGGACCCTCCCTACTCCACCATGTCCCCGCCCAGGGCCCTAGCAGTGGCAGCCTGGGCTGCCACTGGGTCAGTGGGGATCCAGCCCACAACATGGTGACACACTACAGGACAATGAGGTCAGCCTGACTGGTAATGGCTTCCCCTGGGCCACTCCCTCGGCATCTACCTCACTCCACAGTGACTGCAGGTTCTTGGAGTCGTCGGAGTCTGTACCATCCGGCAGGATTACAAGGGTCTCCTCTTTGGTGTGGGGGCCCAGCTGTCCAGGCCAGTTCTCAGCCTCAGCAAGGTCATAAGCAGTCTCCCTGCTCAAAAGCTTAGGGCAGACCTCTGCCTCTTTCACCGGCTGGGGCCCTACTGAGCTCCTGGGCTGGGATTTTATACTATCCGTCCACCCCTTGGCTTCCGGAGAGTTAAAGGGGCAGGATTGGTCTCGGCCCATCTGGGCTCAGAGAGGGGTTCTTCCCCCTCTGGGTTAGTGAGTGGCCACCGCTCACTGCTCACTACACATCCCCAGTCCAAAAACTGCTCCAGTGACACTGGAGGAAACTCCACATGTGATATCTATCAGACATTGGGTTGAGAGTTGCTCAGCTGACAGAAAACTGTGGAAAATCAATGAGTTCAAAGAACTTTATTGATATGCCAGGCGAAACAATTCTGGGGACAGTTCTGGACTGGTATCATTGCTGTATGATGACAAGCTCCTGGCATTGTTTCTGCTTGATGCACTGTGTCCCCTGCATGCTATATTCTGTGTATCATCTTTCTGTGGTTTCTGGTCAGTTCGGTTCTTTTGTTCCTGGCTTTCTTCCAACATAAAGCAGAGAATGAATGTAAAATACTATGATAGGATGAATGTGGCTTTGCTGCACTTTCGCTCCAGGCATTCTTTTTCTTATTTCACTGTAACTGTTATAGTTCTTTTATGTTCCTTAATAAAATGAATATAGTTAATTTAAAACTAAAAAGGATCTGAGTGAATTTAGAGAATTTTAGTACTTGAGGACCCAATCCAGCAAAACTCTTAAGTACATGACTAACTTCAAGAATGTAATTAGTAGACATGGTTTGGAATTTTTAAGTGAACTGTCATTTAGGCAAAAAATGCTGAACTGATTAAACCAAAACATTTTAGAATTTTGGAAATCTTGAGAATTCTTACAGGTGAGGCAAACCGTTTCACCTAACTCTAGCAATGAGTCCATTGAAATCAACAGGGATATGTATACACTACAAAGTTAATTCGAACTAACAGTCGTTAGTTTGAATTAACTTTCATAGGCGCTACACATGCAAACCACTAGTTCGAACTTAATTCGAACTAGTGGAGCGCTTAATTCGAACTAGGTAAACCTCATTCTTCGAGGACTAACACCTAGTTCGAATTAAGTAGTTCGAATTAAGGGCTGTGTAGCCACTTAATTCGAACTAGTTGGAGGCTAGCCCTTCCCAGCTTGCCCTGGTGGCCACTCTGGGCCAAGCCAGGGAAACTCTTCTGCCCCCCTCCCAGCCCCGGAGCCCTTAAAGGGGCACGGTCTGGCTACACTGCTCGTGCCAGCTGCAAGCCTGCCAGCACCCAGCCAGCAGACCCTGCACCTGGCACAGCATGAGCCAGCCACCCGCTGCCACCCAGCCCTCCGCCTCTTCCCAGGACCAGGCTGGCGGCTCCCAGGAGCCTGCCCAGGGCTGCAAGAGGCGGGCACCCTCCTGGTCTAGTGCAGAGATCATGGACGTCATCGAGGTTTGGGGGGAAGCCTCCAACGTCCACGATCTCCGCACTAGCCACAGGAACGCGGCCGTCTACAGCCGCATGGCTGCCAGCCTGGCCACCAGAGGCCACATGCAGACCCGGGAGCAGGTCCGCTGCAAAATTAAGGACCTGCGGCAGTCCTACTCCAGGGCCTCCCAGCCAGGGGCCGACCCGGAGGCATGCCCTCATTATGAGGCCCTGGACCGCATCCTGGGGGCTCACACAGTCCATGCCCCCCAGGTGGTGATCGACCCCGGGGCAGAGGGACCCGTCCCTGACACTGAGGAGGAGGAGGAGGAGGACGCCGAGAGCCAGGAGCTTGCAGGGAGCCTGCCCAGGACCCAGGACCCCCCGAGGCATCCCACAGAGCACATCGGCTGTGTTGTCCGAGGCCGAGGGGGGCTCCACATGTGAGTGCCATCATGCTCCCCTTATGTGTACAGGGAGGTGGGGGGAGAGGGAGCCCAGGGACCGTGCGCCTGGGCCTTGCCCACCATGGAGCAGCAGCTGGGTGTCATGCAGGGGCCCTGGCCCGTTCCCCACACGCCGACCTCGCCTTGCAGGGGGGGCTGGGGGGCTGTGTCCCCAGGGAGAACTGACCACTGCTTTTGTTTCACCACAGCCGCAGCACCTGGGACTGCAGGGCGCACCACCCCGCCTGCAACAGCCACCCACACCCGGGCCAGCAGGCGCACCAGGAACCTGGAGGACTACCACCGGCGGCACCTGCGGCTACTGGAGCACCAGCTCCGCACCCAGGACCACTGGGTCCGGGAGGACCTGTGGCTCCGGCAGCGGAGCTTGGAGGCGCTGGAGAAGCAGGGCTGTGCCCTCAGAGGTCACCTCCAGACCCTGGTGGACAGGTTCCTGCCTCCTGCTGTTCTGGCCCTTGCGGCCGCCCCAGCTCTCGCTCCTCCTCCCACCCCTGTTCCCCTTCCTGCTTCCTCCACACCCCCCGTCCCTCCTGCCCCACCCTCCACACCCACTCCCCCCCGACGCCCCTGCACCTGCAGTGCTGCGAGACGGGAAAGCCAGCAGGACCCCCAACCCTGAGCTTTCCCTTCCCTTCCTCCCCTTCCTCCCCCTTCCAGCTCCCTCCTCCTAGGTTTCCCCCTCCCCTCTCCCACCCTCATTCCCCCCCCCCACCCCAGTTATGTACAATAAAAAGAGATTGTTGTTTGCAAAACAGGTGTCTTTATTTAACATTAGGAAGGGGGGTTAGGGAGGGGAAAGGGGAAGGAGGGGAGGGTGGAAGAAGGCCCCAATGGGGCATGCAGGAAGAGTTCAGTCCTCCTCCACCAGGAAGGTCTCCCGCAGGGCTTCCTGGATCTGGACAGCCCCCCGCTGGGCCTCCCGGACGGCGGTGGTGTGGGGCTGAGCGTAGTGGCCAGCCATGCGCTCAGCCTCAGCCATCCAGGCTGGCAGGAAAGCCTCCCCCTTCCGCTCGCACAAATTGTGCAGCACGCAACATGCTGCCACCACGGGAGGGATATTGTGCTCGGCGAGGTCGAGGCGGGTGAGGAGGCACCTAAATCTGGCTTTCAGTCATCCGAAGGCCCCTTCGACCACAATGCGGGCCCTGGTGAGCCTGGCATTGAAGGCCTGGCGGGAGGGGTTGAGGTGCCCCATGTACAGCTTCATCAGCCAGGGCTGTAGGGGGTAGGCCGCATCCCCCAGCAGGCAGACGGGCATGTCCACGTCCCCGACCCTGATGTGGCGGTCGGGGAAGAAGGTCCTGGCGTGCAGCCTCTGGCACACCGAGGAGTTGCGGAACACCCTGGCGTCGTGTGCCTTGCCAGACCAGCCCACATTAATGTCCATGAACTGGTCCTGGTGGTCAGACATGGCCTGCAGCAGGACGGAGAAGTACCCCTTGTGGTTGATGTACTGGGAGGCCTGGTGTTCCGGGGCACGGATGGGGATGTGCGTCCCGTCGATGGCCCCCCCCGCAGTTGGGGAAGCCGAGGGCGCCGAACCCCTGGATGATGGCGTCCGGATCGGCGAGGTGGACCACCCTGCGGAGCAGCACCCGGTTGATGGCCTTGACCACCTGCAGAGAGACACAACAAACTGCGAATCACTGGGGTGCCCAGGTGGCTGGGAGTGTTCGTTCCCTGGCACTGCCCCGCGCCCCACTCCCAGAAGCAACCCCCGCTGCGATCCTGGCCGCCGCTGGCGGCCTGTAGTACGGCCAGGACAGACCGAACCCTCCCATGCGGGGCACTGTCACCTCCTCCCCCGCCCCCATTTTCCCTGGGGCGGCCCATTCCCTCCTTGCAGCCCCCTTCCTCCCCGGCCCAGTGGCCGGTGAGTGCCATACCTGCATGAGTACTGCTCCGATGGTGGATCTCCCCACGCCGAACTGGTTCCCGACGGATTGGTAGCTGTCCGGCGTGGAGAGCTTCCACAGGGCGATGGCCACACGCTTCTGGAGGGGGGATGGCGGGCCTCATGCGAGTGTCCCGTCGCCGCAGAGCAGGGGTGAGCCACTTGCAGAGCTCCAGGAAGGTGTCCCTCTTCATCCTGAAGTTCTGGGTCCGTTGTCTGTCTCCCCAGCGCTCCAAGATGATGCGGTCCCACCAGTCGCTGCTGGTGTCCAGACGCCAGATGCGGCGGGGCACACTGACGTCCGGGCGCTGCTGCAGCTCCTCCATGGCCTCCAGGGAGGCCAGGTGGAGAGGCAGGGGGCTGACGTGCACCAGGTGGTGCCAGGCAGCCTCCAGCCATTGCTGTCAGGCTTGCAGCAGCAAGTCCAAAAACTGGAGCAGAATGCCCAGGGTGAGCTCTGGCTCCATGGTGCCAGCTGCGGCAGCGTCCCCAATGGGAACCACCGACACTGGCAGGCGCAGAGGAAAACGCTTTGCTGTCCCTCGGCGAGGTAGGCAAGCAAGAGGAGAAGCTGAGAACCGGCTGTCCAGGGGGGTCCCTTTAAGCACGAGCCTCAGATAGCCTCAGACAGCAGCCACACAAAGCAACTACTGACCTGATGCCCTGCCGGAACTGGTTTCAGCTGCCCTTAAATGCGACCCAGCGTCCAATCAGTGTGGACGCGCTAGTTCGAATTAGCAAAACGCTAATTCGAATTAGTTTTTGGGTCTAGATGAGTTAGTTCGAATTAGCTTAGTTTGAATTAACTAATTCAAACTAAGTCAGTTCGAATTAACTTTGTAGTGTAGACATACCCCAGGAGAATTAGTAGGTGTAAAGATACAGTCATCCTTCGGTGTTTTGCTGGAACCTAACGATAAAGCCCTGATTCAAAGGCCAAGGAAGTCAATGGGAGTCTAAGTTTGGGTCAGGCCCAGGAATGTTGAAGAAGTTCCACATGCAAAGCATGTCTGCAAATGTCCCCACACAGCTTTGTTTGTGTACCTTATTTCTGAAATGCAACATCCCACGCTATTCCTGTCCTGGCCTCCTCACACACTGCTGTCAAACTTATTTCACCCCTGACCCTCCAGTCAATAGTGACTTTGAAACGGGGAGGGGTGACTTCTTAATTTGTGCACCTCAAATCAAAGGCGAAAGGTGGCTGGAAGGTTTCCAAATTGGCTTGCACATTTAGGCTTCCTCTACACAAATCTTTCGTCTCAAAAACATCTCACGCCTGCTAACGATGATCAGCTTGGCCAGCAGTAGCTCTGGTGGGCACTCCAGTTTAAGCAAGATGTCAGTGGCAGCTAGCACTTTAACTACCATGTCCTGTGAATCTGCTTTATGCAAGATTAAGGCTTTGTCTAGACTGCAGGCTTCTTTCGGAAGAAGCTTTTTTTGGAAGAGATCTTCCAAAAAAACGTCTTGCACAAGAGCGCGTCCACACACAAAAGCGCATAGAAAAAGTGATCTGCTTTTTCGAAAGAGAGTGTCCAGACTGATTGGATGCTCTCTCTCATAAAAGACCACCCAGAACCACTTCAGGCAGGGCTTTAGGTCACCATTTGCTTCTGAGTGCTGGTGCCGGAGCCTCGCAGAGTCAAGCGCCTAAAGGGACCCCACTTGACAGCCCTTTCTCTGCTGCTGCTGCATGCTTGCTACCTCTTGAAGGGACAGCAAAGCTCTTGCAGTGCCTGCTGTGGTTGCCCTGTTGTTTTTTGGATGCCACAGCTTTGTTCTTTGTGCCATGGAGCCGGAGCTGCCCCTGGGCATGCGATGACCCCACACGGCCATACTGCAGTGTTTGCAGCACTTTGTGCTAGCTGCTTTCCTGGTCCTGCAGAAGCTTGACCCCAAGCTCATTCTGGGGACCCTCTCGCTGGGTGTGGGAGCTACATTATGGCAACTGCAACCCACTGTGGAGAGGTATTTCTGGAGGCTGGACAGGTGGGACCGGCTGGTCATGGAGCGATGGGACGACCAGCAGTGGCTCCAAAACTTCCGAATGCGGAAGGTCACCTTTTTGGAGCTGTGTGCCTGGCTCGCCCCCGCCCTTCAGAGATGCGACACCCACCTGTGGCCCGCCATCCCCCTGGAGAAGTAGGTCGCAATCACCCTCTGAAAACTTGCCACCCTCGACAGCTTCCGGTCAGTGGGCAACCAGTTTGGCATGGGGAAGTCCACCATTGGGGCCCTCCTCATGGAGGTAAGGCACTCTAGGGCTGCAGTCCCTGCACAGAGGGGGAGGGGGGAAGTACTGGATAAGGGGGACCCTTGGGAAAGGGGGGTTGGGGACTGTGGAGGGTGGAGGGGGGTGGGGGGAAGCCCCATCCCCAGAGGGTTGTGCCCTCCCACCCTCACACAGCCCTACTGCTGGGGGGGCAGCCTCATAGGGGGTGGCTCCTGGGGTGTTTTTTTGGAGGGAGGAGATGGTAGGGGGCGGGCATCTCCCAAGGGCTCAGGAACTCCCTCTCTCATTCTCTGTTCTGTGTGTTCCTTCGTCTCCTTCTGCAGGTTGTGAGGGCCATCAGATCCTGCTGTGGAGGGTCATCTGCCTGGGACACCTGGACTCGATTGTGGCCGGATTTGCTGCCCTGGGGTTCCTGAACTGCAGTGGAGAAATTGAGGGGACCCACATCCCGATCTGCGCACCTGACCATCAAGCAGCCCAGTACATTAATTGGAAGTGTTACTTTTCTATGGTGCTGCAGGCCCTGGTCGACCACCGTGGACACTTCATGGACATTTTTGTCACGTGGTTGGGCAGCGCACGTGATGCCTGAGTCTTTAGAAACTCCAGCCTGCACCGCAAGCTGGAGGTGGGCATATTCTTCCCCCACCGGGACTTTGTGGTTGGGGATGTGCAGATGCCATTGTGCATCATGGGGGATGTGGCTTACCCCCTCCTGCCATGGCTGATGAAGCCATACACCAGCCACCTGGACCCCAGCAGGGACCTATATAATGCCCGCCTGTACCAGGCCCAGATCCAGGTGGAGTACCTCAAGGCATGGTTCTGGTGCCTGCTAACCCGCCTCGAAGTGGGGGAGCACAACATCCCCAAGGTGTCTATGTAACTTTTAAGTGTAGAGTGGCCTTTAAAGGTACAGTCTACAGAAGCAGAGTTAGAACAATTGCACAGATATGTCAGCACAAATCACACCCATCAAACCCTTGCCGTCTCTTATTATGTGTGTACAGCGCCTGGCACAACAGAATTCTAATCTCAGCTGAAGCCTCTAGTTGCGACTGCAACACCAATAATAATAATAAATATCCCCTTTGTATGCTGCATCCCCTGCCTGATGTGATTTAGCAGTGAGAACATGGTATCTTCAAAGTGATGTGCACCATTATGCAGTGGCAGGTGCATTTTGGCCGTTGGTAGAGCAGCCTACAGCTGGGAATCTTGCAGAGCTATCTGAGCCAAAGGCGCTTTGAACTTTTCACTTGTGGTAAACCCCACAGAGCAGAGGGGGGCTACTAGTGATGGACTACAAGATGCTGCCAAAATGCTTTTGAATAAGGATGGTAAGAAGCAGGTAACTGACTAATCGTGTACTCAGTACAATTTGTATCGAGTACACGATGAGTTGATAAGCTGCAGCTCTGCAGTTTAAATGTAGTGTAGCTGGGCATGCAGGTAGCCAGGCTCCTATTACATTTAAACTGCAGGGCAATAGCGGGGGTAGGCCCGGGACCCGGCATGAGCCGGGACCCAGCAGTCCCGGATAACGTTGCGTCCCAGATGCTGTGGCTCTGCTTTTTAAATGCAGTAAGATTTGCCTGCTTGTGCCAGGTCCCTCACTGCGGCTCTGCTTTTTAAATATAGTAAGAGACAGGTGGCTCTTACTACATCTAAAAGCAGAGCTGAAGCAGTCTGAGACCCAGCGTGAACCAGGACTGCTGAGGCTCTGCCTCCCCTGCCTCCCCCTCCATGCACCACGGAGACAGTGCTGGGGGGAATTGACTTTTAAGCTGGCTCCCCCCAGCACCAGTTCCTGCTCCCCCCTGCACTGCTTCCGGCTTGCACCCCCCCCCTTGCTGCCTTTGATGCAGAGGTAGCAAGTGTGTGGGGGAAAGTGAGTAGTTGAGTAGTGACTTGATTACCCGAGAAGCCTAAGCTTATCAGGTAGTCAACTACTCGAGTAGTCGCTTAGGCTATGTCTATACTACCAGGTTATTTCGAAATAAGTTATTTTGAAATAATAACTCCCGAAATTACTATTCCAAAATAAGCTTATTTTGAAATAACTCCCCAGTGTAGACATTGCCTCTCATCCCTACTCTTGGACAAAACTAAAATGCTTGGGGGGGAAAAAATCACATAACAGACAGCAGCTTCAGATTGCCTGGGGTGTGCCAAATGAAGAACACCAGAAAACAGAAGGAAACGAGCTAACGCTCAGCACTCGTGAATAAGCAGGGGCAGCACCAGGGCCTGCCCGAGCCATTTGGGCACCCCAGGCCCCAGGAGTGCGGCGCCACCCCCGGGAGTGTGGTGCCACCCTCGGGAGTGTGGCGCATGTGCAGCCCTGCCCCGGGCACACAGTGCCCCTGGGCCCCAGGCACCTGGCGCATGCGCGGCACCACCCCAGGCGCACAGCGCATGCACGGTCCCGCCCCCACCCGGCCTGGCAGCCCCGCGTGGCACCCCCTACAATGGGGCGCCCCGGGCGATAGATTGGGCCGGCTCTGGGCAGCACTACCGGCTTACCGCACTTAGGGTGCGTCTACACTGCACCTGTGGCTCGAAATAAGCTACGCAATTTGAGCTACGCAAATTGAGTAGCTTATTTTGAGTCAATTTCAAAATATCGTATTTTGAAATTTGGTGCTATCTACACAGCATTTATTTTGAAATAAATTGCTGTTCCGAAACATCCCTTACTCCTTGTGGAATGAGGTTTATAGGGATGTCAGGAAAAAGACATGGAATAGCTATTTCAGGATACCTTCAGTATCCCAAAATAGTGCTTCAGGTGTAGCTTAACGTCCTGAAACTTTAATATTCTTCTGCCTGCATTGTGAATGCCTTTGAATAACATTGTGTTGCATGGTGACAAGTCTCAAAAGGGAAGCCACGTATCTGTAAAAACAACAAGGAGTCCTGTGGCACCTTATAAACAAACAGATTTATTTGGGCATAAGCTTTTGTGGGTCAAAGCCACTTCATCAGATGCATGGAGTATACAACATTTGAATAACATTGAGTTCCTAGAAAGCAGTTGAATTCTATGGGGCAGAAGATTCCTCAATTCTGTAATTTACAGGACCAACCCTAACACTAACACCTCTTAAATCTGCTGCTGGGCTTCTCTTTGTTCTTCCTCTTGCTCAGTAGGTTGGAGCTGCTCTACACCCCTTGTTTGAGGAGCAGAAAAGGGAATAATAACACCACATTCCTATGCAGGTATTTTCATCTCCTGATCCTTCCCATTTTACAGATGGAGAAACAAAGGTACAGAGAAGTGACTTACACACAGTCACCCAGAAAGGCAATGGTAGAGTTAGTACCCAAGTACCAAAGTCTCCTGAGCACATAGCTATTGCTTTATCCACTAGGCCACATTGCAGCAGCCCAGGGTCTTCTTCCAATGCAGATGCACCAGCAGGCAATTCCCTTTCTCTGCTATTTGCGGCTAGATTACAGCCTCTTTATGGCACCTGAGCAGCACAAAGGAGTCTTTAACTGGCCTTGAGAATGCACCCCTAGGCGCATCTCTTGCGCAAAAGCACATGCCAGTGTAGACGCACTCTTGTGGAAGAGTTTTTGCACAAGAACTCTTCCGCAAAAGAGTTCTTGCATAAGAAGCTGCCAGTGTAGACGTAGCTATCTGGCCTACAGTTAAAAGTAACACTGACATAGTGGCATCTCTCAGGGCTCTGAAAAATCCACACCCTGGAGAGATGGAGTTAAGGTGACCCGCTCTCCTCGGCGTAGACATTGCTCCTCAGGATTTCTGTTGAAGTTACACCAGTGGGTCATCTCAAATGTATAAACCACCCCTAAAATCATTAAAACATGTATAAACCACTCCTAGATTTGCCTCTTTGAACAGAGAAGAGTCTGTCTCTGCAGGTCACACAGTACATCCTAAAGATGGCCACTTCATTCCCATGGTGGCTCCTGATCATTCTACCTATGGTGACTTTGGAATTACCTATCACAGTAGCAATTAGGGGTGCTAAATGGGAACTGGACACCATTGAGCCAAGCTCTATATGTGCAACTGGCAGCCACAAATTTAGTTTCCCAAACACTGAAATGTTTTGATCTAACCAAAATCTTTAAGCTCAATAGAGGGCTATCTGGGTGACATTCGATGGCCTCTGAAATACAGGAAGTCACCTTAGATTAGTGTTTCCCAAAGAGTGGGTCCCAATCCACAACTGAATTGTAGGAGAATTCTAGGCAGCGTGGTGTTGTGACCCTGCTCTCCAGGTTGCAATACTCAGAGTGGGGAGCTGAGCCCAGTCCCATAGGACAGGAACTTTCACTGTAGGGTGAGCACAGTGAGCTTGCTCTCAAACTTCTCCCTCACTGGGTTGGGATTAGGGTTGTGGGGCAGGTGGGTGTTGCTCCCTTGGCAGGGAGGGGAACATTGAGGGGGTGCAGGAGAAGGATGCTGACCTATAATTTCAGGATCTCCCCCCCACAAATTTGGATCCCAGGTAGGTTGTAAAAAATGATGCAATGCAGCTGTTGGGTCACCTTAGTAAAAAGCATGGGAACTGGCCTAGATGAACTGAGGATCCAGTCTAGCCTTCAGCTCTAAAAATAAGGGGACTTTCTCTACCCCGAAGAGCTAATAGCCTCCATAGAGGAGACACTTGGGGAGCAAAGGCCCAGAGAGATTCCCTAATGTGATATAAGCAAGTTCACAAAGGGAGTGTGTGGCAAAGCTGGGAATTGCATTCATATTTCAATGGCTTAATTACAAGACCACCCTTCCTCCCCATTCACTTTGGGAGGCTATCTTAGGGCTTTTCTTTGGCACTCACCACCATACTGAGTCCCACATATGCAGAATGTTCCCAGACCCAGTTCGAATGAGGATGTAAATATATGTGAGAACCAACCGTATGACTGTGCTACTCTCGATGTGGGCTAATTTGAATGTGCTGCTTAAAGCCTTACAGGCAATAGGAATAAATGTAAAGACAAACATTTATAATACTTTGCTACAATCCTTTGCCCAAACACACAGAACATTGGGCAATCTATCATACACAATCCGCAGTAAATCAAGCTGGAAACACTCATTAATTAAGCATATACAGTGTATCATATTTCATTGTTATGCCATGCTAGGGAGGAGGGCCAGTAACTGAAGAAAATAGCCAGCATCATTACAAGCAGAGCTTTTTTATTTTATTCCAGTGATTTCATCCACATCCACTGCAGTGAGAGAGCCAAATCCTGCCTCCTTTGAAGTGAATGGCACAATTCCCTTTGGTTGTAATTGTGCATGGTCAGGGCCAGAAGGCATTGATGAGAATAACAATTTGAATTGCACTAATGCACAGAGGTCACAATCAGGATTAAACTGTGCAGCACAGATGCATAGGAAGAGATTATGTCTGCCCCAGAGAACTCACAAACTAGCAGGTCAGCCTGTCACCGCCCATCAACCTACCCAGCAGTTAACATGTTAGTCAGCCCCACAAAAGTCAAGTCCCTGCTATACCGGGGGCTTCAAGTGTGGGCAAGTCACTTAGGGTGCGTCTACACGGCACTGTTACTTTGAGATAACTAACGTTATTTTGAAATAACAATGCCAGCATCTATACAACCATTCTGCTATTTCAAAATAATTTCAAAATAATGGACGGCTTATTCTGAAATCTGTAAACTCTATTCTACGAGGAATAACATCTATTCCAAAATAGCTATTTTGAAATAAGGCGTGTGTAGACACTCCACTGCTACTGTTTCAAAATAGCCTATCCCCAGGGCTGTTCTAAGTTATTCCTCCCCAGTGCCTCCTGGGGCTCTAAATTGAGGTAGCACGTCTACATTAGGGAAACCTGCCTCAGACTAATTTTGAGGCTTCTCTGCAGTGTAGACGTGCTATTTTGGAATAACTATTCCGGAATAACTTGTTTTGAAATAGCAGTGCAGTGTAGATGCACCCTCTGTCTCTCTATGCCATACTTTCCTGTGTGTGATGTGGGGATAAGAGCACTGCTGGGGGGTTGTGAGAACCAGGACATTAATGATTGTGGAATGCTGAGATGCTAGGCAGGGGCCAGGCAAGTGCCTCAGCTAAGTGACTGGGGTGTGCTCAAATTGCCGTTTCCCCCAGGCAGGTTGGCTGAGCACGGGGGCAATCATGCTTCACCTTGTAAGGACTTGTAGCAAATTACTGACAATGCTCCTGGTGTTGGGGAGGGATTGGCTGCTTCTTGCCAAGTGGCAGTTCTTTCCCTTGACTGTTCCCCAGGCCACAGTGCTGCAAGCCTTCTCTAATGGTGTGCTGGACAGCGTCAGTGAATCGATAAATGCCAGACTCATTGCTGGGGCACACAGTCGAGTGGGCTTGGTTCATGGAGATTCTGGAGCCTGGGCCAGGGGTGAGGGGCACAAGGTGAGATCTGAACACTGAGAATTGTCTTGATTCCACATCCATTCAGAGCTTGTCTGTAAGTCAAAGCTGATAATTGCCCCGGACAAACTGCCAGTCCTGTAAACTCACCCTGGCCTGTGACTTTGGGCTTTTTAGCCCAGATCCACAAAGCTATTTAGGGGAGTTAGGCACCTAAACACCTTTGAGGTTTTGGGTCTCTCTCTCTCTGGCCTTATCACTGATAATAAAGATTCTTCAAACAGAACCCATCTGGAAGTTGGTGTGAATGATGTAGCAGCTGGAATAGCATCCCACCAGCTCTCCCATCACTGGGTTTGACCCTGGAGGCCTAATAAGCAAATCTATGTCCTTGTCAGAACTTCAGTTCGGTTCAGAGGACCTATATAATATCTCTGTGTCATCTAAGTCTGAATGGGTGAATTTCACTCCAAATGAGTCAATCTGATCAAAACAAGCATAAGAACCAAACTCTCAAGTTCCTACTCAGTCCTCATTCAGGCATACTGGATCAGTGGGGTTTCTGTCCAATCAGCACTTTTAGGATTTTGACCCAGGGAACAGATATGGTGCCAGATCCAACGTCCTTCACATGAGCAGGATGTTTCTACCTGACTCCAATAGGCTTTGGATCTCCATGTTAAGTAAGGAGGCATCATAGTTTTACAACATTTTTCTCAACTGCAACTAGATTTGCATGTTTAATATTTAAACGTGAAAGTTCCTTTTGAGACGCTTTAAGTAGAATTATTAGCAGCCTCATTCCAAACTGATAGGTTAGCCGAGTGACAATTAAAGAGAGAGGTTACAATCATTTTCTTTTCAGACTAACTACTGTTTCTTAAGACTAATAAATCCACCAGAAGACAGTTTTTCATTCTGTGCAAGTGGCTGTGTGCCAGATTTTGTGGGCTACAATTTTTCAAAAGTCATCACACTCCTCACTTTGGGAAGCTGCAGGTCTCTCTCTATAATGCCTGGGGCATTTTTCAATAAGAATGGATGAATCGGTTCAGAATTAATCAGGAAAATCTCAAAACTTAAACCTATTCTGAGATTGCACTGAGATTAAAAACAAAACAAAATAAAAACCCTTTGGATCACTTTTATCTTTATTTACGTTTGTTCACGATATCTTGGTTTCTGAATGCAGAGGTACCAAATAGCTCCAGGAATTTGGTTTTCATGGTAGATCTAGCCCACAGGAAACCAAAACAGCATATAAAATATTTTGGGAGGTCCTGTTCCTATGTGATTTGGCCCATTGATCTTTTGGTATCTACAGCAACCTAAATCAATTAACTAATTGTTTGTAAAAAGTCTATTACAATTTATTAACCTGTGATAAGTGTTTATAAATGTAGCTTTATAGAATAGTGCTCATCCAGTGAGGGACCAGGAACAATACCGTGTGACCAATATGCATCTAATCAGAAAAGAAATGTCTGAATTTTGGATCTTCAATAGTCACATTGAACAGCATAATTGCAAGCTAAGGCTAACACTTAATGGCAGTTCAGAGAATAATTTCTAGCAGCAAAGAAAGTCCACAAATCTATGATCTGTGTGCTACTGTTGGTCTGTGTCTTTAAGGACTGAGCTTCCCAGACAGGGTCAGGGCCAGGCCAAGCTGCTGCAGAAGATCATGGTGTTGTTGTTTGTGCCAAGTCTGCCTAAACCAAGTGAGCATGTGCTTGGTTTTGGCCAGTTGAGTTGGCGTTTTAAGAAAGTCAGTCAACAATTCTCCATGGGCATTTCTGACACAAACTCTGCCTGGCATCATGATGTTTCGACACAAGCCATGCCAGATGGCATGTTGTCAGAATCATAGAATCATAGAACTGGAAGAGACCTCAGGAGGTCATCAAGTCCAGCCCCCTGCCCAAGGCAGGACCAATCCCAATTAAACCAAGCCAGCCAGGGCTTTGTCAAGCCAAGACTTAAACACCTCTAGGGACCGAGGTGTTACACTACTTCCCTAGGTAACCCATTCCGGTGCTTCACCACCCTCCTGGTGAAATAATTTTTCCTAATATCCAACCTGGACCTATCCCACCGCAACTTGAGACCATTGCTCCTTGTTCTGCCATCCGTCACTACTGTGAACAGCCTTTCTCCAGTCTGTTTGGAACCTCCCTTCAGGAAGTTGAAGGCTGCTCTCAAATCCCCCCTCACTCTTCACTTCTGCAGACTAAACAGACCCAACTCCCTCAGCCTCTCCTTGTAGGTCATATGCACCAGCCCCCTAATCATTTTGGTAGCCCTCCGCTGGACCTTCTCCAATGCATCCACATCCTTGCTGTAATTGGGGGCCCAGAACTGGAAACTATACTAGAGATGTGGCCTCACCAGAGCCGAATAAAGAGGAATAATCACTTCTCTAGATCTGCTGGAAATGCTCCTCCTAATGCAACCTAATATGCCCTTAACCTTCTTGGCTACAAGGGCACACTGTTGACTCATATCCAGCTTCTCATCCACTGTAATCCCCAGGTCCTTTTTTGCAGAACTTTTTCACCAGTTTGTCCCCAGCCTGTAAAAATGCTTCGGATTCTTCCGTCCCAAGTGCAGGACTCTATACTTGTCCTTGTTGAACCTCATCAGATTTCTTGTGGCCCAATCCTCCAATTTGTCTAAGTCACTCTGGACTCTATCCCTGCCCTCCAGCGTATCTACCTCTCCCCCTAGCTTAGTGTCATCCACAAACTTGCTGAGGGTGCAATCCATCCCCTCATCTAGGTCACTAATAAAGATGTTGAACAAAACCGGTCCCAGAACTGAACCTTGGGGCACTCCGCTAGAAACCGACCATCATCCTGACATCGAGCCGTTGATCACTACCCTCTGGGCCTGACCTTCCAGCCAGCTTTCTATCCATCTTACCATCCATTTATCCAATCCACATTCCCTTAACTTGCTGGCAAGAATATTGTGGGAGACTGTATCAAAAGTCTTGCTAAAGTCAAGGTATATCACAGCCACTGACTTTCCCATATCCACAGTGCCAGTTACCTCATCATAGAAGCTAATCAGATTGGTCAGGCACGACTTGCCCTTCGTGAATCCATGCTGACTATTCCTGATCACCTTCCCCTCTTCCAAGTGCTTCAAAATGGATTCCTTGAGGATCCCCTCCATGGTTTTTCCAGGGACTGAGGTAAGACTGACCGGCCTATAGTTCCCTGGATCATCCTTCTTCCCTTTCTTAAAGATGGGCACTACATTTGCCTTTTTCCAATCATCCGGGATCTCTCCCAATCTCCACAACTTTTCAAAGATAATGGCCAAAGGCTCCTCAATGACATTTACCAACTCCCTCAGTACCCTCGGATATATTAAGTCCGGACCCATGGGTTTATGTACATTTAGCTTTTTTAAATAGTTCTTAACCTGTTCTTTCCCCACCAAGGGCTGTCCACCTCCTTCCCATACTGCGTCATTTAGCGCATTAGTCTGGGAGCTGACCTTGTCCGTGAAGACAGAGGCAAAGAAAGCATTAAGTACTTCAGCTTTCCCCACATCATCTGTCACTAGGTTACCGCCCTCATCCAGTAGCGGTCCCACACCCTCTCTGATCACCTTCTTCTTGCTAACATGCCTGTAGAAACCTTTCTTGTTATCCTTCACATCCCTTGCGAGTCGCAATTCCAATTGCACTTTCGCCTTCCTGATAACTCCCCTGCATTCTCGAGCTATACATTTATACCTCTCCCTAGTCATCAAACCCTACCCAGCATCGTGATGTTATGACACAAGTTCTGCCCAGCATCATGGCACCATAATGCAAAGTCTGTCTGGCATCACCACATTTTGCGCACAATCCCACACAACATCATGACATCAAAATTCAAACTCCATTCCCTGCTTTTCCTTTCCAATTTTTAAGGTTTTTTTTCATTTTGAACAGTTTTTCTGACAACATTCACACAATAAGGCCAACCTCTTTGAAATAATCAGTGAATACCACAGTTTGCCTGAAGAAAACTCCATGAATCAAAAATGAATCATAGATTCATAGAATCATAGGGCTGGAAGAGACCCCAGGAGGCCATTGAGTTCAACCTCTTGTTAATGTGGATCAGTCCCAACTAAATCATCTCAGAGTCAAGCTGGGACTTAAAAACATCTAGGGATGGACCCACCCACGACCTCCCGGGGTAACCCATTCCAGTGCTTCACCACCCTCTCATGAAATAATTTCTCCTAATATTCAACCTACACCTCCTCCATTGCAACTTGTGACCATTGCTCCTCGTTCTGTCTTCTGTCACCACTGAGAACAGACTCTCTCCATCCTCTGTGGAACCTCCCTTCAGTTAGTTAAAGACTGTTATCAAATCCCCCTCTCTTTACTTCTGCAGATTAAATAAGCCTTGATCCCTCAGCTTCTCCTCATAAAATGGAATAATCACTTCCCTAGATCTGCTGGCAATGCTCCTACTAATGCACCCTAATATGCCATTAGCCTTCTTGGCTACATGGGCACACTGTTGACTCATATCCAGCTTCTCAGTCACTGTTATCCCCAGGTCCTTTTCTGCTGAAATGCTTCTTAGCCAATTAGTGCCCAGCCTGTAGCAGTGCTTGAGATTCTTCTCTGCACTTGTCCTTGTCGAAACTCATGACATTTCTTTTGGCCCAATCTTCCAATTTGTTGAGGTCACTCTGGACCCTATCCCTGCCCTCCAGCATATCTACCTCTCCCCCCTAGCTTAGTGTCATCTGTGAACTTGGGGAGGGTGCAATTCATCCTCTCATTCAGGTCATTAATAAAGAACAAGTTAAAAATTACTTAGAAAAATTAGATGTCT
This sequence comes from Pelochelys cantorii, assembly GCA_032595735.1. Classification (NCBI taxonomy): domain Eukaryota; kingdom Metazoa; phylum Chordata; order Testudines; family Trionychidae; genus Pelochelys; species Pelochelys cantorii. The sequence goes on from CM064350.1 coordinate 2,455,384, forward strand.
TCAAGTCACCAGGGCCTGATGAAATGCATCCTAGAATACTCAAGGTGCTGATAGAGGACCTATCATCTTTGAGAAGTCATGGAAGTCAGCAGAGATACCAGATGACTGGAAAAGGGCAAATATAGTGCCCATCTATAAAAAGGGAAATAAGAACAACCCAGGAAACTACAGACCAGCCAGTTTAAATTCTGTGCTAGGGAAGATAATGGAGCAAGTAATTACATCTGGAGGATAATAAGGTGATAGGCAATAGCCAGCATGGATTTGTAAAGAACAAATCATGTCAAACCAATCTGATAGCTTTCTTTGATAGGATATCAAGCCTTGTGGATAAGGGAGAAGCGGTGGATGTGGTATACCTAGACTTAATAAAGCATTTTATATGGTACCACATGATCTTCTTATCAATAAACTAGGGAAATACAGCCTAGAAGGGGCTATTATAAGGTGGGTGCATAACTGGGTGGATAACCATTCTCTAAGAGTAGTTATTAATGTGTTCCCAATCATGCTGGAAGAACATAACAAGTGGGGTTTCACAGGGGTCTGTTTTGGGACTGGTTCTGCTCCATAGCTTCATCAATGATTTAGATAATGGCATAGAGAATATGATTATGAAGTATGCAGATGATATCAAGCTAGGAGGGGTTGCAAGTGCTTTGGAAGATAGGGTCATAATTCAAAATGATCTGAACAAACTGGAGAAATGGTCTGAGGTAAATAGGATGAAGTTTAATACGGACAAATGCAAAGTACTCCACTTAGGAAGGAACAATCCATTTCACACATACAGAATGGGAAGTGACTGTTTAGGAAGGAGTACTGCAGAAAGGATTTAGGGTTCAGAGTGGACCACAAGCTAAATATGAGTCAACAGACACCGCTTGCTGGGGAGGGTGCTACTGGGGTCCCCTCCACTTCCTTCCCTTCCCAGCAGGCTCCCGTAGCAGGGGTTCAGTGTTCTCTGCCTCACCGTGCTTGCCCAGGAGTGGATGCTGCCCTAAGAGAGTGGACATGCCCATGTGCTCTGCATGGCACTGCTCTATGTGTGTCCCTGACCCCAACTTCCTTAGTGGTGGCTTGTGGTGGAAGGGTGTCCCACCTTGGAGTTGGGATTAAAGCAGACTTCTCCAGAAACCCTGTGAGCAGGAGCACAAGGACCCTCTGAGGCAGCTTCATAGGGTCTGTGAGCTCTGAATTGGTGCTCCACATGCACCTAGGTGCCAGTGTAGACATAACCTTAGAAGCTGCCATGCACTTTCTGGGTGTGGTGCACTGTTCCATTTTGTAGACTTAGCTGACAGCCTGCTGCATATTAGCTCATGCAGTAGAGGCTCATGCTCTAAGCTCCAGAGGTCCCAGCTTTGATTCTGCCCACAGATGACTGGAAGTACTGAGAATTTTTAGGCCTTATTTATACACACAACTTATACCACTTTAACTATACCAGCATAGTTTAAAAAGCACAACTCACCCAGTGTGGATGCAGCTGTATTGTTATAAATGGGCTTAGACTTGTATACAGCACTGTGACAGGGTGGACAAGGCCCTGGCCCAGAAAAGTCCTCCAAGAGGCTAGAGAGGCTTTAGAGGAACTGACCAATCAGGGGCCAGGGAGGTCTATAAAAGGAGCTACAAAGCTTACCAGCAATCCGTGTGGGAGCAGAGCTTGAGGTGAGCAGACTGCCAGGCTGACCAAGGAAGTTGCCTTCAGGAGGGGAAGCCCTGGAGGTGCCATTCTGACTGAGGGGAAACTGAGAGACAGACGTGGAGACACCAGCAGAGGGCACCGGCATGAGCCCCTGTTAGGTGTGTACCCCAGGAGGGGCTTGAGGATCACACATGAGTGTGACTCAGCTGGAGGGCTGAGTAGCCAAAAGGCTTTTAAAGAGGCAGTGCAGGCAAACGCACTTGGCCAGATGAGAGGTACTCACAGCAGGTGAGCACCACCCTGTTACAAGCATCTTAGCCCCAATTCTCAAAGGTATTAAGCCCTAACTTCCATGTAATTCAATCCAAGTTAGGAATCTGTCTAAATACCCATGAGGATGTAGGCCTCCTATCCCAGTATTACTGTCCAAACTAGGGGTCGTACTGGTGTAACAAGATCAGTAAAAAAGAAATCACATTCCTAAATGAAAGCGTTGTAGCAGTACAAAAGTAAGGTGTAGACTAGGCTTTGAATCCAGAGTGGCCCCCACCCCTCTTCCCACACCTCTCTGTTATTGTAAAGAGAGTGGCCTGACATCTCAAAAGTGTCTCTGATCTCCCAGCTGCCGCACATGTCCCAAAGCCAATAAAACTGTCTCAGAAACACGCGGGAAGGTGTTAAATTATTCACTCTGACATTTGCATAGAAGGCAATCCTGTAGTGCTGCACCGGAGCACATCTGGGATTTTAAAAGCCCCAGGGGGAAACCAGGAAAACGTCTTCTCCGATCAGCTCCTTGCCCCCCTGAACAAAACGATTCTGTCAGACTTATTTTTTAAAGCAAAGTGTCCTAATGATGACAGACAGCTCTAGATCGGCACAGGGAAATCAGCTTCCCAGAGAGCTCGTGCATCTCGCCCCACCACTGAAAGGCTTTCAGAATGATTGGCGTACAATAAACACAAGTGAGTCACAGGCAGACTTAGCCAGCTGGTCTGTGAAACTTTGGCTGCAGAGGCAAAAAGAGGGGGGTTTCTGAAAGACAGACCTGCTGCGCCCCTGCATTTTCAGGCTTATTGGCCCTTCTCTGCATAGAGGGAAGAATCAGGTACTAGTTAAGGGACAGAAGTAGAAGCCGATTCATTCCACTGACTCAGTGTTGTCAGTGCTCACGATTTCAGCTAGAGCCTTGGATACTGGTTTATTTCTCACAGCCCCACTCCAGCTGTTATGTGAACACAAGAGACTCCCAGCTTTCTTTTTTTTAAAGTAAAGTTTAAGCATTATGGTTGCAGAGAAAAATTGAAAATGTGACTCAGTTGAACTCTGAAACCTGATAGCAAATATAAATGACCTAAAATGTGTTTTTTATTGTAAAGAGCTCTGGGTTTTGAGGAGCCTCACATGTGGTTTCTGAATTGTTGAAGGTGGGGGTACTGCTCCCTGTGTGATGTAGGGCAAGAATTCCAAAGAGACACTAATCAATTTGTTTTTATTATTCATCCCCATTTCATGGGCAAGGATGTGAAGTCCTACATTTTATGCACAGCACCTGGAATAGGAGCCTAATTATCCTGACCCCCAAGCCTATACCTTGATCCCACCCTACTAGTGGCAATTTCTCTTCACCTCTGTGCCTTACATAGTTACGGTGACCATATTTTCTGAACCAAAACTGGGGATACATGAGCCATGTCCACTGATCCCCCTTAGCCCCACCCACTGACCCCTTAGGCCCCACCCACCACAAAAGGAAGCCCCACCCCTGGGGTAGTGCTTCCGGGGTCAAGATGGACACATGACCAGAACTAAAGGGTGTCATGTGATCCCTCTAAAAACTCCCACATTCCTCTACCAATAGGGATGGGTTTGAGCACCATAGGAACCTCCCCCATGTAACTATACTGCAATTGCATTAAGCCAGGCCCCAGACCTAGGGGGCCATGACACTACAGTGCTAGGGTTCCAATCTCAATTCAAGTTAAGATCCAGGATCTGAGACCTATTACTTTGCAGTGTAGATCCAGCCCCATTTGACTAGGAGTCATTCGGAACTAGCCCAAAATTTCATGGGACAGCTTCCTTAGTCCTCTTAATGGATGACGCTTACCAGTTCCAATTACCTGGTAATCGGAGGGGGCTGGAGCAACTCCCCATCTGCTGTCACCAGTGGGCTCGCTGCACACAGGGCTCGTTGCAGACAGGGGTTCCTCTCATCTGGACCCCATAGGCAGGGATTGCCCCAGAGCATCCTCTCTTTGTGGGGAGTCCAGGCTGCTGTGGACAGGGGCTACTCCGGAGGGGGCTGGGAGCTGGCGGCAGCCCCAGTGTGATCTAACATTAACTGGTTAAATGATTAATGGGAATGTACATCCCTAATGAGATGGACTGCAATTGCATTTTTTGAAGTTACTGCCCAACTATCAAGTGTCCTGTGTTTCCAGTTCTACAAGTCAGAATGACAATACTGAACTAACCATGACAATTACAGGGTGGAGAAGATCATGTCACTAACCCGCACCACCACTGGTGGAAAGGTACATTTCCCATGGAGCTATTTTATACTGAGAAATGTATATGTCAGTACCATGATGGCAATGCCTCTATTATGTAAATAACACCTAATAATAATTGCCAAACGAGACCACTTTCCAACCTGCTTACAAAGGGCCTGATCCAATTTAAACTTTAAGCTCGGATTGGGCCCAAAATAATCTGTTGACATTACCCAAGAAGACCCAGTTAACACTTAGTCACCCTTCAAACATATAAGGGACCAATCAGACTGCCTGCTAGAGGCGATCTTTGAAGAAAATTGGAGAAACTTTGAATTGACTTCTTCTGACAGCAGCACTTTACTGGATATGGGGTCTTAAGCACAGGTTTCACTTTTTGTGACAGAGTAACTCAGAAATGCATCATCACAGCTAACTCCATTCAGGTCTAGACAACATGCAGCCCAAAGACAGAAGAACAAATCTCTTGAAACTGGAAGTCAAAACATCTGACCTCTTCACAGAGCTCACAAAGGGCTTGTTTACCAAGAGACACAAGTCATGACAATCCTCTCTGGAAAGAGACAATACATCCTGCCTGTCTGTGGAGAAACCAAGCGTTTTCACGTGGCATCTTAACAATCTATTTAAATCATCAACTGCTTGGAAGAGGAAGACTCACAAAGAGTCTGTCCATCATCCATATCATAGTGACACAGTGATTTCACTGCCATGGTAACAGACCCGAACTCTCTGTGGGCTCTTGTGGAGCAGCAGAGAGCCTGGGGAGGTCTCTTTGGGAAACAGGTAGGGGGGTGCCTCTACCTGAGTGGTTCTCAGACTGTTTGGCCCTTGGACTACCTAGCTCAATATAAACCTTTCTGCAGACCATCAGTTGCTAATGGAAACTCACCATTAATTACATAATTATGCCTGAGCTATTTTGCCAGTGCTGCAGCCAGGGAGAACAGTTTAATTTAAATTATGAAGCAGATTAAGCGTTTTAACTTCCTCATGTTAGTTTATCAAACTTCATTTTAAATAAAATAAAATATTAATTTATGTCCAGCACAAAAGGTTTCAATGTTTTCTTCATTTATGGCAGGGGTGGGCAACCTTTTTGCATTGGGGGCCACTGACCCACAGTAAAATCAGGTGGGGTATGTCTCCACTAGCCCCCTAGTTCGAACTAGGGAGGCTAATGTAGGCATTCGAAGTTGCAAATGAAGCCGAGGATTTAAATATCCCGGGCTTTATTTGCATTGTCCCATCCGGGCGCCATTTTTAAATCCCCCTAGTCCGAACTAACTGCCCACGGCTACACGTGGCAGTCAAACGTTAACTTGAACTAAGGACTTAGTTCGAGTTAATGTTTGACTGCCGCGTGTAGCCACGGGCAGTTAGTTCGGACTAGGGGGATTTAAAAATGGTGCCCAGACAGGAAGATGCAAATAAAGCCCGGGATATTTAAATCCCGGGCTTCATTTGCAACTTCAAATGCCTACGTTAGCCTCCCTAGTTTGAACTAGGGGGCTATTGTAGACATCCCCTTGGGGACCACCCAAGTGAGAAACAAAACAATTTCTCCCAAACACCCAACCCTCACTGGGTGGCCCCCAGCTGAGACACCTCCCTCCTCTGGCGCTCCATGGGGCAAGGGGAAGGGACAGGGAGGACTGAGGTTCAGGGCTTCCCATTAGGCCACATTTGCTTTTCTGGTGGATTTTATGGACCCCCTTAGGTTCTGTGGTAGGGACAAAAATGAGGGGTTCCATGTGTGGGACGGGGTTCTCAGAGAGTGGGATAGGGATGGGGGTGCAGGATGTGGGAGGGAGGTGGAGTGCAGAAGGGGGACAGGTTGTGAGGTCTGGGTGGGAGTTAGGGTGCAGAAGCAGTCAGGGAGTAGGGTGTCATAGAATCATAGAACCATAGAGCTGGAAGAGACCTCGGGAGGTCATCAAGTCCAGCCCCCTGCTCTAGGCAGGACCAATCCCAATTAAATCAACCCAGCCAGGGCTTTGTCAAGCCGAGACTTAAACACCTCTAGGGATGGAGACTCCACTACTTCCCTAGGTAACCCATCCCAGTGCTTCACCACTCTCTTAGGGAAATAGTTTTTCCTAATGTCCAACCTGGACCTCTCCCACTACAACTTGAGACCATTGTTCCTTATTCTGCCATCCGTCACTACTGAGAACAGCCTTTCTCCATCCTCTTTGGAACCTCCCTTCAGGAAGTTGAAGGCTGCTATCAAATCCCCCCTCACTCTTTACTTCTGCAGACTAAACAGACCCAACTCCCTCAGCCTCTCCTCGTAGGTCATATGCTCCAGCCCCCTAATCATTTTGGTTGCCCTCCACTGGACCTTCTCCAATGCGTCCACATCCTTTTTGTAGTGGGGGCCCAGAACTGGACACAATACTCCAGATGTGGCCTCACCAGAGCCGAATAAAGAGGAATAATCACATCTCTGGTCAGGGGGAGGGAGCAGGAGCAAGGGAGGGTACAGTGTGTGGCCAGGAGGAAGGGTGCAGGAGCAATGGTGGATGCAGGAGCAGGGTGAAGGTAGAGTGTCTGGCCAAGGGGAAGGGTGCAGAAGCAGACAGGGGGACTAGGGATAGGGTGTCTGGCAGGTGGTTAACATAAGAACATAAGAACATAAGAATGGCCATACTGGGTCAGACCAAAGGTCCATCGAGCCCAGCATCCCATCTGCCGACGGTGGCCAATGCCAGATGCCCCAGAGAAGGAGAACAGAAGACAATGATCAAGTGATTTATCTCCTGCCATCCATCTCCTGCCCTTGTTATGAAGGCTAGGGCACCATACTTTATCCCTGGCTAATAGCCATTTATGGACCTAACCTGCAAAAATTTATCAAGCTCTTTTTTAAACCCTAATAGAGTCCTGGCCTTCACAGCCTCCTCGGGCAAGGAGTTCCACAGGTTGACTGTGCGCTGTGTGAAGAAAAATTTCCTTTTATTAGTTTTGAACCTACTACCCATCAATTTCATTTGGTGTCCCCTAGTTCTTGTATTATGGGAAAAGGTAAATAATTTTTCTATAATCACTTTCTCCACACCATTCATGATTTTATATACCTCTATCATATCGCCCCTCAATCGCCTTTTTTCCAAACTGAAAAGTCCCAGTCTCTCTAGCCTCTCCCCATATGGGACCCTTTCCAAGCCCCTAATCATCTTAGTCGCCCTTTTCTGAACCTTTTCTAATGCCAATATATCTTTTTTGAGGTGAGGAGACCACATCTGCACGCAGTACTCGAGATGTGGGCGTACCATAGTTTTATATAGGGGAAGTATGATATCTTTTGTCTTATTATCTATCCCTTTTTTAATAATTCCTAACATCCTATTTGCCTTACTAACTGCCGCTGCACACTGCGTGGATGTCTTCATAGAACTATCCACTATAACTCCAAGATCCCTTTCCTGATCTGTCGTAGCTAAATTTGACCCCATCATGTAGTACGTGTAATTTGGGTTATTTTTTCCAACATGCATTACCTTACACTTACCCACATTAAATTTCATTTGCCATTTTGCTGCCCAATCACTCAGTTTGCTGAGATCTTTTTGTAGTTCTTCACAATCCCTTTTGCTTTTGACTGTCCTGAACAACTTTGTGTCATCTGCAAACTTGGCCACCTCACTGCTTACCTCATTTTCTAGATCATTGATGAACAAGTTGAACAGGATTGGTCCCAGTACTGACCCCTGGGGAACACCACTAGTTACCCTCCTCCATTGTGAAAATTTACCATTTATTCCCACCCTTTGTTTTCTGTCTTTTAACCAATTCTTGATCCATGAAAGGACCTTTCCTCCTATCCCATGACCACCTAATTTACGTAAAAGCCTTTGGTGTGGGACCGTGTCAAAGGCTTTCTGGAAATCTAGGTATATTATATCCACTGGGTGCCCCTTGTCCGCATGTTTATTAACCCCTTCAAAGAATTCTAACAGATTAGTTAGACACGACTTCCCTCTGCAGAAACCATGCTGACTTTTGCCCAACAATTCGTGCTCTTCTATGTGCCTTGCAATTTTACTCTTTACTAGTGTTTCTACTAATTTGCCTGGTACTGATGTTAAACTTATCGGTCTATAATTGCCAGGATCTCCTCTAGAGCCTTTTTGAAATATTGGTGTTATATTGGCCATCTTCCAGTCATTTGGTACCAAAGTGGATTTAAAGGATAGGTTACAAACCACTGTTAATAACTCCGCAATTTCACATTTGAGTTCTTTCAGAACCCTTGGGTGAATGCCGTCTGGTCCCGGAGACTTGTTACTATTCAGCTTATCAATTAATTCCATAACCTCCTCTAATGTCACTTCAATCTGAGTGAGTTCCTCAGATTTGTCACCTAAAAAGGCTGGCTCAGATTTAGGAACCTCTGTAACATCCTCAGCCGTGAAGACTGAAGCAAAGAAATCATTTAATCGCTCCGCAATGGCACTGTCTTCCTTGATCGCTCCTTTTATATCTTTATCATCCAAGGGCCCCACTGCTTTTTTAGCGGGCTTCCTGCTTCTAATGTATTTAAAAAACATTTTACTATCATTTTTTGAATTTTTGGCTAGCTGTTCCTCAAACTCTTTTTTGGCTTTTCTTACTACATTATGACACTTAATTTGGGAGTGTTTATGTTCCTTTCTATTTTCCTCACTAGGATTTGACTTCCACTTTTTAAAAGCTGCCCTTTTCTCTCTCACTGCCTTTTTAACATGGCTGTTTAGCCATGGTGGTTCTTTGTTAGGTCTCTTACTGTGTTTTTTTATTTGGGGTATACATTTAAGTTGGGCCTCTAGTATGGTGTCTTTAAACAGTTCCCATGCAGCTTCCAGGGATTTTAGTTTAATTACTCTCCCTTTGGTTGGGTGCAGGGTTTGGCCAGGAGAGAGAGCGCAGGAGGGTACTTAGAGTAGGGGTTGTACCTCCCTGGTCCAGCACCCTCAGGACCTGATTGGTCCCAGATGAGGGATTTTTCTGGACCAGGGGAGATTATTTCAGGCCCCCTGCTGCAGATCCCCCAACTGGGCTTCCTGGCTCCCCACTCCTCTGAAGCCCAGCTGAGCCTGCGCTGGCTCCTGGCACCCGTTCTTCCCTGCAGCCCAACTGAGCCATGCACACCAGTTCCCTATCCCTCCTCCCGCCCCCGCAGCCCATCTGAACCCTGCACCAGTTCCCTGCACCCCCTCTCACATCCCAGATGAACCACATGCCAGTTCTCTGAGCCCCCCCAGCCCAGCTGAGCCCCTGACCAGTTCCTTGCATGCCCTCCTCCCCCCATTACCCAGCTGAGCCTCACACTGGTTCCCTGCTCTCCCACCTCACAAATAACTTGCTTTCACATGCTCCCAACAGGTACCACCTCCCTCTGCTCCTATTGGCTGGATTCCCAAGCAGCAAGGAAAGCCTCTAGGAAGTGTTCCTAACTCCTATTCCCCCAGTCGAGGGAGCAGGAGGGGAAACATCAGCATGCAGCTGTGTTTGGAGTCTCGGGGTTTTTCGGGACATTTCAGTGCTTCATGGGGACACCGGGACAGGAGATTAAAAATCGGGACTGTCCCAGAAAATCTGGGACAGATGGACAGATGGTCAGTATATACATAGTCCACTTCTGAGATGATCTAGTTTTCTCCTGTTGTGACAGCACAGGACAGAGTCTAGAGGCAATGATCTACACAAGGTTTCTAAGAGAGAGTTCCTATTTTTTGGTTTAGTCCAAACTTCTTTTTTTCCTCATGGTCTGCCCCTGAGATGAGGCCTATGTCTGCCTCCTTAGATTTCAATGCCATGCTTCCATGTGGCCTGCCTGTCAGAAAATTATATTTCAACAGACTTTCACTAAGCTCTGTAGGCCAGAAAAGAGGGTGATACCAATAGACTAAGTGAGAAAAGAGAGAGAGAACTTACTTTGTTTCATAGCTACATTGGTAAAAAAATCATAGAATTATAGAATCCTAGGGCTGGAAGAGACCTCAGGAGGTCATCGAGTTCAACCTCCTGCCCAAAGCAGGACCAACCCCAACTAAATCATCCCAGCCAGGGGTTTGTCAAGCCAGGACTTAAAAACCTCTAGGGATGGAGATTCCACCACCTCCCTGGGGAACCCATCCCAGTGCCTCACCACCCTCCTAGTGAAATAGTTTTTCCTAATATCCAACATAGACTTCCCCCACTGTAACTTGATACTGTTGTTCCTTGTTCTGCCATCTGTCACTCCTGAAAACAGCCTCTCTCCTTCCTCTTTGGAACCTCCCTTCAGGAAGTTGAAGGCTGCTATCAAATCCCCCCTCACTCTTCCCTTCTGCAGACTAAACAGACCCAACTCCTTCAGCCTCTCCTCGTAGGTCATGTGCTCCAGCTCCCTAACCATTTTGGTTGCCCTCCGCTGGACCCTCTCCAATGCGTCCACATCCTTTCTATAGTGGGGGGCCCAGAACTGGATACAATACTCCAGATGTGGCCTCACCAATGCCTAATAAAGGGGAATAATCACTTCTTTAGATCTGCCAGTAATGCTCCTCCTAATGCACCCTAATATGCCATTAGCCTTCTTGGCTACAAGGGCACACTGTTGACTCATATCCAGCTTCTCATCCACTGTAATCCCCAGGTCCTTTTCTGCAGAACTGCTACTTAGCAAGTCAGTCCCCAGCCTGTAACAATGCTTGGAATTCTTCCGTCCCAAGTGCAGGACTCTACACTTGTCCTTGTTGAACCTCATCAGATTTCTTTTGGCCCAATCCTCTGATCTGTCTAGGTCTCTCTGGACCCTGCCTTCCAACATATCTACCTCTCCCCCTAGCTTAGTGTCATCCACAAACTTGCTGAGGGTGCAACCCATCCCCTCATCTAGGTCATTAATAAAGATGTTGAACAAAACCAGCCCTAGAACCAATCCTTAGGGCACTCCGCTTGAAACTGACCACCAACCAGACATCCAGACATTGATCACTGCACTTTGGGCCCAACAATCTAGCCAGCTTTCTGTCCACCTTACAGTTCATTTATCCAATCCATACTTCCTTAACTTCCTGGCAAGAATATTGTGGGAGACTGTATCAAAAGCTTTGCTAAAGTCAAGGTATATCACATCCACTGACTTCTCCACGTCCACAGAGCCAGTTACCTCATCATAGAAGCTCATCAGATTGGTCAGGCAGGACTTGCCCTTGGTGAATCCAAGTTGACTATTCCTGATTACTTCCCCCTCTTCTGAGTACTTCAAAATGGATTCTTTGAGGATCCCTTCCATGATTTTTCCAGGGACTGAGGTAAGGCTGACTGGTCTGTAGTTCCCTGGATTGTCCTTCCCCTTTTTAAAGAAGGACACTACATTTGCCTTTTTCCAAACCTCTCCCAATCTCCATGAGTTTTCAAAGATAAGAGTCAAAGGCTCTGCAATGACATTTGCCAACTCCCTCAGTATCCTCAGATGCATTAAATCTGGACCCATGGATTTGTCTATGGTTAGCTTTGCTAAATAGTTTCTAACCTGCTCTTTCCCCACCAAGGGCTGTCCTCCTCCTTCCCATACTGTGTTGCCTAGTGCAGTAGTCTGGGAACTGACCTTGTCCGTGAAGACAGAGGCAAAGAAAGCATTGAGCACTTCAGCTTTTCCCACATCATCTGTCACTAGGTTAACTCCCTCATCCAGGTAATCAGGTAGGTGCTAAGTACCTTTGACCTAATGACTTGGAAAGGTCACATAAACCGTGTTTGCAATAAATATTTTAAATCAATTTACCCACAGTAATTTCTGCTGTTCACACACACCTCGCTCCCAACAACCTTCCCCCCCTCTCCTCCAGCAGGTAGGGATACAAGTCCTCTCCCTCTGGGACGCTGCCACTGCCAGACCTAGTGTGTGCATGGATGGAGGGAAGGCCAACCATTCTGTGGCCCCCCATCTACCCACAGGCTCCTGGTCTGGCTGGCACCTTCCCACGCCTGCTTATCCCTGGGACATGGGGGTAGTGAGGCTCACCGTGGACATCTGTGCCCCGCTAGGAAAGGGCCCACTGTCTAGGCCACAGATGGCCTTACTCAAAGCACATCGCCTTCATCTGATCCAAGAACTTTTGGTCTCCCCCCTCAGAGATGAGGGCAAGGCTTCAGGCACAGTGTCTCCAGGGATGACTGACCTTCTTATTGGTCTAAACAGATGAACCAGCTGCAAGAGGGGAATGGTCAACACCTCCCCTGGATGCCTCCTGACCCTGTGTGACTCGCTGGCACAGGAGACTACACGAGGACCTCCAGAGGGAGCATAGAGATGCCCATAAGCCCTGCAGCACTGCATAAAGCAGAAGGATCCAGAATGGAGGAGGACCTGCAGCTGCACTGAGAGACCTGGCAGATATGAGGGAGCAGGGCTGGATCATCTGCGCTGCTCTACGGGCAATGATTGCCACCTTGGTGCCCATTACTGCTGCCGCTCCCACACCTGCTCTTTCCCCAGCTCCTTCCCCAGCTCCTCTGCCTCCTGCTTCTCCCCCTAGTGCACCCCCATGGCCACCAAGGGCCCTGCACACAATGTAGTGGGACACCAGAGCCAGGCGCCACTCCCAGTCCCTGCCCTGAGCCCCTTTTTCCCCAGTCCCCCAGTTACATATGCCCCAATTAAAAACAAAGAGTTTATTTTTTGAAAACAAACAGTGAAGTTTATTGTCTTGGAAGAGGAGGGGGGAAGGGCAAAGAGGGGCAATGCACAGACCCCTTGTGGGGAAGCCCAGGAGAGAGAGTCACTGGGGTCCTTGTGTGAAACTCTCCCTCAGGGCCTCCTGGATGTGCACAGCCCTTTCCCCTCCCCTCCCCCACCCCTGCTTTACAAATATTGTGAAGGACACAACACACTGCCACCACTTGGGGGATGTGAGTGCCATCAATAGCCCCCCCTCTGCAGCTGGGGAAGCCCTTGTTGGCAAAGCCGGTGATGGTGCGGTCCATGTCTCCCAGGTTGAAGATCCTGCATAGCAGGATGGTGTTGATGGTCTGCACCACCTGTGGAAGGAGACAAATAAACAGAGACTCACAGAGGTGCCAGGGTCCTCAAGAGATCCATGGGCACACCCGTCCCCCACCTCCACACCCCAGGAGCAACCCTCTACATCCCCCATCCCCCATCAGGGCTTTGTGAATGTGGAACTGAAAAACCTTCTGGGAAGGGGGCTTCCTACACTCCCCCCCCTTTCCTTAGGGAACCCCATTCCAGAAGTTTACCACCCTCCTGGGACAATAGCCCGAGAGCGCCATACCTGCCTGAGTATGGCCCCAACAGTCAATCTCTCCACGCTGAACTGGTTCCCAACAGATTAGTAGCTGACCCGCTTCTGGAGGGGGATGGTGGGTCTCATGTGGGTGTCCTGTCACCTGAGGGCATGGGCGAGCCACTCACAGAGCTCCAGGAAGGTGTCCTTCCTCATCTGGAAATTCTGGCACCACTGCTGGTTGCCCCGCCACTCCATGATGATCTGGTTCCACCATTGGGAACTGGTGTCCAGATGCCAGAAGCGGTGGTGCACGGTATGCAGGGGAGGGCGGGGGGGGGGGGGGGTCGTACTGCAGGAACAGTGCCCGCAGAGAGATGAGGAAGTTCCCTGCAATGAGCTGGGGGCTGTGTTCCTGCAGAGCTTGGAAGTCAGCCTGCAGAAAGTGCTGCAGGGGGTGCAGCACAATCTGTAAAAGCCTTTGACTGCTGGGCGGCAGGTCTGGCTCTATGGCTAGAGAGCAGAGGTGTCCACAAGGGCAACCACCCACAGCAGGCAGAGCAAAGGCTTTGCTATCTCTCAAGGAGGTAGGCAAAGGAGAAGAACCTGAGACATGACTGTACGGGCGGGTCCCTTTAAGCTCCAGCCTCAGAAGTAATCGCTGTCCTGATGCACTACCTGAAGTGCTTCCGGGTGGCCTTAAATGCGATTCAGCATCTGATGAATGTGAACACTCTGTTTCAAAATAGCTCAGGGCTATTTCAATGGGCATTTGCTGTGCAGATGCACCATTTTGAAATAAGCTATTTCAGAGTATTTCTTCCAGAATAGCTTAGTCCAAAATAAACATGTGTACCCAAAGTGTACGCAAGCTAAATATGAGTCAACGGTGTGACACTGTTGCAAAAAAAGCAAATACAATTCTAGGATGCATTAAAAGGAGTGTTGCGAGCAAGACATGAGAAGTCATTCTTCTCCTCTACTGATTAGGAGTCAATTGGAGTATTGTGTCCAGTTCTTTCAAGAAAGATGTGGAGAAATTGGAGAAGGTCCAGAGAAGAGGATAAAAAATGATTAAAGGTCTAGAAAACACGAGTTATGACGGAAGACTGAAAGAACTGGGCTTGTTTAGTTTAGAAAAGATAAGACTGAGTGGGGGGAAGAAAACAATTTTCAAGTATCTAAAAGGGGGAAGGAGGAGAATTGTTCTCTTTGGCCTCTGATGATAGGACAAGAAGCAATGGGCTTAAATTGCAGCAAGGGAGGTTTAGGTTGGACATTAAGAAAAACTTCCTAAGAGTCAGGATGGTTAAACACTGGAATAAATTGCCTAGGGAGGTTGTGGTCTCTCCATCTCTGGAATACTTAAGAGTAGGTCAGTTAGACATCTATCTAACTGTTGTTATCTGCACAGTGTGTGCCATGTTTGTCTTCCTCCCGGAAGAAAGAACGGATTTCATCTGCACGAGGTGCAAGCTGGTCGCCATTTTGGAAGAAAAAATTAGAGGACTGGAGGCACAAGTGTCGACCCTACGCTCGATCAGAGAGGATGAAGACTTCCTCGATAGAAGACAGTGGTTAATCCTACAAGCACGGCAGGCGGAAGAGCCAGAGACGGCAGTACGGGACCAGGAAGAGAACTGGCAGCATGTAACTTCTAGAAGGGGAAAAAGGCCAGCAGGGGAATCCCCCAATGCTATAGAGGTAAGTAATCGCTTTCAGGCTCTCTCCACAGGCTCTGTGGTGGTGAATGCTTTGCAAGGGACCTCACAAGGAAGAAATCAGAAGGGAACACCATCTACTGGAAGGCATGGGATGCGTAGTCCTAGGGATGGGGGTTCCACGACCACCACCCCCAAAAGAAGACGACGGGTAGTGGTGGTCGGGGACTCCCTCCTAAGAGGGACTGAGCCATCCATCTACCGTCCGGACCTGGAATCTCGAGAGGTGTGCTGCTTACCGGGAGCTCGAATTCAGGATGTGACTGAGGGTATGTCTACACTACCACCCTAGTTTGAACGAGGGTGGTTAATGTAGGCATTCGAAGTTGCAAATGAAGCCCGGGATTTAAATATCCCGGGCTTCATTTGCATCTTGCCGGGCGGGCGCCATTTTTAAATCCCCTTAGGTCGAACTCCGTGCCCGCGGCTACACGCGGCACGAAGTAGGTAGTTCGAATTAGGATCATCTCATGGAACGAGGTGTACCGGTAGATCGAATTAGAGATCCTAATTCGAACTACCTACTCCGTGCCGCGTGTAGCCGCGGGCACGGAGTTCGACCTAAGGGGATTTAAAAATGGCGCCTGCCCGGCAAGATGCAAATGAAGCCCGGGATATTTAAATCCTGGGCTTCATTTGCAACTTCGAATGCCTACATTAACCACCTAGTTCGAACTAGGGTGGTAGTGTAGACATACCCTGAGAGGCTTACCAAGCTGATCAAACCTTGGGATCGCTACCCCTTCCTGCTTCTCCACGTGGGAACTAACGATACAGCCAAGAATGACCTTGAGCGGGTTACTGCAGATTATGTAGCACTGGGAAGAAGGATCAAAGAATTCGGAGCACAAGTGGTGTTCTCATCCATCCTCCCTGTTGAAGGGAAAGGACTGGGCAGGGATCGTCGAATTGAGGAAGTAAATGCGTGGTTGTGCAGGTGGTGTCGCAGAGAGGGCTTTGGTTTCTTCGACCATGGGACTCTGTTCCGGGCACAAGGATTGTTAGGAAGAGATGGGATCCACCTAACGAAGAGAGGAAGGAGCATCTTCACGGGCAGGCTTGCAAACCTAGTGAAGAGAGCTTTAAACTAGGTTTGTTGGGGGATGGTGACCAACACCCTGAGGGGAGTGGGAAAGTCGGATACCGGAAAGGAATACAAAGAGGAACGAGCAAGAAAGGAGGACCCCTGATTCGAATGGAGAAGATGGGGCGATCAACTGGTTATCTGAGGTGTTTGTACACTAATGCGAGAAGCCTGGGCAACAAACAGGAAGAACTGGAGGCCCTGGCCCAGTCCAAGAAATATGATTTAATTGGGATAACAGAGACTTGGTGGGATGACTCGCATGACTGGAGCGCTGTCATGGAAGGGTATAGACTGTTCAGGAAAAACAGGCAGGGGAGAAAAGGAGGAGGAGTTGCACTATACATATGAGAGCACTATGATTGCTCTGAACTCCAGTATATAAAGGGAGAAAAACCTGTTGAGAGTCTATGGGTTAAGTTTAGAGGTGCAAACAACAGCAGTGATGTTGTGGTTGGTGTCTACTATAGGCCACCGAATCAGGTGGATGAGGTAGATGAGTCTTTCTTTGGACAACTGAGAGAAGCTTCCAGATCGCAGGCCCTGGTTCTCGTAGGGGACTTTAATCACCCTGACATCTGTTGGGAAACCAATACGGCAGTACACAGGCAATCCAGGAAGTTTTTGGAGAATGTTGGGGATAACTTCTTGGTACAAGAGATGAAGGATCCGACCAGGGGCCGTGCACAGCTTGACCTTCTGCTCACAAACAGGGAGGAACTAATAGGGGAAGTAGAGGTGGGTGACAACCTGGGAAGCAGTGATCATGAGATGTTAGATTTCAGGATCCTGACCAAAGAAAGAAAAGAGAGTAGTAAAATACACACCTTGGACTTCAGAAAAGGAAATTTTGACTCCCTCAGAGACCTGATGGGCAGAATCCCCTGGGATGCTAACATGAAGGGGAAAGGAGTCCAGGAGAGCTGGCAGTATTTTAAAGAAGCCTTACTGAAGGCACAGAAAGAAACCATCCCGCTGCGTAGCAAGAGAGGCAAACATGGTAGGAGACCGGATTGGCTTACAGGGGAAATCCTTGGTGAACTTAAGCACAAAAAGGAAGCTTACAAAAAGTGGAAACTTGAACAAATGACCAGGGAGGAGTTTAAATGTATAGCTCGAGAATGCCGGGGAGTTATCAGGAAGGCGAAAGTGCAAATGGAATTGCAACTGGCAAAGGATGTGAAGGATAACAAGAAAGGTTTCTACAGGCATGTTTACAAGAAGAAGGTGATCAGAGAGGGTGTGGGGCCCCTACTGGATGAAGGAGGTAACCTAGTGACAGATGATGTGGGGAAAGCTGAAGTACTCAATGCTTTCTTTGCCTCTGTATTCATGGACAAGGTGGGCTCCCGGACTAATGCGCTAAGTGATGCAAGATGGGATGAAGATGGACAGCCCTTAGTGGGTAAAGAACAGGTTAGGAACTATTTAGAAAAGCTAAACGTACACAAATCCAAGGGTCCAGACTTAATGCATCCGAGGGTACTGAGGGAGTTGGCAAATGTCATTGAGGAGCCTTTGGCCATTATCTTTGAAAAGTCGTGGCGATCGGGAGAGATCCCGGATGACTGGAAAAAGGCAAATGTAGTGCCCATCTTCAAAAAAGGCAAGAAGGACGATCCAGGGAACTATAGGCCGGTCAGTCTTACCTCGGTTCCTGGTAAAATCATGGAAGGGATCCTTAAGGAATCCATTTTGAGGCACTCGGAGGAAAGGAAAGTGCTTAGGAATAGTCAGCATGGATTCACAAAGGGCAAGTCGTGCCTGACCGATCTGATTAGCTTCTATGATGAGGTAACTGGCTCTGTGGACATGGGAAAGTCAGTGGATGTGATATACCTTGACTTTAGCAAGGCTTTTGATACGGTCTCCCACGATATTCTTGCCAGCAAGTTAAGGGAATGTGGATTGGATAAATGGATGGTAAGATGGATAGAAAGCTGGCTAGAAGGCCGGGCCCAGGAGGTAGTGATCAACGGCTCAATGTCAGGATGGCGGTCGGTTTCTAGCGGAGTGCCCCAAGGTTCGGTTCTGGGACCGCTTTTGTTCAATATCTTTATTAATGACCTGGATGAAGGGATGGATTGCACCCTCAGCAAATTTGCAGATGACACTAAGCTAGAGGGAGAGGTAGACACGCTGGAGGGCAGGGATAGAGTCCAGAGTGACTTAGACAAATTGGAGGATTGGTCCACAAGAAATCTGATGAGGTTCAACAAGGACAAGTGCAGAATCCTGCACTTGGGACGGAAGAATCCCAAGCATTGTTACAGGCTGGGGACCAACCAGCTAAGTAGTAGTTCTGCAGAAAAGGACCTGGGGGGTTACAGTGGATGAGAAGCTGGATATGAGTCAACAGTGTGCCCTTATAGCCAAGAAGGCTAATGGCATATTAGGTTGCATTAAGAGGAGCATTGCCAGCAGATCCAGAGATGTCATTATTCCCCTTTATTCGACTGTGGTGAGGCCACATCTGGAGTATTGTGTCCAGTTCTGGGCCCCCCACTACAAAAAGGATGTGGACGCATTGGAGAGGGTCCAGTGGAGGGCAACCAAAATGATTAGGGGGCTGGAGCATACGACCTATGAGGAGAGGGGTCTGTTTAGTCTGCAGAAGCGAAGAGTGAGGGGGGATTTGATAGCAGCCTTCAACTTCCTGAAGGGAGGTTCCAAAGAGGATGGAGGAAGGCTGTTCTCAGTAGTCACAGATGGCAGAACAAGGAGCAATGGTCTTAAGTTGTAGTGGGAGAGGTCCAGGTTGGATATTAGGAAAAACTATTTCACTAGGAGAGTGGTGAAACACTGGAATGGGTTACCTAGGGAAGTAGTGGAGTCTCCATCCCTAGAGGTATTTAAGTCTGAGCTTGACAAAGCCCTGACTGGGTTGATCTAATTGGGATTGGTCCTGCCTAGAGCAGGGGGCTGGACTTGATGACCTCCTGAGGTCTCTTTCAGCTCTATGGTTCTATGATTCTATGATTCTAGTCAATGTGCTTTGTTCTAAACGGGATCTTTCTAGAGTGACTCTGCTCATGGGCTTTGCTACATAGACGCTTAGCCTGGAATCAAGACCAAGAACCCCTCTCCACTCGCCCTAGAGTCTCAAAGTAATAGCTTGCAGTACCCAAACAGTCCTCAGCATACCATGGTATGAAATTCCTGACATGTTTTACCAAGCAAAGGGACTTGACATTGTATTGAGGGACTATTGCAAAACAGCCATCAAAACTACAGTGTGGGGCTCTCTGCTATGGAACAATGGGTTTTCTATGAAGATGAGAAAAGCCTCATAAGGGTATGAAAGCAAGATGTGCAGGAGAGGAGAGCAGAGGGGACTCTGCCCAGCATGAAATGCGGATGAACCATGACTTGCAGAAGAGGGAAATGAACAATCCAGGATTCTTGCTGCTTTAGAATCATAGAACTATAGAATCCTAGAGCTGGAAGAGACCTCAGGAGTCATCGAGTGCAGCCCAAAGCAGGACCAATCCCAACTCAATCAACCCAGCCAGGGCTCTGTCAAGCCAGGACTTAAAAACCTCTAGGGATGGAGATTCCACCACCTCCCTAGGGAACCCATTCCGGTACTTCACCACGCTTCTAGTGAAGTAGCTTTTCCTAATATCCAACATAGACCTCCCCCACTGTAACTTGAGACCATTGCGCCTCATTCTGCCATCTACTACTGAGAACAGCCTCTCTCCATCCTCTTTGGAACCTCCCTTCAGGAAGTTGAAGGCTGCTAACAAATCCCTCTCACTCTTCTCTTCTGCAGACTAAATAAGCCCAAATCCCTCAGCCTCTCCTTGTAGGTCATGTGCTCCAGCCCCCTAATCATTTAAAAGATCTCTAGCTTTCAAGGGGTTTTCAGAGTGATGTGCCTGTCATTAAAAAGTCCTTTGCTGAGTCTGCGCTCTTTGCTTTCTGGCTACATTGTCCCTCAAAGGGTTAAACTGGAAACTGAGGGTATGTCTAGACTACATGGCTCCGTTGACGGAGCCATGTAGATGAGTTTACTAGACATAGGAAAATGAAGCGGTGATTTAAATAATCACCACTTCATTTACACCAAAATGGCTGCCACTCTGTGCCGATCAGCTGTTTGGCGGCACAGCGGGGCAGTCTGGACGCGCCGCGGTTGACAAGGGAAGCCTTTGTCGACCGCTCAGGTATACCTCATTTCATGAGGCATACCTGAGCGGTCAACAAAGTCTTCCCTTGTCGACCGCAGCGCATCCAGACTGCCCCGCTGTGCCACCAAACAGCTGATTGGCACAGCGCGGCGGCCATTTTGATGTAAATGAAGTGGCAATTATTTAAATCGCCGCTTCATTTTCCTATGTCTAGTAAACTCATCTACATGAGAAAGCACATTTGTGAAACCTCGGGACAGACACACTGAGATGTTTTATCCCCTTTCTGCCAGACTCATGGATCCACGACAGTATTCAGTAGGGTGTAGTTATTCAGGAGGGGTCAGGATTTACTGCCGAGGTGTCCTCACAGGTCTCTGGCTCTGCTGCTGATGATAACCAAAAGGCTGCTTGCATACTGTGTCGACTTGTGCACTTAGTCTCCACAGCAGACCCCAAGAGAGCCCCCAAAGACCACAAATCAGATAAGGATCAAAGGTGCCTGGCCAGGTACAGTGAAGTACAGTCATAGCTGTCAATAGGCTACTGAAATCACTACACACATGTACTTACAACAATGGCCTCAGCTCAGCCGGTGGGAAACTCCCACTGCCCCCGGCTGGATAAAGACTGTCCCTCCCAAGACACTATTTTATACACAGGTACAAACAATGCGCATCATTGCTGTTGTGTCAGGTTGTCACCCTCTGACATCATCAGGTTAACACCCTCTGATGCTACTTAGTTATCACCCTGTACCTCGTGATTTGATTAGATCTTCTCCATCCATCATGCTGTCACTTTAGACCCTTTCCTGAACCTGTGTTGATATCTGTGGGGAGTAGGTACCAAGGTCTGTTTTAATGAGCTGGTGGTACCAAATGCTTTCAACTTATGATCAGTACCTATTACTGTTCTACACCTGGGCCTATTTCCCGTGAGTGTTTTGCACTCTCAGCCCTATTCGTGCCAAGTTCTGTGAGCAGGGGCCTGCCTCTTGCTCACAGCTTAGCATTGCTTTATGTTAGCCATGGTTTGTCCATTGTTAGCTAGGCCTCAGGCCTCAAACCAGGCCTGTGCTACATGGGCTTTCATTTTAGGCCTTCATCTTACTACAGAGGGGCTGCCTCTCTCTTTGAAACATCTCTGAGAAACCCCTCGGAATATCACTCTCATTGCTTTGGGAGCCACTTTCCCTGGTGGCTAGAAAGGTGTAACAGCACTCACCTATACCTGCGAGCTGGCCACACTCAGTGCACTTCTACAGAGAGAAGACAATCAATTAGTGCTCAGAGGAGCTGGGTTCTGCTCCTTCATCTATCGCTGACCTTCTTCAAGTGCCTGTTTAGGCTGTAAGCTCTTCAAAGCAGGGACATTTTCTTGCTATGTATTGATAGTGTCCCAAGCACAATGGTCTGTGATTTTTGTTAGCTCTTTTAGCAATAGTTCCTGCACCAAGGACTAAAATTGCCTTGCTGAGAATTATTGTACATGTTGGACCTCCCTGGTCCAGCACCCTCGGGACCAGACTGGTCCCACATGAGGGATTTTGCTGGACCTGGGGAAGTGAGTTTAGGCCTTCCTGCTGCCAGCCTCACACCCTGCCCTGCAAACCCAACCAGGCTTCCTGGCTCCTTCCCCTGCCCAGCTGAGCTGCGCACCAGCTCTCTCTCCTCCCTCTCCTTCTGCCCAGCTGAATCACGCACCGGGCTTCCCGGATCTCCCCAGCGACAGCTTAGCTGGGCTGCGTGTCACCCCCTCTGCATCACTCTGGGCTCCCAGCTCCACACACACTGCAGCACACTGGTGAATATATAGAGCTGCAACCTGTAATACAAATAATCCTCATCGTCTAGTGGCCAGTTCCCTTAGCCAATCCAAGAGGCAGATAATTACCCCTCAGTGACCAGCAATAGTTCCTTAATACTGGTTCCTTAGCCCTCTTACTGGGGAGAGCCACTTCTGCACTGTCATTTAAATAAGCGTGTGTGTGTGTGTGTGTGTGTGTGTGTGTGTGTGCGTGCATGTGTGTGTGTCCTTTCCCCAGCCTCCACATGGAACTGGGCTTGAGCGTCCTCTGTTAAATAGGGCACAGACACATTTCAAATAAAGGAAATTGAAAAAGCAGAAGACTCAGAAGCACAGCTCCAGAAGAGATTAACATTGGACAGGTTGATTATAACCCATCCACGTTAGGAGCTAATGAAATTCCATCAACAGGGCCAGCACTTCCCCGAGACAGGTTTTAAGGCCTTTCATCTGAACTCCAAACTTTGATCATCTGCTGATAAGCTCCTGTTACGCTCCTGTCAGCTGAGGATAGGCTCATTTCCATTCTCTGCAGCTGCTCTGTCGGCGAGAGGCGGAACCATTGGCAAGTGAGCCCAGTGGTAGGGTAGGGCCTGTATAAACAGCCCTAATGTAGCATGTTCATGTCAGCCATGCCTTCCTGTCACAGGCTGGCTTGCCCTTTGCAGGGAGAAAGCTCAGTCTTGCCTATGACCATCAGCCAGCCTTCCTGTTACTCAGATGGGCTGAGGATCAAAGGGCCTTGGGAAATGTTTAGATCCAGTTGAGAGGATTTGAACAAAAGGCTGTGAGAGCACAGCTGGCAGGAAAAATGTCAGGAAGGAGTTTGCACCCTCAGCCTGGCACTGACGGGAGAAGAGAACAATAATAGGGATGAAAGAGATGCCTGGAGTGGGCCTGAGCCAAAGCCAACTCACAGGCAGATGGCCTGGGGGTGTAGGTGGGTGCTGACATCCTGTACTAGAAGAGCCAATGGTCCAGGGAGCAATCCCCTGAGTGTCAGCATTCTGCAGATAAATAGAGGCCTGGGGAGATCCAAGGCTGGATTCAAGCTGGGGTAAGGAGGCACAGAAGTTGACACTGATGTGGTTTGTTTTGCTTTGAAGTTAGATTGAGAGATGCCAGGGAGAAGCCCTGGTACCGTTACTAGGACAGAGGAGTGGAAAATGTCAGGCTGATGATGAGTGTCGTGTGGGACACTGATACCTCAACAGGAGGAAGGATAAGGGACTTAGTGACTTGGCCCTCTGACAAGAAGAAGCAGTCCACCAAAGGGCTGGAGCAGTTATCTTCAGGAGAGCCTGCTATGCCACATTCAACTACGTGAAGTCACTTACTGCAGTTTTGCTGCTCTCTGTGAATCTATCCCAACCACAGTTCACAAAAGTAGTTGCTTGTGAGAAATTTCCAAAGGAGGGCGTGTGGGAGATACAGTCTGTGGTGTATTGAAAACTGGGCAAGAGGGTTCCTGGTTCTGCTTGTAGGAAAGAGTCAGTCTGCAAAGAGACAGCCTACAGCAAGGAAGCCCTGGTGAGTTCTGCCTTGGTGAGCAGCCTGCTTTGTCTCTCTGTGGCGTTGGGGGTGCGGTGGGGGTTGGTTGGTTGTTCCTTGGGTTTGGGTTCTGAATTCTAAGGATAACACAGTTGTATGTTGCAATCTTCCAGAAAGATATCTTGTATGTTTTTATCTAACTTCTGAGTGTATGTTGTGAATGTTACAAGGTCAAATTCTCATAAATCCCCTGTCATCTTGCTCTTTGTTTAGCATGTAAAGCCTCTGCTGGAGCTTTTGAGTAGCATGAATCAAATCCTAGTCCAAATGCAATTTCATGTGGGGAGCACTTATCTGTGGAGTGCTGAGGTAGAAAAGCCAAATGGTTACCCACCAAAGTACTCTAGCATTAGCAAAGTGTATTTGGCCTCCATTCCACTCAATGGGTGCCTTCCATTATTGATTTAATTTATCCAATACAACTTAGGATGGGTCCGCTTTCCCACTGGCTGTGTCTAGACTGGCCAGTTTTTCCGGAAAATAAGCTGCTTTTCCGGAAAAGCTTGCCAGCTGTCTACACTGGCCTCTTGAATTTCCGCAAGAACACTGACGATCTCATGTATGATCGTCAGTGTTCTTGCGCAGATACTATGACGCTCCTGTTCGGGCAAAAGCCCTCTTGCACAAATGCTTTTGTGCAAGAGGGCCAGTGTAGACAACCCAGAATTGTTTTGCGCAAAAAAGCCCCGATGGCTAAAATGGAGATCAGGGCTTTCTTGCGCAAAAGCGCGTCTAGATTGGCCAGGGACGCTTTTCCGCAAAAAGTGCTTTTGCGGAAAAGCGTCCGTGCCAATCTAGACGCTCTTTTCCACAAATGCTTTTAACGGAAAACTTTTCCGTTAAAAGCATTTGCGGAAAATCATGCCAGTCTAGACGCAGCCACTGTGTCTACACTATGAGCTAGAGCAGCAAATCCCAATTCACATACACATTACTTCCAGTTCTTATCAGGCTATCATGAGCATAAATAATAGACTAGCCACAGTAGCCCAGGGAATGGAGTCACAAAGTGCAAAATGCCTGAGCCCCTGGAAAGTGCTCAGCTAAGCTATGCCTCTGTTGGCATTGCCCAGAACAGGGCGGTGAGGCTGCTATTTATACTCATGCTAGCTCTGGTCATGCTAGCACAAATAAGTCTATGCAAGCTGGGAGGTGCACCCATAGGTCATGGTGTAGATATAGTTGAACAGAGGTTATGTCTAATGCACCCTTGGGAGCATAAACTTTATATTAAGTGTTTCCATTGGCTATGGTCACACCTTCCCTTTCACACACCTCCTTTGGATTGCAGGCAACAGCAGGACTGTTCCCTCTGAATTTCTCCCAACATCCCCTACCTGCGTTTGGGAACAATAATGTATGTACAGTATGCCTGAACTAATTAGTGTGCCTTGCTTTCAGAGATGAAGCAAAAGCCATAGCAGGTGGCATTCCAGCAAAAATGGGGTCACCTAAGATTAAACTCTCTTCCCATTTATCTTGGGTCTTTAGCATTAAATTTGCCATACATGTTATTAATAAATTTTAATTTTCCACAGCATTGGGCAATATCCTTTCCTTAAAGCCTAGAAGAACATTCATTAACATTCTCTTCCTTCAGTTCAGTGTGACTGGCTCCTCATTTGCACATAAATGTGAAGTTTGCTGCCTGGGCAGACTTGACTGCATAACATCAAAGATCCAGGACATATACCTCCCTGTGCTTGTTTTAGACTGAGGTCTAGAAATGCTTGCACCAAGTGTCCGCAGGGGGTGGAAGAGAGCAATGAAAGGGATGGACACATCTACTAGGACAGGGTCTGAGGAGTAAGATGGGTGGATTAGTCTGAGGTGAAGATGCTAAGTTGTGACTCATTGGAGTGCTATTCAATACTTCTTTCTGCCAGTCTTCCTGTGTGATCTTATTACTGGCTGCTCAGTTCACCAGCTGTAAAACGAGGATTGTGACCATGATCTGATTCCTGTTTCTTAGAAGGAGGGAGGTTCTGTGTGCATGTGCCTAAGACTGCAAAGCCAAACGACTATAGATAGCCTCGTCATCACAAACTAATTCATTTTTAATCCATAGTTTCAATCATTCTGCTCAGTACTGAAGAAGGTGTAACAGCTTGTAATTGTTGGGATTGTCTGTGGATTTTTTTTTAAGTTGTCATTACATTAGCTATCCTCCACTCATCTGGTACAGAGGCTGATTTATAAGTGATAGGTTCTATGCCACAGTTAGTAGTTCTGCAATTTTACATTCGAGTGTCTTCAGAATCCTTGGGTGGATGCCATCATCTGTTCCTGGTGACGTCTCCCAACTGTCTCCCCCAAATTCTTAGCTTAAAGCAGTTGTCCCAGTCTCCAACCCAGAAATCTGGTTCCCAGCCCTCCACTCTCATGGGTCCATCCCATGAGAACAGCACTGTCTGTGAATGTCTCTCAGCCACCAAACATCCCAGAACCCTCCTAGCACCATTGCCACAACTCTCTGTTGATCATCATCATCTTGTCTCATCTTCACTCTCCTCCTCTTGGGGCCAGTAATATCCCACTGAGGATCACCCAAGCCTCCATTTCTTTAAATGTCTCCAGCCTGGCATAGCCTCCCTTGACATGTCCTACTGAGAATCTAACTGTATCATTTGTTTCCACATGGAGACAGTAGATTCTTTCCTGTTCCTTTCAGGGTGACATCCCATATCTTAACTCCCAGCAGACAGCACACCCTTCTGTTATGAGGATCAGCTCTGGTGACAGCAGAGCCACCATTCATCATGTAGACTTTCTCCTTCCTGGTGTTCTTGCAATTTTCTGGCCTTCCTCCTTCTGTTCTCTCTCGCTACAAGTCCTATTCTCATTTTCACCTGGAGTCATCTGTGAATCACCCTCTATTGTTGTAGGGCTCTGAGCTCTGGATGTCTTTGTTTCTACCCCTCTTCTTATAGAAGTAACTGTTCTTCTCTTCTTCCCTGCTCTCCCATCTTCTGTTGTTGCTTTCCTCTCCCCTTCATTTTTCAGTTCAGCAAAACTCTAGTTCAGCTCTATTTCTGCTTTCATTAGCAGGTTGTTTCCTTTGTCCTGCCTTCCCCTTTCAGGCTCAGAAGAAATCTGGGGGGAGGCCCCCACATGTCCACACTACATGTCACCTGGGCTCCCAAGGATATTGTGAAGATGAACAGAACAAAGTATGTGAAATGCTCAGACACTATCATAATGAGATATCCTATAAGCAGAGGTGAAGTGATTAGAATAGGTATAGCATGTTGATACTGTCTAAGAGCTTATGCTTATAAACCAACAAAGCCAACATTCAGGGATGCCTTTGCTTTCGTATCATTAACGTAAATGACATCCAAGTATGACAGCATTGTCCTTCTGAACGCCAACACCGAGGGAAGGGCCCCATTAAAAACAGCACAGTCTGGTATGCCAGATGGGATACTGTGGTCACTTATAACAGCAGAAGCTCCCGCAGATGGTGAGCCTGGAAGAAGACTCTGGGAGTTTGCTGGTGGTTCAGAGTAAGAGGCCTCTGCCCTCATTAATACAGCTCAGCATGTAACTTTCACAGTGCGTGATAGGGCTGATCTCTTGTTGCAAAGAGGAGACCCTGAGCCTGTGAGACCTCATTGCAAGGGTCTTTAAACCAGCTTTCAACCCACTGTGACTACCATTGTGAGAACACAGATATCTAACAGAATGGTGATGCTGCCAACCCTAGACAATGTCTCTCTGATTGTTAACTGATATGAAAACATCTGGAAACCGATATCCAGCATCTTGGCCGAGGGACAACGCAGATCATGATGGGAACTGCTTTTCAGCAAGATGGCTGCCTCCTTCACCAGGAATAGAAATACTCCCGCAGAGTTAATCTTAGTCTGTCCCTGCACATTACAGAAAGTCCTATTGACTAACGTGAGAGTGAGCCAGTGCATGGCTAACTGGGTGCCTGAATTTCTGATCCAATTTTAACTCCATACCCACCCAGCAAATTCACTTGTGTGATGACTAAGTTAAAAAAAATAAGAATAAGGGCTAGAGCTGGACAGGAAATGGTTTCCCATATCCAAGTGAGTATTTGAGACTTTGAAATTTTTTCCTATCCCCAAACTGGTGAAATGTCAAAATCTCAAGCATTTTCATTTCTGGTCAGTTTAAATAATTCTGAAATATTTCATTTTAATTGTGATGCTCTTTATTTAAATGTTTTAACCCAGGTTAGTATAAATTAACTTTTTGCTGAATTTGCGATTGCAAATGGTAACCCGCATTTTGAAATGTTGAAAAACATTTTAAGTGGAAAAAAGTCTTTCCCAGCTCTAGCTTGGGCCTTGGAAATAGGCTCCTTTCCTTTTGAGATGCCAGACTGCTGGGCAGAGGGAGCTGGTGAGGTCGGCAGGGGCAGGGAGATGATAACTAGCAAAGGAGGACAATCTTCCTTCCTTCATCTCCCAGTTTTCAAATATTAATCTGGAATATTTCTTAGCTGCCATCGCACACCAGGCCCGCTGACAGAGTGGGAGGTGATGGGGGCAGCTGCCCCAAAGCCCGGTGATTCTAAAGGCCTGGGGCTCCTGGCTGCCATGCTGCTACAGCGGCAGGGGCGGTGTCCGGAGCCCTGGGCCCTTTAAATCATGGCTGGAGGCTGCACAGCACACTCACACAGGCTCTAAGGGCTTGGGGGCCATCGTGGAGCACTCCGGGTGGTGCTGAAAGCTGGCCACCCTGGCTCTACCCCTTCCACCTTAGGCTACACCCCTTCTGGAAGCACAGAGCCAGGCCCCCTCGCCCTGCCCAGAGGCCTGGCATAGCTGTTGGCTCTCCTGCCCTTTCTATAACGTCCATCTTGCAGCCGTCTAGCTTAGCTCCTTCTCCCAGTGAAACATTCAGGGGATTTTATGCAGCATTTTCCAGGTGGCCAGCTAACTGCCTAGTACAAAGCTCTACTATGCATGTCAGTTGAGCACTGATGTATATGGGCCGAGCCATCTGCACAGGTCCAGACAATCGCATTTTACCAGATTGGCCAGAGGTTTGGCATGAGAAGAGGGTAGCATGCACGACATGCTTAATAGGATACTTTTATTCCCTACATTGTCTTTTGATTTCTACTCCTGCTCATGGGTCAGCATGAGGGATGTTGTTTTAGTTTCTTTAGGTGCCATTTCTGCAGGCCTATTTGGACTCAAAGAATGGGGCTTTTCTTCAAAGCTGGCTTCACTGAGTGCAAAGAGGAGCACGGCTTTGGCACTTCAAACATGAGACCACCCTTCACATGTCAGGAGACAATAAAAGCATACGTGTAAAGACATGTTGCAAGTCACCTGTGCTGTAAATTGGCACACCCGCTGCCCTCGGAACTGACTGTTCAGAATGATTCCAATGCTTTCATGTCTGAGGAGAGGAGGAGGGGAAATCCCTGAACATAAAAGTGTAATAGTCTAGTATGGTCCCTGCTTCCCACATCAATAATGAAAACTTCTCCTCCAGAGACAGAATGGGGAGTGCTGCTGGCTAGCCCTTTGGTAGCAGTCGCATCCAGTCCCTGCCTGTGGAGGGCAGAGATGCAAAAACTGTATCATGCACATCACAGATGGGGTAAGGATGGGGAGCTGGGCAAGTGTCAAAGTGTCCTAGAAGTCCTGTCCCCTAAAGCAATAGAGCCGTGCCTGTGTCACACAGCGCAGCAAAGCATGGACAGAATAAAATAAAAAACTGAAGTCAACCCTGGGTGAAACCTTTCATGAGAGTCAGAAAAAGGTTTACAGCAGATCCAGATTAACACAGCAGCCCCTGTGAGAAAAAGGTTTGTTTCTTCTTTATATGCAAATCTTCTTGGTTTCATATGGAAAGGGAAGAACTCAGATGCCCCCAAAAAGTTTGTTCTTATGGCCCATCTACAACATCCGGCACAACCCCCCTGTCCAGTTGCCAAGCCAGTCTGGTAAAATGTCTGATGTTTTGCAGATGGCTCAGCCCATGTACATTTCTATGCGGGTGGCACACCTAGTAGGTGTTTGCACAAGCGGGAGCCTGGTCTCCAGCTGGCAACCCTGAGCCTCTGGTGACACAACAAATTAAGATCCTCCTGAAACAGGACCTTCTACTTCCAGTTCCAATAAAATCTGCTCCACCCATCTCCATGAGTACCTGTGTTGCCAGCACATGAAATTTGAGTCTCATAATTTGTATTGCATTTTTTGCAGGAACTATGATGTTACATAAAAATCTCGGCTTACTACTTTTCTAAATCAACTGAAAAAACAGCAATGGTCCTGTAACACTAACAGGGACTAACAAGAATGTCTCTAAGGTGCTACAGGACCATTGTTTTTTTAGTTACAGACTAACACAGCTACCCCTCTGATACTTTTCTAAATGGAAGCATCTGACCCTGATAATTATAGAGAAAAGCTTATATGACTGCAACCAAAAAGGCAAATAAAAAGAACTAATCAGTTATCTCCCTTTATGTAAAACACGTCTGAAAGCCTGACTCGTGATTTTTGAACACTTCGGTTTGGCAATACTGCAGTCCCTAAACGATGTGTCCTCACTACACCTCTGACAGATGGGGACACCACAAAATCATCTTCCAGCCAGAACAACCAGGAGTTACTAGAATTCTTGCAGCAAAGCCTGCTCCTGAAGTACTTTCGGACCCAGCACCCAGAGCCATTTAGCTGTCTCCTACCATTGGGGCATTAATTAGAGCCCAGGGTTTGAGGCCCCTCGTAGAGTGCAGAGATGGAAAAGACCCACTAGACCACCAAGCCCACCCTCTCAGCCAGTGCACAATTGTTTCCTGAAGAATCTGCTTCACCCTAGTGGTGAAATGTCCCACCACTGTCCCACAATGAAACAGAGCTCGCTGTTCCTTCGCTGTTATCTCAGCAGTGCCCGCTGCACCATGTGCTGCAGTGCTGTGGCCCTGGGAACAGCTTTTCTTAGAGGCCTGGCTATGAAAACATGGTATCTACAAAGCCGGGGGAACCCTGCTTCAGGGGAAATGCAAAGGCAGATACCCACCAATGGAGCCAGCTATTTTTGCTCTGCGCCTCAGGCAGAGCGTACTCTGGCCAGCTCCTAAAAGCTTTGTTTTCAATTGAAAGGACAAGCAATCTTCCCCAAAGGCAATGCTCCTGAATGGCTGTGGTCATGTGATCGTAGCAGCGTGCATGGCAGGCTGGCCCTTTATTCAGGACAGTGTGGGAAGATAAGGCCACAGAGGTGACACTTCCTGGCTCATGTACCTCCCCCATGCACTTGCAGGCCATGTTTCCTGAAGGCCACTAGCAGAGAGAAGAACCCTAAGCCCAGACGTAACAGCCCTGCCGTTGTTCTGCTCTGCACACGTGGTTACTCCCGTTAGTACTGATCAATGGCAGGGTAACAAGGGGCGCTCTGCTGTCCATGCCCCTACACTGACATGGCATTTTCTGCAGGAGTTGGGGTGTCCTGGCCATGTGTCAAGCAGCTCTGTATAGGGTGAGCAGATGTCCGATTTGTAAAGGTACAGTCCTGTATTTAAGCTTCCTGCAGGTGTCCCAACCTTTTCTTAAAAATGGGCACATTGTCCCATATTTTCTGTCTTCCTGTCACCAGTACAGGGAGGCCCTGCGGGTGGCCGGATCCCTGCTCGTCAGCCTCCCACCCACCAGTGGTGTGTGGGGTCCAGTGGCCTAAGATGGAGGTGGACATGCGAGGCTGGTGGAGGGGTAAAGATGCAGCACAGGTTGCCAGCTGCTCTTCTTGCTGTGTGCCAGCTCCTGGTCAGAAAGACTCTGCCCCTTCTCCCATTTCTGGGCAGCACTGGTTGAGTGCTGAGGAGTCTGGTGTGTGTGGGCAGGCACCCCTTCCTGCTATGCCCCTTTGTGCCCTCCAGCCTCGCTGCTCCACCATATCCCTCCCAGTAGGGTACATCCCATTCTCAGCACTATGTGGAGAATCAGCCTCTGGTCAGAACACTCAGCTCCCCAACCGCCTGGATGGCAGGCTCCTTCCTTTCCCCACTGCCTCTGGCTGGGCCAGAGCCTCGGGAAAGCCCAGGACCCTCCAGCCTGGAGCACTGGCCAGGAGGAACCAAGCCCCGCATGTGCCAAAGCCTTGCACAGCACTAGCACAGTGGCATTTCCATCCTGTTTGCACCCCAAAGCTGCAGACTCAACAGCAACCCCTGGGCACCCTCTTCACACACTCCCCCCACCCCTGGTCCTGTCGCAGGGAGCAAGGGGTGCTCCATCCCCTAGGCTCCCTCCCCTGCTGAGCTACCTCTCTGACCAAGTTGGATGAAGCAGTCAGGTTCCCTGGGCCCTGGTGCACAATGCAGCCTTAGGATTTGACCCCTTCCTACCTGTGCTGTAGCCTGGGGGCAGTAGGCAGCTGGATCCTGTTGGAGGCCAGCAACAGCCTGGAGTTGTGAGCTGCCTTTTGTCTCGGTGCAGGCAGGAAGGGACAAGCTGTTTCCAGCCACAGGGGAGGGCGAGGGGAAAAGATGAGCTCTACGAAAACGGGCAAGTCATCCCTTTCTGCCTGCCCATTGCTTGTGACTGGAAGCAGCCCCTATCCCTTCCCTTCTGCACAGTGCAGAAAACTGGAGCGCCCGGGGCAGGGACGGGCAGGACAGTCGGTCACACACACGTGAGAAGTGTATGGAAGCGTGTGTGTGTCACCTCTCCCAATGAGTGCGTGGGAGCAGAGCAGTGCGTGTGTCACTTCTCTCCATGTGAACCCTAAAGCCTTAAAGATAAGAAGGTCAGTAAGAAGGAGCCAACTCCACAGTATTTCTTTTTAACGGGGGCTCTGTCAGCTTGTTAATTTGAATGTTTGCGCTGCATAGTGCTGACTGATTGCCATTGAACTTGCTTGAATAAGAGTAATTTTACAGAAGTCCCATGTGTAGTAAGATGAGGGCCTGAGGCATAAGACCACGTATCACAGGGCGGGTGTGGGGCCTGAGGCCTAGGCAGCAATGGTTAACACTTTGCTAATATAAAGCAGAGCTAAGCTGTGAGCAAGAGGCAGGCCCTGCTCACAGAAATTGGCAAGAACAGGGCTGATATTATGAAAACATCATACCTAAAAGGTACTAAGCACAGGCTATAAGCACATTCAGAGGAATGTGCTAAGCACTCCTTCAACAGAATTTCTTCCCAGTGTTTTTTTTGGGGGGGGCGGGGAGTGTTTGGTATTTTTGTTTCAACCATCTGGCAACCCTATTTGTACCTATGCATAAAAGTGAACCCCAAAGGGTTTTTGTCAGCTGATTGAGAGGGTGACAATAACATCCAGAGTGTTGACTGGGTGTTAATCCATTGTCAGGGTGTACATATGTATAGTGGTATAGTGGTGAGTCTGTTTGCTAACAGCTATTATTGTACTTTGCTTGGCAACAAACCTACCCAGGTGCTTTCGATTCTTATCTAAATTGTGGTCTCTGGGGGCTCTTTTAAAGTCTGTCATGTTGACTAAATACGCATGGTTAACACATTAGACACGGAGCACACACACACACGCACTCATCCAAAAGTTTATCATCATTGGCAGAGTAGAGAACCTAGAGAACTTGTCAGGAACCCATCTGGACACCTAACTGATGACACCATGTTCAGCAAAGGGAAATATGGTCACCCCAGCTTTGTAAACTCATTCAATCTACACAAATCTTCAGAGCTTTATTGGTCAGACCTGCACTGTATGAGCTAAGCTTCAGGTCATGGTTTTCAAATGTAGCCTGTCATTTGGGGTGCTTTAATTTTGGGGGTGTCTCAGCTTGACTGTCAGAGAGCAAGTGTCCAGCTCATTCAGAAAACCAGGCCCCTTTAAGATGTCTCTAGAGAGGCTCCCCATTCCTAGGACTTTGGCCAGTTCAAAATTTGAACTGAAATATGTACTGCAGTAATATGGGGCGGATTCTCAAACAGCAGATTCTTCTTTGATTGATCATTCTAAAGTCCTGGCCTGGGATTTGGATAGGATGCAGCCAGGCTCCATCTTACCTCTTCAGCTTTCTCTGAGCAAATTAAATCCTCATTTGTTTTGCATTCGTTTGTCAGTATCTTCCTTTGCAATCAGGTAGGAACTCTATCATTATGTCTAATTCATCAGAGTAAATCCCATCATTCTCAAGTAGGATTGATCATTTTGCAAGTAGTCCCTGGAGTAACTCACCAGTCAAAGTGTCAAGCCTGTATAGCCAATATGGCATACTTTACCAAGAGCAGAGGAGAGAGTCACATTGTAATAGTCAGTAAAATGCAAACAACATACCAAGCACCAGCAGCAGTAGCAATAATAGAGCACCACACAACAGTTCCCTGGCAAGCATCAGCTGTGAAATGCAAGCAACACACACTGTATGAATTCCAGTCTCCTCTTCCCACTTCCTTCTTCTTAATAAGGAGAGGAAGGAGCCCGTGTGTGGAATGGAGAAGAACAGTCGGGCACAACAAGATTTCCCAGAGTGCAGCTCTAAGAAATTGGCGATGGATGGAACTCTTCTATCTCAGCCAGCGTGACAGTAACTGTCTCCCATCATGAGTAAAACCAATGTGACTAGTAGCAGGGCAGAGGCACTGCTCACCCTGATGGATCTGGATCCCCTTTAAATAACAAGAATCTTAATTCTTTGTCTGGCTTGGGTTTGCTTGGGCTGAGATCCGATGGGGAATCCATGCATGACACTGAAGACCCACCCCAATGGAAAATCTAATTCCAACAAAAATTGAATTCTGACAGGGATGTTGACAGGTTTGACACATGTCATCACATGTAACAAAAGTCATCACACATATCCCTATTGGGACCCCCGTGTGTGCTTAATTAATTTGACTCATCTTTATTTTATTAACAGTGAGGCCAAAGAATGAGCATTACTCATTACGTCCCATTGTGTGGAGAGCCTCGGGTGGCGTAAATTGACTTCAGCAGAGCTAGGACAATTTACAAAAGTTGAGAATCTGCCCCAAAATCAGTTTTTCCTGCAGAGTTTCTAAGCTTCAGTGTGGACATGACATCCAGAAAGGGAGAGACAGTCAGAAGGGAGTTACTCAGTTTGGGTAGTTAATTTCCCTGCTGGATTACATCTACCTGAACTAGATACTATAACCCTGTTGGGATTTTTGTGGTAGTCAATGGCAACCATATGAGTCAGTGTTTGGCAGAATCAAGAGTCTTCAATGCGCCGTTCAATTCAAAGCTTTATTCGATGTGCACAAAGGGAGAGGATCCCAGTACAAAACCAGCCAGGCTCTCTCGGAGGGGCAAGTCCTCTCCTCAGTATTTTATAGCATAGAGTGGTTGCTCCACATGAACCTTTGTCCAGTCTCGTCACATTCTTTACACTCAGCACAACCGATCATGTTTAACATTCCCATAGATAAACCTGTTTACCACATACCTGTACCTTGACCCTCCAGCTGCTGAGCTCACCCTCCCCTCAGACACTCTCCAAGAACAAAGAGAAGATGTTCCAGAAACTGATTAACTACCCGGGGGGGAGCGGGGAGGAGAAGTAGAGCTCGGCAGGTTTCTCTGCATGTATGTACCTGCTAAATTATCCTTTGCATAAAACACATACATACAATACCCTTCAGCCCTAACCCTAGCCCTTGTTGAACCCCTCAAAGAATTCTAGTAGATTGCTGAGGCATGAGTTCCCTTTATAGAAACCATCTTGACTTTTCCCCAAGAAATTATGTTAATCTTTGTGTCTGATAAGTCTGTTCTTTACATAGTTTCAACCAATTTGCCTGGTAAAAAAGTTAAACCTATGGGCCTGTAATTGCCAGGATCACCTCTAGAGCCCCTTTTAAACATTGGCCTCACATTAGCTATCCAGTCATTTGGTACAGAAGATGATTTAAAGCAGAGCTGGGCAAAATACAGTCCATGGGTCAGATTCAGCCCACCAAGCCACCAGATTTAAAGGATGGGTTACAAACCACACTCTATAGTTTTGCAATTTCACATTTGAGTTCCTACAGAATGCTTGGGTCAATGTGATTTGGTCCTGGTGACTTATTACTGTTTAGTTTATCCATTTGTTCCAAAACCTCCTCTAATGGCACCTTTGAACAGTTCTTCAGATTTGTCATCTAAAAAGAATGGCTCGGGTTTGGGGATCTCCCTCATGTACTCAACTGTGAAGACTGATGCAAAAAATTCATTTAGTTTCTCCACAATGACCTTATCGTCCTTGAGTGCTCCTTTAGGATCTCAGTCATCTAGAGGTCCCACTGGTTGTTTAGCAGACTTCCTGCTTCTGATACACTTTAAAAGAATTTTGTTACTTTTTGAGTTTTTGGCTAGCTGTTCTTCAAACTCCATTTTGTCCATCCTTATTATATTTGTACACTTCATTTGACAGAGCTTATTCTCCTTTCTATTTTCCTCACTAGGATTTAACTTCACTTTTTAAATGATGCCTTTTTATTTCTTTTTCTTTACTAGATTATTAAGCCATGGTGACACTTTTTTTATTCTCTTACTATGTTTTTTAATTTAGGGTAAGCATTTAAGTTGAGTCTTTCTTATGGTGTCTTTGAAAAGTTTCCAAGCAGTGTGCAGGGATTTCACTTTTGACTCTGTACCTTTTAAGTTCTGTCCTCATTTTTGTGTGATTCCCCTTTCTGAAATTAATGCCATAGTGTAGGGCTGCTGCAGTGATTTTCCCACCACGGGGAGGTTACATTTCATTATATTACGGTCACTATTTTGAAGTGATCCAGCTATAGTCACTTCTTTGACCGGATGCTGAGTTCCACTTAGGACTAAATCAAGACTTTCCTCTCCACTTGTGGTTTCCAGAACCAGCTGCTCCAAGAAGCCATCATTTAAGCTGTCAAGAAACTTTATCTCTGCATCCCATCCTGAGGTGACATCTGTGGCGGCGTGTCGGGGTCCCCCGACTCCTGCACCCCCGTAATGGCACGAACAGACTCCACCAGCCAGTAGAATAGAGGGAGTTTATTGCTTCTCCAGGATACAGCACCAGCATAGATGTCATCTGGTCACAGGAACCGGGCCTAGGATGCCTCAGCCCCCCTGGAGATGGGGGATGCTGGGCCCCTAAATTCCAGCCCCTCTGGGCCCTAGGCTGTCTCCTCCATGATCCCAGACAGAAAACTAACTCACTCACTTCCAACCCTGCCCTCAGCCAGGTCTGTCCTCGCCCCCTTCCTTTCCATTGTTCCGCTCCATGGGAGATACCTGTCTGAGGAGTTTCGAAGCCCCCTTGCATAATGACTCATCCCCTGCCCTGCTGGGCCGTGCTGCAGACAGCAGCCAGTGGAGGTCACTGACAACCCGCTGCCCAGCATAGCAGTCAGCAAGGTACCCCCCACTACGTCACAGTTCTCCCCCCTCCGAGAGCGAACTGAGCAGGGTCACTCTGCTCGTGACCTAGGGAAGTTCGGGTCCTCTATGTGGGAACCCGCCCTGGGGCATGGGTGCTCCCCTTGACTTGGGCCGGCCACGGCGATGCCCTGCAGGGGCCAGCTTTCCCCTGTCCTGTTGCTGCACAGCTCCGGGGGGGGGGGGGCGGCACGGGCCTGTCTTCAGTGGCTGTACCAGCCCTTCCACTGCCCTTGATCTCTGGCCCGGGTCTCTCTGGCTGGGCCCATGAGCCCAGCGAGCTTTTCCCGGAAAGCCAGGACGTCTTCCACCCCCAACGCTCCATCCAGGGAGATCTTCCCCTCCCATAACTCTCTCAGCAAGTCCAGAGGCTCCTCTATACAGGGTAGGGGCCCCCGAGCAGCTTTCCTCCTGTCTTGGGCCTTCCCGCCCCTCTGGCAGGAGTCGCAGGACCGGCAGTACCGCTGCACGGCTGCAAATATCCCCAGCCAGTAGAAGTGTTGGAGCAGCCTCAGGTGGGTGCTCCGGATCCCCCGGTGCCCCGCAAAGGGGACGTCGTGGGCCAAATACAGCAGCTTGAGGCGATAGTTTTCCGGGACGACCAGCTGCCGCTGGACCCCCCCCCCCATGCCCTCACCTTCCTGGGGGGGAAGCCATTCCCGGAACAGGAATCCCCGTTCCCACGGGAATCTCTCCTGGCCACCTCTCCCCAGGGGCTGAGCTGCACGGAGCCCAGCCTGGTCCCTCAGCTTCTGCAAGGAGGGGTCTGCCTGCACCGCAGCCTGGAATTCAGCCGCTGGGGCAGGGATCGGGACCTGCTCCCCACCCTTGCCTAGGTCCGGAGTCCCAGCTTCACTGGACCCCGTGTCCACTGGGATGGGACCCTGAGGACCCTGTCAGGAGTCCTTCCCTGGATCCAGGTTGTCAGCCCCTCGCTGGCTCTGACTAGGGGCAGTGACTAGAGCCCGCTGGGATTCATGGGGCCACTCCTCTAGGTCATTCCCCATCAGCACTTCCATGGGCAAGTGTGGGTGGACCCCCACTTCCTTGAGACCTTTCTTGGTCCCCCATTTCAGATGCACTCTGGCTACCGGCACCTTAAACGGGGACCCGTCTATGCCCTTCAGGGTCAGCTGAGCGTGGGGTAGAACCCGGTCTGGGGCCACTATGTCGGATCGGGCCAGCGTCACCTCCGCCCCCGTGTCCCAGAAACCCATCACCTTCCTACCATCTACCTCCAGGGGTAGGAGGCACTCGCTCCGCAGGGGCCGTCCTGCCCCCACCCGGTACACGGAGAAATCCGCCTCCCGAGGGTTAGACCTCCCATGGGAGGTGCACTGAGCATCCTTCCCCCCACTCTGAGCTGAGGTTTGCCTGCCAACCCCTGCCTCTGGGGCAGCCTGCCCTTCCTCCAGCTCTAGCCAGTTAACCCTGGAAAGTCCCAGGTCATGGGACCTGGTGCACTGAGCCCTCCTGTGGCCTTTTTGCCCACAGCGATGGCAGGTTAGGTTCTGTGGGCCCTTTTGGGTCGGCTCTGCCCGGGCCCTGGCTGGTTTTCTGGGGCACCGTTGACTGGTCCTGGTCCCTGGGGCTCGCCTCGGAGGTGCCTCTCTCCGTCGTTCAGCCGAGAACCGGTCTCTGCGCGATTCCCTTTCTCGCCGGGACTCCCGTTCACACCCGGACCAGCTCTCTGTGAACTCGTCCGCCAGCCTCCCAGCTTCCTGGGGGTTCTCCGGACTTTGGTCCTTGAGCCACAGCCTCAGGCTGGGTGTGCATGCTTCATAGAACTGCTCCATCATGACCAGCTTGAGCAGGTCCTCTGCGGTCTGGGCTCCGACTCCAGACACCCACTTGCGGCAGTATTGCACCAGGCGGGAGGCCATATCCACATAGGTCTCCCGTGGCCCCTTTCGCACCCCCCGGAACTCCTTCCTGTACATCTCGGGGGTGAGCCCGAACTTGTGCAGCAGGGCCTCCTTGACTCGGTTATAATCCCCTGGCTGTAGGTCCTCCAGCTGATTGAGCACCCCAGCAGCCTCCTGGTTCAGTGCGGGGATGAGCTCCTGTAGCCAGTCAGCTGTGGGGACCTGTTGCAGTCCACAGGCCCTCTCAAAAGAGCTGAGGAACCCGTCTATGTCACCCACATCCTTCAGTTGGGCCACCACGAGCTTCTCCAAGCATCTGGCAGCCGGGGGCTCTTGGGGCCCGTCCGCACTCGGTGCAGCCGGGGCCCTAACGCTTCTCTGCTCTGCCATGGCCAGCTCATGCTGTCGCTGCTCTCTGTGGTCCTGGACTTCCAATTCCTTCATCTGCAGCTGGATCTCCAGCTGCCACAGCTCCGTTGGGTTGGACCCTCCCCTGGGTGGACTACGGCTTGC
This sequence comes from Pelochelys cantorii, assembly GCA_032595735.1. Taxonomy (NCBI): domain Eukaryota; kingdom Metazoa; phylum Chordata; order Testudines; family Trionychidae; genus Pelochelys; species Pelochelys cantorii. Next base: position 2,494,786 of record CM064350.1, read on the forward strand.
AGGGTTCCCCTGGGAGGCTGTCCTGTTTCTCCTGTGGGTTCCACTGCTCCGCCCACCCTCAGAGCCTGACACATTCCCAGGGGAGGGTCTGGCTGCTCCCCGCTGGGACAGGATCCCAGCCCTGTGGCTGGTCATTCTCTTCCAGCCGGGCAATCAGCTGGGCCTTGGTTGCGTTCCGCACAGGCAAGCCCCTCTCTCTGCACAGCTTCACCAGCTCTGCCTTCAGGAGTTGGGTGTAGGCCATCTCCCCGCTGGTCCCCTCGGTGCAGACTCACCAGTCTAGTGCAGCTGTGCCCCACGATTCTCAGGAACCGCTTCGCTCTGTCTCCAGCACGCCTGGCTCTAAGGCCCTTGCTTCTACTGCGCCTTGTCACTTGCTGCTGGGAGCTCCATCCACGGGGTGCAGTGCATCCCGCTCCTGACACCACTGTGGTGGCGTGTCGGGGTCCCCCGACTCCTGCACCCCCGTAATGGCACGGACAGACTCCACCAGCCAGTAGAATAGAGGGAGTTTATTGCTTCTCCAGGATACAGCACCAGCATAGATGTCATCTGGTTACAGGAACCGGGCCTAGGATGCCTCAGCCCCCCTTGAGATGGGGGATGCTGGGCCCCTAAATTCCAGCCCCTCTGGGCCCTAGGCTGTCTCCTCCATGATTCCAGACAGAAAACTAACTCACTCACTTCCAGCCCTGCCCTCAGCCAGGTCTGGCCTCGCCCCCTTCTTTTCCATTGTTCCGCTCCATGGGAGATACCTGTCTGATGAGTTTCGAAGCCCCCTTGCATAATGACTCATCCCCTGCCCTGCTGGGCCGTGCTGCAGACAGCAGCCAGTGGAGATCACTGACAACCCGCTGCCCAGCATAGCAACCACCGAGGTTCCCCCACTACGTCACAACATCTACCTAGTCAATATAGGGATAATTGAAATTTTCCATTATTATTGAGCTTTTTATTTTATAGTCTCTCTAATCGCCCATAGCATTTCACAGTCACTATCAATATATGAATTAGGTGGTTGTAATATATCCCTATCTCTATATTTATAGAATCATAGAACACTGGAACTGGAAGGGACCTCGAGAGATCAAGTCCAGTCCCCTGCCCTCACATCAGGACCAAGCCCCATCTAGATAATCCCTGATAGACATCTAACCAAACTGCTCTTAAAAATCTCCAGTGATGGAGCTTCTACAAATTCTCTAGGCAATTTCTCCCAGTGTTTAGCCACCCTGACAGTCAGGAAGTTTTTCTTAGGGTTTGGCTACACTGGTTTTTTTTTTCCAGAAGAGGTATGCAAATGCAGTGCCCATCTTTAAAAAAGGGAAGAAGGACAATCCAGGGAACTACAGACCAGTCAGCCTTACTTCAGTCCCCAGAAAAATCACGGAGGGGGATCCTCAAGGAATCCATTTTGAATAACTTGGAAGAGGGGAAAGTGATCGGGAATAGTCAACATGGATTCACGAAGGGCAAGTCATGCCTGACCAATCTGATTAGCTTCTATGATGAGGTAACTGGCTCTGTGGACATGGGAAAGTCAGTGGATGTGATTTACTTTGACTTTAGCAAAGCTTTTGATATGGTCTCCCACAACATTCTTGCCAGCAAGTTAAGGGAATATGGATTGGATAAATGGACTGCAAAATGGATAGAAATCTGGCTAGACTGTCGGTCCCAACAGGTAGTGATCAACGGCTTGATGTCAGGTGGCGGTCACTTTCTAGCGGAGTGCCCCAAGGATCTGTTCTAGGACTGGTTTTGTTCAACATCTTTATTAATGACCTGGATGAAGAAATGGATTGCACCCTCATCAAGTTCACAGATGACACTAAGCTAGGGGGAGAGGTAGATACACTGGAGGGCAGGGATAGGATCCAGAGTGACTTGGACAGATCAGAGGAGTGGGCCCAAAGAAATCTGATGAGGTTCAACAAGGACAAGTGTAGAGTCCTGCACTTGGGACGGAAGAATCTCAAGCATCGTTACAGGCTGGGGACCAAATGGCTAAGTAGCAGTTCTGCAGAAAAGGACCTGGGGATTACAGTGGATGAGAAGCTGGATATGAGTCAACAGTGTGCCCTTGCAGGCAAGAAGGCTAATGGCATATTAGGGTGCATTAGGAGGAGCATTGCCAGCAGAGCCAGAGAAGTGATTTTATTCGGCTCTGCTGAGACCACATCTGAAGTATTGTGTCCAGTTCTGGGCCCCCCACTATAGAAAGGATGTGGATGCATTGGAGAGGGTCCAGCGGAGGGCAACCAAAATGATTAGGGGGCTGGAGCACATGACCTATGAGGAGAGGCTGAGAGATTTGGGTTTGTTTAGTCTGCAGAAGAGAAGAGTGAGGGGAGATTTGATAGCAGCCTTCAACTTCGTGAAGGGAGGTTCCAAAGAGGATGGAGAAAGGCTGTTCACTGTAGTGACAGATGGCAGAACAAGGAGCAATTGTCTCAAGTTACAATGGGAGAGGTTTAGGTTGGATATTAGGAAAATCTATTTCCCCAGGAGGGTGGTGAAGTACTGGAATGGGTTACCTAGGGAGGTGGTAGAATCTCCATCCCTAGAGGTTTTTAAGTCTCGGCTTGACAGGGCCTTGGCTGGGTTGATTTAATTGGGATTGGTCCTGCCTTGGGCAGGGGGCTGGACTTGATGACCTCCTCAGGTCTCTTCCAGCTCTATGATTCTATGATTCTAACTAGTGCTCGCATTTGCATACCTTCTTCCGTTTTCTTTCCCAGAAGAGGCTTTTCTGCCATAAAATGAGGTTTACAGGGGCTTTCAAAAGAGGTTTTTTTTCCCACCATTTGGCCCCATGTAGACAGGGCCAAATGGCAGAAAAGCCTCTTCCGGGAAAAAAAACGGAAGAAGGTATGTAAATGCGAGTGCTATTTGCATATCTCTTCCGTAAAAAACCAACAGTGTAGCCATACCCTTAATGTCCAACCTAAACCTCCCTTGCTGCAGTTTAAGCCCATTGCTTCTTGCCCTATCCTCAGAGGCCAAAAAGATCAAATTTTCTCCCTCCTGCTTGTAACACCCTTTTAGATACTTGAAAACAGCAATCATGTCCCCTCTCAGTCTTCTCAGTAGGGCATTTGATACAGTCTTGCATGATCTTCTTATCAATAAACTAGGCAAATACAACTTAGACGGGACCACTGTAAGGTGGGTGCATAATTGGCTGGATAACCATTCTCAGAAAGTAGTTATTAACGGTTCACAGTCATGCTGGAAGGGCATAACAAGTAAAGTTCCGCAGGAGTCTGTTTTGGGACCGGTTCTGTTCAATATCTTCATCAACAATTTAGATATTGGCATAGAGAGTACACTTATTAAGTTTGCAAATGATACCAAGTTGGGACAGGTTGCAACAGCTTTGGAGGATAGGGTCATAATTCAAAATGATCTGGACAAACTGGAGAAATGGTCTGAGGTAAATAGGATGAAGTTTAATAATGCAAAGTACTCCACTTAGGAAGGAACAATCAGTTTCACACATTCAGAATGGGAAGCGACTGTTTAGGAAGGAGTACTACAGACAGGGATCTAGGTGTCATAATGGACCACAAGCTAAATAAGAGCCAACAGTGTGATGCTGTTGCAAAAAAAGCAAACATGATTCTGAGATGCATTAACAGGAGTGTTGTGAGCAAGACACAGGAAGTCATTCTTCTGCTTTACGCTGTGCTGATTAGGCCTCAACTGGAGTATTGTGTCCAGTTCTGGACACCACATTTCAAGAAAGATGTGGAGAAATTGGAGAAGGTCCAGAGAAGAGCAATAAGAATGATTAAAGGTGTAGAGACTGTACTGGGTATCACCATGAGGGCAGGGGACTGGACTCGATGACTTCTCAAGGTCCCTTCCAGTTCTGGTGTTCTATGATTCTATGATTCTCTTTTCTAAACTTAACAAGCCCAATTCTTTCAGTCTTCCCTCACAGGTCATGTTTTCTAGACATTTAATCATTTTTGTTGCTCTTCTCTGGACCTTCTCCAATTTCTCCGCATCTTTCTTGAAATATGGTGCCTAGAACTAGACACAATACTCCAATTGAGGCCTAATCAGTGCAGAGTAGAGCAAAAGAATGACTTCTTGTGTGTTTCTCACAACACCCACGTTAATGCATCCCAGCATCATTTTTACCTTTTTTGCAACAGGGTCACGCTGTTGACTCAGATTTAGCTTGTGGTTGGGGGTGTTGCCTTATATATTAAAAATGAATACACTTGGACTGAGGTAGAGATGGACGTAAGGGACAGACTTGTTGAGAGTCTCTGGGTTAGGTTAACGGGGTAAAAAACAAGGGTGATGTCATGCAAGGGGTCTACTACAGACCACCTACCCAGGCAGAAGAGGTGGATGAGGCTTTTTTTAAACAACTAACAAAATCATCCAAAGCACAGGATTTGGTGGTGTTGGGGGACTTCAACTATCCATAGAATCATAGAACCATAGAGCTGAAAGAGACCTCAGGAGGTCATCAAGTCCAGCCCCCTGCTCTAGGCAGGACCAATCCCAATTAGATCAACCCAGTCAGGGCTTTGTCAAGCCCAGACTTAAATACTTCTAGGGATGGAGACTCCACTACTTCCCTAGGTAACCCATTCCAGTGTTTCACCACTCTCCTAGTGAAATAGTTTTTCCTATTATCCAACCTGGACCTCTCCCACCACAACTTAAGACCATTGCTCCTTGTTCTGCTATCCGTCACTACTGAGAACAGCCTTTCTCCATCCTCTTTGGAACCTCCCTTCAGGAAGTTGAAGGCTGCTATCAAATCCCCCCTCACTCTTCGCTTCTGCAGACTAAACAGACCCAACTCCCTCAGCCTCTCCTCATAGGTCGTATGCTCCAGCCCCCTAATCATTTTGGTTGCCCTCCGCTGGACCCTCTCCAATGCGTCCACATCCTTTTTGTAGTGGGGGGACCCAGAACTGGACACAGTACTCCAGATGTGGCCTCACCACAGTCGAATAAAGGGGAATAATGACATCTCTGGATCTGCTGGCAATGCTCCTCTTAATGCAACCTAATACGCCATTAGCCTTCTTGGCTACAAGGGCACACTGTTGACTCATATCCAGCTTCTCATCCACTGTAACCAGACATCTGTTGGGAAACTAACAGAGCTTGGACTGCATTGGAGACCATTTTTTTATTTCAGAAGGTTGAGGAAGCTACTGGGGGGGAAGCTGTTCTAGGTTTGATTTTAACAAATAGGGAGGAACTGGTTAAAAATGTGAAAGGGGAAGGCAGCTGGATGAAAGTGATCATGAAACTATAGAGTTCATGATTCTAAGGAATGATAGAAGGGAGAACAGCAAAACGAAGCAATTCGTATTGTTAGAGCATGGAGAGAGATTCTGTGGAACAATTTGGTTCATTTAAGATTTTTTACTTCATTTAATTCTACGCTTTCGTTCACATATCATGCCACTCCCCCGTCAGCATGACTCATTCTGTCTTTCCAATAGATTTTGTGGTGAGATGAAGGAGAAATCTGACTGAGGAGCAAAAGAAACCCTCTGAATCACTGATAGCACACAGTCCTCCAAGCTGGTTTTCTGTTTCTTTTTATGGTTTTCACTGAGTCATGGGGCACACTGCAGTCAAGTCATGGGGTATGTGGGACAAAGCAATGTGTTTATTGTCAACTTGCAAGAAGTCCCTGTAGGTGCCTATTGAGTCTCTCAGTCTGCTTCATCCAAGCATCTCCCACCTTGTCTGCTTTCACTTTGCCTGGCTACAAAGGGCAACTTAATCAAAACATCAGGCATGGATGCAGCTAAGGAGATGGAGTCCATAATCCTTCCCTGACTGAAGGGTAAAGTGAGCTCAGCTGAGCACACCTACTGGCCCTGGGAAAAATGGCGATGAGACAGCACACTAACCTAGAGGGGTTTATTTGCCTGAGCTCAGCTCCTGTGTAATTAACTGATCTCTGATCACATTTGCCTTGTCAGGATGGAATTCAGATTTTATCTTGTTTGACAGTAACATTTGTGGTGTTAATACTGGGAAGTCTGTAATTGTGGAAACCCTATTTAATTTGAGAATTCTGTTATCTTGTCACAGAAACTGAGATTTTACTAATAGATTCTGACTTTGGGAAAATTATATGCTTAAGAAGATGGGATTTTAACAGACAAGATCCTACTGATATTAGTAAGGAAATACAGTCTGCTGCATCGGACACTTAGCACTGTGCTTTTGCTTATGACTTCCTCACCAGAAGCTAAATATGCCAACTGATAGCCCTCCTGGAGCTATGTGCTGTCAGATGAGATTTGTGAAACAGCTGGCGGATGTGTGGATGGGAGAGCATCCAGGAAAACGCCCTGTGTTCCATGAGTAAATAGGTGTGTTTGTTCCTCCAGTCACGTGGGAGGCACTGTGGGGCTAGTGAGTGCATCTTCCATAGGAGGGTTAAGAGTGAGGTCCAGAACATTATATGTTCCAAGGCACTTTTTTTGTTGTTGCAAAACTCTAGTGTTAATTTGGTAGCTGTGACCAAATTTCCTCTGTAGGTTCAATTTAATATACAAATCTTCTGTGCCAAATTCTGCATCATTGCTGCATAGCATTAAGTTGTGATGTTCCTACCCAGAGGTGGTCACATTTCAGTGGTGTACAGAGTGATTCATATATACCAGTTGTAGTGGGCACCATAGCAAACTCAGCATTTGCCACTCTGCTGATTGCAATGACAAAGTGTCCCCCATTTATTTATGTATTTATTTATTTATTTGAAAGATAGCACAATTACTGTGAGATCCTAGGGCAATGGTCCCCAACCTTTTGGGGCTGCCAGGCGAGCGGTGGGCAGGGCCGCGCATGCGCCACGCGCCCGGGGTGGGGGCCACGCATGCTCCACACGCTCGGGGGCGGCACCGCGCATGCACTGCGCACCCAGGGCGGGGGCCTTGCATGCGCCAGGCGCTCAGGGCCCGGGGTGCAAGAATGGCTCGGGCCGGCCCTGGTCACTAGGTGGGTGCACATAAATGCCCCGGTGGGTGCCATGGCACCGTGGGCACCGCGTTGGGGACCACTGTCCTAGATTGACTGTGCATAGGGCTTATAGGCGAAGATTAATCACAGATTCACAGAACACTAGATCAAGCCCTGTCCCCTGACCTAAAGGCAGGACCTAGCACTATCTAGATCATGAATGGTGACCAGGGAGGAATATTTGTGAACTAGAAAAAATGTCAATGGAAGTGTCTAGTCTGGGTGTCTACAATCTAGTTAGTTAGCTGGCAATCTGTTAGCATCACAATCAAACACACCAGACAGTTCCACTCAAGTCTTGGGTGGGGGGGGGGAAGAGGGTTGAGAATGCAAAACACAGCCTGATCCCTAAACACCCTGCTTTTCTTAGCATGATAGTGTGCACCCTGCTTGTGCAAGTCTGTCTATCCCAGGCTACGTCTAGACTGAAGGGGTGTGTCTAGACTACATGGCTCCGTCAACGAAGCCATGTAAATTAGTTTATTCGGCATAGTCAAAGAAGCGGGGATTTAAATAATCCTCGCTTCATTAAAATAAACATGGCCGCCGTGCTGTGCTGACGATCAGCTGATCCGGCACAGCGCGGCGGCCATGTTTATTTTAATGAAGTGGGGATTATATAAATCCCTGCTTCTTTGACTATGCCGAATAAACTAATTTACATGGCTCCGTTGACAGAGCCATGTAGTCTAGACAAACCCCAGGCTTCTTTCAAAAGAAGTTTTTTTCAGAAAAGATCGTCCACAAACACTTCTTCTGAGAAAGCGCATCCATACACAAAAGCAAATCGAAAAAGCAACCTGTTTTTCGAAAGAGAGTGTCCAGACAGATTGGATGCTCTCTCGCATAAAAGGCCACCTGGAACCACTTCATCCAGGGCTTTAGGTCACCAGTTTCTTCTGAGTGCTGGTGCTGGAGCCCTGAAGAGACATGCGCTTAAAGGGACCCCCCGGACAGCCGTTTCTCTGCTTCTGCTGAGTGCTTGCTACTTCTTCAAGGTACAGCAAAGCTCTCGCAGTACCTGCTGTGGTTGCCCTGCTTGTTTGGACGCCACAGCTTTTATCTTTGTGCCATGGAGTGGGAGCATGCGATGGCTCCACACGGCCATGCTGCAGTTTCTGCAGCATTTTGTGCCAGATGCCTTCCTGGTCCGGCACAAGCTTGACCCCGAGCTCATTCTTGGGACCCTCTCCCTGGGTGCAGGAGTTACACTTTGGCAACCGCATGCCACAGTGGAGAGGTGGTTTTGGAGGCTCAACTCCAGTTCGAACTGGTGGGACTGGCTGGTCACGGAGCGGTGGAACGACCAGCAGTGGCTCCAAAATTTCTGCATGTGGAAGGCCACCTTTTTGGAGCTGTGTGCCTGGCTCATGTCCTCCCCTCCAGAGACACGACACCCACCTGCGGACCGTCATCCCCCTGGAGAAGTGGGTCGCCATCACTGTCTGGAAGCTCACCATGCCAGACAGCTACTGGTTGGTGGGCAGCCAGTTTGGCATGGGGAAGTCCACTGTTGGGGCCCTCCTCACAGAGGTAAGGCACTCTGGGGCTGCAGTCCCTGGAGGGAGGGGAGTCCTGGAAAAGGGGGACCCTTGGGAAAGAGCATTTGGGGGCTGTGGGGAGTGGAGTAGAGGTGGGGGGAAAGCCACATCCCCGGGGGGTTATGCCAGCCTGCCATCACACAGCCCTGCTGCTGGCGTGGTGGCCTCATAGGGGGTGGCTCCTGGAGTGTTTGAGTGAGGAGAGGGGAGGAGAGGGGGGTGGGCACCTCCCAAGGGCTCAGCCACTCTTTCTCTCATTCTCTGTTTTGTGTGTTTGTTTGTCTCCTTCTGCAGGTTGTGAGGGCCATCAACTCCATCCTGCTGCGGAGGGTCATCCGCCTGGGAGACCTGGACCCAGTCGTGGCCAGATTTGCTGCCCTGGGGTTCCCCAACTGCTCTGGAGCCATAGATGGGTCCCACATACCAATCCACACACCTGAGTATCGAGTGGCCCAGTATATTAATAGGAAGGGTTACTTCTCCATGGTGCTGCGGGCCCTGGTTGACTACCGTGGACACTTCATGGACATTTTTGTTGGGGGGTCGGGCAGGGCACACGATGCCCGCGTCTTTCGGAACTCTAGCCTGTACGGGAAGCAGGAAGTGGGCACATTCTTCCCCCACCATTAACTAGCATTTGGGGACATGCTGATGCCATTGTTTATCATGGGTGACATGGCCTACCCCCTCATGCCATGGCTCATGAAGCCTTATACCAGACACCTGGACCCCAGCAGAAACCAATTCAGTGCCCGCCTGAACCGGGCCAGGATCCAGGTGCAGTGCGCCTTCAGCCACCTCAAGGCACAGTTCAGGTGCCTGCTGACCTGCCTCGACATGGGGAAGCAGAACATCCCCAAGATGGTCATGGCATGTCGTGTCCTCCACAACATTGTGGAGAGGAAGGGGGAGGCCTTCCTACCGGGGTAGGTGGCAACGAGCAGCCACGGACAGCTGCCATCTGCCAGGCCCATTAGGTCGGGGTGCACATGCGGGAGACCCTGAGGGAGAAGTTCTCTCAAGGACCCCAGTAATTTTCCCCAGGACCTGCCCAACAGGGGCTTCTGGCTTGCTGCCCTATCCCTTTCCCACCACAACCTGACCTCCCTTCACCCCTTACCTGACCTCTCAATAAAAACACCTGTTTGGTTTTCAACAAAACAAACTGTGTATTGATCATTCATTACAAAAAGCTGGGGAGGGAGAAGGGACTCAACCTGGATGGGGAGGGGGTCTTGGAGTAGCGTGTGGGGTGGCTAGATGTGCTGCCTTAGGTGCGGGGACCTCATTGGAGTTGGGGTTGGGTGGGTCTGGGGATCACAGAGGGGTGGGTAGGAGTGGGGGCTGGAGCGGGGTCAGGGATGGCTGGGGGAGGGGGTATAGGCATCATATGGGGAGGGAGCATGGGCATTGCTTAGGGAAGGAGCAGAGCCATTGCTTGAGGAGGGAGCGGAGGCATCAGTTGGGGGGGCAGGCAAAGGGGGAATGGGCATAGCGGGGGGCAGGAGGGTGGTAGGCAGGAGCAGAGGCAGCAGGCGGGTGTGCCATCATGTTGTGCATGATGGTACACATGGTATTGCACCGCCGCATGAGCAGGTCCCACGCGCGCTTCTGCCACTCAGCGTCCTCGTGGATCTTCTGCATCAAAGTCTGCTGCATGTCGCACAGGACACTGACATGCTGCCGCATGAGGTCTTCCTGGACCCTGGCTCGCTTTCGAGTCTCCCAAGCTCTGGCAGGTGGCTCGGTGGTGTGGCTCACCCCTCAGTCCCAGCTGGTCCAGCTGTGGAGAACACACAGAGGGAGAGGAGGTCACTCACCCATGCAGACACTGCCCCTGAGGCCAGGCCCTCCTCTGTGAGCAGCGACCAACAGTCCTCGGCCCAGAGGAGGGGGATGTCCTGGAAGCAAGGCCATATGTGGCCTGCATAGCGGGCCTTGCCTCACAGTGGCCCTGAGGTGCCCAGGGGACCGTGCTGCCCACTCCTCCCCCCCTTTCCCCCGCCCATGGACAAGCAGGGAAGGGAAGTGTCCGACCACAGTGGGATCCCCCCATGGGCAGCAGAGGAGCTGGGAGCAGCCTGGCTCTCCCTGATGTCTGCACACACACCTGCGGCTTGCAGCGCTGTCCGCGGGAGCGGGTGGTGCCTCGCATGTGCAGCCATGCCCATGTGCTGCGTGCAGCACTCCTCTGTGTGTCTGGGGTCGTGCCTGCGCCCTTGTGGTGAACCTGCTTCCAACTGTGGCAGGTGCTGGGAGGGCCCCGCCCCCTGGGCTGGACGAGTCTGCTCCCCTGAGCCTGGTTGCAGGATCCCACCCGTGCTCAGGGGTTGCCTGCTGAGTCCGCGTGGCGCACACTAGCACTGCAAATGGTTCCATGTGCACAGACTGCAGCACGATGTCCAGCCCAAGCAGCCTGAGTGACGCTCGCCCCCCGCCCCCTGTGCACCCGCCTCCCCCTCCCTGTGTGTGTGACAAAATGAGAACACTCACCTGAAGATCCCTCCCTGGCATCAGTTGAGGCCTGGGAGACATCCTGGCTGACAGGCACCAGCTCCAGGGACAGGGTGATGGTGTCCATCTCCTCCTCTTCCTCCTGCTGGCCCTGGTCCCCTTGCGCCGTGACCTCTGGCCGGGTGACGACAGGGTTCTCGAGGCCAGAGTCCATGACGATGGGTGGGGAAGATGTTTCCCCACCGCCAGGATCTGGTGCAGCTCCTGGTAATAGATACAGGTGTGGGGTCCTGCCCCTGAGCGCAGGCTGCGCTCTCTGGCCCTGACATATCCCTGATGGAGCTCTTTGACCTTACTCCAGACCTGTTCTAAGGTTTGGAGTGAGTGTCCACACTCTGCCAGGGACTCAGCCATGTGCTCCAAGATGTCTGCGTTGCGGTGCTTGGAGTGGAGATCCTGCAATGTCTCCTTCTCGCCCCACAGTTTGAGGAGGGACAGGAGCTTCACTCTGGGCCAGGAGGTTGCTCACCTCTTGGTCCCCCTGGGTGGGTCCTGGGACTCCTGGGGCTGCTTCCTGCGGGACAGAGAGGTCTCGGGGGACTTGTGGCTCTGCCATGGGTGGCAAGGTCTGTGGAAGGAAAAGCCACGTGGTCAGGGTGCTGCTCCCAGGATGGCTTTCTGTCACAAGGCTTGTCCTGGGTGCCTGCAGCTTTAAGAGCTGGCAGGAGACAGGAACTATAGAGTTGTGATTAGAGTGTACACCAGGGCACCTGCGTTATTTCCTGGAGGCCTCTTCTTTCAAAAAAAAACAACCCTTTTCAGAAAAGGCATTCTTCCTCATAGAAAGAGGAGTACCACTGTCAGAAAAACCCCTCTGTTCTTTCGATTTACTTTCGAAAGAACGTGATTGCAGTTGGACATTTTTCAGACAAAACTCTGTAGTGCAGACATACCCCCAGACTGGGAAGTTTGCTTTCTGCTGCAATGTAGACATACCCACTGGGTCTCAGTCAACTCTACTGATTTGCCTAATAGCCTGATTGCCTGGCTAGCACCCCTTGCTGTCATGCATTCTCCTCTGGAGCTTGCCTCCAGCATCCCATCTTGCAGAAACAGTTTCAGTGTGTGGGCGTGTGTGTGTGTGGATGTGCAAAGCTACAAAAGATTTTGCAGGCACTTGGAAAATATTTGCCAGGATATTCAACCAGTGATAAAGCTTCTGTGCCTGCTATCAGCCAGGAACACTAAGCAGGTGTTTGCTCAATAACACCGAAATGCTTAGGTCCAATAAGATATACCAGCAATAGTGGATGTGCCCACATTTTATCACCTCTTCTTTCCCCCTCCCCTCCTGAAAGAAAAGGACCAGCCCAGAAAATATTTACACAAATGGCCTTGTTGACGCAAGCCATATTTTCCTTTAAAGCTGTTTAATTCTTATCTTGCCAAGGCAGCCGTTTGGGAGGTGAATATAATGCTTGGGAGATCTGCAGTGATGAGGTTCCTTGGTTTGGCCTAACACAGGCTGCCTTGGCCACAGGCGAGCTCCAGAGATCATTACCTTACAATGCCATTGACCTCCCACACAGGGGAGGGGCAGATGGCTTTTGTCAAACTTTAAGTGTCTCCCACCCCCCTTTTTTTTTCCTTGTGACAGGAAAGGGAAAATCCCACCTCCCCTCCCACCTTCCCGGCCTGTCTCTCCCATCACTGGGAGTCAAGTGCAACTGACTCCATTGTTTTGATCTAGAGTTTTAAATGACCACTCTGCATTCCCTGGCTCATTGCAGATGCTGGGCATGGGTGGAGCTTTCAAACTGGGGGGAAGTCCCCTCTGTGTAGCTGAGCCAGTGTGTTCTGTCTGAGAACTCTAACAGGACTGGCCTGGGACAGGGGCGTAGCTAGTGCCCCTGGCTTGTGCCAGTCCTATGCACAGGGTGACCGCACCCTTGGATATGACTATATGGAACCATCATGCCCAGTGTCTAGACTCTCTTTCAGCCTCCCGGAGTGCGACAGAGATGGGCACGTCCTGCGGCTCTGACTGCTGAGAAGGAGATCCTGCTCCAACTCAATGGTGACCCCTGGGCCCCTGGAGGAGTCTGCCCAAACCTCCTTGCCTGTAGCCACATACAGGGCAGGCAATGGAAGGGTAGATGCTGTAGGAAGATGCACCTGTGACCAGCAGTGAGGGTCTTCTGCACGGACATTGGAGCATCTAGTTTTTGAGCCAGTAGCACCTGAAGCAGACCCTCATTAGCCACTAGAGGGAGCGAAAGACCCACATTCACTGAGAATGGCCCATACTAGGATTTTATCCCTGTGGATGCTGCTGTCGTGTAATTGTCCCTAGCTTGTACAACAGCAACCGTGAAATCTGCTGCATTCCTGGGAGCAAGGTACCCACCGTGATGACCCAACATTAACTACAGTCTGTGGATGACCCTGAGTATCCATGCAAATCATATGACCCCTTTCCGGCTAACACTGCTCCCATCTTCTAATGAAGTTTCTTGTTCAGTGCTAGAAGAAAGCAGCCCTTTCTGTGGTTCTTTACCATTACCACATGGCAGCCCTTAGTGGAAGCCTTTTCCACCAGATTCCCCAGTGTTCACTGCAAGCAAGCAGCGCCTACCTGTCTGTAAAACCCAGCTGGAGACAAGTAAGAATCACCACTCTGAGAACTGAATTGGCGTACTGTGTTTTCTGAGAGGACTGCACACATGGGGAGGGTGAACCAAAGCAGCCAGCCCCAGAAGTGCTACTCATTCAAATTTGGCCCAGCTGCCCCGCCACGATCATCTGACCCTGGAAGAAAACGGGAGAGTTTTTTGGGGCAGGCGTGGAGAGGCAGAGGTGAAGAGTGTTCTTGGTGCTGTGAGAAAAGGAAGCTGTGTCCAGCTGTTTGATTCCATCCAGGGAGATGGGGCTTTGTGCACTCGCTATAAATAAACAAAAGTGCATCAGACTAACATTGATTTCAACCCCCAACTAAAACATCCCCAGGGCCCCAGACATTGACTGGCCCTTGAGTCAAAACGGGGCAACACTGTATTAAAGGGTGTCTCATTAGGTGCCTGTCTGCATCGCTGGCCAGAGATAAGGGAGAGCCTGTGTCCCCCTACCAGCCCCTGGAGAAGGTGGTGTGAAGATCAGTGATATAAATGGATTAGGGACTAGAAAGCCCTCAGGTGAGAGGGCATACGGAGCACAGAAAGCCCTCAGGTGAGAGGGCATACGGAGCACAGAAAGCCCTCAGGCGAGAGGGCATACAGAGCACAGAGCTCCAAGTCATGCCGAAGGGCATTAGATTTCTGTGTCTTGGACACTGTTACCGTGGAAGGCCTGGGGCTAAAAGTGATCTGGCCAGAGGGCTGAGTCACAGCAAGAGATGGACCCCTACATGAGCTATCAGCTTGGGACAATAAATTAGAAGAGGTCGCTGTGCCAGGGGCCAGCACCAGCTGTGGATTGATTCTTCTACTCCATGTTTGGAAAGATTTGCTGAGCTCCCTGAACCCATGTCAGAGCCAGAGTTAGATCAAAGAGAATGTGGTTGCCTGTCCCATGCTGAAATACCTAGACTACATTCCACCATCTTCCCCTGCCTGACTTCAATCTATTTCTAAGCAGAACGTAGTTGTCAAAGCCACATATTTTTCCTGTGAAATGAAGCACTGTGCCATGCAAACAATGAAGATGCTTGTTGATACATGTTACTTGCACTGCTCCTGGGACTACCAGGTGAATCAAAGAAAGAATTAAAATACAGCAGCACTTCAACTGTCTGCAAAAGTCAAACCTTAAATATTCAGAGTTTAATTATTGTTTGCATTGCAGAGGCTCCATCTGCAATCTGGGGCCCCTGTGCCTGTGTCGAGACCAATACATAGTAAGAGCTGCTCTAACAGGCTCGCAGTCTGATTGCAATGAAATCCTAGCCCATGTCTACAAAGTTTGGCATTCTGTTCCCACCTAGTGCTGGGCCAGATAGAGGTTAATAAGTTTGCTACAGGTCTGGCCAGGCAGAAAGGGATCTCTTAACTCAGAGGCTGTGTCTAGACTGGCCAACTTGCCAGCTGTCTACACTGGCCGCTTGAATTTGCGCAAGAGCACTGACGTTCTAATGTAAGAAATCCGTGCTTCTTGCGCAAATACTTTGATGCTCCCATTCGGGCAAAAGTCCTTTTGCGCAAAAGGGCCAGTGTAGACAGCTCAGTTTTGTTTTGCGCAAAAAAGCCCCGATGGATAAAATGGCGATCGGGGCTTTCTTGCGCAAAAGCACGTCTAGATTTGCCACGGACGCTTTTGCGCAAAAAGTGCTTTTGCGCAAAAGCGTCCGTGCCAATCTAGACGCTCTCTTGTGCAAATACTTTTAATGGAAAACTTTTCCGTTAAAAGCATTTGCGCAAATTCATGCCAGGCTAGACGCAGCCAGATAGTAAAATGATTTGGGGCAGAGTGTAGATTCAGTCCACATTGGTGGCTGATCTCATCAGAGGTATTGCATGATGTGCTTGTGTTCTGCTTTTCACTAGGCAGGTGTATCTCAGCTTGTCACAGATCCCTGCTTTATATCTGGAACCACATGGTCCAGTTAATGTGATTATTTGAAATAATCCTTGATGGTTCCAGGATTCAAAATCTTCTCATAGGTTCTCCATTTGTTGAAGAGTGTTTGTCAATCTCTCATAAAAACATTAGCTAAATACTGCAAAAGAATCTTCATTCAATCCTGACCCACTTTTCCATTCAGAAGGCTCATGCCCTAGCCATTCACTGCCCATGCACATTGAACAGGATCTGTGGGTTAGCATGGATCACAAATGGCACATGAGTCAGCAATGTGATACAGCTGGGGAAAAGGCTAATATCATTGTGGAGGACAGGGGGTACTAACAAGATTGTCAGCTGGAAAGATATGGACACATTGGAGAGTCCAGAGAAAAGCAACAAAAACAGTAAAAGTTTTAGAAATCTTGCCCTATGAAGAAAGGTTTAAAAACCTGGGCCTATTTAGTTGGAGAAAGAAGTCTGAGGCAGGACTTGATCCCAGCCCATTATAAAAGGACTAGGATTGGTGTTCTCTATGTCCACTGAAGGCAGGACAAGAAGCAATGGGCTTAATCTGCAGCCAGGGAAAGTTTGGTTTGAGGTTAAGTAAAAGTTTAGCTCTGGAACAGGCTTCCAAGGAAAGTTGTGGCATTCCAGCATGCTGGAAGTTGTTAAGACCAGGTTGGACAAACACCTGTCAAGAGTTTATTTGGTCTAGGTCTGAGTCTTGGCCCTGACTCAGAGTAGGGAGCTGGACTTCATGATTTTTCAAGGTTCCTTTGAGGCCTATGTTTCTGTGATTGGGAAACATGTATCGATCATTCTATTGTGTGGTCTTTTTATTGCATACCACTCATTATTAAGAGAGTTGTATAGCATCTTTGAGAAGCATTGAGAAGCTTTACAGAATGGCTGAAATGCAACTGCCTCTGGGGTAGAACATAGCAGTGGGGTAACAACATATTACATACATTACATAACGGCTGCGTCTAGACTGGCAAGTTTTTGCGCAAAAGCAGTTGCTTTTGCGTAAAAACTTGCCAGCTGTCTACACTGGCCGCTTGAATTTGCGCAAGAACACTGATGATCTAATGTAAGATTGTCAGTGTTCTTGCGCAAATATTATGATGCTCCTGCTCAGGGATAAGCCCTCTTGCACAAATGCTTTTGCACAAGAGGGCCAGTGTAGACAGGTAAAAACTATTTTGAGCAAAAAAGCCCTGATGGCGAAAATGGCGATCGGGGCTTTCTTGTGCAAAACCGCGTCTAGATTGGCACGGATGCTTTTCCGCAAAAAGTGCTTTTCCGCAAAAGCATCCGTGCTAATCTAGACGCTCTTTTCCACAAATGCTTTTAACAGAAAAACTTTTCTGTTAAAAGCATTTGCGGAAAATCATGCCAGTCTAGACGCAGCCAACATGTTTAGGGTTAGGGTTAGCAGTTGGCAATTTGGTTCAAAAGAAGTTTTATCTACTTGGGTTGAAGTCAAATCTGGTGGTTGGGGTACAGACCCCAACTCTTGTGAACATCTCCATGGGATCTCTCCTGACTCCTGTGGACTTTCTGTCTCCTTTGGAAGGCATGACAGTGCTGTCTCCCTGCACAGGGCATGGGTACAACAGTGGTTTAAAGGGAAGAAGGCCACTGGGAGCACACTCATCACTTCCTGAGGCATTGTCTCGAGCAGTCTCCCATTTGGGCACCAAGCAGCAACCCCCTGCTTAGCTCTGCCCCATGCACCCAGTCTGGGAGGTGACATGGCTGCCTAGGTACCAACTTTTTTTCTTTTTTCTTTTTAAAGCAGGTACTTGAAGTCCATCCATGACCTTCACAGAGGGGATGGGCCCTAGCTCTCCGCAGACAGAACGCGTCACTTTAGCAAGGGCGCACTTGGAGTTTCTACAAGGACTGCAGGTTAATCCCACCTTCCTCTCCGTAGTGTACATTGCAGCGGAGATGGTGATGCATGAATGCGGATGGCAGAAAGAGATTTCATTATGCAATGCAAGTCTCACATGCTCTACCGCTCCCTGAAGTAATAACTTTCCCGCCAGCCCCCACCCCTTTCGGAGATGACAGGGAATGCATCTCTGTGAGTTACAGCAGGACGAGCCGGGATGGAGAGATGACAGATCAGGCTAATGCTGTCCCTGCTAACAACTCGGAAGCTGTCAGGACGGGATCTGCGGCCGTTTCAAAGATTGCTTTTTCTCTCTCGATCTTTTTGGCAATGACAGTTAATAGAGAATAGCTCCGGGGGCTTTTGTTGGCTGTTTGATAGCTGGCTACATGAAGAAAGCTGGGTCACCCTCCTTGGGGACGTTATGTCGTTTGGTTTCTGTGTTCTCCTGGAGTCTCCCCCTCCCACCTGTGGAGGGAAAGACTAATGCATGGGATGGGGGAGGCAGCAGACCTAGGGCTCCATTCCCAGCTCTTCCAGTGATCTTTGGCAAATCTTTTCAGCCTAAACCCACCAAAGTATTTAGTTGCTTTTCATGGGAGTTAGGTACCAATTAAGGATGTTAAATATCGAGTGATTTACTAATCGAGTAGTCAATGGAATTTACTAATCGACTACTCAACTAGTCGATAGGCACTTCCACATTCCTCCTTTGAAATGTGGGTGCCAGCTTTGAAATGTACAAGAGTCCTCAGTGGGGGCACTTGTGCATTTCAAAAAGAAAGCTCCTGCATGGAGCCTGGGGTCAGTGGGCATTTCAAAGGGGCAGTGCTGCAGGAGCTCAGTACGGGCTCCGTGGAGTGCTGCCACTTTGAAGTACCCCCTCTTCCCCCCTCTTTGCTGCCTCTATCTGATAGAGGCAGCAACGGGGGGGAGGGAGGGGGATCGACTAGTTGTCTAGTCCTTCCCTTATGCTACTTGGTAAATCCCAGCCTAGATTACTTAAGCACTTGCTTAAAGTTCAGCACATGCCCAGATGCTATGCTGCATCAGGGCTCTTCATCGCTCCATGCTCCAAACCTGGAGTAGCCTCACGGTATGAATATTTTCCTACCTCACTGGGGGTATGTCTACACTACATGGCTCTGTCGATGGAGCCATGTAGATGAGGGTTATAGTCATAGCAAAATGAAGCGGCAATTTAAATAATCACCGCTTCATTTACATCAAAATGGCTGCTGCGCTGTGCCGATCAGCTGCTTGTCGGCACAGCGCAGGAGTCTGGACGCTTGGCGGCAGACATCAGAAGCCTTTGTCGACCGCCCTGGTAAATCTCATCCCACGCGGCATAACGGGGCGGTCGACAAAGGCTTCTGATGTCGACTGCCAAGCGTCCAGACTCCCGCGCTGTGCCGACAAATAGCTGATCGGCACAGCGCAGCAGCCATTTTGATGTAAATGAAGCGGTGATTATTTAAATTGCCGCGTCATTTTGCTATGTCTACAACCCTCATCTACATAGCTCCGTCGACGGAGCCATGTAGTGTTGACATACCCTGGGTTGCCATACAGTTTACTATATTCCTGTTTCTTTGTAAAGTGCTGTAAGATCCTCAGCTGGAAGGTGTTTAGGAGTGAAAATATTAATTATCATTACAATATAATAATAATATAATTAAGCATAATCAGTAATAAATAATAAATGGTGGCTAGCTGGGAGTCCTATGTTAGAGACAAACACGTTTGCCAGAGTCCTATCATGGTGTTGAAATGACCCGTGTTATTGTTGTACTGTCTCACCCAGGGCTAAACAGAGTTTGTTTGGGTGCAGGGGCAGGGCAAAATCTAAAATGCAGGCCCCTCGTGTGTCTAAACAGCACACTGTAGAAAACCCAGCGGGGCCATAGGAGGGTTGGAGAGCAAGCCCACGCAACACTCCTTCCTGCAGTTTTGGCTCCTGCCCTGCACACTGGGCCTGGCTCCGTGTTCTGCTTGTTGTGACATGGGGCATGAGGTAGCAGTGTCACTCATACTTAGATTGACTGCCCGGCCATCACGGTGCAGAGGAAGCCGGGCAGGCATGAGCGGTGCTGCCACCCTGTGCACCAGACCACAATGCCACTTGATTTGCAGGCACTCTCAGACAGGGGGCCCCATGCAAACTACCCCCACTCTCGAGCAGTCCTGGTCTCATCTGAGTGAGATGCCATATAACACTGAAGATATCTTGGGAGACTTCTGGTTCTCGTAATATGAGAGCTGAAAATCACAGTATTTAGACTCCTAACTAGGGATGTAAATGTCCATTAAAATAGTTAACTGGTTAAATGATTAAAATTACATTGTTTAACCAGTTAGCCATTGGATGGCTGGCGCAGAACTGCTGGGGTTAGGGTCCTGCCAGGTCTGTGGTCCTGCTGCCTCTGTGGGGTACAGTCCTGCAGACCTGGTTGCCATGGGTGGAGGGCTGCCCTGGCCAGGCCCTGTTTGTCATGGGGGTAGTGGAGGTGCTGCTTCTGCCTGGCCAGCCCTCCACTGGGATTTGCACAGGGCTGATTAACTGGTTACTGGGTAAATATACCAGGAAGCCTAATGATTACTGGGTCAATGGTTAACCTTTTACATCCCTATTCCTAACACTCATTGATTTCCATGGAAGTTAGGAACCAAAATACCTCTGGGAACCTCGGTCCACGTGCCTTTCCTTGCACACTCTTGCATTTCACGTTTTTTTACTTGCACATATAGCAATTGCATATGCAAATCCTTTGTGCAAATATTGCGTGCATGCCTGCATGTGCAAAAGCAGACACTCATCTGTGCATGCAAAAAGCATTATATGTAGATTGTGAGTCTGATGCTGCACAATGCTGGCTCTTACACCCTGCAAAGGCAAGGGCTGTTCTCACAATTGTGAAAGCTGCTGTGAGAACTGCCATGCGGGGTTTCCCTGACGACTGCTGTGTTGGCTGAAGCAGACACTCTGCCCGTAACAGTAAAAGCCTGTTGGGGCTAATGCAAGTGTAATACCAGCCACAGTAACGAAGCTAACGATCACCGCCTGAGAGTCTGGTAAACTTTTAATGTACGCTGAAAGAGCCTTTTCCCTGAAGCTATACAAATCCTTGCTTGCTTATATCAGTGGTTCTCAACTGTTTATATTATGGGCTTCATGCTACAGTGACATCAGACCTCCCCATCCCATCTATCCTGGATCAAGCCAGGATGAGCCTTCCTGTCCACTGCTTGCCAAGCAACCCCAGTGTTTGAGAGCCCATGATGTGGATCATCTCTCTTCCTTCCCCCAGCCAATGCTTCTGAAACATGCATAAGGTCCCAGAGCTTATTAATTCATATTTTATTAGTATTTTATTGTATTAACTTATCAAGTTCTTTATAGACTATGAAGGGGTATGTTTACACTAGCCACCCTAGTTCGAACTAGGGTGGCTAATGTAGTCATTTGAACTTGCAAATAAAGCCCGGGATTAAAATATCCCGGGCTTTATTTGCATGTTCCCGGGCACCACCATTTTTAAATGCCCGGTAGTTTGAACTCCCTGCCCACGGCTACACGCAGCATAGGCTAGGCGGTTCGAACTAAAGCCCCTAATTTGGACTACTGTTATTCCTCATTGCAGGAGGAGTAACGGTAGTCCGAATTAGGGGCTTTAGTTCGAACCGCCTAGCCAGTGCTGCATGTAGCCGTGGGCAGGGAGTTTGAACTACCAGGCATTTAAAAATGGCGGCGCCCGGGAACATGCAAATAAAGCCCGGGATATTTTAATCCCGGGCTTCATTTGCAAGTTCGAATGACTACATTAGCCACCCTAGTTCGAACTAGGGTGGCAGTGTAGACATACCCAAGGAGATGTGGTCCCTGCCCTGGAATCATTTAATCTAAAAAAGACCTGCTTTAATGCTTTCATTGATGGGGGGAAAACTCAGTGAGTTTGGCCCTTTAGATGCCAGCTCACCCCTCTCGGAGCCCATGCCTTCCAAGGAGTTGCATCTACTTCTGCAAATGGTGAACCTGGTCTTGGCTTTGAGCCAAGCCCCCTAAAAGAGCCTTTTACTTTACTGAACACAGGCTCTATTGACATGTATCGGGGTGTGTGTGCAGTTGCTTCCCCCATTCCTATATCCCTGCAGTGCCTCATGGACTGGTGCAGCCAGCTGTCGGATTGGTGTGCGGGCTCTGTGCACACAGGCCGTTGGGGACAATTCATTTCCTCAGGGATGCAGAGCGATCAGTCACTGGATTCCTCTGAGGTCAGGGAATGACACTGTCCCTTCCCCTTGTGCAGGGTCTGTGTGATGAGAGGCAGTTTGGCTTAGCAGCTAGGACATGGGACTCAGAAGTACTAAGGTCTGTTTCCTCTGGCCTGGGCAAGTCACGGCTTCACACCCCATCGAAATGAGGTGACAGATACCTTCTTTTCTGCAAAACACATGGCCCTAGTCTACACTAGGACTTTATTTCGAAATACCGCCCCCCTAAGGTTGAATTTATAAGTGGAGTGTCCACACTACCAAGCCTGCTATTTTGAAACAACAGGTTGCTTAATTCGAAACCTGTACTCCTGCTTTTCATCAGGAATAATGCTAATGTCAAAAATAGTTGTTTCAAAACAGCAGTAGTGTGGATGTGCCAATGCCACTATTTCCAAGTCATTGGCCTCTGGAGGCCTCTCATAGCTGAAGCTCTGACCGCTCTGGCCACACCTGGCATCTCCACTGCTTTCCTCCTCATGTGGAGCTCTAAAAGTCCCAGCAAAAGGAGAAGAGCTTCTCACAAGTGGCCAGCTTTGCAAGCCCTGTGCAAGATACCACAACCTGAGATGAGCGACCCCAATGCTTCCTTGGACCCTCCGATGGCTGCCAGCACTTCTGCTGCTCCCACAGCAGCCACTGGCCAGGGATGCAGGAGAGCTTCATCCTGGACTGGTGTGGAGATCCTGGATCTCACTGAGATCTGCGGGAGGAGACCAACCACCAGAATCTCCACACCAGGAAAAGGAATATGGACATCTTCAACCAGATCACTGTCAGCCTGGCTGACAAAGTGTACACTAGGACCCTCAACCAGTGCCTCATGAAAATAAAAGAGCTGCAACAGGCCTACCACAAGGCCAGGGCAGAGCAGACACTGTGGGGCGGCACCACACACCTACTGCTACTATGAGCAGCTTAGTGACATCCTGGGACAGGGCCAGTCACCATCCCCACCATCATCATCAAGTCCAACCAGGCATCAACCTGCAGGAGGACGGGGTGGCAGAGGAGGACAATGAGGAGGAGGCAGAGGAGGAGGACGTTAGCCAGGCAACCATTCCCACCAGCCAGGAACTGCTTCTCACTCTGGACCCCGTCCCCCTCATCCCAGGACAACTCCCAGGCTTTGGAGGAACCCAGGGAGGGCATTTCAGGTGAGTTCTATAACTTTCCCTATCTATGTGCAGGGGTAGGTGATGGGCTGTGAGGGGCTGCGTGCTCCTTTCTCAGCCTACTCGGCCAGAAGGTCGCACAACAGCTTTTCCACATGTGCATATGGAGTGCCAGTCCAGAGCACTCAGCTCCATGATGCTCTCACAAAGGAACCCCTCCGTCCTTCTTACAAGATTCCTGGAGAGGCCTGCCTTACTCCGGTCTCCGTGGTGGGACACCTTCCCATGACAAGCCACCACTAAGGAGTCTGGGGTCATGGAAACACACAGCAGTGCCACACATGGCACAGGGTTATGCCCACACTTGGGCAGCATCTGCTCCTGGTCAAGCGCAGTGATGTGGAGGAGACTGATCTCATGCATGGGAGGGAAGAGAAAGGGAACCTATTAGCACTTTCTCTGGCAAGTGGTTTCTGCTGCTCACACACACCTCCTCCAACACTCCCCCCTCCTCCAATGGGCAGGGATAGAAGTTCTCTCTCTGTGGGATGCTATGAGTGCTTGATGTGTGGGACACAGAAGGAAGCCCAGCTGCCCTGTCCCCCGCTCCTGCCTGCAGGCTCCTGGCATGGCTTGCTCCTTCCCATGACTGCTTGCCCCCAGGCTCCGGGTGTTGTGATGCTCCCCTGGGACATCTGTGCCCTTGCTGGAAAATGCCTGGTATCTAGGCAACATATGGCTTTGCCCCAAACACATCCCCATCATCTGAACTGAGACCTTCCGTGTCAGCTCAGAGATTAGGGTTAGCCGTCTTACACAGTGTCTTCAGTTATAATGGCCCTTGTCACTTTTCTTCATAGCTGGGCCAGCTGCGAGCTTGGCACATCCCCCACCTCCCAACTGGCAACGCACCCGAGATGAGCTCATGCAGGAGTAGATGGCCTGCCAGCAATGCCTCATCCAGGGACTCGAGGATGAGTGCCAAGAGCAGGCCGACAACTGGGAGGAGCACCGGGCTGACCGGGAGGAGTGCCGGACTGGCCGGAAGCAGAGAAAGGCTGCCTGGGACCAGCTGGCATGCCAGCATGAGGCCATGTTCTCTACCTTCACCTCAGTGACAGAGCACATGATGTTGTACATGAAGCAGGTCACCAGTCACATCCCGCCCCCCTCCCCGGTTTCCCCTCCTAGCCTCTCCAGGGGCCACTGGGGCCCCAGAACACAGGGTGGTGGGACCTCAAGGGCAGCCGAAGCCTCCAGAGTACACGGAGGAAGGTACCACTCCCAGCCCCATCCCTGAATCCCCCTCCTGCATTCCAGCTTCTTTACCCAATCCCTCCCCTGTTGTATGTCCCCCCAGTAAAGAGTCCCATTTTTGACAAAAAAGGTCTTCATTGTTTGCTTTGCAGGGGAGGGGAGAAGGTGGGATGAGAGGACAGGGCAAGGGAGGGGTGGGGGATGAAAGGCACACACAGGGAATGCAGGGCCACTTGTGGAGAGGCACGGGGGAGAGTCTCAGAACTGGCCTTGCATGAAACTCTCCTTCAAGGCCTCTGATGAGCACAGCACTGGTGTCCGGCTGCTCAAACTCTGTGGCCAGATGTTCAGCCTCAGCCTCCCACTCTGGCAGAAAAGTGTCCCCTTGCTCTCAGAGAGGTTGTGGAGCACACAACAGGCCACCACCACAAAGGGGATGTTGCGCTCGCTGAAGTCCAGATGGATGAGGAGACTCCTGAACCTCCTCTTTAAACAGCCAAACGCACACGCTACCATGCAGCACCTGGACGTGGGTGAGCAGGGCCTGTGGGCCCCGCTGGGGTTCATCCTGCTGGTCCTTGTCCTCGTCCTGCTGGAGCAACGTGCAGGCAGTTTGGAAGTACTGTGCCATGAGGCGCAGCACGAGGCCTGTGAGCCTGGCACTGCTTTGCAGAAGCTCTGGCTCCATGCTGTGAGTGCTGTGGCATCCACACAGGCAACCAGAGCACAAGAAGTGCCCACTGCGTCCCTGTTGTGTCCTGTGAGGGGGGAGGCTGTAGAGGAGTGGTGTGTGAGATGTGGCCTTAGAGTGGAGCCCCTGTAAGCACACGTTGAAGTTTGCTGGACCAAACAGCCACAGGAAGTATCCACCCTCTTGGTACCCTCCCCAGAGTGCTTCCGGGGGCTCTAGGTCTAAGGCAGGCTCTTTCAACGTAGATGCACTATTTTGGACTAATTCTAACTTATTTCAAGGCTTCCCTGTAGTGGGGACATGCTATTTCAATTTTATTAAATCGGGAGTTATTAAGTCGATTTTAGTAATTTTGAAATACTCTCCTAGTGTAGGCATGGCCATTGAGAGCTAGAGTTCGGTTTTGCCAGCCCATTTGTACCCACACGTATTCCCCTTGGAGATTCAGCTACCTTGGATAAAAGCAGCTATGTGTGGAGTCAATCCAGGGCAGCTACTCCACTATTCATTCACACCCTGCCTGACTCCAGCTTAATTTTCATGTGCAGACAAGCTTGTAGTTGTTTTGGCAAGGTACAACAGCAGCCTGGAAAAGATACAGTACAGGGTTTCCTGATTGTTACAGGACTGCGTGGAGAAGCTGGATTCTGGGGAATGAGACATGAATGATGTACCCTCTTCCCCTGAAGGGCTGGGGAAAAGCCTTTGAGGATTGCAGACATCTCCAGCTATCCAATGTCTTTATTATTGTTGTCTGTAGATTTTGAACAATATTGGGTCCCAAAGCAAAGGTGTTAAAGAGATCTGGGCATGAGATTGACAGCCTTTCCTGAGTAGGGGAAACAGCCTCTGACTAGAGCCAGTCAGAAAATGGGGAAATTTCAACTGAAAATATTCCTTTAATCTTCCATAGATAATTTTGACTTTTCAGCAAAATATTTCTGCCAAAAAATGAAAATTTCAGCCTTTGGTTTTTATTTTGATGGAACACAAGAACATAATAGCATATGGAAAATTATAAATATTTTCTGTGAGATGCAGACGCTTCTCAGGGAAAAATCACTTCAACAAAACCCTAATTTTCCACTGAAAAATCAGTTTCAACAGAACATTTTTAACCCGTCCTTTCAAGTTACAGGGGTAGAGCCCAACAGGGTTGTGGATTCGCTTCAAGACAGAGTCAATTAGGGACAGATAGTTGCTTTTATTAATCTCACTACGTCACTACTATTACAGGCTTAACACTGCCAGATGGTTACACAGCTACTGCAAAGTAATACAACAATCAGCATAGGCAAAGCAATGCATATAAAAGTAACAGGCAATTGGAAATGCTTTTGCCCTTTTAGTCTGTGGGAAGTCCCATTCTGGTCACCTTGCACCCGGCTGCAGTGGACGTGGCTCCAACTAGGGGGATTCAGGACACCCTTTGAGGTTTAGGTTCCTGGTGAAACTCACAGAGGGGTGGGACTCCCAGTGATCTTATACTACAGTTGTTTACCGGGTGTGCACGTACCTGGCTCAACACCATTCTTATCATTTTTATGGGCTGAGACCAAGGTCAAACTTGTTTATGGCTTAGTAGTGTCCCAGCTCCAGGCATGGGTTAGAGCTGATAAAGACCAGCTGCTGTTTGGGCTTGCAGGGTCCCAGGCTATGCTAAGCTGGGTACGGCAGGGATGGAAACTTCCATCCCCAGCCTGCTAAGCTGCAGGACCCACAAATGACTTTCATGTGACAGGCCCTATTTCAATCAGCTTCTGGACACGACAATCAGCCCTTTCCATTTTCCCTATCCTGAATGCCCAGGTCTGCCAGATTTCCAAACCTGCCTATATCAACAGACAGCAAAACTTGTCTGAGAGGAGCAGGCGCACAGGCGAAGTGTGTGGGGAGATGGAAAAGGGGAAGGATGAAGGAGTCCTCAGGTAGCTTTACAATAGGCCAAATGGATAAGTGTCACAAGCAGACAATGGAGAGTTTATGGGCAAACCTTTTAAGAGGTTTTCACTGGGTAATAAGTATTCAGCTTGGCTTTTCATGTCTTTTCAGCTTAAAAAAAAAAAAGAGGCCAATTCGTTAAGAACTTTCTTTCTAATTCCACGGAGACAAAATTTATGTTAAACGCTCAGGAAAATATATTTTGTACTATCTTTACTTCAGCTGCTTGCCTTTTACTTGTTCTCTATCCCATGTCCTGCTAATGGAATTATTGAGATCCTATTGAACAAAATAGGCCCTTATCTTAACCTTTGCTCTCCCTTTAAAAGTGATTTAGTGCCATTCTCTTATCTGGACAGAATTAAAGACCCGTGTTGCTTCTTCCTCTTCCCCCTCCATAAAAACTATAGACTCTAAATCATTTAATTTTTGAAAGCGAAGGTTATTCCTGAGGAAAGCTGATAGGTAAAATTTTGTCCTTTTGTGAGATGGGTATTGTACGATTAACAAGCTTTCCACAGTCCGTTGGCAAAGAAACAGAGCTCTGGTGACAACTAGCGGGCCTGTTCTGACAGAAAATATTTAGAACAAGGTTCCAAATAACTTTGTTTGCTGTGCATTCATTATTGTCTCACCTGCCTTGAAATGGGGCTGACGAGCCCTTTGATAAATGGATTGGATTATTTGCCTAGTTTTGCTGTCGCTTCTCCAACTGCCACCGTTTAAAATCTGCTTTTTTTGTAACTTCTCTTTGAGCAGCTTATACTCCTCAGCTGAATCACAATAGGTATCGATACAGCATCAATGGGCAGGAAATGTGGTCTAGTGGATAAGGCATTCTATTCCTTGGGGACTTAAAATGTGAGGGCTTGGTCTCAGCTCCAGTGATGCTCTTCTGACTATAAGCAAGTTCTTTTACCACGCTCTGCTTTTCTTTCCCCTTTGTCTGCCCTAGACCCGGGGTTACCACAGTGTTTGTAAAGGGGCTGCAGCTCTTCAGGAAAATATGTCCTGAAAATTGGTTTCTGTAAATCTACTTCATGTGTGGTGCTGGCTTGTGCTCAGTGGCCATTACAAGCCACTGGAGGCAGTCTCAGCTGGGAGATAGGGTACAGGAGAGCAGGATTCTGTTCCTGGCTTTGCCTATGACCTTGAGAAAATCTGTTCACCTCTCTGTGCTCATTTGACTGTCTACTTGTTAGCTAGTCTAGCTGGTGGGAGACAAGCCCATGTTCTATCTCATGTGACCAGTTGCTACTATAAAATAAATAATAATTCCACCATAATAATAATATGCTGGGGGGACATGAGCCAATCCCATGACACTTACTGATATAATATTTAGATGATTATATAACTTTACACACATGAGGAGCCCCATTGAATGTTATGGGGCTATTTGCATGGGTAAAGTTAAGCAGTAGGGTTGCCAACTCTGACTGAAGCTGTTCTGGGAGATTTTTTCCCAACATGACCTAATGTCATTTTCTTAAAATATCCAATTTTGAAATCTCCAGGGTTGCTTTCAAAAGTCAACGGGAGATTGATGCTGATTCCAGGAGACTCCAGGCCGATTCTGGGGGGTTGGTAACCTTGTTAAGCAGGATTGGAGCCTGTGTTTCCTTTACTGCTTCTGCTAAAAAACAGCCTTGGTCAGAGCTGGTCAGAGAAACTGATCACCAGGGGGAGGCGATGTGGGCACAGAGGGGGCTCCCAAGCTCGTGGAGGGGGGGGTTGACGAAGTAGAGGTATGGTGCTCCCTGCTTTCAGCACCCCAGCCAGGGCAGCTCACTTCCCCCCTCCCCCCTAGCCAAGACAGCTCCCAGTGCAGGGCAGCTCCCAACACCTCCCCTCTGAGCAGGGCAGGTCTCAGCCCCCCACCCCAGTGCAGGCCCTCTCCCAGGCCCTCAGCCACACCTTCCCCTGCAGCTGGAGACAATGCTGGCTCAGGTTTCCCCAGTCCCCTGGCCAGGCCATGAGGGACAGGAGAGCAGCCCTGCCCCACCCCCCAGACTGATCCCACTGGGGCAGAGCTCTGCCTGCAGAGCAGGGACCCCCGAGGCCCAGCTCCAAGTGTCTGTAACAGTGACTCCCATGTGGCAGCCAGACACTGTTCCAAACAAGGAAGGAGTTAGCGGCCCATGGGCCGAGTGTGGAATGGAGTCTCCGCCTTGCCAGGAATACAGGGAGTCTGGCCGGCGGGTCTGGCAGGCTGGCCAGGATCCAGCCCACTGGCACCCGGATGACAGACTCCAGTGGCCCCATGGCAGGTGTGAGTGCATTATGCACACAGATGGCGCGAGGTGGGGGCAGAGCAGCAGGGACATGACCAAGGCAGCAGTGGGTCATTCACGGGCAAGATGGTGGCCGGTCTGCTTCTTCCCCACCGCATCAGGCCGACCCGAGTGTATGTCTACTGTCATAACAGGACTGGCAATGCTAGCAATAAATAATCAAACAATTCAGTGAAATTGCTGATTGGTGAATTCACTTTGGGTTCTCACCAATCCTGGCCTGCTTTGTCCAGATCAGTGATATTATGTTACATGCAAACTGCATCGGAAAACAATTTAGAGAATTAAGCATTGCAAGTCAGTACATGCTGGATGGTGTCCATTAGAGAAGGCAGTGATGTAGAAACAGAGCATGGTGAACAAATTAAAGTGCTTGGTCCTCAGGCCAGAGAGAGAAGAAACATGGGCGCAGAAGGAACGATGTGAAATTTGGAAAGAAGTGAAGAATCAATGAGGTGAAGACATGAAGACAGGCTGTTTCAAATGGCAGGAGCAACGGAGGGGAAAGGACTAATACTGTGAATGAGAGCTGAAAGGGAATGCACAGAGCTGCAGGACTGGAATGGAGAGGCAAGGCCCCTGTTAGAGCCTGCAATACTTTCACGGGGAGATTGGAGACAGGACAGACAGTTGGAACTGGATTGGGAAATGAAGCCCTGGTGGTAAGGCTCCCCTCACGGGGGGAGGGGAGGAGGGAGTGAGGCAGCAGCTCACACGGGCAATGTGGCTGAGGTGAAAAGAAGCAGGTTAGTGGACAGGTGGGAGGCAAAGGACAGCCAAACTGAGTCCTAGTGCAAGCAGGAGCAATTTCTCTCAGAAAGCATCTGTTTAAGGGCTGGATTTAACCCAGAGCAGGCAGGGCTTATGCCAAGATGAGATGAGAGGCATGAGAGTAAGAGGGGGATACGAGGTGAACTTGTGTTGGAGGATGTTCCTCTGGTGTAAAAGAACCATTTGGCTTTGTGACTTCAGTTAACTCATTCCTTGCAGCCAGACAGCACAATAAAGCTGATAATTACTTGCTTTATTATGGGGCGGAGGGAAAGTTCTGGCCCAGTGCTGCTTGCCTTACTTGCAGGAGGTGAAATTCATTGCTGTGGTGAGAAACGGTGCAAAGCCATGCACCACTTACCTTGGAATCAAACCACTCTGGGGGCTTCAGAGGGACTGTGCACAGAGATGAGTTTAACCATTAGTAGCCCCATTGCCACCAATGGGTCCAATGACAGCAGCAAAATGGGTAAGATTTGGCCAGTAATATAATAAATCCAGGTTCTCTGAAACCTGAATCATAATAGCTGGAGCCTGTTGAAAAATTTGGCATTGAAACTGTGTTCAAGAGAAAATTGTGTTTTCAGCTGTGAATGTTCTTTGTCGAAATTGTTCAGAATGTCCTTAGAAAAAACAAATGCCTCAAATACAAAATATTTCAAATTGGAAATGTCTCTGGGCCTGATGTCATCCCATTTCTCATCTATGGGGGGAGCTCCCCATCTGGGCTCCATCTCCCATGAGGCATTCTGGCCAGGAAGCACTTCATGCACTGTGTTGCCTGTCCAGAGGAGTGAATGTGGGGCATCATGGGAGATGTAGTCAATTGGGCAGCTCTACCATACAGAGAGTAGGAGCATGAGGAACCTGAACTACAGCTCCCATGAGGCACCACAGTGGCATTTCCAAATCAAAATAGTTCAATTTTTTACCCAAATCTTTCAATTTTATCTACAGTTTCTGCCAAAAACAATCAAAATTTTCTGCAGAAAAAAAGTCCCATTTTCCAACCAATTCTAGGAATAGCCAAGATTCTACAAAGAACTTTGTGATTTTGGGCCCTCAATTTGACCCATCATAAAGAGGCCAGAACTGCAGAGAGTGTGTGCTCAGCTCTCTTTAGGGCATCTCAAATTGGGCACCCAAAATCACAAGGAATCTTGGCTAAACCATAGATATGGGAAGGCGGCAATTGTGTGTCATCTCGTAATGAATGAGTTTTAGGGCCATCCAACAAGGAAACATGCATCATCTCCACCTGTTTTAGCACAATCAAAATACAC
Source organism: Pelochelys cantorii (assembly GCA_032595735.1). Taxonomy (NCBI): domain Eukaryota; kingdom Metazoa; phylum Chordata; order Testudines; family Trionychidae; genus Pelochelys; species Pelochelys cantorii. The sequence goes on from CM064350.1 coordinate 2,525,873, forward strand.
GTTGTACCATTCACATCATGTTCCAGCCAAAAGCCTGCTGCTTGCTGCTCTCTAAAGATACGTCTACACTGCACGGCTATTTCGAAATAAGCTATTCTGGAATAGTTATTCCAAAATAGCTTATTTCAAAATAGAACGTCTACACTGCAGGGAAGCCTCAAAATTAGTCCGAGGCAGGCTTCCCTAATGTAGATGTGCTATTGCAGTTTAGAGCCCCAGGAGGCACTGGGGAGGAATAACTTAGAATGGCCCTGGGGAGGGGCTATTTGGGAACAGCAGCAGTGGAGCATCTACACATGCCTTATTGTGAAATAGCTATTTCGGAATAGGCGTTATTCCTTATGAAATGAGGTTTACAGATTTCAGAAAAATCCGTCTGTTATTTTGAAATCATTTCAAAATAACGGAATGGCTGTGTAGACACTCGCATTGTTATTTCGAAGTAATGCTAGTTTTCTTGAAATAGCAGTGCAGTGTAGACGCACCCTTATAAGGGTGTCGATCTTCCAGGAGTCTAGTAAAGACAGCTAATTTGAAGTGAGGGGGTGCTCCGGTCAATGCCGGTAACCTTGCTTTCACAAGGACAAGGGAAGTCGAAGAAAGAGTGTTCTTCCTTCAACATCCTGCAGCGTAGACAGGGCCAAAAGCTGAGTTAAGCTACTTCGACTTCAGCTACACAATTCACATAGCTGAAGTAGTGTAGCTTAACTCGATGTTGTCCCATAGTGTAGACGTGCCCAAACCTTTCCTGCACCTCATAAAATGAAGGGAAAGCTTCTCAGCAGTGAGAGTCAGGCGTCTTCAGCAGCACAAATGCTGCTTACATTTCTGGAGGCAGAGCCATAGGATGGTTTGGGGCGGCCACCTCAGGCCCTGGGCTTTGGGGGGCCCCATGGCAGCTGCCTCCACCATGGTATGGACGGGCCATGTGACGGGTGGCAGCAGGGGTCACCCCGCCTCTATCCCCCACATTCACCCTGGTGGCGGGACCTGAAGCAGCCCAGCAGTGTGATCTACTCCATCCCACCCTCTCCTCTGTCTCCCTCTCCTGGCCCACTGCACTTGGCTCTTCCACAGCAGCAGGAAGCAGATTGCCCAGGCCCCAGGGCTCCCCACTTCCCGCCACCACGGAGAAGCGTGGTGCAGTGGGATGGGAGAGCAGTGGGTAGAGCAGGCTGCCAGGCTACTCCAGCTCCCACCCTGAGGGTGAGTGCTGGGGGTAGGGGCGGAGCAAGCCCTGCTGTAATGGGTCCACAACAATCTCCGGTCTTGCATTGTGCAGGGCTGGGGGAAAGGGGGCAGAGTAGGGGCACGGCCTGCAGGAAGGGGTAGAGCTGGGGCAGAGCAAGGTGGGGCCTGCAGAAGTCCTGGGGACGGCACTGTCCAGAGTTCACCAGAAGCCTTAGAAGGGGGCAGGTTGTTTTCTTATTGGGCCAATAATTGGTGTGGATTTGGACTGTTTTTAATAAAAGCATATTAACAGCACCATCATTTGGGAGCATCTATTGCGGGAAATCTCACCACAGCGAGAAAGAAATGTGGAGGAGAGAGCAGAGATAGGATGATAAAACCATACATACAGATGGAAATTAGTTCCAGCAGGCGCCGAGTGTCAATTTCTTCAATACAAGAGGAAGCAAAACTACATTAAATATATATACACGAGCAGATGTACCCAGCATTGCTCAGGTTCTTAACTGCAGTAATGTGGTTTTTTAAATGAAAAGGAAAATGTAAGTACTTTATTTAAATGATGGGGCTCAGGGCAGGGAGTTGGTGTGTGGAGGGGCTCGGGCAAGGGGGGGACTCAGTGCAGGGGGTGGGGGTGCGGGACTCAGGGCAGGGGGCTGGGAGGTGGGGGAGGGATTACCAGGGGCCCCTATGGCAGTGAGGGTGGCACTGCTCTGGTGGCATTGTTGCTGTTTTGCTTCCTGGCTGCACTCCCCTGCTGGGCTGGTGACTCCTCCCAGGGGGCTGGGGCTGGGGCTGGGGCTGCATAGGCTGGCCCCAGCCTGCAGCTTGTCCAGGGGAGGCCTGGAGCTCCATGGGCCAGCCCTAGCCGCCATCTGCCCCTCCCCGCCTCCATGTGCAGCAGGTCTGAGGTGGACTGAGGCCTCCAGTGCCCCTCTTCTGGTCTGCAGTTGGTCTGGGGAAGGGGCAATGCTCTGGAGTCTGCCCCAGCCTCCAGCAGCTCCCCCCACCCCACAGCCTGCAGGCTGTCTGCAAGGGGGCAGACTCCAGGGCCCTGCTGGCCTCCAATGCCCCGCCCCCCCACCCTGCAGTCCTGTTCCTGGCATTCCTGTTTTCCTGGCACAGCCAAACCCTTCTTATCCTTAAATTAGGATAAGAAGAAGCTTCATACCAAATTTGGAGGTCCTAGTTCTTACTGTTTAGAATTAGTTCTTGAACAAACTGACTCACAGACAGACGGCATCACAGGCAGCCGCACAAATTGTTAATTAATATTGTGACAGAGCAGGGGTGCCTATTGGAGTCCGGGAGGTGGGCGGGCATTAGCCGGTCCACATCTAAAGGACCTCCCTCCAGCCTATGGGGAGGGTCCACTGAGCCCAGGAAACCAAGTAATTACTTAGGACAAATAAAACGAAAACAGGGACGGGTGTGAGGGTCAAAGGGCTAAAACAAGGGAACTGGACGGGGACACCGAACAGAGAACCCCGGACAGCGCCCATTGCCCCTCGAAGGTCTCAAGAGAGCCAGCAGACGCCGCCCAGTGGAACTCTGCCCGGATACGTGAGTAGATGCAGGAACGGAAATAGGCCCCACAGTCGCAGGCCCCTCCCTCGGCCAACCTCTGCTCCCTGGTCTTATAAATTATCATCTTGGCGATAGCCAGGAGGAGGTTGACCAGGAGGTCCCGCGACTTTGTGGGGCCTCAGATGGGGTGTGCGTAAATAAACGGGTGATGGGAGAAGTGCAGCCAGAACCTCAACAAAAGGTTCTGGAGGAACCGAAAGAGGGGCTGTAACCTGGCGCACTCGAGGTACACATACGCCAGGTTCTCCCTTTCGCCACAGACGGGGCAAGTGTTCGGAATGGGGGTGAACCGCGCCAAATACATGCCTGTGCTCACAGCTCCGTGCAAGATTCTCCAGCTGATGTCCCCGGTGGGCCGTGGAACTAAGGTGGAATAGACACTGGCCCACCGGTGCTCCCCACCCTCTATTGGTGATACGAGGTCCCGCCACTTGGTGTCTGGGCGGGACACAAGGATGGGGAAGTGGAACGTGTGAAGCATGAGCGTGTACAGGTGACTCTTTGGCGCGGTTCGGAAGGGGACTGGCTGCAAAGTGTGCAGCCGGCTCGGGTGACGAGGGGGAGGCGGTCGGGGAGGTACGCGGGGCTTAAGGCCGATGGATAGTTCGGGTGGGCCGGGGGTGAGAGGTGGGCGGGGTGCACCCTCTCGCAGGACCTTGTCGAGATAAACCCAAGCGGTGGGCGGCAAAGCGTCCTTCACCTCCTGAAGTATGTGCCGGGGAGTACGTAGGGTGGAGAGCCCCATTCGCTGGGCGAGCGCCCAAGGATCCACCCAGTCTCCCCGGTCATAGTCCAGGAGGGCTCCGATCCTTGTGACTTCTGCCTCTGGAGCACCGAGGGGGACTCCGCCGCCTGCACACGTAGATGGGGATTGTGTAGCAGGGGCTCCGCAAGGAGGTCTGCCCCCATGGTGGCTCCCAAGGACCTGGTCGCCTCTGGCAGCTTCCAGGCCCGGAGGAGGTCCTGGTAGATGGCCGGCAGCTCGGAGAGGTCTCGCAGAAGACCTCTCAAATAAAGGAGCTGCCAGTCATATCGGAGCCCTCGGAAGCTGCGAAGGAAAGCATGCGCCAGCGTGCTCCACGCCAGACTACCTGCATCAAATACTCGCCTCTGCAGGGCCTGGAGGCGGAGGACACGAACCCGCGTGCGCAAACACGTCAGGCCCTGCCCTCCCTCCTCCAGGGGAAGATGGAGAACCCCTGCAGAGACCCAACGCAGTCCTGGCCAGAAGAACCGCAGCAGCAGCTGCTGGATCTGATCCAGGAAACCCGGGGGCGGGACCAGGGTGCTGAGACGGTGCCAGAGCATGGACAAGACTAGTTGGTTAAGCACCAGTACCCTCCCACGCAGGGAGAGGCACCGGAGCAGTCCTGTCCATCTCCGCAACCGCTCAGCCACCCTGGACTCTAAACCTTGCCAGTTCTCCGGCGAAGAGGGATGCGTGGCAGAGAGAAAAACGCCGAGATAGAGCAGCAGAGCTGCGCTCCACCTGATGGCCTGAAGCGCGGATGGGAGGGAGTTCACCTGCCACCCGGCCCCTACCACCAGGCCAGAGCTCTTGACCCAGTTGACCCGGGCGGAGGAGGCTGCTGAGTAGATGGCTTGGCAGGCCTCCACCCGCGCCAGGTCTCCCGGGTCCTGGACCACGAGGAGCACGTCGTCGGCGTATGCCGACAGGACCAGCCGCGTCTCCGGCTCACGGAGCACCAACCCCGTCAACCTCTTGCGAAGACAACAGAGGAACGGCTCAATGGCCAGAGTATACAGCTGGCCTGACAGCGGGCAGCCTTGACGTACTCCCCACCCGAAGCTGACCGGTGCGGTCAGGGTCCAGTTGAGCTTGACCAAGCGCTCTGCGGAAGCGTACAGCACCTGGAGAAAGCCTACAAAGCGGGGCCCGAAGCTGAAAGCCTGCAGAGTGCCCAGGAGATACCCGTGGTCCATCCGGTTGAACGCCTTCTCCTGATCCAAGGACAGGAGGGCGAACAACAGACCGTCCCTACACCCTAGCTCTAGGAGATCCTGGACCAAATAAAGGTTGTCGAAGATGGTACGGCCCGAGACGGTGTAGTTCTGGTCTGGATGGACCATGTCCGCCAGCACGGACTTGATCTCAGGGAGATGGCTTTGGCGATGATTTTATAGTCCATGCTGAGGAGCGAGACGGGACGCCAGTTCCTCAGATTGCGGAGGTCCCCCTTCTTGGGCAGCAAGGCGAGCACCGCTTGCCTGCACGATAAAGGGAGGACCCTGCTCTCCAGGGACTCGGCCCAGACCTTGGCAAGGTCCAGGCCGAGGACGTCCCAGAACACGCGGTAGAATTCCACGGTCAGCCCGTCCGTGCCCGGGGATTTATTGGTGGGCATGAGATGGAGGGCTTCTGAGAACTCGGCCAGAGAGAGAGGCAGCTTTAGCCGGTCTCGGTCGCCCGCGCTGACCGTCGGGAGTTCATTCCAGAGGACTCTGCGGGCGTCGGTCAGATCCGGCGAGAAAAGGGAGGTGTAGAAGGCGCGAGCCCTCTCGCGTATCTCCACCGGATCCGAGAGGGGGGCGCCATCCTCCGCCAGAAGGCAGATGATGTGCTTTTTTGCCCCCCTCTTTTTCTCTAGGGCGTAGAAGAAGCGGGAGCCACGATCCATCTCCCTAAGGAGGTGGATGAGGGAACGAACAAAGGCACCCCGGGCCTGAAGGTCATCGAGTGCCCGAAGTTCCTCCCGCTTCTCCCGGTACGTTCCGTAGAGGGGTGGATCTCTGGGGCCGGTGGCCAGCCGCCTCTCTAGCTCTAAAACCTCCTGTTCCAACTGCTCTATCGCCGCATCCCTCCGCCGGCTGGCCCCCCGGGTGTAGTCGCGGCAGAAGAGCCGCGTGCGCACCTTCCCCACATCACACCACCTCCGCGCCGAGGGAAAGGCGCACCGCCACCCGCGCCAGGCCAGCCAGAACTCCTGGAAGGACACTACAAAGTCCACGTCCTCCAGCAGGCTCTTGTTAAAATGCCAGTAGGCCGGCCCTGACCTCTCTGAGGAGAGAGAGGCCGTCACGGCCACCAAGTGGTGGTCCGAGAACGGGGCCGGCCAAATGCTGGAGGAGTGGGCTCGAAAGAGATGATGACGTGAGAGATAAATGCAGTCCAACCAGGAGTGAAACGACCGTTGACCCTCCACCCAGACGAAGGTAAACGCTGCATCCTCGCTCGGGTGGAGGTCACACCAGACATCCACCAGGGAGTGTTGGTCTGCAATCTCCCTGAGGACGTCCGTGGCAGCCGGGCACCGCTCGATCCCTGTGCGGTCCCGTTCCTCGAGGGTGCAGTTGAAATCCCCGCCCAGGACCAGGCACTCGTGAGGATCCAAAGAGCCGAGGAAGGCAGCTGCCCGCTGGTAGAAGCGAAGCCTCTCCAGGCCAGATGTCGGGGCGTAGATGTTAATGAGATTTAATGTTAGCCCCTCTACATGGACCCGGAGGTGCAGCAGGCGGCCTTGCACAATCTCAGCAGTCCCCAGCACCTCAGGCCGCAGGTTTGGGGAGAACAGGGTCGCCACCCCGGCTTGATTGGCCGACAGGTGGCTGAAGTACACCCTGTCTCCCCACTCCAGCCACCAGCTCGCTTCGGTGGCCGACGCGGTATGGGTCTCCTGCAGGAAGATGACAGAGCACCCCCCCTCCCAAAGGAAGGAGAGTACCTGACACCTGCGGAGACCCAGCCTGCAGCCCCGGGTGTTCAGAGTGGCAATGACAAACGGCGGCATCGAGATGGCTGGAGAAGATCCTCGCTGGCAGGAATGCTGACAGTCCCCATTGGGCCCCACAGCAAACCATGACCATACCCAAATGTAAGCAGGGCATCATGGAAGCCGCGGACCCGCTGGTAGGCCACAGCCTCCCACCGCCCAGTCCCTTTGCCCTCCCCCAAAATGGCCCTTATGGTCTGGAGGATGAGATGGAAATCCCCCCAGCGCAGAAGGGCGAGAGCCACTTTGCTCTTGGAGCCACGAATGTCCTCCAAGAAGCTGCTCATCTCGCCCCTCAGCACGTCAGGTGTCAGGGCCTCGGGCCAGACCCCTCCACTTGCCCCGCAACCAACTGATGAGGGAAAGCAGGGACTCTGAAGTCCCTGCTGGGATGACGACAGGGGTAGTGGCAGAGGGAGAACAGCCCCAGATGTGCTGGGAGCGGGAGAAACAAAAACCGCCTCCTGGGGGCCAACGTCTGAGCTAAACGTGGCAGCACCGGAGGCGGCAGTAACAGTGTAAGGGGAGGAAAAGAGGTCAGGGAAGGGATCAGGGAAAGGAGGAAGAGGAGGAAGGGGAGTAGGGGGAGGAAAAGGTGAGGGATTAGGAAAAAGACAAGGAGGAGGGGGAGCAGGAAGAGAAGTGGGAAATTCGGTTGGGAGAGGGGCTGAATGGGAAGCAGGAGTAGGGTCTGAAGCCTCAGCAGTAGAGGCACCGGGTTGCGGTGTCTCCTCGCACGGTGGGGGAATCGGTGGCAGTGGTGGGGGAAGTTAGTGTCTCCCCAGCTCCAGGCTCCGGCACCACTAGGAGTGCAGCACCGGAGGCTCCAGCGCCAGGGGTAATGGGGAATGACAGGAACTCCCGCCCGCTAGGATCCCCCAGGGGTTCAGTGGCTGAAGTGCTGCCGATGGCTGGGCAGTTGGTTACACCCTGGGACAACCTGGAGGCAGGGAAAAGGGAGAGCGGCGGGCTAGAGGCGGAAGGAGAGGCCGACTGTTGTCCCTCCAAGGCATGTTGATCCCCCTCTGAGGCAGCTGGGGTTAACCCTAAGGCCTCCACCTCTTGGGAGAGGAAGGCGAGCCCGCTGCCCGCCGCCATGTCGTCATCCTTGTTGGCGGCAGGGTCAGCGGTCACCCTCACAGCGGAGGTGGGGACGGTGGGAGCATCCCCTGTGGACACTCCTTCTTGCAGGGACTCCGGGAGGGAGGCATTTACCCCTTCCACAGCCGCCGCAGCCACCTCAGTTGCCTCACGGCGCTGTGAAGCGTCCGGGGGCTCGGAGGGAGAGATAGCTCCAACGCCTACCCCTAGAGGCACAAGGAGGGTATCTTCCCCTTCAATAGGTGGGGTGGAACGTCGGGCTCGTTTGCAGCACCTCCCCATGGCAACCTCCCAGCCCTCAGAGGAGGAGAGTTGGGCCCGATTAGGGGAAGAGCCAGGAGGCGAGGGCAGCGGTGGGAGGGCGAGGGAAGACGGGGGCTGGGCAGCTGGGGAAGGGGAAACCTCCCCCTGAGGTAGGCCCTGTCCGAGTCCCGTCTCTGACCCCGCCGCCCTCTCCTCCACAGGCCCGGCCTTGCCGCTTTTGGTGGTGGCAGCGGCGCCCACATGCTTGTCTGGGCCCTGCAGAGCCCGAGCGGGATTGACGACGGTCATGGTTGGAGGAGGGGCGACCCCAGGGTCTAGACCGTCAGGGCCACCGGCGATGGTAAGGGCCGGTGCCCTCCCGGGCGTCAGGGGTCCCGAGTGCATCTCCGAGCTGGGCCAGAGGGCAGTCCCTTTGAACGTGCCCTGTCGCCCGACAGAGAAAACACCGGGCCTCCCCCAAGGTGTAATATACCCGGTACTGGGCCCCTTGATAGGGCACCAGAAATGACCCTTCGAGGGCTTCTCCACCACGCCCCGCCGGCAGGAGTTGGATTTGCACCTGACGGCGGAAGGAGAGAACGTGGCAGAGGGTAGGGTCCTTGCAGCCCAAAGGAAGGGGACTAAGGACTGACAAGGGCCTCCCTAGGGTGGAGAGGAAAGGCAATAGGGCGGCATTGGGGAGGAAGGGAGGAACGGAGGAAAAAAACCACCCGTACGCCCAGGTCCTCCAAAGGCTCAAGTGGGACATGGACTCCCCCCACCGCCAAACCCTTCTCCACCACTTCCTGGGCAGTGGCATCCGACACCAGGAAGAATACCACCTTCCCGAACATCTTGGAGGCCGCCACCATGGCCGCGGGCCCAACCACGCATGCCAACACCCGCACGTAGGTCTCCACATGGGACAAGGCCGACACCAGGAGGCAACGGACCCCGTGCTTCCTGGTCAGGGTGGGGAAGGGGCCGCGACTGCCGGGGATGGAATTCCGATAAGTGGCTTCGGTGGATCGGGAGGCAGCAGGCGGGGGGGTGGCGGCTACCTGGGCGTACGCCCTGGGGGCCGGGACACCGTCGCCCCCAGAGCTGGTGGAAGGAACAGGGGGACAGGAAAGAGGGGAAGCCGAGGCCGTGGCAGGGGGGTGAGCCTTCGCCACAGGAGGTTTTGCCTTCCGGGTGGGGCTCTTGCCCTTCTTGGTCCCCTGGCCCTTCCTGCCTTCCAGGGAGGCTTTCTTGGTGGTGACATTGGTGGCAGAAGGTGCTGCGGCAGGAGCGGTCGGGGTCCCGGGATCTCCGTCCATGTTCACCACCTCCGCTACATGAGTGGGTGGCCCGGCAGCCTCAGAGGGTTCAGGGTTCATAGAGGCAGTGAGGGGGGGTGGGCAATGGGTGGTAGGGGCATCGCACGACTGTCCCTCCATTATGTTCATGGATGGAGGGGCGGGGGGAGACAGGAACAGACAATTAGGGGAGACCAATAGTGCCAGGTGGTGGAACAAGGAGCAGGGGAGAGGGGGAAGAGAGAGGGAGAGAACTGCAACTATAAAATAAAATGTCAAGAGTTTTTTTTATTTTTTATATTTAACTGCCATTTAGATCTTCCATGAAAACACCCAGATATTACTGTTTGGATTGAATTATGACTGCTGAGCCTGAAAGTTATATATTGTAGCTACTCCATTATTCATTAATCGTAGCTTTTTCTGTCAGGATCAACATGTACCTCTCAGTTTGTGACTCTAATGCATAATGCCTCAGATAACAAGGGAATGTAAAGAAGATGCCTCTTAATTGTTCAGGGCTTTCAGCTGAAGCTTTTAAGATGTCAGTGCCAGTTCCTGAAGGATGGCCCTATGAGCTAACTGCCAATAGATGTTAACAGCCCCCAGCTCACCTTATACTTATGAACTCAGGGGGAGAGGACGATCTATGTCTTTGCAGTGAGACCTAGGCACAATAAAGCCATTGGGAACATTAAAACAACCCGAGGCATGATGTGATCTGTTTACCATGTGGGACACTGGGGTTTAAAAACTGCAGGCTTTGCAAAGGGGTTGGTGATGCTGTTCAAAAGGGCCCCACTGAACGGCAAAGGAAAATCCGAAGCTGCTTTGCTGCACTGTATTTCAGTGGGGAGGGCACTGGCCAGGGTTCAGATCTCTGCTCTGCCTGCGTCACTCTGGGCAAGGCGCTTGAGGCCAGATTTCTAAAGGGATTTAAATCATAAACAGATGCAAGTAGGTGCCTGAGGGATCTTCAAAAGCACTAGGTGCCTAACTCCTCTAGGTGTCAACAGACCAGGTGTCAACACTAGGAAATTGTTTCAAAATAACTAAGTTTGAAATAACTCCCAAAATGAAATGGAAATAGCATTATTCCCCAAGGAAAGCAGGCATACAGATTTTGAAATAATCAGCCTGTTATTTAGAAAAACTGGGTTTGGTAGTGTGGACGCTCCGCCTGTTATTTCAAAGTTAGAGGGGTTCTTTCTTTTTCCAGGCAAATACAGTCTGAGTCACGTCTGGGGCCATGTGTTCACAAGGGCCTAGCGCCTCAACATCTGGACACAACAGAGCCCCGCTAAGCCCTGTCTTACTTTGTCTGCAAAGGGCCTCCTACATTGATCATTGCTGCTACTACCTGGGATATAATCAGACATAATAAAATGGGAAATACCAGCAGAAACCAAAGAACAGGGAAGAGAAAACAAACCGGATTCTGTAACCACAGGACCAGGGGACAGTGCCAGGAGATGCAGGGTTGGGGTGGGGTCCCGAGACCAATCCATCAGAAAGGGAATCCCTCAAAAGCCTCCTGCAGTCAGGTCTACACCCCTGGCTCTGATTGCCTGACTGGGCCCTTGGTGTCTCTCCTTGACACTTCTTTGGGCACAGGTTAACAATCCCTTTGTGCATTGCAAGGTCTGTCCTGGGTTCCCTGCCATCAGATTCCCATGCCCAAGCCCCTTCGCTGTCTCAGTGTCTGCCGAGTGCCCCCTAGTTGCTGCATTTCTCTATGGCCTCTGCACCACCTGGATTTCTGATAGTGTGTTACCCTGCAAAGTGCCCTGAGGCACTGAGCGAGTGTGAGACACTCCACAAAGCCCTGCTGCGGTGGGCTGTATGGGTGGGCTTCGTGTCACATGTTCCTGCCGCAAACTCCTACCAGCTGCACGGTTTATTTCCCGTACATGTGGGTGGGAGGGCTGTGGAGCAGAGGAGGGGGCTGGTGATCTCCCCTGCCTGCCATTGGCTCTGAAGAAGGATGGTCGCTCGCCATCAGCCCATAGATGCAAGGCTGCCAAGAGGAATGACTGATGCTGCCTAGTTTGTGGTACCATTAAACCCACAGCTCCACCCTTCCCCCCACTTAGGGGGACCATCCCAAATGTAATATGAGCTACACTGCAAAGTGAGTTGATGAGGCTGGGAGTGCTTGCAAGCAGAGCTAGGAGAGTGCTCTGTGCTGCTCTGGGAGCACAGCTTCCCCTAACCTACCTGTCACCATGTGACAGGGAAATCAGAAGGCCCATGCTACTCCTCTGCCTCTGCTGGCTATGGGGCCAGGGGAGAGAGTATTAAGAAGATGAGGAAAAGGAAATGGGGAGAAATCATGGAGAAGATACTGAGGGGATTAATGGAGATGGAGAAATTAGGGAAATTAACTGGGAAGGAGAGAAGATACAAAAATAATTTGCTGCTGGCCCCTAAATCAAATTCCTGCCCTGAGAGTGACAGTGTGTTTGTGTGTGTCTTGGTAGGAATGTATTTGTATCAGCGGGGGCGTACACCTGTGTGTGTGTGTGTGTGTGTGTGTGTGTGTGTGTGTGTGTATAAATGTGTAAGGGTATGTGCACATGTGCATGGGTCTGAGTGTGCATATGTGAGTGAGCCAGTGTCCACATGTCTGTGTGACGGAGCATGCACAAAAGCAGGGATGTGTGTACTGCATGTGCGCTGTAACCACAGCTGGGAGCAGCAGGCCTCATCACTGCTGCTGCTCATTGTGATGGACCTGTGGCTCTTTCACACTCCGCCCTCTGCTCTGGGGCTTTGATTCTGTGCATAGCTTGGAGGCAGCGGTGAAATGTGCTTCTGCACCTAGGGTTCAGCACGGGCTCATCTCTAATGGGAACTCACCCACGCAAAGTTTTCCTGGATGTGGTTGTGATTCCTTACTCTCTGAGAAGATGCTCATTATGGGGAGGCATGAGGTATAACATGCAGTGGCAGCCATGAGCTCCCCTCACTTGTCCTTCAATTTAATGGGGAATAGGCATAAATCATAGATCTGATACTTTCCATGGGCTCAGGCAATATTTCTTTACAAAGGACATTTGCTATGATTTATAGAAGCAGTGAGCTTTTGAATTAGTCTAGCTTGAAAACTGAATCAAATCCTTCCATCAAGCCTGTTTTTTCGTATTATAAATGGCTTAGCTGTGTAGTAATGGAATGCCAATCAGACATCGCTTTCCTCCATAGGCAATTCTAGGGAGATCATTTCGGAACACATCAAGATGCTGTGATGAACTGAAATGAACTGTAAAACTGTATTTGGTTTAAAGTCTTGTATTTGTGGGGGAGATTCCTGGACTGATGCATGGCCTCGCTCTGTAGCCCCTTCACAGGCTGTGCTTGGGGGATGCCATGCCAGGGTTGGATGCTTGGTATCTCTAATTCACTCAACAGACTCCATTTAAGACCCTTCACAGGGAGGGGTCAGAAGCTCTCCACCTTCTGTTCATGTTTTTACTACAGTGGGGTCCCTGACTAGGGTTCCATGACGGGTTAGATCACAGAAATCCCCTTGAAGTTGTGCCCCAGTGTTCTAATCAAGCTACTGATGCCCACCTTCCTGCCTTCTGGGGCTCCCCACCACCGTATCCTGCTGGGCAAGATCCTCTGATCTCCCCCAGCAAAGGCACAGAGTTGGGGTTACTGCTCCCTGCATAGCAACACAGATGCTGAACCAGTTCAGCACCAGGAAGGCTCATCTAGAAGGCTCAGCACCCAGGAAACCAACCCCCAAAGGGACCAAAACCTCAGATAAATCTGTCTTACCCTATGTAAAAGTTTGACACAGAGAAAGCTCATAAAATCCACCCCTTTTAGCAATGAAAGAGACATGCACAGTGGTTGCTCCCTCCCAAGTAACAGTTATTTACACTGGGCTTTGATAATGAACAAAAGTGTCTTTATTAAGTATAAAAAGTAGCATTTAAGTGATTGCAAGTGAAAACAGATCAAAGTTACTAAGTAAAAATAAACAAAAGAATGCCAGCTAATTCTAATACACTAAGGGTATGTCTAGACTACATGGCTCTGTCAACGAAGCCATGTAGATGAGTTTACTAGACATAGGCGATCAGCTGTTTGGCGGCACAGCGCAGTATTCTGGATGCGCCGCGGTCGACAAGGGAAGCCTTTGTTGACCGCCCTGCAAGGGAAGCCTTTGTCGACCGCCCTGGTAAACCTCATTTCACGAGGCATCCCAGGGCAGTCGACAAAGGCTTCCCTTGTCGACCGCGGTGCATCCAGACTACCGCGCTGTGCCGCCAAACAGCTGATCGGCATAGCGCAGCAGCCATTTTGATGTAAATGAAGCGCCACCTCATTTCCCTATGTCTGGTAAACTCATCTACATGGCTCCGTCGATGGAGCCATGTAGTCTAGACATACCCTATGTAACTTGTTACATGTCTTTCTAGGATCAACCACAGTTTGGACTTTCAAGAAGAATAAAACTATTCATGGATCATTGGCTTAATCACTGAGCCATTAAGTTTGCAGACCATCAGTAATGGCCCTCGTTAGCACATTTAGAATTGTAAACATATATTTCCAACTTTTCATACAAGAATGATACATGAACAAAAATAGAATATACAGATTCAGTAGATTGTAACATTAACATTCAAATGTCTAAAGTGTCTTTGAGTTATGCATATTCATAAGCCAATTTTAAAAAAGCATGGGGGGAGGGCAGTGACAGGCTCCTAAGTGCTATGATAAAACAATAATAAATCCTCACAAATCAGACTACAAATAAGCTGTTTTCAATCAAACAAGCTCAGGTTCCCCAAATCATTCACATTTAAACTGGAGAAATTTCATTCAGTGAATTATTTTGCTGTACTTACTGAGTTCCAGTTTGAGTTGATTAAATATAACTTTACAAACAGGCCCTGTCAGCTCCATACATCTTTGTAGGAACTTACACATGCTACTTTAAAGTAATTCTTTGTGGCTTTGGGTTAGGTCTCAATACAGCAATGATTTTATTAAAGCGCTCACACAGTATACATGCAGTATGACATACATTAATGAGGTCAGTCTAAACAGACAGATATAAATAACTTTTCAAGCTACAGCCCTAGAAAGTGTAGGCAGACAATTCAAGGGCAAAATGAAGTCATTGGTCCTTCAAACAAAGTAGTCACAAAGCAGTCAGGCAGAATAAAAGAGGCAATATGGTTTAGTGGTTTAGCCACCATGCTGGTAAACCCACATGCTGGCTGCTGTATGTCCTTGGCCATTTCTTCCTTTGTGCTCCCCACTTCCTCTCCTAGCTCTGTCAGTCCCAGGATACTAGAGACAAGGTGGGTGAGGTAAAATCTTTTATTGGACTAACTTCTGTTGAGAGAGACCAGCTTTGGAACTACACACAGCTCTTCTTCAGCTTGGGGAAAGGTACCTGAGTGTCACAGCTAAACACAAGTCAGATGTCTGTGGCAGTGGAGAAGGGCCATTCTGGCTATGACAAATGAAAAAGCTGGGGAACTAAGTAGGAAATGTTAGCAGGGTACTCAAATAGCTCCAAGTCACTGAGCCATCTGGGACAAGTGGAAGCAAAAGTTTCAATGAATTAAAAAAAGCCGCCACTTCAGCACAGAGTGTGAGTGCTTTGCCAGCTTCCCTGACTCTGTCCAACTTGCTGCAGTGCAGAAAAGCCCAGCTAAGTGTGAAGGAAGGAAGCTAAAACGGCTCTCGGAGGAATCCTATGCAGACCCAATGGTACTAAGCATGTACGGCTGTAGTTTCAGCATTCAGATGCCATGCTAATCCAGAGAGGCATCTTTCATGTCACCAGAAACAGCCCCTGGCCCAAGATAGAAACCGGGATCTCTATATGAGGACATCCACTCCTCTGGCCGGGGGTGCATCATAGAATCATAGAACCATAGAGCTGAAAGACCTCAGGAGGTCATCAAGTCCAGCCCCCTGCTCTAGACAGGACCAATCCCAATTAGATCAACCCAGTCAGGGCTTTGTCAAGCTCAGACTTAAATACCTCTAGGGATGGAGACTCCACTACTTCCCTAGGTAACCCATTCCAGTGTTTCACCACTCTCCTAGTGAAATAGTTTTTCCTAATATCCAACCTGGACCTCTCCCACTACAACTTAAGACCATTGCTCCTTGTTCTGCCATCTGTGACTACTGAGAACAGCCTTCCTCCATCCTCTTTGGAACCTCCCTTCAGGAAGTTGAAGGCTGCTATCAAATCCCCCTTCACTCTTCGCTTCTGCAGACTAAACAGACCCAACTCCCTCAGCTTCTCCTCATAGGTCGTATGCTCCAGCCCCCTAATCATTTTGGTTGCCCTCCACTGGACCCTCTCCAATGCATCACACAGTGCACTGTCAGCCTGTGGAACTCATTGCCAGAAGAGGTTGGGAAGACCAGGACTCTAAAAGGGTTCAAGAAAGAACCAGATGCATTCATGGAGGTTAGATCCATCAATGGCTATTAGCCAGGATGGGTAGGAATGGTGTCCCTAGCCTCTGTCAGAGGCTGGGAATGGGTGACAGGAGAGGGATTGCTTGATTCCCTGTTCTGTTCACTCCCTCCAAGGCATCTGGTATTGGCCACTGTTGAAAGACAGGACACTGGACGAGATGGACCTTTGGTCTGACCCAGTCTGGCCATTCTACGTTCCCCTTGGTTTTCTTCAAAAATGAAATTCTGGCAAACTCAATGCAATGGCATTGGAGTATCTCTGTTGGAGTTTCTCTGAGCAGTTCTGCCTCCCATGCAGTGCAGCAGATATATCTTGATCTTGACTTGTATAGTCCCTGCTGATGCATGTTTGCAGCATCCCCACCCAACAATACCTGCAAATGTGTCCCCACGCAGCTCTTTTTGTTCATATCCTCCCGGGTTCCTGGCTTTCCTGCCCTTCCTCCAGCTTAACAATGCTCCTCTTCCTAATTTCCAGTGCTGTCTGTTGGGTTCCTGCAGTGTCATATCTTGTTAGCTTGAGTCTTCTTATTTGCTCCCATCCCTCTGTAGAGATGTTTCAACCAACTTGCTCCACCATTGGCAAACATCGTGTCCTCCTAGCATCCTGCCCACCCCACAATAATGGAGAGGAGGTGAGATTAAAAACAGCTCATCGCTGTTCAGCTTAGAAGAGCAATGACCAAGAGATATGACATTGGTCAGTGAAATCATGGCTGGTGTGGAGAGAGCAAACAGGAAGCATTATTTATTCCCACATATAACACGGGGACTGAAGGTCACCTGATGGAAATGAACAGGTGGCACATTTAAAACCAAGCTTAGGAAGCACTTCACCTGGAACACATGAAACTTGCTGCCAGGGGAGGTTGTGAAGGCCAAAAGTATCACTGGGTTCAAAAAAGGACTAGACACACTCGTGGAGGATAGGTCTGGCAATTTCTGTTAGCTGAGATGGTCAGGGACAGAGACCCATGCTTTGGTTATTAGCCAGGATGGGTAGGAATGGTGTCCCTAGCCTTGTTTGTCTGGAAATGGGTGACAGAAAAGGAATCATGTGATAATTACCTGTTGTGTTCCCTGCCTCTGAGGCATCTGGCATTAGCCACTGTCAGCAGACAGGCTACTGGGCTAGATAGGCCATGTCTGGCCATTCTTATGTTCTTATATTGGGTTCCCCTAAGCCTAGGACTGCCAGAAACGGTCTGGGAAATAGGATGGTTCACTTCCCTCTGAAGGCCCCGGCACTGGCCACTCTCAGAGAACAGATACTTGGCAGCGTGGACCACTGGTCTGACCCAATATGGACGTTCTTCTCTTCGGACGATGCATCTCAGTCCTGATCTGGAATTTCTATCAGATTTACAGCCACGTTACAAATTAAAGCTATGTTAAACCCGACCTCTCCCCAGGTGTTTCAAAGGTATAGGAGTGGCCCATCCAGATCCCCAGGGGAAAGATAGAAGGGCCCTCCTATACATGTACTGGTCTCATACAGCCAAGCTGCTGTTACTCCCTTGTGTCCATTCAGCTGAGTACAGTCCAGGGCATCCATGTAGTACAAATCTTGAGGTCCATCGGTGTCTTTTCTGCCAGAGATTTTGATCACACTGGGGCAAGTTGATTGCATCACGTAAGAGTGTTCCTGGAAGGAGGAGAGCCAGGATCGGTCTCAGTGGGAGCTCCCCTGGATCTCTTCAGGAGAGAAATGTTTACAGGCTGCACTGAGCAGCGGGCATCGGCAACACAGCTTCTTCAGCTTTTATCACAGCAGGGCGACATTGACAGCCTGCCAGCTATCCCTTTGCCTTGCAGTTAGAGAGGGATCAGTATGAAACCCCCCCACCGTGTGGCTCTCTGTCGAGATTCATCCATGTTAAGCAGCCAGCTTAGCACAGGGCTATGCCTTACTGCAAGAGATGCTCTCTGCAAGTGGCTGCCTGGAGAAGGCCAGCCCTGGAATGACTGCCATCCTAGTACCAGCTGCCCTGCCATATTCCAGGCCTGCCCATCGCTTGCCCGGCGACCACACACTGCGAGGGGCTGTGTTCCTGACGTGCCCACGGACTCCAATGAGTGTTGCAACTGCCAAGGCGATGCTGTGCACTACTCGGGATGGGCCCCACACATGTACCCACCACAAGGCACTCAGCCAGTGTGGTGGGGTGCCTAGCCCCACGATCTTCCCAAAGGGGATCTCTCCCTGTCAGACCCAGAGGCCTAGTTCCTCATGGTCAGGCCCAGAGGCCTCGTCTCTGTCAGGCCGAGAGGCCTAGTTTCACAACGTCTAGTCTGGGAGCGAGTAAAGGGAGGGTGGGGGGTCCGGGCCCTCCCTCTCCACCGGGCCCCAGTCCAGGGCCCTATCCACTGTGGGTGGTTCCCACCGCTGGCTCGGCAGGGAGTTCCCCCTGAAACACGCCAAGCCCACCGGGTTACCTCCTGCTCCCCGCCCTGGGCTGCTTCCTACCCCACTCCCCTGGCCAGGGTAGGCCCCACCTGTGCATGCAGACCCTACTGGGGAGGCGGCTGGCATGGCAGCAGTGGCTGGTCCGGCATCTGGCATGGTGGCAGTGTACAACATGTCGGCAGCAGCTGGTGCAGTGGTGGCAGTAGGTGCGGCTGTAGGCCGTGGCTGGCAGGCCAGCCGAAACTGGTGCGGTGGCTGCGGCTGCAGCGCTGGCTGGGTCTGCGGCTCTGCCTCATGCAGCCGCGGCAGCTGCTCCGGTGGGGCTGACCTCCGGAAGGGAAGGAGCTCCTAACTGAGCTGTTTCCCTGGCCTTTATACTGGGCCCACAGTTGGAATATGCCCAGCAAGGCCAGGGGGGAGGCGCCTTCTCAGCCCCGCAGGCCAGTTTATTCTCCCCATGGCTAGTGCAGGGTTGACTCACCCCATCACAACAAGTTTGAACATAAAGGGTCAGATCCCCAACTTGTGCAAATCAGGAGTTATGAATGAGGCCAGATCCAAGTATCAGTTGGCATTGCTCTGTGGGAGCCAATGCAGGTAACCGAGGGTCCATCCCGTGGAGTCTAGGTAGCAGGAGTGTCAGTGCGAAGTCTTGGTATTTATACATGTTAAAATAAATAGATCACCCTGCCAACCCAGGGAGCTCCCAGTGCCCCCCCTGCTGCTCACAGGACCTAACTCTGTTAGGGTATGTCTACACTACAGCACTAATTCGAATTAGTTCGAATTAGTTAATTCGAACTAAGCTAATTCAAATTAGTGCATCTAGACCTAAAAACTAGTTCGAATTAGCATTTTGCTAATTCGAACTAGCATGTCCACATTGAGTGGACCCTGAACCGAAGTTAAGACCAGCCGGAACCAGGACTTAGAGTGTGGAGCTGCTGCCTCAGGCTAGCCGAGGGCTGTGCTTAAAGGGACCCGACCCCCCACCCCGGACAGACAGTTCTCAGGGTTCCCCGCTTGCTTGTCTACCTCGATGAGGGACAGCAAAGCAGTCCTGTCTTGGAGTGCCCTGAATGCCCACACTCGGCACATCACAGCACTTGGCCATCAGCCCGGCTGCACTTGCCACAGGCTGCCATCCGGGGGGGTCATTCGGGGGGCTGTCAGAATCCAGGAGGCCCTGCAGGAGAGCTTCCAGCCCGAGGAGCCCGCAGAGCCACCCCAGTCCTCCCCATTGGGGGCTCGTGCCCCATTCCTCCCTCACCTCCTTCCACTTACCCTTCCCTAACCCCTCTTCCTGATGTAAAAAATAAAGGACACGTATGTTCAAAAATAGAAACTCTCTTTATTTAACAAAACTGAGGGTGGGGGGGATTAAACTCTGGGGAGACTGGGAAAAGGAGGTGGGAGAGGGGAAGAAAGAGGGTGGGAGAGGGGAGGTGGAAACCTGGGAGGAGGGAGCTGGGAGGGGGAAGCCAGGGGAAGAAGGAGGAGGGGAAGTATCAAACTATGGTACGCCATATCTTCAGTATTGTGTAGAGATGGGGTCTCCTCACCTCAAAAAAGATATTTTGGCCTTGGAAAGGGTTCAGAAAAGGGCAACTACAATGATTAGGGGTTTGGAACTGGTCCCATATGGTCCCAAGAGAGGCTAAAGAGACTGGGACTTTTCAGCTTAGAAAAGAGGAGACTGAGGGGGGATATGATAGAGGTCTATAAAATCATGAGTGGTGTGGAGAGGGTGCATAAAGAAAAGTTCTTCATTAGTTCCCATAATAGAAGGACTAGAGGACACCAAATGAAATGAATGGGTAGCAGGCTTTAAACTAATAAAAGAAAGTTCTTCTTCACAAAGCAAATAGTCAACCTGTGGAACTCCTTGCCACAGGAGGCTGTGAAGGCTAGAACTATAACAGAGTTTAAAGAGAAGTTAGATAAAGTCATGGAGGTTGGGTCCATGGAATGCTATTAGCCAGGGGGTAGGAATGGTGTCCCTGGCCTCTGTTTGTGGAAGGCTGGAGATGGATGGCACGAGACAAATGGCTTGGTCATTGTCTGCGGTCCATCCCCTCCGGGGTACCTGGTGTTGGCCGCTGTTGGCAGACAGGCTACTGGGCGAGATGGACCTTTGGTCTGACCCAGTACGGCCGTTCTTATGTTCTAAGCTCAGGGTCGGGGGTCTCATTGGACCAACTTGATTTTCATGCAAACCTGCTCCTGGGTTCGCATGTGGCCTTTGGTGGCCAGGCTGGCAGCTATCCTGCCCTAGACGGCCGCTTTCCTGTGTCTAGTGTGGAGATTGTGGCCGTTGGAGGTCTCCCCCCAAACCTCGATGAGGTCCACGATCTCCGCACTAGACCAGGCGGGCATCCACCTCTTGTGGCCCCGGGCAGGCTCCTGGGAGCCGCCAGCTTGGTCCTGGGAAGAGGGGGAGGGCTGGGTGGCAGCGGGTGGCTGGCTCATCCCGTGCCAGGTGCAGGGTCTGCTGGCTGGGTGCTGGCAGGCTTGCACCTGGCACGGGCACCGTTGCCAGACTGTGCCCCTTTAAGGGCTCCGGGGCCAGCAGGGGGGCAAACGAGTTTCCCTGGCTTGGCCCAGAGTGGCCACCAGGGCAACCTGGGAAGGGCTAGCCTCCCACTAGTTCGAATTAAGTGGCTACACAGCCCTTAATTCGAACTACTTAATTCGAACTAGGCGTTAGTCCTCGTAGAATGAGGTTTACCTAGTTCGAATTAAGTGCTCCGCTAGTTCAAATTAAGTTTGAACTAGCGGTTTGCGTGTGTAGCGCCTATGAAAGTTAATTCGAACTAACAGCTGTTAGTTTGAATTAACTTTGTAGTGTAGACATACCCTTACTGGGGGGTGGGCAGGGTGGTCGGAGGACACATTGGTTCACCAGTGGTGGAGAAAGTTGGCTGAGACATCTCAACAGAAGGATGGGAGGGCATAACATAGGCTCTAGCTAACAAGATATGCCATGGGACATTTTCCTTCTGTGCTGTCTGTCTCTTACTGTCAGTCTGTCTCGTCTCTTAGAGCCTGATCCAAAGTCAATATCAATTTCAATGTGCTTTGCATTGGACTCCTATAACATTGGGCAGGGACCACACCTTTGTATGTGTATGTACAGTGTCTAGCACAACTTTATTGGAAGTAATAATGGAAGAGCCGGTCATGGCTCAGTAATTAAAACTGAGTCTAGTTTTGCACTTAAAGCAGGGATTCCAATTGGTTACAAGAGTAACTCTACTATTGCCCTCCTCCCTGAGTAACAATGAGCAATACCTCTCACAGGGCACAGGCAGTGGGTGCGTAACAGAGAGGCAGAGCAGCTGGTTAATTTTCAATGCTTTAAGGATGGTGTAATTTAAACTGTAAGCACCATGGGGCAAGCACCATCTGTTTGTATAACGCCCAGCACAATGAGATCCTGATCCATGGATGGAGCTCCTAGCTGCTGATTACTATGAAAAAGAAGAAGAGAGAGGGGGAGGAGGAAGACGAGGAGGGAGTGGAGTGGGAGGAGGCGAAGGTGGAGGAGGAAGAAGTGGAGGGGGAGGGGAAGGGAGGGGGAGGAGAAAGAAGAGGAGGGAGAGGAGTGGGAGGAGGAGAAGGTGGAGGAGGAAGAAGTGCAGGGAGAAGCGGAAGAAGGGGGGGAGGAGGGACTGGCAGATTAACACAGAGAGGCTTCTTTGCACTGTTTTGTATAGGGTTTGCAGCGGAGAGGCCTGGGAGAAGAAATATGAGAGAAGCGCTGGAGCTGAGAGCAGGATGCCAAGGGAAGGGTTACACAAAAGTCAAGAGGGACAGCAGAGTTCAGCTTGCAAATTAATTGCGACATTTATTCTGTCCCTTGCTAAAAGTGGAGATGTGGAGAATAAGCTACCTAGAAATACGTGATGTCTCACCCGGGAGTGAGCACAGACAAGACAGCTGAGTGTTGGGGGGTACCTCTGGGCCAGCTCTACAAGCTGATGTTTCAGGTGCCTGGCCAAAATCATGGCCACTTTTGAAAGTGTGGCCTTTGGTAACAGTGTAATAGGAGCTTGGCACCAAATTGCACAAGTGCTAAGTGAAGCTGGAGTTAGAGGGGAAAAGTCATGCACTGACCTGATGAAATAGCTCAGGGTAGCCAAGTGCAGAGGGAAAGCTGATGAGGCAGTGGCAGTCTGAGTGGGGTTGGCACAGGGTTTGATTGCTCCAGCCTGCAGGAGCTCCAATTTTGCAAGTTGAGTGTTAATAATTGAAAACTCCTGCCTACTGTTCTGTCTAAGGGGCTGGAAAGAAGCACTCTCCAAACTTGACCTTTCAATGGCTCCAACTTATAAAATTAAGCAGATTTACCATCAGGAGGTAATGTACTGCTTCCTGCCAGAGGCTATCTTGCACTCAGGAAAATTTAGATACAGATTTTTCATCAACTCTCCCTTTCCCTAAACAAAATCTAAATACACTCCTGAGAAGTTTGTCTGCTGCTAGTGATGATCACAGCAGGGTGATGATCACAGATGAAGTTTCAAAGTGACAGTGCATGGAGCATCTTCCTTCAAATACCCCAAATTCTGGCCTAGGATTTCTGCTCTCTGAGTGTTTTTGACTCCTCATTAAAACTCCATAACTCTTGTAGCTCCATCTGATGACAATGTGGTTTGTAGGGTCAGTGCCAGAAAGGGCAGAGAAGAGGAAGTCGGTCTGCCCAGCGTCCCACCTCGCAATGATACCTTCTGTGTGTGACCCTTCTGCGGTTAGCAGTTGGCAGCCAGAAGTGCCAGGCTCAGTATCTAGGGGGGTTCTTTCAACAGTGTAACCAAACTGGCTCGAGCCCACAGGCAGTAAACTGGGAAAATTCCAATCTATCCACTGGGCACCTGTAGAGGCAATTCTTCCCCTCTCACAAGCACTGAGTCGGCGATAGAAACAGTCTATTTAATAACAGTAATCTAGCATCAACCTACTGAAACACACATAAACAAAGAAAACCCGAAGGAAGGTACCATCCCCGCAGTCCACAGGGCAGAGTCTTTTGCTTAAAGATCTTTAGTCCAACACCCCACTCATGGCTCTGTCCAGTGAGTACAGACCCAGAGTTCATAGGTACACCATCATGACATCTCCACTCATTGAGCATTTGGCAATGCCACCTACATGCTGCTTCTGCTAGTTGGCTTGCTGGCCACCTGCTACTGCACTCACTGACTGCCTGCCAGCTGTCCTGCCATCCGCTCCCGCCAGCCACTTCTACTAGCTGCTTGGCACTGCTCCCACCTGCTGACCACTCGCCACTGCTCCCGCCAGCCGCCCCAGCAGCTGCCACTTCCATCGGCCACCCTGCCAGCCGTTCCCGCCGGCCAACCTGCCCTTGTTGGCCTTGTGATGGATTTGGCTCTGACCAAACCTAGTAATTTCAGCTTCTCGGTGATTTCAGCTCTTGGCTGACAGCACAATTCAGCCAAAAGATTCCAGCATCCCTGAAATAAAATTTTAAAATAATATAGAGACTCCTTACGGAGTCTGTTTTAGTTCTATCATTAGAATGGGATGGGGGTGGGATGTAGGGAGAGAAACAGGATGAACCAGTCTTACAGCTCATGCTTGGAGAGCATGCAGCCTGCTGGTTCAGAGCTCTGTCCTTTCCCCCAGTTGACTTCACGAGGTTTGGCAGAGGAAACCTTGTCCATCCGAGATTCTTTACACTGATAGTTTCTCTCCTTTTAACTGAGTTAAACATAGTCTGACTTTTCTGCATTCCCCCAATAACTGCAAATATTGGTGGTCATATCTTACAATCTTGAATTTAGGGTTAACACAGTTTGTGACCCCCACAACAGTCAAATTGGCTGTTACAGTAGGCAAAATACCATTCTAACAACTGAATATCTAGCAGGCCTAAGCAAACTGAGTGAACTGTATTTACATGACCACACCCAGGATTCCTTTCCCATTCCATCTGGCTGTGACAGGGCACCGGGCTCCGATCAGGCAGAGCTCCCGGCGCTCCACACTTCGTGGCCGCTGGGGGAAGTGCTCAGCAGCAAGTGTGCCGCGAGGAGCCCGGAGTGGGAGGCGCTGAGCCCGGAGACGGCTGAGTGCCCGGATCCCCATGCTGCCCACCGGCGATCTTGTCCGGCCTGCTCTGGAGCCGTCAGGGACTGGGAGGAAGCTGGAAAGGGGAAGACGTCAGCTGACATCATTGGTGAGCACCGGGGGCAGGGCCACAGGGGGGGCCGAGCATGGCCGCATTCAGCGGCAGTTTAAATGGCACCCCAGCCCTGCTGAGGCGAGAGGCGGCTGAGGAAGAGGCTAGCCAGCAGCATAGAGAAAGGGGCTCGGGAAGACTCCCGGTGAAGGAACTGCCGAGGACCCTGCGCGGATCCACGCCGAACCGACAACCGCAGAGGAAAGGAAGAAGTGACTCAGGACGGGGATGAGAGAAGGAGCAACCCCCACCCTGAGGGTTGGTTAGTTACAGGGAAACTCCTCACCAACCAGACAGCGAATCCACTTCGCTGCCTTTAGGGTTCTGGGCTGGGACCCAGAACAGGGGCAGGCCCGAATCCCCCTCTTTCTCCGCTGAACACTGGGCCAAGCGAGTCCCGCTGAACTGGGGCAGAGTCACGGGGATCACTGGTAAACTGTGAGATGAAGGGATCTGGGAAGGGGGGAGCACTGGGTTTCAAGGAAAGGGTGAGCACCTGTTTGCGGGTAACCCCGATGATAGGGCTGTGAGCCTGAGGGGGAACCCAAGGTGTAACACTGGCTATAATGGAAGCATTGATTCAGACCCTGCTTACATATGGGTGCACAAACCCCTGCGTGAGCCAGTGGTGTTGGTGTGAGCAGAGAGCTGGTGGCTTAGGAGATTGGAAGCAGGTGATTGGGGGGCCCACTGTTACAGCAGGCGATCTTGTTACCATTCTCACCAATGAGGCTTAGGACTGCGCAAGCCATTAAACAAGGCCACAAGAAAGTGCAGACTGACTCTGATTCCCCATGGCACTAAAGGCACTTGCTCTGCTTTAGACTTTGGCCCCTTTATACAACCAGATCAGCATAACGGGCCCTTGGTGACAACGACAGCAGCATTTTAGCATTTTAATCTGCACATGGACCCACTAACAGGGAGTTCCCCTTGTTCCTGCCATCTCTTCCCAAGCGGGGTGGGAAACATGCTCTACTCTGGCTGTTTTGGTGGCATGTGTGAAGCAAGCATCACAGGCCAGCACATGTATTATTGCAAAGATCACAGGTCTCAGGCCTCTTGCCGGGAATTTCTGCAGAGAAGCCAAGACCTGAGCTAGCCATGAAAACACAATTGTACCCTCATCCCCACAGGGTGATCCCTCAATGTCAGGGGCTGACTGTGGGGGGCAGGTCCAGCTAATAACAATTATACATCCCCTGGGCCACCAGCAACCTGCTTTGGTGGGGCCAGATGGGACTTGGTGCCAGTTCTAAAGCTCTGCAGGCAGAGAGGTGGCTGCCATAAGTGCAGACATACCCAAGCTAGCTTTGATCTAGCTAGCACCATCCAGTGGGCATGAAGCTGCAACACCACCGGCTAGCCACCGCGGTATGTAGCCTGGAGCTCAGGCAAGCTTGCACAGACTGGTTTCCTGGCTATTGTGGCTCATGCTAACTAGGTCAAAGCTAGCTTGGGAATGTCTTAATATGCTGCAGTCTGAACCCCTTTACAGACTTTAAATCAGTTCCAGCCCCAGTGTAAGTTAGAGCAGCCCATGGGATACTCTAACTTACCCCAGCTCTGCCTCAGTCAGGGATCACCAGAACTGTATGCACTCCGGCCACACACTCATCTGGCGCTGCAGTGCTGGTCTTGTGCCTTTCGCACCTCCCCTTGGGGCATGCTTAGCTGGAGGATTGCAGCTGCTTTCTGCTGCCTTCACAGGTGCAGAACTGGCTTCCAAGACCTGCACTAAATGTCTTTTGGCTGGTGGGAAGGCAATCTATCGCTGCAAAGACAGTGCTTCAGTGACAAGTGATGGGAATGCTGGTCAGCTCCACTGGCCAAAGGATCAGGGAGGGCAAAATACCGCACTGGCTTCAGGACTGAACTTGATCCGTTTATTGAGGGAGAGATATGTGGGGCTGCCCACAACAGCGTGTGGCTCGTAGTGACTCCCAGCAGCAAGAATCCCTAACAGCCAGAGACAGGACACTAGAGGGGGAGGTCTCTGAGTTACCACAGATAATTCATTCCCAGGTATTTGCCTAGTGGGTCATGTGCTTCCATACTCACGGTCTAACTGAGCATCAGATTTGGGATCAGGAAGAAATTTTTCCCCAGGACAGTCTGGCAAAGACTTGGGGCAGGGGGGAGGGCAGGTTCACCATTCCCTGCAGCATGGGGCACAACTCACTTGGGGTATGTCTACACTACAGCACTAATTCGAACTAACTTAATTCAAATTAGTTAATTCGAACTAAGCTAATTCAAACTAGTGCAGCTAGACCTAAAAACTAATTTGAATTAGCGTTTTGCTAATTCGAACTAGCATGTCCACATTGAGTGGACCCTGAACCGAAGTTAAGGCCGGCCGGAACCAGGACTTAGAGTGTGAAGCTGCTGTCTCAGGCTAGCCGAGGGCTGTGCTTAAAGGGACCCGAGCCCCCACCCCGGACAGACAGTTCTCAGGGTTCCCCGCTTACTTGTCTACCTCGATGAGGGACAGCAAAGCAGTCCTGTCTTGGAGTGCCCACACTCGGCACATCACAGCACTCGGCCATCAGCCCAGCTGCACTTGCCGCAGGCTGCCATCCGGGGGGGTCAATTGGGGGCCTGTCAGGATCCACGAGGCCCTGCAGGAGAGCTTCCACCCTGAGGAGCCCGCAGAGCCACCCCAGTCCTCCCCATCGGGGGCTCGTGCCCCATTCCTCCCTCACCTCCTTCCACTTACCCCTCCCTAGCCCCCCTTCCTGATGTAAAAAATAAAGGACACGTATGTTCAAAAATAGAAACTCTCTTTATTTAACAAAACTGGGGGTGGGGGGATTAACCTCTGAGGAGACTGGGAAAAGGAGGTGGAAGAGGGGAAGAGAGAGGGTGGGAGAGGGGAGGTGGAAACCTGGGAGGAGGGAGCTGGAAGGGGGAAGCCAGGGGAAGAAGGAGGAGGGGAAGTATCAAACTATGGTACGCCATATCTTCAGTATTGTGTAGAGATGGGGTCTCCTCACCTCAAAAAAGATATTTTGGCCTTGGAAAGGGTTCAGAAAAGGGCAACTACAATGATTAGGGGTTTGGAACTGGTCCCATATGGTCCCAAGAGAGGCTAAAGAGACTGGGACTTTTCAGCTTAGAAAAGAGGAGACTGAGGGGGGATATGATAGAGGTCTATAAAATCATGAGTGGTGTGGAGAGGGTGCATAAAGAAAAGTTCTTCATTAGTTCCCATAATAGAAGGACTAGAGGACACCAAATGAAATGAATGGGTAGCAGGCTTTAAACTAATAAAAGAAAGTTCTTCTTCACAAAGCAAATAGTCAACCTATAGAACTCCTTGCCACAGGAGGCTGTGAAGGCTAGAACTATAACAGAGTTTAAAGAAAAGTTAGATAAAGTCATGGAGGTTGGGTTCATGGAGTGCTATTAGCCAGGGGGTAGGAATGGTGTCCCTGGCCTCTGTTTGTGGAAGGCTGGAGATGGATGGCACGAGACAAATGGCTTGGTCATTGTCTGCGGTCCATCCCCTCCGGGGTACCTGGTGTTGGCCGCTGTTGGCAGACAGGCTACTGGGCGAGATGGACCTTTGGTCTGACCCAGTACGGCCGTTCTTATGTTCTTATGTTCTTATGTTCTAAGCTCAGGGTCGGGGGTATCACTGGACCAACTTGATTTTCATGCAAACCTGCTCCTGGGTTCGCATGTGGCCTTTGGTGGCCAGGCTGGCAGCTATCCTGCCCTAGATTGCCACTTTCCTGTGCCTAGTGCGGAGGTCATGGACGTTGGAGGTCTCCCCCCAAACCTCGATGAGGTCCACAATCTCCACACTAGACCAGGCGGGCACCCGCCTCTTGCGGCCCCGGGCAGGCTCTTGGGAGCCGCCAGCCTGGTCCTGGGAAGAGGCGGAGGTCTGGGTGGCAGTGGGTGGCTGGCTCATGCCGTGCCAGGTGCAGGGTCTGCTGGCTGGGTGCTGGCAGGCTTGCACCTGACACGGGCACTGTAGCCAGACCGTGCCCCTTTAAGGGCTCCGGGGCCGGGAGGAGGGCAGAAGAGTTTCCCTGGCTTGGCCCAGAGTGGCCACCAGGGCAACCTGGGAAGAGCTAGCCTCCAACTAGTTCAAATTAAGTGGCTACACAGCCCTTAATTCGAACTACTTAATTCGAATTAGGCGTTAGTTCTCGTAGAATGAGGTTTACCTAGTTCGAATTAAGCGCTCTGCTAGTTCGAATTAAGTTTGAACTAGCGGTTTGCATGTGTAGCGCCTATGAAAGTTAATTCGAACTAACAGCTGTTAGTTCGAATTCACTTTGTAGTGTAGACATACCCTTGCAGCATAAGTGGTGAATTCTCTGTAACTCAAAGTCTTTAAACCATGATCTCAGGACCTCAGTGACTCAGCCAGAGATTATGGCTCCATTTCAGGAGTGGGGGAGGTTCTGTGGCCTGCAATGTACAGGAGGTCAGACTAGATGATCATGGTGGCCCCTTCTGACCTTATGGGTCTATGAGACATGATGCTCTAGCCAGTGCAACCCCAGTGCAGTGTACCACACAGTGCTGTTGTCCCCTTGGCCCTCTCTCCTGAGCTAACCATAGCCAGCTGCACTCCAGAGGCAGAAAAACATAGCACGCAGGGGACACATGGGGTGTAGTGTGACCCAGGATAAAGTGAAGAGTTTAGCTGGGGTTGGTCCAGGGTTGCACTAGATGGCCTCCTGAGGTCTCTTCCAACCCTAACTGTCTGTGACTTGAAGAAGCTCAGATTGCGTGCCATGGAGAAGATGGAAGGGAAATCAAGTTTTAATTCTCCCGTTGCCTCACAACCTAGTCATACAGAGGCCGGCCAACGAAACACTGTTCTACTAGCGAATGACAAGACAGTCCAGTGATGCCAGAACCCTTTTTGCCACCTTCCCCATGGTGTCCCCTCCCCTGCCCAGATGGAATCCCCAGACCCATGTGGTCTCTGACTAAGGGGGTACAGAGCTGCCTTGCTCAAACATCATGTCAGCCATGTCACCTCTGGATGGCAGGAGAGTGGAACAGAGGGCATCATGGGACCCTACACTTAGGAACTTGGGAGAAGTCAGCTGCCATTCGGAACAGACTTTAGCTAGCCAGCAGCCTTACTTTATGCTTTCAGTGGCTCATGGGATGTAACATTTTATACACAAGAAAACCAGTTCAGTGACTTTCCATTGAAGGCTCCTGCACTGGGGCCCGAGGAAGGGAGAAGTTAGCTGCACGCAGGGGAGAGGGAGCACATGCGGCCCTTTTACGTTTCTCTGTCCATGCTACTACTTATGAAAGTGAGGGTATGTCTACACTAGCCACCCTAGTTCGAACTAGGGTGGCTAATGTAGTCATTCGAACTTGCAAATGAAGCCCGGGATTTATTTGCATGTTCCCGGGCGCCGCCATTTTTAAATGCCTGGTAGTTCGAACACCCTGCCCGCGGCTACACGCGGCACAGGCTAGGTAGTTCGAACTAAAGCCCCTAATTCGGACTACCATTACTCCTCATTGCAGGAGTAATATTTTAACCCTGGGCTTCATTTGCAAGTTCGAATGACTACATTAGCCACCCTAGTTTGAACTAGGGTGGCAGTGTAGACATACCCGGAGGGACTGAGAACACTGGAAACTGCCAAGAAGTTAATGGCAGGGCTGGGCCTACAGGGCACAGTAGAACAGATGGAGGATGTGTGTATGTTAGTGCTGGGCATGGGCGGGGGAGACATGTCTCTTCGCTGGGACTTCCCTGGGCTCCCTACTCCCTTTTCATTCTCCAAATTCGGATTTTTGGCATAATTTGGAGGATGTAATTTTCCATCCACCCATCAGCCCCTCAATTCTTACCTGTCTTCTGTCTAGACTCCAGTCTGTCAGTTTATCCGTCTGGAGGTTAATCGAATCTAGCTTCCCATCATCCACGGATTTTTTATAACCCCTCATCACAGCAGCAAATGTTTATGACCCTTTTTATTATCCACGTCAGACATGCATCTGTCCTGAGAGAAACAGGGACTGAAATGGAACCGTGACCAGCTTTAGCCAATGAAGAGTGTGGCTGTGACTCTCCCTGGCTCCTCTGTGATGCTGGTGATGTGCCTCGAACAGAAGGGGGCAGGGGTGCATAGTGGACATCAAGGTTATTGCACAGCAGCTGGGCTGAGGGAGTCGTTGATAGTAAAGTACGTTTGTGAAATGGCTTTGCTGTTCTGTGAAATATATAAACCTCTTGCAGGGGCAGATCCCAGGCTCCATCCTGTCAGCTTGGTCTGCAGGGAACTCCCGCTGACTGCAGTGTCTGCCTGGGATGGGTGGGGCACTGTTGTCTAGTTGCTGGGCAAGGAACTGGGAGTCATGGCTCTTGTATCCCAGACCCTGCTCCAGGTTTCCCAGGTAATCTTGAGCAAGTTACTTAAGTTCCAGTCCAATGGGAAGTGAAGTCACTGAAAAGACTCTCCCTCAGCTTCTTAGGCCCCTAAACCTGTTGCTTCAATGGGGACAATGTTATAGCTTCATAGAGTCCAAGGCCAGAAGCACCTTTCTGTGGTGTCCAACATGTTAGCCACTAGCCACATGTGGCTATTTAGCCAGTTGAGTGTGACTAGTTGGCTTGAACAATTATTCATTATTTCTGAATAATGTGGCTAGTTAGCTCTAGCAGTAGCCACTATAGTGGCTGGTTGGACACCACGGCATTAGATCAGACTCCTGCATAGCACAGGCCATTCCATTTCCCCCAGCTACTCCTACCTAGCAGCCAGTAACTTGTGGCCTAAAAAGCATCCAGTCTGAGTTGAAGATGTCAGGAGATCCACCACTCTCCTTGGGAGATTGTTCCAATGGTTAGTCACTCTCACTGAGGGTACGTCTACACTTGCTCCCTAGTTCGAACTAGGGATGCAAATGTAGGTGACCGAAATTGCTAATGAAGCAGCGATTTAAATATCCCGCGCTTCATTAGCATGATCTCGCTGGCGCGTTACTCCGCTCAACAGCTGTTTCGAAAGTGAAAGTGTGCGCCAGGACGCAGTAGTTCGAACCAAACCCCTTGGTTCGAACTAACGTTACTACTCATTTTTTGTTACTACTCCGCGTTACAGCTGTTGAGCAGAGTAATGCGCCAGCGAGATCATGCTAATGAAGCACAGGATATTTAAATCCCCGCTTCTTTAGCAATTTTGGTCGCCTACATTTGCATCCCTAGTTCGAACTACGGAGCAAGTGTAGACATACCCTGATAAACTATTGGGCCTTATTTCTAATTGCAAATTGTTCAGCCCCTGAATTTCTCTGGGCCTGGATTGGCCTGTTTGCACATTGAGGATACTTGTAAACCAGGCCAGGGCACTGTGAGAACTAATGACTGTCTATAGGCACAAGAGGGGAGTGTGGCACATGCAGCACTCAAAGCTGCTGAGTCCCAGAGGGCCACAGACCCAGGAAATGACACACTGAAAAATTGAGTTGGGTCACTGAGAGGCACCTGTCAAAACCCCACCTGAATGGCTGCTTTCCCTACTGCCCCAGCTCCTGGGGGAGAGCCACTAAACAGAGCTGCTGAAAGAAGCAGACAGCTCTCTCCCGGAGCACAAGGAGCCCTGGAGCTCTGGTCCGTCTTCTCCTGGGAGTTACAGGATGGCTCTTCTGTTCTTCCCCTCTTGCTCCTTGCAGGTCCAGGCCTTGAAGGGAGGAGGGGCCCTGCTGAAGTCCCTTCCTGACTTGGAAAAGGAGGTGAAGGACCCAGGAATGACATGTGAATTGGAATTGAGGCTGGGTGGGAGAAGAATTGATGTGAGGCCAAATTAATTGCTGGCCAAAGGGCTGGGTGATGGATACACCGACCCATCCACCCACATGGACACTTTTTTTCAGATCACTTTAAGCACTGGGTGCAGCTATAGGTCCTAAAACAGGATACTTGGAACATATAAGTACTGGGATTAGCCCCTGTCCCCCAAAGAGCTCAAAGCACAGCACAAACATTCATGAGCCACCTGACACCCCTGTAGCTGAGTATCTGTATCCTCATTTCTCAGCAGTGGGAAGCTGAGACTCAGAGTCTGTCTACACTGCAGTGTTTTTCCGGAAAAAACTTCACTTACATCCACACTGCTATTGTGTTCTTTTGACAGAAAGTCGAAAGAACGGAGGGTTTTTTCCAACAGCGGTAAACCTCTCTCTATGAGGAAGAAGCTTTTTTCCGAAAAAGCTTTTTCAGAAAAAGGCGTGTGCCGATGCAGAAGAGGGAGTTCTTTTGAAAGAAGAGCCTCCAGGAAATAACACAGGTGCCCTGGTGGCCACTCCATCCATACTAATCACAATTTAAATGCGAGATAGCTTCTTCCAAAAAAAGCCTGTAGTCTAGACATAGCCTGTGAGAGGGAAAGTGACTATTCCAAGGAGACTCTAGAAGTCAGTGTCAGAGCTGGGGGAAGTGAGCCAAGGAGTTTTGTCCCACTAGACAACATGAACATGTTATTCTCTGGGATGGGGCCCCAGATCCCCAGCCACAGTAAACAGGCCTAGCTTAATTAAAACCACCGGGCAGGTACTCACAAGTGGCGCACATCAGTGTAGCCCTACCAGGTCCTCAGCTGGTATTATGAGGCATTGCTATACTGCGGGCTATAGGCTAGACCCCCAGATGGTGTAACTTCATTTGGAGTCAGTGGTGCAATGCTGATTTATACTAGGTGAGGAGTTGATCCAGTGACATTATATGGGCCTGTAAATTACAGTGGAGGAAGTGACTCTTGGAATGCATGGTTCTCCTATTAGCAGGTGAAGATTTTGTTCTGCAACTTGTTAATATTGCTGTGACTAAACACACAGCTTCCATTGCTCTCGTTCCCTGTGCCAGGACAGGTAATTTATGATGGAACACGACACACTATTGTAAATACTCGCCACTGCTCTGATGATCTAGTTTCCTCCCAGGAACGCTTTTTGCTTACTGAAGAGAAACGACCTCATTTAGCTGCTCTTTGCAGTACCTTGGGAAAGATTCCAATGAGCAAATTATCGTGTTAGCAAGCAAGGAACTGAAGGGAAGGGGAGGCACTGACCAGGAGGTTGGATTATGCCCCAGAGAGAGGAGGAAGTGCAGAATGAAGCGTTGGAGATCATGTGGTCCTGGTGCTGCCTCAAAGGTGGGTTCTGAGAGGTTACTCTGTAATCCGTAAGGCTTCTGCAGCTGAAATATTATGAGACTCTGAGCTGATCATCTAAAGGACATTACTAACCCCACTTTATAGTGAGGCAAACTGAGGCCCGGAGAAGGTATGTGACTCAAATTCACACAGCGAGGCAGTGGCTAGTCATTGTTCTCATTGTTACTTACTAATTCTTAGTGCACATAGAGGTTTCAGTGTAGACTTTGCAGAAGTTTACAAACCTGAACCCACTTCTAAGCCAGCCAGAGTTGAGTTTTGAGGGAATCTGGGGAGGGTTATGATTTTACAAGGGGGCTCAACCAGAAGCTATACAAAATGCAGCATTGTTCCTTTGGCTTGGGCAGTGAGCCCATATGCAGGGCCTTGCAGGATGCCTTCCACGGGGATGAGGAACTGATTATAAGAGTCAGATCTATAATTGGCTTCAGGTTCTATTTCTGGCCACCAGAGCAGACTCCCCACTGCCATGTGACAGCCCCGGTCACCGGAGCAGGCCTCCTCTACCCCTGCCAAGTGGCCACGGCAGGTCCCGGCCCACTGCTCCAGCAGCTCCCTCACCATGTGGTCTCAACCAGCCCCACCCACCAGAGCAGCTGCGCTGCTCTCTCAAGGAGGTGGGTGGGGAAAGAATTTTTGGTGCTCACCTTAGCAGGAACTATGGTCTCAGCCCAGCAGTCTGTGGTAGACTTCAAGGTTCCAACCCTGCTGATGTCCCAGGTGGGCATGATGCCACATGAGGGAACAGCTGTGCTTTTGTCAGTTTGCTTTTTTTTTTTTAAATCTATGACATTACACTCACTAAGCTAGGCTAGAAGAGCAGTAAGGTTGCAGGCTCACAGACTCGGAAGTTCTATAACACCAGAGTTAAGGTTACCAAGGCATCCTTATTTCAGTCCCATTGGTATTCATGCATAATGGCATTGTCTTTAATTACACGATCATTAAGGCACTACTTAATTTACAATGTTGCAGAAATTGCAGATCCTGCAATATCAGGCTGCCACCACAATTCTGGTGGCAAATTCAGGGCTAGGTATGTTGAAATGTAACAGTTAGCCCTGCTGTCAGCCCTGGATGGGCAGGGCTCTGATTGTCAGCCACCAGACGTCTGGGCTCCTGCTGTCAGCTCCACACACAGCTGGACACCCACTGTCAGCCCCGAGGCTACTGGCTTTTTTCAAATGGCCACAATTAAGGAAAGTCCATGATCACTTTCTATGATTCTCCATATCCTGTTCACCACTCAGCGGTACTTATTTGACAATCATTCCATGATTCAAGCGGAGCCTTAATGAGCATGGACTACTTTTTCCATGGGACTTTTGCTTTATCAATGTAGAGGGAGAACTGGGATCGGGGAATGACTCAGGGTTGTATAGTGAATGTGGCTGCAGGACCCTGTCTCATTTGTCACAGAGGCTGCAGGGTGGGTAGGGAATGAGACAGGCTTGCAGGCAGAGAAAAGATGATCTCATGGTAAAACAGCTGAATGTCACCTTGGGGAGCTGGATTCTCTCTCTGCCACTGAGTTCCCAGGTGATGCTGGGCAGGTCACCTCAACCGGATTTGTCTCAGATGTGCACCTCCTTTTCTGCCTTGCGACCCAGAGATCTGATTAGCAAAGGAGCTGAGCACTCCCAGCTACAGCTGAACTCCAGGGAACTGTGCTTTGAACGTACCAGGGCCATGTAATGCTAAGTAATCTGAAAAGTCAGCTCCTCTGTCTGCATCCAAACTAAGGGGGCCTTTTTACTTCAGTCTCTTATTCCCCCACTTGTAAGCTCTCCCTGCCCCTCACAGAGGTTCTCTGAAAGGGCAGTTTCCAGAGCAATGTGCGCCATAGGATAGCCCCGAGGAAATAAATCATTCAGAGCAGGGTTTGACCAGTGTGCCTTAACTCACGCTTGGCGTCACACACTGACCAAGGAAGGGAAAACAAAGTCTGTAATAGCTGCTCATCAGGTAAGCACCAGCCACCCAGTGCACTGAAGGAGGCAGGGCTACTGTGGGCAAAATAATATGTGCTCATGTAGTCAAAGCACATCATAATGCACACACACACGGGGCGGGGGAAGGGAGAGGGAGTGAACTAAGATTACACAAGCAACCTTCATTCTGGAATTGCCTAAAATTGGAGTGTTTGGCTTTGCATCATGACCAAGATACAGGCAGTCTGACCTAGTGGTTGGCACAAGAGTCAGGAGATCAGAGTCTGAGACAGGCCACAGAGGAGCCTCAGAGTCCGGCATTGGGAGATTAGAGTTTGGCAGTAGAAACAGGTTGCACAGTGACACCAAGTAGGGGAAAGCCAGCTGCATAGGCACTTTCCTGTTTCTGTGCTTGGTTTAAATAGAAGCCAGGAACACATAAGGACCCCTCAAGTTCCATCAGTCAGGTCTCAGGACAGGAATCCTCTGCTGGAGTTGACCTTTTAGTTCTGATAACTGCTGGCAGGCCAGAGCTTACTGGCCCCTAAGGAATGTCCACATGGCAACTCAACACCCCTGGCTGGCCCATGCCAGCCAACTCGGGCTCACGAGGCTCAGGGCCTGGAGCTCTTTCACTGAAGTGCTGACTTCTGGTTTAGGCTGGAACCCGAGCTCTGGGACCCTCACACTTGCAGGGTCCTGCCTGGGGGCCAGCCTAAACCTAAAAGTCTACACTGCCCCCAGCCCTGAGCCCCATGAGCCTGAGTCAGCCACACAGGCCAGCCACAGATCTTTCTTGGTCATGTAGACGTACTCTAAGAGCCCTGGGAACTACCCACAGGCCCAGAACTGGCAACACTGTTGAAAATATGGCTGTGCGACCGTAACATTCTTTTACCATCATTTCCTGTGTGCGATGTAGACATAGATACACGTATCACCTGCCCACTCTGAGTTTGCAAAAATGTCTTGGCTTTACATTTTCAAAAATGACTGTTGATTTTTGGACATCCAACTTGATGCAACTTCATTTTCAGAGTGCTGGCATTCATGACTTTTCTAAAATCAGGCCCCTTTGTTGTGTCTCAAGTTAAGCACCCAGAACTGGCAACACTGTTGAAAATATGGCTGTGCACACAGTGATAAACTGTGTCTTACTCTGTGATCTGTATTTATTATCCAATCTGATCCAAAGTCCAGGGCACTTAATTTCTCTCCACCCTCTCTTATATAAATCATCCCCAAACCATTTGTTTCTCAGAAATATATAGTCTCTGTCATAACTGCTGCAAGATAAAGCATCACAAGTGTTACAACATGTGGCTAATCCCTTTAATAGATCACATGCTATTAATTTAAGTGCTTGCTTTGGCTTTGCTGGACCCCTGTCATTATTCCTGTGGATTATGTCTTCAAGGCAGCCTATCAGCCTTATTCAAATACTTTTCATATTCCAAAGTCCATGGCTTACTTAACATTCAGAGGGAACCAGCCCTTCACCTCCCAAAGTCACTGAATTAGCAGACATATATCTACCACTCGCCTTCCAGCAAAATAAATGGCTACAAGTTAAAAGGAAGAGTGCTAGATACTGTATCATTTAGCAGCCATGATCTTAAATGCAGCCCTAGATAGGCACAATTAGCTTCTTCATTGAATAGTGGGTAGATATATTTTCTCAATGGCCCTGTAGGCCAGTGGGAATGGAAAAGCTCTGACCTGAGAATTACTATCATGCATCTAGTGCCATTTGCTCCCCTTAACTGACTGTGTAGAACACTGAAGGTCAGCGGTAATGCTTTTCTTATTCTAATCACAGATGAATTTTTACAGCACAACAGAGAATATTTGTGGAGCCTCTATGCCCCCACTGGGAACGAACAGGGCCTGACACACCCGAATTTGATGTTGGGGGACACCATGGGAGGAGCCTCCAGCTGGGCTCCTTTCATTCCTATGAAAGTCTAAAACTGCCTAATTCCTGGTAATAGGCCCCAATCAAAGCCCACACAAGTCAGTGGAAAGGTTCTGATAATGCTTGTATGTGCAGCGCCATGGCAATCCTCCAAACTCTTGCTCAGCTGACACCTACCACTGCCATCACCTAAGTTACTCTCAGTGTGTTTGTGCAACACCAACCAAGTCCTGACACCACTTCAGGGAGCGAGAATGGAATCAGGACTTCAGAGTTTGGCTTAATAATAAATTCTGGTGCATTTTCAAATGATTGCATGTGATCCCAGCCACCACTGTTCCGATGCGCTAACCTTGGGCTTCTGCTGTTCATCAGCAAGGCAAAAAGGCTGCTTGCGTCTTTGTTCGTGGGCAACTGTTTGTATTTGTGCTGACAGATGAACTGAGCTCTGGTCCCTCCCTCCCTTTCCCAAGCCCAATTTGCTCCCTGCTCAGCAGCAGTTATCTTTGTTAAGGAGTTAGATGATGTAGAACCGCTCAAGAGAACCTGAACCACCTTGGCATATGTTCATTTCTGTGAAGCAATAACTATTAGTATTCACACCAAAGACCTTGAAGCATTATACAGTTCAATATTTTCTGCCCCTCTAACAAAGGCAATCCATTTTGCATGCAAAACACAAGAGTGCGACCTTTTGTTACTAGAGTTTCTCAAATTTTTATCACAAAAATCAATGAAGGAATTGGAATTCCACATCTAATTTTATGGTCAGAAGGGAGAGAGAGAGAAAAAATGATTATAGAAAAGGGGAAAAAAACAGACATACAGATATGCTCGTAAATTCTTCAA
The DNA here is from genome assembly GCA_032595735.1 of Pelochelys cantorii. Taxonomy (NCBI): domain Eukaryota; kingdom Metazoa; phylum Chordata; order Testudines; family Trionychidae; genus Pelochelys; species Pelochelys cantorii. The sequence goes on from CM064350.1 coordinate 2,563,954, forward strand.
CAGTTTAATTATTGAGCATTTTGTGGTTGGGTTTTAAAGCTTTTGAATGAGGTTTTTCTTTCCCTCCAGAGTTTATAGAGTTGCTCATCTTTTATAGTTGATCTTCCTGGAGAAAGAAATTATTCTCTATCCAATTAATCTAATTAGAATGTAATCAAGTTGCAGAGATCTGTGCAGCAGTGTGGGTGATTAGGAAAAATTACCTTTCTGCAAAGAGTATAAATTTAATTTTAGTTCCATATTCTAAAGGCCAAATAAAAGGAAGCATAATTTATGCTGTGACACTTTGTGTAGGGCAGTATATTTCCTAGGGAAGAGGCAGTGAAGGAAGGAAATCTCTCAACTGTAATCACAATCCATGAACATAAATAAATACTCACACACATAGGAGCCTATTCCTCTTTACATTTACATGCACATATATAAACTAACCCAGGGGCATGCGTGACAAAGTGGGGATTGTGTTCACTCTGTTCCCTTTATGTTGTATGGGATTCCTATTGTCCTGTAGTAACCCCCTGTGTGTGCCTCAGTACCCCCTGGGCACTACACCAATACCTCCATGGTGATGGGAATTTCAGTGTGATAGTCTCCCTCAAGTACACAATGGATAATGCTTTCTGTAACCTGAGCCTGGGAGGGGGGTGAAACCAAGCGACACCTGTTGCCCAGGAAGTTGGACAAAAACTGGAGACGGGACTGGCTGCAAGGCTAGGGCGGGCTTCTAGGTATGTGAGCTAGTTTTGCTGGTTCGGGGTGTAGACATGGGGGACAGGGCCCTTGGCTCTGAGCCCCTGCTCCCCAAGATGGATAGTACTGGCTGCTTCTGGTTACTGTGCTGACAAGTTCTACGCTGTATCCCTGTCAGCTAAAAAACCTTCTGTTCTATCTGCTGGCTAAGTGTCACATCTGACTGTGAATGGGGGGGTCAGGGCTCTGTGACAGGCCGACAGAGTTGCTGGGCCTCTAGGCTGCATGGATGGTGACCGGCTCTGCGCTCCTGGAAAGGACGGGACTGAAGGTGGAAATGATGGGGCTGAGGACAGCCAACCCTCATCACCACCTGGTCCATGCCATGCCCTCCCCCCGCCAGCCCTTAGCACTGCCTGGAGCATGCCATCTAGGGGTCCGGCAGTGATTTAATGGGCCCGGGACTCCAGATGAATCACTGAGCCCAGGGAAGTTGCCCCTTTTACCCCCACTCTCTCTCTCTCTCTCACACACACACACACACACACACACACGTACACACTGTCAGCGGGCCTGAGAAAAATACTTGAGTCTTAAGTTACACATTTATTCACTAGAACTCAAAGTGCTTTACAAATGAGTTATCCCTATTTCCCAGATGGGAAAACTGAGGAAAAACAATTTGCCCAAGTACACCCAGCATTCTGCAGGGAGAGTTGAACCCCAATTCCCTCATGCTCTAGTCTCATGCTCATATATCACTGTATCCCATTCCATAAGAGCTACTATTTTGGATCAGATGGTTACTAGTAGTCCAGCATCTTTCCCCACCATGGGCAACTCCCAAATCGTTCTGGGAGGATTTGCTGCCAAAGAAAGTTTCCTCCTAACCTTGCTTAGTTAGAGGACATCTTAGACTTTCGCCCGAAGGATTTAAAGAAGTAGAAATTTAGATTTTGCATCCCACAGGATTTCAAATTTTGGATTAACCACTGATCTGAATGAAAAGTCAAAATTTTGGAATTTTCCATGAAATGAACACTCGGAAAATATTTTGTTTCAACCTCATCAAAAGGTTTGGTTTAAATAAAAGCAAAATGCTTCACTTTGACTTTTAGATTATAATATAATCTATATCTACTATGTATCTGTGAAAGTTTGTGAGTGAGTGAGCGAGCAAGTGTGTCCATCAGTCTGTTTGTTCAAGAACTCCTCCTAAACAGTAAGAGCTAGGACCACCAAATTTGGTAGGCAGCTTCCTCTTATTATAACATAAGGATTTGGTTGTGCCAGAAACACAGGATGTGCCTGGAATGAGATTGCTTCTCATAAAACCAAACAGAAAAAAGATAGAATCACCCAATCAAGTACAGTCCTCAAAACTGACATGACTGAGTGAATGTTGAAAGAGACTGAACCAAGATGAGCCAGAAACATAGAATGAACCTGAAATAGGATTGCTTCTCAATAAACCCCACAGAAAAGAGATAAAACAGAGATTTGGAGTAGTGCTTTGTTTTGGCGCAGCTAAATCAATACTTGAGGTTTGAAAATTAGAAGACAATACTATTAGAAACCACATTGATTATAGCCCTTTTTTGTTAAAATATAGTCAGTGTAATACTTTATAGGGATGAAGGAAAAATACATTTGATGAAATTCCCATTTTTAAGAAATTATTTAAAAATTAAATGGACAAATTTTAAAAATCCCCTTTTATTTAAGAAAACCTAAATAGAAATTAACTTCATAAAAATAACACTCTATTTAGCATGTACATTTTTCTTTTATTTTCCAAAATTTGAGTTACCACAACACCCGATAAATCTACTAGTATAATAATAAATATTTCAATAATTGCCATGAACATTTTGACCTGGTAGGTACATTTCTATGAAGTGTTAAAATGTCAGTGAATCAGCATTTTCTGATGAAAAATTATGTCCAGCTCTGGTTTAAATCTCTTGCAGAAAACTTGGTCCTTATTAAGCCTCACTATTGTAACTGGACCGTCTAGTTATCCATATACACTTCTAATCCCATTTTTATTCCTGCCAAACTCCTGTGGATAGGAGTTTCAAAGATTAACTGTGCAGGGGAAATCACATGAAAACTCTTGCACGATTTTATTAGTTCAGCTCTGGGCCAAATCCTGATCCCACTGGAATAGAAGAGATTTTTTGCAATTGACTTTCTTATCAGCAGGATTTTAATCCACAGCAAAATCAGGATAACATTCTCTATACAGTAGGCTGCACAAAGACTTTCTGTAACCCATACACCTCCTGGATATGGTTCTTTGTCTCATGTAGTGGCACCAAATGGCACCAACTCCATTTACAGATTAATGAGTCTGCTACACCATTAGCTAAGGACAATGTGGCTTTTAGCTCATGAAGTAGAAGCTCCTACACTAAGCTGCAGAAGTCCCCGGTTGGAACCCATCCTCCAACACATATGTACTTCACTTAAGTCTCAAAATAAGTCTGGTTTGGTGTGTAGGGCTTGTGCTCGGTCCCTCTAAAGGGCAGCTCTTTGAGAGTGCAGTGAAGGGGAATAGAAACCTGAGAATATGATCCAGATCCAGAGTTTCCTCTCAATGAGATGTGTGCTGTGGGTGTATCCTGTAGTTCTTGCTGAAGCAGAGCTCCCATTGAGGGCAATGGCTTGCATTGTAGAATCCTTATTCAGTCTTTTTCATAAATTCCAAAACCAGAAGGGACCACTGTGATTGTCTAGTTCAACCTCCTGCAGAACATAGGCCAGAGAACCTCCCCAAAACAATTCCTAGAGCAGAGCTTTAGATGCTGTCCATGATGAAGAATCCAACATGACCTTTGACAAATTGTTCCAATGGCCAATTACTCACACCATTAGAAGCTTACACTTTATTCCCTGTCTGAATTTATCTAGCTCCAATTTCCAGACACTGAATCAGGTTATACCTTTGTCTGCTAGACTGAAATCTCTGTTCCCCATGTGGGTACTTGCAGACTATGAGCAAGTCTCCCCTTAACTTTCTTTTTGTTAAGTTAAACAGATTGAGTTCCCCGAGGCTGTCACTCTGAGACAGGAAAAACTTAAAAAACAACAAATAGTCTAGTAGCACTTTAAAGACTAACAAAACATGTAGATATTTTGTTAGCCTTTAAAGTGCTACTAGAGTATTTGTTGTTTTTTAAGTTTTTCCTGTTACAGACTAACTCCGCTACCCCTCTGAAACTCTGAGACATGTTTTCTTACCTTTAATCAGTGTTGTCTTCAAGTCGTCATTGTCAAGTCCAAATCGAGTCTCAAGTCACTACAGTTCAAGTCTCAAGTCGAGTCTCGAGTCCCTAAAGTCACTTTTGAATCAAGTCCCAAGTTGAGTCTCAAGTCTTAATTTAAAAAATGTCAAGTCACTTTTGCACAAGCCGTCAATATCGGCATTTTCGGACAATTTTTTCATCAAGTCAGTTTAACAAAATTAGCAAGTCTCAAGTCAAGTCTCAAGCCACAAACAATGAACCCAAGTCGAGTCTCAAGTTGAGTCACCTAGGCGACTTAAGTCGGACTCAAGTTCAAGTCATGGGACTCGAGTCAACAACTCTGCCTTTAATCGTTCTCATGGCTTTCCTCTGAAAATCTCTACCTGCTCAGAAGCTCAGTGAGCAGACTAACAGTCATAGGATAGGTAGACAGATAGATGGGTCTGTGTCTGAATAGATAGAGTAATGACCTCTTCACTGAGTCTTATAAGACATTTTCACTGTACCTGAGCCATATCCTGAGCACCCAGCAGGCAGGGTGAATGGAGGGAAGTCCCCGAATTGTATCAATTGCACAATCACATTTTGCATGTCCCCCAGGTGTTACAAAAAAAGCTGATCAAAAATGAAAACAAAATGGATAGAAAATGTTCAGAAATTGCAGGAAGTTTCTTTTTTTCAGGAGTCCAAATGGAAGATTTTAAGAAATATTTTTGGCAAACAAAACTGTTTCACTTTCCAAGCTTACAAATGTCAGAATATTTTCAGTGTTCAAAACTTTGACCTGGAGTACAATACAGTAAGTGCTCACCATGCTTCTTCATTTTTCATTCTGAACATTTCCCAAGTTGTACGGGTTGAACCTCTCTTGTTCTGCACTCTCTGCTCTGGCAACATCCTTGCTCTGACATGATTTGAGTTAGCTGGATGTCCACTTATTATGGGTGTGGACAAGTTTCCCATGGTTCTATAAAGTTTGTTTACAACCATCAGTCCTGGCTCTCAGTGTTCTGAGCTGTTATTTAGCTCTAATTTACCCTTAAATGTTTTCTAAGAGCCCAGTAAGCAGTGGAAGTGTTGGTAACACTGCTGGATAATATTGATCTCCTGTGGTCCAGCAAATTCTCTCCTTCGGTGCCAATCAGGTCCTGGGGGTGCTGCACTAAAGAGGTTCAACCTGTAGGATATTTTGAACAGTTACAGAATAGCAAAAGGAAAAAAGAACAATGAAACGGTAAGTGGGAAATAATCAAAATTTAAAGATTAATTTTGAAATTTCAGAAACTGTGGTTTTTATGGAAAAACAATTACATGAAAGCATTTTGAAGGCATTTTGTAATACAAAAGTTACAAAAGAAAATTGCAAGCACCTTGAATTCCAAAACCAAGAGCTGTCTGGGGAGAACCCAACAACATGGCAGTAACAAAGGAATCACGACACCAGCATGCTACGGGAATCATGGGACCTCAGAGCTTGTGCAGAGGTGCAAGACTTCCGTGTGTAATTTCCCTGAGGTGCCCTGGACTATTGGGGGAGCCACAGTCCTAGCAGAGGAATCTGCCTTCCTTTTTACGTGGGGGCAAACGCTAACCACTCAAAAGAATGATCTAGAGCAATGATTCTCACCCTTCCCCATAACAGGACTTGCCTGGGACAGGGACAGGAACAGGAACTGCTTCCCAAATCATGAACCCGTCGTCCATGGCATACCTATGGGTTTTTCTCGCCTGCCCCTCCCCCACTTGATTGATGTGAGTGTGTGAAGGGCTGGAGAGAGCTGAAATGGTCTGCTACAGGAAACATTGCCAGGGTGCAAAATCTTATTGTGCCAAGTTGGAAAGGGGGGGGTGACTTGGCATTGTCCTCTCCACACCCCTTACAAGGAATTGGGTCCATGAGAAGAAAGGAAAAGAGAGGGCGAGAATGAATTGCTTCAGACTTCTCTTACTCTTCATTACCTTCTGCTTTGTGTAAGTTCCAAGGTTCATTTACCAGCTGTAAGTGGCCCAGTGCTTTGTGTGTAGGAGTTTTCATGCTTCTTGCTCCCATTAATGTACTGCATACAACTGAAGGTGGCTCTGCTAGTGCTCTAAAGCCGACCAATGTAACTAATGGCCCCAGTGCTGCAGATTCATAATTGTATGTTGTTAGACTAGGTAGATCAGCTTCACACTTCCTCCAGCAGTGGAGGAAAAGAGAGAGAGAAATAATTGTTGATCAGCTGCACAAACCTTTCCGGGTGCCTTGAGTGACTAGCAAGGTCTCCTTGTATGAAATGCTTGCACCAACCAGCTTGGTGAGATTTGAGTTAAACACAGCATTTCTTCTAGCAGCAGATTGGGGAGCACTGGATGAAATAGAGGGTCTGCCTGATTCTTTCCTCACATCTGATGGTGAAAATGGAATCAAATGTAGTTTCCTTCACTGAATACAGCTTTACAGAGGTCAGACAATAATTTATTTGACTAACTGCATTTCTCTTTGGTGAATTGTGTGCCAGGAGCCTAGGATTTTGCTGTTCTGAATGCTTTGCCAGATCATTTTTTCCCATACTTCCTGGCCTGTACATTTTTGGTGTGCAGTTCACAGAGCATAGTCAGAATTCAAACAAATCAAATTGTGTTGGTTAATTTGAGACTCAGGTTCTGTGATATTGTTTCTCTTCCTGATTGCTTGAGCAGAACTAGGAGACTAGAGTTTTCTAAAGCCAAAATGTGTTTTCCACAGCTAGACCCTGGTATTATCTTCAAATTTGCTGTTCCCCTGAACACTCAGGCTAGTAAAGTCATTCGCTAGAAGATGAGCAGAAAGTCAAGACAAAAGGAAGTTCACTCATGGAGAAAAAGGAAATGTTTTGCCTAGCTCCACAGTTTTAGCTCTCCATCCTGCACTGAGATCTGCCCCAGAACTGGAACCTATTTTCTCAAAGACACATTCTTGCTCAGCCACAAGTTGTTGGATTGTAGGAACCATCAGCTGAAGTTCATTGGCCTGGAGTGATCCTTTCTGGTTTCAAAATCTATGCTTTGATCTATGAATCGAGGTCTGTGTATCTACTTAGGGTGTGTCTAGAAATTAAATCGAAAGAACACGGCGGTTTTTTTGACCGCGGTAAACCTCATTTTACAAGGAAGAACACCTTTTTTCAAAAGTGCTCTTTTGAAAAAAGGCATTCTTGAATGCAAACAAGTCTTTTTCGAAAGAGAGCATCCAGACTGACTGGGTGCTCTCTTTCAAAAAAGCGTCTGGCTTTTTCGAAAGAAGTGGTTGCAATCTAGACACTCTCTTTTGAAAGAGGCTTGTAGTCTAGACGTAGCCTTAGAGTCTCTGGGTTCAGGGGTGTAAATTTCATCTCCCTGCACCACATATACAGACTGTATGGAGGCAGAGAGGCTTTTTGAACAAAAATCACCCACTTCCTCATACAGAGTTCCAGAGGAATAATTTGTGTTAATATTTTGGGTAAGCATTTACACACACACACAGAGAGAGTTGTCACATGCAGGCATGGACATTTGGGGCACTTTTTGGAAATCAGATCAATGTGGTGTAACTTATGGAATAGATCCCCAGAGTGCAGGATATGCCTCTGTGTATGCATTGTTATACATTTGAAGAAATGTAAAAAATACAATGCAAATAATATTGTTAAATCTATTGATCAAGATGATGATTTTATAATACAATAGAACCTCAGAATTAGAAAGACCTTGGGAATGGCAGTTGTTAATAACTCTGAAATGTTTGTAACTCTGAACGAAACAAAGTTATTTCAGAGGTTTATGGTTGAACACTTAATACAACTTTGAAACTTTATTATGCAGAAGAAAAATGTGACTTTCCCTTTTATTTTTTAGTAGCTGACAATTCAGCACAATAACGCTTTTTGTTTTTGCTTTTTGTTTTGTTTTGTTTTGTTTTTTGTCTCTGGCACTGCCTGATTGTGTACTTCCAGTTCCAAATGAAGTGTGTGATTGACTGGTAAGTTTGTAACTCTAGTGTTTATAATTCTGGAGTCCTATTATAGCACCGACTATAAAATCCCACTAAAATCCCGTATAAAATCCCACTAAAGTCCCACTTCCCTGATTTCACACTGACTTCTTCACTAGCTGGTGTTTCTCCTAACACCCCAGCTCCTGGAATCCTGTGATTATGTGACAATCACAGCTCTCACTCTATCAAAGTCAGTTTCTTGCTCTCCTGGCTGAATAGAAAAGGCTGAAAATGTGACCAGAGCCATCTGAAAGCTCAGAAACAAACAAACAATACATCCAGAATGTAATTTTTTAGAAGAAAAACCCTCCTCTTTCCTTCATCCAAACTCATGATTTTTGATTACGTGGTGCTGGCAATCCTACCTTGGCACCAGTGGGTTTCCCTGTGAGCTGGGTGCTTGTGCAGCCGCTCAGGAGAGATTCCAGTGCCACCCAGGTGATTAGCAGAGCGCCCACAGCTCGGTTTTCAGAAAGTCCCATGTGAGATCAAGGCCTCATTATGCAAGATGCCTTATAAAGACATAACCAGAGAGAGTCTCTGCCCCAAAGATCTTCCAATCTAAATAGACAAGTGGGTTGAATGTGATGGGAGCACTGGCAGAGAGTGGGAAGGTGACTTATCCGAAGTCACAGGTCAGTGACAGGGCTGAGTTTCCCTGTTCTGTGCCCAGTTTCTTCCTCCACGTTATAGTTCAAAGTAACACTAGAATGTTCCTTTCAATGGCTACTTGCAGAGTGTCTCTGGAAACACTTATGTTCCTTGATGTTACCTGAACAAAATAGTGTTCTTAGATTGAATGCCCAGAGAACAAACGATGGTTTGATTTCTATTGCAAAGTACATCCTGGACTCGTAATGTGGGAAACTTGTTTAGATGTGCTGCAAGCACAGGTTCTTCAGACATCCCCAGTTCAGCCAGAAGTAGTGGCAGCAGCCATGTGGAATCGGAGAGGAATCGCGTATATAGACACATAGATACACACACTAATCGATCTAGCTATTTAATGCTGAGCCAGATCACCAAGAACATTCACTTATGTGATGTAAGTGATAGGATTTGTCATTCCAGTCAAATTCTCAACTCTCCTTGCTGTCACACCAGCATGGCAAGTGCATTGGTGTTTTGGAAGCCCCAGGGGCCACAATGATACTCACAGCACATGCCAAGGGTTGCAACTTAAGTGTGGTTACATATACACGCAAATATATAAGCAAATATGTGCAAATAGCTTCTTTCACACTGATGGGCATGAATAGAAAGCACTTCCCACAATGCCCTGGTGCTCCCAGCACCTCCTCTCTGGGGGCTAGAAACGCCGACACCCATACCCGTCTGTTCCAGCCAGCCCATCCGCTCGTGTACACCCCTCCTGGGAGACACCTCATCATCCTGGAGCATGTTCCCAGTGGAGGCCACGTTCAAAGGATCCCATCCGCGGACCGTGTGTTGAGCCCTGCATACATCTAAACCGCATTGAGGGCCTCAAACAAATAGGCCGCGGGCCTCATGCGGCCCACGGGCCGTGTGTTGAGTAGCCCTGGTGTATTTCATTCTCCCCAGGATGGGAAGGAAATAAAGATGAAAGCCAAGGCTGAGCTGGGGCTCAAAGCTGAACAGTGGGCTAATGCATTGCCTGTATTAGACATTGAGAACTGGGAGACACTCAGGGTATGTCTGTGCTGCAGTTAAGCACCCACAGCTGGCCTGTGTCAGCTGGCTCACGCTCATGGGACTATAAAACTGCTGTGCGGATGTTCTGGTTTGAAGTGGATCCCAGGCCCTGGCATCCTCCCCTCGCACAGGGTTCCAGAACCTGGCCCCCAGTCTAAGTCCAGACCCTTCAGTACAGTTTTACAGACCTGCGAGCCTGTGTCAGATGGCGCCTGGCCAGTGCATGTGTGTAACCACGGTGCAGACATATGTGCAAAGGCCATTTGGTAAGGGCCTAGCATGAAGAAGCCCAGCACCAGGCCAGTGCCTGGCTTACACTTGTGCCAGAGGGACACAAGTGATGCAAAGATCATGTGCTGGAGCTGAAGACAGGTCTACACTGCAAGCAGAGGTATGGCCGCAGCACACAGAGACGGACCCAAGCTCCAGGAACAATAGCAGTGAAGCTGCAAAAACCCAGGTATGTGTGGAGCAGCTAGCCCAAGCATCACTGCTACTGTTCCTGGAGGTGGCTAGATCAAAGCTAGCTCAGGTATGAGCTCTGAGTACAGTGCAGACTTACACTAAGACAGACCGAGTGTGACTTAGAGCAGCCCTGGGACACTCTAAGTTACACCAGCTGGCAACGGCCCCTCAGCGGCCACTGGAACAGTGTTTGTACCAACCATCTCAAATGCAATTGGACTTAGGTCGTGTGGCTATCTAGCGTCTACCGGTCGCTCCTGCGCCCACCATGAGAAGGTCCTTTCGGGGACTGTACCCCCTATTACGCCTGTGCAATTGGGTCGTGATCTCTCTGCAGACCCACCAGTGTCTCTTTTTCTGCGCTCCGCTTTGGGCGACTGAAGTGAGGCTCCTGGGGGTAGGGAGACTCGGGCCCACCCTCTCTCCGAGTCTCAGCCCAGGTCCCTAAAGACAGAGTCAACTCCCCTCTGTCTTGGCTGACAGGGCCTCCGCCCGCAACTCGTCAGCCCACGGGCCTCCTAGCTGACCCTGCCCTGGGCCACTTTGTCCCCCTTATTTCTCCTTCGCAGGGCGCCCCAGGCATCTTGTCCAGGGTCCTCCCCCTTGCCCTGTTCCCCTTTACCAGCCTTACCTCACAGTGGCTGAGGCTCCTCCCACTCCCCAGCACCCACATCCTCCCCCCTCTACCTCCTCCACCTGGGTTTGCTTTGGAGAGTTCCCAGCCAAACCCCGAGTAGACTCCAGAGTAGCTTGCAAAAGCCCGGAGGCCCACAGGCCCTTTCAGAGTGTGCAGACTGGTGGAGAGAAAAGAGAGTGAGGGCTGCAAATAACACGCATGTCTGGGGACAGCAGAATTGCATTTGGGCTGCACACACGGATCAAGTATTTCAGCTCATCCACGATAGCTGGAGCACCCAGTGCTATGGCACTCCACTGCAATCGCTGCCCATACATCCACTGGGATGGCTGCCACATGCACCCACACTGCCACCTGCTAAAAATAAACATTATTTAACCCCAACCACGGGCAGACACTCATATAGATCAGTATAGCTCCATGTGCATCAGTGGAGCTAGGCCTAGGTACCTAAATGGAAGATGCGTCTCTGAGTCATTAGTCTTTGCACTATTATAATCATAAGTGGATGATGCTTCCTATTAACCTAGTATAAATGTAGCTTAGGCTAATAAACATTGTGACTTTATATCTATAAAGATTATCTCACCCAGGGTACCGTTATTATCTCATAAACAAGTAGCAGTTTCAATTTGTCAGCTAATTAATTTCTTTATGTTTTGTTTCATTCCCAGAACGATAGTTTTGTGAAGAGGAAAACCATATTTTTTCATATCCTGCCTGATACTGTGAAATTCTTTTTCTTTCTTTCTTTCTTTCTTTCTTTCTTTCTTTCTTTCTTTCTTTCTGAAATGTTTACTAAAATATTTAGAACTTTGTAAAATATGTTAAATATTTGAGAACATTTTACATTTATGATATTGGTACCTAGCCCACTGGTATTTTAGATAGATAGATAGATAGATCACTTTAAACAGTGACACAATGTGACATTAAATCACAGAGGAATTTCTAAGTCATTGCACATTCTCTCTACAGTAAAATGAAATTAATTCATTATTATTTGTAGTGTTGTGAAAAATGCCAAAAAAATTTAACAGTGATTGATCAGGCACTTATTGCGAAGCATAACCAAGATTTCCCATTCCTCCCTTGAGAACACAACCAAAACAACTGTATATGGATATTTCATGGCTGGTCATAAGTAGATAAAAAGGAAGTAGAAATGAAAATAAGTAGAAATGAAAACCAGTCAGTTGGCTAGTTTAAAAGACTCTTGGGTGGATGATACAGATGAGTCAGACCTGAAATTGTTATTGTCTCTTCTTCAATGCTTAGCCAGACAGTCTGGCCCTCTCAATGTCCCGAGAGTCCAACACTGGAAAAGACTTGATGAACCCTTCTAGTCTGCTTCTGGGTCATCTCCACTCCACGGGTGGTGGAATTTTGTCCCAGATGTTACAAGCCACATTCGCTGAAATGTTTGTTGCATCCTTGTGACATGGTCGAAAAGCCTAAGACATCAGCCGTGGACAATGGACCCAGTAGTCTGTAGACCCGAACAGCCATAAACATTTGCATTACAGATAAAGTCATTCCACTTTATGCCCAATAATACAACATTGACATTTTGTGTAGAAAGCCTCCAGCCTTGTCCAGGCTGCGCAGCGGCATGTCCTTGTTTCACAGCCATGCAATAGTATGGAAAGGAGACAGCTCGAATAAATTCTGAACTTGGTTGTCATAGTAAGATGAGGCTGATTCCATATCCATTGTAAACAGCCAACAGCAGATGCTGTGATGCCAATCAAATGGAGAATCTGTGAGAACTAGAGGAGCTGGTAAGTAGTGAACCCAGACAGCAAAAACTGGAAACTTATTTGACAGTTTCAATGTTCAAAGAGATTGGGTCACAGGTGGACCTGCTCCTGGATTTAGCAGTTTTGTCTTTGACCGTGAAATATGGAGCTCAGTCTTGACTGACTCCTCCTCCATATGCTGGAGTGCCTCATGAAACCTGTCAAGGCTCTGTACCAAAAGAACAGTGTCCTAGCCTCTCTTTGTCTGGAAATGGATGAGAGGGGAGGGATCAAATGTTGTGTTCCCTCCCTCTAGGGTATCTGTTGGCAGACAGATACTGAGTGAGATGGACCTTCGGTCTGACCCAGTCTGCCATTCTTTTGATCTTATGTTCTCAACATGATCAATGGCTGTGAGGGAGAAATCACCAGTCTCAGTGCCTATGGAGCTTATGGAATACTGCTTGACAAAATCCATTGCCTGACACAGATACTTATCAAAAAGGCGCTGACAGGCATCCCTGACAAACATGGGCAGTGGTTCCACTATGAAGCTGTCTAATCAAGTCCAACAGAATGGTACAGACATTAATGACAAAGACACCCATGCACTGTCCATAACATGACACAGTTCTACTGAATTGATGCAGCCTGACAATCCACATATGTCATGTGCAGAGGCTTCCTGAGCTCACAATGTATCCCCAAGAAGCTCCTGCATGTAGCCTATGTTTATTGTGACCTAACGATAATTAAAGCTGCCGCTTGTCCCCTGGAGAAACAGCCATGTGAACCACAGGGTCCCCTTTACAGAGGAAGGTGCATGTGTAATGACTATCACAAGCAATTGCATCCCAGGTCTCTGGGAACGAAGGCTGTGGAGCATTGCAGTTTGGGCTAATCCACAAAGGTGGCTTAAGCACAGCTCTGTAATGCCTAACTTGTAGGCCCGCTGCTGCCCAGTGGTATCCCCAGCCCCAAGGCAGGCACCCAGGCTCCCTGTGCAATGCACCGAGAATCAGGTGCCTATGGCTCAGATCTACAAAAGCCAGCATGCAGAACAAGGTGCTACCTAAGACAGCCAATAGGAAACATCAAGGGAAGCGGGGTCAGGTACTTCCCTCTGACTGGGATGTGAACCTCTCCTAGAGTTGGGCACCTAAGTTCTTCCCCACAAAAAATGGCGAAGGAGGAGATGGTGATGCCCCTCTCCCAACGGTTACGGCACTCAGCCAGGCTGGGGGAGACCCAGTTCCAAACCACCTTGCATTGGTTATATAAGCAGGACAACAAGGAGAGATCTAGAAAGCCCTTCCCAGCATAATCCAGACACCAAGAGTTGGGGCATTGGGCAAGAAGAGCCGTAGTCAGATCTCTTCTTGGTTGCCCAAGTGCCCTGACTGAGGTAGCTGTGCATGTTAGGCACCAAGGAGACTTTACCAGTGGAAATTGCAGCAGCCAAAGACTTTACAGGGTTAGGAGAAGCTGAGCAGGGGTTTTGAGGATCTAAATATGGGCTTTAGACATGGATGTTGAATACTAATCAACTAGTCGACTATCCGATAAGCAAATGCTTATCGGATAGTCTTTTGACTAGTCAACTAGTCGATACCCCCCCCCCCTTGCTGCATCTATGAGATAGAGGGGAAAGGGGTACTTCAAAGTGGCATTTCAAAGGGGCAGCTGCCACACAGCTGATACGCGGATCAGCTGTGCAGTGGCTGCTCCTTTAAAATGCTGCCTCTGCACGATTCAAAAGGGCGACTGTGGAGCCCAGGGTCAGCTTATCCCAAGTTCTGGGGAAATGCTGCAGGGAGCCCGGAGTCAGCTGGGAGTCCCAGCTCCATGGCAGCTGCCCCTTTGAAATGCACGGAGGTGGCGTTTTAAAGGGGCAGCTGCCATGGAGCCCGGGGTTAGCTGGGGTCTCCCAGCTGATCTCAGGTTCCAGGGAAGTGCTGTGGGGAGCCCAGTATCAGCTGGGGACTCCCCAGCTGACCCCAGGCTCCATGGCTTTGAAATACACAAGAGCCCACGCTGGGGACTCTTGTGCTTTTCAAAGCAGGCACGTTGCATGCAGCACAGAGTCAGTGGGACTTCCTGCTGGCCCCGGGCTATACGCAGAGTTCTAGTTAGATGGAAATTCCGACTAGTTGACTAGTTAATTAACCACATTTAACATCTTTACTTTAGACACCTAAAGTGGCATTTAGATGCTTAGATCCCATTGCTGATCTAGCCCTCTGAGTCTAGAATAATAGGCCTCTCCTCACAGCTGGCCCCTCGGCATGGCACTGCTAACTACAAGTCAGAGAATGGCTCAGGACTGCAGTCAGCTCTTCCCACTAGCAGAGCCAACTCCCAGGGCCAGAAGGAGAGGAGCACACTCTGTGACCAGGGAGCTGCCTGGCCCCATTACCATCTTACCTGAGGGCCTGGCAATCCCTGATCTATTTGTCCCCTCAGCTCCCTTCTGAGGTAGGGCAGTGTCAGTAGCCCCCATTGGGGAACTGCACCACAGAAGGACCTAGGTATTTAGGTACCTAAAGACGAAAATGGATATCTAGCAAGTTTTTCAGAAGTACTTAAATGGGCGTTAGACACCAGACTCAGGCTATCTGACTAGATACCTGAAGAAATCTAGCCCAGCCTGAGTTGCCTAAGATCATAGGGCACATCTACACTGCAGCATTATTTTGAAATAACTAGGTGAGTGTCTACACAGCAAGCATGTTATTTCGAAATAATTTTGAAATAACGGGCTTCTTCCAAAATCTGTAACCCTTATTTCATGAGGACTAATGCCTGTTTCGAAATAGCTATTTCAAAATAGGGTGCATGTAAACAGTGCAGCTGTGCTTACTTCAGAATAAGTGGCCTCCAGGGATTCTCACAGCTGCCCTGGTGGCCACTCTGTCCACACTCATCAGAACTCTATAGTTCCCCTTCCCCTGCAGCCCTTAAAGATGCAGCCACAGGGGAAAGGGCTTGTGGCACAAGGATAGCCCTGTGCCACACACCAGCAGCCTTCACAACTTTCACTGCTGCCATGAGCGACCCTTGTGCTCCCACCAAGGCCTCCATGGCTGCAAGGGAGCCAGCAGCCAGCTCCCAAGCCGGAGGGCCCCTTCCTGGTTTGGTGCAGAGATCCTGGATCTCATTGATGCCACTCCCACCGCTCTCTTCCCCCCTTTCTAGAGGCCACCCTTCTGGAGGTAAGGTTATCGCTTTTTTGTTTTAAAGGCACCGTAGCCCTGAATTTTATCACTCACTAAATCTTTCCCATAACTCCCAAGAACACTTAGTATCACTTAGTGCCAGACACCTGATACATTTTGATTATTTTTGTGGTGCATGGTGCTTAACTGAGAAGGAAGGAAATGGGAGCAGGTTCAGCTCACATTTACACCAGGGTAAATCTGGAGTAATTCCAGGAGTCACTTGGATTTACACCAGTGTAACTGAACAGAATTTAGTGGGTGTTTGGTGCTCATACAAGTTTAGGAGGAAGGGGGGTCGTATGCTTAAGGCACAATGTTGGAATACAGCAAATTTGGGTTCAGTTCTGGCCATGCCACAAATTTCCTCTCTGATGCTGGGGCAGATGCCAAATCTTTCTCCATTTCCCCCACCCTTTGTCTTGTGTGGCACAGACTGGAAGGGCACAGCCTGTCTCTAGCTGTGAGTTAGTCCAGTGTCTAGCACAATTAACCTATAGCAGCAACTCTAATGCAAATAATAAAGAATTTACAGTCCTAGATGCAAGGGAGATGAATGAGTACAAAGCATCCCTAGAGGACGAGTCTCCCCACCCTTCCACGCATTTAAAAACCTCCCTTCATATATTTTTCTTTGTTCAATGGGGCAAAGCGATTGAAATAGGCCTGATTCCTCTCAGCATTTCACAGCTTCACAGCAACTTTGGTGGCACTGGATATAAAGTGCCCTATGATACTGAAAGCACTTGGTATGCAGCAAGGTGGCATGGCACTCGAGCTAATTCATTGGTTCTTATGGAAAGCGGCACATGGACAGGACTTTTATTGGAATTCCTGTAATTAATGTGCCTTAAATCTGAGTCCCAGCCAGATCAACACCAGCACTCAGGAGTCTCCTCTTACATAGTTATTAGAGCTTGACTGTGAAATAGCAAGAAGAGTTTGGGAGCTGGAACTGTTTGAAAGGGCTAAAGAATTTCCCACAATGCTCCAGGGATCTCACAACAGTCTGAAATATATTGCTCTTGCCAATTTGAGTAACAGTGAAGGTCCATCTAGCTCAATAGTCTGTCTGTGAAAACGGCCAGAGGCAACTGCTTCAACAAATTGCATAAGAAACCCTGAAATGGCCAATTACAGCACAACTTGTCCATAGAAAATGCATGTTCCATGATTATATTGTTACTGTAGGTGGGTTCATGTCCCATCAGGCTTTCATGTATGACCATGCTCAAATCTCTCAGTTCCCTGCCTGCAAGGTGTGGCCAATAACGCCCTCTTACTTCGCAAGCATTGCAAGGGAATGAATTACAGACTGTGAGGAGGGTTGGGCAGGAACAGTGGTCCCATGCTGAGAGAATTTTTTGGTTTTGTTTTTTAGACTTTAAGGTCAGAAGGGACCATCATGATCATCTAGTCTGACCCCCTGCACAATGCAGGCCACAGAATCTCACCCACCCACTCCTGTAATAATCCCAGAATTGGGACAAAATGTCAAAATTTCAAATTTACACAAACTGGCATGCTGAAAAAATGGTTTGGACCAGTTGAAATATTTTGTTTCAATAATTTTGAAAGGTTTTGTTTCCATTTCCACTTTTATTTCTTTTTTCCGTGTATTTTTAATATACATTAGTTTAAATTTGGAAATGAAAAAATATTTCAAATCCAAGAACAAGATTTTTCATCTGGAAAATGTCAAAACAGGGTTTTTTCAACAATTATAAAACCACTTTTAACTTTATTTCAAGACAGTAAATTAGTCAAAACTGATTTTCTCCCATAACCACTTTGTCTCAACAAATCAGCATTTTTGGCCCAAAAAAAGTTTAAAAAAAAATCCCAGCCAGCTGTAATTGTGAGCTGTTATGCAGGGTGTACTAGATACATATCTGAAATAGACAGAGAAGTATGTATATAGGAAAATCCTTTTTTCGGGGGATGAGGGGGGAAGAGTTCACAAAGTCCAATAGTACATTATTACCCACCCAGGGTATGTCTACACTACAAAGTTAATTCGAACTAACAGCTGTTAGTTCGAATTAACTTTCATAGGCGCTACACACGCAAACCGCTAGTTCGAACTTAATTCGAACTAGCGGAGCGCTTAATTCGAACTAGGTAAACCTCATTCTACGAGGAGTAACACCTAGTTCGAATTAAGTAGTTCGAATTAAGGGCTGTGTAGCCACTTAATTCGAACTAGTGGGAGGCTAGCTCTTCACAGCTTGCCCTGGTGGCCACTCTGGGCCAAGCCAGGGAAACTTTTCTGCCCCCCTCCCAGCCCCGGAGCCCTTAAAGGGACACGGTCTGGCTATGGTGCCTGTGCCAGGTGCAAGCCTGCCAGCACCCAGCCAGCAGACCCTGCACCTGGCACGATATGAGCCAGCAACCCGCTGCCACCCAGCCCTCCCCCTCTTCCCAGGACCAGGCTGGCGGCTCCCAGGAGCCTGCCCGGGGCCGCAAGGGGCGGACGCCCGCCTGGTCTAGTGCGGAGATTGTGGACCTCATCCAGGTTTGGGGGGAGGCCTCCAACGTCCACAATCTCTGCACTAGACACAGGAAAGCGGCCGTCGAGGGCAGGATAGCTGCCAGCCTGGCCACCAAAGGCCACATGCGAACCCAGGAGCAGGTTTGCATGAAAATCAAGTTGGTCCAGTGAGACCCCCGACCCTGAGCTTAGAACATAAGAACATAAGAATGGCCATACTGGGTCAGACCAAAGGTCCATCTCGCCCAGTAGCCTGTCTGCCAACAGCAGCCAACACCAGGTACCCCGGAGGGGATGGACCGAAGACAATGGCCAAGCCATTTGTCTCATGCCATCCATCTCCAGCCTTCCACAAACAGAGGCCAGGGACACCATTCCTACCCCCTAGCTAATAGCACTCCATGGACACAACCTCCATGACTTTATCTAACTTCTCTTTAAACTCTGTTCTAGTTCTCACCTTCACAGCCTCCTGTGGCAAGGAGTTCCACAGGTTGACTATTTGCTTTGTGAAGAAGAACTTTCTTTTATTAGTTTGAAGCCTGCTACCCATTCATTTCATTTGGTGTCCTCTAGCCCTTCTATTATGGGAAGTAATGAAGAACTTTTCTTTATGCACCCTCTCATGACTTTTCTTTATGCACACTACTCATGATTTTATAGACCTCTATCATATCCCCCCCCCCCCCGTCTCCTTTTTTTCTAAGCTGAAAAGTCCCAGTCTCTTTAGCCTCTCTTGGGACCATATGGGACCAGTTCCAAACCCCTAATCATTGTAGTTGCCCTTTTCTGAACCCTTTCCAAGGCCAAAATATCTTTTTTGAGGTGAGGAGACCCCATCTCTACACAATACTGAAGATATGGCGTACCATAGTTTGATACTTCCCCTCCTCCTTCTTCCCCTGGCTTCCCCCTTCCAGCTCCCTCCTCCCAGGTTTCCACCTCCCCTCTCCCACCCTCTCTCTTCCCCTCTTCCACCTCCTTTTCCCAGTCTCCTCAGAGGTTAATCCCCCCCCCCCCCCCAGTTTTGTTAAATAAAGAGAGTTTCTATTTTTGAACACACGTGTCCTTTATTTTTTACATCAGGAAGGGGGGCTAGGGAAGGGTAAGTGGAAGGAAGTGAGGGAGGAATGGGGCACGAGCCCCCAATGGGGAGGACTGGGGTGGCTCTGCGGGCTCCTCGGGGTGGAAGCTCTCCCGCAGATCCTCCTGGATCCTGACAGCCCCCCGACTAACCCCCCCGGATGGCAGCCTGTGGCAAGTGCAGCCAGGCTGATGGCCGAGTGCTGTGATGTGCCGAGTGTGGGCACTCAAGGCACTCCAAGACAGGACTGCTTTGCTGTCCCTCATCAAGGTAGACAAGCAAGCGGGGAACCCTGAGAACTGTCTGTCCGGGGTGGGGGTCGGGTCCCTTTAAGCACAGCCCTCGGCTAGCCTGAGGCAGCAGCTCCACACTCTAAGTCCTAAGCTGATGCCCTGCCGGCACTGGTTCCGGCCAGCCTTAACTTTGGTTCAGGGTCCACTCAATGTGGACATGCTAGTTCGAATTAGCAAAACGCTAATTCGAACTAGTTTTT
The DNA here is from genome assembly GCA_032595735.1 of Pelochelys cantorii. NCBI lineage: Eukaryota > Metazoa > Chordata > Testudines > Trionychidae > Pelochelys > Pelochelys cantorii. Next base: position 2,583,687 of record CM064350.1, read on the forward strand.
AAGTCTAGATGCGCTAATTCGAATTAGCTTAGTTCAAATTAGTGCTGTAGTGTAGACATACCCTCAGAGATGGGGGGGATGGGTTGTGGCTGAGGCATGTCTGTAACCAGTGATACTGGCCAGGGATACTCCTGATAGTGCAGTTAATGCTACTCTTGCATGGAGCTGGGCCAGAACTCATACCCATGTTTCCTCAAGAACATCTGCTAAGACCATCTCCGGGAGTAGCACTGCCAAGGTTGGTACCATGGGAACTGTTCTCTGTTACATTTGGAGGCCGTGTTTGGATTCCCATGGCAGTGAGGGGTTGGACAAAGCTGAAGAGCACTGCAAAGCTAATAAAAATCATCAAAGCAAAGCTGTCAACAAGCTGGCATCACTTGTGTATGTTTCCAGATGCCAAGCAGCAAAGTGACTTCATTAGCTCGTTTGGGTTCCTCAGCACTGTGAGATGCGCAATGGCGTTTCTTGCTTTGTTTAACAGGGAGGCTGTTTTAATGAATGAGCAATCTGGAGGTGGCTTGCACCAACAAATTCAATAATGTTCTACTCTGCTGCCCGCCACACCAGCAGAGGCTGCCGGCTGCAGAGTCACCGGTGCCAGGAGGTTGCTGGGTGACCGTCAGAATGGCTTGCTGGAATGGCAGTGCTGTAGGCGGGGTACAAATCCCTAGAGCAGTGCGCTTGCACAGGCCTGGGTTCATGGGGTGATTGAGCCACTCAGCAATCCCTATCCCTTCCCCCTTCCATTCACTGTTTGTGTTAAACTCTGTGGTAGTTTTATTAGAAGAATCCATCAGGGGATGGTTTGCAGCTGTGACCCTGCCATAGTCCAGATGATACTGCATTAGCCTGCTGTGGTCTGGCTTGTTCGTTGTATCCCTGGCCACAAGCACCTAATGCCACTCATTGCATGTCTTCATACTTTCTCTTCAGGGCCAAATGCCTGGGGACTCTTGTGCTCTCTGTAACAGACAGAGCCACTGAAAACCATGCTGCAGTGTTGCTATCACACCCACACTGCATGTTAATGGGACAATTGCCCTTTTCCAAGCAGCGATCTTCAGCTGTGGGGGATAAGTGGAACTCCAGGCCAGACTAGTATGTGACGTAGAGGTTAGCCTGAGCAGTGAAGGTCCGATCTGGGTCTGGCTTTTCCCATAGCTCAGGAGTATTCAGGTCCAGGCTTTTGGTTGGGGCCATAGCAACTAGCAACAAAATCCAGATCACAGTCCCAACCTCCACTACCTGTTAGTGGTGATAAAATCATCCCCCTATGGACTTCTGAGCTGTTGTTAGCTTCAGGTTTAAATTGGGTCTTTCTTGAAGCTCTGAAATGGTCAGAATAAGGGTACGGCTACACTGTTGTTTTTTTCAGAAGAGGTATGCAAATAGCACTCGCATTTGCATACCTTCTTCTGGTTTTTTTCCGGAAGAGGCTTTTCCGCCATTTGGCCTCGTCACGGAAAAATGTCGGAAAAAAACCCCTTTTTCGAAAGCCCCTGTTTACAAGGAATAAGGGGGCTCTTGAAAGAGGGTTTTTTCCCTGCCATTTGGCCCCATGTAGACAGGGCCAAATGGTGGAAAAGCCTTTTCCTGAAAAAAAAAACGGAAGAAGGTATGCAAATGTGAGCGCTATTTGCATACCTTCTCCGGAAACCCCCCCCCCACCCAGTGTAGCCATACCTTAAGTGAAATTCATCCCTAAGCAGAGAATCAAGGCATGAACCCTCCATTGTTTAAGTTCTGCTGAATAAGGTTTAAGAAGGACTTAAGCTCTTGCCTGTTATATTAATTCAAGTGGATTGTATGGGCCCAAAGAATGAAAGGTGTTAACACTAAATGAGGTTAGTGTTAAATGTGTAAAGGCTAAAGGTTCAGAGTACAGTATAAAGAGATCATCTCAGCCTGCTTACTGCTGTGACAAACACTCCCATTAAATATCCTTTTAACATTTTATTAAAGAATACAGGGAAGAGAAAGAAAAGTTAAAGCATTTGAAATGAAAAATATAGGTGGAGCTTCCATTTTAACAACAGCCCTTTTTCTTTTTTCCTTTTTTCTGTGAGAGTTTTTAGCAGGAAAAGTCCTGAGGCCAGAGCCTGCATCACAAACTCACCTCAATAGAGCTACATAGCTCAGGGGTGTGAAAAATCCACCCGTGCAGCTGCGCTGCTGCAGCTTTGTAAGCGTGGACCTCCCCTTACTTGACAGTCTCTTAGATAGCCTCAAAGCTGGCAACACTTGTCCTTTTTGGGGAAAGAGAAGTGACTTGTCGAGATGGGCTGCAGCTACTATGTTGCCGTTATAAAGTCTGACAGGAACCACCCTGGTCTTGTGGGGCCTATAGCTGCCCCCAAAATTTCCTTAGCCCACTGCAGCCACCAATCCTAGCGCAAAGGGCAAAGATTATGCAGATACTTTTCCACTGCTGCTGGTGGCAGTGCTGCCTTCAGAGCCATGCGTCGGGCTAGCAGCCACTGCTTTCTGGTCTAAGGCTGCCTGACCGATCCATTGAAAAAGGACCTTGGTGGCTCTGGTCAGCACTGATGACTTGGCCATTCAAAGTCTAGTCTGTGGCAATGTTCCCTCTAAACTTTGCCATGCAGGTGCAGATTTTTTCCATCAATGTGTGGAATAAATTGTATGTGCACCAAGGCATGTGTGAATGTGCACCACCAGCGGAAACAAGAAACCAGCTATGGGCGCTCTGCTAATCATCTGGTGGCATTTGCATCTCTCCTGAGTGGCTGCACAAGCAAACATCTTACACTGGACACTGATTGGTGCTACAGGGCTAAGGCAGGCTAGCCCCTACCTGTCCTGGAACCATGCTGTACCCCAGAAGTGGCCGGTAGGTCTCGCTCCTAGGCAGTGGGGGCCAGGGCATTCTGTGCTCCACGCCTCTCTGAGCACAAGGAACCATGACTGATGGGAGCTACAGGGATGGTGCCTCTAGGCAAGAGTAGCACGCAGAGCCTCCTGCCTCCCTCCCAGGAGCCAGGCCTGCCAGCTGCTTCCACAAAAAAAGGGAACCTGCTTGAGTCCTGATGCGCTGCTCACCGGGAGCCTCTCAAGGTAAGTCCATGCCCCATCCCTGACCAGCAACCCTCTCCCCCAGCCCTGAGCCCCTCAAGCCAGGAGCTCCTTCCTGTACTCCAAAACCTGTATCCTGAGCCCAACTTCAAAGCCCGCCCCCCACGTGTAGCCCTCATCTCCTCCTGCACCCCAGCCCCCAATCAGGCCACTTACTTAAGTGCTCACCTTTTAAGCATGCACACTGGAAAATGTTGGCCTCGGGATTTGTCAAGCTCCTAAACAGCGATGGGCAACCTAGGCTAGTGAGTGGGCCACACGAGTGGCCCTCCTTCATCTCAGTGAGCCATGAGATTGTCGTAAGCAAGATGGTCTCCCAGAGCAGAGCAGTTTTGCTAGCAGTGTTTGCGTACCTAGAATGGGGGGGGGGGGTGCTGATCGGAGACGGAGGGAATGCACGGCTCTCACAACATGCAATCCACATGCACCGCACTTCATGTGCCCCTGCTTTACATGCGAGTCACTTTAGTAACACCAGCATGAACCTAAGTGGAGGGAAACCAGCAGAACCTGGCAACGCTGCATGCAGGCAATGGTAAACAAAATGTCTCATAGAACCCTAATGGGCCACATGCACTGCAGGCCACAGGCCCCCACCACTGTTCCAAAGTGTGTTAACATCAGAGTGAAAAGCAGCTTCCAGGTGCTCTCCCGAGTCCTATTCTCAGTCCAGAGTCCCACAGCTCTGGATGCATTTGTTGGTTTCATGTCAATTACCGTTTCAAACCCCTTTTCTGTATCACTCTCCAAGGAAGACTTCCCCAGTGAACTCCGGCGCTCACTCAATCACTCCAAACTCCATCAGCATTTAGCCATATGCAGAAAGTTAGTCATGCCTATTGGCATGTCAGTTTAGCAGCTCCCCTACGGGCGTCGAGTTCCCGAGGAAATCCCCACTGGAGTTTTTAAGCAGGAGAGAGGGTGGGGGCTGGAAAAAGTTGTTAACAAAATTGACTGTGGCTTCATCCTCTCGATGCTCAGCTTTGCTGACATAGGCCCTGCATTGCCTGAAGCCAAACCATTCTTTAAATCAGTGGTGCTCAACCTTTTTTAATTCGCGACCCCTGGGGCCAGGGACATTTTTTGTTGAGCAAAAAAACCCAGCCCCTGCAGCTCCTCCCACCCCCGCCGCATGTAAGTCGGGCGCTGAGCTGGGAAAACAAAATGGCGGCCGGCACAGTGCTGTGACCCCCCAAGAAGACAGCCGCAACCGGGGGGGGGTCACGACCCGCAGGTTGTGCACCGCTCCTTTAAATGAGCAATTCATAAGGAACATGCATAAGAATTGTCAACAAAGGGGGAGGGGCAAGTCACTACATCAGCTTAACCTATCACTGGCTTCTTTTTAATTCAGATTCCAGGCCTGTGTCCCCCCTGAGGATCTGCAGGAGGTGTTGTTGGATACAATATACAGAAGGGATGCACAGGGCTGAAATTAGATTGGCTCTTGGCTATTGTATTTGGGGAGCATATTCTTCAAAGAGCACAGACAAAAACAGGCTCAACTGTGCACAGAAAGAAGAGGTCTTGAGAAGAGCAACTTGGGACAACAGCTGACTCAGGTACACCTCTATCTAGTGTAGGGGTGGGCAATAATTTTTTATGGGGGGGCCACTCCAAGAATTTGGAAAGTGGTCGAGGGCTGCACTCTTCCATGATATTAATAGAGGAGGTGCAGGGTCTGGGCTGGAGGTTGGGTGCAGAAGGGAGCTTGGGGTAAGGGAGGGAGTTTGGGTGAAGAAGGCAGCTGTGACCTGGGGCACTGGACTGGGGTGCAGGGGGTTGTATTGTGACCTAGGGCAAGGAATTGGGATACAGGAGGGGTTGCAGGGATTTCGGTTGTGAGCTAGGGCAGGAGGGGACTGATCTGGGCTAGGGAATTGGGGTGCTGGATCTGGGAAGAAATATAGGTACAGGAGGAGTACAGAGGATTTGGGTATGTGGAATAGGGGGTAGGAGTGGGGGGCAGAGGCTTGGGGGAAGGAGGGGCTGGGATGCCAGAGGCAGGCTCTGGCCAGAAGACTTACCAGCCAGCAGCCATCCCAAATCAGCCTCACTGACTGCCAGTGTTCCCTCTAAGCTGTGCAGCAACCCAGCTTCACAGGTCATTAATCAGTCCCGCCCAGTCAGTCAGCTCCCTGCAGGGATCCCTGAGCTTCTGACTAGGTGGGGCTGACTAATCACTTGTGAAGCTGTGCTGCTGTGTAGCTTAGAGAGAACACAGCTTGCCCCACCCCACACAGGTTGCAGCCATGTGCTCTGGAGCCCCTTGTGCTTTGTGGCTGCCTGTTACTGAAACAGGAAGCTCCCATTGGCTGGTTTCTGGCCAGAAAGCAGTCAATGGGATTGTGCTGGGGGCAGGAACAGTTCCTAAAGCTTTCCCTCCTCCACCCCGGACTCACAGTTTTTAAAGAAAAACTCCCTCGCAGCCAAGTTTCTGAGCAGTGTGCTGTTGTGGCGAGGCAGGCGGGACAGATCCAGTGGCTTGGCGGGCCGGATCCGGCTCACGGATTGTATTTTGCCCAGGCCTGGTCTAGTGGCAAACCAGGGAAATGAAATCAGTTTTCCCAAGTCATAGATTCATCTCTACTTCCCTATTTAGTTCTTCTCTGTAGGGACGACTCTCCAGATCAGTACATGCAACACCTTGCACAATGGGCAACATGAGCACCATAGTACAGATCTTGGTGGTTGCTCTTCAGGACTGTCGCCTTCATTGCACACGGACTTCATCGCAAGTGCGTCATGAGGAAAATGTCTGGAGGAGGTTTTAATCACCCCTGGGAAATAACAAGGGCAGTAAGGGAGAAATGTGGAGAAAAAAGAGGAGACGATGTCTCCAGTATGTTCTTTTTTCTCCGATATCTTCTGCATGAGACGCAATGAAAAATGAGCAGTGGCAGTGGCAGCCCTTGACAATGCAGTCACTGAGGACGGCTGTAGTTTATTCCATCTAAGTCAATATAGCAGGATATGCCATTCAGAGAGCAGTTCAATATCCCAGCCAGTTCTATCATTAGAATCAACTGCAGTCAATATCTGGGAGGAACCTCAGCGTATTTTCATCAGCGCCAGTCAATGCCTGGGAAAGCACAACCATGTGATCATCACTGCAGGTCAATGCTATTGTTCTGCTGCAATGCTAGTTAGTATGTTGGGAATATAATGGGCTCCAGCATCATGGCAGGTCACTGTCCATGACCCAGGAAGTGGCCAAAACCTCCGCCTCTTTGAGGCTGCCAGTCATCCACTGGGGTTGCCATGATGCAGGTTCCAATACAAGTGGAGGTGCATGTAGCCAGGAATGGTCAAAGCCTAGGTATAGACCCCAGCACTTTGAAGTAAGCAGACTTCCTCTCACCTTGCTTTACCCTCTCAATAGAGGCGTCTCTGCCACTCCCCAATATTCTGATGGGGCATTGGCAATGCTTGGTGGCCAGACCGAGGACTAGCAACACCAGGGTTGCTGCAAGTCATGGTACAAGGGCTGCAAAGCTGTGCACAGGGAGTGCAGCTCTGGAATAGCAGGGTGTGTGAGAGGTCAGGAGAAAGGTTTCAGCAACGCTCCGCATGGTGCACATGCCTGGAGCAGCCAGGAGTGCCAGAGGTAAGGGACATGCATTGGCAGAGCTGTGCACGGAGCCCAAGGCTGCACTACCAGGCAGTGTGACACATTCCAAGGTGCAATCCACACCAGTGAGGGACTGTGTCACCATGTACCTTGTAATCCCTGAGCGTCTTAAAAAGCTCTGCGGCTGCAGCACCCTTGTCTGGAGGCTTCCTGCAATGAGCACCTGTGGGTTAGGCCGCTCGGGCTCATCAAGTCTGGTTCCAGAAGCCTGCCTCCAGCACACTAGGCCACTCTCGTCTCTGTCACCATTGCCATACATGGGGCGACCCAGACACACTCCCATTCCCAGGATCTTTGTCATTTTGAATGGGTTCCCCATCCCCACACCCCCCAGTGATGCCACTGATCAGTGTGCTATTGCTGTCTATTGCTGTCTCGCATGACATCTTTTACACACGTGTTGTGGCATTAGTGAGTTGGGACACTGGTCAGGCCGTCTGAAACTTGCTACCAGATGCCAGCGAGACCCTTGGCCTCTTCCACTGGGTTCCCGAGTGCAAGACTGGACTGGAACAGCAGGGAGAGCTGCATTTCCTGAGCCTCTCCTGAAGAGTTCTGAACTGTGCTGTGCTGTGCAAAGGAGAAAGGGAAACCCGAGCTTGTTTCCACTAGTGACCCATTTCGCCACGAAGAGCATTTCTCAGAGCAGCAAAGGAGGCCCGGTCGCTTGTGCCACGATGTGGTGGAACCATGGTCCCAAGTGAAACACAGGCACTGGGGAAATCTGGGCCACACTGTCTGGTTCTGTTACATACCGAAAATGCAGGGTGGGGGAAGAGAGACTAGCGGGACCTGAATTTCTGGTCTTCACAGGCGCCAACATGGCAGCTAAGTAAAGATTCTCATTGAGTGTGCGACATACAGCACCAGAGCCATTAACACGGGGAGGAGAGCTAACGATTCGTAACGAAAACATGCATTTCTCAGAGACCAGGTGGCCAGCCCCTTCCTCACCAGGGCTACATTTAACTGCAGTCCAGTGCTCTTTTTTAAACCAACTATTAATATTTTATGACCATCTCCAGGGCAAGGAATTAGCTTCACTCTCCAGGATGGACCTTAATATCTGACTTGCCATTTTTATTGCTAATCAAAATGCTTTATAGGGATGGCTGTGAAATCTGGAGGTGCTTTGGCTATGTGCCTCATAGCTTGTGGGCATCTGCCTGTTTCGGTCCCTTTACAATGCAAGGGGCTGTGCTACTCATCAGTCTTACTCAGATGAGAGGAGAAGCTACAGACCCCACTTGAGAGCTGGGCCCCAGTGCACTGGGAGTTCTACACGCAGGTAATAAAATAGAGTCCCTGCCCCTTGCCACTCACTGGCTAACTGGACAAGGCAGAGAGAGGGTGCAGAATGTGCACTGCCTTAGCAAAGGCCAGGGCTCCCCATGCACTCACGAAGGGAGTCACACAGGAATCACCTCCCTGCAGAAGGCCAGTGTGCACTGGGAGTGACAGCTACATTCTCCTGACAGAGCTGAGCCTGCTTTAGCCAGAGATTCACAGATTCCAAAGCCACTGTGACAATCTAGTCTGACCCCCTGTATAAGGCAGGCTGGGGAACCTCCCCCAGATAATTCCTCCAGCAGGTCTTTTAGGCAAACATGCTAGTAATGGGGAACCCACCACAGCCCTTGGTTAATTACTCTCACAATTAAAAAGCCACCTTATTTCCATGGGGGTGGGGGTATCTGAATCTGCCAAGGCGTCATTGCAATGGGCTTTGTTTTCTGCTGAACTAACCAACCAAATGCAAATAGACAATGATTAACTGGGAATCCTTCTTTATATTCCACTAGATGATTTATCCAGGGTTGCTCAGGAAGGAGGGGTTCAGGATGCAGGCTGCCCTGGGGAGAGAGGACTACCCTAGCCTCTCTCACTGCTGCAGTTTGGGGCCAAGTGAGAAGCACCTCTCCATGGCCACTGCAGCTCCATTGGGAACAGCCAGGGGAGGCGTGCATGTCCCTAGGCTGGCTGAGGCAGGTCCAGAGTTGTCTGCTCCCCAGCCAAAGTGAGGAATGCAGAAAACTGTGCACTTTCCCCTCACTCCCTAATGGAGGGGAACAGCCAGCAATGTTACTATATGAATGCAGGGGCTTCAGGACTGGGGCAGTCCCTGACAGGGGGAGGGTACCCCCAGCCAGCCCCTTCCACCCGCCTGGTGATTCTGTCTTTGCATGGATTTATGAGAAGCAATCCCACTCCAGTCACAGCCCATTTTCCCAGCACAACCAAATCCTGACCTTGCTTTCAGTTAGGATAAGAGGCAGCTGCCTACCAAATTTGGTGGTTCTAGCTCTTACTGTTTAGGGGGAGTTCTAGAACAGACAGACAGACAGACAGACAAACTCTCTTAGAGAAATAGTATATAGAGGTGACATTGATACTTACCAAATCAGGTACTTCCATCTCCCTCCGTCCCACTGTGATCAGGGACATTTGTTTTGGTCAGGAGCTATTTCTGTGATGGATGGAATCGAGAGACATGAGAGGTGGGTGTCAGTCTCAAGTGCAGCCTCTGGAGTGGTGACAGCTGTGCTTCTAAATGTCCATATCTTGGCTACACTTCTGCATCACTCTGCAGTTCTGAGGGCTGATTAATAACTGCGAAGCTACCTCTGCTGAAGAGCTATGTTCGAGCCCTGGCCTCCAGCTTTTAATCAATATACCTTGCCCCCAGAATTATTTGTACAGAAAGAAAGAGCTGTGGATTCCATCCCTTCACCTCCAGGAATCCAGATCTAAATAGCTGGGCCTGAGTTGCCATGGAATGATCCCTTGCAGAAAGGGTTCCATGCTCCCTGATCTGCCTCAGCTGCTGAGAGGCACTAGCGAGGCAGGTCTTTAAAGGGGCCCTGGGAAGTCCTTGCTTTCCCCTCTTTACTTTAACCCCCGGCTGAAGTGTGAAAATAAACTTACTTTCCCTGTTGCTGCAATTTTCTCTTTTCCCATTTGAAAAACCTCCGTTCCCTCCTGTCTCTTTTGCCTTAGCTCTATTATTTAAGTATTAGGGTGTAGTCCCTCCTGGGGTGCTAGATACCCTGCCTTGCTCAGGCTAGATCCACAAAGGCACGTAGGTGCCTTTCAACCTTGTGGGGCCCGGGGGGGATATCTCTTATAGCTTTTAGCCTGGTGATCAGCGCCCTCACCCAGGACATGGGAGGTGAGTGTTCAGCTCCTGCCTCTGGGGCTTCTTCAGTCTCTCCTACTGAAGCTGCTCCACTTTGTATTCATCGAGCGGGGACTGGGACCTGGCTATCCCATGTGACTGCCCTGACCATGGCTTCATCAGCTCATTCCCCATCTCTTGCACAGCCCCAGTGAAGAGTCAATTATTTCATATGCAACAGAACAGCTTCCACAGGGGAGACAGTGAGCCTCTCCTCAGAACATCCACCAGCCTGGGCAGAGGCACTCCCCTGGGATAGAAAAGACTCATATCCCTGCTCCAAGTCAGGCCAAGTGGGGCCTTGATAACAGATCTCAGTGGCACCTAAAGGTTGGATGTAGGTGCCTGAAGTGGCGGTTAGATTCCTAAATCCCTCTATGGGTCTAGCCCCCCAGTTCAGTGGCTATTCTATTATTAGCTCTAATTATACAGAGTGGAAGAGGCAATTAACTGAGATTCCTACTCGCTTCCAGTCAGCTGATGAAATGAGACCTAATGAACCCCATTAACCTGCTTCATACCCTTCAAAGGAAAGTTTGCTTCAAAAAAAATCACTTTCAAATCCAGCCCTTGCCATAGGGCCTCTTGAACATTTTTTGTAGGCTCAGACACATCACAAGTGGGACACTGGTAATAACTCACTGTCGGTATTTAAAACTAACCTTGTGAATCCTTAAGTGATTTACTGATGCTGCAGGAAACTTGTCTGAACACAATCAATGCACCATCACAAAGCATGAGGGCAGCCCAGAATTTAGTGTGTGTAAATATAGGTTCCATGGATCATTCACAAGGGGTGCATCTAGACTGGCAAGATTTTGCGCAAAAGCAGCCGCTTTTGCACAAAAACTTGCCAGCTGTCTACACTGGCCACTTGAATTTGCGCAAGAACACTGACAATCTAATGTAAGAATACTTGCGCAAGAGAGCCAGTGTAGACAGGGAAGAACTGTTTTGCGGAAAAAAGCCCCAATGGTGAAAATGGCGATCGGGGCTTTCTTGCGCAAAATCGCGTCTAGACTGGCCACGGATGCTTTTGCGCAAAAGCACTTTTTGCACAAAGGCACCCATGCCAATCTAGACACTCTTTTGCAGAAATGCTTTTAACGGAAAAACTTTTCTGTTAAAATCATTTCCTCAAAATCATGCCAGTCTAGACGCAGCCAAGTTGTTTTACTGGGCAAGAGCCTCCCTCCCTCTTAATACATTGAATAGAGAAAGTTTTGTATGAATGTTAATAACCAAAGGAATCGAAGGGATCTGGGAATTCAGGGATAGATTTTTAAAGGCATATAGGTGCCTAAAGATTCAGATAGGGAGATATGCAAAAGTACCTTGGTGCCTAAATCCCAATGATAGCCAATGGGACTTAGGGCCCCACTTCCTTTAGGTTTCTGTGACATGCCCATGGCTCATGATTTGCTCAAGGATATGTAGGAAGAGTGTAAGGGAACTAGGACTTATAACCACATCTCTTGAGCCCTATGAGGTTAACCATAGCCACATAGTCTCCATATACATAGGCCAGCACAGAAGAGAACATCTGGTGTTTCTTTCCTTGTGCAGCTCTGCTCCTGACTGAAGACAAAGCTGGCTCTGTGTCTGGAGCTGAAGAAAGAAACTCAGGAAGAACTTCTGAGCCAAGAAGATCCATTCATCCTTCTTTGCATCTGTTCTCCAAAGAGCAGAGACTCCAGGGCGCAGGTTCACGCTGCAGTGAGAACGTTATAACCAAAGCTGGGCTGGAAGAGGGGGACTCATGGCTCATGGCTTTCACAGCCCCAGAGCCCTACAGCAGCTCTCGGTCCTTCCTCGTTTTCAGCCATCTCCTTGTACTAGAAGTGCTCCTTTCTAATAAGCTCTGGACACTAGCTGGCCCATTAAATGAAATACATGTCCTTTTCCTTCCTTCTGTCCTCGCCAGGGACAGATGAGCTGGTGTGGATCAAGTCCCACCTCTCTGCCAGGGTGGATGTGGCCATGTCCTTGCTAGGGTTTTACTTTATATTTTTTAAGAGTCAGCAAGAACCAACTCTCATGCGGTTCAGCCACCAAGTTGCATCATGTGATAGAGGAGAAACATTCTGTGCATGCTCTGTCATGGAAACTTTACTTTTGTTCTTGCCTGTGATGCTGAACAAGCATATTATTAGTATCCTCATCTAGTTCCTTCTTCTATCCCATACTCTGCCTTACATGCCACATGGCCGCTTTCGTTCCAGAGTTTCCCAATACATTGACAAGCTAGTATTCATATCAGCTCTGAAATGCAGCCACCTTTGCAGGAGAGGAAATTTTCACCAAAATGTAAAGCAATGGCACCTGTAGTAGGAAAAGAGCCTGAGATCTAGGCCCTTGTATCAGAGCCTGGGGCTTGGGCTACAGTAGTGGTCAAAGCTTTGCTAATGTAAAGCAAAGTCTGCAAGAGATGGCTGTAAGAAGGAATCAAGCACTGCCCCTACAGTGCCTACTGCTATTGATCATGCCTGGTTTATTTCATTCCCTCCCCACACCTGTCTGCAAGTCAAAGCAAAACTGCAGCCACATTCATCATTTCAATGTCAACTGCTTTGCAAAGTCCCACGGGGCCTGGTTTTGTCTTTAACGTGAAGCCTTCTCCTGCAGGGCCCCACACACCTGAGGCAGCACTGAGTTAATGCGGTTCTAGCATGGTTAACAGCATCCACTGGAACGATATTGGATGTGCTGTACTTCGTATCTGGAAGTTATCCTCTACTGTACTAATGCAGAGGTCTCCTGCTCCTGCACACATCCCTCAGCAGCCCCCGCCACCACCAGTGCCATCCCACCAGCCCCTCTAGAAATGAGGAGGAGAAATACTGTTGTAGTAGCACGAGCTTATCCCTTCTCCTGCAACCGGTCACAAGTCATCACTGGCCCACATGATCATAGACTCACAGAACACTAAAACTGGAAGGGACTTCAAGAGGTCAAGTCCTGTCCCCTGCCCTCACGGCAGAACCAAGCACCGTCTGGATTGTCCGTGGCAGGTGTCTGTCTAACCTGCTCTTGAATATCTCCAGTGATTGAGATTCCACAACTCCCCTAGGCAATTTTTTCCAGAGTTTAACCACCCTGACAGTTAGGAACTTTTCCTAATGTCCAACCTAAACCTCCATTGCTGCAATTTAAGCCCATTGCTTCTTATCCTATCCTCAGAGGCCAAGGAGAGTACTTTTTCTCCCTCCTCATAACACTTTTTTAGGTACTTGAAAACAGCTATCATGTCCCCTCCCAGTCTTCGTTTTTCTAAACTAAACAAGCCCAGTTATTTCAGTCTTCCCTCATAGGTCATGTTTTCTAGACCTTTAATTATTTTTGTTGCTCTTCTCTGGACCTTCTCCAATTTTTCCACATCTTTTTTGAAATGTGGTGCCCAGAACTGGACACGATACTCCAGTTGAGGCCTAATCAGAGCAGAGTAGAGCAGAAGAATGACTTCTCGTGTCTTGCTCACAACACTCCTGTTAATGCAGCCACCCCCTGGCATTCTCGAGCTATACATTTATACCCCTCCCTGGTCATTTGTCCAAGTTTCCACTTTTTGTAAGCTTCTTTTTTGTGCTTAAGTTCACCAAGGATTTCCCCTGTAAGCCAATCCGGTCTCCTACCATGTTTGCCTCTCTTGCTACGCATTGGGATGTTTTTTTTCTGTGCCTTCAATAAGGCTTCTTTAAAATACTGCCAGCTGTCCTGGACTCCTTTCCCCTTCATGTTAGCATCCCAGGGGATTCTGCCCATCAGGTCTCTGAGGGAGTCAAAATTTCCTTTTCTGAAGTCCAAGGTGTGTATTTTACTACTCTCTTTTCTTTCTTTGGTCAGGATCCTGAAATCTACCATCTCATGATCACTGCTTCCGAGGTTGTCACCTACCTCTACTTCCCCTATTAGTTCCTCCTTGTTTGTGAGCAGAAGGTCAAGCTGCGCAAGGCCCCTGGTTGGATCCTTCAGCACTTGTACCAAGAAGTTATCCCCAACATTCTCCAAAAACTTCCTGGATTGCCTATGTACTGCTGTACTGGTCTCCCAACAGATGTCAGGGTGATTCAAGTCCCCCATGAGAACCAGGGCCTGCAATCTGGAAGCTTCTCTCAGTTGTCCGAAGAAAGTCTCATCTACCTCATCTACCTGATTCGGTGGCCCGTAGTAGACACCAACCACAACATCACTGCTGTTGTTTGAACCTCTAAACTTAACCCGTAGACTCTCAGCAGTTTTTTCTCCCTCTATATACTGGAGTTCAGAGCAATCATAGTGCTCTCTTACGTATAGTGCAACTCCTCCTCCTTTTCTCCCCTGCCTGTTCTTCCTGAACAGTTTATACCCTTCCATGACAGCGCTCCAGTCATGCGAGTCATCCCACCAAGTCTCTGTTATCCCAATTAAATAATATTTCTTGGACTGGGCCAGGGCCTCCAGTTCTTCCTGTTTGTTGCCCAGGCTTCTTGCATTAGTGTACAAACACCTCAGATAACCAGTTGATCGCCCCATCGTCTCCATTCGAATCAGGGGTCCTCCTCTCTTGCTCGTTCCTCTTTGCATTCCTTCCCGGTATCCGACTTTCCCATTCCCCTCGGGTTTTGGTCACCATCTCCCAATGAACCTAGTTTAAAGCCCTCCTCACTAGGTTTGCAAGCCTGCCCGCGAAGATGCTCCTTCCTCTCTTTGTTAGGTGGATCCCATTTCTTCCTAACAATCCTTGTGCCCGGAACAGAGTCCCATGGTCGAAGAAACCAAAGCCCTCTCTGCAACACCACCTGCGCAACCACGCATTTACTTCCTCAATTCGACGATCCCTGCCCAGTCCTTTCCCTTCAACAGGGAGGATGGACGAGAACACCACTTGTGCTCCGAATTCTTTGATCCTTCTTCCCAGTGCTACATAATCCGCAGTAACCCGCTCAAGGTCATTCTTGGCCGTATCGTTAGTTCCCACATGGAGAAGCAGAAAGGGGTAGCGATCCGAAGGTTTGATCAGTTTTGTAAGCCTCTCAGTCACATCCTGAATTCGAGCTCCCGATAAGCAGCACACCTCTCGAGATTCCAGGTCCAGATGGCAGATGGATGGCTCAGTCCCTCTTAGGAGGGAGTCCCCGACCACCACCACCCATTGTCTTCTTTTGGGGGTGGTGGTCGTGGAACTACGCATCCCATACCTTCCACTAGATGGTGTTCCCTTCCGGTTTCTTCCTTGTGAGGTCCCTTCCAAAGCATTCACCACTGCAGAGCCTGTGGAGAGAGCCTGAAAGCGATTACTTACCTCTATAGCATTGGGGGATTCCTGTGCTGGCCTTTTTCCCCTTCTAGAAGTTACATGCTGCCAGTTCTCTTCCTGGTCCCGTACTGGCCTCTCTGGCTCTTCCTCCTGCCGTGCTTGCAGGATTAAATGCTGCCTTCTATCCATTCTTTCTTCCAGGAGGAAGACAAACATGGCACATGCTGTGCAGGTAATAACAGCAGACCTATCAGCATCCATACCTGCTGTCCTGGAAAAAGGATTTAAAAGAAAGGCAAGAGAACCTCGCGCCCTTCCCTCTCCCCTTCCAAACTCCCTCTCTAAACTCCCTGTTAGCACTCACCTGTTCACAAGCTCCTTGGTCGCTTGCTCGCTGCTTTATAAAGTCCTGGACTGCCTGAAAGTCCCTCCCCCTACCAAGGCTCAGCCAATCAACAGAGGCCTCTACAATTCAAACTTTAATGAGAAGCCAACAGTTTCCACCTGCCAGTCACAGCACATACTCCATGAAGTGGAGGGGGAGGGGGAAGGGGAAAAAAAGCCTCACTCACAAACACAGGGAAAAAAAACCCTCACTCACAAACACAAGCTCAGCACACAGCAAGAAAGCCCCAAACACAACACACACTGCAGACAGCTTGTCTACCCCTCTGAAGTAAGACCATAGTCTGTGATCAATGTTCTTTCTAATCTTTTCCATCCAGGTGTAGAATAATTTGTATGTGCACCAAGGCATGTGTGAATGTGCACCACCAATAGAAACACAAAACTAGCTGTGGGCTCTCTGCTACTCAGCTGGGTGGCATTTGAATGTCTCCTGAGTGGATGCACAATTCCACAGCTTTCAGGGAACACTGCCTGTGACTGGGACTGGCCCAGAATCTCTCTCACTCCCACATCCCTGCAGCTGAAAACAAGAGCAAGAAAATTGAAGCAATGGCACCGCAAGGAACAACAAATCCATTGTCCTGCTACAAATGTTGGTGTTGCATGAAATGGTTCCGTCTGATCAAGCATCAGGTGAAGTCCTGGCCCACCTGCAGTCAGTGACTCCGTTAGAACCAGGATTTCATCCAAGAGGTTTGCCAAGGGTTCACAGAGGTGCAGAGCTGTCTGAAGATGAGGCCTGATAGGAAAGCTCACTACACATGTGGAATCCTGCACTAGGCAACGTTCTAGAAGCGGACAAGGGAGCTGGTTTTCCATTCTCCAAGCTGGCGTGGCACGGTTTGTTGCATGGCAGGTTCTCCACCTTTTTCTGTCTGAGCCACCCTCTTCCACCCAACATGCTATAAAAACTCCACGGTCCATCTGTACCACGATAGCTGGCTTTTCTGCAGATAAAGTCTGTAATCTTTAGTCAGTAGATTAAAAGCTGTATGAAAACGACACTTAGTTACACACATACTATAAAATAAAGCATACTATTTTTGTTCTAATTTGCGTGAAACTTGTTTCTGGCCAAGCTGGGTCAAGTAGGCTGGAACAATTTTTATTGTGGAGGTGCTGCTGATGGAAACCATGTGCTTGGTATTTGTTGTTTGTTGTTACTGCTGCAAGCAGGGGGGTTGGCAGCACCCCAGCGCTCATCATTCCAGCACCACAGTCCAGGGTGGCCAGCTGAGTTGAGTCAGGAAGCGGGGAGTGATGCCCCCTCTCTGAACTCTGCTGAGCGGGGCTAATGCTAAAGCTAAAGCCCCAGTTTATTTTGGCAGCCCCCCGAAACTTGTTGGGGGAAGGGTGCAGAACCCCAGCTGAGAATTGATGTTATGTGGGACAAGGCATCAGGAAACCTGTGATCTCTTCCCAGCTTTGACATTAACTTCCTATGAATCCTGGAGCTAGTCCTTTTGCCATTCTGTGCCTCGGTTTCTCTCTATAAAACAGACATTGTGCTGCTTACCCACCCCCCTCCACCCAGCACGCAGCACTCTGAGGTCTGAGGCCTTTTAAAAGTCACTAGTGATGTGGGGTGTCCCCATTTCAGATGCCCAGCTTGAGAGCTAGTTTTCAGAAAGCTCTGAGTACCCACCCTATGCAAGTCAGGTACCTTAAGGTGTCTCTAGTTGGGCACCCCAGGGGCTAATGGATGGAAAACTGATATAATAAATGCCTCCAGGGAGAGATGGTCTTTTTTTTGGAACCTGAGTTGTGCTCAGTGCATTCACCCTGCGATGCCTGAAGCAGAATGATGAAGTTCCAAGAGCATCCTTGGAGCTAATTCTTCCATTATAGCAGCTGTTGGTGCTGTTTGGAAAGCCCATAAAAATGGCTTAGGAAAAAGGTCCTTTTTACATTTTTTGAATGGAAAATGTTGGCACGTTCATGCCAAAAGAAATGGAAACTGCTCTTTGTATTTTAGTTTGAAGCACCATTTTGAGATGAAAAGTTTCATTTCAAGACATTTCTCCTTTTGAGTTTTTCACTGGGCAAATGAAACAATGTGATCGAAATCAGCCTCAGTTTTTACAAAGACATTTTCCAATGGGAACATGTTTCATGTGAAAAAATTCCAGCAAGCTCTAATCTCCTGCTGTTCAACGCTGCTATTTTCAAGGGCTGGACCATGGGGCTTGCTTGCCTTTTGTGAAGAATTTGCAAGAGCTGCTCTTTCACATTTAAAGGATCCCAGACAAATATAAGGTGAAATGACATTCATAAAGAAAGAAAAAGAGTTTCAAATGAATCCTTCTTTTGCTGCTGCTTGCACCTCAGTTGTAACCTCTTCAAAGTTTCTCCTCTCATGAAAATGAATCATTAGCGTTCAAATAAGTGATGCTTGAGCCTTTGATTAATATTACTGGGGAGCGCCTACGCATGATTGAAGTGAGATAACACAATAAAGGGAAGGGGACTTTGCACCATTATTATGGAGAGTAAGTGCTGCTACAAACCTGAGAGCTGCATCAACTTGTCTAATGTAATAAATGCTTCCCCGGGTGGAAATGTGTTGAATTAGACTTCAAGATGTCAGGCTTCAGTGTTCAAAAGATTCCAAGCTTTACAGGGTGCATTGTGACTGTGAGCCTAATATAGCAAAATGCTGGAAGGTAACACTTCCCCACCGAGCAGGGGGTGGCAGGACTGACTACGTGTTTGTTAGTGGCTGATGTTCTTAAGACTCGTGTCAGCAAAGTCATAAGAGCAGAAGAACGTAGCTAAATGAAGCTAGAGCTAGGAAGTGTAAGCTCACGGTTACCGCACTTGACTGTGCTGTGAGGGTGGGGCTCTGTCCCTGTAAGGCACATGATCTAGTCAGTGAGCCAGTGAGCTGGTCAAAACGTTTCAGACAAAGCTTGAGCCCTGCAGATTCTGCGCCACCGAAACACTTCACTAACTCCGGGCTAATTTGCCAAAAACTTTCAGTTCATAAAAAAAATCTGAAAAAAACCCAAAATGTTTCATTGTGACATTTTTCAAAACAAAGCATGTTGATTTTTCAATTTGAGATCTTGAATTTTAGTTCCATTGTATTTTTAAAGATAATTTTGGGCCTTAAGCAAACAGTTTTTGGCTTTTTCAGTTCACGCAATTTTTTTTAAAAGATTTCTGATCAATCCAAAATGATTTTTTTTAATTTTTCAATTTAGCCCAGCCCAAAAACTCAGTTGCTGACCTAGCACTATTAAGACCATGTGTAATCCTGCTGAAGTTAATGAAGCCATTGATGGGCTTAAAGTTAATTTTGTGTTCCATGAATTGAGGCTTTAAAATCTATGAGCTTGTCTGCCTGGAGAAACTGACTGGAATAAGCCATTGCAGATCAAATTACTCTGGAATAGCTTCCTGCATAAAGACTATTCTGCAATGAAAGTGATTTTATTCTGGACTAATTGGTGCACTTCCAAAACGGAGTAATCATTCTGGAATTAAATCACATTTATTTCAGAAGAGAGTATCCAAATGTGGAACTATTTTGGTCAATTTTCCTCTGCAGACAAACCCTCTGTCTCAGCTCCTACACTGGCAGAAAAGATAATATGCTTTTGGCTGCAAAGAGATGTTGTGAGGATACATTCATTAATATATATGAGATGGGTATTGTCTTGCTGGGTGCCCTATAAAAACATAGCTAAGGAGTAGATATAGAGCACATGGGAACCACCTATTTGTGTTCTAAATTGTGCTCATTTTGTTGTGCTAATGATATTTTAAAGGAGTAGCAGCAACTGGTAACATTTTCCAAAATAAGCTGTTAAATGTGCAGCGTGAAATTAAGAATACTATCCATTATATTTAATAACCAGACCATGATAAATTATCAAAGTCAGGTTTCCTTCTGAACTTGAAATTCAATCCAAAGGCATTGAGGTGTATGAAATGTCTAGCAGGCTCACTCCACTTCTGTCCAAGCTTCAGAAGAAGTTGGATCAATTTTTTTGCCAAATTCCTTCAAGGCATGTGGTTGACAGGGAATGATGTGTGGTTACAGCTGGGTGAAGATATAGTTACTCAATAGTTTTGCACATGGGCTGCATGCGGAAGGGTTTGCTATTCTGTTTGTCTTCCAAGAATTTGTGCATGTTGGCACTTGAATTGTGCATTTTTCTCAGCCTGATTTCACTGCATCTGGGAGTCATCTGGAGTATGTCTACACAGCAACATTATTTTGAAATAACTTAGTCCGCATCTACACAGCAGGCAGTTATTTCAAAATAATGTTGAAATACTGTCGTGCTGGAGGACTGCTTACTAAGACTCCTGTGACCCACATTGTACGAGAAGTAAGGGAAGTTGGAGGAAGAGTCCTCTATTTCAGAATAAGTGCTGTGTAGGTGCTCCCAATTTCAATTTCAAAATAAGCTATGCAATTGATGTAACTCAATTTGCATAGCTTCTTTTGAGTTAAACCCTGCTGTGTAGCCGCACCTATGCAGTCTTCTGGTATTTCTGTTCCCAAAGGGTGGAAACACTATGCTGAAAAACTTAGTCATTTCAACTCCATAAATTGTTCTCTGGTTCCAGTAAAGCTTGTAAAAAAATCCAAATGCCAATATATGGGTTTAACCAAACACTAAGATATTTTGATGTATTCAGATCTCAGTAAATGCCCCCTTTTTATTTTGTAATTTGGGTTTTTTGCATGATTTCAGTTCCCATCATGTCAATGGATTCAGACAAATTTTGCTTGAGAATGTTTTTGTTTAATCTGAACCTGAAGTGGAAAGAAAGACCCAGGAGGCTTGGACTCAGGGGAACAAAAAACAGAAGGAAAAATTCCCCTTTGTCTTGTGAAGTAACTAGTTAAAATGATGATTACCATCACGCGGCCCTAAGAAATCATATGTGCTCAGGTGATCTATGAAGGATCTAAAGTAAAATCACTGTAGTTTCAAAATGTGATTTTGTTGGCTGGTGTTTTCAAAAGGGCCAGCAGGGGTGAGGCACTTAAATCTCATAGTCACTGAGCTCTTAACTCTCTGAGGGTATGTCTAGACTGCATCCCTCTGTCGGCAGAGGGATGCAGATTAGGCAGGTCGACACTGCAAATGAGGCAGGGATTTAAATATCCCATGCCTAATTTGCATGAGCTTGCTGGCTCATGTTTTGGGGCCACTGGGTCAGGAGCACTGACTGCTGGCTCTGGGTTGGCAGGCTTGGAGCCTTTAAGGGCGGGAGGGAGAGGAATGTTCTTGGTTGAGGCTGGAGTGGCCACCAGGGCACCCTGGGAAGGCTGGAGATCCCCTATTTTGAAATAAGTGTCTACACAGCACTTATTTCGAAATAGCAATTTCAAAATTGACGTTATTCCTCGTGGAATGAGGTTTACCAATTTCGAAATAAGCCCTCCGCTATTTCGAATTAATTTCGAAATAAGGGAATGGCTGTGTAGACACTAGGATAGTTATTTTGAAATAATGGCTGTTATTTCGAAATAACTTTGCTGTGTAGACATACCCTTATATCGAAATAGGGGGCCTCCAGCCTTCCCAGGGTGCCCTGGTAGCCACTCCAGCCTCAACCAAGAACATTCTTCTCCCTCCCCGCTCCCTGGAACCTTTAAAGGGGTTGACTCTGGCCACAGTGCCTGTGCCAGCCTGGCCACCAAAGGCCACATACGAACCCAGGAGCAGGTTTGCATGACAATCAAGTTGGTCCGGCGAGACCCCCAACCCTGAGCCCTAAGCTTCCCCTCCCCCTTCTTCTCCTTGCTTCCCCCTTCCAGCTCCCTCCTCCCAGGTTTCCCTCTCCCCTCTCCCACCCTCTCTCTTCCCCTCTCCCGCTTCCTTTCCCCAGTCTCACCAGAGTTTCATCCCCTCCCCCCCCCAGTTTTGTTAAATAAAGAGAGTTTGTGTTCATGAAAATACATGTATTTTATTTGACATCAGGAAGGGGGGCTAGGGAGGGGTAAGTGGAAGGACGTGAGGGAGGAATGAGGCACAAGCCCCCAATGGGGCAGACCAGGGAGGCTCTTAGTGCTCCTCAGGGTGGAAGCTCTCCCTCAGGGCCTCCTGGATACTGACAGCCCCCCGATGGACCTCCCGGATGGCAGCCTGCAGAAAGTGCAGCCAGGCTCACCGCAACGTGTCCAAGAAAAGCACCAGAGTGCCCAGGGACAGCTCTGGCTCCATGTTGCAGAGTGCTGTGGTGTCCCGAGTGAGGGCAACCAGAGCACACAGAAACAAAATGCTTTGCTGTTCCTCATCGAGATAGGCAAGCAAGCAGGGAAAGCTGAGAACCGGCTGTTCGGGGGGGTCCCTTTAAGCACAGACGTCAGATAGCCTCAGGCAGCAGCCACACAAAGTAACTCCTGACCTGATGCCCTGCTGGACCTGGTTCCGGCCGGCCTTAAATGCAATTCAACATCCAGTCAGTATGGACGCACTATTTTGAAATAGCAAAACACTATTTCAAAATGCATTTTGTGTGTAGTCGCGTTATTTCAAAATAAGGTATTTCGAAATAACTATTTCAAAATTAGATATTTCGAAATAATGCTGTAGTGTAGACATACCCTAAGTGTCTACACAGCACTTATTTCAAAATAGCTATTTCGAATTTGGTGTTATTCCTCGTGGAATGTGGTTTACCAAATTTGAAATAAGCGCTCTGCTTTTTTGAATTAATTTCAAAATAGCGGTTTGGCTGTGTAGACGCTAGTAAAGTTATTTCAAAATAACTTTGCTGTATAGACATACCCTTTGTGAAGAGGAATAAGCTTATTTTGAAATAGATATTTTGGGAGTCATTAATTCAAAATAGCTTATTTCGAATAACCTGGTAAGCCTAAAACAGGAGGCACAGCTCAATCCACCTTGTTCTAGGCTGGCTCTTTGCAGACTGGCCGCGGAAGGCTCAGAAGCACTTTCCTGGCAGAGCCGACTACCCTGCAAGCAGCTCCAGAAAGCCCTCGCACTTAAAGCAATCACTTGTCCTCTTACCACAGTTTTCATTACACCAATCACAGGAGGCTCAGTAGAACAGAATTTGGATGAAAGAACCAGGCAGAACGATCCCTATCTGCAGACCAGATGACAGCAATTCTGGGCTCCAGAGCAGAACAGACAATGGGCCCCCTGTGACTCAGTCCGCTTGACATTCTGGTGGTGCTGCGCCTGTACTGCAGGCATGTGCCCACGTCCTTTTTTCATCCATGTAAGCAATACACGTTGGCTACGTCTACACTGCCTTCTCTTGCACAAAAAATATGCAAATGTGGCAAAGCGTTGAATATCGCCGCGCCTCATTTGCATAATTAAAGAAGCTCCGTTTTTGCACAAGAAGCTTTTGCAAGAAAAGGAGCCCTCTACACAGCTCCTTTTTGTGCAAAAACCCCCTCTTGTGCAAGAGCCGTTCTTCCTCTTTTTTTCAGAAAAACGGCTCTTACGCAAGAGAGTTTTTTTGAGCAAAAAGGTGCTGTGTAGACGGCTCCTTTTCTTGCAAAAGCTTCTTGTGCAAAAACTGAGCTTCATTAATTATGCAAATGAGGCATGGCGATATTCTACGCTTTGCCTCATTTGCATATTTTTTTGCGCAAGGGGGGCAGTGTAGACGTAGACGTTGTGTTCATCGAAGTGTGTGCAGATGTGCGCCACCAACAAAACCAAAACCCCTAGAGATAATATATATTTGTAAATAGTTAGCATAGGGATAATTACCCCAGCCAGGACAAGGTAGGCACTTTAGAACTCACTGGTCAAAGAATTAAATTTAAGTGTAAGAGAAATAAAAATTATGAAATGCACTGACCAGTCAAACCCTAAAACAGCACACTTCAAAAGACTAAAACTGCAAAAAATGTGTGTGTGAGAGAGAGAAAATGTGTGTATGTGTGTGTGTGTGAGAGAGAGAGAGAGAGAAAATGTGTGTGTGTGTGTGTGTATGTGTGTGTGTGAGAGAGAGAAGAGGGGGGAGGGAGGGATGGAGAGAGAGGACAGTGTATGTATGTGTGAGAGTGAGACACAGAGACAGGACAGTGTGAGTCATTGGAGCCTCATGTCACCTCCGAGTCCGTTTCCCACCCATTAGCCTTGCTCCCTTGGCTGCAGGCTGCCTCAGGAGACTCAGCCCGGTGACTAGTGACCATCTGTCCCTCTCCCGCAGCTGGTGGAGTTGCAGGGGGCAGTGCATGTGTGGAGACAACGTGCCTGCAGAGCTGCCTGGCTGCGTCTCTCCTCTGGTGCTCCGCCAGCAGCAGCAGGCTGGGGAGTGCTTGTGGAGAGCCGAGCTGCCCAAGGTGAACATGCCCCAGGCCTTGGACCTCCCAACTTTTAAGATGGACCCTTGGGAGGGTCCCAGGAGCAGCAGGAGGGGGCAGCATTGTGGGAAGGGGCATTTGAATCTCTCCTGCCTGGCAGGGCTCCACCAGGCCCTTTGAAATCTCCCAGGCCCCTGGGCAATTGCCCCCTTTGCCTCCACCATCAGCAGGCCTCCTGTCGCCCCACACAACCATTCTCACACTGCCCTTCCCAGCCTCCTGCTCAGGCATTCCAGGCCCGTGCCTGGCTGGCAGCTGACTTGGTGGCTATCAGGGAGGATTGGCTAGTTTCAGAGCCAATTGCCCTGAGCCTGCAAGCTTTGGGACCGAGCATGCTGCTGTCTGGCTGCAGTTGTCAAATGGCCACGGCCCAGTCAGCTCGCTTTGACACACTTCCCTACACACACTTCCTGCAAGCAGATTTCTCTCATTGTCATTGGACCTGAAAGCACCTGAAGCAACAAACAGCTTCAGTGTATCGCAGCACTCGGTTTGCACTTCATTTAAATCCCATGTACCCGTGTTGGGGGAAGCACAGGGGCCTGCTGCAATGTATCAGCAATTATGGGCTCAATAAACATTGGCTGGAGGATCTATGATAACATCTATTACAGCTTTATGAAATATTGATAGCGTCTGAATACATATTGCCTTCTGAGCAGCTCGTTCCGGAGATGTTTAATGAAACACATCTGGCGTTTCATCTGTGAATCTACATGTGGAAAAATGTGCTCTCCCCGAACTGTAATCTAAGAAGGGATTTCCAAAGTCATAAAGAAATGGCATTGAAATGCACCAAGTCTGCCTTCCAAAGTGGGGGTGGAGGGGACAAGGCTAGTTTTATGTGTATTGACTCCATTTTGGAACCCTGTTGGCTTTGGCTAAAATCAACCTCTGCACAGAAAACTGGCTCTTTTAATGGGACCAATAAAAGCCACAATGGGCTGTAACTGCAGTGCTAGGCTAGCACCGAATGGCGGCCTGCTGGAAAACTGATGCATTCATTTTTGCTAAGTCTCTCATCCTCTGGCCATATCTAATGCAATCGAGTACACAGTGGTATCACACACACACACACACACACACACACACACACACACACACACACCCTAGACACTCTCCAAATACTCATATCAATGACACACAATATTACACCCCAGTCACAACACTCACTTTCCCTCCCAGGCCCATATTCATATACATGGCTCACACACATACATACACAAATTCTTCACACACACAACTATAATATACCACAACATCCTTCCCACCCACTCTTCTATTGACTCACAACTACTCGTTTTCTCAATTCCCCTCCAACCACACACACAACCTACAGTAAGCCCTCTGAGCACACATCCATAAGACACAACAGCATCACACACACACACACAGCCCCAAATATCCCACAATAGAAACATTCCCCCTGCAGATGCATATACATAACACAAACCCCTACAAACACTCAAAAAGTCTCTAAACACAGTGCACACACACACACACACAAATATGCTTCACACTGCAGCTGTCACAAAAACCTCTTTTGCCCTACTATGTGCACACCCCTCATATTCAGCATCAGCCCCATCTTGCAAGATACATCCAAAAAAGTGCAAACTGACCAATGAGATGCGGGGAAATGTAGCTGTGCTTCCCGTCTGCCCACCCTTGATTTAGTTGTATTTCTATGGGTTCTTGGAAGGCAATATCCTGGTGGAGGGAAGGTCTATTTGTCTGTCGCAGTCTCCTTGCTGGAGGGAAGCGGCCTGCACAAAGGGGGATGTTCTTCATTGCTCCCAAAGGGCTTAAATCGAAATAACCTATGCAAATTGAGCTACGTCAATGGCATAGCTTATTTCGAATTTGGGAGGAGCTACACAGAACTTATTTCCTAAGGGTATGTCTACACTACAGAGTTATTTCGAAATATCTTATTTCAAAATAGTTATTTCGTAATACGTTATTTTGAAATAACACGTCCACACACAAAATGCATTTTGAAATAGCTTTTTGCTATTTGAAATAGCGCGTCCATACTGAGTGGACTCTGAATCACATTTAAGGCTGGCCGGAACCAGTTCCAGCAGGGCACCAGGTCAGGACTTACTGTGTAGGGCTGCTGCGTGAAGCTATCTGAGGTCTGTGCTTAAAGGGACCCCCCCGGACAGCCAGTTCTGAGGTTTCCCTGCTTGCTTGTCTACCTCGAAGAGGGACAACAAAGCATTTTGTCTCTGCGTGCTCTGGCTGCCCTCACTCGGGACACCACAGCACTCTGCAACATGGAGCCAGAGCTGCCTCTGGGCACTCTGGTGCTTCTCTTGGACACGTTGCAGTGAGCCTGGCTGCATTTTCTGCAGGCTGCCATCGGGGAGGTCCACTGGGGGGCTGTCAGTATCCAGGAGGCCCTGAGGGAGAGCTTCCACCCTGAGGAGCACTAAGAGCCTCCCTGGTCTGCCCCATTGGGCGCTTGTGCCTCATTCCTCCCTCACGTCCTTCCACTTACCCCTCCCTAACCCCCCTTCCTGATGTCAAGTAAAATACACGTATTTTCATGAACACAAACTCTCTTTATTTAACAAAACTGGGGGGGGAGGGAATGAAACTCTGGTGAGACTGGGGAAAGGAGGCGGGAGAGGGGAGAAGAGAGGGTGGGACAGGGGAGGGGGAAACCTGGGAGGAGGGACCTGGAAGGGGGAAGCAAGGAGAAGAAGGGGGAGGGGAAGCTTAGGGCTCAGGAATGGGAGTCTCGCCGGACCAACTTGATTGTCATGCAAACTTGCTCCTGGGTTCGCATGTGGCCTTTGGTGGCCAGGCTGGCAGCTATCTGGCCATAGACAGCCACGTTCCTCCATCTAGTGCGGCGATCATGGACATTGAGGGCATCCCCCCCAAACCTGAATAAGGTCCATGATTTCCACCCTGGACCAGGAAGGCGCCTGTCTTCTCCGGGCCCTGTCAGGCTCCTGGGAGCTGGCAGACTGCTCCTGGGGAGTGGTGGAGGGCTGGCTGCCAGTGGCTTGCTGGCTCATGTTGGGGCCACTGGGTCAGGGGTCCCAGTGGCCATTGCTGGCTCTGGGTTAGCAGGTTTGGAGCTGGCACAGGCACTGTGGCCAGAGTCAACCCCTTTAAGGGCTCCGGGGAGGGGAGGAGAGAGAGGAGTGTTCTTGGTTGAGGCTGGAGTGGCCACCAGGGCACCCTGGGAAGGCTGGAGACCCCCTATTTCGAAATAAGTGTCTACACAGCAAGTATTCGAAATAGCTATTTTGAATTTGGCGTTATTCCTCGTAGAATGAGGTTTACCAAATTCAAAATCAGCACTCCACTGTGTAGATGCTAAGAAAGTTATTTCAAAATAAGGGCTGTTATTTCGAAATAACTTTGCTGTGTAGACATACCCAAATGGAGCACTCTTCCTCCAACTTCCCTTACTCCTGGTTACAGGAGTCAGAGTAAGCAGTCCTCCAGCTTGACAGTATTTCGAAATAACTGCCTGCTGTGTAGATGCGGACTAAGTTATTTCGAAATAATGTTGCTGTGTAGATGTACCCAAAGGGGCCCATGCTGCTTCCATTGAATTCAGTGACAAAACTCCCATTCACTCCTATGGGAGAGAATCAGGCCATAAACAAAGTCCCACAAATCTCCCACAGTTGGGAGTTACACATCTAAGCCCATTCCAACACCAAGAAACTTCTAAGAAAACCCACGTGGCTAATGGAATATCCATTTCCCCCTGAGCCTGTGTGCAACTTAAGTAAAGAATCCAGTGAATGACAGAGCTGGGTGGGAAACAATCTATGGAAGTCAGTCAGTTTTCTTTCCATCCTGCATGTTATTCCAGGTAACATACAAGTTTTGGGTCAAAAAAAAACATTTCATTTCAACAAAATCTAAACATTTCACTTGAGCATTTTAAAATGTTTTTGATTTTTTTAAAAATAAAACTACAGGACATTTTGAAACAAGGTCATTTATAAACAAAACTTTGAAATGTTTCTTTTTTAAATGTCAGAACAAAACATTTTGACTTTTCTGAATATTTTCTGCATTTTTCACCAAAAAAAAATCCAGTTTAGCTTAAACAAGTTCTCCTTAAGAGCTGTTGAAAATATTCTCCATGGCCTAAATTTTTGAAATCTAAAAATATTCCTGTTTCAAATGTTCACCCACCACTACACATAACTGAGTTGTTGTGACACTTAGCCCCTTGTACAATCACCAGATGCAACTGTCACTTTGAAGAAAGCCCCTTCCCCCTTTAGAACAGTCAAATCCATACTCTACTGTCTTGTCCATGTGACATCGTGCGCAGCTGTGCAGAGGTGGTGCAGGATGTGACCCAAGGTTTCTCTATACAGTGCATTAGTCTGCTCAGGAGGGGTATAAATTCTAGCTGCTAGCATGTTGAGCACACTCTGGTCCAGGTGGGTATGCAATTCAAGTTCCTTAGTGCACATTAATGTTTTACTGTTTGAAATGCTTCATGTAGACATGCTCCAAATTAATTTGCACAGATGTGAATTACTACACAAAGTACAAGACAGCGGAAAATAAGCCCTTTTACCCCATTCCATCCCACCCTACC
This sequence comes from Pelochelys cantorii, assembly GCA_032595735.1. Lineage (NCBI taxonomy): Eukaryota > Metazoa > Chordata > Testudines > Trionychidae > Pelochelys > Pelochelys cantorii. The sequence goes on from CM064350.1 coordinate 2,612,129, forward strand.
TGCCACCCTCCATCGTTTGCTTCATATACAGAATAGTCCTTCTACAGCCCCACAAGCAACCTCTTTAGAACTTGTATTTCCATTCCCTCCGCCAAATGCATGCTCTAATGTCCTGGGTTTATATGTAGTCCCGCCTCAGTGGTTCAGCACATTCAGGTTACATGCCAGTTAATAGCCCATTTTGCTTGTTTATAGCTTCCTTGGCATTTTTCCTGGATCTAATATTGCTGTTCTACTTTCTCCTATTGCTCTGGGGCTGCCCTCACCTCAGCTTTGGGAATCATGTGTCATATATGAAACGTGGGATTCAACATGTGGGAACTGACGGGAGAGCATTACCAGCAACAACTACATCAAAAATACATTACAGTAATGCTGGCAAACCTATTTCCTGGCTTCATTTTTTGCAAAGCCAGGTGAATAATTCATAGCAAGTCATTTATACAAAGAGTTTCTCTGCTTTCTCTGCTTGGGAGCTGGCCGCCAGCAAGTTTATGATTTCCTCCAATTTTCATTATTTAGATTTACTCCCAAAATGATTTTTCTGGGGATAATTGGGTGGGGAGCAAATTCTCTGGTCGGAACGAAGCCAACAGAGTTACAGCAGGAGGGGATATAGCTCTTCAACCTAGCTGGCTGGCAAACATTTCAGGGTCTGATATTTGAAATTTGAGCAGTGCTGGTTAGTTTAGTAGGAATACTTGGTCATGTGGTATTGTTTTTGTCCCCTGATTAGAGGACTATAAGTCTTAAGATCAGGTTTCCATAATGCTTATGTACTAACCCTTCCTTTTCCAGGAATATTCTCCAATATTCCATTCAACCTCCCTAGTTCCATGATCAGCCTTGCCCGTGAAAACCATTCCCTGGAACATTCGTGGGGAAGTGTATAAAAAGTTGGCACTCTCGTCAGACACATTTTTTTCATGAAAAATGTATCCTGAAGCTTTTGCACAGCCCTGCAGTTCATGTAACCACCTCTTTGATGTTGTATGACATGAGCCAAAGTCTGATGAATCAACAAAAGACTTTTATTCACTTCAGTGTGCTTTAGATCTGACCCACAAAGAGTTTATCTGCCTACCGTTTCCACCGAGTTAAGGCTCGCTGACCTGAAATACTGAATCCAGAGAAACCCCTTAACTCCTACTTCTTGAACTGAATTGGCTGCAGTCTATTTTCTATATTTATTTATTGTAAACGAGTCATCTCACACAGTGAGAACATAAGCAATTTCCATCCCTCTCCAAATCAGCAGCAGGGTTCCAATTCCTAACCCTCACAACGTAATCAATTGTGCTGGCAAACTTTCTATGTTGCTTGTCAGTAATTTGCTACACACAACTTCTTGGAAGGGAAAATTACTGAGAGTTCTGTTCTGCTCTTCACCCTCTTGGGAAAGTCAAGGTCAGACTAATTGATCATAAATGGTCCCTTTACACCATTGAACCCTGTGGCAAAGGTTCTGCTTTCCTCTCCATGGTGTAGCTTGGGGAGATGGGGCAAGATTTCAATGTCACATTGATATGGCATGAGTGTAGTCACAATCAGAATGTTGACTCTTTTGGTCCCTTCTCCTCCCGAGAGCTGCCTCTTCCGCACCTTGTGTAAAGATACAGCTGCACTAGAGCTGGAGGTGTAATTTCCAGCTTGGGGAGACATACCCAAGCTAGCTAAAAATAGCAGTGTCACAAGGAGCAGATCACAATAGCCACACTCAGTACAAGCCCATCCAAGGCCCTAGGCACACACCAGACCCACACGCACTTGCACTGCTACAGTCACACTCATATTTTCAGTGTGCTAGTGTCTGGCTCACCAGAGCTGGCATGGGTATTGTGACAGACCCAGACCAGCTGTCTGCCATTCACAGGCTGGAGTGTGAGAGAACCCTTTTCTCTTCCCAGAGTAAAAAAAAGGCCAAGCCTAAGTCCAGCATAATCAGGCAGGCACCTGGAGTCAATGGGAACCTGCTAGATGCTATAGGCTGATTAGACATCTGCAGCCAATTAAGGCCTGTGGTACCACTTTAAAAAGGCTCCCTCAGGCAAGGAAGGGGAAAGGAAAAGAGAGAAGGGGGAGGGGAGGAAGTGTGGTGTAGAGGAGCCATGTGGGGTGAGCAGAGGACTGGTGAGCAGATACCAAAGGGAAGGTGCTGGGAGGAATCCTTTGGGGAAGTAGCCCAGGGAAAAGCTGCCAGGTTGAGAGTGGCAGTAACCCTGCCTGTTGCCGCCGCTGTAGGGTCCCTGGGCTGGAACCTGGAGTAGTGGGAGGGCCTGAGTTCCCATAAGAATGGCCGTACTGGGTCAGACCAAAGATCCGTCTAGCCCAGTAGCCTGTCTGCCGACAGTGGCCAGCACCAGGTGCCCCAGAGGGGGTGGACCGAAGACAATGATCAAGCGATTTGTCTCATGCCATCCGTCTCCAGCCTCTGACAAACAGAGGCCAGGGACACCATTCCTAGCCCCTGGCTAATAGCCTTTTATGGACCTAACCTCCATGAATTTATCTAGCTTCTCTTTAAACTCTGTTATAGTTCTAGCCTTCACAGCGTCCTCTGGCAAGGAGTTCCACAGGTTGACTACACGCTGTGTGAAGAAGAACTTTCTTTTATTAGTTTTAAACCTGCTACCCATTAATTTCATTTGGTGTCCTCTAGTCCTTATATTATGGGAACTAATGAATAACTTTTCTTTATTCACCCTCTCCACACCACTCATGATTTTATATACCTCTATCATATCCCCCCTCAGTCTCCTCTTTTCCAAACTGAAAAGTCCCAGTCGCTTTAGCCTCTCTTCATATGGGACCTGTTCCAAACCCCTGATCATTTTAGTTGCCCTTTTCTGAACCCTTTCCAAGGCCAAAATATCTTTTTTGAGGTGAGGAGACCACATCTGTACACAGTACTCAAGATGTGGGTGTACCATAGTTTTATACAGGGGCAGTAAGTTATTCTGGGTCTTATTTTCTAACCCTTTCTTAATAATTCCTAACATTCTATTTGCCGTTTTGACCATCGCAGCACACTGTGTGGAAGTTTTCAGAGAACTATCCACAATAACTCCAAGATCTCTTTCCTGATTTGTCAAAGCCAAATTAGCCTTCCTCATATTATATGTATAGTTGGGGTTATTTTTTCCAATGTGCATTACTTTACACTTATCCACATTAAACTTCATTAGCCATTTTGTTGCCCAATCACTCAGTTTTGTGAGATCTTATTGAAGTTCTTCACAGTCTGCTTCTGTCTTGACTATCTTAGTATCATCCGCAAACTTTACTACCTCACCGCTTGCCCCTTTCTCTAGATCATTTATGAATAAGTTGAATAGGATTGGTCCCAGGACTGACCCTTGGGGGACACCACTAGTTACCCCTCTCCATTCTGAAAATTTACCATTTATTCCTACCCTTTGTTTCCCGTCTTTTAACCAGTTCTCAATCCATGAAAGGACCTTCCCTCTTATCCCATGACAGTGTAATTTACACAAGAGCCTTTGGTGAGGGACTTTGTCAAAGGCTTTCTGAAAATCTAAGTATACTATATCTACTGGATCCCCCTTGTCCACATGTTTGTTAATCCCTTCAGAGAACTCTAATAGATTAGTAAGACATGATTTCCCTTTACAGAAACCATGTTGACTTTTGCCCAACAAATTATGTTCTTCTACGTGCCTAACAATTTTATTCTTAACTATTGTTTTGACTAATTTGCCCGGTACCGACGTTAGACTTACCGGTCTGTAATTGCCGGGATCACCTCTAGAGCCCTTTTTAAATATTGGTGTCACATTAGCTATCTTCCAGTCATTAGGTACGGAAGCTGATTTAAGGGATAGATTACAAACCACAGTTAACAGTTCTGCAATTTCCCATTTGAGTTCTTTTAGAACCCTTGGATGAATGCCATCTGGTCCTGGTGATTTGTTCACGTTAAGTTTTTCTGTTTGTTCTAAAACCTCCTCTAATGACACTTCAATCCAGGACAGTTCCTCAGATTCATCTCCCACAAAGGACGGTGCAGGTTTGGAAATCTCCCCAACATCCTCAGCCGTGAAGACTGATGCAAAGAAATCATTTAGCTTCTCCGCAATGGCTTTATTGTCCTTGATTGCTCCTGTTGTATCTCGATTGTCTAGGGGACCCACTGGTTTTTTAGCAGGCTTCCTGCTTCTAATGTACTTAAAAAACATTTTGCTATTGTTTTTTGAGTTTTTGGCTAGCTGTTCCTCAAAATCTTTTTTTGCTTTTCTTATTACAGTTTTACACTTAATTTGACAGTGTTTATGTTCCTTTCTATTTATCTCACTGGGATTGGACTTCCATTTCTTGAAAGATGCCTTTTTGTCCCTCACTGCTTCTTTTACATGGTGGTTAAGCCACGGTGACTCTTTTTTAGGTCTCTTACTATGTTTTTTAATTTGGGGTATACATTTAAGTTGGGCCTCTATTATGGTGTCTTTAAGAAGTTTCCATGCAGCTTGCAGGGATTTGGCTCTTGTCACTGTGCCTTTTAATTTCTGTTTAACTAACCTCCTCATTTTTGTGTAATTTCCCTTTGTGAAATTAAATGCCAGAGTGCTGGACTGCTGAGGTGTTCTTCCCACCACAGGAATGTTAAATGTTATTATATTATGGTCACTATTCCCAAGCGGTCCTGTAACGGTTATCTCCTGGACCTGATCCTGCGCTCCGCTCAGGACTAAATTGAGAATTGCCTCTCCCCTTGTGGGTTCCTGTACCAGCTGCTCCAAGAAGCAATCATTTAAGCTATTGAGAAATTTTATTTCTGCATCTCTTCCTGAGGTGACATGTACCCAGTCAATATGGGGATAATTGAAATCCCCCATTATTATAGAGTTTTTTATTTTGGTAGCCTCTCTAATCTCCCTCAGCATTTCAATGTCACTATCACTGTCCTGGTCAGGTGGTCGATAACATATCCCTACTGCTATATTCTTATTATTGGAACATGGAATTACTATCCATAGTGATTCTATTTAACATGTTGATTCATTTAAGATTTTTATTTCATTTGATTCTACGTTATCTTTCACATATAGTGCCACTCCGCCACCCACACAGCCTGCTCTATCCTTCCGATATATTTTATATCCCGGTATGATGGTGTCCCACAGATTTTCCTCATTCCACCAGGTTTCTGTGATGCCTATTATGTCAATCTTCTCCTTTAATACAAGGTACTCTAGTTCACCCATCTTATTAGTCAGACTCCTAGCATTTGTGTAGAAGCACTTTAAAATTTTGCCACTGTTTATTAGTCTGCCCTTTCCTGATGTATTAGATTCCTTTATATGTGGTTGTTTGTCTGCTCCGGCCCCTTGTTTTTCCTCTCCCCTCCTCTCTTTCTCACTACAGCCTAGAGAATCTCTATCAATGGATTCTCCTCTAAGAGAAGTCTCTGTCCGATTTACGTGCTTCTCCGCACCAATCGGCTTCCTCCCATCTCTTAGTTTTAAAACTGCTCTATGGCCTTTTTAATGTTCAGTGCCAGCAGTCTGGTTCCACCCTGGTTTAGGTGAAGTCCATCCTTCCTGTATAGGCTCCCCCTCTCCCAAAAGTGTCCCCAGTTCCTAATAAACCTAAACCCCTCTTCCCTACACCATCGTCTCAGCCACGCATTGAGACTCTGAAGCTCTGCCTGACTACCTGGCCTTGCGCACGGAACTGGAAGCATTTCTGAGAATGCCACCATAGAGGTCCTGGATTTCAGTCTCTTTCCTAGCAACCTAAATTTGGCCTCCAGGACATCTCTCCTACCCTTCCCTAAGTCATTGGTACCTACATGTACCATGACCACCGGCTCCTCCCCAGCGCTACACATAAGTCTATCTAGATGCCTCGAGAGATCCGCAACCTTCTCACCAGGCAGGCAAGTGACCATACGGTTCTCCCGGTCATCACAAACCCAACTATCTATGTTTCTAACGATCAAATCACCCACTACTAACACCCGCCTCTTCCTAACTGGCATTCCCTCCCCGTCAGAGGTATCCCTAGTGTGAGAGGATACTGCAACATCCTCTGGAAGGAGGGTCCCAACTATGGGATGGTTTCCCTCTGCTCCCATTGAATGCTCTGTTCCCCTGAGACTTTCATCCTCCTTAAGAGCATTGGAGCTCTCAGACTGGAAGTGGGACAGTACTACAGTGTCCCGGAAAGTCTCATCAACATAGCTCTCTACCTCCCTTAGCTCCTCCAGTTCAGCCACCCTGGCCTCCAAAGCCTGAACTCGGTCTCTGAAGGTCAGGAGCTCCTTGCAACAGGTGCACACATACACCACCTGCCCACAGGGCAGGTAGTCATACATGTTACACTCGACGCAATAAACAGGATAGCCCCTTCTCCCCCAACATCTCAACCACTGTCTGGAGAAAGGAAAGCAGGGCTCCAGGGGGGAGTTTACCCCAAATGTATGAACTAGCCTGTGATGAGTATGGCTCAGTAGCTGTGGCCCCTACCTCTGGTAAAGAGAAAGAGGCCATGTGCAGACCACATCAAGCCTGTGGCGATGTCTAGACTGCAGAGTTTTTCTGGGGTTCCAGAGGTATCCCAGAAAAGCTCTGCTGCATCCAGGGAACAAGTCTGCTTTTTTGGAACAGTTTCTGAAAAAGTGGGTGTATTCTTTCAGCATCCCTGTATTCCTCTTGGTGAGGGGAATAAGGGATCTGGAAAGAAGAGGTTTTTCTGAAATTTGGCCCATGTAGATGGGCCAAATTTTGGAAAAGCCTCTTCTAGAAAAAAAAGCTGAAAAAGATACACAAATTGTAGTTCGTAATTTGCGTATATTTTCCCGATAAAACTCTGCAGTCTAGGGCTGCGTCTAGACTGGCATGATTTTGCGGAAAAGAGCAGCTAGATTGGCACGGATGCTTTTGTGCAAAAGCACTTTTTGCGGAAAAGCATCCGTGCCAATCTAGACGCGGTTTTGCGCAAGAAAGCCCCGATCACCATTTTCGCCATCGGGGCTTTTTTGCGCAAAACGGTTCTCAGTTGTCTACACTGTCCCTCTTGCGCAAAAGCATTTGCGCAAGAGGGCTTTTTCCTGAGCGGGATCGTCGTTGTATTTGCGCAAGAACACTGATGATCATACATTAGATCGTCAGTGTTCTTGCGCAAATGCAAGCAGCCAGTGTAGACAGCTGGCAAGTTTTTGCGCAAAAGCAAGCGCTTTTGTGCAAAAACTTGCCAGTCTAGACACAGCCTAGATGTAGCCTGTGAGGCTAACACCATCCGCCAGTAGCACAAGGCCCACAGGGAACAGCTGGAGCTTTGCCACTGTATGTCTGCCCAAACTGAAAATCAGATCTCCAGCTCCAATGTAGACATAAATCCCATACATTGTCTAATTCCCATGGTAATCCCAGACATATATGTTTTAAAGAGCACATTGAATTCTTCTCTGAGAATGTTACTGGTTGTGAATTTAGCCCTTTTGTTCACGAACCATTGATTAACACAGTCCTGCTTTCTGCAAATGTATGCATTATTCCTAAAACTAAGTCCTGAGACATACGTTGAATTTAAGCAATGGGGCATTTTGCCCTAAGTGAATATAATTGTGCCAGCAAGGTTTGATCTCAGTTGTGGTGCAGAGGAAGGATAATTGCCCTAGTAAGCTGAGTTTAAAATTGTCTGGAAAGACTCATCTGTAGTTCTGAAATCTTCTGCCAGGCGTTCCCCTTAAAATGCCTCCTCCAGTATGTAGCATTCAACAGCTCCAGCCCCCTGCAGTAAGACTGCATGGCTGCTGCTAACAATTTGTAACCTAGGCCCTGTAAATACAGGCTTTCCTTGTATGCCTTGTTCCTAAGAGCAAATGTCCCCCAAGGCACGCTGTGCCTTCAGCTTGAAATGTATTAACAGGAAAAGAGGTGAATGTTAGAGTGATAGAATTACAGACCATGTGGGTTTACTTTGGCGTACACAGGTGCTGTGCAGAGGTGCAGTCCCCCCAGCTGACACACAAGCATTTCCTTAAGTTCGACTCTGAGCCTCAGCGAAGAATTGGCTTTTCTCCTGAGGCTAGATCAGTACGACACCCCAGCTCACATTCTTCCAACTTCAGGAGATTCTGGGCCTCTCTCTCTAGAATCATTCTCCAAATTATTATTACTCAACCTAATGTTAGCCACTAATCTCTGGGAGTGAAGAGTGATCTTGTTTAAAATGCATTTTGTTTCTAGATCTCACAGAGCCTTGCAAAGGCTGGCTGGCAGTATATTTATATAGGTTTTACAGGTGGGGAAGCCAAGCTGCAAAGAGATGAAGGGACTAACTCAAACTCACACAACAGGAGAATGGCAGAGCTAGGGCTAGACTAGGGTTGCCAGGTGTCCGGTATTGACCCAGACAGTCTGGTATTTTTGCCTCCTGTCTGGTAAAAAAAATTCAGAAAATACTGGACAGCTAAAATGCCCAGTATTTTCTGTTTTTTTCCTGGCCAGGAGGCAAAAATACTGGATACCTAGCAACCCTACACACTCGGCAACTGGGCCCAGCCCCTGCCCCCGCCCCCGCCCCCGCCCCCGCGGGCCCTGGCCCCCTGCTCACCTGGTTTTGCAGGGAAGTTCCCTTCTTGCTGCTCAACCAAAAAACCAAGGCTATGTCTACACTCGTGGCTTCTTGCGTAAGTACAGCCATTCTTGCGCAAGAATCTGCAGAGCGTCCACACTGCCTGCCCGCTCTTGCACAAGGAAATTTACAGTACGGCGTGGTAAGAGAGGGCTTCTTGCACAAGCGCTATGCTCTTTTTTATCAGGTGTAAGCAGGAGGTCTTGCGCAAGAGGGCACTGTGGACGCTCGGCAGGGATTTCTTGCGCAAGAAAGCCCTATGGATAAAATAACCATCAGAGCTTTCTTGCGCAAGAGAGCATTCACACTGCCATGGATGCTCTTGTGCAAAAGCACAGCTCGCACATGGCAGTGTGGACGTTTTCTTGAGTAAGACTTCTTGCACAAGAACCCTTGCATTCTTGCGCAAGAAGCCGCCAGTGTAGACATAGCCCAAGATGGCTTCTGGCAAAAAGCCTCAAGACCAGAGCAAGGGGAAGCAATGCCTCCCCTGGGTCTTAGTGCTCAGCCTTCCCTCTTCCTATCCCCGACCTAGCTGACTCTGCATGCAATTAAAGGGGCCATACTGTTTTAATGCTGTTTTATTTTAGTTGTTTATTTATTTGCTTAATAATTCTTGGGTCCTTTTTTTTGCTCAATCAACAGAATTTTTCCCCGTTTTTTTGGGGGGAGGGTGTTCAATATTTTTGTTGAAATCATCTGGCAACCCTAGCTAGAACCCAGCTGCCCAACTCCTGGTCTGCTGCCCTCACCACTGGACTCGCCCCTTACTCTCACAGCTATTTCTCCCCATTGGAAATGAGCCTCTGTGGGAAGCCAATCACAGCATAGCTGTGGTGCGTCCCATTTGGGCCCTGGTGCGCCCTGCTGCCTCTTTGTGTGCGTTTGCAAGTCCTCACAGCATGGCAGGGTGCTATGTGCAGGCTGCATGCCATTCGCAGTCAGGAGAAGGAAAGGGAATCAATATGCAAGGCACAAGGCAAGCAGGCTGAGTGGAGAGCCAGAGCTGCTCTCTGCCATGACAATGTGAATGGAGACTCTCTCGCAGACAGGGAATAAGATTGTTTTAGTCACCAGGCCTGCACTGAGCTGCAGGCACGTGTCAAGCTCTGCACTTACCAACTGCCTCTTCCATTTTCCTCCCACCCACTCTGCTTTGTGCCCACCCCCTAGTCTGCACCACGCAGGCCTGGGCCCTGGAGCTGGTGCAGAGTTCTCACACTGCAAACAGACAAGGTACATTTCATTAGCCTGCTCGTGCAAATGAGTTTGGCCGGCACCCAGGCTCCTCCCGTGGAGCCGGGCTAGAGTGGAACGTGCTTTTTGAATCCTTTTCAGTAAATGAAAGGAGATTTTGCATCCAGGCTGCCAGTGGCGAGTGTCAGAGACAGGCTTGATAATGGAGATATTGGCAGCACTTGACTATAGCAAAAGACAGCAGTTAGCAAATGGCAATAATTGGCTAATAAACCAATTATTTATAATCATCACCACCAGTGTCCATAATCACCCCATTAGCATCAGACCAGCCCCTCTCTCATGGCTGGTATCACAATAGCACCAGCTTACTGTATCTACCCATCCCATGAAATCAGTATTAAATGCTGGTGTTGCAATACAACTATATCAATCACCACCCATACTGTGTAGCTATCTGTCAGTGTACATACTCACCCATCCAGCTATCACTATGCTGGTGATAGCTTTATTTAACTAGCTTTATTTAAGGTACCAACATTTGTCTAGTCTTATCCACTCTATAGGAATCTGTGTATCCAATCTGCCAGTGTCTATTAATCTAATCTTGTATGTTCACAGCATGTCATGAATATGTAGACAATCAGCCTGTAATAGCAGTGTTGAACCAACATCCTGGCTACCTAGGTCTAAGGAATAACTTACTATCTCTTGGAGATAGAGATCCACAGCATGATGGTAATTCTCATAGGGCCTGATCAAAAGGCCGCTAAAGTCCGTGGGAGTCTGTTCAGTGATTTCAAGGGGCATTGGAGCAGGTCTATATGGAGGATGCAGGTTCACTTGCTGCTTGGGTGGATCATAGCTTTTTGCTCGCTTTATCGTTACTTTATTCCTTTTCTATTTTCTCTCTTAGAATTAAATCTGAATGGAACTAGGGGTTGGGTAAGAGAGAGAAAAGAAACTGCAACAAAAAGTGAGTTAGTAACCCATAAAATACATGAAATTTAAAAACACATCATCTTTCCTATTATATACCCCACACTGAGGAAAGTCTGTGCTCTCTTTATGGCTGCATCTGAGCTCTGGTCAGGGGGCCACCCTCAGAGGTGGTAATGTTCTATTACATCCTTTTTAGAGCAGGTTAGAAGAGATGCATCTGGCCCTCTCTAATGGAGCAAATGACCCCGGGGCCAAAGTTAGCCTCTTTCCCACAGCACCCTAGCAATACTTGGAACTGCAAGTGAGGCAGAACTTCAAACAAGGATGGTGTTGTGGGGCAGTGGCCCTCAGTCATCCCTTTCAGAAGTCTGATTTGTCTTGCATACCCCAAGTTTCACTTCACTTGCTTACAAATCAGACATAAAAATACAAACCTGCCACAGCACACTATTAAAGAAAAACCTACTTGCTTTCTTGTTTTTACCATATAATTATAAAATAAATCTATTGGAATATAAATATTGTACTTATATTTCAGTGAAGAGTATATACAGCAATATAAACAAGTCAATGGCTATATGAAATTGTAGGTTGTGCTGGCTTTGCTAGAGCTTTTTATATAGCCTGTTGTAAAACTAGGCAAATATCTAGTGAATTGGTGTACCCTCTGGAATACTTATGTGTAGTCCCAGTGACACATGTACCCTTGGTTGAGAACCACTATGATATGGTGTCCATCCCACACAAGGCAGAGAAGGTTAAATTACATTAATTAACTTGAAAGGCTGCTCCTGAGAGAGAGAGAGAGAGCGAGCCAGGGATTGAAAGGCTAATTGATGATGGAGCCCAGCTGAGAAAGAAAAGAAGGGGCTGACATCAAGCCAGGAAGTTAGCAGCAGAAAGAGGCTACATGGAAAGTAGGTTGAGGTGTTTGGGGCTATGGAGTTAAGTGGTGTATAGTTATTCCCTGGAAAGAGGGAATTTGAGTGGGTAAACTTAGAGAGGGGGAACCAGAAGCTGTAGGAAAGAGTCCAGTGAAAAAGCAACAGGGTCTGGGAGAAAGCAGGCCACTGGTGCTAGACAAAGGGTCTCTGGAACAGAACCCGAGATCCAGCTTCCCCAACCAGCTGCTGGAAGAAGTAGAATGGACTGGGCAACGGAGCAGGGGACTATGTGGGACAGTTGTCCAATAGGCCTTTGATACCACAAAAGTGGAGGATTATAGTGATGTGGTCTGAGGGCTGAGCTACTTAGAGTGAGCACTCTGGGTCACAGAGAGATATAAGGTGCATGTGAATGGGTAGCAGAAGGAGACACTGAGCCTGGAAAGAGCTGATCCCCAGAGCAGCCAGGAAGAGTCACTCTAGTAGTAAGAGCGCCCTGTGACAGATCGGTAGGGGGATCCGCTCAGCACTGCTCTTCTGGCCTTATGTCAGTCCTGCTAGGTGATGCAGTTACATCAGTACAGTCAGTGCCCAGGAGTCCTAGTGGTCACATGGTAGCTCCTTTGGATTAAAATGATTAGAACATTTTTTCTGGCAATCTGATTTCCCAGGCCTGGAGCCAAGGACTGACCAAAACAACCCCCCAGGCTTTGGGAAACTCAGATCAGGATCCACAGTGGATGCCTATCTCTAAATGTAGGTCCCTTATCCTGAGCTGTGTGCCTATCACACATGATCACAAGGCAGGCAGGAGTACCTGTCTGATTAGGAGATGTGCATGCAGGAGTGGGAAGAAGGATAAAGGACTATGAGAGCAAGTTTTGTTCTCCCTGTTGAAGGAAAAGGCCCTGGTAGGGACCATTGAATTGCGGAGGTAAATGCCTAGTTGTGCAGGTGGTCTTGGCGAGAGGGCTTTGTATTTTTCGATCATGGGATGTGGTTCCAAGAACAAGGGTTGCTAGGAAGAGATGGGATCCACCTAATGAAGAGAGGGAAGAGCATCTTTGCAGGCCGGCTTGCTAATCTAGTAAGGAGGTTTTTAAACTAAGTTCTCTGAGGATGGTTACCTAAGCCCAGAGGTAAGTGGGGAAGTGGGATACAGGGAGGAAAAACAAGGGCACAACAGGGGAAGCCTTCTGATGCATGTTGAGAAAATAGGGCAATCAGCTAGTTATCTTACATTCATGTACACGAAAGTAAGAAGGCTGGGAAACAAACAGGAAGAATTGAAAGAACACAGTCAAGGAATTATGATGTGATTGGTATAGCAGGGACTTGGTGAGAACTCACATGATGTGTGTAAACTGTTCAAGAAGGACAGGCAGGGGAGAAAGACTGGAGGAATTGCACAGTATGTAAGAGAGCAGTAGGATTGCTCTGAGCTCCAGTATGAAACTGGAGAAAAGTCTGTTGAGAGTTTTGGGGTTAAGATTAGAGGTCAGAGCAACAAGAGTGATGTCATGCTGAGCATCTGCTATAGACGACCAGACCAGGAAGATGAGAGAGTTTGAGGCATTCTTTGGAAAACTAACAGAAGTTTCAAGATCACAGCAGGCCCAGGTTCTCATGGGGGATTTCAATCACTCTGACATCTGCTGGGAGAGAAATACAGCAGTCCACAGACAATCCAGGAAGTTTTTGGAGAGTGTTGAGGACAACTTTCTGGTGCAAATACTGGAGGAACCAACTAGGGGCCACGGTCCTCTTGACCTGCTGCTCACAAACAGGGAAGAATTGTAGGGGAAGTAGAAGTAGGTGGCAACATGGGCAACAGTGATCATGAGCTGGTCAAGTTAGGAAACCTGATAAAAGGAAGAGAGGAGAGCAGCAGAATACAGATCTTGGATTTCAGAAAAGCAGATTTTTGCTCCCTCAAAGAACTGATGGGCAAGATCCCCTGGGAGGTTAATATGAGGAGAAAAGGAGTCCAGGAGAGCAGGCTGTTTTTTGTTGTTGTTTTTTTTAAGCCTTATTCAGGGTGCAGGAACCATCTGTGATGGATGGGAAGGGTACTATCCTTTTCAAGACATCCCAGAAAAGCCAATGGGAAGAGAGTGAAAAATTTGAAATTAAACAGGTTTTGCCTGTTTCATTCTCCTTTGTGTGTGAGAGGAGAGCAGGAGCTGAAAGCGAGAGATGGAGTAAGTCTTAGAGCCAGACACAGAACTTTCAGCAACATCCATGTCTAGAAAGGATGGAACCTTGGAACAACAGATGTCAGTAGACAGGGAATGTGTAGTTAGACACAATCAGGTTCTTTTCTTTAACTCTTGATTTGTGGGACTTCTCTGTGCTGATTTAACCCCCCACCCTTGTGCACTGTAACTGAAACTGAATCCTAGGGAAGCAATTCTCTGTGGGTTTTTTTTAGTTGCTCTGTAACATCTAGCAACCAAGTATGATTTGCCAAATGTATCTTTTTAAAGACTATGATCTGATTCCTGTATCCTATAAGACAGGAGGTTCTGGGTGTATGTGCCTAAGATTGAAGGTCGGTTATTAAGAGATTCCAGTTTGTTTTCAGGCTCTCTCCTGAGGGAGGTTTAAAGAGCTTGGGATATTCTTTACAGTAAACTAAAGAAGTATGGCTTAGATGAATGGACTATAGGATGAATAGAAAGTTGGCTAGATGTTCAGGCTCAGTGGATAGTGATAAATGGGCCGATGTCTAGTTGGCAGCTAGTAGCAAGCGGAGTATTTCAGGGGTCAGTCCTAGGGCCAGTTTTGTTCAACATCTTCATTAATTATCTGAATGATAAGGGATGGATTGGACTCTCAGCAAATTTGCAAATGACACTAAGGTGGGGGAAGAGGTAGATATGCTAGAAGATAGGGACCTAACCTATCCTGAGACAAATTGGAGGATTGGGCCAAAAAAAATATGATATTCATCAAGGAAAAATGCAAAGTCCTATTTTTAGAATGGAAGAATCCCAAGCACTGTTACAGTCTCAGGATCGACTGTCTAACCAGCAGTTCTATAGAAACTTAATGTCTGGTTGGTGGTCAGTATCAAGCAGTGTGCCCCAACGGTCAATTCTGAGGGTGGTTTTGTTCAACAACTTTATTAATGACCTGGATGAGGGGATGGTTTGCACCCCAGCATGTTTGCAGATAACAGTAAGCTAGGTGGAGAGGTAAATATGCTGGAGGATAGGGATAGGAAGACTGGGTCAAAAGAAATTGGACAATTTGGAAGATTGGGTCAAAAGAAATCTGATGAGATTCAACAAGAAAAAGTGCAGAATCCTGTACTTGGGACAGAAGAATCCCAAGCATGGCCATAGGCTGGGGACTGACTGGCTAAGCAGCAGTTTGGAAGAAAAAGACCTAGGGATTGCAGTGGATGAGAAGCTGGATATGAGTTAGCAGGGTGCCCTTGTAGCCAAGAAGGCTAACAGCATATTGGGCTGCATTAGGAGGAGCATTGCCAGCAGATCTGGAGAAATCATTATTCCACTTTATTCGGCACTGTTAAGGCCACGTCTGTAGTATTGCATCCAATTCTGGGGCCCCCACTAAGGATGTGGATGCATTGGAGAAAGTCCAGCAGAGGGCAACAAAAATGATTAGGGGGCAGGAGCACATATCTTATGGGGAGAGGCTGAGGGATTTGGGTTTATTTAATCTACAGAAATTTGAAATTAAACAGGTTTTGCCTGCTTCATTCATTTGATAGCAGAATTCAATTATCTGAAGGGTTCCAAAAAGGATAGAGAGAGTCTGCTCTGAGTTGTCACAAATGACAGAACAAGTTGCAGTGGGGAAGGTTTAGGTTGGATATTAGGAAAAACTATTTCCCTAGCAAGGCGGCAAAGCAGTGGAATGGGTTACCTGGGGGGGGGAGGAGTGGAATCTCCATCCCTAGAGGTTTTTAAGTCTCATCTTGACAAAGCTCTGGCTATGATGATTTATTTGAGATTGGTCCTGCTTTTAGCAGGCGGTTGGACTCAATGACCTCCTGAGGTCTCCTCCTACCCTATGATTCTATTATAGTAACTGGAATATTCACTGCTACAAAAAATAGGATCGAAAATATAAGGGCTTAAAATCCTCATTCTCATGGACAAAAGCCAACTTCTAACTGTTGGGGTGAGGAAGAGTCTTACCCTGTAGACAGATTTGTTCTTAATTCCTCAGTGTGGGAATTACAGTACAACCATATATATGCTCAATAAAGAAGTAAAATTCCATGGTCTGTGTTATTAAAGAGGTCAGACTAATGGTCCCTTATGCCCTTAAAAATCTTTCTCTCTCACACACACACACTTGATCTGTCTTTCTTTTGCACTGTCACTAGCTGGCTGGACCTTTAAGGGGCGTCAGGCTCAGTCTTGTCTGTGACAATCAGCTCGTCTCTCAGCTGATCCTGATTAGCTGGGGATCAAGTGGCCCTGAGTAATGACTGGACCTCTCAGAGTGTATGAAGATTTGCACAAAAGGCTGCAAGAGCTCACTTGGCAGGGTAGCTTCAGGAAGGAGTTTACATGCTGAAACTGTCATCTATTTGAGAGGGCAGCAGGGGCAAAGGAGACTCCTGAAATGGGTCAGCAGGAAAGTCAGCCCATAAGCAGATGGCCACAGGGGTAAACAGAAGCTGAGGATCCAGACTAGAGGAAGGGAGGCGGGGAAGAAGCCCGGGTGGTCAGCAGCTTGGTAGAAGCTAGTAGGTATGTAAATTCCCAGTTAATCAATTAACTGGTTAAATGCTCCCCCACCCAAAGAGGATGGAGAGAGGCTGTTCTCAATGGTGTCCCTTGCAAATCCTTTTTCCTTCATGCCGCTTGTGATTTTGGCATAAATATCAGAATTTCTTTTGCTGGTTTGTGGTTCTGCGAGAACAGATTCCTCTCCCCACACAGCAACAAGGTCGAGGATCTCCTGCACACTCCATGCTGATGCTCATCTGCGACCCAGGGAACTCATGGTGCTCATGGATCTTGAACTCATGGTCAGGTGTGCTGCTGGTCTGAGGTCTGCTCGCTACTCTGGCTACACAGTAAATGAAACTCAACTTTTCCTGGGCCTTTTCCTGTTCACCTGGAGAGCAGTAGAGTTGAAAGTCATGGCCAGACTGGTCATCGGGGTGTGCTGTGGGACACCACCCGGAGGCCAAGAACATCAATTTTCAAAGCGCTGCATCAGCACTACTAGAAAGTTGCCCATGGAAGATTGAATTTCGCGGTTAATCTTTGTGAAAACAGGAGTAGAGAAATCCGCTTTAACAGCCCTTTAAGTCGACAGAACAGGCTTGGAAGTGTAGACTCATTGTTTAGAAAATCAACCTAATGCAGCTAAGTTTGATCTAAACCAGGGATGGGCAATAATTTTTTGCCGGGGGCCACTTCAAAAATTTCTGAAGTGGCCCCAGTCCGCATTGGAAGGGGCGGGGCCTCGAGCAGAAGGGGCGGAGCCTGGATACTTCTGGGTTCCCCACCCCCAGACCATGATTGGTCTAGGGGTGGGGGAACGCCTTTGCCTGCCCGCCCCTCCTTCCCCGTAGGTGCCCATGCCTCTGGCTGGGAGACTTCCCACGCTCCCCTGCCCCAGGTCTATCAGGGCCTGGGGGCAAGAGAGCACACGAAGTCTTCTCCCGCCCTGCCAGGAGCACGCGGCACTTAGAAGTGCTCTTCACAGGGTGGGACCAGGGCAGAGAAAACTTTGCAAACTCCTCTGCCCCTAGGCCTTAATTGGCCTGGGAGCGGGAGAGCGCACGAAGCCTCCTCCAGCTCTGTCAGGAGTGCCTGGTGCTTCCAAGCTCTGCATGCTCCTGGCAGGGTGGAGGAAACTTCACGCGCTCCCCCCCACCCCCAGGCCCTAATTGGCCTGGGGATGGGGGAGTGGCAGGGCGTCTGTGGGCTGGATCCAGCCCACGGAAGCCCTTTTGCCCACCCTGATCTAAACTCCCAGTGTAGACCAGACCTAAGGGGCCAGTTCCACCTGCCCATAAGCAGGAGGGTCAGCCATGATGGCCTATTTTTCGTTTATTAGCATTGCATGAATCACTGTTCATGTAAAGTTTCCTTGTTGTTAGGGCTGGGAGATGGATTTAATGAGCTTTCAGGGGAGGCTAGAAAAAGCTTTGTGGGGGTAAAACAAGCCTCTAAGGCGTCTGGCTCTGAAGAGCTCTGAGCAGATGACAGGTCCCCACTGCTTATGCCACGGTCCCTGCAAGGTGCCAGGATCATTTCCCCCCTTTGCCGCTGTGCACTGGGAAGGAGACACAGCAGGGTGGCTGATAGCAACAGCAGCATGTCAGATCTCCAGGTGAACATGCCAAAGGCTACTCTGCAGGGGGACGTCCTTGCTGGTTCTCGGTACATTCTGTCTGTCCTGACTTGAGGAGACACATCCTAGTGCACTGCCCTGGGCCTCTTTGGGGTCGCAGTGGGAGAGGGGAGTGATCAAACTGATCAAGACCTTTACAGAGGGCAGTGGTGTAGCGAGAGGGGCTGGGGGGCAGCTGCCCCCAGGCACCACACTAGGGGGGGCATCAATTTAGTCCCCCTCTGCTCCCCCCGTCATCCCCCGGCTTGCCTGCTCCTCCTCGCCCGCCGCTGCCAGCTGGAGCCTCCTTCCCACCTCTCCACCCCCAGCCCGACCCTCCTCCATCTCCACCGACAGGTTAGTGCATGTGGGGGCCCAGCCCCAAACTGGAGGGGGTGGGGGAAGACACGGTACAAGCTCCCCCCTCAGCGCAAATTTTTCCTTTGTCCCCAGGCACATAACACCCTTGCTACGCCTCCGCCGCAGGGCTGCCTGTCTGGCTGCGTGGCTTAGGAGGCCAGGAGCAAACAGCCTGTGCCCGGGGCCCAGAGTGCTGCAGCAGTGGCTTGTTTGACTCCAGAGGGAGGATGAACCGTGTGTGGTCTGATGGCAGAACCTGCTGGGTAATCAGGAGCATCACTGATTGAACCCCAAAGGGGCGCACGCTCTGGCTGTCCCAGCTGCAGAAGAGAAAGGGGATTTCTGCTGGTGCCACAGATGCCCCGTGGTTCAGAGGTGGAAAGGCTGATTAGGTTTATACTTTGCTGGGCTCAGTGGGTGCATGGTGTTTAAGCTGTCGGAGCTACCCGATGACAGAAGCTGCACAGCACCCACCCAGAAGCGTGGTCTGGGGAGCTCAGCCCTGAAAGGCACAGCCCCCCAATACCACACAGTCCTGCCCAGCTCCCTGTGCCCGGCCAGATGGGCATGGCCTGTGGTTTGATGGGTAATGACTGGATAATTTTGAGCTGCTGTGAAGAATTTTGTGACTAAAGTCTGAGTGCAGCAGGTATGTTGTACCCCCTTTCTGGATGCTCCCAGCACAGTGGACCTAGGACAATGTGGGTGTGGGGCCACCACTGGAGGCAGCTGCAGAGCCCTGGGCTGGTGGCAGGACCCCAGGGCTGGCAGGGCCGGTGGGCTGTGGAGCCCATGGCAGGGCCAGTGGGCAAAGGGACCCCAAGCCTGGCGGAGCCAGCGGGGCCAGTAGGACCATGGTGGGGCAGCAAAGCTCATGGCAGTGGGTCCCTGGGAGGCCAGCAAAGCTCATGGGGCCAGTAGGATGCTGTAGGAACTGCCCACAGGCCAGGATCTTGGCATAGTGAAGCCAGCAGCAGGGCCAGCCTATAGTTTCAGGGAAGCTGGGGGCACAGCCTGGGGGTGCTGCAGCACCCCACTCACCTGTATTTCCTGCAGCTACGTGTGCTCTAGCAGTGGTGCCCTTCTGTGACCTGCAGTCCAAGGTGACGCAGAAAATATCACTGAGTAATACTGAGATACTCTAATGATGACACGGCCTTTCTTAAGGGCAGCTGCAATTTCACAGTTCCGGGCCTGCAGTTTGAGTTCATTTAGGCCTCTGAGCCGACTGGCCAAAACGTCTGCGGTTCACTTGATGCTCATTCACCCCTGCATGACAAGGGGGCTTTAAAGGGGAGGGTGATGAGAAAAAAGGGTAGAGGCAAGAGGGGAGCAGAGGGTAAAACAGAAGGCAAGAAGGAAAGGGAGGGAGGAAGAGAGGAAAATAGACTGGGGAGGGGAAATAAAGCATGAGAGGTTGATTTGAGGACGTCAGTAACTCAGCCAGAGGTTACAGGCTCTTACAGGAGTGATGGGTGAGGAGCCTGCAACATGCAGACTAAATGATCCCTTCTGGCCTTAAAGATACAGTAATGCTGATTGCAGTGCTCCCATTGTAGCTGCATCCGAGTCCTTCTTGTATTATGCTCACTGCTGCTGAGTCTCAGTTCATCCTCCTCCCTCCAGGTTCTTCCAACATCTTGCCACAGTCCGCCTGAGCACCTTCCAACACCTGTGTGAAGCAGGGCAGGACTGTTCCTGACAGCCCCTGCTATTCCAGGCCAGGCATGTGTGCATGTGCCCACGCACTCGGGCCCGTTCTGCACATCACTTATCAGAACGACGGGGGCTGGCCCTTGGGTGACACCACTCACTTCAGTGGAGTTACTCCAGATTCACAACAGTGTCAGTGTGAGCTCTTGGGGGTTGTAACAAGTCTACACTGTGGTGACTGCACCGGTAGAGCTGTGCCATTGCAGCTCACAGATGCTCCGTACACCTACCAGAGGAGTATTTCTGTGGGCAGAGGAACAGAGTTCACTAAGCTGACAGAAGCCCTCTTCTGTTGCCAGTGCATCTACGCTGAGGGTTTTGTTGGCGTAGCCATGTTGGTCAGGGGGTGCTTTTCATGCCACTAACTGACACAGTGCGGCGATAGAACATTTCAGTGTAGACCAGGCCTTACAGTACAGGGTAAATCACAGGGGAGGACCAGGCCCATGGGCAGAAGGAAGAAAAACCAGGAAAACTTTTCTCTCTTCCATGAAGGTCACAAAAAGTGGGGCCATCACCTGATAATAGTGGGAAAACAGCAGCATAAACGGCCAGTGCACAGAGGGCATCTTCTATTAATTAGAGGAGTCTTGCCCAAAACTATAGGAATTGTATAAATTATCAGAAAATGGGCCTCCAGGTAACTAATGTTCTGGTCAGTCACTAACCCACCCGCCATGCTCCCAAGTCCAGCGGTGGCTAGGAAAGAATCACTTTGGCCTGAAGAGAGCAGAATTACAGCGATTTATCAGTTGCCTGATTTGGAGAATGGGCAACATCACAGGACCAAGGAGGGCTGAGTGTCACATTCAGGCCATGTCTACACTACAGACTTTTTGAGGAAAAACGGCCATTTTTCTGCAAAAATTCGCAGCGCATCCACACCTCAAGCATGTTTTTGCACAAGAGAATCAAAAGAACAGGGGGTTTTGCGCAATGGGTAGTCCTCTTTCTACAAGGAAGAAGCCTTTTTGCGAAAGAGTTCTTTCACAAAAAGGCATGTGTGGACGGGGAAGAGGGGGTTTTGCACAAAAAGAAGAAAGAGGAAAAAGCACAGGTGCCCTGGTGGCCATTCTAGGCATACCAATCAGAGCTTACTTTCATGCAGTCTGGACGCTCTCTTTCACAAAAGTGCGTTGCTTTTTTGATGCACTTTTGCAGTGTGGACATGCTCTTGCGCAAAAAGTTTTTGTGGCAGATCTCTTCCGACAAAAGCTTCTCGCGCAAAAAGCCTGCAGTATAGACGTAGCCTGGGCACTATCTACACCGTGCCAAATTTCGAAATAAGGCGCTATTCTGAAACGTCCCTTCCTTCTTGTGCAATGAGGTTTACAGGGATGTCAGAATGGTATCCAAAATAGCTCCGCTGTGTAGACGTACCCACACAGTCCCCAGCCCTTTCCTGTGGGAATACAGACACTGCCCCTCTCTCCATAGCACAAATGGGAATGCACAAGATGCGGCTTGGTGCCTATTGTGTTTCCTCATGCAGCACCTAGTTCAAACCCTGTTGAAGCCAACAAAAAGCCTGACAGTAATTTCAGTGGACTGCAAAAGACTTCCCAGGAATAGCCCCGTAGCCAGTGCCCTGCTGGGGTAAACTCTCGGCCCAACGAAATCAGGGCAAGTGTTGCATTCACTGCAGCAGTGCCTGGAGCTCACCTTTGGTTTCTAAGGGGCTGGTGCTGCACCTCATGGCACAATTCCCTTCATCCCAATGCCATGGGGCTCACACTGGTACTTTTGCATAGGACTTGGAGGGTGCTTCATAAAAAACTGAGCTTGTCTTCCCTCACTCTGATGCTCCAACCCGTTGGCATTTCTCAGCCCCAGATATTCATCGGGTTCCTTTTAATTTCAGAATCATTCTCTGAGCTGCTCTGTCTCACTCTGTGTCTGTGCCTCCCAACAGTGTGTCAGAAGGTAATTAGCTGTATGATGGGCTGTTAAGATTCCATGGGGTCCTGTGGCGAGGTAGCAGCAGTGGCTGGTGATTGTCACTCCCTGTAGTAAGCACTACAAGGCCCTGAAAGAGTCATTTGAAAAAAACCCGAAAGCAACAGGCTCAGTAGGTTTCAGCTTAATTGACTGAGTTGCCAAGTTTTTTACCTTTGCTCTCTCCCCCGTGAAGAGAGAGAAAATTAACTGCTTAGTGGCAAGCATCATAGCAAGTGTGGCCTCAAAAAGGGCACCCATCTGGGTCCTGTGGATACAGACCCACCTCTCCTGTCCCTCTAGGAACGTAGGGTGTGGTTTCCAACGCCCTGTAGGATTCCAAGGCCCCATGGAAGACAATGGGAGTTGGGTGACAAACTCAGCTTTTGTCCTCCTTAGGCATGGCCGCTGCACTATCTGAGTAACTCACAGGGTATGTCTAGACTGTATCTCTCTGTCAGCAGAGGGATGCAGATTAGGCAGGTCGACATTGCAAATGAGGCAGGGATTTAAATTTCCTGTGCCTAATTTGCATAAAAATGGCTGCCGTGTTTTGCAGACTCAGCACTTTGTTGGCAAAAAGCGGCAGTCTAGAGAGGGATCTGTCAAGAAAGAAAGCCTTTTTCAACAGATCTCTTATGCCTCCTGCAAGGAGGTTTACAGGATCTGTTGAAAAAGGCTTTCTTTCTCGACAGATCCCCCTCTAGACTGCTGCTTTTGGCCGACAAAGTGCTGAGTCGGGAAAACACAGCAGCCATTTTTATGCAAATTAGGCACAGGATATTTAAATCCCTGCCTCATTTGCAATGTCGACCTGCCGAATCTGCATCCCTTTGCCGACAGAGGGATGCAGTCTAGACATACCCACAGAGACCAACGCACTTCATCTCCCCAATGCCCTGTGAGGCTGAGTGCTGTATTGTCCCCAGTTAGCAGCTGATGGGCAGAGATAGAGATTAAGAGCCAGATTTTGACAAAGGACTAGCTCCCGCAACCAAGAGAGCTCAGGTAGGTTCTGAACCTTTTGCAAATCAGACCCTAATTACCCCAATGGCAGCTGCTGGGAAGTGAGGATTACTTTAAATCTGACCCTTTATTCCGGTGTCTAAATGGGAGCTGTGCTCTTTGGACATTCTGTCACCAACTGTGGGTGCCAAGAGACTTAAAGCCTGCCCTGAGCTCAGTCTTACTGTGACTTGACAAGGGACACACAGGCTATCTGTGGAAAAGCTCAGAACTGAGCCCTAGTCTGCCAAGTCCCATCCCACACCCTGAGTGGGTTGGAACCTGGACAAGCACCCAGACTTTCTCCACTACTCCAAACCTTACTCACAACTCACCTGGAGTTACAGGACTGGGTTGAGAAATCTCACAAGCAAGAGTTCTAGAATGTTTCTGCAATCATCAAATCCCAGGGCTGGAAGAGACCTCAGGAGTCATCGAGTCCAGCCCCCTGACCAAAGCAGGACCAGCCCAACTAAACCATCCCAGCCAGGGCTTTGTCAAGCCAGGACTTAAAAACCTCCAGGGATGGAGATTCCATCCCCTCCCTAGGGAACCCATTCCAGCGCTTCCCCACCCTCCTACTGAAATTGTTTTTCCGAATATCCAACCTAGACCTCCCCCACTGCAACTTGGGATCATTGATCCTTGTTCTGTCATCTGGCACCACTGAGAACAGCCTCTCTCCATCCTCTTTGGAACCCCCGTTCAGGTAGTTGAAGGCTGCTATCAAATCCCCCCTCACTCTTCTCTTCTCCAGACCAATCCTTCTGGGCAGAACTATCACAAGAGCATATGCAGAGGCCCACCCACAACATGTGTAGTGCATGTATTCCCACAGAAGCATTAACATAGGCATGTGCACATACCTACACATACAGCCTGCTCTAAAGCCCAGTGCTGTCATAGCAACCTTTTAACTGACTCCATGGATCAGTCCCATATGGCCCATATGTCAACAGGGACATACATCTGAAAACAAATACATGCAAACCATGCATGAAAATGTGCACATATACAAGGTACATATGAACAGAACAGAGCTGCAATTACCCACCCCCTATTAATACATCTCTCTCTCTCTCTGTGTTACTGATGATGCAAAACACAGAAATATCCAGTGCAATAAAGAGGCATTGTGTGCAAATGCCAATTCAAGGAGATAATGTCTCATATTGATTGCTTCAATGGCCAAACCAATTTCACTTGTCCTTCTAAAGATTATTATGACATTATCAATATCCCTGCTTAGTAAAATTAATTTCCCTCTCCCCATCTTGTCCCTCTGGATGAAAGTCTCTTTCTTTTCCTGTTAAGACACAAGGCATGGAGACCTCTGACAGGATGGGACTTAATTCACCTCTAAAGTGTTGCCAGCCAGTTTGATTTATTTACTTTTTTTCAATTGCCACCAGCATAATAGAAAGCAAACAATAAATGTATCTGGTCACCCAGCCAATCAGCCTTTCCTTTCCTGCCATGCTGACATTTCTCTCTCTGGCCTCGGACAGTAATGCATTCCATTTTAATTTTAGCAAATGCCTTCTTTATGATCTGAGACATTTTTCATTTGTGCTTGTTTGTGTCTCCCTTAAAATTCAATATTTCACCCCAGAATGGAGGGTTATTGCCTGTTCTTCAAAATAAAATAAAGCAGCACAGGACTATTTCATGTTAAATCCCACCCCCTGTGGGAGCACAGATTGCCTTTCTCGCCTCTGCCAGAGTGAAATTCACCCCTGAGAAGGGAGCCGTTGTATGGGCTATGGATTCTTAATGCAAACATTGGACATCTGCACAGGGGGTACATCACACTGGAAGAGGCCCTGCATCTGACAAAGTGGGTTTTACCATGAAAGCTTATGCTCAAATAAATCTGTTAGTCTTTCAAGGTGCCACAGGACTCCTTGTTGTTTTTACTGGAAGAGGAGAGAGCTGCAATAAAGGGAAATGGAGGAATGACGAGATAATTCTACATTGGCCTTCCAGCTAGCGTTGCCAGCCAGCTAAGTTTTCCCAGAATCATTCCTGAGGTAGCTGTCCTGGGAAATCTGTTACTCCTGGGTTTTGTCAGTCGTGCAATGATACACCACTCAGCACAAATGTGGTCAAAGTTCTGGCTGGGGAGAGGTGAGGAAAGAAGCTCAGCCCAAAAGGGAAGGGTTACATTTTGCCCAGCCCTGCCAGCCCATGTCCCTGCCAGCCAAACAGCACAGCTACCTTCCTTCACCCTGGCGCCTTGGCCCAGTCCCATCACCCTGGTCCTCCAGGCCGTGTCTGCTCTTGGTTTGCCCTCTCCCACAGTGTGACTCCAGAGCCTCCAACTTGAGAATGAGGCTTGGCCAGACCAATAGGAGGTGACTTACTGAGAGGGCTGAGTTCCCACAGGAAAGGCTCTGGCTCCGTTTTTATCTGCTAGGCCTCAATGCACCGTGCTGGTGTCTCTGGGTCCACTGTGCAAGGTTCCATTATCTGTACCTAAGAGCTGCCAAAGTGCTTCCAACCTAGCACCCAACCCTGGAAGGGGCTGAGTGCCCTGAGGATGTGACCTAGCGAGATACGTTTTTATCCATTTATGACCTCTATGAGGTGCTGGAAATGTTAACTCGGTGACTGCACATGTCACAGTTTGCCCAGGACAAGCCCAGACGATGCTGCATCCCTTTCTTCAGCCCTGCCTGGGAAAGGTGTTTGCTGAAGGGCTAATGAGAAAAGCCATCTGGGGGCATTGCCTTTGTTGCCACCCTCAACTCCCCTGGCCCATCCCCAGGGAACAGTGGAGCCTTTATGCAGAGGTGGGGCTGCTTAAGAGTGGTCTGCCCTGGAAACTCGTATTGGCACAGCTCTGTCCCTCAGGAGTGAAAAGAACCCATAGTTACCCCCACCCTAACCCCTGGTGCAGACAGGGCAAGGTCTTCAGTCACTGCCTACAGCCCCTTTGGGGGTAGATTAACCACAGGACAGGAGAACCCCTGCTGTTGTGCACTCTAAGCCTCTGACTGCCAGGTGACAGGGGACACATCACCTGCTAATTGCCCTGTTCTGTTCATTCCCTTTGAAGCTCCTGGCATTGGCCAGTGGGGGAAGACAGGATGCTGGGTTAGGCTGACCATTATTCTGACTCAGTATGGCTGTTCTAAACCACAGGAACTGTGCCGCTGCTGTGTTTTAACTAGAGAAGCCATACCCTCAGTCAGAGCACACGAATCTGAGGGCTTGTTTACAAGCAAGGTTCTGCTCAGGCAAGTGCTGCCCATAGCCATACGGGTAAAATGTTTGCAGGGAAGAGAGGGGAGGAGGGCCTCTGCCTCGCCTGCGACGGTGATGAACCATGGGCTCTGAGAAGGCATGAGAGTAGACCAGGGCAGGACATGCCCCAGGGACCGGGTGCATGACAACAGAGGCTGACCATATGGCAGGGTACTGGGCCAGACTGTGACACAGGACACTCAGCACCTTTCAGGAGGTATTCAGAACGTTCGGGTCCCTGGTAAGCAGAGACCATGACCTCTCACATGAAGAACCATCCTCAATCGTCTCTACCAGATCTACCATTGTCTAAGGTGCGGCACAGGCTCATCAGGTCAAGCATGATGTGCATGAATGGAGCAATGAGGTCTTGGTGGAGAAAACTTATATGCCAGTTATGTGCATTACCCTTAGGTCACGCCAGCCCTTCAGGCTATGTCTAAACTACGATCCTCTTGGGGAAGAGCAAATGCAAATGGAGCGCTCATTTGCATTTCCTCTTCCTTTCCCTTTTGCACAAGAGGCTTTTGCACAAAAAAGCGCTGTGTGGACGGTGCCTTTTTGCTCAAAACCCCCCTTTTGTGCAAGAGCTGTCCTCAAAAGAACAGCTTTTGCACAAAAACGTCTTGTGCAAAAGGGAAAGGAAGAGGAAATGCAAATGAAAGTGCGACATATGCAAATGAGCTCTCCATTTGCATTTGCTCTTCCGCAAGAGGATCATAATTTAGACATAGCTTCGATCTCTCACTTTTCTAACACCCCCCCCCCCCAGACTTAAAGACAGAGACTGCTACTTACACACCCTGGCTAAATGTATTTTGTTTCCCCCTAGCAACTGGTCCACCCATGAGATTGCAAAGATTGACAAAGCCCTGGCTGGGTTGATTTAGTGGGAGCTGGTCCTGCATTGGGCAGGGGACTGGACTCGATGACTCCTGAGGTCTCTTCCAGCCCTGGGATTCTATGATTCTAGGAAATAAGAGTCTAGCACTGTAATCTAATGGAGTTATTCCTTTAGCACCAGGGCATAATAGGGCCTCTTCAGAGTCCAGCAGCTCCTTGGGGATAAGTGTCTCTTGAGAGAGTGGGTATTTGCTCTGTGGTCAGCTGTGCCTTTCATGCGTGTCCCAGCTCCATGAGTCCCGTATGGCTCACAGTAGCGCTTGCTGTTACCTCGGGCCTAAACTCTACCAAAATCAATTTGTTTAAAGGTTACACTCTGGTGCTGTGCAGCTCTGAAATAATTACCTGATTCTTTCACCTGAACATCCTGTTTCCCAGCACCAGATCAGAGCAGACAAGAAAAGTGTGAGAAATAGATACTCATTTTCTAAGTTAATTCAATTCTGGTGAACTGGACTGCACTGCCCAGAAATCAAATCCGTCTTCTCAACGGATCAGACACTGGGAGGGCTTTCTATGACTCCAACCTGCTAGGACTCAGAAGACAGTCCATTTTCCATTGGCCTCTATACTGAGGCTAACAAAGGAGGCCCAGCTAGTGACAATGCCTGAATAAATCTGTTAGTCTCTGAGGTACCACAGCACTCCTCAGTAATTTTGACTGTGGTTTTCATGATGCAGATACTTTCCCACTGAGAACCGAGCCCAGGCCCATCAATGCGCAGACAAGAGTTGATATGGGCAGGATTTGAATCAGGACATTATTTTTATTGTATTTGTCCAAAATGTTCCAGAAAACATGCACATAATTATTCCAGGTGCAAACTGCACATGCACTTTTGCACTTAACTGGAGCATGAAATTACAGCAGTTGTGTGTGTAATCCCAACATTTCAGATGCATAGGCCCAGTAAATAAAGAACTGGTCCCTGCCCCAAAACTTGCCGTGTAACTCAGATAAATACAGTCTACCACATCAGATTTAACATTACTTGGAGTGAAGCCATCACTGGGAAATGGTGTCAGATGATCTGACTTTCAAAAGGAGCAGACGTCAAGAAGGGTTGTATACAGCCTAAGTAAACTAAGGGTCAGCCCCACTGCAACTAAAAACCCACAGCTGGCCCATGCCACATGACTCAAGGTTGCGGGGCTATTTAGTGTGTGTAGCTATCCGGGATCGAAATGGAGCATGGGAACTAGGCCTGTGAGGTGGAAGAGTTCCAGAGCTTGGGCTGCAGGCTAATTAAGAACATTAAGGGCAATTACACACACACACACACACACACACACACACACCGCAGCCGGAGCCCCACAAGCCCCAGGCACCTGGTGCAAGGCTGCTGGGTCTCATTGCAACATAGACGTACCATAAGGGTCTATTCCTGGTTCTGCCATTGACCTGGTCCCTTGAGAACGTTATTTCCTGTGTCTATCACCTCCTGGCCTGACTAGGTCTTAAGTGTTTCTGGGCAGGACCGGTCTCTCTTTGTGTCTGTGCAGCTCCTAGTGCCCTTGGCCTCACAGCGCTACTCTAAGACTATGAGGTGACTCCCGTGTTTCAACGTGCACCCTGTCGGAAGAAATGCCATGGAGGAAGCATTCAGCACACAGGAAGAGCAAAGCTCTGCACTCCCATGCCAAGACTCTGAGCAAGCCAGTCCCCCTGCCCATGTGTATATACTTTTTAAAATGATGAAGTAGATATGGACATGACTGGGCCATTTCTAATCTCACATTGGTCAGGGCAAGTCATGCCTGACCAATCTGATTAGCTTCTATGATGAGGTAACTGGCTCTGTGGATATGGGAAAGTCAGTGGATGTGATATACCTTGACTTCAGCAAAGCTTTTGATACAGTCTCCCACAATATTCTTGCCAGAAAGTTAAGGGAGTATGGATTGGATAAATGGACTGTAAGATGGATAGAAAGCTGGCTAGACTGTCGGGCCCAACAGGTAGTGATCAACAGCTCGATGTCAGGTTGGCAGTCGGTTTCTAGCAGAGTGCCCCAAGGATCGGTTCTAGGCCAGTTTTGTTCAATATCTTTATTAATGACCTAGATGAGGGGAAGGATTGCACCCTCAGCAAGTTTACGGATGACCCTAAGCTAGGGGGAGAGGTAGATACACTGGAGGGCAGGGATAGGGTCCAGAGTGACCTAAACAAATTAGAGGATTGGGCCAAAAGAAATCTGATGAGATTCAACAAGGACAAGTATAGAGTCCTGCACTTGGGACAGAAGAATCCCAAGCTTTGTTACAGGCTGGGGACCTAATGGTTAAGTAACAGTTCTGCAGAAAAGGACCTGGGGAATACAGTGGATGAGAAGCTGGATATGAGTCAACCATGTGTCCTTGTAACCAGAAAGGCTAATGGCATATTAGGTTGCATTTGGAAGAGCACTGCCAGCAGATTTAGATAAGTGATTATTCCCCTTTATTCAGCTCTGGTGAGGCCACACCTGGTGTATTGTGTCCAGTTCTGGGCCCTCCACTATAGAAAGGATGTGGACGCATTGGAGAGGGTCCAGCAGAGGGCAACCAAAATGATTAGGGGGCTGGAGCACATGACCTATGAGGAGAGACTGAGGGATTTGTGTTTGTTTAGTCTGCAGAAGAGAAGAGTGAGGGGGGATTTGATAACAGCCTTCAATTTCCTGAAGGGAGGTTCCAAAGAGGATGGGAAAAGGCTGTTCACAGGAGTGATGGATGGCAGAACAAGGAGCAATGGTCTCAAGTTACAGTGGGAGAGGTCTAGGTTGGACATTGGGAAAAACTATTTCACTAGGAGGGTGGTGAAGCACTGGAATGGGTTACCTAGGGAGGTGGTGGAATCTCCATCCCTGAAGGTTTTTAAGTCTCAGATTGAGAGGGCCCTGGCTGGGTTGATTTAATTGGGATTGGTCCTGCCTTGGGCAGGGGGCTGGACTTGATGACCTCCTGAGGTCTCTTCCAGCTCTAGGATTCTATGATTCTATATTTGTGTAAGTGAAGTTCGTATTGAGTAAAGAATTGCACCAAGATAAAAAGTAAGGGACCCGAATGGAATTACTTTGGGAGCAGGAGTCAGCATTAGGGCTCGTCTTAGCTTAGTCAAGTCTCCGGCGACAGTGTCCCCAGCATGCAATGTGCCATTTCCTGTGAAGAAAGTGAAGGGTGAGCCAGTTCCTGGGCATCTGGTTTTAGAGATCAAGCATTGGGAGGCCATCGCTCAGCTCTGTTTTGCTATTAATTATTGTTCCATGCTGGGATGTCAGTTGCTATGGAGAAAGGAGGCAGTTTCGCCACCCAAGACCTTAGTTTCTCCCCCCTCGACTTTTCACAGGTCTATATCCCCCCCTTCACACACACACACACACACAAGACAGTGCAGGATATAATGTAATCACAGATAATGCTCTGCATATGGCCACATTTTTTTGTGTGTTGGGCAATTCTCCAGTGATGGGGAGAAGGTCCGGGGGCAAGCTGAGTGCATCCTGCTAGCGATGGCTTGTAATCCAGAGTGCATGCAGCAGAACACCTGCCCTTGCTGACTGGGGCAGAGGGTGGGGTGGATGACAGCATTAGAAGCTTCTTCCCACCTAAATTATTCTATGGCAGATGCGGCTGCCAGTGCTCAGCATGGAAGGTCTCTTACTGTGGGAGGGATCCTACTGAAACTGAGGGAGCTACTCAAGGAGTCAATTACTGCTGAATGTCCGAGTAGCAGAACCTGACCCCAAGTGATTCCACCCTGGCAAAATCAATCTGCAGACTTTGATTTATTTGTCATCCAGCATCATCTTTTCTTCTCACTGGGACCAGTTCTCGCCCACTCCTCCATTGAGTCCAACTCTGCCCTGGAATAAGTGGCTGCATTTAGAGGACCAGATTGCTGGCTCTATGAAGGTCAGTAGGCCAGAAGCCCAGCTGGAACAGTTCCTTTGCAGTCAATGGCTTTTGCAGCCTTGACACTGGTTTCTGGGAGCCTCCCATAGGGATATCATGGTTTCACTTATGTTTTCAGGGCATCCCACAAGCTGCATCCCTGCCTATTCTTCACTCAGCACACAGTCAACCTATGGAACTCCTTGCCGGAGAATGTGGTGAAGGCTAGGACTTCAAAAAAGAGCTAGATAGATTCATGGTCCATCAATGGCTATTTGCCAGGATGGGTAGGAATGGTGTCCCTAGCCTCTGTTTCTCTGGAAATGGGTGACAGAGGAGGGATCACATGAGGATTATCTGTTGTGTTCCTTCCCTCTGGGATGTCTGGTATTGGCCACTGTTGGCAGATAGGATACTGGGCTAGATGGACCATTGGTCTGACCCAGTGTGGCTGTTCTTATGTTTCTTCAATTTTGCTACCCTCTTATTCTCCATCAAGTTCTTTGCTCACTTTCAAACATGCCTTCTTCCCTCTCTTTCACTGATGTCCTGCATGGCAGAGCTTACAAGCCCAGGCCACAATGGTCAAGACTATGCTAAGATAAAGCAAAAGTTAAACTGTGAGCAAGAGGCAGGCCTTGCTCACAGACATTGGCAAGAACAGGGCTGATTTACAGAAACACTCAGATCTAAGAGGTACTAAGCAAGGCTATATGAACATTCCACAGGGGTTGTAACAGGACAGCTTGTGAAGAAACATCTTGGTACCAACACAAACCCCAGAGATAACAGGAACATACTGACCCAGCTTTTGGACAGGGTCTAAACTAACAGCATAATAAATAGTAATTACACGTACAAGATAATGGGCAGACCTAGGTACATCAGCGAGTTGCAGCCTAATATCTTAGGAGTGATGTGTAACTTGTTTGTATCTGTGCATAAAAATGTACCCCAGGAAGTTGTGTTTGTTCAGCTGAGGGGGCAGTGTCATTTTTGGCACTGACTGAGCTGTCTCATTGTCGGGGGGTACATATGCCTAGTGGTTCGATAAAGTGTACTGACAACTATTAGAGCACTTCATTTAACAATAAACCTGGCCTGCTGCCTTTGATCCTTCTTTCATTTTGTGGTCTTTGGAGGCTTCCCCGGAGTCTAATGTGCCCACTACTTGCACTGCCCACAAAAGGAACTTACCACGCAGCCGAATGGTCATCACTAAGGGAGCAGGGGACCTGTCAGGACACCACACCAGTGACATCCAACTATCACAGCGGGGACATTTTTATCACCTGCCATGTGCAGAATCAGAGGGAATATTTAGAGCATTTGTTCAGACACTTTTTAGCATTGGTGGTTCATGGGAAGCACCGTGTTCTGAGCAGCACTTGAGTGTCTAGGCTTTTGCCAAAGCGCATTGTGCAGCGTGCCAGCTTCCCTGGAGCCCCATCTTTAAAGGGCAACTTGAGTCCTGCAGTAATCCATAAGAATAGCACCCATTAAGAAACCCCCTACCGTCGTCTTTTCATTTCTAATTAATTTAAAGGTACTAACTAGCCGTACCGTCCATCTTTTTTGTTTCTATTACAAGCTTTTTAATGGAATTGAAAGGATAATAGACTCTCCCTGGGTAGGGGTAAATGACATGTTAAATTTCAGTCCCAAGGAAAGCCAGATACTCAACATTAAGTCAGCAAGTAGAGAGAGGGATTGGCAAAAGAGGAGCTAATGATAAGAGACGGAACGGTTTCTCTAGGGCTGGAGAAAGCATTCCACAATCACAGTGCAGGATAAACCTGATTTCCTAATGTTTGGTTAGCAACTAGGAGGATGTCTTGTGATGAAGTTAAAAGAAGTTCAGGTTCAACTCAACTCTGTCCTCAGAGATATACATGCAAACTCATTGTCACCAACACACAGAATCTCATAGACATCAGTGGTGAAACTGACAGAAAAATCTGATACTTGGTCTTGCAAGAGCACGGTGAACAGATGGGTGACCCGTTCGCCCCAGGGAGTGAATTGTTTTTTCATACATCTCCTTTTTACATTGTTCACTGACCTTGCCATCTACTGAGCTCTGATGTGCGTCTCAGGTGCGCTGGCAGAGAGGAAGACAAGTTACTAGCCATCTCAACATGAACATGTGGAGAAACACACATTTAGGGAGAGATGCTGATCTTGATTATATCAGTGTGAATCCAGGGGCAGTGGCATTCCTTCACTTTTACACTGAATAACTGAGAATTGCTCTGAGAACTAAGTCTATGTCTACACTGCACATTTATTTCGGAATACGCAATTTTGGAAGAAATATTCTGAAATAGCTTATTTCGAAATAGTGGGTCTACACACCAAAAGCTCATCGAAATAGAGCAGAACTATTTTGAAATAGAGCATCCACGCTGATTGGATGCTAACATGCATTTAAGGCCACCCGGAACTACTTCAGGCAGGGCATCAGGACAGCACTCAATTCCCATGGCGTCTGCCTGAGGCTCTTGCTTAAAGGGCCCCCCGTACAGCCGTATCTCAGGCTTTTTTCCTTTGCCCACCTCCTCGAGGGACAGCAAAGCCGTTTCTTTTGCCTGCTGCAGTTGCCCTTGTGGACACCTCAGCACTCTAGACATGGAGCCGGAGCTGCCTCTGGTAAATTGACATCTATTGCATGACGTCTCATGCAGCAGTTTCTGCAGGCTGCCTCCGAGGCCCTGCAGGAACCCAGCCCCCCAGCTCCTCTGGGAGACCCTCCTCACCTCTCTGTGGGCACGGCTCATGTTGCTGGATCCCGCCTACCCTCCCCTGCACACCATCCACTGACCGCCGCTTCTGGCATCTAGACACCAGTGCCAAACACTGGGACTAGCTCATCATGGAGCAGTGGGGCAACCAGCAGTTGCTCCAGAATTTCCAGATGAGGAAGGACACCTTTCTGGAGCTCTGTGTGTGGCTCACCCCCACCCTCAGGTGATGGGACACTCACATGAGACCCACCATCCCCCTCCAGAAGTGGGTCGCCATTGCCCTGTGGAAGCTCACCACACCAGACAGCTACTGATGCGTCAGGAACCAATTCAATGTGGGGCGATCAACCATCAGGGCCATGCTCATGCAGGTATGGTGCTCTCGGGCTATTGTCCCAGGAGTGGGGTGGGAAAGGTGAGGTGCGAGAGGGGTGGTGCAAGCTCTTCCCCAAGAGGTTTTTTCAATGCCATCCTCACAAAGTCCTGCTCAGGGATGGGGTGAGTGTGTGTGTGGGGGGGGTTTGCTCCTGGTGTGTGTGTGTGGGGGGGAGATCGGGCTCAGTGAGGGCTTTGGCCACTCTCTGAATCTCTGTTTGTTTGTTTGTCTGTCTCCTTTTACAGGTGGTGAGGGCCATCAATACCATCTTGTTGTGCAGGGTCATCCACCTAGGCGACGTGGACGCCATCGTCACCAGCTTTGCCGACATGGGGTTTCCCAATTGTACGGGGGGCTATTGACAGCACCCACAACATCCGGGCCTCCGACCACCGGTCTTCTCTCTACTTCTCGATGGTTCTGCCGCTGTCATGGACCACTGGGGCCAATTTACGGACATCTATGTCAGGTGGTCAGGGAAGGCACACGAAGCCCACATCTTCCCCAACTTGAGCATGTTCCAGAAGCTGCATGCTGGAAATTTTTTCCCCGACTGCACCATCAGGGTCGGGGACGTGGCCTACCCTCTGTTGCCCTACACTAGCCATCTTGATCTCTCCAGGAAACAGTTCAACGCCAGGCTCAGCAGGGCCTGCATGATAGTGGAGGGCACCTTTGGGCATCTGAAGGCACGGTTCAGATGCCTTCTCACCTGGCTGGATGTCAGAGAGTGGAACATCCCACATGTGGTGGCTTCACAATATTTGTGAGTGGAAGGGGGAGGCATTCCTGCTAGGGTGGGGGGGCAGAGGCTGACTGGATCAGCAGGGCCTTCGAGCAGCTGCGTATGGCCGCCATCTGGCAGGCCCATCAAGGGGCTGTGTGCATCCAGGAGGCCCTGATGGAGAGTTTCTCATAAGGACCCCAGTGACTCTCTCCCCTGGGCCTCCCCACTAGGGGCCCATGCATCACCCCACTCTGGCTTTCTTCCAACACCCCTTTCGTCCCCCCTGCCTCCTCTCCTGCAGAGACAATGAACCGGGTGTTCTTTTTATTTGGGATCAAAATAACTGGGGAGGGAGTGGGGAAAGAACCTGGGAGAGGGGAGGAAGGGGGATAAGAACCTTGGAGGGAGGAGGAGGGAGCTGGAAGGGGGAGGAGGGGTGAGGAGAGGCTCAGGGATGGGGCTGGGAGTGGCATCTGGCTCTGGGGATCCCACTGCCACTGGTGCAGGGGCTTTGGCATCCACAGGGGGAGAGTTGGGGGAGGAGCAGGAGGAGGCTCAGGGCAGGCTCAGGGGCAGTCACTGGTGCGGGAGCAGGTGCAGGCAACATGCTGGCGACCAGGGATTGTACATGATGTGGCCCCGATTCAGCATCTCCCACTAGGTGTCTCACTGCAGGTGAGTGTCTTCCTAATGCCTGCGGTTGATGGTCTGCTCTATGGATAGGAGTGCCACGAAGTGCTCCCTCTGGAGCTTATTCTTGGGTCTCCAGCACCTGCGGGTCCCTTGGTACCTCAGAAGGCAGCCCCGGAGCCCTGGGGATCCTGCTCACAGGCTCAGGAGAGGCCCCACACATGTCTGACCCCTGGGGGGGGGGCGGCCTCCCACCACCCGCCACCATTGGAAGCAGGCTGGGCACAAGGTGCACGCACAACCCCACACAGACTGAGGAGTGCCGCACACAGCACACGGGCATGCCTGCCCACGCGAGGCACCACCTGCTTCCCCGGACAGTGCTGCCAGGCGCAGGTGTGTGTGCATCCCATGGAAGGCCAGGTTGCTCCAGGCCCCTCTTCTGCCCATGGGATTCCACTGTGGCCTGACACTTCCCTTGTTTGCTTGCCTGTGGGTTGCGGGGGGGAGTGGGAAGTGTGGTCCCCTGGGCATCTTGGGGTCCCTGTGAGGCAAGGCCCACTGTGCAGGCTACACGTGGTCTTGCTCCCAGGACCTCCCCATCATTTGGCCCAACAACTGTTGGTCGCAGCTCACAGAGGAGGGCTCAGTTTCAGGGACAGTCTCTGCATGGATGATTGACCACCTCTCCCTCTTTATTCTCCACAGTCAGACCAGCTGTGACTGAGGGGCAATCACCACCAGCCGAGACAGCTGCCCAACCCTGGGGGAGCCGCAAGCGCACAAGGGTCCAGGAGGACTTAATGAGGCAGCACGTGGATGTCCTGCGCGACATGCAGCAGACCCTGGCCCAGAAGGTCCAGGAAGACACTGAGTGACGGAACCGCACGTGGGACCAGCTTGTGTGGCGGGGTGACAACGTGTGTGCCATCATCTGGGAAATGATGGCACATCTGACTGCTGTCCCTGCTCCTGCCCCCCTGCTATGCCCATTCCCCCTCTCCCTGCCCCCCCAAGTGATGTCTATCCTCCCTCCCCCTGCCCTCCTGCCATCCCTGACCTTGCTCCAGCCCTCCCTTCTGCCTCCCCTCCTGTTGTCCCAGGCCCCACCCAAGCCCAAGTTCACTGAAGTTCCCAGACCCGAGGTGGCACTTCCAGCTGCACCATGAGCCACTCCCAGCCCTTAGCCCCTCCTCTTTTCTCCCCCATCCAGGTTCTCAGCCTTCCCCTCCCCAGTTACTTTTATTATTAATAATAAAAAAAATACAAAGTTCATATCAAAACAGGTGTGTTTATTTAGAGTTCAGGGAAGGGGGAAGGGAGGGGTTGTGGTATGAAAGGGATAGTGGAGCAAGGCACAGGTCCCTAGTGGGGAGGCCCTGGGGAGAGTTACCCGACAAAAAAGTCTGTAAACTGTCCAGGTCGACTAGGGCCTGCAGCAGCATCGAGAAATAGCCTTTCCTGTTGCTGTACTGGGCGGCTCAATGATGTGGTGCGCGGATTGAGATGTGGGCTCCAGCAATCACTCCCCCACACTTGGGAAACCACAGGGTGGCAAATCCTGTGACGATGTCCAGGTCTCCCAGGCGGATGACCCTGCGCAGCAGGACGGAGTTGATGGCCCTCACCACCTGCAGAAGGAGACAAAGAAACACAGAAAACAGAGAATGAGAGGGAGTGCCTGAGCCCTTGGGAGGTGCCGCACCCTCCCCTCCTCTTCCTCAAACTCTCCAGGAGCCACCCCTATGAGAGCACCCCCCAGCAGCAGGACTGTGTGAGGGAAGGATGGCACAATCCCCCGAGGACAGGGCTTCCTCCCCCACCCCCGCACTTCCCCTTTCCCTAGGGTGCCCCTTTCCAGGACTCCCACCCCCAGCAGGGACTGCAGCCCCAGAGTGCCTTACCTCCATGAGGAGGACCCCGACGGTCGACTTTCCCATGCCAAACTGGTTGCCCACCGACTGGTAGCTGTCTGGGCTTGTGATCTTCCAGACGGCCATGGCAACCCGCTTCTCTAGCGGAATGGCAGGCCGCAGGTGGGTGTCCCGTCATCAGAGGGCAGGGGCGAGCCCAGCACGCAGCTCCACAAAGGTGGCCTTCCACTTGCGGAGGTTTTGGAGCCACTGCTGGTTGTCCCACTGCTCCGTGACCAGCCAGTCTCACCAGTCGGAAGTGGTGTCCAGCCTCCAAAAGCGTCTCTCTATCATGGGGTGTGGGTGCAAGGGCCTTGCTCCCGCACACAGGGAAAGGGTCTCAATGATAAGCTCAGTGTCGAGCTAGTGCAGGGCCAGGAAGGCAGCCTGCAGAAACTGCTGCAGAGACTGCAACCTGGCCGTGTTGGGCCATCGCATGTCCAGAGGTAGCTCTGGCTCCGTGGCAAGGAGTGTGCTGTGGCGTCCAAAAGCTGAGCAAACAGAGCATGTACTGCAAGAGCTTTGCTGTCCCTCGGAGAGGTAGGCAAGCTGGCAGCAGAAGCAGCGAAATGGCTGTCCAAGGGGTCCCTTTAAGCACGTGGCTCAGCTAGCCTCAGGCAACAGCACCCAGAAGCACCTGCTGACCCAATGCCCTGCCTGAACCAGTTCCGGGCGGCCTTATATGTGAGAGAGCGCCTAATCAATGTGGACTCTATCTTTCAGAAAAGCAGATCACTTTTTCATTGCGCTTTTGCTGTGTAGACGCTCTCTTTCGAAAAAAGTTTTTCCAGAAGACCTCTTCTGGAAAAGCTTCTTCTGAAAGAAGCTTGCAGTCTAGACATAGCCTCATACTGGTATAAACCAAGAGTAACTCCCTCAAAGCCAGTGGCGTGTGAAAGTGAGGTAAAAAATGGGGAATCGAGTCTGTAGCACTGATAATCATCCACTCATCTGATCTGTTCTGGTCAGGAAATTGGGTAGAAATCTTGCAAGAACTGATTTTTCTTGGAGCTCATTGTTTGCCTGAGGTGAGACATTTCAGCCTGACAGGCCTTGGAGAGACTGAGATGCTGTTTCCCCTCAGGGCAGTACGATCATGGTGCAGCACCAGAGGTACCAAGGGAGAGGGAGCTATCTGATGGGAACCGGCAGGGTTCTAGGAGGGAGCCATTGCCTGCTAGGGTGAGGGAAGCAATGGGGAGGGGAGGGAAAGGCAGTAGGAGCATAGGCCTGTGCAGATGGCAGTTTCTCCAGGGTCACACCTCTGTGTGTAGCTCCGGGAGGCTGTTGGGGTAGAAAATAGACCCTGCAGAACCAGCAGCCAGGGTCATAAAGAGGAGGCTTCTGCGTAGGTGAGTCACAGATGGATGGGACCAGTTCTGCACCCCGGCAGTGAGTCAAAGTGCCTGGGGCTCTGGCCACCACCGCTCCTGAGGTAGTGGCATTGGGAGCCCCAGGCCCTTTTTAATCACCAGGACTGGGGCAGCTGTCCCCATAGTCCCCTCCCCGCATCCTCAGGCCTGCCCCCCAGGTGGGCCATGTCACAGCTGGTATTAAAACACAGCAGGTCCTGGCCCTTGGACCTCTGCTCAGCTCACTAGGCCTGGTTGCTCAGGTTCCTGGAGTGGCAAATCTCCCTTGTGTTTAAAGCTCCCTGAGTCCAAAGAGCATTTACAAGACCCAGAGCATCTCTGCTCTATGAGCAGATTGCTGAGACTGCAGCATTTAGCAAGGTGTTTAAATGTGAAAGTGTAAATAATAATTCTGTCCTGCTAAACACTCTAACGCGCAACAATAAATCTGAAAGACGACTGTGGTTATTAGAGATTTAAATGCAGCAAGCTCAGCCAGCCTGCTTGGGAGCCTTGTTTGGGGGACATGAGAGACACCCTAAAGCATTCCAGAAAGTGTAGAGTCATATTTAAGGGCCCAAGGCAGCCCTGTACAACCGCCTTAAAGTGAGGAAGTCAGCCCAGGCCAACACAAGGCACTCAGTCTAAAGAGACGCTGTCTCTAAGCTGGCACACAGCAGCCCCGCCCAGGACATTTCATCCAGACTGTGATTTAAGGAGACTGTGCAGCATCCTTGCCAGCAGCATCTGGGTGAGTTGGTCTGGAAGTTGGATGTGACCCAATGCTCTGGGTGCTCCTAACCCTCGGACTACCAGGAGCTGGGACAGGACAGGACATTTCCCTGTTCGATTCATTCCTGCTGAAGTGTCTTGGTACCAGCCACTATTGGGAGACAAGATACTGGGCCAGATGGATCATTAGTCTGACCCAGTGTGGTCGTTCTTATGGCCTTTAAAGTTTCCTTCTTCCTGAAGCTGCTCTGGGTTCTCCCCTTGCAGAGCTAGTCTGAGCGAGGCACCAGGGATGTGAGTAACATCACTGGGGGTGGAGGGGAGGCTTAAAATGGAAGCCAAGCTGTTGTAAGAAAAGCCCAAGGACGGCAAGACTGAAGCTCACTGGAAAGCATCCAGCTGCCTGCAGTGCCTTTTTGGAGCCAAACTGCAGACCAAGAGGATGCCAAAGGAATGACAGGGCAGCTGGTCTCCTTTCCCTTGGGAGAAGCTTGGCTTCAGCCTGGGCACACTCTTGCAAGAGTGGCAGAGACTCAGATCAAAACTCATCCCATGAGAAACACAGAGTCCCTTCTCCAGCGCTTCTCTGCACCGTATGGAGACCAGTACAAAAGATTAGATCAACAATCCAGCTAGTGTCTAAGCCCAACAGTGGCCTGTGTCAGGTGCTTCCTAAAACTGACATCCCCATCTGTGCAGTGCTAAATCCTGGGGAGACAATCTCTGCCTCCCCTTGGTGCCAATAAGTTTCTGCTCAGACACATCAAGATTAATAGCTCTTGTAACTGTCTTCTAGGAAGTGTAATTGCTGGGACCAACCCTGATCTGCTTGAAATAGATGTAACTGCCACTGAAGAGAATAGGAGATGAACTTCCAAAACAAAGAATAAGATTTCATCCCGTGTTCCTGTTTATGCAAAGGCCAACATCTCTGCTTTTTTATTCCAGTGACGTCAATGGACTTGCACTCCTGGGGCAGAGAACAGAGTTTAACCCATAAGTGTCTTAAATCTTATTACCTCATGTGCCTCAATACTATCACGTGGTGTTGAGTCCCACATGTGAAGCATATGCTGCGTTGTACAAAGGAGGGCAGTGCTCCTCAGCAGGGCTGGCTCGAGCCATTCCTGCGCCCCAGGCAGCGGGCATGCGACGCATGCGCAGCCCCCAGCCCCCCCAGCGCATGGCGCCCCTTAGAGCTGCCATCAGGCGCCCCCCATAGGTTGGCGTCCCGGGCAGCTGCCCAGCTAGCCCCCCCCCTTAATCCGGCCCTGCTCCTCAGTTTGGTTATACTGTGGTGTCTGAGCACCTAAGACTCATTAACCCCTTTTTAGAGATAAAGCAAGAATGGCACATATTGAGGATTTGCTTTCCCAAAGTCACACAGGGAGTCAGAGGCAGTCCCAGGTATGGAGCCCACATTTGCTGGCTCCCAGTCTTGCCCCAAAATCGTGCTGTTCCTTCTTCCAAAGTAAAGAAAGCCTGGAAGGTCTAAGTCAGTGGTCTCTAACTTTTTTAATCACAAGATCACTTTTTCAATGTAAGTGCAATGTAAGATCTACCCCAACCCCAAATCCCCTTGCCCAGCTTCCTTCCCCCCTTCTCTGAGGCCCCACCCCTGCTCCACCCCTTCGCCGAGGCCTCACCCTGCTCACTCCATCCCCCTTCCTCCCTGAATCTCATTCACTTTCACCAGGCTGGGGTAGAGGTTTGGGGTACAGGCTCTGGTCTTGGGCCAAGGGGTTTGGAGTGTGGGAGGGGATGCCCTGAAAGTAGGGAGGTGGAGCGGGATCTCCCATGAACTCGGGGATAGGGCATCAACCTCTGGAGAACAGGGTGGTGGGCTCGATCCCTCTGCCCACTCAGACAGTGGCTGGGCAGCCAACACCGGCTTCCCCCAGAGACAGACTTGGATCCCTCATTAGGAAAGCAGGATAAGGGACTGTCTGAAGGTGAGGGCAGTGGGGCAGGATCTGGAATGGCCTAGGAGATGAGGCATTTGCCTGGGGACCACAAGGTGTTGGGCTCAAGTCCTGTCTTCCCTAGGCAGCTCAAGTCCCACTTCTGCCTATGCTGGGAGGGGTGGGTTCTATAGGGGATACAGCATTTGTTGGGGGAGATCAGGGTTGGGGGCTTGAGTTGCCAGGCAGCCAACATTGGCTCCCCTAGGGATGGGCCTGGCTCCTGTGCTAGGAAAAGCAGGATAAGAGACCCCCTGGACGGAGGGGTGGGTTCTAGAGCAGCCCATGGGCTATGGCATTTGCCTGGGGAACATAGGGGTGGGAGCTTGAGTCCTGCCCCCTGCCCACCCACCCTGGGAGCAGCCAGACAGCCAACACAGGTTGCCCCAGGGATGAAGCAGGCTGGTGCATTAGGAAGACAGAATAAAGGACCTGCTTGAAGATGTGGGGGTGGGTTCTGGAGTGGTTTAGGGGA
This sequence comes from Pelochelys cantorii, assembly GCA_032595735.1. Lineage (NCBI taxonomy): Eukaryota > Metazoa > Chordata > Testudines > Trionychidae > Pelochelys > Pelochelys cantorii. The sequence continues at coordinate 2,654,022 of CM064350.1, forward strand.
TAGAGCATTTCCCTGGGGGAGTGCAGGCTGGTGGGTTCAAGTCCCACCCACTCTGTTAGTGGTGGCCAGATGGCTGCAGGGGGTGGAGCTGGCCCCTGCACCAGGAAGGCAGGATAAGGGACCCACTGAAGGCAAGGAGGTGGAGTGGGATCTCTAGCGAACCCAGGGATAGGGGAGGAATTCACTTGGAGAGTGCAGGACAGGACAGTGGGCTTGATCCTGCCCACCCAGGCAGCCACTGGACAACCAACACCAGCTGCCCCAGGGTTAGACCTGGCTCCCACACCAGGAAACCAGGACGAGGGACCCTCTGAAGGTAAAGAGGTGGGGTGGGAGCTGGAGTGGCATAGGGCATACAGCATTTGCCTGGGGAGCACAGGGTTGGGGGCCTGAGTCCCACCAACCCTGGGAGCAGCCAGACAGCTACCCCAGGGATGGAGCAAAGGAGTTAAGGCAGGCTTACTCCTGCCCTGGCCCTGCACCACTCCTGAGAGCAGTTGGCATGTACAGCAGTGGCCCATGGTGCCATGTGCTGCCCCCTCATCTACAGGCACCGACTCCACAGCCACAGTTCTACTGGCCACAATTCTCCATTATTGATCAATGGAGCTGCAGCTGTGAGCTGTGGTGTCCGCAGGCAAGGACAGCATGTGGAGAACCCCTGCTCTGACTTTTTCAGGGGCTGCTACAGGGACATGCCAGCCACTTCCACTTCCAGGAGCACAATTGCCATAGGGATAATTACTCCAGACATGACAGGTTAGGCATTTTAGAACTCAAAAGAATAAAATGTAAGCTTAAGAGAGAAATGCAAGTTATGAAATCCTCAGACAAGTCAAAAACTAAAACTAACCCACTTTTCAAGCAGTAAAAGTAGTAACAACCCCCCATGTACGTGTTGGGTCAGGAGCTGAGAGGGAAGGACAGTGTGTGTTTGTGAGAATGACAGAGGCACACAAAGTGTTTGAGTGTGACAGAGATTTGCATTGCCAAGCTCCCTCCATCCCCTTCTCTCTGTGTGGAGATAGGGTACAGGAGTGGGGGGGGGGAGGACACCCTGACATCAGCACCTCCCCTCTTCTCCCATCCCACACCCTGCATGGCAAGCAGGAAGCTGACAAGGGGCAGCTCCAAGGCAGAGGGCAGGAGCAGCATGACAGTGGGTGGAGGAGCAACTGAAGTGCCAGCACTTGAGAGCTTCCTGGCCAAACCAGTCAGGATCACCTGTCAGAGGCTCCAAGATCTACCGGTAGATCCCGATCTACTGGTTGGTGACCACTGGTCTAAGTATAACAGTATGTGGAGGGACTCTCTGGACTGGAGCATCATGGAATGATGGGAAAGGTAGAAATAGGCAAGGACCCCAAATCATAGTGGATGCATCAGAGAATCAGGGAAAGGGCCGGTTGATTCATCTCCTAGCCAGGCGGGCATTGTTCCCTCCTGTGATTACTATCAATATTTTATAAACAATTTCTACTCTGCAGATGCTTTATTAGCAGTATAGCAATAGCTAGTTTTATTTTAGTAGCAGCTAGAGACCGATAGGAAATCAGGGCTCTCTATGCTGGGAGCTAGCCAGCTACAGAGGAAGAGACAGTCTCCACTCTGAAGAGAAGACAAAGAAAAAGTTTTCATTCCCATTTTCTACCTAGGGAGCTGAGACAACAAGAGACTGGGGAAAAATTTCAAATCACTTAAGAGCCTTACACTAGTCCCATCTGTAAATAGGGCTTAAGCACCAAACAGCAACAAACCCATTGGCTCTGAATAAGACTTTGGCTCCTCAGGACTAGATTCCCAAAGGGACATCAGCAAGGCTGAACAGAACGGAGAGCAGGCCTTTGAGAATTACGGCATCCTGAGAAAGGGATGGCAAAAGTGTAATGAGGCAGCACAGTCCCATAAATAGACTGCTGGAGTGGGCCTCTGGAGAACAGAGCTCTGTTCTGGCTTTACTGCTCACCTCCTAGGTTAGCTGCCAAAAATTCTGCAAAACTGCTGCCCCTGCGAGGTTCATCAGCCTCCAATCTCTTTGAGGCCCTGAACAGGGACAGACACACAGCCAAGGTGGAGGGCCAGAGTGCAGGCAATCAGACATAGGACTAAATGGCAATTTCCTGAACAATGACATAATACCAGCTCCTCTGCAGGGAGACGGAGCAGGCAGTAGCTAAAAGCAAAGACCTGGACAAATCTGAGAAGAAGCGGGTGCTCTCTTGTCTTGTGGAGAGAGAAGGGGGAGCTGGGAATAGGGTTGCCAGGTGTCCGGTATTGACCCGGACAGTCTGGTATTTTCGCCTACGGTCTGGTAAAAAAATTCAGGAAAATACCGGACACCTAAAATGTCTGGTATTTTCTGATTTTTTTTTCCCTGCCAGGAGGTGAAAATACCGGACACCTGGCAACCCTACACACACTCAGCAACCGGGCCCAGCCCCCGAGCCCCTCCCCTGGGGGTCCCCCGAGTCCCCTGGACCCCCCCGCTTACGTGGTTCCGCAGGGAGGCTGTCTTCTGGCTTGATCAGGAAAATAAGATGGCCACCGGCAAAAGCTTCAAAGGCTTTTCTTAAACAGGCCATGCTGTTTTATTTTTTAAAATTTTTAAATTTTTTTTTTGCTCAACAACTTTGGTCTCCCCCCTTTTTTTTCTCAACAGAATTTTTTCCCTGGTGTTTTTTTTGGGGGGGAAGGGGGCGGTGTTCAGTATTTTTAGTTAAACCAGCTGGCAACCCAAGTTGGGAAGAGAACTGACAGGCCATGCTGCTTGGCTTCAGGTGGCCGGCTGGGATTAGTCAGATCTGCATGCGAAGGAAAGGAATCCTATTAGATCATCTTTGATCACGGCTATGAATTGTACTCGGGTGCTGTTGTAAACCGCTGTGTGAACAGGGGACCTGACAGCCCATGCAGGCCCCTGGGAAAGGTGGGGGTAGGGGCTGGCTCTGCATTCCTGGAAGGGGTGCGGCCTTAGGCAGAAGGGGCTGGGCCTCCTCCACACCTCCCACCCTGCCCTCAGAGCCACGTGGAACTCTGGTGGCAGATTAAAGGTCCCCAGGCAGTAGCGGTGGTGGTGGCAGCCAGGCAGAAGAGCCAAGGCAGAAGTCCTGGGCCCCTTTGAATCGCCCCTTGTCCCCCATTGTCAGCGGCCCTGTGTGCGAATAACTTGTTTTTTCAGTTTACCGGCTGAAACAAAACAGTTGGGGTGGGGGATTGGTTTAGATCAGCCCAGATCAAAACTCACCTGGTGTTTTTGTTTTTCTTGGGAAAAAAAGTCTGTCTTGGTTCTGCAAAACACTTAGTCCAATCTAAAATTAAATGTTTCATTTGAGAGGTTTTTACTTAAAAGGGCTAATTTGAAACAGTGATTTGGATTGAAAAACTTGAATGTCAAAAGAACATGTGCGAAGCAGGGATGGAGGTGGGAGTTATTTGGCTGTGGGGGGGGGAGGGGGTTCCCAAAAATAATTTGATGAATTTGTTGCCATTTCCCAATGTTTTGATCAACCTGAAATATTTTTTTTTTTGGTGGCAAAAGACTTCCCCAAGCTGTACTAATTACTATTGTAGTAATTACTACAGTACTAATGTACTATTGTAGATTTTCAGCAGGGTGTGAACTCATGACTTCATAGCCTTACAGTACCTTCCTCAGGCGCCATCTGCTCGTAAGTCAGGTGCCCCAACTCCTAATCATTTTCATTGTCCTTCATTGGACTCTCTACAATTTGTCTATATTCTTTCTGAAGTTGGGAGGGGGCAAAACTGGACACAGTACTCCAGAGCTGGACTCACCACTGCCAAATATGGGGGAATAAATCACTTCCCTTGATCTACTGGCAATACGCCTACTAATGCACCCCAATATGCCGTTAGCTTTCTTGGCAGCAAGGGTGCACTGACTCATCTACTGTAGTCCTCAAGTCCTTTTCTGCAGAGCTGCTGCCTATCCAGTCGGTCCCCAGCCTGTAACAGTGCTTGGGATTCTTCTGCCCCAAGTGCAGGACCCTGCACTTGTCCTTGGTGAACCTCATCAGATTTGTTTTGGCCCAATCCTCCAATTTGTCACTGTGGACCAAATTCCTACCCTTCAGCACATCTACCTCTCCGCTAGACTAGTGTCATCTGCAAACTTGCTGAGGGTGCAATCCATCCCCTCATCCAGATCCAGGACTGACCCCGGCAGCTCTCCACTTGATACTGGATCCCAACTAGACATCGAGCCATTGAGCCTGATGATCTAGCCAGCTTTCTGCCACCTTATAGTACATTCATTGAGGCCATACTTCTTTAACTTGCTGTCAAAAATACTATGGGAGACCATATCAAAAGCTTTGCTAAAGTCAAGGTAAAGTCCATCACCTTCCTCATATCCACAGCCAGGTACCTCGTCATAGAAGGCAATCAGGTTGGTCGGGCATGACTTGTTCTTGGTGAATCCAGGTTGACTTTTCCTGATCACTTTCCCCTCTTCCAAGTGCTTCCATAAGGGATTCTCTGAGGATACCCCCCCATGATTTTTCCAGGGACTGAGGTGAGACTGACCGGTCTGTAGTTCCCTGGATCCTCCTGCTTCCCTTTTTTAAAGATGGGCACTATATTTGCCTTTTGACAATTGGGGAGGTCCCAGAGGACTGGAAAGAGTTTTTCAAAGATAATGGCCAGCCTCCTTTCTGAGCACCCTCAGATCCATTAGATCCATCCCCATGGGCTAGTGTATGTCCAGCCTTTCTAAATAGTCCTAAACCTGCTCTTTCACCTTCTTCCCATACTGCACTGCCCAATGCAGTAGTCTGGGGGGCTGACTTATCTGTGAAGACCAAAAAAAGCATTGAGTCCTTCAGCTTTTTCCACATCATCTGTCCCTAGGTTGCCTTCTCCAGTCATTAAGGGTCCCACACCTTCCCTGACCTTCGTCTTGTTGCTAACATACCTGTAGAAACCCTTCTCATTTCCCTTCACATCCCTTGCTAGCTACAACTCCAGTTGTGCTTTGGCCCTCCTGATTGCACCCCTGCATGCTCGAGCAATGTGTTTATATGCCTCCCTGGTCATTTGCCTAGTTTCTGTTTCTTGTAAGCTTCCTTTTTGTGTTTACGTTCACCAAAGATTTCTCTTATGCCAAGCAGGTCATCTGCCATATTGGCTGTTCTCTGCGCATTGGGATGGTTTGTTTCTGTATCCTCAATAAGGCTTCTCTAAAATACGACCAGCTCTCCTGAACTCCTTCCCCCTCACACAAGCCTCCCAGCCACATTAGTTCCCTGAAAGAGCCAAAGCCTGCTTCTCTGTACTACAGAGCCCATATTCTGCTGCTCTGTCTTCCTTTTGTCAGGATCCTAAATTCAACCATCTCATGGCCACTGCTGCCCAGGTCGCCACCTATTTCTACTCCCCCTACCAATGCTTCCTGGTTTGTGAGCAGCAGGTCAAGAGGAGCATGGTTCTTAGTTGGTTCCACCTCCACTTGCACCAGGAAGTTGTCATCAGCGCTCTCCTAAAACTTGCTGGATTGTCTGTGTACTGCTGTATTGCTATCCCAGCAGATGTCAGGGTGATTGAAATCTCCAGGGATGTGCTTAGTATTTATGGGGCCCTACACAGTACTATTAAACTGGTGCTCCTATCCCAAGTGACAGCCCGGGGGGATGACGATTTTTAGAGATGTGATTTTTATAATCTTCAGCAACACATAAATGAAATAGCTTTAAAGCAAATTTGAAAGTCAGGTCCTATAGATTAACAAAGTAAATTCAGAAACTGACAATATATACCTGGGGTTGGTAAACACCTATTCAATGGCTTCATTACCACTTGAATGGCTTTTTCACAGGTTCAGTTCTCTGCTAATAGCTCTGGCAGTTTTTTCTGTGTTAAGTTAGCTAGATCCTCTCTGGAGCAAGCAGAGCCACAGACAAGGTACAGATGGACACTTTTGGGTGCCCTGCACAGCTGTATATCCTGCGTATGGGTAAAGATGGCCCTGGAAGTCCCCCATAAGAACCAGGGCTTGTGATCTGGAAACGTCTGTTAGTTGTCTGAAGAAAGCCTCATCTACCTCCACAGAATGGTTGTTTTAGGAGGAAAAATGCTCCATTCATGTTGACTGGGAAACCTGATTCCATCAGCACGAAATTATAAAATGGGTCAAATTTCCAACTCCCACTGCCCAACGAATGCTCAAAGGGGCTGAAGCCGCTGTCGCATGGTGGATTTTTAATTGCACAAAAAGCAAAACTGGTGGAGAGAATCAAAGTAAAAACAATGAAGAGTAAAATGAAAGAAAAACTGTAATTTGCATAATAGGATTCTGAATATTACATGCAAATTGGAGTGCAAAAATAACACATTTACTGCAGCAAAGTAGCCTTGGGACTTTATGGTTCCCCATTCCAGCAGAGCACGCAGGCTGTGAAACTCCAGCTAGCTACACAGCACACAATGGGGGCAGAGTCACTAGCCCTTTGGCAAATTGCACGGGTGCATGTGTTAGGACAAGGCTGGGCACAGGCAAGTCTGCTTGATGGGATCATTTGGTTCAGATGCTTTTCTTGGACTATAGTTCAGAGATGAATCTAAAACATGGAGCCTGGATCCAAGTTCTAAAACTCTTGGACTCATCCAGTTCAGGGCTGCTCCATCCAGTCCAGTCTCAAGGTGCTTGCAGTGCAGATCCAGAGGGGAATTTGCATCTCGAGTTCACCTCTAATTCTTATTAGTTTGGGTAGCAGCCAGGATGGGCCTCTGCTCATTGCTCAAACACGCGGGAAGGAGCTAGCAGTCGAAGGACAGACAAGTTGATGTTCTCTAACCTTCTTGAGTCTGCCATACTGGGCTGGAGATATCACAAGAATTTCTTTCTTCTGGGTGATCACGAGGGCAGTGGGGAGCAGGAGTAGGATCCTGCTTCATCAGTTAACCAGTTAAACCTAAGATATAACTGTTAACTGGTTGACTGGGATTTTACATCCCTAGTCCAGGGGGCACGGATGCATGGGGCACAAGGTGGCACGTGTGAAAAAGCTTGGATCATGCCCCTTCACTCTCCCCTCTCTTGCATACACTCTTTATGGGCTGCAGAATATGACTGTGGGTTGGGACTTGGAGGAGCCATGCCTGGGAGGCAACACCTGCTCCCTGGGATTCCTCAGCAGAAGGCATTCTTATGCACTGACCTCAAAGTCGGGATCTGGGCCACACAACGGAGAGCTTTTGGTGAGCTTGTTTGTTACAAGTGAGCCATCCTGCCAAGATGCAGGAGAGCTGTAATCCACCCTTGTAGCCGCTCAAGCTTGTAACTTCCATCAGCCCCTCTTTGCCCTCCTCACTGAGGACAGCAACATGCAGGCGTGGTGGTGGGACCGGGCTGGAGGGGGCCTGGCTCACAGTGAGCAGGCTGCTGGCCTCACAGATGGGTTCTTTTACCCTCAACAAAGTCCCTGCTGAACTCAGGAAGAGTGAGGGACGTCTTCAAAGGCCCTGATGGCAGTTCGGAGCCTTCCCTGGAGTTTGTCTGCTTCCTCCAGGGGAGACTCCCCTTTCTCTGCATTAGAAGGAATCGCGTGCTCAGAATTACACCGATGCTCACAAGCTTTGCTGGAATCCGAGGCACAGCCGCAAAGCCCATGGGACTGGGAGGAAGCACCGGCCAGGCAGCATGTGTGGCTCTCCACAATTCAGTCAGCAAGCTCTCCCAATAGCTCCTGCAATGTTCAGGGCCTTTGTGGGAATGCAGGAGGTTGGCTTTAAAGCAATACAACGCCGTGAGCCTCTTTGGGCTGCCTTTCTGCACGCGCTGTCATAGGCAGTGGGTATGAGAGGCAAGGGGGGGCAATGCTTCCCCTGGGTCTTAGCGCACAATCTTTCCCCTCTCCTATCCCGATTCAGCCCCTTCTTGAAGGCTCCCAAAGATGGCAGCTGCAGACGGTGACTCTTCCCCTGAAGCAGATCTGTTAACTTAAACGTGAAAAGCTTACCAGCTTCCCAGACCTATTAGTGAACCCGTGAAAGAGCCATTAAGTGGTAATGAAACCATTTTATAGGCATGTGACAGCCCTGAATTTACTGGGGAAAAATGCTGTGCATTATTATATCTTCAGGAGTTTAGTTTAAAATTTGCTTTAAATATTTCATTAGTTTGTGGCTGAAGATTATTACATCACATCTCTAAAAAAATCCATGCTTAGATATTTAGATGCACAATCTGAGAATTCAGTGTTAGCCTTAAATGTTTGGATCTTCAGACATATAGTTTTTTAAATAATTTTTTTCCAAAGACCACCCTTATCTAAAATACACATTTGTAATTTTAATTACTATAGTACAAAAACTAGCTTTCGAAGTCTTCCTGCTCTCCCTTCACCCCCTTGTTGAAGAGAGTCCTTAAAGCAGGGGTGGTTAATAATTTTGGAAGGGGGGGGGCCACTTCACAAATTTTGGAAGTGGTCTCAGGCCAATCCAGAAGGGGCAGGGCCTCAGGCAGAAGGAGCGGGGGTTGATAACTTCCCTGTTAGGTATGGTGACCTTATTTTCTGAATCAGCTGCAGCTAGTAAGAACAGTTTAATTTAAATTATGAAACAGATTAAGTGTTCTAACTTTCTCATGTTAGTTTATCAAACTTCATTTTAAATAAAGTAAAATATTATGTCCAACACAAAAGATTTCAATGTTGTCTTTATATCTGGGGTGGGGAACCCTTTTGGGGTCGGGGGTCACTGACCCACAAAAATCAGAGGGGTAGCCATGTTAGTCTGAATCTGCAAGAACAATGAGAAGTCCTGTGGCACCGTATAGACTAACAGATGTATTGGAGCATAAGCTTTCATGGGCAAAGACCCACTTTGTCAGATGCATGTGAAGTGGGTCTTTGCCCACGAAAGCTTATGCTCCAGTACATCTGTTAGTCTATACGGTGCCACAGGACTTCTCTTTGACCCACAAAAGAATCAGTTGGAGGCCACACAAATGAGAAGCAAAAAAACTTCTCCAAAACCCCCCAAAGCTCACTGATGTGGCCCCCGCTGAAACATCTCACTCCTCTGGAGGGGAAGGGAAGGAGGGAACTGAGGTTCAGGGCTTCTCATAGACCAGATTTACTTTTCTAGGGTTCTGGATTTAGTGGATTTTATGGACCTCCTTAGGCTCTGGGGTAGGGACAAAAATGAGGGGTAGAGTGCACAAGACAGGGCTGCCAGCAAGTAGGATAGGGATGGGTGCAGGATCTAGGACGGAGCTGGGGTGCAGAAGCAGGCTGGGAGTAGGGTGTCTGGCCAGGTGGAGGGAGCAGGAACAAGGGAGGGTGCAGTGTGCGGCCAGGAGAGAGGACGCAAGAACAAGGGAGGGTGTCGGAGCAAGCTGCAGGTGCCGGTCTTGGGGGGGAAGGAAGTGACTGGATTGGGGTGGGGGAGATCTGGGCATGAGGGGGAACCTCACCTGGCTTCGTGCCCCCTTGCAGCAACAGCTGCAGTCACGGCTGCCCTGGAGGGAGGCTCCGCTGCCATGGCCGCGCAGTCCTGGAGGCTGAAGACACCACTGCTGCGGCCACGCAGTCCAGGGGCTGGCCTCAAGGCACCACAGCCACAGGCCATCCAAGAGGCTGTAGGTGCAGCTGCTGTGGCCACGCGTCCTGGGGCCAGCCCCAGAGGCTGGAATCACCACACGCCATCCCAAAGGTGCCACAGGTGGTGCTGTGGCCACAGGCTGTCCCAGAGGCACTGCTGCTGTGGCCATGCAGCTTGGGGCCAGCCCTGGAGGCACCGCAGCCATGCATCCCTAGGCAGTCCCAGAAGTCAAAGGCACACGGCCTGGGGCCAGCCCCGGAGTCACCATTACCGTGCCCACGCATCCCGGGGCTGACACAGAGGCACGCTACCATGGCTCGGGGCCAGCCACAAAGGTGCTGCTACCGTTGCCAGGCAGCCCGGGGCTAGCCCCAGAGGTACCACTACCACAATCATGTGGCCTGGGGCTGGCCCCAGAGGAGCCATGGCAGCAACGCCTCCAGCCTCCTGGGCCGGCCCCAGACCATGTGGCCGTGGTAGCATGTCTCCGGAGCCAGCCCCGGGCCACCTGGCCACGGTAGTGGCACCTCTGGGCCTAGCCCTGTTGAGGAGCCCCAGCGCTCCGTCCCCTCCAGAGGCTGCACGGGAGGAAAAGGGGCGGGGCTGAGCTCCTTCTCCCGCGCCACACGCCGGTTAGGGGGCGGGGCCTGGACTTGTCTCGCAGGCCGGATCAAAGCCAAAGGATATGGCCTGCTGAGAGGTTTTTGCCCACCCCTGCCTTAAAGGGACAACATTCCTTTTCTTCCAGATAGCTGGACAAAATGAGTGTCCCTTTTACTTCTGACGGTCTGATGAACGAGTTTTAAGGGAACCCTCTACCAAAATCAGTACTTTACTAAGGTATAGAATCCTTCTATATGCCAAAAATCTTTGGCAACATTGTAACATAAACATATAGGGAAATTGCATAAACACAACTTGATATGAGAATTACACAAAATAAATTAGTGTTTTTTCTAAAAGCAATGAACTCAGTTATGAACATATTAAACTGCTCTAATTTAAAGTGTCTGTTTTTAGTGAGTTTAAATGTGTAGTAATCTAGAATGATTATTTTATGAAGGCTTAAGGGTATATTTAAAACATAAACACTGAAAAACCGATGAAGAAAATACAAAATAGTGAAGGGCTGCACCATGTATTCCATAATAAATGTTGTATTCAGCAGGACAACTGACTTGTCCTTACTACAAAATTTTTGCAAAAACATCTCCGACAAACTTCAGGGCATATCAAGAAACCTGTGACTGATTTTATTTTATTCCCAAATTAATGCCTTCAATTAAATACCTTCTGCATGTCCAGTCTTCACAATCTGGCATGCAATGGAAAACATGCTCCATATTCTTGAGAAAGAAATTCTAGAAGAGTGTTTTTACCAGGGATGTTAGACAGTGATGAATTGAATAGTCATGTAACCAAATAAAACATTATCGATTACAAGACTATTCCATAGTCCTTGGGGGTGGGGCCAGCAGCCACTGTGCTCCTGGCCCCACTCCCGGGGAGCCCTGCCACCTCACACTGCTGCCTCTGATACAGAGGCAGCAAAGGGGGGTGAACGCATGGCGTCGATAAGATTAACCAATCAGTGTTCTTGACTATATGTCAACATCCCTAGTTTTTACCGCCAAAATGTCATTTCTGGTATTTGGGTTCAGGGATTGGCTGGAAGGGGTGAGCAGAGAGACGAGGGAGACAGTGGGAGGGGGAAGGCCAGGGCAGAGCAGGGGCGGGGCCACAGGCTCCGGAGCTTGCCTCCCCACACAGCAGCTTCACCTACCGCCCATGCTGGCCACACAGTCTTTTGCCCCGACCGATGAGCTGTTCCAGCAGCCAACTGCCTTGGCAGAGCCACACGTCCCTCTCCAGCACGATGGCTGCTGGCAGCAGCAGGAAGCTGGAGGCCTGCTGTTTTTAATGGAAAAGCATTCACCTCAAATTCATTCAGCTCATGGCATAAAACGCCTCTCTTTGTGCTGCTTCCTGTTAAGATAATTAAATTCCACTCAGTGGTGTTCCTGCAATAGGGGGGAAAGAAATAAGCAAGGGGCGGACTAGAGCTTGTCTTAAAAATAAACCAAATTGGCTTTTACTAGTTGAGACTTACAGGGCATATCTCCTCCCTGCTTGGAAACACAGACAGGAGTAGCTGGGCCCAAACCAAAGGCTGCAGCTTGAGCTGATTGTCTGATTATTAATATTACAATTGTGCGCAGACCACGACAGAGATCAAGGTCCCACTGAAGATCTGTACAGACACAGTGTCCTGGCCCTCTCCAGTCTAAATAGGTAGGTGAGTAACAAAAGCAGCATGGCTTCCCTGTGTCCCACAGCAGGTCAGTGGTAGAATAGCTGTGCCAGGCTATCGGGCCCCGTCATATCCGAGCACCTCACAATCTAGCCTGTTTATCCCCGTCGTGCCTCTGGGAAATAGGGCAGCTGCACAGATGGAGAACGAGAGACTGACTTGTAGCAGAATGGAAATCGAACCCTGAGCTCCCATAGCCCCAGCAAAGGCCCTAAGCACTAAGCCAGCTGGTCCGCAGCGGAAAGCCCTCCCAGTCCAGCGCCCCATCCATTAGCACATGCTGCCTCTTAAATCGACCATTGAACTTGAACTCTCTGGAGCTTGTCATGTAGGTTGTCACAGCCCTTCACCTGTTCCCACCTGGCAATCCCATTTTGGCCAAAATGTACCTGGAAAATCAAACAAGATTGATTCAACCAATATTCAAATCACCCTCCTTAAAGAGGTGGGATAAAACCTGAGGTGGGATAAAACACTCACACTGGAAGCTTGAATTTGGATCCAAAGTCTGGACACCCACAGGATGTTTGGACCTGGCAGCTTTGCTTAGGCCCATTGTATTGATGGAAAATGCTACCTGGCTCCTACACAGGACTTATCACCCGCAGATCTCAAACTGCTTTACAAAGCACATTTCATACCACTGCCCCTATATCACAAAGGGGGAAACCGAATTCCAAGGAGGTGAATTCACTCCCACAACACCTAATTACCAATTAGCACACCCCTGACTCCTAGCAACCTGGCTAGCACCTGGGGACTAGATCATGCTGCTAACCCAAGATGTCTGTCTCAATTAAGGTCTATTTGTAGTTGGGAATCTGGGTCAATCCCATCTCAGAGGTTCTGCTTCCTCTTCTGTTGAAATAAACCCAGCTGAGCTCGGGCCCAGGAAAGGATTAAATTCCTGAATTAGATGGTGCAGGTTGGACCTCTCTGGTCCAGCATCCTCAGAACCTCACTGGTCCCAAATGAGAGAATTTTCTGGATCAGGGGCAGGCCCCGGATACCAGCACCCCAGCCTGCCTCTCCTTCCCACTGGCAGCCCTAGCTGCCCCCCCGCTGGGCTGTGGTGCTGCTGCGGCCCCAGCCCCACTACCGGGGCTGCCGCTGCTGCCACATCCCCAGCCCTCACCCCACTACCAGGGCTGCTGTGGCCCAGCTGTGCTACCGGGGCTCCAGCCCCAGTCCCATCCCCATCACCTCTGGGCTCCAAGCCGCTAGCCCTCTTGCCACTGGGGCTCCCAGTCAGGATTCCCTGGTCCAGGAACATCCCGGAGTCCTGGTTTTGGAGGTCCAGCCTCACTTTTACTGTCATTTAAAAGGGCTATTTGAGCCCTACAGAGCAAACATTTTCCCTTTTAATGATACTGTACTAAATGAAGAGGGGACCTGCCTCCCAGCAACATTAAACAAAACGGAGAGATTGCCCAGTGATCGGAGCGAGTTGGTTTCATGCAGGTTGTGTGAGGCAGGTGCGGGAAGGCAGCTATAACGTTTGCATAGAAGTGACAGGTGTAGGTCAAGGGGGAGTCGATTCTTCTCCTCTTGCCTTATCAACTCCAAACAGCCGTCCTGCAAGTATCCCCGGAAAGAGAAAAAAATGACCTTTTATTTGGTGCAAGGTCTTGGTGGAGGTGGGCTGGGGAGTAAAATCTTTGTCATCCTTGGGATACCCATATTCCCTATGCCGAATACGGGACACCTAGAAAAAGAGCAATCAATCAGACTCTGCAGTGCAGAGTTAATTATTCCAATGAATATCAGCTTGACCGAGCCCCTGTTAGAAGGCAAGACTGTGTAGCTGGAGTCTCTCTCGCTCGCTCACTCGCTCTCCCCTCCCTTCCCCTAAACCCCTCTCTCACACAGCAATGAGGGTGGCTGAGCAACCTGACACAACCCTCCCTGCCCAGTGATTTCCACCCTCCATGCCTGGCTGTGCCCCTGGGATGGACCCACCTCTGCTGGCACCCAATGTTGCAAGGAACGCAGGATCCCAAGCCCTCCCCAGATTTCCACCAGGGTTCACACCAGAGCATGGCTAGCAGCAGCCTTTCAGCAGTTGCTTCCCGCTGGACCAAGATGGGGGCAGAGATGCCCATGTCTTTGCAGAGCTCATCTCTTCCCTCTCCCCCGCCTCCCCACTGCCCTGTTACTAGAAACTGATTGTTCCTCCCTGCCTGCAGAAAGGCGGCTCACACCTCCAAGCTGCTGCTGGCCACTGACATGACGCAGCCGCCATCTGTCCCCTAGTTACAGTGTGGACAGGAAGGGGTTAAGTCCTCAGGGTGCCTTGTGCTCCAGGGCCCAGGGAACCTGACTGCGGGCAACTGGACCAAGATCATTAGCATTGCCAGGAATAAACCCAGCTCACCTGAGCCCCACTGCAGTGCATTGACTTCTAAATCAGGGCTACTCAACTTTGGAAGCCTCGGGGGCCACAATGATACTCACAGCAGATGCTGAGGGCTGCAACTTAAGAGTGGTTGCATATACATGCAAATACATATGCAAATATATGCAAATAGCTTCTTTCACACTGACGGGCATGAATACAGAGATTAAGGCAAGACTATACAACATGCAGGCCCCATCTAAGTCAGTTCTGCTGATATTAATAAAATGCCACATTTATCCGATTTCTACCCATATGACAGCACTTTTAATGAGCAATGACAGTCCAGGAATTTATAACACATATCAACAGAAGACTATAATAGTGACTCGCCATTGTGGAGCGAGTTCCCAGTGGAGGCCACATTCAAAGGATCCCACCTGCGGGCTGCGTGTTGAGCCCCACGTAAACCCAAACTGCCCCGCGGGCCGCAAATAAATGGGTCGCAGGCCACATGCAGCCTATGGCCCACAGCCCATGTGTTGAGTAGCCTTGGTATAGAGTTAAGAACACAGAATGCAGGCTGCACTTACAGAGGGGGGATTCTGTCCTGGGGAGCAGGGAGGCTGAAGAAAGATTTGGGGTGTTGGTGGATCATAAGCTGAGCGAGTTCCTGATTGGATGTGTAAACCAAAGAGCTACGGTGATCCTGGGAGGTAATCAGGGGAATCTGGGGTAGGGATTGAGACCTTATTTTCTCTCCCTATCTGGCACTAATGTGACTGCTGCTGGAATATCATGTCCAGTTCTGGTACCCACAATTCAAGAAGATGTTGATAAATTGGAGAAGGGTTTGGAGAAGAGCCAGAGAATGGATTAAAGGGTTAGAAACCCTGCCTTGTAGCACTAGACTCAAGGAACTCGATCTAGTTAGTTTACCACAAAGATGGTTCAGAGGGACTAGATCACTGTACAGGTACCTACCCAAGGAACAAATATTTTCTAATGGGTGCTTCAATCTAAAAGAGAAAAGTCTAACACAATCCGAAGTGGAAGTTAGTCATAAATTTGTAATGGTGAGAGTAATTGATCACTGGAATAATTGACAGGGGGTCATGGTGGAGTCTCCATCCCTGGCGATTTTTAATTCCAGATTGGAGGTTTGGTTTAAAAACACTCTTCTCTAGGAATTGTTTTGATGACATTCTCTGGCCTGTGTTAGACTGGAGGTCTGGCTAGATGATCCCAGTGGTCCCTTCTGGCCTCTGAATCAGTTTCTACACAAGTGCTCCATTTGTGTGTATCTGAGTGAGTGAGGAGGTACACGTGCTGGTCTGTGGGGTAAGGAGTTGTTTGTGGGGGAGGCCCCCTTGCTTTTGTGGTGCCTTTTCCAGGCAGTTCCAATATCAAGCTGGCCCGTGCTGCACTGATAAGTAATTGTGACATTGGGAGGGACACAAATCACCCGGCAGGAGAGGCACCAATTAATCAGCGAAGCAGTGAGCTCACCAGGAAAACAACAGAGCTGCCCCTCACACTCCCGTTTCATCATTTCCACTCCACTGGTGGGTGAAAGTGGAGCAGACAAGAGACTTTGTGGCATTTCTTGGCGCTGGCAGGAGCAGCTTATGGAGCTGGGAGAGTGAGAAGGGAAGCTGCCAGGAGGTAAATGTACTGCAGGTGCCCTGTGGGATCATCTTTAATCTGCAGCTCATTCCACCAGGTCCTTAAAGGGATGATTCCCTGCTCGTATGTTTCACTTCTTGGCATCTAAAGCAACAGGCTCAGAACTGATATTTTAATTTGCCCAGCTGCAAATGCAGGCAGGGAATGTGTGTGTCTGTGCCATGCCGACAGACACTGTTGCGGGAGTCTGTTCCCTGGTTACAGCCTTTCCTCCACCAGTTGTCTGCAGAACCTTTTCTCCAGAAATGTAGGTGCTGAGGAGCTGTTGCTAATGCTCCGGGAGGGGTGAGGAGCTGGGATGAAAGACAGGAGGAGGGACTCAGAAAGGAGATGGGAAAAGCCATATAAGATCCACAGTGGTATAAATCTGTTCTTCAGTGGAATGACACTGGTTTAAGCCAACTTAAAACATGAGTGGTCCTGTAGCACCGTAGGGTGTGTCACCCGGCAGCGTTATTTCGGAATAACAGCCATTATTCTGAAGTAACAATGTGAGCATCTACACAGCAATTCTGTTAATTCGAAATAAATTTGTAAGAATGGATGGGTTATTCCGACTCCTGTAAACCCCATTCCACGAGGAATAACACCCGTTCCAAAGCAGCTTTTCGGAATAGCAGGAGTGCGGACGCTCTGCTGCTGCTATTTCGGAATAGCTCCTCCCCGGGGCCATTCAGAGTAATTACTCCCCATTGCCTCCTGGGGCTCTAAATCGAGGTAGCGCATCCACATTAGGGGAGCCTGCCTCAGATTCATTTTGAAGCTTCCCTGTAGGGTTGATGTGCTACTTTCAAATAAGCTATTTCAGAGTATTTCTCCTGGAATAGCTTATATTGAACTAAACATACCATGTAGACGAACCCTTATCTACTAACAAAAATATCATCTGAAGAAGTGGGCTGTGCCCACGAAAGCTCATGATCCCATCTACATGTTTTGTTAGTCTTTAAGGTGCTACTAGACTAGTTGTTGGTTTTTAAGTTTTTCCAGTTACAGACTAACTTGGCCACCCCTCTGAAGCAAAAAAAATAGAGTGTCAATGAGCAGTTGTGGACACAACCCACTTCTTCAGATGAGTGGACCAAGAGGCACAGAGAGGCAGCACAGAACCCCCTCTTGCTCCATTCATCTGAAAGAGTGGGTTGTGCCCACAAAAGCTCACGATACCGTATATTTTTTGTTAGTCTCTAAGCCCTGGTCTACTCTAGGGAGTTATTTTGAAATAACTCCCCTTATTTTGAAATAACAAGCGGAGCGTCCCCACTACCAAGCCTGTTATTTCAGAAAAAGGGGCTGGTTATTTCAAAATAACAACTCCTGCTTTCCACAAGGAATAGCGCCTATTTTGAAATCATGGGAGTGTGGATGCTCTGCTGCTGCTATATCGAAATAACTACTCCCCAGAGTCATTCAAAGTAATTACTCCTCCGTGATTCCTGGGGCTCTAAGTCGAGGTAGCGCATCCATATTAATGTAGCCTGCCTTGGACTAATTTCGAGGCTTCCCTGCAGTGTGGACACACTATTTCAAAGAAGCTATTGTGGGAGTTATTTTTTGAAATAAGTTATTTCAAAATAGTCTCCTAGGCTACGTCTACATTGGCAAGATTTTGCGCAAATACTTTTAACGCAAGAGTTTTTGCGTTAAAGTATTTGCACAAGAGAGCGTCTACACTGGCATGTGCTTTTGCGCAAAAGCATCCGTGCCAGTGTAGACGCTTTCTTGCGCAAGAAATTCATGTTGCCTGTCTACACTGGCATCTTGCGCAAGAACAGTTGCTCAAGAGGGCTTATTCCTGAGTGGGAGCATCATAGTTCTTGCGCAAGAAGCCCTGATTTCACACATTAGAATGTCAGTGTTCTTGCGCAAGAACTCCCCGCCAGTGCAGACAGGCAACATGTTTTTGCGCTCATGCCAATGTAGACACAACCTAAGTGTAGACATGCCTAAGGTGCTGCAGGACTATTCCTTGGTTTTCAAGGGGTTTTAAGTTACAGACTAACACGGCTCCCTCTTTGTGGTTTAAACCAGCTGAGGATCTGGCCTTGGACATCTTACCTGTGCAAACACCTGGTTTCTCTTTCAGGCTAGACCTGAGGGAAGGAGGAGTCGCTACAAGAACAGGAAGGCACCAGGACATGGTCTAGTCAGGGCCTTGGCAGCACGGTGTCCTATGAAGTGCTGGCCCCATGATGCTAGGCTATCTCTGTGATTTCTTCGCCTGCCATGAGCTGTGCAAATGCAGCTCCCTGCATGTGCAAAGTTGTGCTGAAGTCTGGGGGCTCTGTGTGGGCACAGGGGTCTGCTCCCGGCCTTCTCTCTCCAAGGGTGGTGTTAGGGCAGTTGCCCTGAGGGGCAATTTCTGGAAGTAACAATGTCTGGGGAGGGGCACAAATCATAGACTCATAGACTCATAGACTTTAAGGTCAGAAGGGACCATTATGATCATCTAGTCTGACCCCCCGCACAATGCAGGCCGCATAATCTCACCCACCCACTCCTAGAATAATCCTCACCCCTATATCTCAGATATTGAAGCCCTCAAATAGTTTGAAGACCCCAAGATGCTGAGAATCCTCCAGCTGTGATCTGTACCCCATGCTACAGAGGAAGGCGAAAAACCTCCAGGGCCTCTGCCAATCTACCCTGGAGGAAAATTCCTTCCCGACCCCAAATATGGCGATCAGCTAAACCCTGAGCATGTGGGCAAGACTCCCCAGCCAGACACCCAGAAAGTTCTTTATAGTAACCCCTATCATCCCTCCATTGACCTATTTACCACTGATAATGACTAGTCAATTAGTTACCAAGACCATGTTATCTTGTCAAACCATCCCCTTCATAAACCCATCTAGTTTAATTTTGAAGCCAGGTAGATCTTTTGCCCCCACTACTTCCCTTGGAAGGCCATTCCAGAACCTCACTCCTCTAATGGTTAGAAACCTTCGTCTAATCTCAAGTCTAAACTTCCTACTAGCCAGCTTATATCCATTTGTTCTTGTGTCCACATTAGTATTAAACTTAAATAATTCCTCTCCCTCCCTAGTATTTATCCCTCTAATATATTTAAAGAGTGCAATCATATCCCCCCTCAGCCTTCTTTTGGTTAAGGTAAACAAGCCAAGCTCCCTGAGTCTCCTTTCATAAGACAGGTTCTCCATTCCTCGAATCATCCTAGTGGCCCTTCTTTGTACCTGTTCTAATTTGAATTCATCCTTCTTAAACATGGGAGACCAGAACTGCACACAGTATTCCAAATGAGGTCTCACCAATGCCTTGTATAATGGCACTAACACCTCCTTATCCCTACTGGAAATACCTCGCCTAATACATCCCAAGACCATATTAGCCTTTTTCACAGCCATGTCACAGTGGCGGCTCATAGTCATCCTATAATCAACCAGGACTCCGAGGTCCTTCTCCTCCTCCGTTACTTCCAACTGATGTGTCCCCAGCTCATAACTAAAATTCTTGTTATTAATGCCTAAATGCATAACCTTACACTTCTCACTGTTAAATTTCATCCTATTGCTATCACTCCAATTTACAAGGTCATCCAAATCTTTCTGTATGATATCCCGATCCTTTTCTGAATTAGCAATACCTCCCAACTTTGTGTCATCTGCAAATTTTATCAGGACACTTCCACTTTTGGTGCCAAGGTCAGCAATAAAAAGATTAAATAAAATTGGCCCCAAAACTGATCCCTGAGGAACTCCGCTAGTAACCTTCCTCCAACCTGACAGTTCCCCTTTCAATATGACCCGCTGTAGTCTCCCCTTTAACCAGTTGCTTATCCACCTCTCAACTTTCATATTAATCCCTATTTTTTCCAATTTAACCAATAATTCCCCATGTGGTACTGTATCAAATGCCTTACTAAAATCGAGGTAGATTAAATCCACTGCATTTCCTTTATCTAAAAAATCTGTTACTTTCTCAAAAAAAGAGATCAGATTGGTTTGGCACGATCTACCTTTTGTAAAACCATGTTGCAACTTATCCCAATTGCCATTAACCTCAATGTCTCTAACTACTTTCTCCTTCAAAATTTTTTCCAAGATCTTGCATGCTACAGATGTCAAACTAACAGGCCTATAGTTACCCGGGTCACTTTTTTTTCCTCTCTTAAAAATAGGAACTATATTAGCAATTCTCCAATCAAATGGTACAACCCCTAAGTTTAGAGATTTATTAAAAATTTTTGCTAATGGACCTGCAATTTCATGTGCCAGTTCCTTTAATATTCTTGGATGAAGATTATCTGGGCCCCCCGATTTACTCCCATTAAGCTGTTCAAGTTTGGCTTTTACCTCAGATATGGTAATATCTACCTCTATATCCTTAGTCCCATTTGTTATATTACCATTATCCCTAAGCTCTTCACTAGCCTCATTAAAGACTGAAGCAAAGTATTTGTTTAGATATTGGGCCATTCCTAAATTATCCTTAACCTCCACTCCATCCTTAGTAATTAGCGGTCCTACTTCTTTTTTTGTTTTTTTCCTATTTATATGGCTATAAAACCTTTTACTATTGGTTTTAATTCCCTTTGCAAGGTCCAACTCTACCTGCCTTTTAGCCTCTCTCACTTTGTCCCTACATGCTCTAACCTCAATAAGGTAACTTTCTTTACTTATCTCTCCCATCTTCCACTCCTTATATGCTTTCTGCTTTTTCTTAATCACCTTTCTAAGATGCCTGCTCATCCAGCTTGGTCTAACACACCTGCCTATACTTTTTTTCCCTTTTCTTGGGATACAGGCTTCTGACAGTTTCTGCAACTTTAACTTAAAATAATCCCAGGCCTCCTCCACCTCAAGATCCATAATTTCTTTAGACCAATCAACTTCCCTAACTAATTTCCTTAATTTATTAAAGTTAGCCCTTTTGAAATCAAAAACCCTAGTCTCAGATTTATTTTTGTTTATCCTTCCATTCAATTTGAACTGTATTAGCTCATGATCACTCGAGCCAAGATTATCCCCTACAACCATTTCATCTATGAGGTCCTCGCTACTCACCAAAACCAAATCTAAAATAGCATCCCCCCTTGTAGGTTCAGCAACTACTTGATGAAGGAATTCATCAGCTATCACATCTAGGAAAATCTGAGCCCTATTATTATTACTAGCACTTGTTCTCCAATCTATATCTGGAAAGTTGAAATCTCCCATGATTATGCAGTTTCCACGAGTATTTACTTCATTAAAAACATTAAAGAGGTCTCTATCCATATCCAAAGTGGATCCTGGTGGTCTATAACACACCCCAAGCACTATCCCAGGGGAGGATCTGATAGTTTTCTTCCCCAATGTGATTTTTGCCCAAACAGACTCTGTCTTCTCCATTCCATCACTTTTTATTTCTTTACAATCTACCTCATCTTTGATATACAATGCGACTCCACCACCTTTACCCTTATTTCTGTCTTTCCTAAACAGCACATACCCTTCAATACCTGTACTCCAATCATGCCTAGTATTCCACCATGTTTCTGTTATTCCTATAATATCTGGTTTCACTTCCTGGACCATTAACTCTAGTTCCTCCATTTTGTTACCCAAGCTCCTCGCATTGGTGTACAAACATCTTAATTTTTGCTGTTTGGCCTCACTCACATTCTTTACCCAATTTGGCACGGACGTTGTACCTCCAATATGACCTGTTAGACTAGTATCCACCCTACCCTTCCTCATGTACATTCTCCTACCCCCAGCTATATCCTTTACTTCATTTGCCTCCCCCTCAGTGTTAAAATCTGGCGTAGAGATTACCTGAACATCTCCCAACCATCTCCCCCAAATTCCTAGTTTAAAGCTCTCTTTATCAGTTGAGCCAACCTCCATCCTAGAAGTCTATTTCCCTCCCTACTTAGATGAAGTCCATCCCGAGAGAACAGTCCTCTGTCCATAAATGCCTCCCAGTGGCCATACATCCCAAAGCCCTCCTTATAGCACCACTGCCTAAGCCAATTATTGATCATCATAATCTTGTCACATCTTAGTTGCCCTTCTCTAGGAACAGGCAGGATGCCACTAAAGATCACCTGAGCCTCAATTTCCTTGAGCATCCTCCCTAGCCTAGCATAGTCGCCCTTAATTCGTTCCAGCGAAAATCTAGCCGTATCATTTGTTCCTACATGAAAGATGATCAACGGATTCCTTCCTGCTCCCTTAATAATACTCTTCAACCTCAGTTCCACATCCCGTATCTTAGCACCTGGCAGACAACACACCCTTCTATTCTCTGGATCAGCTCTGGTTACAGGCCTATCTATTCTTCTCAATAAGGAGTCCCCAATCACATAGACCTGCCTTTTCCTAGTGACAGTGTGATTGCCTGGTCTATCTCTAGCTTCCTCTAGCTGCAAGTCCTTGCCATTCCTGTCTTCCCTTGTAATCCTCTTTAACCCATCCTGTATCTTCCTAATACTCATTATTGGTGCTGTTTCCATTAACTCTTCCCCTTTATCTATAGGGCTAGCCACTCTTCTCTTCTTCCTTACCCTTCCATCTTCATTATCTGCCTGTTGTACCCCTCCTTCATTCTCCAACTCCACATACCTATTCTTAAGCTCTATTTTTCCTTCACTAACCCATCTTTTCCTCTGCCTGGTTCTCTTAGTCACATGCTTCCACTGTCCATTTTCTTCACCCAGCAGTCCCCCCTCTAAGGGGCTTGATGCTGCTTCTATCTGCATATCTAAACTTTCCCCTTTAGCCACGTCATGCCTTTGCTCCATCATCTGCTCAAACCCCCTTCTAAACTCAACCAACTCAATCAAGATCATTGGCTCTGGCTCAGCTCTCCCCCCCCTTTTTTTTCCCTAGGAGGGTGGGGAAGCACTGGGATGGGTTTCCTGGGGAGGGGGTGGAATCTCCATCCCTAAAGGTTTTTAAGTCCCAGTGTGACAAAGCCCTGGCTGGGATGATTTAGTTGGGATTGGTCCTGCTTTGGGCAGGGGGCTGGACTTGATGACTCCTGAGGTCTCTGCCAGCCCTGAGATTCCAGGATTCTATGATCTCATGGGCCTGCAGCTGAATTCCATCTGGGTGCACTGCAGATGACTCATAGACTCATAGACTCATAGACTTTAAGGTCAGAAGGGACTATTCTGATCATCTAGTCTGACCCCCTGCACAATGCAGGCCACAGAACCTCACCCACCCACTCCTAGAGTAATCCTCTCACCTATATCTCAGATATTGAAGTCCTTGAAACAATGGTTCAAAGACCCCAAGATGCAGAGAATCCTCCAGCTGTGATCTGTGCCCCATGCTACCGAGGAAGGCGAAAAACCTCCAGGGCCTCTGCCAATCTACCTTGCAGGAAAATTCCTTCCCGACCCCAAATATGGCGATCAGCTAAACCCTGAGCATGTGGGCAAGACTCACCAGCCAGACACCCAGAAAGTTCTCTATAGTAACTCCTATCATCCCTCCATTGACCTATTTACCACTGATAATGAATGGTCAACTAGTTACCAAGATCATGTTATCTCATCAAACCATCCCCTTCATAAACCCATCTAGTTTAATCTTGAAGCCAGATAGGTCTTTTGCCCCCACTACTTCCCTTGGAAGGCCGTTCCAGAACCTCACTCCTCTAATGGTTAGAAACCTTCGTCTAATCTCAAGTCTAAACTTCCTACTAGCCAGCTTATATCCATTTGTTCTTGTGTCCACACTGGTATTAAGCTTAAATAATTCCTCTCCCTCCCTGGTATTTATCCCTCTAATATATTTAAAGAATGCAATCATGTCCCCCCTCAGCCTTCTTTTGGTTAAGGTAAACAAGCCAAGCTCCTTGAGTCTCCTTTCATAAGACAGGTTTTCCATTCCTCGGATCATCCTAGTGGCCCTTCTTTGTACCTGTTCTAGTTTGAATTCATCCTTCTTAAACATGGGGGACCAGAACTGCACACAGTATTCCAAATGGGGGCTCACCAATGCCTTGTATAACGGCACTAACACCTCCTTATCCCTTCTGGAAATACCTCGCCTAATACATCCCAAGACCGTATTAGCCTTTTTCACGGCCATGTCACAATGGCGGCTCATAGTCATCCTATAATCAACCAGGACTCCGAGGTCCTTCTCCTCCTCCGTTACTTCCAACTGATGTGTCCCCAGCTTATAACTAAAATTCTTGTTATTAATCCCTAAAAGCATAGCCTTACACTTCTCACTATTAAATTTCATCCTATTGCTATCACTCCAATTTACAAGGTCATCCAGATCTTCCTGTATGATATCCCGATCCTTTTCTGAATTGGCAATACCTCCCAACTTTGTGTCATCTGCAAATTTTATCAGAACACTTCCACTTTTGGTGCCAAGGTCAGCAATAAAAAGATTAAATAAAATTGGCCCCAAAACTGATCCCTGTGGAACTCCGCTAGTAACCTTCCTCCAACCTGACAGTTCACCTTTCAATATGACCCGCTGTAGTCTCCCCTTTAACCAGTTGCTTATCCACCTCTCAACTTTCATATGAATCCCTATTTTTTCCAATTTAACCAATAATTCCCCATGTGGTACTGTATCAAATGCCTTACTAAAGTCGAGGTAGATTAGATCCACTGCATTTCCTTTTTCTAAAAAATCTGTTACTTTCTCAAAAAAGGAGATCAGGTTGGTTTGGCACGATCTACCTTTTGTAAAACCATGTTGTAATTTGTCCCAATTGCCATTAACCTCAATGTCCCTAACTACTTTCTCCTTCAAAATTTTTTCCAAGATCTTGCATACTACAGATGTCAAACTAACAGGCCTATAGTTACCCGGGTCGCTTTTTTTTCCTTTCTTAAAAATAGGAACTATATTAGCAATTCTCCAGTCAAATGGTACAACCCCTGAGTTTAGAGATTTATTAAAAATGTTTGCTAATGGACTTGCAATTTCATGTGCCAGTTCCTTTAATGTTCTTGGATGAAGATTATCTGGGCCCCCCGATTTACTCCCATTAAGCTGTTCAAGTCTGGCTTTTACCTCGGATATGGTAATATCTACCTCCATATCCTTAGTCCCATTTGTTATGTTACCATTATCCCTAAGATGGGCTAAGGACAGCTAGAAATACCCACCTTGCTGCATGCTGCCCACATGCCCAGCGAGCGGCTGATGCTGTGAGACAGCGCGTGGGGTTGTGCATGGGAGGAAGGAAGGAGCCAAGATCCTCTCTGTGGTGTTACAGTGGGAAGCACAATGGGGCTCCCAGGTGTCGCTGCAATAGACCCAGTAATATTAATAGCCAAGCTCTCCGGGAGCCATCCTGTGATCTAAGGTGAGAGCCCCGGGCTCAGCAAAGGCTATTCTACCGGATTAGCACAGCCAGAGCACCGGGTTTGCCTACCTCCATTGTCCCCAGCCTGCCTCTCCCCCAAGAACCCTTCCAGGTGGAACAGTTTGCCCAGCACCAGCTCTAGTTCAATAGGGAATGAAGCTGCTAACTCTGCTGGCTCTTGGTACCCATCAAGCGGGAGGAGACAGGAGCATTCTACAAGGGAGCAGCTGTTCTGTAGGTTTGAGATGCAGCTAGAAATGAGCCAAAAGGGAGCACTTAGACCCATAGAGCGCCACTGAGCGTCCTCGGCTCCCATCGTCTTCACTCAGTGGGGGCCAAGGTCGGGCAGAGCCCCACGTGATCAGGCCCATTTATGTCTTTTGAGCACTTGATTTAAAACCCAGGGTCCTGAGTCTCCTCCTGCTTACAGTGCTGCAGGTTGGGAGAGACGCCACTGGAGTCAGTAGGCTCCCACCTGGGGAAGAGGATCAGGCCCAGTGAGTGCCTGTGCAGCAGGGATACACCCCTCCCACCAAGGACCCAGAACATCTCTCCACCTTGAATGCGGGCCAGGTGTTTGCCTGTGGGCTCTCCCAGAAGCCCTGGGGACTGGGTTCCCACTATTGTGGTACAGGGAGCTGGGCTTCGCCATCATGTGTGTGGTTATCTCGGAGGCAAAGGGCGCCATCTATCACCCTCTTATCCACCCACCTTGTGCATCGCCTAAACGAACCATCCACGTGCAGCTGGAGGAAGAGCCCTGGGCGATACCTGACCTGCAGGATTCCTGAGGTGATCAAACTGCCAGATAACAGAATAAATCTCTTGTTGGCCGGGGATTAAATCAGAAGCAGAGTTAGCTGCCGTGGTTCTTATTTATTTCTGTTCCTTTTGATTGCATTTCTTCCCCCACGAAGTGTGCCTGCTGCCTCCAGCTGTAAATTACTGTGAACCTTCATGATGAGTTTAGACACACAATCTCTTAACCTTGCAAACACCTCCTGTTCCTCTCCATGGTCTCCAAAGGCTTTCAGGAGTGGGCGGAAGAGAGTGGGAAGGAGACGTTATAGCAAGAATACTTCCCAGGCCCCAGATTACAGGAGGCACTATGGGCTAGTTAACTGGTCACTCTGGTCCTACATTCTGCGTGTGGCTGCTCCACTTACCTGATGTAACTTGTTGGGGCTCTTTCCTCCCCGGTTCTTGTCACACAGGCAGGCAGGCAGGCCGCAGTGCAGGCAATGCAGTCTTACTGGGGCTGGTTTCAAGCATCCGCAGTCTTGTTTCCAGAGTTCCATCTTCCCCTTCCTGAGCAGCCATAAATAGACCTAGAGGGCCACCACCGACAATGTAGGGCCACGTTCCATTTTGGGGGAGGTCACACCTCTTTGTCTTCCACGGGACAGGGAGGAGTGAGGATGGGCTACAGTCAGGGACAGGCATTTCTTTGTCCTCTTAGTGCTTCATATGCCTTTCCCCTTTTCTCCCCTGACTGGCCCATCCCAAGCGGTTACTTGACCTTCTCCTGAGATAGGAGCTGAAGTAGCCTTTAAGTGTACGCTTGTATCATTATACTCCCACCATACCCAGTAACCTTTTAAATGGCCTTCTCTGTTCCCTTTGTGCAAAGAATCCCATCTGGCTAGGCAGAAGCAACACACCGTGTCTGTGTTCTTTGTTTGCCCAAATTAGTAAGAATGTGAAAATATCAGAAATGAAGCAGGGAAACAAGACTCAAAATCCTATCTCAGGTGAATGTACAGGCCTGAATTCTACATGATCATCCCTAACATGACCGGGAATGTGTCGTCCTCCCTCCTGCCCTGCCTGTGTTGTCTTTTTAGCTTGTACATTGGGACAGCCATGCACGCTGGGACACAGCTGGCTTTTCATCCCGTTCCCCCAATGCTAAGGGAGTGAGGGGGGAGTATGTGCATTCCATGCATGCCTCTCTCACCTGCCTGGTGAGCTCCCTTCACCAGCCAGGTGTGAGCGGCATGCCCAGACGCTCACTCCCTTAGCATCCAGGGAACAGGATGAAAAGCTAGTCACATCCCGGAGTGCACGGCTGCCACCCCCAGGAGCATGGTCAGGAACCAAATCCAGGAGCACTGTCTTCCAATTTGCAGCCAGCTCAGACCACTCACAGCATCTCCATTATCTCCTCAGCTCCAGAGAAATGTCTCTGCTGAGTGCTCCCCATTTCAGGCTCAGCGCTGTCTAGTCTCCCAGCCATGCAGCCCAAGAAATGGAGTAAGAACTGGACAGAATTGCTCAGTCTGATACAAAGGGCTCATCTGAGCTCTTGGTGGTATTGGTTTCACTAGATGAGGCCAGAATCAGGCTCTATAGGCCAAACTTAGTCCCACTATAGCTGCACTGAAGCCAGCAGACTCATCTCAGGGAGTAATGTGGCACATTATGTCTTAAAACACCTCCTTACAGGCCTGGATAAAGCAATCAGACAGGAGGGTAGCACATTCTGATTTGCTGCTGGTTCCTCCGACTCACAGCCGCCACTCTACTCCCTTCATAATTCTCACCTAAGCCAACTGGTTTGCATACGCAGCTGCGATTCCAGAATTCCCTCGCGTTCTATTTTCACACGCTTGGGTCTGCTCAGAACCCCAGCTGCTGACTGCAAGTCCTCAGCACCCTGTTTTTTTCTATTTCTAGCCAAGTCCAGTGAGAGCACCTGGGCTGCACGGGAGTCAGGGAAGCTCAACAAGAGTATTTCCTCATCTGGGTGACTGGTGAAAATCCCCCATGATCCCTCGCTTCAGGGCTGCACACTTGCTGTAGATGCCATGGCCTTATCAACATGTCTGCATCCATTTCATACAAACAAGAGTTTGTCATGAAGTTGACATAGGAAGGAAGGCATTGGCCTATGGGCTACAAAGCAAATTTGCCTAAGTAAGATCTGAGGCTATGTCTACACTGTAGAATTTTTGTTCAAAAACGGCCGTTTTTACACAAAAACCCATGGAGGGTCCACACCTCAAGTGTGTTTTTGAGCAAGAAAATTTACAGTGAATCGACAGAACAGAGGGGTTTCTGCGGTATAGGTATTCCTCTTTCTTCAAGGAAAAACTCCTTTTTGTGCAAGAGCTCTTGTGCAAAAATGTGTGTGTGGATGGGAAACAGGGGTTTTTTTTACACAAAAAGAGCCTATCGAAAGAAGCACAGGTGCCCTGGTGGCCATTCTGTTAATGGCATCCAGTCTGGATGCTCTCTTGCGCAAAACCACATTGCCTTTGTGATGCGCTTTTGCAGTGTGGACGCGCTCTTGCAAAAGAAGTTTTTGTGAAAGATCTCTTCCTCAAAAAGCTTCTTGCACAAGAAGACTGCAGTGCAGACGTAGCCTGAGTAACTACTTGCGTCAGAGCTTTCAGACATGGCCCAAGAGTAGCAATTCTCAATGGCAGGGCTTGACTGCATATGGCCATCTTCACTGGCCTGTTTAACTCCAGCCACCAGTTCTTGCAGTGGAATCTTTCATGCAAGATGCTCAGCTGGCCTGTCCCTGAGGATCTTCCAAGTGTGTACACATTGGGTTTACGTAAATCATCGTATTTCCATTGAAGTCAATGGGGCAAGTTACATCAGCTGAGAATCTGGCCTATCATGTGAGCTCAGTTTGGTGCTACACTTTGGATTTTGGTCCTTTCTCCTGCACCCATTTTGCCACAATCCTTTCTAAAAAAAAAACCCCTCCCACCTTCAGGCAAGCATCTTCACATTTCTTGATTTAGATTTAAGGATTTGCTTGGATTCCAAGCCTTGCATTCCATCCAGAAGCGTTGGGAGGCTCAAAATTCATTCAAACAAGCACCCAAACATGCTTAATTGACTGATTTTGCATCAAACCATGGTACGTATCCTACCAAGTACAAGGTAGCAGAATGACTCGATATTCCCTTTTTTAACAATGTCCATTTAAGTGTGGCAAAAGCTTGATCAATAGCCTGCCCCAGCATGGCTTGCCCAAGGTATTTTAGTTCTATACTGTTTTGCTAACAGATTATTGCTCTGCTAACAGGCTCACAGGGTGAGCGCACACTGAGGCAAATGGGAATCACATCAGCTGAGTTCAAAGCCATCCCTGCAGGCCTGCTTGCCTTTTCTTGTGAGCCGTGTGGAAATAGGTGTGGGAGTCTGAACAGCAAGGGGCAGGGCCCATCAGTCTGGAGGGAGGTGCTGGGAAGAAGCATTTCTTTTCATTTCCCAAATTAGAAACCAAACATCATTAGAGTCCAGCAGAGCCAGAAGGAATTTTCAGTGAAATTTCTATTTAGAAGTTGCAGGGCTTGGCAACAAACTTTGCTCAGCACAGTTGAGCAGCAGCAAGATGAGGTGTTGGAACAGATCTTCAGCTGGTGTAAATGGTCCTAGCTCCATCGCATAGCTCCATTGACTCCAGGGAGCTCTGATCAACTGAGGGTCTGCCTCAAAAGCCCAGGGGCTCAAGCCATGGAGCTTCCATCCAGAGGCAGGTGCAAACCAGGTCATTGCAAACAAAGGAGGAATTCTGCTAACTAAAGCCCGTAAGGTGACGTAGGGGAACAAATCTCATTGACTTTCCAAGGCCCTTAAGCTGTGCAGTTTAAAGGCACTGCACATGGGAAGAGACCCCAGACAAGACACAGGCAGGACACGGGATGGAATATAACCCCCAATTTTAGAGACGGGGAACTGAGGCCAGACCAGTTCCATGATTAGCACCAAATGTCGTGCAGGAGGCTGTGACAGAGCCAGGAACAGAACCTGATCTCTCAAGTCCCAGCCTGAACCTCCAGATCATCATTAGTTGCTGCCGTGACTTGCATTTGCCACATGGGGCCTGGGTCGTAGGCCTTAGCTGGTTTGCAGAAAGACTTCCCATGTATCGTTACGGGGTCCCATGGTCACGCTCTCCCTGGCTACATTGCAAAATACAATAATTCCTCATTTAACACTATAGATACATTTCTGAAAATGTTCATGCTAAGCGAAAACGTGCTATGCGGGGTCAATTTTCCTATTAAAAATAATGGAAAAGATGGGGGTTGCGTTTCAGGTGGTAGTGGCAAAGCCAATTTTTTGTTGGTGCTGGTCGTCAATGTCAACATTCGATCTCTAGGAACACAAGATAACTAGCAACACAAGTCGCCGCGGTTTGTTAAAACACAAAGATAAACAGGTGAGTGAGTGGAGGAGCGCTGTGACCACGTGTATTCATCCGCTCATGCATATATTACCACTGTTTTCACCAACTTATACCACCGTGCGAAGTAGTCCGCCACTTGATTATTTTCATGTTATTTCAGGGATGGTTGTGTTATTCGAAAAATATTCCCTAAAAAATTCATGCTATTGTGACAACGTGTTAAACAAGTAATTACTGTACCCTGGGAGCCCAGACAGAGACAGAGAGAGATGCTTAAGGCCGTGTAGGGACTCTGTAGCAGAGCTAAGCATCCAGCATAGCACTTTCACTTCCCTGCCTAGTGCCTTAACCGCATGGCCATCCTTCCTGCTTGCAAGCTAGCACATGACTTTTCTAAGTGCCTGAGCCACAAATGCCATCCGCTTGGGTGGAGAAGCCAGGAGCGCTGTCTGTGCCTCTCACTGCCGGTCAGATCCTACAGCACTGGATGTAAATTCTTTTGACAGCCAAAATCCACGCACTCGTTTGGGTGTTAATATTATGGCAGTAGGTGGGGAGTATGGAAAATTAGATTGCTAGTTAGATGAGGGTAGATTTTGATAGTATCGCGATCTGGAATTTCCCCAAACTATCTGAGCTTGGGGGTTTTTTTATTTACAACCCAGTTGTTTGTTTTATATCTGCACTGAAATACTGCTTTATAAATAGCAGAAGCTTTATCTTGACTCTAACCAGCATAGCAACCTCAACTTAAAGCTAAATGCATAATTTACTGCAAATTAAATTTAATAGGACTAGAATAATTATGTTGACTTTTGGAAGTACTTAAGGATAAATACATGATTAGATATTTTGCATACCGTGTGGAAATATTTATTTCGAAATACAAACTCTTCCCATCAAGCCTTTTGACTGAACATTTGGATGAGCCATTATCAGTTTAAAGATAACAATACCATTACAGAGGCTTAAATAAATTGCTATGCTGCATTTGAGGCATTAAAAAAAATGGGCATCCCCCCAAAGTGTCTGTCTGCGGCACATGCACCATCATCAAAGCAGCTGTGGAGGCTTCATTCTCCCCTGTCCTGTATCCCACACCGTCATCTACACCTGTGCACAGCCAGAGCTAAGTGTGAGTTAAATAACACCTGTTCAGCGCAGCATACACAAGTGGAGTGGGACTTAAAAGATGTATCATGAACTCTCCATTGTCCTCTCCTGCCGTATGCTCTCTAGTGCCAGAGAGGGGCTGACACAGCGCTTGGTTTCATACGTACAAGCTAACTGGTAGTGCTCATCAGCATTTTCTCACTCAAATTTAGGGCTTTTCAACTAACATGATTTTTTTTGTGAGAAAAGTTTTTCCTGTGGTCAAAACTTTTAGTAAAATTTAGGGAAATAATTAATATGGGGTACTTTTTTTTTCAGTTTCTAGTAAAAAAAATGTTCAGTTTGGGGTTAAAATGTTGCAAATTTGACAAAAAAAAATTAAAGGGTTTTTATATTGAAAAATGTATTCAAAATGCCAGACATTTCAAAACAACGGACCCTTCTTTCTGTTGGAGGAGGCTTTTCTTGCCCAGCTTTACAAACTGTCTTGAACAAAATAAAACGGACTCAGACTTCAACCTAATATTACTGACTTTGGAATCTATCCCTGTCATGGTTTTGGTTTTGAGGGGAACATCCCCCATTTTGTTGCAATGCTGCCTTTGTAATTCCTAGCTCTAGGAGAGGGGTATTTGGCCAAGTCAGAAAAGTGGTAGGGAAACCCCGTGGAAAATCTGTGCATATGAGATTCTGGAGCCCAGAGATTTATAGTTGCTTTGCATAAAACCAGCCACACTCTAGAGTAAGTATGGTCTCTGCTTATGGTGAGTGAAAACACATTGCAAGACAACGAAGGGCTCAGACCCTTACAATAATGGAGGCTTTATAAGTACCAGAGATCAGCAGATTATAGAGGTGATTGAAAAGTTTTCAACTAATGGTTTTCAGTCAGAATCGGAAAATGCCATCACTTCCCTTTGTGACCCCTGGCTTCGTTTCAGTGCGGTCACAGGAGACTGCTCACTACAAATCAGACCTGATTAGCTCATTAGCAAGGCAAGGAGGACAGCTGTCCCGGACACACAAACCCATGTCAGGGACTATTGCAGGTAACACTTGTCTCTTCTCCGGGAATGGCAGACATGCCTGCAGAGTGAAGTGGCTCTTGACAGGGAACAGGTAGTAGGCAGGCTTACGGCGTGGAGCACAAGGAGACTAGAGAGATAATGAGGATGATACCTCATCTGTGCTTCAGCCAGCCGTTGTACTAGCAGATGAATCACAGGCATTAAACGGGCACTGTAACTAACAAACAGAATTTCTTTTTCACTCCACTAAATTCATTGGCCTTGTTTTATCTCCCACTCCCCCACTCTCCCCTCTTTCTTTTGCGACTTTGAGCCAGGGGCACTCCGAGGAGCAAATCCACCAAATGAAATCTCTATGGATTTCTAGATCTGTCTGTCTGGAAGGACACAGGGTTAGAGAGGCCACATGATGTTGTGGAACAGTGGCTTGTGAATAAGCTCTAAATAGGATTTGGGATGTCTTGGTCCACACAGAGTCCCTGTGTGAAACTCTGGATAAGTCCCTTGATTTCTCTGTGCTTCCATTCCTCTCCTCTGTAACGTGCTTGGAGATCTCTGGATGAAATCCCCATTAGAAGCAAAATCTTATTATAACATCACTGCCTTATCTGCTTAGTTGTCTCAGGCTGCTACTATGATCACAGAAACGTAGACTGGCCAGGACCTTGACTGGTCATCTAGTCCAGTCCCCGCACTGAGGCAGGAGTAAGTAGCTAGAGACCATCCCTGATAGGCTTTATCCAACCTCTTCTTAAAAACCTCTATGACAGAAATGCTGCAACCTCGTTACGTGACATGCCCCAGGGCTTAACTACCCTGAGAGTTAGGACATTTTTCCTAATGCCTAACTAATAGACCTTAAGGTAGAAGGGATCATTGTGAATATCTGGTCTGACCTCCTGCACATTGCAGGTCACAGAACTTCATCCACCCACCCCTCTGATCAAAATCTCCCTTGCTGCAATTTAAGCCCATTACCTCTTGATATGTTAAGGAACAGAATTAGGTCTCCTCCTCCTCTTTATAACAG
The DNA here is from genome assembly GCA_032595735.1 of Pelochelys cantorii. Lineage (NCBI taxonomy): Eukaryota > Metazoa > Chordata > Testudines > Trionychidae > Pelochelys > Pelochelys cantorii. The sequence continues at coordinate 2,687,523 of CM064350.1, forward strand.
CTTTATATGGGCTTAAAGACTGTTATCTTCCCCCCCCCCCAGTCTTCTGTTCTCTAAACTAAACAAACCAATTTTTTCAGTCTTTCCTCATTTTAATCATTTTTGTAGCTCTCCTCTAGACTTGCTCCAGTTTGTTCTCATCTTTTCTGTAGCGTGCTGCTCAGAACTGGACACAATACTCTATTGAGGCCTTTAGAGCGGAAGAATTACTTCTCAGGTCTTGTGTACAACATTCCAGCTAATACATCCCGGAAGGATGTTTGCTTGTTTTGCAGTGATCTTACATCACTGTGTCCAGGAAAGCTCATGATATTTTCTATATTTTTGGTTAATCTTGAAGTTGCTACAGGACCATTTGTTGGTTTTTAATTATTTTTTAAGTTACAGACGAACACAGCTACCTCCTCTGAGACTTTTAAGCATATTTAGTTTGTGAGTCACTGTAACCCTGGTTCCTTTACTATGATACTCGTTCGTGGGCAGTCATTTCCCAGTTTGTATTTGTGTTATTGATTGTTCCTTCCTACGTGTAGCTCTTTGCATTTATCCTTCTTGAATTTCAGACTATTTCTCCAGTTTATCATGCTCATTTTGAATTCTAAACCTGTCCTCCGAAGTGTTTGCAACCCTCCCGGCTGGGTATGATCCACAGTCGTTATACATGTACTCTCTATTCCATTACCGAACCATTGCTGAAGATACTGAAATTGAACCAGACCCAAGACAGTTCCCTGCTGGACATGCCTTACTAGCTTAATTGTAAACCAATAATAACTACTCTGAGTGCAGGTTTCCAACCAGTTGTGCACCTACCTGATAGTACATTTAAACAGTTCCCTAGTTTGTTACCAGCTAATACAATCGTACCAGCCTGATCTTGTGGCCAGGACACTTTAGCTCTGTCTTTCTTACCAGCTCGTACACTGATTGCTGCTGTATGACTTTGGGCAGTTCTTTTAACTTTTCTCTGTGATTCAGTTTGCTGGGTTGTAAATGGGGTTATTAAATATTCTTGTCTCCCAGCGCTGGTCTGACCAGTTTGGTCTTGACTTATCGTCCCTGCATTGTTAGGTGCTTGCCATGTGCTAGTTCTGCGCTGAGGTTTAATTAGAGCGCCTTTCTCCTGCTGCCCTGCTGGTTCAGAAGGGGGCGCCAGATCCTGCCCAATGCGGGTCGTTAGGTACATTTTACATCCCAAGGCTTTCCCGGGATACTTTGCCACAGCAGCATGGTTCAATAGCTCTCCATGAGAGAGTGTGTGGCGTGAGGTATAGGTATGAAGAGGCTTGTGGGGAGCAGTTGGTGGATGTATATGTTTGGGGTGCATGTGGCTATGCTTGTGTGCATATAATCATGTAGAATCATAGGATCATAGAACACTAGAACTGGAAGGGACCTCAAGGGATCATCGAGACCAGTCCCCTGCTCTCACGGTAGGACCAAGCACCGTCTAGATCATCCCTGACAGGTGTCTGCCTAACCTGCTCTTAAATATCTCCAGTGAGGGAGATTCCACAACCTCCCTAGGCAATTTATTCCAGTGAATATGCATGCATTTATGTGTGTTTGTATGCCTTTACACACATGTGTGTTTGTGCATGGCACAGGTGTGTGTCTCTCTGTGTGAATGTGGCAGGGGTGGAAACATTCTCCTTCCCCTCCCAAGCCCAATCATTTTACCAACCTTCCCCTGGCGTGGGGCACAAAGGCACCAGGGATCCTTGTGCCCCCTTTGCTCCAGCCTGCCTCTGACGCACTGATCTTGCCGGAGAGCTGGGCCAGGCCTTCTCCAGCACAGCCAGCGTGCCCCACCAGGCTGGATTAGGCGCTTACTCCATGACTGGAACGTGGGTAGCCAGGTCACCTGGAACAAAACTGTGACAGTGGCGTTGCGAAATCATTACCAGTCGTTTGGGGCGTGTGTGCTGCAGATAACAGTGCGGGAAGGAGTTTATTTTGTGCCTAATTCCCCAGAGGCCCGAGTTGGAGCTAGGGCCGCACACTGGGATTAGTTGGTGCAATGCAAAGGGCTCATTTTAAGCAGCTCTAATCCATCTGCGTCTTCTGCGGAGAGGCAGCACGACCATCAATCAAGAGCTGCAGCTGCAGAGATTCTTCTCCTCCCCTGAGAAGAGAGAGTCTCCCCTTCCCTGCCTGCTTCACTTGAGCTGCCTCCCCCCCTCCCCCCCGCAGTGCTGCTGGCTGGGGACAGGACAGCTGGGAGCAGCTTGGGAGAGCTGTCTAGTAATTAGGGTGAGGGACTGGGAATCAGGGCTTCTGGGTTGAAGTCCCAGCTCCAGGGGTGAGACTAAGGAACAACAATTCAGGATTCCTGGGGAGACTTCCCTGCCACTGACTTGGTTTGCCACCAAAGATGCTCCGTGCCTCAGTTTCCCCGCCTAACTCAAAGTGGGGTGGATTGTGAGCTACAGCTGCCAAATGCTTTGGAACATCAGGTCCCTGATGGACATAAGGGTCAAGCTCAAGGTCCCTGGCTTTGCAACTTTTGGCCAGGACTATCATCAGTTTGGGTGGAACAATATCCATGAATCCCAGCCTAAAGCATGTCCCCACACCCAAGCCTCAGCTTCATGGACTCGCCCAACACTCTTATGGACCAGATACAAGCCATGCATCTGTTTTCCACCCCCATGGTTGGCTTTGTCAAAGGCTGCTCTCTCAGGGAGTCTGAGTGACCCAGGGAGGTAAATCACTCCTGGACATTAATGGCCTCACAGTGGGAGCTGGATTTGTGCACACCCCACCAAAACTCATGGCAATCATTTATTATTTTAATGGAACATAATAGCAAAAAGGGCAGCTGTTTATATTTGTGTCAGAGGAAAGTCCCCGATAAGCAGCAGCCGTTTATCTCCTCATTACTGGAGGCCAATGAAATTATGGCTTTCATAAAAGCGGGACAAAGCGCCTTTTCATCATTAGTGGCTGGTGACTGTTGTGGCTTAACAAGCTGCGGCTGCAGCGTCGCCTAGCACACGACACATGCGGCCGGGATCCCCACACACCCTCCGCTGGCCGCGAGCTATTGGCTGCCCACGGGAGGCAATTGGAGTGCGGACATTTGAACCCACAACACAGCCAAGCACAGCGCAGGGCAATGTAACCCGCTGGCTGTGTGGCCGGGGCAAAGATCCTGCCTGTGGCGCATGAGCACCCTGCTTCTGAGCTCAGCACAGTGGGGCAGATGCCGGGAGTGCAGCTCTCAGGCGCTGCCTCATGAGGGTGATGTCGTTCGTGCCTGCGCCCCGTGGGGAAGATAAGGGACCAGTTAAAGGCAAGGGGAGCCCTCCTGGAGCTCGTGGGGCAGTTTCCTGTGGTCTGGGCACTTTCCTGCCCTGCTCCCTCACCCTAGACTCCCTGGTTAGCACTGCTGGTCTGGTCCTGGAAGCAGCCACATGCCTCCCATGTGCCAGGAAGGGAGCTGAGAGCACTCAGCCCCTGGCAGCACTGGGCCCATAGGAAGCAGCAGCATTCGTTGTGCCTTGCCTGCTGAGGATCAAAGTGAGCTGCGGTTTCTGGTGTCCCACCCGGCAGGGTAGGCAAAGTTCCCAGCTCTGGCTTGTGCATCCAGAAATCCCTGGGGCTGACCCAGAGGCTAAAGCTCAGCCCCCTAGAAGTCAACGACACAATGTTTTGGGCCTGGATTTCACTCCTCATTCCGCCCTGCGGGCGATACCGGAAATGGCTTTTGGATGGGTTGCTGGCAGAAGGAAAAAGAGAAAATTAGCCCCGAGAACAGTAAAATGAGCAGGCTGGGGTTGGGGAGGGGCTTGTTAAATAACCCAAATTCGTCTGTTAGCCACTGTGACTCCCTCATCTCTAAAATGCAATAAAAATGAGCCCAGCCTGGCTTCTAGCCTGAATCTTGCCAGCGTCAATCCCAGAGCTCAGCATGCCAAGGGCTTGCCTCTCCCAGTGTCTAGCCATGGGCATAAACACAGAGGCTGAATGCCTGTAATTTTATGGAAATCAAGCCCAGGGCAGGCAGACGATTTGGGAATAACAGGAGTGAGCAGGAACTCACTAGAGCAGCTGCCCCAGGAAGCTGCATTTCACCTTTTCTTCCTTTTATTATTTGAGATGCAAATTTCTCAGGCAGGTTCTGTTAAAGAAACGAACCAGGTCCCCCCCTTAGAATAGCAAATGGCAGGAGGCAAGAAAGCCCAGTGACCCAGAGTGGCTGGGAGGCGAGGGCTTACCCTGGACATCCAGATCCAGAGCCCAAATCTCTGGAGCAGGTAGTCCCAGGTTTGTGCCAGGCCCTGCTCCCACACCCATAAGGCCCCCCCACTCCACCTGCGCTCTGCCCTGAGGCTCCGCCCACCATCTTCTCTCTCCAGTGAGAAATGGGCAGGGGCTCCTGGGGAAAAGGCTGCACAGGGCAGGGCCTCCGGTGGAGGGGTGGGGACCAGAGTGCAGGCGCCAGGGTCCGCTCCTCAGAAGATGAAGCGGGAGAACCAAGATCTGGGTCCTGGTCTGCATCGGGACTGACAGCCACCTTGGGCCCAGGGGCCAGGCGGGAGGGCAGCTCTGTCCACGGAAGGGGGGGCCTCGGGCAGAACGGGCAGGGCCAAAGGCAGAGCTCTGGCCGCAATTCAAAAGGGCCCGAAGCTCCAGTTCCCGCCGCTGGCACAGCAATGGCAGCAGCAGTTGTGGGGCCCTTTGAAGCGCCGGGCCCTGGGGCGGTTGCCCCCTTGTCTGGGGGCCTGCTGGTTTGGCACAAGCTAGAGTGCCAGGCTCCTGAGCAGCTGCCATTAGCCCCTTCTGTGCCATGAGGCAGAGCAATCCAGGCTGCCACAAGTTTGACCTCATTTACCGTTTCCTGCCTTTCGGGTGGTTCCTGAGGTAAAACGTTCGTTGTTCTTCTGAGGGTTTATTTTTTCCTCAGCCTTGGCCTGGATCGGAGGGAGCAGGGGGCTTACACTGCTCTGGCTTGGACAGCAGCAGTAGGATGGGGGTGCCGGCAGGATTGCCAGCAGGGCATTTGCAGGCCAGGAGTGAGGTGCATTGCTAGGGAAGGGGGGCAGGGATTAAATGAGGTGATTGTCAGCGCTCACAGCCAAGGGGAGGGCTGGGATTGCAGGAGGCTCCCTCAGGAGCAGCAATGAGCCAGTGGAAGAGACTGAGCTGGCATATTCCACTCGGCCTGAGTCGGGCCCCTCGAGCTGGATGGAGACTGCGAGCCGCCCAACGCGGGTCTGCGCTCCTCTGCTGCCTTGTCTCCTTTTTTATGGGTCCGGGTGAATGTTTCTTTGCCGTTCTCCTCAGCTTCCTGACCAGGGCCGGAGTGCACGTCGACAGTGCTGAGTCAGTGCTAGGCATCGAGCTTTCAGTGCTCAGTGCCAACTCAGAGTGGGGTACCGGTGCGGGAATTAGAGCCGACTCCATAATGCAGGAAGGGCAGAACCAGTGGGGTTCAGCAGGGATCAGCTTTGGGACCAGTTCTGTTCATTAACTTCATCAACGATTTAGAGACTGGCAGAGAGAGGATGCTTATTAAGTTTGCAGATGATATCAAGCTGGGAGGGGTTGCAAGCAGGGTTGTAAAATCCCAGTTAAAAAGTCAACTGGCTAGACGTAATGTTTAACCCAGTGTTTCCCAAAGGGTGTTCCGCAGAACCCCAGGGTTCCACAAAGTGAAAATAAGCGTTCTGCGAGAAAATTCCATTACAATAACATTTTATGATTTAAAAATAATAATAATTAATATTTAGGCATTTAGGAATTTTATTGAAAATAATTTTCATTTGTGTTTGCCACGATAAGTGCCCCTGTGTAATGCCAGCTTAGCCAGAGAGTGGGGACGATGATGTCATGACTCAGCGCTGCGCGCGCAGTCAATCAGTGGTGCGATCGCCTGTGATCTATCACCGTAAATCCCCACACTCACTCTCAGGGAGCGTGGCTCACGTGGGTGACTGAATACGAATACACTAGCGCCGCGTCGGACAAACTCGAAGCTTCAGCTGTCAAACCAGTTGCTTGTATGGGAGTGTGCAGGCAGTGCTCTCGCGAATACTTTACTTCAGTATAGTTGCCTGATTTATTATTATCCTTACTTATTTGTGGTCTACTGTTTCAGCTCCATAGATAAGACTGTTATTAGCGGTTCCGCAAAATTCTTTCAAGTTTAAAAGGGTTCTATGGCCAGATAAAATGGGGGAACACTGGTTTAACCAATTAACCACGATTCTGCAGTAGGGGGCTGCTCCAGGCTGGCAAGACTGGGCCTGCTCACCATGCTATAGGCGGGGTGCTGCTCCCATCTGGCCAGGCCCCCTGCATCATGCTGTGACTGAACAGGCCTGCCTCACCACAGCTGCTCCGGCCAGGCTATGCCACGGGCAGGGCTGCTCAGGCCGGGCCAACCGGCTGCACCGTGCTGCGTGTGCCCCCGCCAGTTAACTACTTACCCCGGTAAGTGTGCCAGTAAGGAGTGTGTTTACCGTGTAACTGGTTAGCCCTTTACATCTCCAGCTGCAAGTGCTTTGGAGGACCGGATCATAATTCAAAATGATCTGGACAAACTGGAGAAATGGTCTGGGGTAAAAAGATCTAAGAAACATGAGCTATGTGGGAAGACTGAAAGAACTGGGTCTTAAGCTGGGAAAGAGACGACTGAGAGGACATGATAGCAGATGTAAGGGTGTTACAAGGAGGAGGGGGAAAAATGATTCTCTTTAACCACTGATAATAGTTTCTGGCAGCCCGGCCAGGACTGGAGCTGGTGGCAGCGGGGCTGGGGCCGGCCTTTGGCAGTGGGGCTGGCATCTGATAATGGGCAGACCAGCTGGGGTTGGCAATAGGGGGGGCCAGTGACCAGCATTGCAACCAGGATCGGCAGCCCAGTTGGGCCGGAGTCAGTGAGGCCAGTTGAGGCCGGAAGAGGAGCTGGCAGCAGAGGGGTGGTGGGATGGAAGGATGGTGACAGAAGACCTCCCCTGGTCCAGCACATTCCCTCATTCATGGCCAGTCAGCTCCCCAGGATGCCGGAGCAGGGAGGTCCAACCAAAATGATGAGCATGGGAAAGGCCCTATGTAGCACAGAACCGAATGAAACAGACATATTGCTGTTGAACCGACAATTGTGTTTTGTTGTCCCAGCACCTGGGGAAATCATGCTCCTTCTGGAACGTGGCTCTGGGCCAGCAATGTAACAGCCTGAGTGGCAACATGCACAGTTACAGCCCTCTGTAAATATAGTCCTTGATTTTAATTTGCATTATTCTCCTTTTTATTATTTATTGTCCCAATGTAATTACTGCAGCCTTCACAAACCTTAATTAAAGCCAAAAAACAATCCCAACGACTCAATTATCATTTTTTCCTTGTGCTCCATTAAATGAAGCCACAGCGTTCACTGGAAGTGTTTAATATCGCAACCCATTAAACTGAAGGCGGCTTTGTAATAAATAAATCACGTCAGACAAAGCAAGCGCGTTCTTCCAGGGACATTCATGTGCACAGCGGGGTTTTATGGGCCAGCTGGGAAACGCTGTAAAAGAATTTGTGTGTCATTGTCAATGCTGGCCACTCTATGTAACAGGCCTGGAGGCAGGGGTGGGGAAGCCCAAGTTTCTGTCTATTGTAGATATGTCCAGGACCTTCCTGCCCATTCCCCACAATATCAGGGCACTTCAGTCCTCCCGGCCTGTCCCAGCTAGGGAGGGTAGTGTGGTTAGGCCCCCTGTGGAGCATGAGCGCACAGGAGGGCTAAGGGCCAGCTCATTTTCAGTGGGTATCAAGTCCCTAAATACTTTTGCAGATCTGAGCTGACTGCAAGGTCACACAGGGCAAGCAATTGACCCCAGGTCTCCCCCAGCTGGCCTGTGGCTTACATTAGAATAGTGTCCAATGTGACCCCCCACAGCTGGGGAAACGCCTAAGACATTGCCGGCTGAACTCTTGGAGCCACCTAAGGAAAGCAGCTGTTCAGTACTAGCTTGGAGAAAACTACAGAGGCTTTTAGCCCAAGCCCTGTCGTCATAGGGAGTTAGGCACCTAACTGGAGTGCCTCACACTTCTTGGCCTTCATAATCATGGACCATCAGCTGGGTGTTCGGTGCCTAAATCCCACTGTGACTCTAAGCCCAGAGCCACAGACATTTAGGCTCTGAAATGTTTCCTCTATTCTTTTCCATCCACGTGCAGAATAACTGTATGTGCATCAAGGCATGTGTGATGTGCACCACCAGTAGGAACAAAAAGCCTAGCTGTGGGTGCTCTGCTAATCAGCTGGGTGGCATCTGAAACTGCCCTGCACGGCTGCACAAGCACCCAGCTCACAGGGGACCCTGCTCCTAACTGCCTAATTTCGTTAGGAGTGAGGAGCCCAAATACCTTTGAGACTTGAGACCCTCCCCCTTAGTTTTCTTCCCTTCATGTTTAAAAATCTGCCTTAATCTTTTCAACATAATCGCCAGTGTCAGAATGGCTTGGCCCAACCACACCCCCACCTGCCACTCACCTTTGGTGGCGCAAATCAGCATAGTTACTGAAGTCCAGGGGCCAGCGCTCCAGCTGGTGTAAATGGGCATTGTTCCACTGGACTTACTGTCCTTTGCCCTGCTGGCCCTATGGCCTGCCCGCTGCCATGCCTTGGCAAACTCAAGCCATGAGGCTAGCCTGGTGAAAGGACTGAGCGAAGCACGGATCTAAGCGCAGCATAAGCAGCTAGTGCAGCCGCTGCTTCCTCTGCTACCATAAATCATTAGTAAGACCAAGCATGAAAATCTTCAGCCTGAGACACAAACGTTTCATGAGTTGATGAGCCGTGGAGCCTTGCGTTATTGCTGGAGGAAAGCTGCTCCATGCCCCACATCAGCGTCATCCTGATCTGTGCTTGCAACTCTACTGCCAAGGATGCGCTTCTTGAGATGCCCCAGCCTGCCCCAAGCCTACATTAGTATCCTGTACAGGACCCCCATTATGCTAGGTGCCGTGCAACCGAATCTGGATCACAGCACCCTTAAGCCACAGCCTTGAAGAGAACTACACAAAGGTGTCACAACACCCATAAGAGGGCTAGTGAAAGAAACTCAGAGGCCATCACAAATTTGGAACATTTATTTATGCAACTGATTTTTTTCAAAAGAAAAGAAAGCAAAAGAAAAACAGAAAGTTAAAAACAGCCTGGCGTGCGTGGTGTGAGCCACGTTAGCATTGCCGCTCACTTGGCATCCCTCTCACCAATCCCTACCAATGCACGAGGCCCTTCCCCATTGTCCACTAAGCAAAGATCTGCAACCATTCACCTTTGTCAATGAAACAGGCCAACAGCCTCAATCTGTCTGAGATCACCGGGGACAAAAACAACGCAATTTTGGTATTTCTGGCTTTTCGTTTTTTATTTCATTTTAAAATTTTTTATTAAAAAGAAAAAAGCACCACTGTATTTGTAATACTGATAAACATTATCCATCTTAAGAACAGTATATATATATATTTATATATCTATATGGCTATGTACAGGATGGCCTTGCCTCATGTTGTACTTGTCTCGTTAGAAGTTGAAAGTTGGTTAGTTATAGCACTTCGATTTTTTAAAGCTTGCCCTTCCAAAGAGTGGCACTAAAAATTTCAGAGACGGACAACAAAGAGAATATATAAAAAAAACCTTGCTTGTAAAACTTATATACAACTCAGCCAGACTGCTTTACCTCCAGACTGAAAGGGGGTGCAGAATTTTTTTGCATGCCTTTCTGGTAGTATTTCATCTATGAGCACTGCAGAATGTCATCTGCCCTCAGCTCCAAATACATTGGGGGTGATGCACAAACAACCTATAATGGAGGTACCAAGGGGGAGCTTGAGGGAGAGGCAACTTGCCCAAAAAACAACAAGTTTCCTAGTTCTGCAAGCCGACATACAACATTTTTGGTTCATGGAAATTCCTAATATTTACTTGTTCATTTCCAGAAAGGAAAGCCTCCCCATTTTAACCCTGTCTTCCCCTTGAATCCAAAATTCTTCTGCCACTGGGTGGTGATAATCACAAGGACCAACCCTTACCCGTCTAGTCCTCCCATCCGATTTACAGAACATCTCTTACATGAAGCACTGTTTCGCTTGGGCTTGGCCATGAAGGAAGAACTAATTCAGTAACACGGGGTGCTACGGCCCACCCTCATCCTTCTCCAAGGCAGCCCCTCCAGCAGGCATTACAGAGACATTAAACGTGTGAACAGGACTGAAGGCAAATCAAGCCAATGTTTTATTTCAATTCAGGCTTTTAATGCAGCTCCTGGGGGTTGCACCTCCTCTCTGGGAGGCATCACTGGCAGGGGTAATGCAAATGCCCAGCCATTAGGAAGCAGCAGTTTGTGTCAGGGTGGGAGGGCAGTGCAGAAATATGGTTAGGAAAGATGGCAAGGTAGAGATGCTCCCTCCTAAGGGGCAGTGCTATGAGCCTGGGCATTTGGAGTTTACCACGGTAGCTCTCCAGTTCGTTTTATTCCTTTCTTATTCACTGGTTCGTTATTTAAGGAACCCCCAAGATCACAGCAGGCAGGCAGGGAAGGAGGATGTGGCTGTTGTAGCCCTTGGAGTGAGTGATCATTAGGACAGTGAAATCATCACAAATAGCCAGGTGATTGGGGAGACAACCTATCCCCCACCTCCAGGCAGCTCCTGAGCTGGGCAATGCCAGATCAACAAGGGGCCGTGCTGAGCATTGGTTTGTAGCATAGCCCAGCCTGCCCAGGGACCTCAGCACGGCTCCCCAAGAAGCAATGAACTGTCTGATGCATGCCCCGTTGTGGGGTAAACCCCAGGGTGGTGACAGTGGGGCACAGACACACAGGCTGTCTGCTCAATTCATTGGTTCTGTCAGGGATCCATGCAGATTCAGAATCAAAACCACAGCTGGGCAGGCAACCGACTGAGGTGTGCACTGGGATGCCTCCTCCCGCTGAGTATCCAACACACAGATGTTAAACAGCACAAGGGATGCGGCAAAGCCAGAATCACACTGTGATGAAAATGGGGCAGAGTCGAGATTGGTCCAGACTCTGGGTCAAACGCATCTCTGGTAACGCCCTCAGTGGGCTTACCCTGCAGTCATTCTCCATAGTGGGTCCCAGCTACACAACTCTTGAGATGGCATCTCTGATGCCTGCCCATTTTGCACCTCGATGAACATCAGTGTTACAAAACTTGCCCTGGGATTCAATCTAAATTCCCTTTGCCTAATGTCAGCCCTTTGCACTTACTTCTATCCTAAGCCTGTGCAAGCAATTCCTCTTCTTCCCAGCTACCTGCCCATATTTGTCAGCTGGTCTCCTATGGAGCCATGGCCACCCTTTACCAGAGCTAGGCAGGTTTACTCCCTCACAGCTTTGCTCACAAGCCAGTCGCCTCCAGCCGCTAAATCAGTCGTGTTGTTCTTTGCACATCTTCCACTCTCTCCACCCCCTTCCAGCAATGGCAAGATCTGTGCCCAACGCGGCATTGCAAGGTGTGATGCTACCCAGTTTGCAGCAAGCAGGCCTCTGGCGAGAGGGTTTGGGCCACCCCACGGCCTCCAGAATACAAGAGCCATTCAGCAATTGCATGGAGAAGCTCTTAAGTGTGGCCACCAGTCAGTGTCGGAATGCCCTGCCTTTGGCACACTGAGCCTGGCTCCAGTGCTGCCCGACTGCAGTGGGCTTTGGCTCGCTGTGGACTCTGTGCTGCCCAGCCTTCCCCAGCAGGCGAGGGGACCGGCATGAGCAGCATGTGCTCGGAGGCAGCAAGTGCCCACTCAGCCCCACCAACCCCATTTTGCACCGGCGCTGAAGGGGCTTTCACTTCTTCAGGGCTGCAAGTCAGGCAAGCGGGGCCCAGCCCAAGGAGAGACTGGCAGAATTTTATCCCCCCTCTGCTTTGCTAGGGATAGGGTGGAGCACTAGAGCTTCCCTCTGCCCCCCACATGACTGAGGAACAAGTTTTTGTCTTGGGCAAAATATTTCGACAGGTTTCCACAAACACCCAAATGGGCATTTTCTGCAAAAAATTCCACCTTGGTTGGAAAACAATGTCCCCCATTTTCATCCAGTCCATGTGAACAACCGCCAGCCCTCGGAGCACACCCTGCCCAGAGCAGCCTCCCTGGGTCTTGGCCACCCCCAGCCGCCAGTGTCCTGAGCACGGTCCCAAAACGGGCCTGGAGCACTGGGATGTGTTAGGCTGCCAGATGCTCTCAGCTAGACCTGGCAGGGGACTGCACTAGATGATCTCTCGAGGTCCCTTCCAGCCCTCTGCTTCCATGGTTGCATGGAGAGTTGCTGGACTTTCCGGACCAGATATTTAGCTTGTGAACCCACCTTGCTCCACGTTGCAATGCAGCCATGCCAATTTCTACCAGCCGAGGAGCTGGCTGCCAGTTCTGATTCCGCTCTGAACAGAGGCATGACAGAGAAGTTCCCCCGATGGGTGAATGTAGCCTGGAACTTCCCATGCTACATCTAGCAGGTGCATCACGTACCAAGACAGTATCATGGGGTAGCGGCTTGTTTGTGGCAGTCAGTGGGTAGCTGAGGATTGCTCTGGGTAGACTCCGCAGTAGCTTAGCTAGAGGGAAGTCACTGACAGCCTGGGCATAGCTACTGAATGGAGCAGACGGAGGAAGAGTTGGCTGCACATAGCACCATACAACAGGTAAGGATTTGGCATCAGATCTCTTCCCCCACCCCCACCCTTGCCTGCCCAGCTGCCCTAAGAATTAGACAACCCCCCCCCCCCATCCATTGTTTCCTGCCTGGGTGGATTCTGCTCCCTGTTTCAGAGAGAGCTGCTCTGGTAACTGAGGACTTGGGTGGATCTAAATTTACGGGGCTGAGACTGCAGGAGGGTGCCTCTGCATTTACAACAGCATCCCCAAGCAGATTTTGGCCCCCAGCCTTCCAAAGGCATGGCTCTAACTTACACCCGCTGCACCTCTGTGGGCTCCCTTTGTGCTCGCCTGGCTCTAAGCTGAGGGTTGGCTTTGACCCTCCTGCCTGAAATATATTGGCCTTTCTTCTGAGGCCTCCACTGCTTCCAGCCCAGCTCCATTCCCATGCACCTGCTGGTGTGGCCACATGGACTCAGCCCACAGCAAAGGCTCCCTCCTGCTGGTCTCCTCTCAGTGAGGCAGCAGCCCTCAGCAAGGCAGCTGGCTCCAGGCGACTGTGAAACAAGACACATGACGGTGTTTATCTAGGTGACTTTGGGTGCCTATGTTTTGGGGCACCCAGTCTGAGATCTCGAAGGAAACAGATTTCCAGCAAGGGCTGAGAACTTGCCCTCTGGAAATCAGGTACTGTTAATGTTGCTCATTGTGGGCGCCCAAAAAGATCCAGGCACCAAGAATCACTTAGTCACGTCAGAAAATCTTGGGGGGAATAGCTTAGGCTGGGTGTGAGCCTTTTTGTCCCTGTCCCATTTAATACAACCTGGATTCCCCCTATTCTCATGTGGGCTGAGGGGCCATATACCCTATTGGGACACACACAGATAAAACACAGCTCTCGGGAAGCCAGGAAGCTGGCATCCATGAGCAAACATCGAACTCGTGATTAAAACAGACTGAAAATGACACAACTAGCTTTAGTGTCTTCATCCCAAGATGGCTCGTTTCTTCACAGCGGGCAAAGCCTGCAGAAAAGCTTCTAGGCTCCTCAGAAATGCTGCTTAGACTTAAAATACAATTAACACCCCCCCCCCAAGTACTGCTCCCAAGTGCTGGTGTTTCCATAAATCCTTTGTATCCACCACTGAGAAATAGGCTTGAATTCCTCTTCTTCCCCTTCCCAGTCTGCAAGTTGGATGTGCCCTAAGTTGTCCACGGGTGAAGCTCTTTTGCTCGTCCTTGTCTATGAGTGCACGTTGCACAGTCCTGGCCATCAGGGAGGCATCGCTGGTAAAGGAATGAGAGCTGGCAACCAACCTGTGTGACGCTGCCCCATGCTGCGGGAGGAGGAGGGCCTGGGAGATGGAGACCAGTAGGATGAAGATCTAGAATGGCTGACATTACCCTGCGTCCTGCCTTTCATCAGTGTATTTCTTGATTCTGTCCAGTATTGTTTCCCCCCTTGCACCAGTAGCGCTAGCTCAAAGTCTGAATGCAAAATGCATGCTTGGCATAGACCCAAAACAAACATTTGCCTTCCATCTCCGGCACGGTGCTATCTTGTCTCCAGTGATTCCAGGTATTCCAGTGCTATGTCGTAGCAGAAATGATACTGTTCCTTTAAGAAGGAGAGAAAGAGAGATGTGTGAAGAGCTGAACTAAAGAGCTGCACCGCCTATGCCACTTCACTGCCCAAGGAGTCTCACTGGCCCTAGAAGCCCAGGAGGGAGCAGAGCATTGCAATTTCACAGTTTTGAAATTTCGGTGGCTCCAAAATAGAAGGAAAACAAGAAATTTCTAAATTCCCTGCAAAATGAAAATCTGAAAAAAAAGTGTGTCAGGTCTAATGAAACCGTGTTCCAATTCTGCTGTCTCCCCATTCATTCTCATTGCAGTGCATTCCACTGCATTCATTTCAAAATGAAATGAAAAGTCACGGCACATGGAAAATCAAAAGGTTCTACTTTGAATAGGTTTGACTACAATGGTCCAGCCTCACAGCAGCACTGTTTCCCCTTTCCTTTCCAAAGAACCTGCTTCATTGCCAACATTTTCCCACAAAATATTTCACTCAACAGCAATGGTATTTTCCAATGGAAAGTGGCGCCTGTGGAACCTTCCAACCAGCTGGCTAGGACAATGCTGCATGCTCGTGAGCACCATCTCCTGGTCCTATGAGCTGGGCGCTGCTTACCTGCAGAGCTGGGCTTACCAGTGAGTTGGGTGCTGCTTACCTGCAGAGCTCCAGGCAGGGCAGTTGGGGATCTCTGGTAACATCGCCATCGGTGCTGCAACTACCCGGCTGCCTCCCCCTCTGGCTTGAAGGGGTTTCCATCATATACGGGGTTTCCAGTTTGGGTCAATGGCTTGCAGCAGCCGCATTATACAAATTATTCCTGCATTTCCAGCATTGCTCGGGGGAGCCGTCAGCCACATTGGGGGGGGCAGCTCCAACACTCCTGCAAGGGCCTTGACCGCAAGGGGGTGGGGCAACAAGCACACCAAGGCCCCTGCCCTCAGTGGCACCTGGAGTGCAGTGCGCCCCCAGGCCGTAGAGCTGCCCGGTTCTCCCATGGCGATTTAAAGGGCTTGGGGCTCCAGGCTCTGCCACTACCATAGTAGCAGCAGCAGCAGCACCCAGAGCCCCGGGCCTCGGGGCAATTGTGTCCCTCCCTCCCCCCGGCGAGCCTGGCATTGCTGAATGTTACCCATTCATTTAAACAAGAATGCATTTGACACTGGTAAAAGGGGCCTGGGCGACAGACCTGCGGCCTAAGGCCCTGGCTCATCCCGCCTGGGCAATGGCAGCACAAGCATCCTACAGAGCACCCAGCAATACAGCTCAGCCCTGACGCAGAACATCTGCACCTAGGCAGGAAAGGGGAGTTCAGTCTCCATGGCCCAGTCACATCTCAGCCTCCCCACTGAAACTGCCAACAAGGGAGCCCAGTCGTGCCGGTGGGGGGTTGCTATGGCCTGAGACAGAGCCAGGTGCAGGAGTCTCTGTGAATAGGCTCAGAGCCCATCACTGCATGTAGAAAGCAGAGGCCTGCATATGCCAACAGATCCATCCATACATGTATAGCACCAGGCTGGCAGCGTGAGGGCCTGATCCTGGAATGGTGACATCACAGGGATCTGACTATTCACATTCCTAACCAACTGCTTCTTACAACCTTCTTCTCATGGCAACGGCTGAGCTGCCTGCACTAGAAGCGGAGCGGAGCCATTTCAGCTCCCTTGGGACAGGTACATGCGCCAGTCTGGGTTTAGTGAGCGCAATCACAGTCCCCTCGTCTGCATATATTTTGTGGCTACAACTTATGTCCTGTGTGAAAATCTTCCCTGGCTTTAACTGCTGCTATATGCATTGATTTTTCCATATTTAGAAGATATACAGGATCTTATTTTCCCATTAGAGGAAGGACTAAAAATAATGGCTTCCTCTTAATGGGAGGATTAGTATGTGTTTATTTATACAGGCCCTACAGTTCACTGGGATCTCTCTGCAATGGACAGCTTGCAATCTAAGGCCTTGTCTACCCTTATCTACAGAGCGACGCTCCAGAGGCCGATCTTCTGGTGTTCAATAGAGCTGGTCTAGTAAGGACCTGTTAAATCAAACGCTGAGGGCGCCCTGTCAACACCAGTACACGAGGAGTAAGGGAAATCAATGTGAGCATTTTGTCCATCGACCTCCCGCTGTGGGGATGGTGCCAAAGTTTGAATCAAGATTCGCTAACTCCAGCTCCACAATTAACGTAGCTGGAGTTGTGTCTCTGACTTCGAGCTTATTCCCTGGTGTCCTAAGAGCAAGATTGTGCGTGACTGCACCATGCCAGGCACAAGCCCATGGCAACAGAGCAGCTCTGGTATCTTTAATGGGATGAGCCCTTTCCCTACTAACAGAGCATGTGCCCATCCACTTCTCTGGTTCCCCACCCCATTAGGGACTCAACTCTCAACCGGAGAGCGTCAGAGCCCGACACGGCAAGGAGATGACAGCTGTGACTGAGGGAGGGGGGACCCTGTCAGAGCAACAAGAATCCTGTTGGCAGCCATTCCCTTTGCAAACATTGAAGGGGGTGGGAGGGGAGAGGGGAATCCCATGCCCAGGAAATCTATGCTAGAGAGCTAAATGCTTCTGAAGCACCGTCCTTCAGCAAGCTCTGCAGGACACACCCATGGGCCTTCGGAAAATCCCATAAGCTGCATAGAGTGGTGGGTGCCACGATGCTGGTCCAGGTGTGTGGGGGCACCAGCGGAAGAAAATCAAAGAGAGGAGGCAGCCACAGCAAGAGATTAAAAGCACAGAATGCTTTTGGATTAAGGAAAAGGATTGATTCCCTTTATAATAATATAAAAATAACCTCCCAGAAAGGCATCCAGTGTATGGGAAGGGGGAAGACAGACAGGCTAGATCCACCGCAGGGATGAAGTGGAACATACTCTGACTTCAGAGAGGCTATGCCCATTTACCTCAGCACCCAGTGGCTCCATTAGATTGAGTCTCCTGGAATAGACATTTCAGGTTCATTTAAGGCTGGGAAAAGATTGCGTTTTGATCCAAAATGAGGCTTTTCTTCTAATACCTTTGCAATTTAGCCCAATGGGTTTGACGACTGCATGCCTGCCACTTTGCCTTTTTATTAGTTCTTCTCCTCCCCCCACCTGGGTCCCCCCATTTAATTCTTAATGCAGAGCACATCCCTCCCAAAGCCATTTCGGTTTTAAAGCAAGGGATTTTATAATCCAGGCAAAGCAAACCTAGCAACTTGCTTTGAAAAAAATGCAAGAAACCACTCAGATTCCTTTCACAATGCAAGAAAACCCCAGGCTTGACCTCTATGTGTCTCTCCTCCCGGGCAGGTGTACGACATGGGCCTCTAACCCCTGAAGGCCAGCTTCTATAGCTGCACCTCCACTGTCCCTTTGAATGAGCTCTGAGGTAACACTCCATCTCTGTACCCCTACAGTAAGAACAACAAAATTCACAGAGCTGAAGGCCAGAAAGGCCCATTAGAACGCCTAGTCTGACCTTGTGCATCTCACAGGCTATTCCATTTCACCCCACTATCCTGGCATTGAGCCCAATCACTTGGGTTTGGCTAA
Organism: Pelochelys cantorii; assembly: GCA_032595735.1. Lineage (NCBI taxonomy): Eukaryota > Metazoa > Chordata > Testudines > Trionychidae > Pelochelys > Pelochelys cantorii. The sequence continues at coordinate 2,705,245 of CM064350.1, forward strand.
AGCATCTTCCAGGCAGGCAGCGCGTCTTAATTTGCAGGCATCAAATGATGGCAAATCTACCACTTCCCTTGGGAGTGCGTGCCAGTGGTTGATCACCCTCACTGTTACAAAATAGTGCATTCCTTCCAGTTGGAATTTGTCGGGCTTCAGTTTCCATCCGTTGATTCTTGTTCTGCCTCTCAACTAGACTAGCACACTATGTAATACTGGTATCTGCTCCCTGTGAAGGTCCTGATCTGCTGCAAAGTCCCCTCTCAATCTTCTCTTTGATAGACTGAGCTCTTTAAGTCTCTCAGGGTATGTGTACAGGGCTAAAGATGAATTAAGCTACGCTACTCAGCTATGTCAATTGTCTACGCAGCAGGAAGTCGAAGGAAAAACACTCTTCCTTCCACTTCCCTTACTCCTCACGAAATGAGGGTTACAGGAGTCAGAGTAAGAAGTCCTCCAGCTCAACATTATTTCGAAATAAAGGCTTGTAGTGTCGATGCGCACTGTGTTATTTCAGAATAACGTCAGTTGCTCCGAAATAATACTGCTGTGTAGATGTACCCTCACTGTCAGGCATCTTTCCAGCCCTTTTGGCACTCCCCATTTCAAATTTTCCACATCCTTTTAAAAATGTGGCCACAAGAACAGTACATAGTGTTCCAGTATTGATCTCACCACTGCCACGTACAGATGTAAAATGGCCACCTCACTCCTATACGTCCAAGGACCACATCAGCCCTTTTCACCATAGCATTGCACTGAGATCTGATGGTGAGTTACTTGTGACTCCCTTGAACCTTTGCACAGTCACTGCTTTTCGGATACAGTCTCCCATTCTGTAGGTGTGGCTGGTGTTCCTGTTCCAGATGTCCGACTCAGGGATGTTAAATATCCGTGAATTAAATAGTCGATAAACCTCATGAATTCTTATCCGTTAGTCGACTAGTCTATAGTCCCTGGGCAGCTCCTGTCCGGGGGTGAAGGGCTCTGAACTCCTGGACCCAGCACGAGCCAGAACTGAGCCGAGCTGCCTGCCCGCTTGGCACCTAATACACTTTAAATGTATGTATATCAGGGGTTCTCAAACTTGTGATACCGCGACCCCCCTCTCCATTGCTCTCCATTGCTGCAACCACCCTCTCAGTGGCTCGCGACCCCCCTCTAAGTTGCTCGCGACCCCCCAGGGGGTCGGGACCCACAGTTTGAGAAACACTGATGTATATGTAAATGTAGGTCCAGGACCCAGTGTAAGCCAGGACTGAGCTGCTAAAAAATTTACTGACAAGGGGTGTGTGGGAAATGCGTGTAGTCTATAGCATTAACCTATAAGCTTTTGCTTATCGGTTAATCAACTACACTATTACATCCCTAGTCCGATTAGGCCTAGTTTACCAATGAATTCAGATAGCTCTGTATAACTGCCTGCCCTCAGCTTTGAATCATGCTCTGCCAATATTTGCATTTTATCATTAGTGATTTCACATGGTCACTCACCACTGACGGCTACAGTGAGATGTCAGTTAGCTAGTTCTTACTCCATTTAACATTTGCTTTACTGACTTCGGCTAGTGCTAATTTTTCAACCAGAATGTCATGTGTTACTAAGTCGAATGCCACACAAGAATCCAAGTATATTATACGTATACAGTTATTTTCGTCAACCAAACTCGTAATTGCCTCAGAGAACATAAGGCCTATTTTCAATAAAACCCTGTTGGCTGGTATTAATTATATTCTTCTCTTTTCATTCTTTAGTAACTGAATCCCATATTAACCTTTGCATTGCTTTGCCTGGGACTGATGCCCAGCTAGCCAACTTATGGCTATCGGGGTCATTCCACTTGCCCTTTTTGAATATTCGCACATTGGCACTTTCCAGGCTTTTGGAGCCTCCCTGGTATTCCGAGGCTTATTAAAACTTAGCATCAGAAATTTCCTTAGCCAACTCTTTTAAACTCTTTCTTTAAAAATGTTTATACCTAGCAGATGTCATTCAATATCCTCCTTGATTACCAATGGACCGGAAACCCTTCCTCTCCCAGACATCATTTTCCTGTGCCAGAAGCACATCAACATGCATCTTTCCAAATACAGAACAGAAATATTTACTGAACACATTTGCCTTTTCTGCATCACGATTAACAGTTTATCACCTCTGGTAACGGGCCTAAACCGTTGTTAGGCTTTCTGTTTTTCCTACACGTGAGTAATGAGGTAGGCTTTAGCACGTGGTGTGTACGATGGGTTCTGGTCCTGGGAGACAGAAAAGGCTGGGCTGCCAGAGGCAAACACAACCCCCCAGAGGCCCTGCTGTCGCGAGTAGGATGTGCGTGACTCTTTCCACTGAGGCGTAGAGGAGTCCCTCGTATCCCGCCCAGGAGATGAGTGGCAGAGAACTGAGCTCCAGAGACGTGTTCTGTGCGGTTCTGTCATGGGAGCAGGCCAGAGGGGTGCACTCACTGCTGGCCCCACTCAGAGGATCAGCTCTGCTCTGGTGCGTCACCTCCGACACAGAGCCCTGCCAGACCCAGCAGGCTGAGCCCCAGGAGCCTCGACTCTCCATTCACGAGGCTCTGTACTCCAGGAGGCTCCAAGTCTGGGGTGTGAATTAACCCACCAGCAGAGCCCTGCTTTGGGCTGCAACCCATCTGGGCTGGCCCTCCCCTCCTTAGCCAGGAACCCTTCTGCTCCTAACCCCCCTGAACAGCTTGAATCACCTCCAGCGAACTATCTACAAGCCTCCCTTGCTGCTCAGAGGAGGAGCCCAGCAATGACACTGCGAGGTCACTGCCTCAGATGTGGGAGGCAACCAAGTCTCAGGCCTCAAGTGGCTAGGAGCAGAAGGGCGGTACCATCCGGAAGGATCCCACCTCCTCACTGGCCTGGTATTTGTCTCTCCTGACTCCCCAGACTGAGGGGATCCCAACACGCCTGGACTGCACAGCAGGACTTTGACACCAGGGTGGGCATGGGAGCAGGGCTAGCAGGAAGCAGGGGGAGGGAATGTTCAGCACTTACCAAGTTCTCCACCATATTTGGCTTGTAGTTGCGGAGGGTCTTTGCAGCATAGAAAACATCCACCATGTTGTGACACTTGATCATCTCCAGGATCATGGTAGAGGCACAGAAAGTACCACTCCGACCACCCCCATTCCTACAGAGACATGCACGGAGTCAGACAATGGCGAGCCAGCACACTAGGATACCCGATGGAGCAGAGCTGTGTGCAGCCTGACTGGCTCCTTTCTCTGGTGTCTCCCGGGAGTTGCTAGGGTGTGGCAGACCGTGAGGAACTGAGCCCCCAAGAGCCCCGCCACAAAGGGAGCTAGGGAATGGGGCATGGAGGCAAATGGCAGTGCTCTCAATGGGGGGCCTGGGCAAGGGGCTTGATCTCAGTGGCAGCTGCCAGCCCCCCACCTTTGAAAATCTGGCCCATTCCACTGAGGTGACTAGCTGCAGGGACCCATGTGCATCAGCGTTTGCTGCCGTGGGGGAGGGCAGATATCTTCCCCTGCCCAGGCAAGAAAGAGGAGCTGCTACTGTAAGAGGCGGGGGTCGGAGAAGCAAGTTAGGGAACATGGGGGCTGATGAGAGAGCCACAAGTCGCCAGGGCCAGCTGGACATCCTAGAACTCCCAAGGATGGCGGCTGAGCTACTGACCCAAACCTGCAACTTCTCATTCAAATCCCGCCTGTACCAGAGGGCTGGGGGGTAGCCGGGTTGGAGCTACTTGAATAAAAGGCATGAAGAGTGGTCCTGGCAAGTCCAGAGGCATGAACCTTCCTTCGGGGCTATTGAACTTGTTTCCAAGTCACTACAAGGTCAGGCCCCTCACCGTCTTTCATGTCTTAATCCTCAAGACACCCCTGGGAGGCAGACGGGGCTCTTACCCCAGGGTACAGACGGGAACCTGAGGCACAGAGACTAAGGGTGTGTCTAGACTACAGGGTTTTTTCGAAAAAACTTCCCCTGCGTCTAGACTGCTGCCACGTTCTTTTGAAAGTAAATCGAAAGAACGCGGCAGTTTTTTCGAAGGCGGAAAATCTCGTTTTACGAGAAATAACGCCTTTTTTCGAAAGTGCTCTTTTGCAAAAAGGCGCTATGTAATGCAAACTGTGCTTTTTTGAAAGAGAGCATCCAGACTGCCTGGGTGCTCTCTTTCGAAAAAGCGGCTTGCTTTTTCAAAAGTACTGGTTGTAGACGCTCTTTTTCGAAAGAGGCTTTTCTGAATGTATCTTTCAAAAAAGCCTCTTTCGAAAGAGGCTTGCAGTCTAGATGTAGCCTAAGTGACTCTCTCAAGCAGGGAGATGAACCCAGGCCAGTACCAGAACCATGGACCATCCTCCTGCTCGCCCTGCTGGGGGCTGTCAAGGAGGCCAAGCAGCTCTGGGGTGGAAAGCGAAATATCATGGACCAGAACCTGACAGAAGACAAGAGCTAGGAACCAACAGTCAGTTCCCCGCGGGCTGTGCTCGGAGCCTCTCTTTGGGACGAGGGAACTCACTGTGCCATCTCTGGCATATTGGAACGACTTTCAGGGTGGTTTCCGTCAGGAGCTGCTCACACTGCGCGTCTTCTGGACAGGCCAGCCCCCTAGAACGCATGCAGCGATGGTCTGGGTTTTCCTTCTGCCATGCTGGGCCAGAATGAACCCGTCACAAAGCCAAGCTGTGACCTGGCACTGTCCCCCTCTGATATTCAGTCTCCAAACTCCCTAAACCAAGATGGTTCACATATGGTGGGATGATGGTTCCCAGGCTGTGGCTCCCTACACCAAGGCTTGTCAGAGGAGCTGCAGCAAGGGAAGCTGGTCTTGAAGATCCTTGGGCTCAGAGTGGTGGGTTCAATTCCTGGCTCTGCCACAAACTTCCTGTGTAAAGGAGCATCTTGCTTTCTCTCTCCATGGCTCAGTTCCCCAGCTGTAAAATGGGGCAGACAATCTCTCCTCCTTTATTGGTGTTATTTGGCGTAGCAGCTGCCCTAAGAGCTAAATTCATCACTCACATCCCAATCGCCATTGGATTCACCCTTCCTGCACCTGTGAATGAATCAGCCTTGCCAGACACACTGGCATCCGATTTATGAGCCTCTACACCCTTCTCCTCGCCTTGGTCCCTCTCTTACCTCCTAGTACTCATCTCAGAGCTCCAAGGGAACAGGGAACTGGGTTTTACAAAGGATGCTCTAAAATTATCCTTAGGCTAATGAAGATGGACGAGGTTGTAATTAACTTTTGATTAAAAGCTCGCCTGCTGCCTCTGTTGATTTGAAAAGTCATTAAGCTCTCTGTGTGTGCGCACACGCCTGTGTGCCTGTGGGTGGATGCAGAACCTTGTAGAGCGTGGATGGTGGTTTGAGAGGCCTTGTAGAGCGTGACCTAGGTAACTAGACCTGCTGGAGAGCACATCCCCACAATCCCTCAGCCCCTGCCTCCATCCACTTCTCACAGGGCCATGCACGTCACTCGGGTTGTTGCTCAGCCCCACAACAACGTGAGCAGCTTAGCAGGCTGGGGTGACTCCACTGATCACAGCGCATTGACACCGATTCCCACCAGCAGAGCTCCTGGCCTAGGGAGGTCTGAGCTTTAAATACCTCAGAACTCGGCAGTTATCAGAGGAAATCCAAGATGGCAGATACCCAGAACTGCATCAACGGGCTTGTTGAGAATAGAGACTTCATGCCCAGGCAGCCCTTAGCAGCATCCAGGGCAGGTGGACTGGTGGGGGCTGCTGCCCTCCAGCCCTTTGTGCGCATGAGCTGGTGGGGACCCTCGGCCACTAGCCCTGGTGAACAGGCTGCTGTTCTCCGAGGCCTACTCACAAGCAGTGCACGATTGTCCTCCCATCGCCACTCTCCTCTTGCCACTTCTCCACTTGGGCCAGCAGGTGCAGGAATGATTTCTTGGACTCCGGCGTGTCTCTGTATGCCGACCATCTCAGGTACTGGAAATGCCGGACCATCAGGTGCCCTTCCTGCAACTGGAAGACAAACATCAGTGTGTAAGTATGGCCACTCTCCCAGGCCTCCTGCTGCAGGGTGTGGTTGGGGAAAGGGCCAGCAGGGGACATGGTAATCCACACTCACCCCCAGAATCCCACGCTACTGACGCACCTTCTCAGCACATCTGCTAGTGCATCTCACCTTGCTTCGCCCTGCCCTGGCCATGCCAGTCACCAATCCCCAACACACACAAAGCTCTGACAGTGCCCTTCAGCCTAACCTGTACGAGCCCCTGCTGCCCCTGCCTGGCTCCCCGCAACGCCAATGCACCTGAACCTAACCTGTACCGGACCCTGCTGCCCCTGCCTGGCTCCCCACAATGCCAATGCACCTCAACCTAACCTGTACCAGCCCCTGCTGCCCCTGCCTGGCTCCCCACAATGCCAATGCACCTCAACCTAACCTGTACCAGCCCCTGCTGCCCCTGCCTGGCTCCCCACAATGCCAATGCACCTCAACCTAACCTGTACCGGACCCTGCTGCCCCTGCCTGGCTCCCCGCAATGCCAATGCACCTCAACCTAACCTGTACCGGACCCTGCTGCCCCTGCCTGGCTCCCCGCAACGCCAATGCACCTCAACCTAACCTGTAACCCTGCCGCTAGTCCCTTCCTGGACTCCTCACATAATGCACCTCAGTTCTGCCCTGCAGCCACCCCTCCCAGTGCATTCTGGGTCCCACGTAGGCTGGGCGCAATAGATTATCCTGTGAGTATTCAGCTGACAGCACCTACCTTTATCCATGCTGCAATCTGCAAAGCTCTTGAAACAGAGCCATCTGGCCAGGAGGTGGAGAATGGTAAAAATGCTCTTTAATACCCTAGTAATCTAGTTAGCTTTGCACCCTAATGCAGTTAGCCGGCTGCGGGAGAAGAAGGATTTACAGGCACGAAGCTAAGTAAGCCTGGGCTTTAGTCAGACGGATGTGGGGCTCAGTTCTCACTTGGAAGATGAAAACACTCTGGGAATGCACATGGGCCCAACAGTCAACGTGCAATGCTGTTTTCAGTGACAAGTGTGTGGGGTGTAGAAGGAAAGGAGAGAAAATCTGAGGCAGGTCGCTGGATCCCTCGGGCTAGAGCCAGGCACCTTTGTTCTGCTCTTAGTTCTAAAATCAATGGGCCAGAGAATTACCGCTCCTGGCACCATGCACAGGGCTGCACAATACTTGGCAAAATCAATGGCCAACATGGTGTATGCAGCGCTCACTGTATCCCTGCTGATGTGCACGCGAGGCCAAATTCTGCTCCCACTTACACAGATGTGAAGCTGCAGCAACACAGCTGATACCTGGATTTACACCCAGGGCCATGAGAGCAGAATTTAGTCCATTACTCATCTAGGACCCGACTCTCAATCTCCTATCACACAGAGAACAGCGTGACTATCACACACCCCAATATGGCAAATGTATACGCATCCCGGGATCACACACACCACACAAAGCAGCACAGACAGCAATATCCTACCTACCTCAGCTTGTTATATACACACACACCTTACATAAAATGCCATCTGGAGCAGCACATACAACTACACCGTCCCAGATCACATTGCCATGTATTTTCTCTCCCCTGCCACGCTGCAGCACCTGCCAATCACCCCGACACACACAGCCTCAGGTGCTGCACAGATCGATTGGATTCTCCAGCGCAAATGCTTTCTCTTTAAAGCAGCCCACGCAGGATGGCAGAATTCTGGGTTTTCAAACGGCTGCATCTAGTGCATGGTAAAACTTTCTAAGCCCAGGAAGAGGAGATGATTCAATAGGCCCTTCCTGCTATCCTGGCTGCTCATTTCACCTGGGCTGCTTGTAGGTTCTGAAGAGGAGTGACATTGGCTTCCATGCCATTTTGCTTCCCCCAGTGGTCAATTTCCACTGCTGAGAAGGAGGTGCCAGCAGTTATTGTGGAAGTCAGGTGCCAGACAGTTGCTGGTGGGGACTGGATCTTTTGGTGGCATATTATACCCATTACAAATCGCTGTTAGGGCAATGGCAAAGGAACGTGCCTGCAGGTGGGGGCAATCCCTGTGCTGATCCAGTTCTGCAGGACAGCAAATGGAGAAATCAAAATGCAACAATCACACGGGTCCAGCAGGCAGGCTTGGCTCTGTCCCTAAAGTTAGAGGCTAATGAGGCTGGGCTTGCTCCCAAACCATGGTTAAATGCTGGCGACAGGCAGACTTCTAAAGGCTTCCATTCGGACTGGCTCTGGAAAGCTGGGATGCTTTTCTGAAACTTATCCAGACTTCCTGGGTCTGAGAGTTAGGGCAGGCATCTGGCCAAGACAGGTCTCCTCACGGGATCTCAGCCTTTCCACTTCCAGGCAGAATCCAGAAATGCAAAGAGTCAGATTGAAAAATAACGAGGAGGGGGAGAAAAAAGAGCAAACCTCTTCTGATGGCAAAAATAAAAAGGGTTAGAATTCACCTGCGGTGTGGTCAAAGACCTTGATCAGTTCTCACAGGAATTGCCAGACCAGATCAATCTGAAGGCCATTTAATGCTCTCGCCTGTCTCCAGCCATGGCCCATGCTAGACGCATTAGAGAAAAGTGCAAGGATTCCACGTAGTGAGCAATTATTCCACGTGGGGGAAGGCTCTTCTTAAATCCCAAGAGTTCACCCATCACAAATGCTGTTGTAGCCATGTAAATCCAGCTCGATACAGGCCTAGGATACCAACAGCCAGCTCTTGTCAGCAGCAGATCTCACGGCACTTCACAAAGGAGGTCTCAGCATTATTCACCCCCTTTTGCAGAATGAGGCACAGGGCTGGGCTGTGACTTACCTGAAGTACCTAGTGGGGCTGTGGACAGAGCTCGGATCTCACGAGTCTCACTCTATCCTCTAAGCAACAGTCCCCCTCAGGAGCAGCTATCAGGTCTTCTGCCTGCAACAGTCTGATCCATCTGTCCACCCAGCCACCCACTGACATCTCCTGTGCGTCTGTGGTGCTGGGCCCATGCCACCAGCTCTGCCATGTCTAGCCCGGATTGGTTCTGAGCCTTTGTTGAGGTAAGCCCCCTTCCTTGGAACCCGCCCCCCAACGCCGCATGCAGCCAACCCAAGGAGCAAAGCACTTGCTCTCCCCAATGGAGAGCCAGGACCGGCCAACAGCCCTTCGACATTCTGAATCCACACTGCCAGGGAGGGATGGCAAAGATTTCTCCTACTTGAGCCCAGCACTTCTCCTGGGATCATATCCCACCTGTCAGCTGTTCAGTCCCGTGACCTCACACAGGGCCCAAGGGCTAGTGCTGTGGGAACCGTTCTTTGGTCTGAAGATGGAGTCCTGTCCCCTCCTTGAGACCTGCTCTCACGGTTAAAGAAGCCCAGTCTCCTCTCAGGAGTGAGGTCCTGTCCCTCCACCCGTTCCATCCATCGCCCTGGAGGTCGCTGCATTTCCCTTTGAAGCTCTGGCCGAGCTGCACTGGGAAAGTGACAGAGGCAGGTAAAAGGCCCTGTAGTCTTTTTCTGAGCCTAGCAGAAAAGCCATTTGGCCAATTCCATTGTAGCAAGGAGGATCATTCTGGGGCCCACGATACGGCATAAACTGACCAGCAGCTGGGGGCAGAAATGCCTCACCCTAATGCCGCATAAAAACAGGTCTGAGTCCAGATGCAAACTGGTTAGGGTTATTCCTAAGGGCAGCATTTCTGGGCCTACGTCTAGACTGCATCCCTCTGTCGAAAGAGGGATGCAAATCAAGCACGTCAAAATTGCTAATGAAGCAGGGATTTAAATATCCCGCACTTCATTAGCATAAACATGGCCGCCGCTTTTTTTCAACACAGAGCTTTTTTGAAAAAAACGGCAGTCTAGACACGGATCTGTCGAAAATAAACCCTTTTTCGACAGATCCTGTATTCCTCAAAAATGAGCTTTACGGGATCTGTCGAAAAAGGGTTTATTTTCGACAGATCCGCGTCTAGACTGCCTTTTATTTTTTTTTCGAAAAAGCTCCATTTCGAAAAAAAGCGGTGGCCATGTTTATGCTAATGAAGCACGGGATATTTAAATCCCTGCTTCGTTAGCAGTTTCAACGTGCTTAATCTACATCTCTCTGTCGACAGAGAGGTGTAGTCTAGACACACCCTGGGGCTGGATGTGCACCTGGCACCTGGATTTGCCTTCTCCTCCTCTTTTCTGTGCTCTTGAAAACATAGTGAATACCCTCACCCAGCTGGTAAGCCTGGCTTGGCTCCAGCATCCAGCCAGTACTGTCTCTGCATTCACGCAGAACCTAACGGAGCTCCGTCTCCTGCTGCAGGGTACAGCCTGCAGCTCCGGGATGAATGACCGTCTTGGAATGGTGACTCTCTAGATAAGCTCATCCCCACCGCTTCCCCTCATACACATACTACAGATGCCCCCTCCTCCTCACCCGTGTGATGTTCTGCACCCGGAAGAGGCGAGCAACGAGGTCCTCATCTGCTGATCGGGAAACATACTCCACTTCTATGGGCCCATACTGCTGGAGCCCTGGCTCGGGCCAGTATTGTAAACAAGGCTGCAGAGAGGAGAGAAACAGCGGTGTGTGTGACAGGCACCCGTGTGCGGCAGAGGGCACCATACGGGGCTGAGGCACCGGGGCGCTACACAGGGACGGGTTCTGGCATGTGACATGGGGGAGCACAATGCAGGGTTCCCAGGCAGGACCCCAGACGGGGATAGGGCACCAGGCACATGAGACAGGCCGCTGTGAGTGCAGCCGTACAAACATTGCCCATGCGATCCCAGCACATTGCAGGATGGAGCTGCCCTTTCAGACCCGCCCTCAGTTACACCCACATGCTCCTCTCCCGGCTCAGCCAAGCAGAAGCCCGTGACAAGTCTCCTGGGTGGGATCACCCAGTGCTGGGAGCTGTTTAGCCCTGCACCTGGTCCCACCCCAGCAGGGAGGGGAGCTGAGCCTGCTGACTACCAGCCGCACTGAAAGTATGGGCAGGAGATGGGAGAGCTGGGCTCTGAGCGATGGCCAAGTGGCATGTGGGATTTTATCCCCTGGGCTGCACTGGGCTTTGACTCCAGGCGCCTGGGATGCTGCAATCACAGGGTGTTACTGCCACTCACACAGACACTGAGCTGGCTTTGCGCTGAATAGCTCAGGTCCGGAGCAGTGAGGCGTCAGTGTGAGCTGCCGGCAAGCCTGAGTGTGCCGTGGGCTGCCAGCCTGCACCGCTGCAGCTTCATGGTTGTTCCTGGAGCTCACATGCTCTAGGCTAGCCCAGGGTCTACACACGCTGCAGCTACACCTCTGACTGCAGTGCAGGCGCCCGCTAAAACCCTCCCCTCCCCTCAGCTACCCCTTCATTTCTGCCCCTCCTCCCAGCACAGGGAAAAGCAGATTCCAGCTCAGAAGCCCCCACCATGGCCAGGCAGGGCAGATGCGCCAGGGGGACTGGCTGCTAGCAAGGCAGCCTGGCCTGTTCTCTCACGCCCAGGAGCACACTTGATGTATTGCTCACTTCAAGGGTCGTGGATCCCATTGTTTTCACTGCACGCCAGCCAGGGAGCCAGCATCAATACAAAATATATGATGTTTGTCATTGCACTTCAACAGAACATTTAGCATTTCAGGCCATCCGAGGGCCTGGGCCTAGCTGCATGGCAAATGTGTTTGAGAAATAATTGGTTATTAATAGGGGCTATCAATCTCCCTGATCTCTAAGCCTTCTAGACACAGAGCTATAATTTGGATATTAAAACTTCCTCTAGCAAGGCATAGTTCAAGCGAGGGATTTACCCTCTAAGTCACCTCTCAAAGCTGCCTGCTGTAAAGACTGATTTATTGACTGTTGGTCTTAAACTGGGAAACATATAAAATCCGGTTCAGTATTGTCACATGGACACACTGAAGAACCATCATCCCAGGAGAGGGCAGCGGAGTGTAAGAAAGGAATACAGCAGGTAGAATGCACTGGGGAAGGAACACACTGTAACCTGCCATGCGCACACTGGACTCCGAGCTGACCCTGGCTCCGAGGGGGGACAGTATGGGAGTGCTGCTGGCAGCGTGGGGTGAAAGTCAAGGGGGAACGGAGCAGAGCAGGAGAAGAAGGGAAGTGTGGGAGCTGGCAATGAAGCAGGTGCGATGGGGAGCCCAGGCAGTGCTGACGGGCAGGGCTCAGCCAGGGAGAGGGCTACAAGCATGCAGGAGAGCCCCACGATGCAGCAAAGGGCAGAACTGGGGAATAAAGTACAGGGGGAGAAGTATGGGAGACTGCAGGGCTGAACTAGGGACTTGTGCCCAAGGGAGCAAAGAAGCCATGAGATGCTGGGAATGAAGCAAAGGGAGGAGATAAGGAAACAGAAATTCTGTCCCTGCTCCCATCCCAGTTCCTCCCTGGCATCAGGCCTGCAATTGCTCTGGCTTTGGAACTCGAGAGCTACTACTGCAGAAAACAGGCCTTGATGGGACAAGGGAGGAGAGATTAACTGTGTATTTTTTTGCAATAACTCCTGCTTGTGGGGAGGAATAAGCTTATTTCGAAAGAGTTATTTCAGGAGTTATTATTTAGAAAGAACTTGGTAGTGTAGACATAGCCTAAGGTTGGCATGACAGGATTTGTTCTTTACAAATCTATGCTGACTGTTTCTTATCACTTCTGGATGTTTTCAGAAGGATTCCTTAATGATTTGCTCCATTATCTTTCCTAGCACAGAAGTTAAGCTGATTGATCTGTAGTTTCCTGGATTGTCCTTATTTCCCTTTTTTAAAGATGGGCACTGGATTTGCCTTTTCCAGGCTTCTGGAATCTCCCCTGCCTTCCATGACTTTTCAGAGATGATAGACAGTGGCACAGATACCTCCTCAATCTGCTCCTTGAGTATTCTAGGCTGCATTTCATCAGGCCCAAGAAGACATCTATATTTTCTAAATACTTTTTAACTTGTTCTTTTCCTGTTTTAGCTTCTGAACCTACTTCCTTTTCTCCAGCATTCACTAGACTAGGCACCCAAGCACCACCAATCTTCTTGGTGAAAACCGAGACAAAGCGGCTGTTAAGCACCTCTGCCATTCCCACATTTTCTGTTATTGTTTTTCCCTCTTCATTGAGCAATGGGTCTACCCTGTCCTTGGTCTTCCTCTTGCTTCTAATGTATTTGTAGAATGTGCCCACCAACAGCTATTAGCCAAGATGGCCCAGGACACAACCCATGCGCCAGGTGTCCCGAAAGCTCTGACTGCCAGCAGCTACAATTAGATGACAGGGGATGGATCACTTGGCAATTGCCCTGCTTGTTTCATTCTCTCAGAAGCATCTGGCACTAGCCACTGGAGGCAGGCAGGACACTGGGCTAGACAGACCATTGGCCTGACCCACCGTGGCCATTCTTATGCCCTTGAACAGGGTTTTCCTTTAAAATCCCTTTGTGTGGGGCTGCGAGAGGGAGGCACTTGGGTGTGGTACAAAACCTCTTCTTCCCCCTGCACTGGAGGTGATGGGCACAGCTCACATCTAAGGGCTCAATCCTGCAATGTGCCAAGGGGCTGCAGCTCCAGTGGGTGGCAGTGTGGGGCAGGGCACTGGATCAGAAGACCTGGGTTCTATCCCAGGCTCTGCCACTGACCTGCTGGGTGACCTTGGACAAGTCACTTCCCCCCTTTCTGGGCCTCAGTTTCCCCATCTGTAAAATGGAGATATAATACTCACCAGCCTTTGTAAAGCACGTTAAGAGGTAAAGAGATGAAAAGTGCTCTATACAAGCCAAACATTAGCAGTGCTGGGATTAACCATTCCCCTGCCTCCGTTCCAGCAGGGAGAGACAGAGGAGGCTGAAGATTGGGGCTAGCCACAACAGTTGATTTCACAATATACTGTGGTCAGATTTCATAGATGTGAGAGCTCCCTCACCCACCTTCTAGTGCAGACTCGCTCCCTACAATCTATTCTGCAGCACTCAGCTCCTCCAGGGCTCCAAGAGCAACGGAATCCCTAATGCTTAGAAATTAGATCCCACTCTTTGGGGACAGGACCAGTCTTTTGTTCTGTGTTTGACAGCACTGAGTGCCTGGGCCGGGCCAGGCTTGGGGCTCCTAGTGCGACGGCACCACCAACAATTAACCAGATTCCACCACTCTTCATCTTCCTTAGGAAACAAGCCCTGCTCAAGAGAGTCTCCCGCCAGGATCAGCCTTGGTGTTCTACTTCTACTGAATTTCCAGCATGTTAATGTCACCCCCTCCACGGCCCTGGGGATGCAGTGCACCTCCTCAGAGAAAAAACAGGAACACCATCACCATAAATGGTCTGGTAGCACTTTATAGACTAACAAAACATGGGGATGGTATCATGAGCTGTTGTGGGCACAGCCCACTTCTTCAGATGACCATGATCCCATATGCATGTTTTGTTAGTCTATAAAGTGCTACCAGACCATTGTTGTTTTTTTAGTTTATCCTGTACAGACTAGCTCAGGTACCCCTGAAGCTACCATACACTATGTTATTCATAATATAGATCGCTGTATAGATTGCTGTAGAATAGCTGGAGATAGAGATGATTAGCTAGAGAGCTAGATTAGCGACCTAGCCACCTATAAATAGTCTACCTGCCTATTTAGCTCAGTGCGAGTGTCAGACAAAGGAAAGCATAACTTCATTTGGGGCCATTTATTCCATTCATCTGCCTATTTCCTGCATCCATTACAACTGCAGTTTTGGGTCATTTACATTGAGTGTCTGATTTCAACTCATAAAATAATCTGGTTAATGAAGTCTTCAAGACATCCATTAAGAGTCTCTAATGCTAATTTTATGTAAAAATCCAATAAGTTTCCTTGTCGAATTAACATTACAGACCTGTAATGGGCTCTTAAATCTGCTCTGGTCTCAGCAGAAATGTTCTAGCAATCCCTGTAGGGGTTGGGACACCAGGAAAGAACAGGAAAGGTTCAAATGTTGCCTTCCATGCCAAGGGCATTATTTGGTCCCCTCTCTGTGGTGGACATTTGATGGATAGCAAGTCCCATCTGGCATGGCAAATTCACACCATTAAATCCATGGAAACGTCATTATTGGGGAGTTTTAATTTATAAAGCAGTATCTGCAACCCTCAACGAATTCTTTGTAGAATACAGGTGAGTGTGTAGGGATTGGAATGCATCCTCCTCTGGGGTGGAACAGCGCACAGCAACACCACCCAACAGCTGAGGGTAGGGACTGAGGCAGAAAGCTATATCTCATTAGCAGAGGAGAGTGGTCTTATGGGTAACGTGTTGGCGTGGATGTCAGTACTCAGCTTACTTCCCAGCTTTAACACAGACTCCATGCATGAAACTTGGTGAGATCACTGAATCTCTCCGTGTCTCAGTGCTCTGTCGATGAATACACTTCCTTCCTCATGCCTTCACCTCGTCCATTCTCTGGCGGCAGGGACTTGCTCTTACCATAGGCGTGTGCCATGGCTAAGACAACAGGGCCCTGATCTTGGCATTACAGACCCCAGCCAATGTAACACGATGACTAATGAAGTGCCAGGCTCCACCATCCCCTCAGGCTGATTCACGGAGGAGAGCTGCTTGCTGCTGTATCCAGCTCATGGGCTTAGACCTTAGCTTCCCTGTGCTGTATGCTGCATAGGGAAACTCACCAGCTAGTTCTATGCAGCAGGTAGCACAGGGGTGGGCAAAAGGGCCTCTGCAGGCCAGATCCAGCCCACCAAGTGGGTTGATCCAGTCCACGGAGGCCCTGCCACTCCCCTGCCCCCAGGCCAATTAGGACCTGGGAGCGGGGGGAAGCGCATGAAGTTTCCTCCATCCCGCAAGGAGTTTGCGGTGCTTAGAAGCGTCGCGCACTCCCGGCAGGGCGGGAGGATACTTTGCGCGTTCCCCCATCCCCAAGCCCTGATTGGCCTTGGGGCAGAAGGGGGATTGCGTGAAGTCACCTAGGGGGAACCTCTGGGAGGGCAAAGACATCACGCGCTCCCCCACCCCCAGACCAAACATTGTCTGTGGACGGGGAAGCAGGGAAGTATCCTGGCCCTGCCCCTTCCGCTTGAGGCCCCACCCCTTCCGGTGCAGCCTGGGGCCACTTCATACATTTCTGAAGTGGACGCAGTAAAAAATCATTGCCCACCCCTGAGGTAGCATGTGGTCTGGAGCAACAATTTCTGGACAGTGCTGCAAAACATGGGCCCAATGAGGCAGGCTAAAGGCCTGTGTCTGGGAGCTAGAGGTCCTAGACGCAGTCCCTGCAAGAGACGGGGAGGGGAAGTTACACCACCACCAGCTAACACCATAGTGGCAGTTCAGGGGGTGGCCTGTAATGACTCAGGGCCCAGAAATGCGGGTCAGCAGCAGGGCCAGGGAGCGTGTCTGGGCCACTCACCCAGGCGGAGTTGGACTGGTTGAGCTGGTTGAGCATGACGATGGAGGTGCAGCCGTAGTCGTACACCAGGCGCCAGAAGTCCGTGGTGGTGTTCTGCAGGGGGTGCAGGGTGACGATGAAGGCTGCGCTCTTGGTGTAGCTCTAATGGGGAGGAAGCAGAGAGAGGAGAGCGCTAGTGAGCTCCTTAAAGCAACACAGCAGTCCAGAGCATGTTGGGGTGGGAGTGGAAGTAACTAGTCCCCACAAAGTACTAAAGGGGAGGATGGCTTTGTGGCTACGGCACCGGACTGAGACCCCGGAGATCAGTCCCCGATTCCACTGCAAGCTCCTTGCCCAGAGATCTGTCATGGGAAAGTCCTGGCCAGAGACTAACGTGGCTCAAGGGCCTGATCTCTTAGTTCAGTTCACTGATGGGACCCTACTGAGCTCAGTGGGCACTGGACCAGCCCTAAACTCCCCAGGCAGTGAGCAGGGCTGAGTGCTGCAGAAAGAAGCAGACCAGCTTGCTCTAGCCACAAGTAGCGCGATGCGCTGAGGATCAGTTTTTGGACCGAGCGGCACAACGTGGGCCTGGCGAGGGAGGTGGAGTGGGACAACGTGGGGCAGGCAGAGCACGGAGCGGGACAATGTGGGCCTGACGGGGCAGGCTGCAGGCAGAGTGGGACAACGTGGGCCTGACGGGGCAGATTGCAGGCTGAGCAGGACAACATGGGCCTGGCGAGGCAGGTGGAGTGGGACAACGTGGGCCTCGCAGGGCAGGCAGAACGTGGAGCGGGACAACGTGGGCCTGACGGGGCAGGCTGCAGGCAGAGTGGGACAACGTGGGCCTGACGGGGCAGATTGCAGGCTGAGCAGGACAACGTGGGCCTGGCGAGGCAGGTGGAGTGGGACAACGTGGGCCTCGCAGGGCAGGCAGAACGTGGAGCGGGACAACATGGGCCTGACGGGGCAGGCTGCAGGCGGAGGGGGACAACGTGGGCCTGGTGAGGCAGGTGGAGCAGGACAACGTGGACCTGGCGGGTTTCACTTTGCGAATCAGGAGTAAAACCAGCCAAGTTAACAAAAGGACAAGTAAACAAGTGCAAGCAAGATGAGAACCAGGCACAAGATCTCCATGGCCCATGTCCTCATTCGTAGGGTTGCCAGATTGTTTAAACAAAAATACCGAACATCCTCCCCCCAAAAAAAACACCAGGAAAAAAATTCTGTTGAGAAAAAAAAAGGACCCGACAGCAGTTATTACAAAAAAAAAATTTAAAAATAAATAAAAAATCAGCATGGCCCCTTTAAGAAGAGGCTTTTTTGCCTCGGTGGCCATTTTGTTTTTCTGTTCTAGCCGCAAGACAAGCCCCTGCGGAACCAGATAAGTGGGGGGGCATCCGGGGGGGGCCTGGCCAGGGGGCTGGGGCGGGGGCCGGGCAGAGGGGGCAGGGGCAGAGGCTGGGCCTGGTTGCTGAGTGTGTAGGGTTGCCAGGTGTCTGGTATTTTCGCCTCCTGGCAGGGAAAAAAAACCCAGAAAATACCGGACATTTTAAGTGTCCGGTATTTTCTGAATTTTTTTTACCAGACAGGAGGTGAAAATACTGGACTGTCCAGGTCAATACTGGACACCTGGCAACCCTACTCATTTGGTTTAAATCAAACATTTTAAAAACACATCTATAAGTTATCTCAGCATCTCGACGTGCCTTGGGGGGCCCACACACTTTCCTCCCTCAGATCTCTCAAACACAGAGCTTTATCCACCTCAGGGTGGGGTGGGGGTGTTAATACAAGCACAAACATAAAAAATGTCAGCCTAGTGCATTTACCCCCCAGCATTACACACTCTGCATCACAGGGGCGCAGAAAGAAAGTGCCTCTCAGCTGTGCTCCTGGGCTCCTCCCAGGCTGTTTTGCTCAGCTTTGCACCCCTCAGGCAGTCATCTCTCTGGGGGGTGAGGGGAGGAAAAGGCAAGAAACCTCTGAGGCATTGCTACTTACAAACATTTTCTTAGAGTGAAAAAAAGACAGCACGAAAGACCCCTCTCCAAAGGAAATTGCGCTGCTTGTTAACACTTCAAAAGCAGCAAGTGCTTTTAGGGGCACTAGGCCGAGGGAGGAAAGACAGTGGAGAGGTTTATAGAGTGTTCTTTGCCCCCACTAAAGAACCCTTGAAACAAAAATCTGTGCACAAGTGACAAGTTCTTGGCACTCTCAGAACATCTTTGTGCCTTTCTCCTCCAGTCTTGTTTCTCTTTCAATCTCGCTCCCACCCGCCATGAGATTTTAACATCTGTTGCCTTAAGCCCTGGGTGAGTTTTCAAAAAGGGGGGAGAGGATAATTTCAGAAATGGAACTTGGGGCTGCAATGTCTTTCTTTGGCTTTCCCCCCAACACAGTGTTTCCAGGCTGGAGATCCTCAGAAGACTGTTGTCGGGGGCATCAAGGGTGGCAGCTGCAGGCCGGAGACCCAGGTGTAAAGGCAGAAATAAGAGTGGCCTGGTATGGGGTTGTCATCGCTTTTGGGGGGGGTCACAGCCTAAAATATTTCCAAAGGGAATCCCAGCAGAAGTGTCTGAGAATCACTGCTCTAAAAAACAAAACAGCAAACCAGATGCCCACAACCAGCCATGGCATCGAGTGTGTAGGAAAAGGAATCATGGTGCAATTTCCTGCCTGCTGCCCTCTGACCACCGGTCACCTGCTTGATTTCACCCAGAGCAAAAGGGGGATATCCCAGAAAGCAGCAGGTGTGTGGGGCAGAACCGAGGGTCCCAGGCACTGTTGCCTCCCAAAAAGGAGGAGTGTTCAGCTAATGGCCACGGTGCCCGAGGATTCCACTGTGTGAACATACTTGAGCCTTTCGCTTGTTGCTGCTCGGAGCTATTTCACAGGGCACAGAAACACTAAACGTGGGATTTTATCATCTAGGCCTTGTCTGCAAGGAGCTTAGCATGTGCCTACCCCAGCAGGTGGGTAATTTTACTGAAGTTAAGAGGATGACTCATGCTTGGAGTTAAGCATCTACTTAAATACCTTGCTGGATCAGGGTGATCTAGCTCCACCCAGGTCTATGCAATGTGGAGCTTTTGCATTTTAGTTCCCACCAGTGTGCGTCCACTCCTAGGTTGGTAGCAGCTCAGACCTGGGACTGTTTGAAGACAGCGGTCAGCAAAGGGGAGGATGCAGTATCCACATGAATGAAAACTCAGGAGCATCTTGTGATTAAGGTGGAATTTCACCACTGATAATGAGTGTAAATGCGAGATTAGCTGTTACGGGGCTGAGACCAAATAAACCTCATGACAGTAGTTACAGGGTGTCCAGTGAAAAAAGCCATTCCATTTCATGGAGCATTTTGATACATTGAGAGCTGGTTGCTGTTGCAAGTCAGAGCAAAACCCAAACATTTTGAACTTCTCCACGAAGGGGAATGGAGCCGTGGATCTTGGGAGCCCTGGGGTTCCTGCCGCCACAACAGTCTGCCTGGCTGGCTCCCTCGGAGCCACGCACCCTAGAAGTCTGGAGGTTTTGGGGGCTGGTTGCCTGGAAACTCAGTAGAAATTGAAATGTATCAAGTACAATTAATCATCAAATTCTGTGTGTTCCATTGGGATTTTTCTGGCTACCTCTGATCTTTAGGGAATCTTGTTAAACCTCCATGGAAAAGGCTCCGTAAAATACAATGGATTTGGCTGTCATGGTGGACAATGAGCTGTCAGGGTGACACTGAGGCTAGGGCAATCCTGGGGTGCATAAACAGGGGAATCTCAAGGAAGAGTTGAGGTTATGGGGGGGGAGGGACCGGCCAGGAGGGGGGCGGGGTTGGCCGGGAGGAAGGGGGGCGGGAGGGGGGGTCAAGGGCTGCAGGGCTGGCCAGGAGGAAGGGGGGCAGGAGGTGTGGCTGGTGGGGGGGAGGGTCGGGGGCCGCGGGGCTGGCCGGGAGGAAGGGGGGGTGGGAAGCAGAGCTGGGGGGGCATTGGGGGCCAGAGGGGGGCTGGACGGGAGGAGGGAGGGCCGGAAAGCAGAGCTGGCGGGGGGATGCAGCCACTGGCTGCAGCCGGAGTCCAACAGGCCGCGTCCCCGGCAGGCACTCCCTCTAGTTGCTAGTAGAAGCCGGGCGGGGGCAGGGGGAAGTGGCTGGGAGACACTCCCCCTGCCCAGCTTCTGCACACAACAAGAGGCTCCCAGCTGGGAGGCGGAGCCGCGATTGGCACTGGGAGCCTCTGGTTGTGTGCACAACCCCGGCGGGGGGAGTGGCTGGGAGTCCCAGCCACTGCCCCCGCCCCGCCCGGCTTTTGCACATAACCACAGGGCTCCCAGCGCCAATCGCGGCCCGCCTCCCAGTCGTTCCCCTGCCCCCGCCAGGCTTCCATCCGGCGCCCAGCCAGAAATTCAGAAAATACTGGACATTGCACATGTCCGGTATTTTCTGAATTTTTCTACCCGACAGAGGGCACAAATACCAGACTGTCCGGTAGAAAACCAGACACCTGGCAACCTTAAGTAGGTATTTGTGGACTAGTTCGGGCCACTTGTGAAATCCGTCAGAAAGACGCAGCAGCCATTTCATATCCACCGAACTAATGTGACTGAGGATGACACTCGACTGGAACCCAGAAGATCTGGATTCAACTACCAGCTCGGCCACAAACTCCAACCAAGACCTCAGGAAGTCATGGAAGGTCTCAGTGCATCAAACTCATCTGTCCTGTGGGAATAGTGATTCTTGCCATTGTCTGTTTAGCTTGTAATCCTCTTGGTAGGCCTCATGTGAGTTCCAGCACCTGCTGCAAGGAGGCCTTGGTCTAGTTTGGGGCCTCTTGGTGCTACTAGAACCCCAGTAAATAAATAAAATAACAAATCTATTAAACAAGACCTACATCCCCAGTTGTCACTGAACACACTTAGGCCGCTCAACCTTTCTCGGCAGTATAAATCAAACAGAAACCTCTTCAAAGAGAAAACCTTGTTCCCCCGGACTCCAGCTGGCTGGTTCCAGTGAGTCCTCTAACAGCGGTACGATAATGCCTCTACTTAAGAGATGTTCCCTTTATTTAGTTGTTACTTTTGCATTGCTCCTTGTGGGCCCAGGTTGTTCCTTTAGCCCTGTGAAATGAATTAGTCCTTGTCTACATCCCAACAAACCGTTATCAGGCTCACAAATTCCAGCCTCCCATTCGACATTACCTGCCCCCCTCAGCAGCAAGGCCAAGGAGGAAGGATGGGCCAGAGGTTAGGGTACTAGCTGGAGATGGGTTCAAGTGTTTGCTCTGCTACAGACTTCCTGCATGACCTTGGGCAAATCACTTATGAGTGTTGTGCCTCAGTTCTCATCTCTCTCACGGGGAGCCATATAAGAACCAGAGACAGCAAGTGCAGAATTGAGTCCTAAGTCTGCCAAACTCACTTCAGCACCAGAAATGCCACCATGTTCAGCACTCACAGTGCCCCAGGGACCAGGCTTATGCCCAGACTTACTAGCACAGACTTACTCACCAACCCTTAAAGATCATGACAGTTCTTGTTTCCAAAAGACATGACAAGGGGTTTAATCCTACAGTGCAAACAAATACGTCAGAGTGGCCAGACTGGGTCAGATCAAAGGTCCATCTGGCCCAGTGTTCTGAATTGGTGGCCCTGAACAGGTGGCACAGTGGCCAGGTGGCCCAGATGAAATGAAATGAACAGAACAGGCAGTTTTCAAGGGATCCATCCCCTGTCGACATTTCCCTGTTCTGGCAAACAGAGCCAGGGACACCGTCCCTGCCCATCCTGGTTAATAGCCCCCCAAATCTGATCCAAAGAGCTTTACTGAGTGTAATAGAAATTCTGTTCTGACCCAGGCAGTTCCTCTAGCAGATGTCCAGGCAGAGAGGCCAGGCGCACAAGAAAACCCAAACTATATAAAGCAAAGCTCTCGGTGCTAGTTAAAGGTGCAAGCTTCCCCAGAACAAAAGGCTGTTGCTACAGAGCCATTCATACTGCTGCCTCCAGCTTATGAAGTGATTCTGCTGTAAGTGAAAGCAGATAACAGGGAGACAAGATCTCTATGAAGACGTAATGTGATAAATTGCCTGTGGGATGAAAAGCGCAGAGCTCAGCTGGAATCTGCCGGAGCCCCAGTGTAATCAGAAGGGTGCCAGGAGTCCAGGGGTGGGGGCTGGGATTTGATTAATTGCTGCCCAGATGTAAGAGTGCCCTGCTTGGTTTGAAGAAAGGAAAGCGGTTCCAGGCACAAACGACCCTCCCTTCATGCTACAGGCAGCGTGGCCAGAGCGTCCTTTCTGCTTCATGTGGAATCACGCGTGGATGCTCCTCTCAACACCGTCCTCCCTTCCCAGACTGGTGGCACCCACCGAGCCACTGAGACATCTGTAACCATTGCTGATGTTTGAGAGTTAAGCCTGCATACGAGAGACAGCTTGTCCCAGGGGCAGGGGGCTAGCCAAAGAGTCCAGAGGACCTGGCTTTGACAATCACTTGCCTTGAGTCATGGCATGGCTATGTATCTCAGTTTCCCCATCCATTACATGATGGTAATGATCATGACTTTCCTTTGTAAAGAGCTTTCCAGAGGTGCTAGGTGCCATCATACAAAGAAACAACTGAGCCTGCTTGTCATCTGTTCTTTCCTCCCTCTCTCCCTCCTTGCTTTTTTTGCTATTTCCAGGTCACCCGCCGCTGCAGTCTCCATACTGACTTGTAAGGGGCTCCTCCGTATATCTAAATACACAACGTGCACCCACATCTCGTACAGGATTTCAGCCACTCCCCTGCTCTCTGACCCAGGCAGTTCCTGCAGCACAGATCCCGGCAGAGAGGCCTGGGTGAGATTTCACAGAGCAAAGCCCAGCAGCCCTGTCTGTGTCCGGCTCAGAGCAAAACTGCCAAGCAAGCCCAAGTCGCTTTTCCGAAGGACTTGTATCGGAGCACTGGCTCCCCTCCCTCACTCATGCCCAGAAGGGGCGCTCAAGCACACAGCCAGCCATGGCCTTGGTTCTGCTAGGGTCTGGCTAGACTGCGGGGGTTTTGGGATACTGGAGGTGTCCTGAAAAAACTCCGCCACATCCAGGGAACGCGTTTGCTCTTTCGCTTTTTTTTTTTTTTTTACGAGCAAGAAGGGGGCTTTCGAAAGAGGGGTTTTCCCAACATTTGGCCCAGTCTAGACGGGCCAAATGTTGGAAAAGCCTGTTCCGACAAAAGAATCGGAAAAGGGTACGCTAAACGCGGAGCGCATTTTGCGTACCTTTTTCTGACAAAAAAAGGCTAGCTGTATCCCTAGAGAATGGTACGCTGTCTGCAGGGCCCCAGAACCAAGGGGGTTGAGTCTCCACAGCTCGGCAGCCCCCAGAGCCATCGACTCCTGCGCTAAAGCAACTTGAAATGTTTCTGTTGGGATCTGGTGATGCTACCGCCCAGATCCTCAGAAGTGTGTAGGTGCCAAACTCCACTGACTGCAAAGGGAGGCTGGGGCCTACGTGCCTTTGAGGAGCTGGGCCGAGGCCCGCTTTGTACCTCTGCCAGCGGGGGTACATGGCCATGAGGAATCACAGCCCAGCACTCCAGCAACAGAGGGAGAGAGACCGAGGATCAGACGCAGTCTCTGGCCTGCCCACCCTCCCGTGGCGAGAGGGCTCCCGGGGAGCACACTCACATCGGTTAAGGCCGCGTTGATGTAGTTGTTACTGTCCCCGTCCATGGAGATGAGGAAGGGAAGGCAGCGGTCCGGAGGCAGGACATCCATGCTGCGGTTCTTCTCCCTGTTCCGCGGCAGCAGAGCAATGCTGCACTCCTCCACGTCCAGGTGTGGTGTGACCGAGTTCAGGGTCTGTGGGGCAACAGCAGCGGGGTTACTAAACAATCCTGACCCCAGATTCCCTGTCCATCTGGGCTAGACAGTCTGGGATCTGGACTGACCGGGCAGTTCTGCTCAGTGGAGCTCCTGGGGCAATGGGCCTGCAGCAGAGCTCCCGTCCCCATGCAAGGCCTGAGCTGCCTGGAGCCCCGAGGAAGAAGTGAGGGAAGGCTACTCTCTGGCTGCTCACTGACCCCCCACCTGGATGGACAGGGGGAGCTTCTGGCCTCCGGCAGGCAGACACTGTCTGCAGCAACAGGCTGTAACTCTAAGCAGGGGAGAGGGGTGGGGGCAAAGCACTGGGGAACAGGAAACCTGGTGGCTTTGAACTGTAGTTCCCAGGAATGTCTTGCCCCAGCAGGAGGACTGGTAGCACCTCTGTAGCCTCCAAGAAGTTAAAGGAGCCTCGGGCCCCCTCACCTGGAATTCCTCCCGCAGCTGCGAGGAGTTGCTCTGTGGTTCTATCCTGACCATCTCTTTGTACGTGGGCTTGAATTCACTGACTGGGATGGCAGTCTCCCCACACAGGCAGGCTTCCAAGATGGCATCGTGGATGAAGACGTACTGCTCCTTCACAGGGAGGGAAGACACTGGCATTAGCAAGCGGCTCCAGGGAGTGTGGAAAGGGAGTTCTCCTCCTTTCTCCCCTCTAGGAGGCCCTGGACATACCAGGAGTTTAAAGCCAGAAGGGGACCATATAGTTGGACCTTATACTGTAAGGCCCAGTGTCGCTGTTTGTCCAGGCCTGGGCGGCTGACTTGGGACGTGAGTGCAGAGGCCTTCAGGGGTGGGAAGGAACCTAATGAGGGCTTGGGGCCCAAACAGTACAGTGACAAGCACCTTAGCATATCACAGATATCTTGCTAATTAATTAAGATCGGTGATGATTACTCACTCAGCATCAGGCCTAAGGGGGTTCCGCGTAGGGAACCCAGGCTGGCCACTGGGGTGTCAGAGAGATGCAGGGACTGTCTGTGCTCCGTCGCCTCGGTACCAAGTCTTCTTTAGCTGCATCCCAGCTCAGTCCTGTCTCCTGCTGGCACCAGGCCATGTACCCGAGAGGGAAAAGCGAGGGCGACGGAGGCTGGAAAGGCAAGTGTCCTTCCCATGCCCTCCCTACTCACCTCGGTCTGGATCATGTTGATTCTCCGCGAGCACAGTGTCTTCACACAGTTGTAAATGTCCACAACCCCCTCACACTCGGCCATATCCAGCATCACGTCCAGGACAATGTAACAGCCCGTCCTTCCAGTGCCAGCACTGGGGCAACCAGGGGAGGGAAGGGAGCAAACAAAACAGGCTCAGTATTACGGGGGTGATGCCAGCAACACTGATCAGTAATGTCAAATGCCAGCATGTGTACACACGCCACGCAGGTAACACACAACAGACACGCGTGACACGACACGTGCCACAGGAACACACATGCATGAGACCAAACCCTCGCCAGTGAGCCTGTGCCTCCTATAGCCAGAGCAGCTCCAGTTCTGCCGACACTGGCAGCACAGGTGCGTACATGAGCTAGCTGGGGCGAGGATGGAGCAGCTCAGCCTGGGCCGGCCACCCGAGTACTGGCCAGGTGCAGCCTGTGGGGACCGTGCGCTGCTGCAGCTCTGCTGCTAGGGGCCTGAGCCAGCAGGATCAAGGCTCGACGAGCTACAGCCACAGGAGCTCCTGGATGTGTCTTCCCAGCTCTGCCCAAGCCACCCACCCCATCAGACAATCACTTCTCCGAGCCGAACCGAACCCAGACAGGCCAGGAAGGGATTTGCTCCCCAGAGGCTTTTACAGTGAAATACTAATTTCTGGGGCTGATGAATCACTCACCGTGATTATCAGTGATTAGAGACGAGGGGGACTAATCACACTCCTTGCCTCCAGTGAATGAATACTGATGAGGCAATTGACAAAGAGAAATCAAATACAAAATCCCTCTCATTCATCATCTCCTCCTTGTGTGCCCAGCAGAGGAAGAGCCAGGAGCCCTTCGCAAAGGGAGCCTGGGGAGCGCTGGTGCTTGTTCAGAGGACAAGCACTTTCTGTTCTGTTTCAGGTTCAAACCGAAGGCCGAGCTACTCATGCCTTGCCCTCCCAGCCAAGACAGCGGGGGTGGAGATCTTCGCCATTCTGCCTGGCCTTGAGCCTGGCCAGTCCTTGCATGGTGATTTCTGGTACAACAGGGGCCAGGACCGAACTCAGATCCCCACCAACACAGGTTAACTGGGGCTGAGTGGCAAAGCCAATTCACTGAGCAGAGTGCGTCTGAAGGGCTTGTCTGAAGGACAAGCAGCCCCAGAGCTGGGAGCGTATCAGTGGAGAGGAAGGAAGCGCTGTGGGGAAAGTAGAAGGAAGGAAGGAAGGCAGAAGTCAGCAGGACTAGCTGCTGCTTATTCCTAGGGAAGCTCCCTGTGACAGCGATTCAGAATTCTCTTCCACACCCCGCCCTGAACTGCTGAGCTGTGTTGCCGTGTGCTGCTAAATAGCTGCCCTGCTCCTCCCTTGAAGTGGCTGCATTTCCGTGAATGGTAGGAGATTTCTGGAACAGGTCACCAGCTGGGGACTGTGGGGAAAACCCCTGAAAGAGGAGTCTGTGGTCTTAAGAGTGTTTACAGGGGTCAGCTGTCTACATTCCCATGAAAAGCCCACCCCAGCTGGGACTCCCAGCGTCCATGACAAAGCCTGCTCTAGGAATGGTTTGGGGGAGTTCTCAGGCCTGTGCTATGAACGGGTCAGACGGGGTGGTTCCAATGGCCCCTCCGGCCTTGGAATCCATGAATCTCAGTAGGGTCCTGAGGTTAACAGGCCCGGGGCACTGAGCAACACTCTCCAGTCACAATGGATGCTTGCCAGCAGGGTGAAGGGATCCCAGCTTGAGGGGGCAGCCTGGGGGAAATGTACCTTGAGTTTCTACTGAGGCTGAACAGGTGGGTTCTGGCTCTGGGCTGACCTGGATTCATTTCACCAGCCTGTAAATTCACCTCGGAGGACACAAAGGCCCCTCCACAGCATTCCAAGCCGTGAGTGTTGGAATACCCACCCGCCCCAACTGCCTCCTATTTCAGAGGCGCTTGCTACCCACCAGCCTGGCTAAGAACATTTTACGGCTCAGAACCTTCACCCAGGGACCGACTCCCGGCCATAAACCAGGGGCTCCTTCCCCGTGCAGCTGCCCTTCTTACACAGCCAAGTCACACGTTTCCTAGCTCCCTGGGACGTACTTTACTGTAAGTCCAAGCATCCAACACCCCACGCCAAAGCGTCCTGGGAGCAGACGCTCCTGGGGCAGCCCCCTTGTGCTTGCTCACCCCCCCCGTTCCAGTGCATACACCTAGGAGCAGGACCCCCTGCCATTGCCCCTGCGGTGAGGTCTCTGGAGTTCTCCAAGCAGCCTCCGCCCTGGGCTGGTTCTCACCTGCAGTGGATGACTATGGGCCCTGCATCGGGGGGCGTGGTAGCCTTCACTCTGCGGATGAAGGCCAAGAGCCCAGTGGCGTGGTAAGGCACCCCATGTTCGGGCCACGACGTGAAGTGGAACTGCTTCACCTCATGCCTTGCCGAGTAGCCCCTCTGCAAAGGAAGCGGAGGGCAGGGTGAGGCTGGAGGCATGCAGGAGGCAGAAGCCAAGGGCCTGGAGATCACAGCGCAATGGAGACCCAGACTAACTGCAGCTGTCACTGGATTCCAGGCACCACCGTCAGTGATCACCAGTTCGCGGCTGCAGGCTCTGGTGGCTCATGTGCTGGAGGTTTGAGGCAGGCACCTCCTTGGCCCTGCCCCTGGTAGGGCCTTCCCCTTGGTTTCAGCATGGGGGTGAGGGACATGCACCCAGGCAGAGGTACTTGCTGAGCCGGACATGCTGTGAGGCCAGGCGGCCAGGCCGAGTCGCTGCCCCTGAGGCAGTGAGTCAGGGTGTGCACCTGCTGGCAGGGAGGTTGAACAAAGCCACGCTCTCCTCCCGGCTGTGACGCCCCCCTTCCCTCGCCTCAGGCCCTGTGCCACCCCCCACCCCGCACCCTGCTCTTCAAACACCCTCCCCTCCCCCATCTCGGACACGGAGCATCCCCAGCACCCCTGGGCAGCCAGGGTCCTGGGATCACTGGGTCACAGCAAGACAAGCTTCCACCTGGTGGGCAACACTGCCCCTCACTTCAGCCCAGCAATGACGATGTGAGCAAGCGAGCCACCACCCAGGCCCACGGCACGGTATCATGCCAGGAACCCCTAACCTGCCAGGGCTCCCCTCCACATCACCCAGGCTGCCTTTGCTGGGAGGGTACAAGGACAGCAGCACTTTACCAGCCAGTTAGTGCAAGGTGAAGTTCCTCTGGCTGGGTACATTAATACGCCTGTTCCCCCCAGGCCATGGCATCGGATTCCCTGGGATCAGCATGCCCGGGCACTGCCAAGTACGCTGTCACTTAGGCACACACACGGGTGGCTGTAATGCTCCATCTCTGTCCCTTGGGCAGCTGTTTACACCTTGCCAGGGTGAACTTAGGGGGATTGGGTTAGGGGTCTGGGTCTAGGGGGAGATGAGGTTCAGGGCTGGGAGTTAGGGGGTCAAGGTCAGTGTCAGGGTGCTAAAATGCTACTCAGTGAAAATGGGGATAATTTACACACACAGGTCCCTGGTGTAAATTGAGGGGAGAATCTTGCCCCATGTCTCCAGTGCCCTCTATCAGGATACAAGTTTACGCTTCTGTATGGGCCCCATGGATCATCCAGCCCAGCGAAGAGCTAAGTAGCAATTGCTAAGGCCTGTGAGCTGGCAGGGCCGTGGACAGATAGTCCAGATACCCTGGCATGGTCTCAGCTCTTTTTCCATCAGCAGTGGTGGGGTTAAACACAGAGCGACCCTTTGGCAGAGGCCTCCGGGGCGCCACAGAATGGCCTGGTAACGAAAGGCCTTGTTCCCAGGACGCTGTTGGGTACCGAGCTCCTACCGGAACAGTCATTTCATCTTCCTGGAGCTGAGGGCGCCCATCACACCTGTTATGGCCCAAGGTACCAGCCTTCCCATGATTTCCATGACACCTGCACTGGCGGGTGGAAACAATCGTTCATTCCCGCTGCAGTTCCATGGGCTCATGCTGGCATTCAGCCATCAGCAGTGAGCAGTCCTGCCGGCCTGGCTGGAGAACGCCTCCTACCAGCCTGATGGCCACAGAGCATGGTTGGAGTGGCACAGAGAGCCTCACTTGGAGGCTTGGGTGCCACCGAGGCACAGGGAATGCCCTGAACAGCAACGAACAGCAGTCTTCCCAAGGGGGAGATGGAGCAAATGGAGGAAGAGGCTCCCCAAGGCAGGGCGGGGGGGGGGGGCGGCAGAGCCCAGGATAGTGCACTCGAAGGAGTGATGCTGCCCTGGCCACACAGGGAGTGAGGACCTTAGGGGTGTTCCTTATGGAGCTGACCCCCAAGTCCGTTGGAGTCAACAAGAGTCTGTCCATTGACTGAATTAGGCTTTGCTTCAGGCCCTTGGTGAACAACTAACTGATGTCAACATATCAAGACCAACTCGAGCATCCCGGGCCAAAGTCTGCCTCATCTCCACCTGTGTAATCCAGAGTGACTCCAGAGAAGCCAGTGCCAGTTTACACAGCTGTATATGAGGAGATGGTTTCCTTGTGGGCTCCAGATGCACATGCATGGCGGTAGCTCACTGTATGTCAGACCCTGGCGTTCCCTGGTGCTCAGCAGCTGCAGAGGGCTTGTGGATTTGTTGCTGGCAGCATCCCATTCCCTGGAGAGCACAAGGGACTGGCCCATATGAGTCTCAGTGCAACCTCCCCCGGGATAGGCTACTTCCCGCATCCCCAGGGTTGAAGCCTGAGCAGCCCAATGAAGGAGCTTACCCTTTCCAGGGCGAACGTCCGGACAGCATATTCCGCCAGCATCTCCGATTTGACCAGGCTGATTTTGATGTCTCCGTACATCTCAGTGTCGTCTGGCCAGTACTTGGAACACTTCACCTGCCATAAGCAAACAGACCAGGCTGTAGCACTGCAGGAGGATAGGCCCTAGCAGACCCAAAGCTGTCAGGGAGAGGAAGGGAACTGGCCCCTTACCCTTCCCACCTCCACCAGCTTGGTGATCATCACGATGCTGGAACAGTGCTCCTGCCACACCATGCGCCAGAAGTCGTACACCATTTCCTGCTTGGGGCCTGGAGGACGAAGAGGAAAAGAACAGAGCCCCAGTAAAGGAAACCACTCTCCTTAGATCCCAGCAATGCCTCCCCCGAAATCAGAGCCCCAGTGGGCTATACCAAGAGCAGTCCTGGCTCCCCCTGTTCACTTTTTTAGTAAATAAAACCCCTTGGGAGTCTGAAGCTAAAACCTCTCCTCAGTGAAATGGAATCTTCCCCGCCTGACAGCACCCTCCTTTGTTACTGCAGGATGGCATGTGAGCAGGGCGCTGGTCACTCTGGCTGGCTAGTGCAGTGTCCCGGGTGGGCACCGAGGCGGGCCCACTGGTTTGTTACTGTAGGATTGCCTACACTCGATGGGGTTGCATGCAGTGATATTTTCCCTTGCAAGGCTACTTGTAAGTGTTGGAATTGCATGTTCTGCCTTTCTACCGTAGAGGTAGGCTGTGGACACTGGTTTGTTATGGTAGGGTTGCTTGCACTCAGTGGGGTTGCATGCTAGGACTGTGACCTGTGTAATTGTAGGGTTGCTCCTGAGCTCTGAAAACTCCTTTAGAAGTGCAGGGCTGGTCGTGGTAACTGACATGAACTCTGGAACCCTTTGATCTGAGCCCAGTCCTGGGGAGACTCTGAAGTGCCATGTGGGGATGAAGGGGTTAAGGAAACCTTCCTCTTGTCCCCCGAAATAGGCCCTGGGCAATGAGAATGGAACCACCCGTCTCAAAGAAGCCATTTGAATCAGATCCAGGAGTTGTCTCCACTTTGGGACGGAGCCAAAGGCCACTGAAGTCAACCGGAGTCTTTCCATTCCCTTTAATGTGCTTTGGCTCAGCCCGCAGCATGGCTGTGCCCATTTGGCCTGCAAAGCCCTGGGCAAGAACGGGGCTGTGCGCCAGGATCACTCGTGAGTATTATTCAGTAGGGAATCTCCAGCTCGTTGTTTGGCTTGGTGCTATTGGCTGGGATCACTTTCCGGTCTCCAGCCCAACCTGCACTACGCCCTGATTAAATCGCCTGCCTAACGTGTTCCAAACCAACGCCCACGAGGGCAAAGCTGCAGCACTGGAGCCCCGAGCATGGTCTGCCCAATGGCCCTGGGAGAGATGGAGAAGGCAACACACCTTGAGTGGCTATGAAGTGGTTGGATCTGTGGTAACCCTGCAAGGGAAGAAGATTCTGTTACACCTCTAAGGAAGGAGACCTGGTCAAGACACAGCTGACAAGCCACCCTCCTTGGGGGCTGCCACTGAGACCCTGTTCCCGCTGACCAGCCTGATGGCCAGCTCACCAGAGCACTGGCCATGGTGAGAGGGTAAAGCCCTTGGCACAGTGTGACGACCTGGCAGCGCTGTGCATTCCCCAGGCAGGGGAAGACCCAGGCTGGTGGCATTTCCCCGTAGTGAGAGCTACAAACACCATCCTCTGAACATGGGTATTTGTACTGGGAAACGGAAGCCAAAGTCTTGCTCAGACTCTCCTGGTACCTGGCAATGCCAGGCTGAGAGAGGCTGCAATCCGAGGCCAGGAGGAGGTGAGTCTGTAGGATGTCTGACTGGCGCTCCATGCCCAGGACAATCTAATGATGCCTTTCTCTAAGGGGTGCTCAGAGCCCCCAGACACAACCTTCCTTACAGCCCGGAAAGTCCTGCACAGGGTCCTGGCCAACAAGGAGACTAGGCTAATGCCACTGAGGGAGACAAGGGCTTTCTGACCTCAGTCCCTAGGGGCCGTCTACACTGGGAGCTGAAGTGTGGTGCCCAGCTTGTGCAGACACACACGTGCTAGCACTTTCAAACCAGTAGCGGAGTCATGGCAGCGCAGCCGCGACAGCGAAGGCACGGGCTGGTTGTCCCAACTACAACCCGTCCAGACCCTCGCCCATGCCACTGCTGCCAGCTAACGGCTATCTCTAGCATCCTGCCTGGGTGAGAGTGCATAAGTCTGTCTTGCACCCGGAGCACCAAGCAGGGATGTAGCCATAGGCATGTAGGCTGGGTGGGACCTCGAAAGACCATCAAGACCGCCCCCTACAAAGAAGCAGGATTAAATCTCTACCTACACCTGCTCTCCCCTCCCCCCACCCCCAGGTGTTTGGCACATGGGCGTGACCCTTGGGAATTCGTCTCTTGGTAGCTAGGGGGTGGGCAGCAGTGAGAGAGCAGCCTCCCTTCTCCTGCAGGGAGTGGGGAGAAGGGAGAGAAATGAGAAAGAACGAGGAGGAATGGAAAGGGGGCAAAAGGGAGAGGGAGCAGCCAGGACCCAGAAAGGGGGAGCAAAAGACAATCAGAGGAGAGGGCAGGAATGGGAAAAATGGCAGGGTGAGGAGGAAGAGTCTAAGGGGGAACAAGACCCCCAAAAGGGGGGAGGAGAGAGAATTGTCCAAGATCCTTGGCGCAGACTCTGTGACCCCCTCCACCCTCCTCTCGACTCCAATTTGCTGTGGGAAGCTGCTCACCCAGCCCCTTCCTGGGCCCTTCTCTCTGCAGCCGGGCTGTGGCCACAGCATGGAAGCCAGAGATACATGCGGAGGCAGGTGTCTGTCAGAGGTCCCCTGCTTACACAAGCAGCGCTGACAAACATTTGAAGGCTGCAGGTAATGACACTGTGAGAGCCCTGTTAATATCCCCATCCCAGCAGCCATGGGCCGGTTCATTCTCCCCTTTTATCCAAGCCAGGCCATTTCCTGCAAGCCTTGCTAACTGCCTAGGAAAGCTCAGCCCAAACGGCAGAGCAAATCTTAACAAGCCCAATCACAGCGCAGCAGGGCTCCGGCTGCAGGCAGGGAATATGCAATTTCAGCAGGGTTTGTTTCCAGGCGGGGGCTCATCGGGAGCAGAGCGGCAGACTTGACTGTGTTTTAATGATGCAATTGCTGGAGATCAATAAGGAAATAAAAAACACAAACCCCTCTGAGGGCAGCCAGACTGATGGGCAGACGAATGGATAGATCAGAAACAACCGTGATCTGGCTGCAGAAGGAGGACGCTGAGCTGAACACCTGCCATCCTGATTCTCATTAATGCTCAGGCCCCTCGCAGCTGCTCCGGGGCTGTAAAGAGCCTTGTTTGCATGGGGCAGGTCGAGATAGGATGGGCTGAACTCCAGGAGCCCAGAGGTCCCTGCTAGTCCTATGTGGACACTCTCATTCCAGCACTGACTCATTGGATCCAAGGTTAGAACGGGCCATCGGGACCACCTAGCCTGGCCCCCTGCGAGACCCAGGCCGGAGACCTGCTGGTACACAGCCTCAGAAAAATGTCCCAGCTTGATTTTAAAATGAACGGCTTCTTTTGGAGCATTTGTTTAAACTGCCGAAGTGTGTCTGCCGGAGAAAGGGCCTCACAGCACTGGCCTGGCTTGAAGTCACACTGAGAAACCTTGCCCTCATGAACAGCTCTCAGTGCCAATGACAATCCAGTCCTCTGTGCCCTACTGTACCCTGGTGCCATTGCTGGACCTGATTGCCCCTGGCACTACGGCCATTTTACTCCACTCGACCCGAGTAAAGGTCCCTCACAGTGGGGGCACAGGTAATTCATGTGCACCCGAAGGGCCCTTTGCATTGCCACAGCGGTGCAGGGTGTGCCAAGGAGGATCAGACATGGGTGAAGGTATCCTCACAACCCTACTGTGTGGCAGGGAAGGGCCTTCCTGGCCATACAGATGAGGACCTGAGAGAGACACTATGGGGCAGCGACCTGGCCCAGGGCACATAAGGCATCTCTGGCAGAGGCAGGACTTGACCCCCAGACTTCTGAGGGGTAGCTAGTGCCATCTAACAAGCACCGGCACATGCCTGGCAGGGCACAAGCTGGAAGGGAGTCCCCAGTTAGTGTCTTGGAAGGAGCACAGGACAGGGGGGAAGAGAGGAGAGGGATACAGGCTACTTACTTCTCGGTTTATCCGAATCTTAATGATCCCAACCGGGCACAGGGTGAAAAGAAAAAGAGATCAGAGGAGGCAGATTAGTAAGGGCCAGTCCAAGAGACAGATCAGAACATGGCCGGGGGGGAGAGCAGGTGGCAGACCATAGGCAGCAGAGACAGGGAGCAGCACTATGGGGGACTTGGCCTTGCTGCTGTGACCCTGTTGGATCAGCTGGGCAGAATCAACCAACGGGGAGGGCCCATCCCCTTAAACCTCAGGCAGGTGTGGGGAGGGGCCTTGGCTCTGGTTCAGACGAGAGCTTGCCAAGATCTGTGTGAGCCCCCAGACTGCGCCAGGCTCTCCCACCCTAGCTGAGAGCTGAGCAGTGCTGGCAGGCTCAGGGGAGCACTGCAGCACCTCACAGAATCACCGGCGCACCGAGGCCTCAGGCCGAATTCCCCAGCACACAATGGACGGATCAATCTGGCACTAACCATGAAAACTTCCCCCAC
The DNA here is from genome assembly GCA_032595735.1 of Pelochelys cantorii. Classification (NCBI taxonomy): domain Eukaryota; kingdom Metazoa; phylum Chordata; order Testudines; family Trionychidae; genus Pelochelys; species Pelochelys cantorii. The sequence goes on from CM064350.1 coordinate 2,739,940, forward strand.
TGTCCTGCCATGCACCCCACCCTGATTATTCCAGCCCTGGGCATCCCCTGCCCTGTCTGTGCCGAGACTGACCACTGGACACCCCCATCACCCGGCCTGGGTGCCCCTCCCCCGCCCTGCTTGTGCCCTCAGCCTGGCCACTGGACACCCCCATCATCCGGCTTGCGTGCCCCTCTCCCACCCTGCCTGTGCCCTCAACCTGGCCACTGGACACCCCCATCATCTGGCCTGGGCGCCCCTCCCCCGCCCTGCCTGTGCCCTCAACCTGGCCACTGGACACCCCCATCATCCGGCCTGCGTGCCCCTCCCCCACCCTGCCTGTGCCCTCAGCCTGGCCACTGGACACCCCCATCATCTGGCCTGGGCGCCCCTCTCCCGCCCTGCCTGTGCCCTCAGCCTGGCCACTGGACACCCCCATCATCCGGCCTGGGCGCCCCTCCCCCGCCCTGCCTGTGCCCTCAGCCTGGCCACTGGACACCCCCATCATCCGGCCTGGGCGCCCCTCCCCCGCCCTGCCTGTGCCCTCAGCCTGGCCACTGGACACCCCCATCATCCGGCCTGGGCGCCCCTCCCCCGCCCTGCCTGTGCCCTCAGCCTGGCCACTGGACACCCCCATCATCCGGCCTGCGTGCCCCTCCCCCACCCTGCCTGTGCCCTCAGCCTGGCCACTGGACACCCCCATCATCCGGCCTGGGCGCCCCTCCCCCGCCCTGCCTGTGCCCTCAGCCTGGCCACTGGACACCCCCATCATCCGGCCTGGGCGCCCCTCCCCCGCCCTGCCTGTGCCCTCAGCCTGGCCACTGGACACCCCCATCATCCGGCCTGGGCGCCCCTCCCCCGCCCTGCCTGTGCCCTCAGCCTGGCCACTGGACACCCCCATCATCTGGCCTGGGCGCCCCTCCCCCGCCCTGCCTGTGCCCTCAGCCTGGCCACTGGACACCCCCATCATCTGGCCTGGGCGCCCCTCCCCCGCCCTGCCTGTGCCCTCAGCCTGGCCACTGGACACCCCCATCATCCGGCCTGCGTGCCCCTCCCCCACCCTGCCTGTGCCCTCAGCCTGGCCACTGGCTCCCCCCAGGCCTGTCTCTGCTGTTCCATTTCTGGTGCCCTCCGCACAAGGAGAGACCTTGGTCCACCGAGATGGGGAGGAAATACCACGGAGGAAAGCGGGAATGAGAGGGAGCGAGGAAGAGAGCAGGAGAGAGGGAGGAGCTGGGGGAGGAGTCCTTGGGACACTGACGCAGGAACAGCGAGGGCCAAACAGCACAAGGTGGGCAGGCTGGGCCCTGTCATGCAGGGGGCAGGGTTGAGACAGACAAACCCTCCTCTGCCGCACTCCAGACATGCCTCCGAGGGGAGCCCACCTCCCTCCACGCACTGGCTGGACTTTCAGACCTTCCCGTGCAGCACACGCATGGACACCACCGATCCCCATGCTGCCCCTCCTGTCCTGCTGGGAGCACGTGGCAGGGACGTTGAGCTGGGGCCCGGGGCCCCGGGTACTCACATCAATGTAGTTGGCATTGATATAATCCGAGTTGGGGTCCCCGAGCAGCGGGTGCAGCTTGACTCGATGCCGGTCGTCTGGAGAGCAAGTCAGACAAAGACGCTGGGATGGTGCAGAAAGGGGGAAGCCTGGGAACAACGGGCCAGGGTGCCCGCGCTGCCCAGCACAGCTCTCCATGCCCTTGCTAGTGCTCCCCGTGGGGGCAGGCTTCTTATCAGAGACTCTGGGATGCCTCTCACTCCTGATCTGCTACTCCAGTCCTGCCTCTGCAACCCCCCACCGCCGCCACTGGTGCCCGTCACATCTGACCCACAGCCCCTCTGCTCTTCTAGTCCTGTCCTCTTCCCTGCCCACAGCAATGCCTCAACTCCTGACTCAGTCTCCTGCTATGCCAGTCCTGCCTTCACCCCAGCACCCCCACCCGCATCAATGCCCCGCAAGCCTGACCCAGAGCCCCTACTGTTCTATTCCAGGACCTCTCATGAGCAGAGAACCACTGACCATAATGTCAGATTTCCCCAGATTATGGGCTCTGGTCCACCCCAATCTGCATTTCGCTGAGCCTAGCCCTTGGGGACCCCTTACAGCCACAGAGTGCCCCTGCCTGTGAGGAAGGAGCCAAAGGGCTCAGAGACTTCAGCGTCATAAGCACCACAGGGAACTTCCCTAGGCCTAGTGTTCTGCTTGCTCCCTCCCAAGATCAGACCAAGTGGCAGGAGCCTGGCCACCAAGGGAGCTGTGTGTGGGGCAGCAAAGAACCACATGTGGTTCCTGAATTGCAGGCTGAGTATCAGGGCGCAAGCCTGCAAGGTGGGAAGCATCTCACCACCCACCCTGCCAGGGTCTCGCCCTTTGAGCGAATGCTCCGTCCAGGGGCCAATGTGCAAAGGAGCCCGCTGGAGAGGAAAGAGCTCCCTTTAGAGGCCGGCGCTCTTTGGGCACAGCTGCTCCAGCCTATGGGAAAAAGGGCAAGACCCACTCAGAGATCCACACGTCTAAATCCATGGCTGAGTTAGCATCGTGTTTCCCACACCCAGGACTGTACCTGAGGCTCCCGCTAACAGCAGAGAAAGCAAGGAGGTTCTCTGGGGGGAGACTGGGTGTGGGTTGGTGTAAATCAGCATGTCCTGGGGTTAGCCCCAAACTCAACCTGACCTCATTTCTATCCCAAATAAATTGTCCTGAACCTCGAAATTCCCACAGGTGAATTCTATTTTCCTTGTAGGAAAGCACCTCCCCCTGCCCATGGCTTTGGGGTTTGCAAGGGAGAGTCATGCTTGGAAGAGGCTGCACTGATACATCGCACCAAGGCTCAGCTCAGATGGCGTGGCAATGCAGTGCTTCTCTGCTATGCCATCCCTGGCCCCTGGGAACAGTGGCATTGTCACGGCAGCTCTAGAGCAGGAAACGCGACTCTCTCTGCCGAGGTCTGCACAGCCTTGGCTCTGGCAGAAACGGCTCTCTTGTGCTTCGCTTCGGCCTTTTACTGCACGTTGGCTTCCGATTTCTTATTCCAGAAAGCAGTTTGGAATCCACCAAACAAAAGGAAAGTTGTGCTGGACTGTACCCACTCTGAGAACACGACCAAGCATCAATGGCTCCCAAATGGATGCCAGAGCCTGCAGCAAGCAAGCAGGGAGTTTGTGCTGAGGTGCCAAAAATAGCCCTGGAGACATTCAGCTTCCAACTGGCACTTGGACCCATCCCTCACCCCACACTCTGGCATGAGTTTAAACGTCTACACAACTGCATTTAGCGCCACAGAAGGAGGGGAGTCAGCAGCCCAGGCTCTGTGACTCGCTGCGGTGGGTTTCTGCTTGCCGCGCAGCCTAGGGACAGGACAGTCCCAAACGGACATTTCAAGTCCTGGTCCCAGGCTCACTGACGCCAGGGCAGCATTTGTCATGGACTCCCTATGGCACTGATCTGGGTCTGCCTGAGGGTCGGGTTGGGCCAGCCTCTTCCCGGGGTGGGGCTGGGGTGGGGCTTAGCTCCCCCTTGCCACAAGGCCCCGCCTCCGCTCCTCCCTGTGCCCTTGAGGCCACGCCCCTGGCCAGGCCTGAAGCTGGAGCCAAGCAGTAGTAAAACTCAGCCAGGGAGCCCTGGCCATTGTGGGATGCTCTACAGTCCGAGAGCCCCAATATGCCTTGGGTGATGTGCCTTGGGTCAGGGACCCAGGCCAGCCTGGCCGGGGTGGGGCTTCTGGGGGAGAGGAGCTGAGGATGGGGCCACAGAGCCTGTGCGTGTGGCCCATTTTTGCCTTTTGCCTACTGTAGACATGCCCTGACTGTCAGGTGTGTGGACCTGGCTATAGGAGCAGCTGCAAGAGTAAAGCGCTAGGACCAGGAATTCATAACACTAAGGGTTAGTACAGCACCTAGCCCCACAGGGCCCAACCTGTCCGTAACCTAGTGGGGTTTCTCACAGCACAGGAGGCAGTGCAGCTCCAGCCCCTGAGCCAGACCCAAGCACAGAATGAACGGAAACCGTCCCTTAGCCAAAGCGCCCCAGCACAGGCACACTTGCTGCACTCCGCCAGCCCCGCGCAGTCGCTCTGACCCTTCTCCCTACGAACTGGATGGATTTTACTCTGCAGGGAAGCTGCCCCATCCCCCAATCCTGGCCAGACTCGCTGCAGCTATGCTGCTCCACAACCAGCCACTCTCCAAAGCTTTGCCAAGGCATCTCCTGCCTGACCTGGATCACCCCGTCAGAATGTAAAATCCCAATTAATCAGTTAACTGGTTAAACCCCTCCAGTCCGACAACAGCAGCCCCCAGCCCGTGGGGCACCCACTCCCAGCTGGCTTCTGGCTCCCGGCCCCAGTGCTGGGGCAGTCCTCCACCCATGGCAGGCAAGGTGAGGCTTAACGGGTAAGCACCTCCCTACACCTTGTTATTCCAGACATGCTCCAAAAGGTAAACCTGCCAGTGCCCTCACAGCCTTCCAGTTCCAGTCCTGCCCCACTGCATCTCACTTCTGCACCACTGCCCATCAGTCATGAGCTACTACCTACCTCTCCCCCCACCCCCACCCATCTCTGCCTGTGCACCGCCTTTGTGATGTGCAGCAACCTGTGCTGTTCCTGCTAGGCAGAGAAGGAAAAACTGGGGTGAGGCCCTGCGAGGGATGGAATGAAACCAGCAACCATGATGAGACCTGGGGCAAAGCATAAGCAGGGCTGTGGAGTGAAGAGGCCAGCACCTGAAGCCACAAGCACATCAGCCTTCTGCACCTGCATCCCCTGGGCATTCTGAGGAGTCTGGGCAGAGGTTTCAAAGCAGTCAGATATTAGGCAGGCAGATTTTTCTGTTCTTTTTAAAACCTTTGTCTCAGGCACTTACAGGTTGGCATGTGATCTTGTCTCCCTTTGGTCTTGTCTTTCTTCTTGGATGCATCCCAGCCTTCAAAGAAACTCTAAAGAAAGCAGAAAAATCTATTATCTATCCAAGGGACAGATACATGGGATTCCCTCTGACAGCCTCTGCAGCAAATGCCCTATCACACCGCTCCAGATATAGTGGTTGGGCACAGTATCCATTGCAGTTTCATCCAGCACTTTGACAGAGGAGCTGAGGTGGAGGGGCAGACACATAGATGGCATTGCTGGCGCTTTCCCAGTTGCTGATGAGGGGAACCCGCACCCAACAAGCTAAATGTCCAGAACATCAAAAGTTCCCAAAATAGAAACTTTCAGGCTCATTGCAATGCGATACTGAGTTGCAAGGTCACATCACACCTGAGGGAAGCCATTCCCCAGCTTCACAACTCTGCACCAGACAGTGACTGAGCTGAGTCAGTCAGCAAGTCCGTTTGAGCAAGTCAGTTTTGCCTCTTTGCACCTCAGTTTTCTCATTTGCAAAATGGGGCTAAACTCTACCTTTGAGTCGTAGGGCACATCTGCACAGCAGGACTAAAGCCCAGATAAGCTACGCAATTTCAGCTACGTCAATTGCATAGCTTACGTCAAAATAGCTTATTTTGGCTTTTGGCGCTGTCTACACAGCAAGAAGTCCGAGGTAGAGCACTCTTCCTCCACCTTCCCATATTCCTTGTAAAATGAGGCTTACAAGAGTCGTAGTAAAAAGTCCTCCAGCTCAACAGTATTTCAAAATAACTGCTTGTAGTGTAGATGTGGACTATGTTATTTGGGAATAATGTCAATTATTCTGAAATAACACTGCTGTGTAGATGTATCCATAGAATTGAAGGCCAGAAGGGCCCACCTGTCTGACTTCCTGTGTATCATAGGCCGCCAGCACCTATACACTAAATCCAACAACTGAAATCAGACCAACAATTACAGCCCACTGGGGACAAGATTATTATGTGCCACAGACAGAGAACAGGGGGCACTGAGGTGGCCTATGCCGGAGGCCCTGCCAATAGCAAGGAAATAACATTTGAGCCCAGATAACTGTGACAAGTGACACCCCCCAACACACTGCAGAGAAAGGCAAACCCTCCCCCTCTCCTCTGAGGTCACTAACAATCTGACCTTGGAAGAAATTCCTGCCCACCCCACAGAGGGTGATCAGAGTCCCTGAGCACACGAACAAGCGCCAGCAGCCAAGCACCTGAGAGAGACAATGCACAGAGCCACCTGCAAGCCCTGGCCCAGCCTGTCCTCTGTCCCATCTCTAGCCACAGAGACTTGACTGGTTCAAGGCACTGCTTCCTGACACTTCCAACAGTGCATGTAGCAGGGCTGATTTCCCAATTCCTTGATGTCCCACAGGACTGGCTATTGAAATACTCCAGCACTATCAGGACCAAAATCCAAGAGCCTTGGCTTTCAATACTCTTCTCTAGCCAGGGACCATACGCATGTACTCCCGCATGTGCACACGCACGCACGCACACATGGGTACATTTGGGGAGCCAGATATGCATTTCAGTTGCATCCCAAAAACACTCAAATTCAGATAACCACAAATTGCTTATTTCTCCAGGTCTTTCCTTACATTTGTTCTCCCCCCTTGATCTGACGGGCGTGTAATAACAGCAACATTCATGGATCAGAATAAAAGGCAGAAAGTGGAAGGAAATTACATGTTTTCTCCCCGCCCATAATATCGAAGTGCTTTTCAAATGATTAGTTTTAAGCCCATATAGCAGCTTTTCAGGCAGACCTAAAGATTATAACTAACCATGGTTTGTCCAATATATAAAGGAGGGGGCGAAAAGGTTCCTGCACTTGAAAAAAGTGAACATTAAACAGTAATTGCACTGGGGTATTTCAATAGCCAGGCCTGTGGGACATCAAGGAATTGGGAAATCAGCCCTGCTACATGCACTATAGGAAGTGTCAGGAAGCAGATCGCGCTTCAGCCTAATAGGGCAGTAATGACTCTGGGGGGATATGCGCTCTGCATGGACACAGGAGGAGACCATCCACGTAGCTGAGGCTGGCCTGCTGCTGCGCAATGGAGCAGAGCAGGTCTCTGGGACAGGGCGAGAGGGCAGGAGAAAGGAGCACCCAGCATGACAAAAAGGGGCGGATCTGATATTGTCCCTGAAGCCAGCCATGCTGGGCAAGGAAAGAGCCCAACGGTATTTAGGCGCCTACCTCCCAAGGCAGTTAGGCCCCTAGATATCCTTGAGGATGTGCTCCCTGGTGCTTCATGCCTGACCTCAAACCCCCGTTGTTCAGATGAGCGCTCTTCTCTGGCTGCAGCGTTCTGCCCTTGCAGAAATACCCCAGCATGACATGGACATGTGACCCGCCCTCCCTTGGCTACATCGGGGTGGGCATGGGAAACTGGTACAGGCAAAGAGGATGAAAACACAGAGTAGCAGGCAGGATTCCTCTACCACCCCCAGCTCTTACCTCATACTCTTGCTTGAAGCCATAGCCCTCTGCTGTCTTCATCTGGTTGATGTGCTGGAGGAGGTCGGCCACTCGGACGGCAGGGTGGAGCTGCCCGGTGTGGTACGGGGAGCCTTTGCGCCCGCACTGGCGCCGGGGAGAGCCTCCGAGCAAGCTGCTGGACTCGTTCACCGCACTGCTGCGCTGATCGCCTGGGAGCCGTGTGGGGAAAGGGCACAGGAGTAGGTCAGAAAGCCCCACAGCAGGTTGAGGTGCTGGGCTGCTTTGCTCAAGCTAAGCAGTGTTAGGCTGGGCTGGTACTCAGATATAGGGTTACCAGGTAGACCCCCCCCAAAATACCAGACACACTTGATCGTGGGCAGGGGGAGGGGAGGGACCGGCCGGGAGGGAGGCGGCATTGGCCAGGAGGAAGGGAGGCGGGGCTGGCGGGAGGCGGGGTCGGGGGCTACGGAGCTGGCTGGGAGGAAGGGGGGCGGGAGGCGGGGCTGGCGGGGCGGGCCGGGGGCCGCGGGGCTGGCCGGGAGGAAGGGGGGGCAGGACGCAGAGCTGGGGGGGGATCACCTGGCAACCCTACTCAGATAGGAGATCCTGGATGCTCCGCATGCTGCAGGGGGCGACAGATTTTGGAAGGGCACAGCACAAGCCCAATGGCCAGTGCAGAGGGGCTGGCACTAAAACTAGCACTGTAATACTTCAGCACGGCCTAGCAAAGGGAAAACAAAACCTTGTTAATAAACAAGTGCTTTGATGAGGGGAAAACTGTGTTCTGGAGCAATCGTGAGATTTCTAAGGCCAGAAAACTCCATTAACATCTAGCCAGAGCACAACACAAGCAAAAGCCCTTGGCTTGTCATTTCTCTGTGAAGCCTGCACCTTCTCCAGGAGCTAGAGCAGATCTCTCAGAAAAGTATCCAGTCCTGTCTCAAAGACTGACGGGACTGAGAACCTGCCACGCTCTGAGGTAAGTAGTTCCAGTGGTTAGATTATCTTCACAGCTGAAAATGTGTCTTATTTCTAGTCTTGATGTCAATGGACTTCACTGTCATTCCAGGGTTAAGTTACTCAATATTTACACCCATGTAACTGGGAGTAGAATTTAGCCCATGCTGTGTTTGGACCAAATTCAGCCCTGGTCTGTGTGTTGCATGATGAACCATCGCTATCTTGCTCGCTGATTAATATTCAGAATTACCCAAATGCTCCCACCAGGAGCTCTGAGCTAAGAGCACTGTTTGACGCAGAGCAGTTCTCCGGGTGGCAGCATTGTTTGCCTACAGCAGACAAGTATCTCCTCCGTAAGATTGAGTTCTGGCTGTGCTTACCCTAACAATGCCGCTAAACAATCCTTTCTGGCTCGTTCATATACTCCAGGGGTTCCTTGCATCTGCTAGAAAATGCCACAGAACTTGCCCTGTCCACGTTCATGTGATGTCTAGTATGTGCGTCTTGGCGGTTTGGAAAAATTACGGCTATGTCTACACTATGAGGCTTTATCGGAAAAAGGTACGCAAGTTGCACTCCGCAATATGCGTACCTTTTTCCGTCAGTTTTTTTGTAAAAGGCTTTTCTGAAATTTGGCCCATCTACACTGGACCAAATTTCAGGAAAAAAACTGCTTTCGGAAGAGCCCCTCTTCCTCATGGGAGAAGGAAGACAGGACTTCCAAAAGAGCGTGTCTGCTCTTCTGCAAAAAAAAGCAGAAGAGCAGACATGTTTTCCATTCTATCCCTGCCTTTGTCAGGCCCAGGTGAGAGGTGCTGTGTCTCTGAGTCCAGTTTGTGGCATGGACACCAGTCACTGTTTTCTAGTGCAAGGCCATTGCTCTGTTTCCCTACTGAGAGGTAAGGAAAAATCTCCTCCCGTTGGCCTTTGGTCACCAGCAGGTGTGACTCTCCCAGCTGTTGGTGTTTCCACTGTCTCATCTGAATTTGCATGTGTAAGGCCCGTTTCATTTGTTACCAGCCAGTCAGCTATGTAAGTCCAACATCTTGCCCTTTCCCTTTCCCCTCAGTGTACAGTAGCACAAAGTACAGAGGGAAACTGAGGTGCATTGGGGAATAATACAAATATTACTGAAACTCCCCTTTTTGTCACAAATGTCATTACCTCATTTTTTCCAATGGATAAAATGATGACCAGATTCAAACAAGCATGCTCTTGACCTCATGTTTTTAATACTCCTGACATTTAAGGCAGGGGAGGGATGGGACCGGGGCACAGGAACTGGAGTGAATGAGGATTTGTAGGACACTGAACACATTTCAAAGTACTGATGATGGTAATTTGCAATTATGCACAACAGCTTCTTTCAGCCAAGGCCCCTTACAGCCATTAACTGGCCCTATCCTCGGTCTCTAACACCAGTGCCAAAACACACGTGAGGCTTGGCTGAGCTGCCTCCGGGTGACAAGTGCTGGCGCAGCCTGGCATTTCCAACACCAGAGAACATCTCTGGTTCTCTCCCATCACCCCAATGCCAGTAGGAACCGTTATTTACTCATTTGACACATGAGGAAACTGAGGCACCGAGCAAGACTGGAAAAGGTCACCCAGGAGGTCAGGGACAGAGTTGGAACCTGAACCCAGGACTCCTAACTCCCACTCTAGACTCTAACCCAGGGGTGGGCAATAATTTTAGATGGGGGGGCCACTTCAGAAATTTTTGAAGTGGCTCCGGGCCGCCCCAGAAGGATGGAAGGGGAAGGGCCAGGACATTTCCGTGCTTCCCTGCCCACAGACCCTGACTGGCCTGGGGATGGGGGAGTGACTGACCCCTCCAGAGAGAATCACTAGCTGTTCTGAATAGCTGGCGGTCCCCTCTAGGTGCCCGTGCCCCTGGCAGTGGGAGGAGACTTTGTGTGCTCCCCCTCCCCCGCTGTCCCCAGGTAAATCAGGGCCTAGGGGTGGGGGAAGCATGGGAAGTCTCTTGCTCCCTGCCCCCGCCCTGCAAGGGGGCGCCACACTTAGGCTACGTCTACACTGAAGAGCTTTTCCGGATACCAGACATATTCTGGAAAAGCTCTGCTGCGTCCAAGGAACGTGTTTTCAGAACAGTTTCCGAAAAAGCGAACGCGTTCTTTCGGCATCCCTGTATTCCTCATTGTATGAGGAAGAAGGGATGTTCCGAAAGAGGAGGCTTTTCTGAAATTTGTCCCAGTGTAGAGGGGCCAAATTTTGGAAAAGCCTCTTCTGAAAATAGAGTGGAAAAAGAGGTGCAAATTGAGGTTCGCCGTTTGGTATCTTTTTCTGACTTTTCTTTGCAGTCTAGACACAGCCTTAGAGTCAACCACCAGCTGAGCAGCATGTTCTAAGTTCAGTTCTAAGCACCATGTGCCCCTTGCAGGGCAGGAGGAGACTTCGTGGGCTCCTCTCTGCCCCCAGGTCAATCAGGGCCTGAGGGCAGGGGGAATGTGCAAAGTCTCCTCCCACCCTGCCCCTGTCCTGCGAGGGGCGCCCGGCGCTTAGAGTCAATCCTGGCAGTTGACTTTCAGCACACCGCGCCACTGGCGGGGGAGGAGACTTCGCGCCCTCTCCCGGCCCAAGGCCCCGATTGGCCTGCAGTGGGTGTGGCAGGGTGGCCACAGGCTGAATCAACCTGCTTGGCAGGCTGGATCCAGCCTGCAGATGCCCTTTTGCTCACCCCTGCTCTAACCATTAGAGAACACTCCCACTTTATTTTCCAGGAAGGTAAAGGTGGAGGGAGCGTGCAGAGTCAGGCTGTGTCCGTTTCTCAGCCGCAGGCAGCTCAGCCAGACACAGTGTGTTTCAGCAGTGCTGCTAGAGAGCTGGGACAGGGCTCTTTTCTTCTGTTAGAGGGAAACATCGAACTCCTGCTCAGGTAGGCATCTCTGCCCCAGAGCCGCTTTCTCCATTGGCTGGTGGGATGGACAGGTGCCCTCATCAGCAGGGGAACAGCCTGTTTCCTTCCTGGCGCTTCCCAGAGGGGGGGCACGGGAGGTTCCCTTCAAATGCTGCAGCAAGCATGGCCTTGTGACAGGATGCTACAGTCCAGACGCTGCTCTCCCGCTCGCCAGCGTAAACCCAGAGCAGCTCTACTGACAGCAATGGAGCTACATCCAGAGCTGTAAGAAGCAGGAGCAGAATCAGGCCCTGTGTCCAACACAGAGGGGCCAGCAGAATTGCTGGGCCCTGGGCAAGGTAGGTCGGGTGGTTCCTGGAAAGGGCGGGGCCTCAGATGACAGTGGCGGGGCTTCCATCCCCTGTCCCCATCAGCTTTAATAGCCACCCCCTCCCCCGCTCGGTCTTCATAGCCAGCAGCAATTTAATGGGCCTGGGCTCCAGCTGCCGCTTCTACTACTGCAGCACTGGGCCCTGGGGCAATTGCCCCCTTTGCCCACCCTGCCAGCAGGCCTGGGATAACATCGAGAAGCCTCTTTCTCATGCATGGCCCTTCCCCCCAAACTGAAGCTAAATCCACTCCCGGCAGAAGGAAATGCAGCCCCTCTGGCAGCGGGCTGCGAGCTCTCAGATGCTTGCAGGAGAAAGTGCTCCTAGGAACCAGTTTTGTTGAGAGCATTTCAAGAAGCCACAATGGGGCAGTAGCTCCAAAATAATACACCTACCCAGAGCTATCAAAGAGGGAGCGGCTGCCCTCTGGGCTTCTATTGTCTATGAGACAATGCTGGGAACTACATTAATCCTGTCCTTTGCACAGGGAAGATGGGAGCAAGCAGCATCTTGATGCTATAGTAACAGTTGTTATTAGCATATGGTTGAAACTAGGGCATAGAACGAATTATTTTACAACTAAATCAGCTTAGAAATGCATATGCCAGCGGGTGTGAAATTATTAGTCTCCCTCTCACACGAGCAGTGCACCTTTCCCCTTGCCAGACCTACGCTGCCCACGTTATACCTCACACTCAGCACAAGCCAAAAGCCTGGATCCAAATCCACCCTGGCTCAGGCCGGGGTTCTCAGACTTCCAGTCTGCACCCAGGCCTCAGATTTGCGAATGGCTCCCACTTTTCAAATTGGGGCCAACCAAAATCAAGATCACAGTGGCGGGGAGGGGCTGAGAGCTGCATTCAGACCCCACTCAGACCCCACCCATTCACTTTGTCCAGTGGAGTCACCTTTTGAAGGAGTTTGGCTTATTATGCACAGCTGGATACAGGCAGGAGAGGTTGTTCCGATTCGATTGCTGCCCTTATGGACCCAGAAATGGCCATGGACCCTTTCAGTGTGCTAGGACCTGCGGATTGGTCGCAGAGGCTGGAAGGGGTGTGCTTGTGCCTACAGGCGGACACAGGCTCTAGGCACTGTTCCGTTTGAAAATGAGTCAGGATTCCAGGTGCATCCTGCAGTCTGGTTGATCTGTTTGCACTGGCAGTCACTGGTGCTGGCTGTACGACCTGTGCAGTGCTGCTGGATGGAGACGGCCTTACAGCGAAGGCAGCCCATGCTGACTCTTTGGAACTGGTGGCTTCGGCGAAGAGGTCAGGTAGGAAGCTGAGAGGCAGCCTTGCCCAGGATCTAGGGCACTGGGCCAGGGCTCTGAGGGTGTGTCTAAACTACACCCCTCTGCCAACAGACGAATGTAGATTAGGCACATTGCTATTGCAAATGAAGCGGGGATTTAAATATCCCATGCTTCATTTGAATAGAAATGGCTGCTGCTTTTTGCCAACACGGCACTTTGCTGGCAAAAAGCAGCCATCTAGACAGGGATCGGTTGACAAGGAAAGCCTTTTCCAATCGATCCCTTATGCCTCGTGCAACAAGGTTTACAGAATCGGTCGGAAAAGGCTTTCCTTGTCGACCGATCCCCATCTAGACTGCCGCTTTTGCCGGCAAAGTGCCGCGTCGGCAAAAAGCGGCGGCCATTTCTATTCAAATGAAGCGTGGGATATTTAAATCCCCGCTTCATTTGCAATAGCGATGTGCCTAATCTACATTCCTATGTCGGCAGAGGGGTGTAGTTTAGACACACCCTGATGGCCTGGATTCTCTTCCTGCTCTGCCATCTGACACTTCCTCTCCCACTCTTCATTTCCCTATTTGGACTGTAAGTGCCTCAAAGCTGGGGCTGTCCCACTGCGCATGCTCAGCACTCGTCCAGATCTCAGTTATGGCCTCTTGGGGCTACCATAACAAATGATGAGAAGCTAAATTCACCGGAGGATCCCTGCACACACAGGTGAGAGTGGGGCCATGATTCGCAGCCACCACCAGAGCTACGTCCACACTGCAACGCTAGTTCGGGGTACCCCGAAATAGCTATTCTGCGTCTTTTGAGCACGCCGTTATTTTGAAATGTAACGGGCTCACTACTCCAATGTCCCTGCAAGCCTCATTCCACGAGGAGGAAGGGACGTTTCGGAATAGTGGGTTATTTTGAAATAAGTGCTGTGTAGACAGCGCCACATTTCAAAATAAGCTTTTTAGAAATTGACTCAAATAAGCTCAAATAGCAGTTTGCGTAGCTCAAATTGCTCAGCTTCTCTGGAGCTCCGGGTGCAGTGTAGACGCACCCTGGGAGAGTTATGGATGGTGCAAGGGAGGATTAGCCTGGCAGCTGGTGTCCTATCAAGATCATGATCCTGCAGCCTGGATTGATGACACATTTATGCACCGTGTCACTGGTTTAAACAGAAACCTAATTCACTTTGTTCTCCAGCACTTCAGCACAACTCACAATGGCACCTCTTGGCGGGGAAGGCGGGACAGGCAAGTGCTGAACCTACCCTTCTGTTATACCAGGCTTGCATCAGGGCCAGCTTCTTGCCTAGTGCTTACCCCTGTTGCTGTAGTTGTGCGCATCCATGAAGGACAGGCCCAGCCTCTCGTCCTCCTGCAAGGTGCTCTGATCTGTGAAGCTCCGGTCGATGGCGCTCATCATGTGGGTCTTCTCGTGGCGGTAGTTAATAGTAGCTTTGGTCATGTTGACGGGTTTCCTATAGAAGGGTGACAGAGGGGAAAAGGAAACACACGTCATGTTCAGCCACACTGTTCGTTCCAGACACGGGCTCGGCTCAAAACACCGGGGCTCATTCACAAACAAAAGGAAGATTCTCACACAACTGTTTGCAGAGGTGAGGGTTTTGGATCAGCCACGCACCGACCTCCTGCTCATTCCTCTGGAAGCAGAGAGGCTCAGATCCTCAAAGGCAGGTGGGCTCCTGAATTCCATTGTGAAAGGCAAGGAGCCTACGTCCCTTTGAGGAGCCATGTCTGAGCACTCAGCAGCACCTAATGCAGAGTGATATTGTCAGAAGCACCTAAATGACTTAGGAGCCTAAGTGCAAACTGCAGCCCAGCTCTGCAGTTCTGAAGTCAGCCCACCAACGGCTGCCTTCTCAGAACACTTGAGCCTAACTTTTAAAATCTTGGCACAATGCCTATCGATAAATGGCCACAAAGCACAGCAGCCCTCTCCCACCTCGCCCTGATGCCCACTGGCATGGTTCCCACCTCACTACGGAACCTCTCGAGCAGAACTAATGAGAGTGCCTCTTGCATGCCTCTCTCCAGGAGAGCAGACTGGGACTGGATATCCCCACACAGGGAGCATCGTATTACCACATTCCTTGTCTCCGTGCTTCCATGCAGCGCAGACCCAGCTGCACGACATGCCTGCTTCACGAGCTGAGATCCCATGGCTGTTATTCATGGGAGTGCTCTGGCAGGTGGCAACAGAACTGACAATGCACCTGGGTATGGGCCACATGCGTGCAAAGTGCCAGCAGTGAACATATGGGGAAGGTCCTCCCACAGTCAGGCAGATCCTCCAAAGCTCCTCCAACAGATTCCAAAGCAGTCACTCCTTTTGGCTGCCTTCATGCCAGAGGCCCAGCTGATGCCACCCCTGGGCTGATTTCCACAGATGCTCAAGCATGTTTCCCAACTGTGGTCTCCAGCTTAGCCCTGCAAATCAGGCCTGGTGTGCTGCCAGCTGGGTGGCCAAAACCAGAGGCTCCTAAAACGAGTGGGCACTTTTGAAATCTTGGACCTGAATTGCTAGCGATGTCCACAGTAGCTCTCTCCCTTCCCCTCCCCTCCCCCATGGCAGACTGTGGGAGTGACGACCTAGCATGCTGACCAATATTGTCACATGAAGCCCATTGGTCTGTTGCCAACCATTAGCTCTTGTCTGATTCTTGCAAGCTCTTTGGAGCAGCCCTTTTGTTCTGTGTTTGTACAGCACCTAGCGCAACGGGATCCCAGCCCACGATCAGGACTCCTAAGCTCTATATGGCAATACAAACCCTAAACATCAAAGAATCATTGGAGTGAGAAAAGGAACCGGGCCTCAGAACTCAGGCAGTCTGGGCAAGATTATGCCGTATGGTACGTTTCTCAGGACTTGGGCCTGTGCTAGGAACACCCCAGGAAATAAGGTTTTCATCTCTTCCCTTGGGCGAATGTTCCACAGCTTAATGGGTCCCCCACAGCCTGCAGCCTGCATGTTCCCTTTCTTCATTGCAATTCTCCACGGCTAGTTTCCACCACCCTCTGCATCAGCCCTTCGACCCACCCGATGTCTCCTTGGCCAGCAGTTACAAATGAACAGAGGAAGACTGACATCCCAAGGGGCCAGGCTCAGCCTCCCCCCAGTACTGGCAAAGGCCTAGTTTTTACAAGGCGACTACATTTGCGGTGTCCACCAATGCCCAGAGGAAGGGCAGCACATGCCAGAGTTCCGGATTGCAGTCGTCTCTGAGCAACATGGAGGCATTGCAAGTATCTTCCCAATGCAACTCATCTCCCACTGAACACGCTTCCATGCCCATCCTTCCTCCTGCTGCTGACTCTCCCTGTGCCTCCCACTGCCCCCAGCCTGGCTCCAGGCTCCTTCTGCCGGCCCATTAGCACCCTCCCTCGAGCACAAGAAGCTGCTGGGGAAAGCTGCACCCTCCCTGCTTCTGGGTCCCCATAAAGGTTGGAAGGAAGTACAACATCAGTATTGCATGAAAGCTTCTCCCAGCCCTTGTCCGATACATCCCTGCCCATAATTCTCAATGCTACACTGCTAGAATGATGGTCCCAGCCCTTCCTGATTAGCCCATTGGATTGCCTGTCATGAAACTTATTCCTAGGAAACATGGCCGGCTGGGCACACAGGCCTTCTGAATGGTTCAGGGCAGGCTCAGCCAGTGCTGTGTTAAGCAACATGCCCTATTTCTCTGCAGTTACCCCACAAGGGGAGTTTTTTCCCATCCCACTCATTTGGGGGCACACATTATGTCCCCATGTCCCACGCTGGGACAATCTAGCCTGCAGACTCTGGGGCTAAGGACCCAGGGCACAGTCTAGCTTGACACAGAATAAACATTGGGTGGGAGTTGCCTTCAGAGACTTGGGATGCTAACAAGAGGTAGGGCTCAACTCCAGCTAGGTGAGAAATGGTGTCAGCACTGGGGGAAACGGCTTCATTGCATCTAGACTGCAGGACTCAAAATGGAGGAGCATGTGCTTGGGTTTGCTACGGTTTTTAAGAAATGGGGTTTGAAGAAAAATTAAAATGTGATTCTCCCCTTTTCCTGCCGAGTGATGTAATAGTTGGACAGTCTCCCCCGCTACTGTTTTCATCTTTCTTTTGCCACTGTCATTTTTCCAGTGTGGGGGAAGTCACCGAACAGAAAAGGAAAAAGGCAAATAAAGGAAATGAAATGGCTAATTTAAGCCCTAATCTGCCACCATTTCCATGGAGGCTGAACTTCACTGCCAAGAGCAGCTCCATCGATTTCCATGGGAGCACTCCCAGTGGTAAAATTAAGCAGGTGCTCCAGACTTTGCAAGATCAGGGCCCAAGGAGCCCTGAGGAAGGTTTGGGTTTTGCTGAAAATACAGAACTTGTTTGTAAAAAGATACCGCTTTTTGCTAACATTTCTTGTTTGGAAAAGCCAAGAATTAGTTAAAAAAACAAACATGGGGGGTGGGGGAAGGTTGGAATCCAGCCCCAATGCCAGCTCTAAACCTTGTACCAGGCTGATTTCCATACTAAGCCACAGCAAAACTCCAGATCTGAACCTCCCCAAATCTTTGATCATTCAAAATCCAGATCCATGTTTATATGCTGCAGTCTGGGCTCGCCTCCTTTTCTAGCAAGTGGGAGCTGAGCCTGGCATGCCATTGGCGGGGAGGGAGGTTGTTTCCTGATATTGTAACTGGGTTTTAGGTTTCCTTAGCCTCTGAATCGGTCTGGAAGGATCCCCAGCAATGGCAGCTGGAGGACAATACTGCCAGCTGCAGCTTCCCCTCCCCCCCCCCCCCCGCCCTGCTGGCGGGGGAGCTCCGCCAACAAGACACTTCCTCCAGGGAGGGAGATGCACACAAGGGACACTTGTGACCCCGCATCTCATTGAAGCACAGATTGGGCTCTCCATGGAATTGTAAGACTTGAAATTACCCGAGAGCCAACTTTGGAGGGACACCACCAGAGGCTTTGGCACTAGAGCAGTTACAGCAAAGGAGACTTCCCTTGCAGTGGTTATAATGTAACACCCCCTCCCCCACAGTAATTCCCGTGTAATATGATCACCTCTCCCTCCCCATGAAGCAGTTACAATGGAACATGCTTTTGAGTTGCAGCTACAGGGCAGATAAAGCCACAGCCAAAGCAGAACACATGAGCATCCCGTTTACGTCTGGGCAAACTGCATTGGATTCAGAGCTAAAGTAGGATTTCCACAAGAGCTCAGCACCCATAGTGGAGGCCAGTGTTTCCAAAGAGCCCTGCTCTCCTGTAAGCAGTCAGACTTCCATGTGTGCTCAACGCCCCGTGGCTCTCATTAGGACACGTGTGGGCTGTTTTTGCGTGCTCAGCGCCCAGAGGCAGGAGCAGACTCCAGGACCTAAGGTGTTGCAAAGTTTAGCAGAGATCTTAAACCTTGTGTTGGGGGGAGGGGGGTGCCAATCACTGAAAGAGCCCAGCTACGCTCACACTGCACTGTGTAACTACCATGGCAGTGAAGGGCCCTGGCAGAGAGGGAAAGCTTTGGCAGTGGGGAAGTGGCAGAGACTTTCACTGCTGCCTCACCCGGCAGCATTTCTTTGGGAGGCTCCAGCTGCTGAACAGAAAGTGGCCTGGCTGAGCAGAGCCATATAGACGCTGTACCCTTCAGGCGTGGTGTTATTCTACTCGCCGAACCCACGTTTCCCCATCCAGACGGCCACTTCTAGCCACGCTAGAGGAGCTGGGTGGCATGTACGCGACATACCACCGTGAGCCATGTGCCACGTAGACAGCTCATCAGAGCCGGACCTGGGGTTGATGGGGCCCATGTTCCCACAATGCTGAGCTCTCTTGGAACGGGGACCCTGCATGTTTTCTGTGCCATCTGGAAGCCTGTGAATACTTCAGAAGCATTTTAACAAGCCAAAGAGGCACTTAAAATTTACTTGACATAGAAAGAAACTTGCCGGAGCAGAGAGCGGCAGAGGGAGCGAGAGAGAATGACAATTACTTACGGGTAATAGGAATAGGAATAGTAGTTCCTCCTGGCAAGCGTGCAAACAAAGAGAACAGCAGAAATTGCATAAGCAGCTTTTCTCCAGAGTAATGAAGGGGGAGGCTTGTTTGGAATCTCAGAGGACAAGAGGCCAAAGACTGCTCCCATTCACCATGCAACGGATGGGTGCTGAGGCCGGGGAGGCATGAGAGAGGGAGGGGCACAGAAAGAAAGTGAGTTGCTGGAAGTGAAAGGTAGCACATCTGCATGCTCACAGCTGGCTTGAGGATATGCAAGAAGCAGCTTAGAATACATCAGTCTAGTGAAGACAATAATGCACAGTGACGCCCCCCCTACATACCCTACCCTGCGCAGTGAAAGCAGGCATGTGTGAAGGGTCATGGACATGCTCTTCTCTTTTCCTCCTGGGAACTGGCTTACAACAGGGTAGGGGAATGGTTCTTTTGGAAATGCACTTGCCCCTGGGACAGCCACTTCTCCCCAGCTCCCATCTCAAAAGGACCTGTCAAACTGCATTTTCCTTTTCCTTCCATCTCCTGCAACACAACGTAAGTGTCTCCATACCTATTGTTCTCCAGAAGTCGGGTGCAGGACACACACAGCGCTCTGGTGTACAAAGCAGAGCAGATACACACCCCGGTCAGGGCACACACAGCATAAGTCTGCTTATATAACCTTGTACAAATACTTCTCTCTAGCCATGATGCCTAGTCTCCATCTTCTGCTCCCTCATTTGTCCCCACTAGGAGTGCAGCAACAGGACTCCCTCTCTTTCTGGCCAATATGGAACTCCCTGGGGAGGTCCAAGAAAACACTGGAGAGGTTGTGTGCGCTGTTGGTCTTAGGGGCTACATCTAGATTGCAAGCTTCTTCCGAAAGAGGCTTTTTCGAAAGGTACTTTTGAAAAAGCCTCTTTTGAAAAAGAGCGTCTAGACTACAACCAGTACTTTTGAAAAAGCAAGCCGCTTTTTTTGAAAGAGAGCACCCGGACAGTCTGGATGCTTTCTTTCGAAAAAGCACTGTTTGCATTACATAGCGCCTTTTTTCAAAAGAGCACTTTCAAAAAAAGACATTATTCCTCGTAAAACAAGGTTTTCCGCGGTCGAAAAAACTGCCGCATTCTTTTGATTTACTTTCAAAAGAATGCGGCAGCAGTCTAGACGCAGGGGAAGTTTTTTCGAAAAAACCCTGTAGTCTAGACACACCCAAGAATTAGTATTGTAAAGTCCTGATCCCAGGGAACTGTCTGCCATTCCCAGTGGTGATTAAAGTGCCCCACAAATGGTCTTTCCTGCCACACTCAATCACCATCATATTTTCTACAGACAGGTTAGAGCAGCAAATGGTCAAAGTACTTTTGGCCAAGCCCTGCTCTTAGAAAGGCAGCCCAGGTCAGTTGACAATGACCAAACCGCGGCTTCTATGGCAGTCATCACAGTCTAACTCTAACACAAATGAGTATCACCCACTGCTAAGGCACCCAAATAAATGGCAATTATTAACATAAATGACAATAGGAGGCAATTAAAACCACATTCGATTACAATCAAATGCTGATCACTGGTGATGGAACAGAGATAAAATGTTAGAGAAATCCTAGGCATGGAAAGGAGCCCAGTGCCGAGAGCCCAACAAACCCCAATGATGTGGTATAAAAGGGGTGCATGGGACCCCATTTTTCCCTCGTAGCAATGATGTTTGTGTCCTAAAATCCTCTGGAGATCACCGCTACGGCAGACCAGCCTAACTCCCTCTGGTGAGAGCTGTACAGGAACTGAAAAAATGTAACTTTGAAACAGATTTCCTTCTGAAGCTAAAGGAGAAGCCTGAATTACAAACATTCCCTGTAGAACAGAATCTTGGGGTGGGGGAAGTTTCTCAAATGGGGAGAATCAGAACAGAATTTTTCAGAAAACTCTCAGGATGGCCAGGGAAGCAGGGAGCTGGGCACTCAGAGGTTCAGCAGCCTGGGGAACCAGGCAACCCACCTACCTGCCAGCCAGCCAGCAAGCTGACAAGCCAGTCAGGTAGCTGGGGAGCTAGCCAGCCTGCTGAAAACTCTGACTGATTCAGAATATTTCCGTGGAATCATCATTTCCCTGAGGCACAGCATTCTGCAGGCATTTTTCTGACCAGCTTTAGCATCTAAACAGCTTTGAATTTCAGCCTGTGGCTCGGATCCATCTCTTCCTCAGCAGGGTGATTTTTGGATGTAGAAACACTCCAATTCTCTAGTTCCCCCTGACAAAACCATACAGGCCCCAGGGCAATGGAGCAATGCTCTGCCCTGCTCCGCTTCCCTGATACTTGCTTGGGAAGGAAGTAGCTGGCAAGGGTCAGAGGGAGAGTTTAAAATTCTGCTCACAACTTCCTGCAACTGTTCCCAAGGGCCTCACTCTGATCTCCATTACACTGCCTAAATCCAGAATAACCCCCATGGAAATCAGTGAGATTACTCCACGTTTACACCAGTGTAACTGAGATCTGGCTCTTAAGAGCTGTCTGGACCCTCAGCTGGTCTGAATCAGCATAGCTTCTTTTAAGTCAATAGAGCTCTGTGGATTTACACCAGCTGAGGTTTTGGCCCAGGGTCTTTTCTTGCTGGCTTTTAACATACTGCTATTTCGGGATCCTGGGAGGAGAAGGAGTCTAATTGCTCCCCTTTATTCTCCAGCATGACATGCTTTCTAATGATCCCTCCAGCTAGCTGCGCCTCCGGCCTCTTTCAGTAAAAGGGAGCCAGCCATTCAGAGTACTGCAGCCCAACAAACACTGGGGGAGCAGTAGCTGCCCACAGAACGCTCCCAGCGGTAGGTGTCCTGGAAAGCCCCTGCCTCTTCCCCTGGAGACAGCCTCACCCCACTTGGCTTCCTGAGTAATTCACCCAGCAAATGCCACAGTCAAATCCATGCAGCTGGCATCTATTTCCAAGGCTCAGCTCTTTGGCTGAGTGCACCTCTCAACCAGGGACGTGTCTATCCCTCCAGAATCCTGGGCTTGCTTGCACTGGGATGCAGGTGATGCTGACTTGCTGGTCAGCAGGCTGCAGCATCCTTCCAGGGAGACAATGCAATGCGTGTATCTCCTGGCCTTCCCCTTTCAGCCAGTCCCTCACTACAGCCCTCATCCTGAAGTTACAATGTCCAGAGCTGCTGTGTGGGATCGTGAGGAATGGTAGAGTCACTGCACACTTGGCACGTCCTAACCAGTTCCCTAGTGCAGGCTTTGCAGCAGGAAGTCCAGGACATGCACCCCTGGGAACAGCAGAGGCTGTCAGTTGCCAGGTCAGTGTTGAGTCCTGAATGTTTCAGGCCCAGCACCCTGGGGGCAGACACTCCTTTCAGCACTGATTCAGGTGGAGTGGAAGTGCTGGTAAAATCCACCAAGTGAGGCATTCTGCTTACTGAGAATCACTGCTTCAGCTCAACAGAGAATCACTGGCGGCAGCCTGTGTGGTTCGGTCCAAGCCCTGGAGGCTGGGTCTGCCTCCTAGAAACTTACTTACTTCACTGACTCCCTGGCTCAGACACCATGGAGATCCTTGGCTGAACAGACAGTTTGCCTCCAGCTCCTTCTGGCAAGGGCACATTTCCCCCATTGACGGTCATTCACAAGGAGAGTTCTCAGTTTGTGCGCAGTATTATCCCTCCCTCCTCTCCTTGGTTGGGCACGAGGTTGGACACCATAAGGACATCCTTTGCTGGGCTGTCTCCTGTCAGCATTAACCCATGGCCTGCCCAGGGGGTTTCACTCTGATTTACTGTCCTTGGTTCTCCATAGGCCTCCTAGGGGTACATCTACACAGCAGCATTATTTTGAAATAACACAGTGCGCATCCACACAGTAAGCCATTATTTCAAAATAATGTCGAGCTGGAGGACTTCTTACCCTGGCCCCTGTAACCTTCAATTCACAAGGTGTAAGGGAAGTGGAAGGAGGAGTGCTCTTCCTTCGACTTTCTGCTGTGTAGACAGCACCAAAAGCCGAATTAAGCTATTTCGACTTCAGCTACGCAACTGACGTAGCTGAAGTTGTGTAGCTTAATTTGATTCTTGCCCTGCTGTGTAGAGGGGCCCTACGAGAGTTTCTGCTCCACTGATCACTCTCCCTTGCTGGGCCCAAAATGCATCACATTTTAGTTTTGAAGTGTTTTGCTGTTTTTCTTCTGTCTAGTAAGTGTCCCTCCAGCTCCATGGAGCACAATCATGGTGAAGGTAACAAGTTTAACATCAGCAGCCACTGAATGTGCCTGTTCCCAGCTCTACCTTCCCAGAGCTGGGTCCCAATTAATGGGTTCAGATCCGGCAGCAGGCCTCAGCGACATGCTGCATAAGTGGGGACAGTGGGACGCGAGATCCTGCGACTGCAGCATGGGACAGACCATGCCCATGCCACTGCTGAGACAGGCTGGCTAAAGTGCCAAGTCACCCCACACCTCATGAGGGAGGTCAGAAGCTGGTTTGAAACAGTGTGGCCCAGCTGGGATTCCAGCCTCAGCTCTGCCCGTCATTGCCCCATGCCTCAGTTTCCCCATCCCTGGCTAATACAGCTGTCCTCCTTTGTAGAGCACTTGAGCCCTACAGATGAAGAGTGCTCTGCAAGAGCTAAGGATTGCCGTTGCCCTTTGTGACAAGCTCATTGTCTAGTTGAGAGTGAGCTCAAAAAATCTTTGGGGGGTTGTTTTTGTTTTATTTTTCAGTAAGTTTTGGCATTAATAACAACTCCCCCTGCCCCAAAAAATCTACTAAATGTAAAACTCATCAGATGCCTTGAGAGCCTCCAGCATGGAAATTCACAAGCCACAATTTCTGTGTCTCCACTACAACACCCACAGTGCTGCTGCTGAATAGGGCCATGGCAGGGCAGACCTCACGAAGAGACACCTGAAATCATGGCCCAGGTGCTCACTTCCTGCTCGACAGGAATCACCAGACGGACCAGACCAGGGACTCCAGCATCACACCTTGAAGAGGGCCAGAACTAGCTGCTTCAGAAAAAGGCACAAGAAGCCTTCTCCCTAGTGGGCAATGACACAATAACTGGCCTGTGGAGAAGGTTCTGCCTGATCCGATAGCAAGGTTGGTGTACGGCTTGAAGAAGGAGGGCAAAGGCCCCTCCAGACATTTGCAGGCTGGCTTTTCAACTAAGTCTGAATGTTAATTATTCTTGTCATGTGCAATGGCCTTAACCCCTTATTTGTACTGGTGGCCCAAGGGGCAGCTCCACCCTTGCATTACTGCATTGCGATTCTTTGGGCACCGAGTTCCTGGCTCAGAGGGCTGAATGCTGGCCTGGTCAAAGGGTTTGCAGGACTCTGGGAGCGGGGCCCCAGGCACGGCTGATGGATGGCGAATACTCAGCAGTGCAGGGCCCCAAAGGCATTTGCCTTGCCCTAGGGCTGGGCCTGGCTGAATGTTCCAACCCAGGGAGGAGCGGAGAGCGTTCCCACTAAGCCCAGACAGTGTGTGGGCACTGAGGATACTGACCATGGCTGAGATGAGGGCACGAGCTAACAGTGAACCTCATTGCTCCCCTTGCTTCCCCCTCCTTTGTGAGCCTGTCACTGACGCTCTCCCCTGGCCCAGCTCGCAGGCGGCTGAGGAAACAAACCTGCTGTCAAGCGTGGCTGCAGTGCCAGGCCCAGGCTCACAGGAGAGTTCCCTCCCTTTTATTATCTTTCCTCCCTCGGCTTATCTGCTCGTAAACAGAGATGGAAGCGGGAGATGGGAGCGGCGTGCCAGGATTAAAAACCCACTGGAGTTGAGGCAGGGAGAGGAGGGGGTGCAGAAGACCAAGCCAGGCAAGAAGAGGTCCAGTTCTCGGAGTGATACCAGTGAGAATACCGAGCCCTGGCTGGATACAGCAGCAGGGAGAGAATATCCATGAGACAGGCTGTGAGGGCCCTTTGAATACCGAACAGGGTGAAGCAGAGCCAGATAGCAGACAGGACGCATCCCCTTTGTATCTCCAGCCTGCATCTTCCTCTGGAGCTTGCAGCTGGACGGGGAAAGGAGGGAGACAGAAAAAAGGGAAGGCCTGGCCAAGGAAAGATTGGTTCTGTGGGGCAGGGCAGCTGGTTGCTGCAGTGGTATCTCTGGACCCATGGGCAACATGGCTTTCCAAATGGTCTGGCTTGATCCTGCCAGGGGCTGGGCTGCTGGAGCCAATGTGGGCCAAGCACACTCAGCACCTGCTGGAATTGCACCCTACTCTGCAGTATCGGGCCCATGGCTTTTCAGCCGGTGACTGATCTCTTTGGGGCAGGCAGCCTGGCTTTGTGCCTGTCTGCACAGCACCCGGTCCCCTGGCTCCCTGAGTCAGCGGGCGCTGCGCGTGAAAGCCTCAGCAAGCAGCATGCCAATGCAGGCCAGGGTGGCACACACAAAGCTGGGCACTGCTCAGGCGGGCAGACATGCCCTCCAGAGCAGCAGGGTTCCTGGACGGCTCAGGGTGGAAGCGCAGGAGCAGAGCTGTGGGCTGAGGTGTGGAATAGCAGCAAGAACTGCAGGCCAGGCATTGGAGGAGCTAAGAGGGAGCTCAGGACTGGACCAGCAGGTAGGCAGGCCAGGGGGACGTTGGTCGGCAGAGCTGCAGAGAAGTGGGACCAGCCCTGCTCCATCCTGTCGTGTCACTGCCACGAAGAGGCTGCACAGGGCCTGTGCCCCCATACCCGTCTTTGGTCCCTGTCTGCTCCTGCCCCAATAATGTGATGTCTAGGGGCAGCAGGGCATTATCAGCAAGCGAGCAAAAGGGTGGGGGATAGGGTTACCAGGTAGGTTTAGAAAAAATACCGGACACACTTGATGGGGGGGGGGACCAGCCGGGAGGGGGGCGGGGCTGGCCAGGGGGGGCGGGGGCAGCATGGCTGGCTGCGGGAGATGGGTGGGGGTGGGGCTGGCGGGCAGGGGGTCGGGGACAGCGCGGCTGGTCCAGGGAGGTGGGGGAGGGGTCGGGGGCAGCGCGGCTGGTCCGGGGAGATGGGGGAGGGGTCGGGGGCAGTGTGGCTGGCCAGAGGAGATTGGGAGGAGGAGAACCGGCCAGCGGGAAGCAGGGGTGGCCGGGAGGGGACCGGGGGCAGCGGAGCTGGTCGGGAAGGGTTGGGGGAAGTGGGGGGGGGGCCTGACCCGGGCACGTGCAGATCCTGGGGCGCTGTCAGTCCCGCGCACGGTCTGGAGAAGCGCGAGTGAGTCCGGCTGCGGCTCTACCACATGCTCAGGAGCAGGGACAGGGCTTTTCCTCCTCCCCAAGGCGTCAGACACAACCAGGGCTCCCAGCACCGATCGCGCCGCCTCCCAGCCACTCCCCCGCCCCCGCCAGGCTTCCATCTGGCGCCCAGCCAGAAATCCATTGCGCATGTCCGGTATTTTCTGGATTTTTTTACTGGACAGAGGGCCCAAAAACCGGACTGTCCGGTAGAATACCGGACACCTGGCAACCATAGTGGGGGAGAGGCCTGGCACCCCCTTCCTAGGGCAGTGTGGCTTTCAGGACCTCAGGCTTCCTCAGGAGATTTCACAGGACAGGGGCAGCGATTTCATGTTTTTAATCCAATCAGTTGCATCCAAGCCCCCATCACACTTAATCCAGGGCCAAACCTCAATGCAAATGAGCAGACACAAAATCACCCCCGCTCCGCCTTCCTGTTAACGGAGCTCTGTGCCCCTACATGCTGGGACAGACAGAGAGTGTGAAACAGTGCCAGGGAGAGCCAGGCTCAGCTGTCAGCCCGGGGGCACCTGGCAGAACCACTCCCATGCTGTAGCCCAGAAGTGGGGAACCACTGGCCCGCGGGTCGGATCCCGCCCCTGGCTTACCTTGATCTGGCCCGCGGAGAGGCTTGCAGCTTCTCCCTGCAGCGGGGCAGGCCCTGCAACAAGACTCGGAGCTTCATCACCCACGGGGCTGCAGTGTGAGTGTCCGCTCGCCCTGCTGAGGGGGGAAGCCTCGAGCCTTAGCACTCCCGCCACAGGGCTGCAGCATGAGTGAGCCCCAGCACCCTGAGCTGCGTGAGTGGGGGCCAGGTCACCGAGGGGTGGTTTGCTGTCGGGGGGGAAGGGGGTAAGGTTGCTTCTCAGTCAGGAGCCAGGTCAGTGAGGGTTTTTTTTGTTGTTTTTTGTTTTTTTTTACTTCTCACTTGTGTATGGCCCCTGACTGATTTCTTGTTGGTCAGTGGCCCCTAAGAGTGTCTACACAGCAGGGCTTAACTCAAAATTAGCTACTCAAATTGAGCTACATCAATTGTGTAGCTTATTTCGAAATAGGGGGCGTCAACAGAGCACTTATTTCGAAACAGAGCACTCTTCCTCCGAACTCCCTTACTCCGTACAAGGAGGGTTACAGGAGTCGGAGTAAGAGGTCCTCCAGCTTGACAGTATTTTGACGCTATTTTGAAATAACTGCTGGCTGTGTAGACGTGGACTATTTCGGAATAGTGTTGCAGTGTAGACGTACCTTAAGAGTGACTTAGCCCCTGACTGCTGGTCCCTGGTCACCAAACGCTCCTGCTAGGCTCCTCCGCACCCTGCTGCTGGGAAATGACCGCGCCTGCCTCTGCCATAGCGCAGCAAACTAAGAAAGGCCCAGCCCAGCCGTTCAAAAGACAATGGCCGAGCGAGAGCTCGGAGGCCCGTCCCAGCCTAGCCAACTGAGCCTACTCTGAAGGGACCAGGCTGCTCCCAGCACTACCCCGTCCAAAGCGCCACCCCGGCAGTGGGCACGGCTGAAGGAACAGTAACACACTGGCTTCATTATAAAGTCTGATCATCGCACTGGAGCCAAAGCAGTGACACGCACCCACATGGACTCCACCTGTGGCTGAGTCCTGGTGAGGGCTCAGCTGTTTGCCCATGCAGTGGGGACATGCAGAGCTGAACTGGACTCAGCCCTTGGCTCTGCAACAAGTTCCTTATGTGACCAAATCAAGGGGCTTCGCCACCCCATGCCTCAGTTTCCCCATCTGATAAATGGGGGGAATGGGTTGGTTTATTTTGATTTCAAACAACAGAGAGGCCTGTCCAAGGCTTGAGGTGCCCTAACATAACTATTCACACAGTAAGTACCATTCCAGCCTCTCTTGGCAGCTTTCAAATCAGCAGTTCCCCAGGAACCCTGCCAACCAGTCACTTGCCCCCTTCACTGTCTAGGGAACATATGCTCAGCCTTCTCCAGAGCTCCTAACAGATCTCTGCAGGGGAGCTAATGCCTCATGGTGCTCAGACACTGCATGGATTGGGGGGAAGCAGGCAGGCACCTAAGCAGATAGACAGGTAAAGACCCAAGGGTGTTTTGTTTGGGTCTGGGGTTCTGTTAATTAACTAGCACAGAACCCACCCCCACAGGAACAAGCCCAGCAGAGGTGGAGCTCTTGCTAAAAGCCAAAACTCACTGGAAACCGAGTGGATTCTTTGCAGGGCCGGCTGAGCTGCGGGGAATGTTGCCATGGCATTTGGGGTGACAGCATTCGCCGGTGCGCTCTGGTCATCCTGTCAGAGACACGAAGCCCGTTCTTTGCGAGCCAAGCGCTGCCACGTGCCCATTGCGTAGGCTCAGTGGGGTGTGGGTAAATATCCCTTTGTCCACAGAGCCCTGAAGGACTGCAGAGATAATGGGACTGCTCCCGCCCGGAGGTGCAGAGGTAATGGGACTGCTGAATCTCCACACACTGGCACTGCCGCCTCCCCATCTAGACTCAGGATAGAATCATGCCATAGATCCTTCCCAACACAGGCCAAATGCAGCTCCCCCAGAGCCCACACATGCTGCCCTGAATGGGGACAAGTCACCTCTGCTGGCCCAGGGAGAGGGGAATATGTTCACAACCCAGTCATGGGTTCTGGGCAGCTCCAACCCAGGAGCAGAGCTAATGCCCTTTGTAAGCAGAGAGCTGTGGGATGGAGAGGCACTTGCACGAGGCCAGAGAACAGCAGCGGTGATGTCTGTGACCCTGGCTCTTCCCAAGAGTCGGATGCATTTGGGGATTCAGATCTGAGGGTCCAGCCTGCCCCATGACAGAGCTGAGTCCAAGCCACATAAAATTCAGAGCCTACCCAAACCCCCAGGAGCTTTGGATTCTGTTTAGTTGGAGGCACTGTTAGGTGCTTCCAGACTTTAGCAGATTCTTCTCCGTATCCTTCCCAGCCAGGCAGATCAACTTCCATATTCCTATCCTACAGGTGGGGGAACTGAGGCACTGTGACCTGCCCCAAGGCCATAGTCTGGGGACAGAAGCCAAATCTCTGGCCACCCAGTCCTGCATGTCCATCTCCCTCCCACCCTGAGCTCTGCTCTGGGTTTCTCTCTGCTTATAACAGCTAGCTGCACTAACTGAATGATGACGAGGCAAGGCTGTTCTTATCCAACGCTAAAGGCTGTTCAGGGATTTGTTCCGTGTGGTCTGTGGGGTTTGCCTGACATACTGTATGTCACTCCACTCATGTCTTGGAAACCATGTGCACCCGCTCCAGGGGCATATCCTGGCCAGGGGTAGGAAGGAGAATTCAATCAGGAAAGAAGGGTGCCTGCTGCAGTTACTTCT
This sequence comes from Pelochelys cantorii, assembly GCA_032595735.1. Classification (NCBI taxonomy): domain Eukaryota; kingdom Metazoa; phylum Chordata; order Testudines; family Trionychidae; genus Pelochelys; species Pelochelys cantorii. The sequence continues at coordinate 2,769,246 of CM064350.1, forward strand.
CTAGAGCACCATGTATCAGCCCAAGTGTGCACCTGGCTGCTAGGGCTCATCCCACAAGTCCCCTGCACAGGAGTTCAGCTCTCTCACCAAGTCTCACAGGGTGTCTACAGTGCAGGTACATGGCATGATGGCAACTCGTGTAGACACACTAGCTGAGGTTAATCTAGCTAGCTCGGGTCCCAGAGCAGCCAAGCCACATCAGCATAGGAGTCAGCACGGGTTGTGCAAGCCTGTCTCGAACCCTGGATAACTACTCACGAGGCTGCTGTGGCTTCATGCAAGCAGGACCAGAGCTAGGTAGATTGAAGCTAGCTCGGGCATGTCTCCGGGACCTGCAGTCCTGCCTTGGGAATGTGCCGTAGACATCCCCAGAGGCTCGGTGCAGTCACTTGGTCACACTATGAAGAACAAGGGACAGAGAGTGAGATTTCATGGACTGATTTGCAAAATTCAAAACCAATTTCTGCTTTAAAAAACCTCAAGCCAGCAGCCTCTGAGGAATGATTAAATCTCTGCATCATTGAGTGATAATCTGAGAAACAAATTGAATAGGCATCAGAATGGAACTTTCCACAGGATTGTCTCTTCCTGTGCCTCTTTTCTTAGATTGATACGGAGAGAGCGAGCGAGAGTGTGAGGGAGAGAGAGGGAGAGAGTCGTGCGTGCCTGTAGCTGATTGTTCTTTATTCAGCTCTGCTGCTACTGCACCTGGAATGCTCTGGCTGTTTTTGCCGCCCCCCCCCCCCCGAAAAATGTTGGCAACGTGAAGGCGGTTCTGGGAAGGGCCCAAGAAACGGCCTGGCAGACTAGAGTGAGAAGGGGAATGAGGAATCTCATAGGTTGACTAAGTAGGCACTAGGAGATCACTTAATAACGGGCCCCTGAAGGGCACAAGCCCAAGGAATGAGGGGAAATGGGCAGAGGGTAAACCCAGCAGTAATGAGAGGAAATCGAGCACAGGGTAATTGAGGGAGAACGTCAAGAGACCGTTGGTGAGCTCAGCCCGAGGGCGGGCTAGACACGGAAGAGAAGGGCTGGAAGCATCGCTGTGAGGCTCACAGAAGCCTGGACAAAACCCAGAAGAACACTGAGGGGCATAGAACCAGTCACTGCAAAGGACTCAGCAGGTCCCTCCACCTTGGATTGTTTGGATTCCTTGTGATACAAGTCCTGCCTCCACTGCATTCAGAGCTGTGGCTGCAGCACATGTAGACACACCCGAGCGTGTTCTGATCCAGCTAATCCCAATGCTAGCAGGCGTGGGCTGTGGCAGCATGGGCTATACAAGCCCACCCAGAACCCCGAGATGTACTCGAGCACCTAGCCCCTGCTGCGGAGACTTTGCTGCCGTCGTTGTTGGTGCTAGCTAGATCAAAGCTAGCTTGGGTTCATCTACACGTCACACTTCCCCATTCACAGAGCGTGAGGCTCCATTTAGGAACCGAAAACAGCACTTAGGCCCCAGAGTTGAGAATGGCACGCAGCCGACTCCACGATCTTGTCCTCTGGCTCCTGAACCACTAACTCTATCAACCATGCCCTGCTCGGCGTGTCTGTGTTCTCCAGTTATCGCCTGGCTCTTTCCTACCACCGCGGATCTTGGCCAAGATGTCAGGCTGCAGGAGACTCTGAATGAAGATTATGCCCTGCCCCACCCTGTGCTCTAAGGGGTCACCAGCCAGCTCCAACTGCTCTGCAGAAGATACTGTGGTTGGGTTAATGCCCCTGCATGGGCTCTCACTGAGGGCCTCCTGCCCCTGCTGCCAGAGGAGCCGACACCCTCCGTGAGCTCTGGGGCAAAGTATGGGGGGGCTGGCTCTCAGGAGGGGTGGGGCCTCAGACAGAAGGGGTGGGGCCAGGCATCCCTCCCCATCCTGTGACTCCCCTCCCCACCCCGCTCTCAGAAAGTGCAGCATGGTGCTCCAGCAGCTATTTTAGGGCCTGGGGCTCTGGCCGCTGCCACAATAACAGTGGTGACGGCTGGGCACCCCGACCTCTTTGAATCACCGGGCCCAGAGGCAACTGCCCCCTTTCCTGCCACCTGCTGGCTGCCAAGTCCAGAGCACAAGAGCCTGTTTTCCCCGTCTGCATTAGGGACGCATGAGCCCTGGCAGTGAACTGATGCCCCTGGGGAGGTGACCAAAGGCCCCAGTGCTGTCACTGCATCTCCGTTCACCTCCACACAAGCTCCAGCTGCAGGGCACTTGGCCTCTGGGTGCCTGTCTTCTGCTGAGCATTTGGGCTGCAGGTGGACCCTGGCGCTGGGTGCTGGGAAGCCCCCGGCTCTGGGGAGCTCTTCATGGCTTCGTCCCTGGCTCCAAGGAGCAACTTGGCTCTGAACTGGCTCTTTGCTTTGGCCTTACAGCAGAGGAAGGCTAAAGGACCCCGATGGGGACTGAATGTCCAACATGCCACTGACACACATGCTGAGGCCCCTTCCCCTTCCGTATAATTATTTACAGAGAGCAGGACAAGCACATAAACCCGGCACTCCCTGAGGCCTGGAAAGCGAGCAAACGCCTCCCCTCCCACGGGCTTGAGGGCCCTTCGTGCAGGGACTGTACCTACTGACCCCGCCACAGTCCGGCTCTTGCTTGGAGTGAATGGAGATTCCACCGCTGAAAGGCCCTGCAGGGAGCAGCAGCTGCTCCTTGGCAAGCGGCAGCCAGAGCAGAGTGAAAACACCCTCCCAAGGCCACGTGGAAACCCCAGCACTGGGCGATGCTCCGGAGGATAAAGCGCAGGCCTTTTATTCACCCAGCTGATTTCTTGTCTCACTAAGCAAAGGTCAGGAACTCTGCAGCTGGGAACTACACTGATCTAGCTAAGGCCTTGGGGGAACATGCTAGACGTGACCCCACAGGTCCACACTCTCATACAAGTCAGGCTGCTCTAGGAATCTCTTAGCAAGCCTCCGCAGTGCTGCCTCTTAGCCCTAGGGTGGGGGCATCTGGACTTTTAACTCTTTATGGAACAGATAAATCGCCAAGTGGGAGACCTGACCCAAACATACAGGGCCCCTCCGCCTCCACTGGCTTTTCCCCCGGGGATGGTGGTTTGGGGCTGGGGAAGGCTGCCAGAACTCTAAGCTGCCTCTAGTACCTGCTCACACAGAACACACCAGAGACCACAGAGCCGAGCGCAGTACAAAATCAGGTGATATCCCTGATACAAACTCGGGGCCTTGGCTTCCTCCGCAGCCCTTCCTGCTAGGGATGTTACATTTCGATTAATCGGCTAATCGAATAGTCAATGCAATTTGCATCGACTATTCGTTTAGTCGATAAAGGTGCCTCTGCTTCTGAAGTGCAGCAACAACCCCAGGGCTGTTGCTATACTTCAAAGGCGAAAGTGCTGCGGGAGCATGGGGCCAGCGGGGCTCTCAAGCAGCCTCCGTGTTTCCCGCGGCATTTCAAAGTGGCAGTACTGCATGGAGCCCGGGACTCTCCCCGGCCCAGGCTGCATGCAGCATTTCAAAGTGGCAGCACCACGTGGAGCCCAGGCTCCATGTGGCTCTGCCACTTTGAAGCATTCCCTCCTCTTCCCCCTCATCTTGCTGCCTCTTCTGATAGAGGGGGAGGGAAGCAACCTCACGGGTTCATGCGGTTTCTGTACCATGCAGGGGGGGCCATCGGGAATCAGCCCTGAGGCTGCGGAACTCCAGGGACCTACATTAGTCTCTGCTACCATCACCAGCTACCTGCCATTGGCCCACCCAGCCCATTCCCATAAGCCTCTGCTGCTCCTGCAGCCCTGCCCAGCCTCCCAGGGAAGCAGGGATTTGGCACTGGGAGCAGATCCCACCGCTTGGGGAAGGCAGGATAAGGGCCACCCTGAAGGTGGGGGAGGAGGGGTGGATCCTGGAGTGGCTCAGGGGAGAGGGCATTTGCCTGCAGAGCACAGGTGGGTGGCTCAAATTCCGCCCCACCCCTACCCTGGAGCAGGCTCTGAGCCCTTGAATCCCAGCCCTCATGGGCCCAATTTGCTCAGGAAAGACCCAGACTGGGTAGCAGGGGGCTGCAGGCCAGGAGTAAGTGAATGGACAGATGTGGGGGGCTGGAGCAAGAGGCAGGCCAGAACAGAGGTACCCCAGCTGGCTGCAACAGGACAGGCCTGCAAGAGGAAGGGGCTGCGGCTCAGGACTGAGGGGCCGGGGGAGAGCAGAAAGGGGTGAGCAGAGAAAGCTTGTGCAGCCATAGGGCGTGGTTTGGCTAAGTGTTAACCCCCCTAGCAGAGCCGTGCTGGGAGGATTGGAGGGCCCTGGAGCCAGGGAGCTGCCAGCCGGGAGATGAGGAGACAGACAGAATCCTTACCCCTTCCGAATGACGACAATGATCGCTCCAAGGAGGATAATCAAGACAACCAGCCCCCCGGCACAAATGCCCAGGATCAGGCCCATCTCCTCCGAGTGCTGCGACACCTCCAGGGGACGCTTGCTCTCTTTGCAGGCAGCTGGAGGGGGAAAGCAGAGGAGGCAATCAGCTCCAGACCCCTTTCTAGAGCCGGTTTGGCAGGGCCCACCCTCACCCCCGCCTCCAGAGCCTCTGGGGAAGCTGCACAGCCAGACAAGCCAGCAAGTGAAATTCAATCCTCCCCAGCAGAGCAAGCTCCCACCTTCATTCCACCACATGGCACACACACATACACAACACAGGCCAAAACACCACCAGTGCACAGACAGCATGTGCAGAGGTACACAACGTGCCCCTCCCACACACACAGCCCAAAGATCCCCCTGCCCATACACAACACAACCTCACACACAGCCCAAAGGTCCCCCTGCACGCACACGTACACAACACAACCTCACACACACACACCAAAACACATGCCAAAACTCCCTCCATGCGTATTTTTTACAGATGTGTGCACACAGACATACAAAAGCCCCTTCACATCCATATAACATGCACACACAAAATCTCCCTCACATTCGCACAGGTAACAGCACTTAGCTACACACACACGGCTTTGGAGCTGGGGTGGACTGAGCACCCGTTGTACCCACTACAGGAGCAGGACTCTGGCCACTGTCCTGCGCAAGGCTGCCCCATGACACGGCACGGCGGGTGCGCAATGCCCCCATCCACTCCCACGATAAACAAGGCTGTTTCCTGCTCTGCTCCACACAGCCAAAGCCGTAACCCCAACAAGCGATCCAACAGCTGATTCCTGCTCCTCCTCCTCACCCCGCTCGCCAGCCAGCCCATCCCCATCCCCTTTGCCGCCAACGTGCAGCTGGTGGGCGGGTTTGGCAAAATGTTCTCTCTCTCCAGTGGACCAAGCCCAGAGCCAGAGTGGAGCAGCTTTGCCCCTTGGGCAGTGTGGACCCCTGGGGATTGGGATTGTTCCCGGTCCCAGGCGGGGTGCACACGAAAGCCCTTTGGTGAAAGGTCCCTGGCATGCAGCTTCAAGAGCTGAGTTCTGCTAATGCTCACGTGCCCATCTCTGGAGTTTGCTCTGGGGGTGTCTGGCTGAACAAGCTCCTGCACTTGGACAGTACTGGGAAGCAAACCCACATGGCAGAAGCTCTGGCACTGAAATCCCAGGGAGCACTGTAGCGCTGCCTAAAATAGAGCCATTAAATGCTGGGTGGCCTGGCTGTGTGAGCAGATGGAGGGGACAGACCGGTGATTAGGCACTGGCTGGGCAAATGAGCTGGCCGGATGGACAACGCGGATGGATTTGCTGTCTGGGTTGGGCAGATGAGCTGACTGGCTGGATGAATAAGTCGGAGCTGGGCTGGACAGACTGCTCGGCCAATTGCTGCATGAACAGGTCAGGTGGCAGGCTCGGCAGACAGCTGGGGTGACTTGGCTGGATGGGCCTGGGGGGACGGGCTGGCAGGATGAATGTGTTGGGGGGACCAGGCTGGATGGACAGATCGGGAGACCAGGCTTGATGGATGGGCCTGGGCAGTAGGGCTGGATGGATGGGTCGGGCGGGGGTGAGGCGGGCGGGCTGGATAGACGGGTCGGGGGGGGTTGGGCTGAACAGCTGAGACTGTGGGCCAGGCCAGATAGATGGGTCAGTAAGCCAGGCTGGATAGACAGGTCAGGGGCCGGGCTGGATGGACAAACAGGGGCTCTGCTAGATGGATGGGGTTGGGCAGCAGGGCTGGATAGCTGGGCTTCGCGGGTCAGGCTGGATGGACGGGTCGGGAGGCCAGGCTGGACAAATGGGCTAAGGAGCCGGGCTGGACGAATGCGTCAGGGGGCCCATCCTGGACAGATAATCGGGGAGGGGGGGGAGGTGGGAGGAGCAGGCTGGGTGGATGGGGCTGGGCAGCAGGAGTGGAGAGTTGGGCTGAGAGACTGGACTGGCCGAATGGGCTGAGGGGCCAGGCAGGATGGACAGGACTGGGGGGCCGAGTTGAGGGGCCGGGAGGGATGGACAGGACTGGGGTGCTGGGCTGAGGGGCCCCGGGCGGGATGGACAGGACTGGGTGGCCAGGCGGGATGGACAGGACTGGGGGGCCAGGCTGAGGGGCAGGGTGGAATGGACAGGACTGGGGGGCCGAGTTGAGGGGCCAGGTGGGATGGACAGGACTGGGGGGCCGGGCTGAGGGGCCCCGGGCGGGATGGACAGGACTGGGGTGCCGGGCTGAGGGGCCCCGGGTGGTATGGACAGGACTGGGTGGCCAGGCGGGATGGACAGGACTGGGTGGCCGGGCTGAGGGGCCAGGTGGGATGGACAGGACTGGGTGGCCGGGCAGGATGGACAGGACTGGGGGGCTGAGTTGAGGGGCTGGGCAGGATGGAGAGGACTGGGGGGCCGGGCTGAGGGGCCAGGAGGGATGGACGAGCCTGGGGGGCTGGGCTGAGGGGCCCCAGGTGGGATGGACAGGACTGGGGTGCCGGGCTGAGGGGCCCTGGGTGGGATGGACAGGACTGGGTGGCCGGGTGGGATGGACAGGACTGGGGGGCCGGGCTGAGGGGCCGGGTGGGATGGACAGAACTGGGTGGCTGGGCGGGATGGAGAGGACTGGGGGGCCAGGCTGAGGGGCCAGGCGGGATGGACAGGACTGGGTGGCCGGGCGGGATGGACAGGACTGGGGGGCCGGGCTGAGGGGCCGGGTGGGATGGACAGAACTGGGTGGCTGGGCGGGATGGACAGGACTGGGGGGGCCGAGTTGAGGGGCCAGGTGGGATGGACAGGACTGGGGGGCCGGGCTGAGGGGCTGGGCGGGATGGACAGAACTGGGGGACCGAGTTGAGGGGCCGGGCAGAATGGACAGGAATGGGGGGCCGAGTTGAGGGGCTGGGCGGGATGGACAGAACTGGGGGGCCGTGCTGAGGGGCCGGGCGGAATGGACAGGATTGAGGGGCCGAGTTGAGGGGCTGGGTGGGATGGACAGGACTGGGGGGCCGAGTTGAGGGACTGGGCAGAATGGACAGGACTGGGGGGCCGGGCTGAGGGGCTGGGCGGAATGGACAGGACTGGGGGGGCCGAGTTGAGGGGCTGGGCGGGATGGACAGGACTGGGGGATCGAGTTGAGGGGCCGGGTGGAATGGACAGGACTGAGGGGCCGAGTTGAGGGGCTGGGTGGGATGGACAGGACTGAGGGGCCGAGTTGAGGGGCTGGGTGGGATGGACAGGACTGGGGGGGCCGAGTTGAGGGGCCAGGTGGGATGGACAGGACTGGGGGGCCGGGCTGAGGGGCTGGGCGGGATGGACAGAACTGGGGGACCGAGTTGAGGGGCCGGGCAGAATGGACAGGAATGGGGGGCCGAGTTGAGGGGCTGGGCGGGATGGACAGAACTGGGGGGCCGTGCTGAGGGGCCGGGCGGAATGGACAGGATTGAGGGGCCGAGTTGAGGGGCTGGGTGGGATGGACAGGACTGGGGGGCCGAGTTGAGGGACTGGGCAGAATGGACAGGACTGGGGGGCCGGGCTGAGGGGCTGGGCGGAATGGACAGGACTGGGGGGGCCGAGTTGAGGGGCTGGGCGGGATGGACAGGACTGGGGGATCGAGTTGAGGGGCCGGGTGGAATGGACAGGACTGAGGGGCCGAGTTGAGGGGCTGGGTGGGATGGACAGGACTGAGGGGCCGAGTTGAGGGGCTGGGTGGGATGGACAGGACTGGGGGGCCGGGCTGAGGGGCCGGGTGGAATGGACAGGACTGGGGGGCCGGGCTGAGGGGCCGGGTGGAATGGACAGGCCTGGGGGGCCGGGCTGAGGGGCCGGGTGGAATGGACAGGACTGGGGGGCCGAGTTGAGGGGCTGGGTGGGATGGACAGGACTGAGGGGCCGGGCAGGATGAACAGGACTGGGTGGCCGGGCGGGATGGACAGGACTGGGGGGCCGGGCTGAGGGGCCGGGTGGGATGGACAGGACTGGGGGGCCGGGCTGAGGGGCTGGGCGGAATGGACAGGACTGGGTGGCCAGGCGGGATGGACAGGACTGGGGGGCCGGGCGGAATGGACAGGACTGGGGGGCTGGGCTGAGGGGCCGGGTGGGATGGACAGGACTGGGGGGGCGGCTGACGGGCTGGGCGGGATGGACAGGACTGAGGGGCTGGGCGGGATGGACAGGACTGGGGGGGGCGGCTGAGGGGCTGGGCGGAATGGAAAGGACTGAGGGGCTGGGCGGGATGGACAGGACTGGGGGGCCGGGCTGAGGGGCCAGGTGGAATGGAAAGGACTGAGGGGCCGGGCGGGATGGAGAGGACTGGGGGGTCCGGGCTGAGGGGCCGGGCGGGATGGACAGGACTGGGTGGCCGGGCGGGATGGACAGGACTGGGTGGCCGGGCTGAGGGGCCGGGTGGAATGGAAAGGACTGAGGGGCCGGGTGGGATGGACAGGACTGGGGGGCCGGGCTGAGGGGCCGGGTGGAATGGAAAGGACTGAGGGGCCGGGCGGGATGGAGAGGACTGGGTGGCCGGGCGGGATGGACAGGACTGGGTGGCCGGGCGGGATGGACAGGACTGAGGGGCCGGGCGGGATGGACAGGACTGGGGGGCCGGGCTGAGGGGCCGGGTGGGATGGACAGGACTGGGTGGCCGGGCGGGATGGACAGGACTGGGGGGCGGCTGAGGGGCCGGGTGGGATGGACAGGACTGGGGGGCCGGGCTGAGGGGCCGGGTGGGATGGACAGGACTGGGGGGCCGGGCTGAGGGGCCGGGTGGGATGGACAGGACTGGGTGGCCGGGCGGGATGGACAGGACTGGGGGGGCGGCTGAGGGGCCGGGTGGGATGGACAGGACTGGGGGGCCGGGCTGAGGGGCCGGGTGGGATGGACAGGACTGGGGGGCCGGGCGGGATGGACAGGACTGGGGGGGGGCGGCTGAGGGGCTGGGCGGAATGGACAGGACTGGGGGGCCGGGCGGGATGGACAGGACTGGGGGGGGGCGGCTGAGGGGCTGGGCGGAATGGACAGGACTGGGGGGCCGGGCTGAGGGGCCGGGTGGGATGGACAGGACTGGGGGGGGGCGGCTGAGGGGCTGGGCGGAATGGACAGGACTGGGGGGCCGGGCTGAGGGGCCGGGTGGGATGGACAGGACTGGGGAGGGGGCGGCTGAGGGGCTGGGCGGAATGGACAGGACTGGGGGGCCGGGCTGTACGAATGGGCTGAACGAGCTGCTAAGGTGGCTGAGTCAGATGGAGGGATGGGTTGAGGGATCAGACGTCCCACCAATTGAACCAAATGTTTGCAGAGGATTTTGCTGCAGCATTTGCCACCTTCCCATCCCCCGCAACCCTGGCATGGAGCCCCACCCCCTGCACCCCATTGGCAGCTTCCGTCACTGCCTCTCCTGGGGGGCTGGGGGTGTGAGTTCCCCGACGCGTCGCCCGCTGGCAGGGCCCCACGGTGCTGTGCTTCTGTCCCTCGCTCCAGCCCCTCCCCCCTTGCTGGCGTGGTTTCAAAGGACACTGACAAAGTCAGCAGGCCACAGACTGGCCCTGCAGGATCCCGGGCAGAGCCAGTTACACGCCCATGGGGACTGCCGGCCTGGCGTGAGGTGCTGAAGCTCAGGGCAATGAAGCCTTGGCCAGCGCAGCTCCCTGCGCAGGGTGCCCGCCCACGCTTGCACCAACAAGCCGTGGGGGGACGTGAATGTGGAGAGAGGGGGCAGCCCCGCACCATGAGCCCAGGGCACCGCAGTAAACTCCAGACAGCTGCTCCCGCTCAGACAGCTCCCCAGGCAGCGCTCGCCTCCAGGCACCTCTTCCGGCTGAATCCACCGGGCACTTCGCCTGCCGTGCACATAACGGGGGTTTGCTTCGGACTGGCATGGCTGCATTTTGGCTGCTTTCCTGTGGCGCCCGCCCGCACAAGCACAGCGATGAGGGCAAGGAGGGTTGTTACTAAACCACTACGGAGCAGCCAGCCAAAGTGCAGGCAGGAGAATAACGCTGCGCCCGGAAATGGATCTAAGCAGCCTGAAAATCGAGTCTCCCTGGGAATGGTACGAGAGCCTGGGAACGGTACTAGAGCCTGCTGCTCACCATATGCAAACACAGGTCTATGGCACAGCACGGGCGTGCGGGGTGTCAACACAGAGCCTAAGAACCCAGCCCGGGCATGGCTGAACCCCACTCCTGGGCACTGATACTGTAGCCATCTCAGTTCTACCAACTGCCAGGATCCATGCCCATGCAGCACACCCTTCTCTGAGCCCAGAGCTGCCCTCCCCTGTGCCAGGCACCCCTCTCTGAGCCCGGGGTGCCAGTAACGCCCCTCTCTGAGCCCGGAGCTGCCCTCCCCTGTCTCAGCCAGTAACGCCCCTCTCTGAGCCCAGAGCTGCCCTCCCCTGTCTCAGCCAGTAACGCCCCTCTCTGAGCCCAGAGCTGCCCTCCCCTGTCCCAGCCAGTAACGCCCCTCTCTGAGCCCGGAGCTGCCCTCCCCTGTCCCAGCCAGTAACGCCCCTCTCTGAGCCCAGAGCTGCCCTTCCCTGTCCCAGCCAGTAACGCCCCTCTCTGAGCCCGGAGCTGCCCTCCCCTGTCCCAGCCAGTAACGCCCCTCTCTGAGCCCGGAGCTGCCCTTCCCTGTCCCAGCCAGTAACGCCCCTCTCTGAGCCCGGAGCTGCCCTTCCCTGTCTCAGCCAGTAACACCCGTTCCTGAGCCCAGAGCTGCCCTTCCCTGTTTCAGCCAGTAACGCCCCTCTCTGAGCCCAGAGCTGCCCTCCCCTGTCCCAGCCAGTAACGCCCCTCTCTGAGCCCGGAGCTGCCCTTCCCTGTCTCAGCCAGTAACACCCGTTCCTGAGCCCAGAGCTGCACCAAGTGCTCATACCTCCTTTCAGAGGCAGCATCAGTGACAAGCAGAGCTGGCAGTGCAGCGGCAGAGAAACCCAAGTGGGCATGTTTTGTACCCAGTGCCCGCGCCCCTTGCTTTTATTCAGCAGAACACACAGGGACCCTTTGCCTTCCTAAAGAGCATCTGGCTCAACCTTTCTCTCACTCCATACCCGCCCAGCCCCCCCATTCCTGCTCCAATCCCCACGTCTTCTCAATGCATCACATCTCCCTTGCTGCCATGGCCAACTCAGGCCCATTCCTCCCCTGGGCCAAGCCCACACATCCAGCCAAGGGCTAACTCTCTAGTCGAGCTTAGCTCAGCCCCGCATCATTCCACACCAAGCTATAAATCCCCCAGGTCCTTTTTTAATATGCTGCACTAGCCGCACGCAGATGTATGGCCATTTTTCATTTCCCATTGAGCCAGGAGTTTAGCTTATATTTTATTACACATTTTTCCCCTTCCTTGAATCCAATAGGGAGCAAAATATATTAGTCGAGCACGAGGAATTTTATTAAATACACGAGGCCCCAAAGTTCAATCCTCCTGACAGACCAAAGCATTAAGTTATTTGTTGAAATTCCAAAAGCAAAGGAGCGAAGCTGAAATATTCCTCCAATCAATTTCACTCACAGAAGTGGCCCCCATCTCTGCCAGCAACACAATTACCCTGGTTAATATCACCCCTGGACTATATAAATGCCAAACTTGTCCAGGGTTTATACCAGCCAAGATCAACTGCAATATCCACAGCTCCAAAGCAATGCTGACAAGTCAGAAGACCTAAAATCTGACATCTGATTTTTTCCCTTAGTTTTTTCCTCCCACAAGCCCCACAGCTCACTCGTTAGATGATTTCTATTCCAAAACAAAAGATTTAATTTGCTGGTTCAGAGGTGAAGCTTGGTCTTCAGATGAGGGCACTGGCGTGGGACCCAGAAGACCTGCCACAAGCTCACCTTAGGCAAATCACATAAGCCCTCGGTGCCTTGGCTCCCTGCCTGTGAAAAGGGGTAATATACTTCCCTGCTGCCCCAGCTGATCTGCTCAGAATAGATGCTCTTCACAGGGGTTTTCCAGCCAGCCCAATGGGTTCTGATCTTGAGTGGGGCCTCCAAGCGCTACCATAATAATAATTGTATTTAACACTGCCAGAGGCAAGAGCAACCCAGTGAAAATAAACAAACCTTCCTTCCACATTAGCAACTCTACAATAATACACCAGCATGCAAATTCCAGGTGACTAACCCTATGCTACTAGTCAAGTGTAATCACCACGTGGCAGGTTTGAACCTGGAATCTCAGAAGCATAATGCAGGAGCTTCCGCAGCTTGAGCTATAAAGCCAGCTGACTCACAGCTTAGGCTGTAGAGCTCCCTTGTTCTTATCTTTTGCAGTAAATGGTCTAAGTGCCACTGCATGGGACAGTGACCCACACTAAGTGTGTGGGTTACACAAGCATCTATGGTAATAAATCAGAAATGCACAACCTAGCCTGCATGAGCAACTGTGCAACAAACCAGTATACACAACCCAGCCTGCAATCACAAACTACCAAACTCCACCCAGGCCTCAGAGGCAACCCTACAATAACAAGGCAGGGCAGGTAGTCCCAATCTGGGTGCAGAAAAGCCAGTCTGCTGAGCACAAGTGAGCGGGAGAAACCATGGGAGTCTTACCTTTGCGGGCGATGCGAATGCAGTTCAGCCTGGTCTCCTGCCGAGAGAGAAAAGATTGGGAGGCTCAGAATCCCGCAGGGACAGGAAAATGAGTTCATCCTCAGTTGCTTTGCTTTTCTTGGGGAAGCTAGGACAAAACCTGGCCCATCAGCTTGCTGGGCCTTTTTCCAGTGAAGCATTGGGCATGCACCAGTCACATTCTGCTGGCTGATGTGCCTGGCACACTCTGTACCAGTGCCAATAGGTGTCCCTGATATGCCAAGATGCTGGGTGTTTAACTGTCAATCCATCAGCCTCCCTCACATTATTCGCTCTCAGAGGCCAAGTGCAGGGAACACAACAAACCCCCATCCCTGGGAGCTAGGCTGGACAAAGCACTAGAGCCCTGCACTGGGACCCAGGATGGGTTAGATGAGTGGGTCTCACAAGGACTAATCTGCTTCTGATTTTCGTGGTCCATCCTCTGGACTTCTGACCATCATTTGGTGAGAAATGGGATGATCCAATGGTGATGTTGCCTAGGCTCTGAAATCAAGAGGGCACAGAAGAACAGACAAGTGCCAGCCTTTACTGGGGTTCTTACAAATGGGATGGTGGACATTTTCTGTTGGTGGAAAAATGGGTTTTCAACTAATCAAAATGTTATGTAATAAAGTGTCCACTTCCTGTGGAAAACTTCACATTTTGAGTTGTAGTTCAATTGCCTCATGCCCATTCCAGTCCATGGGCAGTGTTTCACAGCTGGACCACATCCCCCGCAATGCACCGTGGCCAGGGACTTCCACGTGGACAGCCTCATCTATGGGGTATATGGGAGATGTAGGCTGACCAGGACACCTGGCCTATAGAGGAGAATGGAAGCATGAGGCACCTGAACTACAACTCCCATGAGGCATGGAGGTGGCCTTTCCAAATGAAAATATTTCGGTTTACTGCTGAAATATTTCATTTTTTTAACCAAAATTGTTTCAATTTAAATTTATGCAGAAAGATCTAAATTTTTCATGGGGTAAAAAACCATTTTTTAACCATCTGTACTTTACAGCTGCAGAGCGGTGTCCCTAGTCCCACTGCAACCTCCATTCACAATCAGTCTCAGACACTGTGACCAGACTATCAGATTAGATTATGGAGATGCTGTAATCCTTCCTCCTTCCTCCACTGAGCCCTGTCATGACTTTTCTCTGAGCTTGCTCCAAATTGCCCTGCAGATGAACTCCGTGCTGATAAATTGCACTGGGCTGGCAGCTCAGGAGCACAGCTTCACAGATGTCGGTGGAGTCACATTGGCTTTACCCATAGAGCATGGACAGCATGGGCACTGGAAGGCAAGAGTCCCACACGCTGTCCTATCAATGTCCCACAGCACAGACAGGGAGGACCAGCTTCTGCGGATGTGAGAGCAGTTCAGACCGCGTGGCCCCCCTGGTATGGTGGCCAAGAAGAATCCCAGCTGGGATGCAGGATTTGCATGATGTCCGACAGCAATGGTCCCCAACGTGGTGCCCGCAGGCACCATGGCACCCGCTGGGGCATTTATGTGTGCCCACCGAACAATCTGGGCTGGCCCTGCCCCTGGACATGCAGTGCGTGAGCGGTCCCACCCCCGGCCACCCGGCAGCCCCAAAAGGTTGGGGACCACTGTCCTACAGCAGCAAGATCAAGTCCACCATCTCCTTGCAGAGGGGTGGTGAGAGGGTGATGCCATCGGTCCCTAGCGAGGGGGACTCAGTGAACCAGACTCTGCCTGTCTCAGCGCTAACGACCATCCAACAGGGGATGAAGGAACCCTCAGGAGCAGGGATTCGCACAGCCAGCAGTTTTCCCATGAGCAGAGCCAGCACTTCCTTGGAGAGACTCTGTCATGGCTCCTACTGGTGCCTGCGAGTTCCCACTCCCTGCAGGTCGGTTGGGAATTGCGAGGACGAGGCCTCCCTAGAGAGCTCCAGTCACTCCTGCTGGCTTCTTGAAGGAAATTAGCCAAGAAGGGGAACAGACCCTCCAGTTAGTCAGATCTTATTTGCTTCTGCAATGAAGCATGGCCAAGCTTACGGCTCTTACAGATCAGCTCAGAACAACCGGCCAGAGAAGCCTCGGTGGCTACAAGCAAGAGATTCTGAGGCCTGGCTGGAGAGATCATCTTCTTTGCAGCTGTCAGGAACTACCACCAGAGCAACTACCAGGAACTACCACCTTTAAGGGCAGCCATTTTGAATTCTGTTGTTCTCCGTGGCACACCGGTGTGCCACAGAACACAGTTTAAGAAACACTGCTATAGAGAGACGGCGTGGGGATTGCTGAAACAACCGGGATCTGACTGCTTCAGAGACTGAAATCCAACCAATCAGCCCTTTGGATGTTTGTTCTGTCTGGAATTGTGTGTGTATGTGCGTGTGTGTGAACACAATACCTGGGAGCACAAAGACCCGCACTGGGAGTGCCACACGTTTATTTGGACTTTGCAAACTCTCCCCAAACATATGAACAACAGCTGCGAATCAGTATACCCAACTAAAATGCCTCTTGCAATAAGGAGGTAACAGGACACAGGCAGAGGATGCAGCTGCTGACACCCTTAGAAAACCTGGATTGGGAGGTCTCCCTTTCCCCACACATCGCCCCATCCAAGCAGGGGCACCAGCATTCATGGCAGTTCCCACTCAGCACCATCCTGCCCCAGTCCCAGCCCGGACACAGCCAGGCAGCTACTCACCCCTTTGAGGTTGCTCGTGGCCTGGAAGTAGATGAGATATGCTTTCTTGGGCTCCAGCGGGGGGTTCCAATACCCGCCATACGTCTGGTTGTCCCCCACGGTGAAGGGCTTGGCTTCAGGGAGGCTGCTGGGAGGCAGCTCGCCCCCAAAATAGTGCACGGAGCCCCGGGCCACAGCATCGTCGAAGGTCAGCGGCACCGGGAAGCAGTCCTGCCCTCCCAGCTCCCGCCTCATCTTCTTGGGCCTGTCTTCCTCCACGATGACTTGGTAAGTGCTGGGCACATCAGGCAGAGAGATAAGAAAGGCGCAAGCCCGAGAGGCGTTTGTCTCTCCTGTCTCGGGGCAGTCTGGGGACCATGCTCTCGGCCCCTGCATCTTCACGGGTGGTGGGAGAAAGGCAGCCTGGGGAATGCACCCCGGGACATGCTCACCTGGTAACCCCAGACTGGGGCCAAGCTGGCCAGCTGCGGGATGTGGGTGCTAGTGGGTACAAGGAGCTAGTTCTGTGTCCCTGGCTGAGGAGGCAGCAACACAATCACTGATGTTTTTGTACCGTACTAAAGAAGAGACTTATTGGATGTATTGAAAATTAATGTTAATTTATGTGAACTAGCTGTGGCCAGAGGGTGCCTGGCCACACTGACCCGCCCTTCAAAGCTAAGCCTGAGGACCTGCCCTACTCCCTTGTGACTGCTTGGCAGCATTTGCCTGAAAGCTCCCCACTGTCCTGTTGGCAGGGGCTCATCCTGCTGGCAACGGGCTAAGTGGGCTCTGTTGATTCCCTGAGGCAGGAGACTTGCTACCTCATCTGGACGTAGGTAGGTGAGTGGAGCTTGCTGAGGAAGAGAGAGGATCAAGGGGGTGGGCTGAGCAGACCTGAGGGAGAAGCTCTAGGAACAGGATTATGCTGATCTGTCTGTTCTCTTCCTCACTCTGCTAATAAAACCAAGATTATAAGTCCTAGGAAGAAGGTGAATTTGGCGTTCACTCGTGTGGAGATCATGCTTTAGAACAGCCTGGAAAAGGTGCTTGCTTGCACCACTCTCCCAAAAAGCCATACTCCCACGTGACAAGCCCAGGGGAGGAATCTTTTCTACTTGAGAAAAACGTCTTGTGTGCAGAACAACCTCCCAGCCGGCTAAGTGCCTGTAAATCAGGCTCTCTGCCCTACAGGAAGGCATGCACTCTGGATATAATTAAAGGTGCCATCTCGGATGATGTTTATTGCATTCTACGTCCCTGTACAACTCAGCGCAGATCACTAGTAGCAGCATATCAAGATGAGCTCTTGAGCGACTGCAATCTTCACGGGCTGATCTCCTGCACTTGGCACATATAGTCCCCAGATCGATTAAAGCCTATTTGGATCGGGTGCTCTGAGGGCCCAACAAGGCCCCTATCTTGGTTGGGGCCTCCAGGACTATTGGAATATAAATAATGACATTACTGAATATCTCATTAAGGAGCAGCTGTTGTTGCATGGGGGGAAAAAGTTCAAACATTCTGCCTGCAAATTATCCATGTGTTGAACTATTTTCCCTCTCCCTCTCCCTTTTCCCCCTTTTAATTACAAATATGATATAATGAGGATAACACAGCATTTTTCCCACAGCTTGCCTCTATGGAATGTGATTAGCATCATGCTGGTTTTTCAGATGGAGAAACTGAGGCACAGAGAGGGGAAATGTCACATGGAATCACGGAGCTGGGGGGAGTGAGAACAGATCTAGGTCTGCTGCTTAGAAGCTTCATACACTTGTTGTGCATTCCCAAATCGGTGGGCAGCTCAGGACTTTGTGCTCACTTGGGAATCGTAGAGGTTCCCACATTCCCAGGTAGGGATGTAAGGTACGAGTCAACACTTATCGGCTAGTCCACTAGTCGCTTCCCCACCACTTGCTGCCTCTATCAGAGAGACGCAGCAAGCGGGGTGGGGAGAGGTTGGGGGAGCAGGAGCTGGGGGGGAGCTGGCTTAAAAGGCGATTCCCCCAGCAGCATCTCCATGGGGGGCAGGGGAGGTAGAGGCACAGTGAGAACGGCGTGAGCAGGGACTGGAGCAGTCTCCACTCGCGCCGGTTCTGCTGCGATTCTGCTTTTGAAATGTACAAGAGCCCCAGCTCCAGGGTGCTTGAACATTTCAAAGGCTCAGGTGCCAGAGGGAGCTCAGGGCCAGCGGGAGTCCCCTGCTGGTCCCACACTCCCTGCGAGGCTACGCTTCTGAACTGTAGCCAGCAGGGCTCTTGCTACAGTTAAAAGGCGGAGGCGCCCTTATCGACTCATCAAATGGTTGATGGAAATCCCATCGACTATTCGATTAGTGAATTCATCTAAATTGAACATCCCTGTTCCCAGGCCAGAAGGGCTCTGGATGATCATCTTGTCTGACCTCCTGCGGAACAGCGGCCAGAGAACTCCCCAGAACAATTCCAAGAGCAGAGCTGTGAGACAGCAAGGCACCAACCCAGCCTCAGTGGAACCGGCGCCTCCGGGAAATAAGCATCACAAAGGGATTTGCCAGCCAGGATACTGCTCCCTGCTTCCTTCCCTGCACTGGTGCTGGGCGGGCGCAGGCACCCCGAGCCCCACCTACACAGCTCACCGAGGACAAGCGAGCCCAGCCCCTAGCGGGGAGTCCTGACTCACTCAAGTAGCCCCACTGGCTCAGCACGACAGTTTGTGCAGTTCAGTGTGAATGTGTGTTGCAGTCTCGCCCAGGTGGGCTATGACGGATGGTGAGCGCCCACGGGCAGGCAGCATCCAACAAGACAGGAGCGATCCCTGGACTGCGTCCAGCACCCAGCAATGGGGCAGCAGAGCCCAAGGTGGCCGCTCCTCTCCCAGCACCCCCACGCTGGCCCAGAGGAGCAGCTGTGAAGAGATGCTGGGGCAACCTAAAGCCCCGTTTTCAGAGCAAAGCGCCGGAGGGATCACAGCTAGCACGAGAAGGATCCAAACCCTGAGGGGGCTCCCCCAAGCCAAACCTTTGGGAGGTCCCCCCTGCAACTGCAAACCATGAGTACCAGCCGTCTCCAGTGCGAGGGGGCTGAATCGGGCAGAGGGCTGAGCTAAGAATGGCAAACAAGCGAGCTCCGGAGGCAGCCTCTCGGCCCGAGGCAGGTATCACGGGACAGCACGCCTCTCTTAATGCACCCTCCGTGTCCAGGTGACACCTGTTTACACGCAACCAGGTGCTGAACACATTGCTAGTAGCTCCCAGACTCCTGCGCCGCCTGCTAATACAGGGGGCGCAAAGTGGTTTGGATCACGGGGCTGTGAGTCCCAGGCAGAAGAAAAGGCTAGCAGTTGCCACCAGGTTTTACAGGGACTCACTATAAAAGAAACAGGAAGCTAGAGAGAGAAGAGAGATTGCTTTGCTTCAGGGCTCGCGGGGAAGCTGTGCCTTCGCTCAGGGCCTGGGCCTGGGGCATGCATACAACAGAAAGTCATCTGGGCGGACCCTACCTTATGGGGGCCCCTCTGCCCTGCGCCGGCCTCAGCAACACCGTGATAGTGCTCTCCGACTCGCTCAGCGGCGATGGCATGTCCCCGTAGTCGAAGCTGGGAGCTGCAATGGAACAAAGCCGGGTGACTATTTGTGCGCACACATGCAGGGAGGGACCCCCAAAGGGCGCCAGCCCAAGCTCTGACAGTCCCAGGCTCTCTGCAATGGCCGGTTTGGCACCGGGTATTTGTCAGCAAATCTGTGATTTTATCAAGAGGCCCATGACAGCTGATGCATTTCTCAAATCCCCATCTCTTGGCATCAGGGGGTGATGAGATAATTGCAGTTTCCAATTAAAAAAAATGAAAGTGTCTCACCCTCCGGGCTGTGGAGCAGAGCTGAAAAATGTGACCCCCTTGGCCCAGCAACCAGCAGGCAATAAAGAACTCAGTATTATTACTGGTTAAAATCTCATGATTTGTAAAGCAATTGCTTGGTTTTGGAGACCTGAGCAGCGTTCCCTCTGAGCAGAGCTCCTGGGCGGCCACCCAGGAGAGATTCAAGTGCTGCCCCGCTGATCTGCAGAGCACCCACAGCACCCACAGCCGGCAGCATGTGTTTCGACAAGTGGTGCCCATCCACACATGCCTCAGTAAACAGAACAAAATGTATTCTGCACATGGAAGAAAAAATTAGAGGAAATATTGGATCCAACTCAAGATTTCGGAACACTTTGGGCTGGCAATGCTGTTAAATGCATTAGGCGTAATGCGGGCGTGACCAAGTTGAGGAAATTGGGCCTGATGAAGACATGGGTGGGCGCTGATGGAAAGATGTTCAGGAAGTGGTGCTGGTGACCCCACGGAAGGGGATGTTTTCCCAACTCATCCGGTATCAGACAATCTGCCAGCTCGGTACTTAGCAGCAGGCTGTTGTGAACGTTTGTGTTCATGGAAATCCCATAGTGCTTTGCACAACTTAGGGCATTAACCAGAGTGTCCTAGCAAAATTCCAGCTCCACCAGTGATGTTCTGCCTCCCTTATTTCTCCCTCGCATCATATTCCTCTTTGCTTCCTGGCCTCAACTGCCGTGCTGCTGAGAGCTATTAATACAGCGGCCTGGCTCCAGCCCAAAGGTGGCAGCATTTTGGAGCTGAAGGGCAGGGTTAAGAACTCAGTGTGAGGTACGTCGGGCTCCTTGGGATGCGAGGCACTGCGCAGATGGGTGGCAGCACAGTGTGGAGTGGACATGCATCCAAGCAGGTTTTGCATTTCCCAGTGACTTCCTCTAGCTGACAGAGCCCTGCCCCTTCCCACCACCCTGGCCTCTCACTGTTTGCAGCCCAGGGAACCAGGTGACACTGGATTTAAATTGCTGCGCCCCTGCTAGGAAACATCTCAGCCCATTCAGAGCTGTTTAATGACCCCTCCCCCCACCCCCGACATTAGCCAGCAGCCCCAAGTACTGTATGGCTTGCTAACCCCATTAATCCCAGAGAGCCTGGCTATTGCATTGCTGCAAGCTCCCTCCAGCAAATGGGGTCATCACTGTGGGATCATCCAGAAGATACAAGTGTGTTTCTGCCCCAGCCTCCCTCAGCAGAGCTGGCTAAAGCTGGTGCAGATCCTAACACACTCTCAGAAGATGCCTGGTTACCCAAAGTCTCTGGATTCAAATGGCTGGGCTGTGGGGAAGCTGTGTACAAGTCCTTATCACCTCAGCCCCGCAGTGGGGGCACAAACCCACCCTCGCTGGCCTGTATCTGCGCCTCCAGGGTAGGGAAACCGTGCGCGTGCTAAGCGCAGGGGACATAAGGTGTCAGCGCTGACCCGGACGACTGCGCCATGGAGGGCAGCACCGCTCTCATGCGTGCCTCAGGGGAGGCAGAGACCGGCGCCTGGACGGTTGGAAGCACTTAGCCAGGCCAGCCCCTTTGGCACAGGTGGAATTCAGCCCAGAAACTCGAGGCTAAGCTTTTCTCAGGTAGCCGATGTGCTGACGTCTCAGAGGCGCTGGGCCTGGGGTCTGTTTGAGACAAGTGGTTCCTAGAGCCTGTGCCCCTGGAGGTTTTCCAGGAACACAGAACAGGAGGGGCAGCAAGACCCAAGGGACCCAGTACACAAAGGCCTGTGGGGCAGAGGAGCAGCAATTACCCAGTACCAGTCTCCAGGGCCTTTCAGAGAAGGGAGGAGCTAGCCCCAAGGAGGGGCTGCCCACCCACTCTCACATTCACTGGGAACAAGAGCTGCTGAGGGATGTGACAGAACAGCCTGGCCATGGTCCCCTGGCAGGAGCCATTAGCCATCAAGGTGAGCACAGTTTCCAGGCCATCCATCCTCCCCGGCTGGAACGCTAGACAGGCAGCTACATGGGATCCAGCCACCAAACGGAGAGATCTCTGCAAACAAGTGCCGAGAAAACCCTCACGCCACCCCACGCCAGGTGGACACAGCAGGGCACCGGGCGTGCTGTTGTAACTGCCACCAGGCAGATTTGCACCTGGAACTGCTAGAGCTAAGTGTTGGAGCCTCTACAGCTTGAACTATAAAGCCAGCTGGCTCTCAGCTTAGGCTGTAGAGCTCCCTTGTTCTTATCTCTGGCTGTAAGTGGTCTAAGTGCCCCTACATGGGACAATGAACTGCACCAGGTGTGTGGGTTACACTGTGTGCGCCACTACTGAAAAATAGTAACTTTGGGAACAACTTGTTGTGGCTGTTTCTTGTGCCCCTCAGCATGTAAAGCCGGGAGCTTTGGTCACCCTGGCTGGAATTTTCAGCTAGCTCCCACGGTCGGGATGGGGTGTAAGAGTTTGGCAGCCAGAGGTTTGGAAGAGCGCCGCGGGTTGGTGCTGGTCTGACAATCGGGCCCTATGGAACTTCCAGGCGGGACAGTGCGACTGTGCGGGGGCGAGAACTAAGGCACAGGGGAGACACCACCTACAGCTTGTGAGGGGTAAATATGTCCCCACACTAACGTCTCTCCCTGCCGCTCCCAACGCCCATGCCAGAGGCCTCACACGCCTGGCCAGCAGTGCAGGACTAACACTCTTGCACTGAAAGTCTGCCTAGAAACACTGTTGCTGGACTGAACCTGGCCTGACCCGGGCCCCCTGCCAGGACAGCAAAAGGGATTCCACATCTGAGGGACGGCCGAGGAGGAAATGTCTTTCAGGCCACCGGTTTTATTGTCCTCAGGCTGTCCACCAGCTGGTGAATCAAAGAACTCGCAGGATTTATGCCCCTTTTCCTCAGGGACTGACATTTTATTTCTCCCAAGTTTAACTGCGGCTACAGCCTGTGCCCTTTCCCTTGCCGTCGGGCGCCTGTAGGATTCTCCCGCCTGCCTGCGGGTCTCGCTCCCCCGCCCCTTGCCTGGGAGGGGCAGGTCCCTCTAGTCCCTTCTGCTGGAGATTTCCCAGCCTGGGAAGCAAGGAACTTCCTTGCACTCAGCCTGCCCTTGACCAAATCCCAGCAGGCCTGGTCCTTAGTCGTCTTCTACATGCCACCCTGGCACTCCCTTCACCCTGAGGCCCCTGCCCCTTAAAGGGCCAGTTCCCCACGTTAACCTTTGATGCTGTTGAGGGGGTGGAATCGGGGCCGGAGGCCTGGTGGGGTGGGGTAGGTGGGGATGTGGTCACAGGCACGTGGCACAATTCTCTCTCACCCACCTCTCCCGCTCATCGCAGGACCTTCACCTCCCCCAGCAGGGCCAGTCTCCCCCGATCTCTCCCTCCTCCCCAAAAGACAGTCCTCGGCCGGCGAAGCTGCTTGAATACTGAGCAGTGCACCGCCTGACAAGATGCACCCCCCAGCACTGACAGGGTAGCATCTCTCTCCCACCTCAGACCCTGGTGCTGAGCCCGAGTGGGGGGAGACAGCACTCCACTCCTGCCTCTGCAACCCACCTGGCTACAGGGCCCCAGCAGGGCCACTCCAGGGAGGGAGGAAACATGTTCCACTAGCCCCCAGCTCCGGGCACAAGGCAGCTCATGGCCTGCAGTGCAACTGAATTATCCAGCAGGGCTCGAGAACGCAAGCCCACTGGCTTCCACTTGAGTTCTGACGGCAGGGTGGGCGGGGACAGGGGAGGGCATCTTCGGAGCATGAAGAATCCATTTCAAGGGAAGGCGGATTTAACTGTGCAAGCCCAGCAGGAGACGGAGGAGCAGAGTGGCCCTGATGGTGCCTTGTCAGTCTCCATCCAGGGCTGACATCAGCCTGTCCCCGAGCAGCCTTAGCTGGGACGTCTCTCTCCTGCCTCCTGGAAGGGCCGCACAGATCCCCTACGGAGCGACTATTCGCACAGCGGGGAGCTGCCAGCGCCCAGGGGAAGGGGGCTCATCGAGGAGCTGGAGACAGCCAGGAGGGGATGAGCAGAATGGGAGATGGGGGCATTTCCCTTATGGCAGAAGGTCGCTGGTTCAAATCCCAGCCAGCAGGGCCCTGGCCACTGGCTGAGAAGGGGGTGCGTGAGTGCAGCGAGGCAGAGGGCTCCCTACAGCTCTCAGTGGAGAGCTCGTCACAGCACTGACTGGCCAGGCTTGCTGGGAGTCCAAGCAGAGAGGCTGATGACTCCGTAAGCTGGAGACTGAATTCCCTTCTCTCCCTGCGGCTGAACCCTTCAGTTCAGGGTGGAGGCAGGATGACCGGGGCAATTGGGCATTGCTGCACTTGGCTGGGGAAATCAGGCTCCCATCTTTCCCCAGCACGGAGGGCCGTGTTTCACAAACAGGGCTAGCGGCCATGGGCCCCTAAGCCCTGGTGTCCACTGGCCAGTTTGCGCATTGCAGCGTGGAAGTAGAACTAGCGATATATAAACAGAACCTGCCTCGCCACCATTGGCATTAAGGGGGCTTTACTGCTGTCTGCTGGGCTGAGCCCCTAGAGCAGTGAGAAATCCGATGCCATGTAAGGAAAACACTAAATCAGCAGCTGTTCTAGGAAGTGGGAAAAGGTCCATGGCACCAGGCTGTCACCCCTGTCCCTAGGGCGAGGCTGTGTCGTGCCCACAGCCAGCTGGAGGTTAGGGTTCACGTGCCATAGGAGATACAGACACAGACCGGCCTGACCCCCTCATTCTTCCCGGCCCAAAGCCAGAGGGCCGGTGTCTCGTTAGCCTACCGGAGATGTTGGTGGTGATCTCGGTCAGCGCTGTCTGGCCAAAGCCCTTGCCGGTGCGCGCTCGCACGGAGAACAGGTAGGTGGTGCCCGGGTGAAGGTTGGAAAAGACGTGGTAGGTCTCGTTGCGGAGCTTGGAGACAGTGCGCCGGGGGCCAGGCACATTGACAGCTGGGTCCGAAGACTCGATGCTCTGGTAGCTGATCTAGGAGAATACGACCAACCGTGAGGCAGCTGCCTGGCTGCTGCCGTGCAATAAGCGAGTGCAGCGGGGAGATAAATGGCTGCAGGGAGCGGATTAATCCGGGGAGAGGCAAGCAGGTCACTGGGGGGGGGTGTGTGAAGCGGGTGTTTCTCTAGTACCACGAGCGGAGCACCCCTCCATGTAACAAGACAAGGGGAGCCGTGGGGCTGCTCTGGGGTTTTAAATACAGGAAGTGGCCTCACTGATCTGTCTCTACACATGAGCTTGGAGTTGAATTTGAACTTGAGAAAGCGACCAGCTGGCACCTCTAGACAGATCCAAGGGTGTGAATGAAAGCTGGTGGTACCCTCTGCGCCACCCCAAGACCCTACATACAGCCCTGCCCACACCCCTCACTCTGCCCTGCAGCCCCCTGACACGCCAGCTCTGGGCCCCCAGCCTTACCCACTCCAACCTCATTATTCCAGCCTGGGGAGAAAAGCCTGCTGGGAACCACGGTCAGCTCTCACCCAGGGGAGTGGTTTTCAGCATCACACCTGAGAGCCGATTTGTACCCCAGAGGCGAGTGCCCTAACCCTCTGGGCCACGAAGCCTGCTGGGAGCCATCCTTTGGTACCTGGCTTGTCTGTTTGCAGCTCAGCGTCCCGTGCAGGGCTTTGGCGTGAAAAGCCGTTGCAAATGAGGGCCGGGGCACTCAAAGGGAACCCGTCAGGAGACAGAGACCCCATTGTCAAGGGGATACAAGGCAGGCTGGTTCCTGGGCTCCAAACGAAGGGCAGGAAGGTAGAAATCACAGTGAGCCCTTAATCCCCCGATAGAAAACAGCAGCTCCAGACTGAAACGCTGAGCCTCCCCCATTCCCCACACACCGTGGTCAGGCAGCAGCAGCGAGGGGACTGGTGATAGGCATCAGCTTTTCATTTGTCTGGCTCCCTGCTCTAATAATTTCCTTGATGCTGGAGCGGCTGGTACGAAGGTTGAAAAGCAGAGAGAGAGATAAGAGGGAGTCTTGCCTGGCTGCCTTTGGGAGACCTAGTGGGGCCCTCACGCTAGTGTCCCCATTCGAGAAACACGTGACATTTTCTCTCTGCCCTGCACTGGGCAGAAAGAGATGCACAAAGAATGGAACAAACTCTGCCAACCACTCCCACTGTCCTAATGTGCAGGAGCAGGCCAGACAGGTCTACCACATGTCCTAGCGCCCAGTGAATCACAGAATCATAGAACCATAGAGCTGGAAGAGACCTCAGAAGGCCATCAAGTCCAGCCCCCTGCCCAAGGCAGGACCAATCCCAAGTAAGTCAACCCAGCCAGGGCTTTGTCAAGCTGAGACTTAAAAATCTCTAGGGATGGAGACTCCACTACTTCCCTAGGTAACCCATTCCAGTGCTTCACCACTCTCCTAGTGAAATAGTTTTTCCTAATATCCAACCTGGACCTCTCCCATCGCAACTTGAGCCCATTGCTCCTTGTTTGCCATCCGTCACTACTGTGAACAGCCTTTCTCCAGCCTCTTTGGAACCTCCCTTAAGGAAGCTGAAGGCTGCTATCAAATCCCCCCTCACTCTTTTCTTCTGCAAATTAAATAGACCCAACTCCCTCAGCCTCTCCTCTTAGAACGTGTCCATGTCTCCAACACCCCTGGCCCAATTTCTTCTCACTTAGTGCTGACAGTGTCATAGAACCTACCTCATACTGGGTGATCAGCCCGTTGGCCTCCACTGGCTCCTCCCACTTCAGGAAGATCATGTCCTCCAAGGGGGTGAAGGTGAGTGACTCTGAGGCAATGCCGCCAGGGACTAGTGAACAAAGAGAAGAACAAAGGGACGATGAAATTCTGCAGGGGGATGGCAAGTCTGCACTGGACACTCGGCTTCGCTGAACATGCTGCTGGTCAAAGAGGAGATAAAAGCAAACAAGAACGTTGTACACCCCCCAGTGCTTTACGCCCCCCAATGCTATACACCTCCCAGTGCTGTATGCCCCCAGTGCTGTATGCCCCCCAATGCTATACACCCCCCAGTGCTGTATGCCCCCAGTGCTATACGCCCCCAATGCTGTACACCCCCAGTGCTGTATGCCCCCAATGCTGTACGCCCCCTGATGCTGTACACCCCCAGTGCTGTACGCCCCCAATGCTGTATGCCCCCCAGTGCTGTACACCCCCAGTGCTGTACGCCCCCCGATGCTGTACGCCCCCAGTGCTGTACGCCCCCTGATGCTGTACACCCCCAGTGCTGTACGCCCCCAATGCTGTACGCCCCCCAGTGCTGTACACCCCCAGTGCTGTATGCCCCCAATGCTGTACGCCCCCCGATGCTGTACACCCCCAGTGCTGTACGCCCCCCAGTGCTGTACACCCCCAATGCTGTACACCCCCAATGCTGTACACCCCCAGTGCTGTATGTCCCCAGTGCTGGATGCCCCCAGTGCTGTACACCCCCAGTGCTGTACGTCCCCAGTGCTGTACACCCCCAGTGCTGTACGCCCCCAGTGCTGTTCGCCCCAACACTACCTGCCTTTGGCCAAAGTCGGGGGCATGGATCAAGCCCAGGAGATTCAGCATCCAGCCTCCCAGGCCTTACGCAGATCTTAGCACTGCTCCGGGCCAGTGCAGCCGCCGGGGGGGGGGGGGGGGAGAGGGGGGGTGTTCCCAGGAAGGGCCAGACCGTCTGCCGGCGAAAGGCAGCAAAGCTCCAATGAAGCTGCCCCCCATTACCCCGGCTGAGGGTCTGGCCCACGGCTAGAAGGCCTGGCAGCGACCCCAGCAGGCAGGCAGGGCTCCCTCAACAGCCTCTGGAAACCAGGGGCTGCACAGAGCTGCTGCGAGGACTCTGCTCTCCCCCCTTGTCCCACTGCGCTTAGTGAAAGCGCCGCCTGTGCTGACAGGAGAGCTGCTCCCGTCGCCATAGAGACCCCAGCTCCAGAGGTGGGGGCCATGGAGACCGCAGAAGCCCTCCCGCTCGCACAGTGCGGCCTGGGGCAGGATGACAATGTGCCTCAGGGGCGTGGCTGCAGTTAGCCCAACAGCAGCTTGTAATGTAGACGGGTTCTGATCCAAAGCTCACTCATGAACCTTTCACTTGACAGATGCTGGAGCAGGCCCCACCTCAGTTCAGTCACATGCACCACTAAGCTGGGCTAAAGAAATAACTAATAGGAGGGGAGGCTCATTCGGCTGACCAATTCACTCTAGTGCCCTCGCCCAGCAGGGTGCAACACTCGCATTGAGAGGAGCCTGACAGAGAAACCTGCAGCGCTGCAGGATCTCACCAATCCTAGAGGACAGAGCTGGGAACATGGGGTCAGGACTCTTGGCTTCTGTACCCAGCTTTGCAACTGAGCTGCTGTGTGACCTTGGGCAAGTCATTTAACATCCTTGTGCCTCCATTTGACCATCAGTAAAATGGAAATAACTGTTCCACCTTGCAGGGCACGCACAGTTAATGCGTATTTAGAAAGAGCTCCAGATCCTTGAATAACTGTTTTGGTAGGCCCTACAAAATCCTTGAGTAGCCACAGGATGGCACACTCCCTAAGGATGGGTCTGGAATCAGAGAAACAAAGCAGCTGCCATTTTTTCATCCTTACAAAGCACAGGGCAGATTCCTGGGCACATCCATGAGCACTCAGATACTCCCCGTGCTGCTCTTGGATCGGAGGCAGTAAATCTCACCCCCAGCGTAAGGCAGTAAGTCAGACTCCAGAGCAGTACCTGGTGGAATTCCACAGCCCAGGGAACAATACCATTCCCTGCAAGTCTCTGGGGAATGCAGCAGAATTCCTCATAAACTATCCCTCAGACAAACCCCGTGCTGTGGAACCTGTTGCTATGCCTGCTCATTTCTCTTTTATAGGGCAGCTTAATTGCATTCTGTGGAGCACAGTCATTCCGCTCCTTAATCATAGGAAAAGTAAAACAGTCAGAGAGAGGCAGCCAGGGCTGGATACCCAGCAGAGCACCTGTGAGCAGTGCACTAAGGGAATGAGGGTCTTGCAGTGCTTGGAGTGTGGGGTCACCCAAACCGCTTGGGTCTGCAGAACTCAGAAACGGGCGTCTGGGAGGGAAAGTACAGGAGTGAACTACCAGCTGCACTTTGCAAAGGACTAGCTTGTAGCACAGCAGCAGCTATCCAAGCTGGGGTTCTGCCATGCCAGGTGCTGCACACGCATGGAATAAGGGCCCCTACCTGCTACAAAGAGCTTGTGATTTAAATAGAGAAAGGGTGGCAGGGGAAACAGAGGCACAGGGAGAAACCTGCCCAAGGTTACGCAGCAAGGTCAGGAATAGAACCAAGGTCTCTTGAGGCCAGTCAAGTGCGCTACCTACTAGACCATGCTGCCTCACCCCAGAGAGTAAGTGTAAAGTCTGGGGACGGAGCACGTTCTCCTTTCATTAATAGCTGTTCACCCCCTAAGTGGGACAATGCCAGAGCCTAGACCCTAGGGTCAATTCACTCTGCCTCATCATCCAATGGTCACTGCTAACTGCCAGCGTGTGCCTAGAGGTGCCAGGTAGCAGCACGGCCTCCCATCCTAGGCAGGGGTGAATGGGCGCTGGGCAGTGCTGTGTGCCAGGTGCCGAGCTTCCAGCACTGACCCTTCTCAAGCAGCCTGGGGTCATCTCCTTCTAGCTCCCCTCCAGCCCCTGGCGCTGTCTCCTGGGACAGGGGCACGGCTGATCTCCGCGAACATTGCTCAGTGGTGAAGCTCAGGGTTAACCTGCTCCTCAGCTCTTATTATTTTGTCCATTTGCTTCCGTTCCCCGTCATGCCCCTTCTCCTTCCTCCCCAGCCAACACGCTTGTACATGGCAGCATTTCTACGCCTGATCCATCCTGTCCTGCACGGCCCCTTCTGCCCACATGCCTGCACCAGGCCAGTGTCAGGCCAGCACCTGTCGCCAGCAGGCACAGCTGGCAGTGGCGCACAGCAATGGGTGATGCCAGGTGTGCTCACCCAGCGGGACAATCAGGAAAAGGCATTTTGAAAATTCACATGGTTTTAAAATGCAGCAGGGGACGGGGGAGAGCTTCCAGGCTCCTAATACTGCCAGTGGAGTTCACAGTTGTGACCACAGCAACCAGTGTCGGCCAGACAGGTAACGCTGAGCCTGCACTCATTGCCCTCAGTGCATGCAACTTTGCTAGGGGAGACGGCTTTGCTAGGTTGGCGAAGCAGGGAGCTTACAAGCAGAGGGAGGCAAATTTTAGTATAGACACATGCACAACTAGGTCACAGCAAGCAGCTTTGTAGTGTAAACCACCCTAAAACTGATGTCCACTCTGGAGTGTGTAAAATGTAAACCCTTGGGAGATGTACATAAACCAACCTAAGCACCAGGATAGATCCTAGGAGCTCAATAGAAGAATCAGTTATATACTGGGACTGAACCTATGGACGCTGGATCCACTATGTGGCCAAGCTAAAGGGGCAGTCAACAAGCTGAAAGGTGGTACATAAAACACTAGTCACTCGAGAAGGACAGAGGCCCACTGTGCCAGCAGGGGTTACATGTGTATTCTTCACTCTCCCAAGCCTGGAGATTGTGCTCCACCAGTACGATTAAAGCCTTGCGTGAGATCTGATCTGCAAACATTTTGGCAGTTTCAGCATGCCACCGCCATGCCCTCTAATTAGCCATAAGAATAATAATCACCACCACAAACAACAACTGAAGACACTGAGATCAATAGTGGCTCATTTAGCATGGGTTTCTTTTTTCCCTTCCCAACCTAAGGTGCTTATTAAGGAGGACAGAACATGCAATTGCTTTGCCGAGATCACAATTCATGAGCAATATCATCTGCTGCAGGCTTTAATGCTTGAAAAATGCACCCTCTAATTTGAGACAGAGGGACCAATTATACCCACTTACAAAAAAAATTACACATCGCTCACAGGGACGGAGCTGCCGACACAACAGCAGAGATGAAAAGCCCCAAAACTTTATTAATGGCTATTAGCTGGCCCCTATTTGAAAATAGGCTTTTTGGTCATGGTCTCCACTAACACCACAGCTAGCTGTTCGGTAAGCTCTATGGTTTGGGTTCACAGGGCCTTGAGCCATAGAAACTTCACGCTCTGGAGTTCCACATTGAGTTCAAACTGCCAGGAAGAGAAAGATCTCACTCAAAAGCCTTGAGCATTTCCTAGTTCTGCACTGAATGGGCGTTTTCAGAGTTTCAATGCAAAGCTGTCGCTCTGCCAAGAATCACTGGAAACTCAGCTCAGGACACTTTCCATGCTTGCGCCAGAGATTCGGCTTCCTAACAAAACCTCCTGCGTTTCCTGTGCTTTTGGGTCTAGCTACAGATAATTAGTTTTGATGCATTTGCTCCTCTTCTGCCTGGGTGTGGATCCAGATTTCCTCAACTCTACCCGTAACTTGGTATCACTCGCCTAGTTCTCATCCTTAACTCTTTCCCAAGTGGTCTGGTTGCGTGGGGACTCGATAACCAAGGTGAATTGACAAATTCCTATTGGACATGGAGGTCACACGGAATTGATTTTGGTGCCTGATTGGAGAAAGTGGACTCAGGCTAGGTCTACACTACAGACTTTTTGCGCAAAAACAGCCGTTTTTCCACAAAAACTCACGGAGTGTCCACACCTCAAGCGTGTTTTTGTGCAAGTAAAACGAAAGAACAGAGGGGTTTTCTGGTGCAGGTATTCCTCCTTCTACGTGGAATAACTCCTTTTTGTGCAAGAGCTCTTGCGCAAAAAGGTGCGTGTGGATGGGGAACAGGGTTTTTTTGCGCAAAAAGAGGCTATCGAAAAAAGCACAGGTGCCCTGGTGGCCATTCTGTGCATAGCAATCAGAGTTTCCTTTTGAGAGAGCGTCCAGGCAGCGTGGACACTCTCTTGCAGAAAAATGCAACGCTTTTCCGATGTGCTTTTGCAGCGTGGGTGTGCTCTTGCATAAGAAGTTTTTGCGGAAGATCTCTTCTGCAAAAAGCTTCTTGCGCAAGAAGCCTGTAGTGTAGACATAGCCTTGGAGTCAGGGTCTCAGCATGAATACTCAGTCCCTGATTCAAAGGGGATTTGAACATGTGCCTAGTGGTAAGCCCTGAATAACTACACGGAAAGTCAGTAGGACTCTTCGGCACATGCTTAAAACCATGCTGAATTTTCAGATCACAGTCAAAATTAGTTTTTCACAAACATTGATCGTGCTCATGAATGTTTCTAACAGTGAATGTATTTGACGGGATACACGTCCCTCCCTCCCTCCCTCAGGGAGTGGCTGCGGGCGGGAATTTAGTTCTTCATTCAAACAAACGGCCATGGACAATTTTCTAGCAGCATTTTTGCTCAGACCTAATTCCATGGCCCTGGGAGAAGGATCAGCTCGTGTGCTGTTCCCGCCGTGCAAATACACGATTTACACTTGATTTACAAGTTAATTGAATCAGCAGCGCCATGTCATACACGTGTACACAAGCCACTTATTAAATTCATGGAGCATTAGGGAAACCTTTGGGGCAGAGAGAGGTTTTTTTTCTCTCTTGGAAACAAATGCACAGAATTCATCTGCAAATTGAAACCATGCTCAGCACTATGCAAATGTTCCATTTAATTACAAGTGTTTGGAATGCACCTGACGTTTCGCTGCAAAGGACATTGGAGCACAGTCTTCCAGGGCAGATCCCCCTGCTGCTGGGAGAGAGATCCCTTCTTGGCAGCAGCCAGGGACTGCAAAACAAGTTACTTTCCTATAGCACCTCTCATCTGAAGATCTCAAGTGGCTCCAGTCACCAATTAAGTCTCAAAACCCCTGCAGAGGCTGTTCTGATACCATGGGCAGGGGAGCAACACATGCTGAAGTTTATTCTTTGTACTGCGATACATAGATAGATAGATAGATAGATAGTGAGGCTATGTCTAGACTACGGGGTTTTTGCAGGATACCGGAAGTATTCCCTATCGCTTCCAAGGAATGCATTTGCTCTTCCGCTTTTTTTCATGGAAGAGCAAACACGCTCTTTCGGGAAGCCCTGTATACCTTGTTTCACGAGGCATAAGGGCTCTGCCGAAAGAGGAGGCTTTCCTGCCCAAGGAAAAAACTACACAAATTGCAGAGCACAATTTGTGTAGCTTTTTCTGATAAAGCCCCATAGTCTAGATCTAGCCAGAGAGGAAGTGTATCGGGAGGAAGAGAGAGAGAAGGGGGAGGGAGGATGTATGTGGAGAGAGAGAGAGAGAGAGAAAGAGAGAGGGGTGGGTATATGGGGATAGATCAGTGGTCACCAACCAGTAGATTGGAATCTACTGGTAGATCTTGGAGCCTCTGACAGGTGATCCTGACTGGTTTGTCCAGGAAGCTCTCAAGTGCTGGCACTTCAGTTGCCCCTCCCCCCAGTGTCATGCTGCTCCTGCCCTCTGCCTTGGAGTTGCCCCCCTGGAGTCTCCTGCTTGCTGTGCAGGGTGTGGGAGGGAGAAGAGGGGGTGCTGATGTCAGGGTGTCCCTCCTCCCCCCCACTTCTGTACCCCATCTCCACACAGAGAGAAGGGGATGGAGGAGGGAGCTTGGCAATGCAAATCTCTGTCACTCTCACAAACACACAGGCTGCATCTAGACTGGCAAGTTTTTCTGCAAAAGCAGTTGCTTTTGCGGAAAAACTTGCCAGATGTCTACACTGGCCGCTTGAATTTGCTCAAGAACACTGACGATCTAATGTATGATCGTCAGTGTTCTTGCGCAAATACAATGACGCTCCCATTCGGGCAAAAGCCCTCTTGTGCAAATGCTTTTGCGCAAGAGGGCCGGTGTAGACAATGTGGTATTGTTTTGCGCAAAAAAGCCCCGATGGCTAAAATGGCGATCGGGGCTTTCTTGTGCAAAACCGCGTCTAGATTGGCATGGACGCTTTTCCGCAAAAAGTGCTTTTGTGCAAAAGCGTCCGTGCCAATCTAGATGCTCTTTTCCGCAAATGCTTTTAATGGAAAAACTTTTCCGTTAAAAGCATTTGCGGAAAATCATGCCAGTCTAGATGTAGCCACACTGTCCTTCCCCCATCTCCTGACCCAATGCGTACAAGGGGGGTTGTTACTACTGCTTGCAAAGTGGGTTGTTTTTTGACTGGACTGTGCATTTCATCACTTGCATTTCTCTCATGCTTAAATTTAATTCTTTGAGTACTAAAGTGCCTAACCTGTCATGTCTGGAGTAATTATCCCTGTGGTTAGTTGTGCTCTTGGAGGTGGCTGGCATGTCTCTGCAGCCCCTGAGAAGGTCAGAGCAGGGGTTCCCCCCATAGTGTCCTTGCCTGCAGACACTGCTCCTGCAGCTCCCATTGATCAATGATGGAGAACTGTGGCCAGTGGAAGCTGAGTTCAGTCCCTGTGGATGAGGGGCAGCACATGGAGCCATTGCTGTACATGCCAGTTACTTTTGGGGGTGGGGTGGGGCAGGGCCAGGACAGGACAGGAGTGGGGCTACCTTGGCTCTGCTGCTCTATCCCTGGGGCAGCTGTCCAGCTGATCTCAGAGTGGGCAGCCCTTGCACCCACAGCTCTGTGCTCCCCCAGCAGTTGCCCTATCTCCTGGTCCACTCCAGAGCCCACCTCCCTACCCTCAGAAGGTCCCCTATCCTGTGTCTGGTCACTCTCGGGTGGGGGGGGGGCTTGACGGTAGGCAGGTGGGGTGGGATCTCCAGTGAACTTGGGGATGGGCATCAGCCTCTGGAGCACAGGATGGTGGGGTCGATCCCGCCCCTCCACCCACTCAGACAATGGCTGGGCTGCCAACACTGCCTGCCTCAGGTATGGCTCTGGCTCCGGCTCCTGTATTAGGGAGGCATGATAAGGGACCTGCTGAAGGTAAGGTGGTGTGGGCATTTGCCTGGGGAACAGAGGGTGGTGGGTTCAAGTCCCAGCCCCCCTCCTGAGCAGCCTCAGCTCACAGGACAAGGGACCCTCCAAAGGCAAGGAGGTAGGGTCTCTACTCCAGCAGCCTAAGCCTTGCCCATCCTGGGAGCAACCAGACAGCTAACTACAGGACACACCAAAGGCAGGGAGCTGGAGTGGCCCAGGGGATAAGGCAGTCACTTAGAGAGCAGAGGTGAATACCCCAGGGATAGACCAGGCTCTGGAATTAGGAAGGCAGCATAAGGGACCCCCTGAAGTGGCTGAGGGCATTTGCCACACACCCAAGACTGGAGCTCCCACCCCAGCCTGGTGAAAGTGATAGAGATTCAGCGAGGAAGGGCAGGGCTGCAGAGCAGGGGCAGGGCCCAGGCCCCAGAGAAAGGGGGGAAGGAAGCATAGCAATAAACATGCCCAGACAGACCACAAGTGTGCACAAAAAAACCTCAAACCTTTCACAGCCCTGTAAGGAAAATTATTCAATGCTGGATCAACCAGGAGAATTCTATACATTTAAATAAGTTTATATGGACAATATCATCCTCTCAGATTGAAATAGATAAGCCCAACAAAACAATTTAGAAGACACATAAATTCATCCTTCGGTGGATCACCCATTGCCAACTTGTACAGCCTTTCATGGGAGACAAATTATCCCAATCTTACTACTGCAGGTTTCTTGCACCTTCCTGTGGGCTGGATGGACTATGGCTCTGATTTAACCTGGCAGTTCCTGTGTTCTGCAAAGCAGCAGGTTTTCCTGAGCTCCGTTCTGAAAAGATGCAGAGTGAACACGGGCTTGTGTAACAGCTGGCTCCCTGGTGACATCCTGATTTTCACGATGGGGTTTACTTTCAGCAGGGAGGGCTTTTTTAAATGTAGGCGACTCTTGCAGACATAGGTAAAAAAACAGGAATAATTCGAGAGTAACACAACTGGAATGAGTTTTACATGCTCTGCGGCACAGTCTGACACACAAAATAAAAGAGGCATAAGTCACATGGGCTGGGATTTTCTGCTCTTACCGGGGTCCTCCTGGTGATCTCGTCTGTATTCACCCGTTATCTCTCTCTCCCGACCCATGCCTACCACCCTCAGAAGCCTCTGTGACCAAACCACCTCTACTTCTGTAGTGCCCATCTTCAAATCCACCTCCTAGGCGTGCTCCTTGCAGCTGGAGTTTGCTCTCACTGTAACAGAGGGGTCCCTTAGCTCTGCTCCCCATGACACATGCCTTGGATGGCTTATAGTAGTCAGAGCCAGCACCGGGTACCACGTCACAGAATCGCAGAACTAGAAGGGACCTCGAGAGGTCATCAAGTCCAATCCCCTGCTCTGATGGCAGGACCAAGCACCATCTAGGCCAGGGATGGCAAAATACAGCCCGTGGGCCATATCCAGCCCACCAAGCCACTGGATTTGGCTCACAGCCCAGTGGGAGCTTCGGGCAGCCTCCCTACCTTCCACGTCCGTGCCCCAGAAGCTGCTCAGAGCTGTGCAGGGGCCCATATTCTTCTCTGAGTGCCATGAGCTGGGGGAGGGGTTCTGTGTGCTGTCCCTGCCTTCAGCATAATCTCGCTGCTCCCATTGGCCAGAGGCTCACGGTGCACAGAGAAGACATGGCTCGCAGCTGGATGCTTTGAGCAGCACAGAAGGCAGAGAGCCTGCCTGAGGCTCCCGCTGGGCTGCTGGTCAGGAGCCACCTCCCAGCCAGAGCCTGCTTCTGGCACCTGAACCCATCCCCCCAACCCTCTGCTTTCCCTCCTATACCCCTGCCCTATGTAACCCAAATCCTCTGCACCTCTGCTCCCACCCCCCTCCCAGATGCACTCCAATCCCCTCCCCAGGTCGCAACCCAAACCCCCGCACCCCGCTCCCACCCCCCTCCCAGATGCACTCCACTCCCCTCCCTGGTCACAACCCAAACCCCCGCACCCCGCTCCCACCCCCCTCCCAGATGCACTCCACTCCCCTCCCCGGTCACAACCCAAACCCCAGAAACCCCGCTCCTACCCCCCTCCCAGATGTACTCCACTCCCCTCCCCAGTCACAACCCAAACCCCTGCACCCCGCTCCCACCCCCCTCCCAGATGCACTCCAGTCCCCTCCCCGGTCACAACCCAAACCCCGGAAACCCCGCTCCCAACCCCCTCCCAGATGAACTCCACTCCCCTCCCTGGTCACGACCCAAACCCCCGCACCCTGCTCCCAACCCCCTCCCAGATGCACTCCAATCCCCTCCCCGGATCACAACCCAAACTCCCGCATACCCTCCTACCCAGTCCCAACCCTGCACTCTCTCCTGCACCCATGTTTTACATCACAACCTCCTAACGGACCTTGTGTTGTCTCCTACATCCCTGCTCCAGGCCAGAATCCTCTCCTGCACCCATATGCCCTACCAGGCCCTGTACCTCTTCCTGCACCCCAATTCCCTGCCTCAGGTCACAACCCCCTCCTTCAGCCAAACTCCCTCACAGATCCCACACTCCCTCCTGCACCCCAATATTCTACCCCAAGCTTTCTTCTGCACCCAACCTCCATCCCAGACCTCATATCTTCTCCATTAATATCATGGAAGAGTGCAGCCCTTGACTACTTACCAAATTCCTGGAGTGACCCCCTCCCATCAAAAATTATTGCCCACCCCTGATCCAGACCATCCCTGACATGTTTGTCTAACCTGCTCTTAAATATCTCCAGTGATGTTGATCCCACAACCTCCCTAGGCAATTTATCCCAGCGTTTAACCACCCTGACAGTTAGGAAGTTTTTCCCAATGTCTAACCTAAACCTCCCTTGCTGCAATTTAAGCCCATTGCTTCTTGTCCTGTCATCAGAGGGCAAGGAGAACAATTTTTCTCCTTTCTCCTTGTAGTAACTTTTTAGATACTGGAAAACTATTTTCATGTCCCCTCTCAGCCTTCCCATTTCCAGACTAAACAAACTCTATGGACAACTGTCGACAAAAGGCGTTATTCCTCATAGAATGAGGTTTACAGCTGTCGACAAAACTGCTGAGTTCTGTTGACGTTATGTCAACAGTACTCAGCAGCAGTGTAGACACAGGTATAGTTTTGTCGACAAAAATCCACTTTTGCCAACAAAACCCTGTAGTCTAGACACACCCATAGGGTTGGAAGAGACCTCAAGAGCTTATCGAGTCCAACCCCAAGAATTTTGTTGCTCTTCTCTGGACCTTCTCTAATTTGCCCACATCTTTCCTGAAATGTGGCACCCAGAATTGGACGTGAGGCCTCATCAGTGCAAAGTAAGAATGACTTCTCGTGTCTTGCTCTCAACACTCCTACAAAGGCATCTCAAAATGATGTTTGCTTTTTTTTGCAACAGTGTTCTTGACAAATCCATGCTGACATGGATTTGTTAACTGCGGTCATCTGAAGAAGTGGGCTGTGCCCACGAAAGCTCATACCACCATCTACATGTTAGTCTATAAAGTGCTACCAAACCATTTGTTGTTTGTCCATGCTGACAGTTACTTAGCACCTTATTATCTTCCAGATGTTTGTAGCTGGAATCGTTAGTTATTTGCTCCATTATCTTTCCTGGCACAGAAGTTAAGCTGACTGGTCTGTAATTCCCTGGGTTGCCCTTAGTTCTCTTTTTATAGAGGGGCACTGAAAGAGCCCTCTTCCAGTCTCTGGAATTTCTCCCATATTCCATGACTTTTCAAAGCTAGTGGCTCAGATACCTCCTCAATCAGCTCCTTGAGTATTCATCAGGCCCTGATGACTTGAATACATTTAACTTGTCTAATTAATTTTTATCTTGTTCTTTTCCTATTTTAGCTTCTGAACCTACCCCATTTTCGCTGGAACTCCCTATGTTAGGCATCCAATCACCATCAATCTTCTTGGTGAAAATCAAATCAAAGAAGTCATTAAGCACATTTGCCACTCCCACATTGTTTTTGTTTCTCCCTCTTCATTGAGTAATGGGCCTACCCTGTCCTTGGTTTTCCTCTTGCTTCTAATGTATTTGTAGAATGTTTTTTTGTTACCCTTTATGTCTCTAGGTAGACTGAGCTCGTTTGGTGCCTTCACCTTCAATTTGCCCTTACATACGTGTGTTGTTTATATTCATCCTTTGTAATTTGACCTAGTTCCCACTTTTTGTAGGACTCTCTTTTTCTTTTTAATTTTTAGATCATTCAGGATCTCCTG
Source organism: Pelochelys cantorii (assembly GCA_032595735.1). NCBI lineage: Eukaryota > Metazoa > Chordata > Testudines > Trionychidae > Pelochelys > Pelochelys cantorii. The sequence continues at coordinate 2,807,690 of CM064350.1, forward strand.
GTTAAGTCAGAGTGGCCTCTTGCCATGCCGCCTTGTCTTTCCTGTGCCGTGGAATAGATTGCTCTTGTCATCACCAGGTGGCTGTTAGAAGCCTTGTTCTGGCATCTGTTGAGAGGCAGCCTTTTCTGTAGTATTTCTTTGTCATCTTGCAGTGGGTTTGTAGAGCATCCAATGGTACGATGCTGACAGCGCTGACACAGACATCTACACCTTCCTCCACACAGTGCAACTCTCCCGAGATTGACGGTACCTCTGACACTGAATTCTCACTCCCTGCAGCTTGGGCAATGCCCCTCAGCCCCAACCTGCCATCCCAGTCCAGAGTCTGCTCACGCAGCTTTGCTGATGCCTCACACCCACCTCTCCAGCTATTCCAGTCCCGAGGGCCACACACACACACGGCACTAGGAGTGTAAAATTTTGATTAATTGGCTAATCGAATAGTCGATGCAATTTACACTGACTATTTGATTAGTCGATAAAGCCGCCTCCGCCTTTGAAGTGTAGCAACAGCCCTGGAGCTGCTGCTACACGCAAAGGCGAAAGTGCTGCAGGAAGCACAGGGCCGGCGAGGGACTCAAGCAGTCCCCCACTGGCCCCCTGCTCCCTGCGGTGTTTCAAAGTGGCAGTGACCCTGGGCTCCATGAGCTGCTGCTGCTTTGAAATGTGGCGGGGAGCCCGGCATCAGGCTCCATGCAGCATTTCAAAGCGGCAGCACCACATAGAGCCCGGAGTCTTCAGCTGACCCTGGGCTCCACACAGCACTGCTGCTTTGAAACCCTGAGTGCAGCCCTGGCCAGCTGGGAACTCCTGGGCTGCACGCAGCATTTCAAAGCAGCAGCGCTGTGTGGAGCCTGAGGTGTGGCCCTGGGCTCCACACAGCGCTGTCGCTTTGAAGCATCCCCTCCCTTCCCCCGCCCCCACTTGCTGCCTCTTCCTGATAGAGGCAGCAAGGGGGGTAGGAAAAGACTAGTCAACTAGCCTGTCGGCTATCCAATAAGCATTTGCTTATTGGACAGTCGCCTAGTCAACTAGTCATTCACATCTCTACACAGTATCTCTGCTGATGCCCTTCAACCTGGCCTGCAGCACCAGCGGCTGTTCCAATCCGGGGTTTATATTTGCACAGACATAGCAGAATCAGTGCAGTGATTTCCCAAGGCAGAAAACTCAATCATTCAGCTAGAACTAGGGAGCCTAGAGGAGGGGGGAAAGCTTATTTCACATGTGGCCAGTATGAGATTTGGAAGTCAACTCTCAAGAGGCAAGAGGCATTCTGCCCTCACGGTGCCAACTTAGTAATGTGTAACTGTGCCCACGGCTGACATGGGAACACAGCAGCTTAACTGCACTCTAGCGATCCCCTTGGTGCGTGCAGCCTGCTTCAAGCGTGTGAGGAGCACGGAGGGTGGGCAAGAGTCTTATTCTTCTATCAACTGTATCCTGAAGAGGCTTTCAATCCACGGGAATGGAGGAGGAGTCAGGCTTGTGTTGTGCCAAAACTGAATCCTTTGAAGAGCCTTTTTTTCACCCTCCCTAAACATTTTAAGAAAAGCAACATACACATGCTCACAACGGCCTCTTCTCAAGTACAAAATGATTTGCTCTCCTGAGCGGCGCACCGTTAATTACTCTACTAGTTTATGATCATCAAGGGGAAAATGCTCAGAGCACTTCAGCTCGAGCTAGTTCTAGGGATGTATGGGATCACGTGTGTCCGTGGGCATGAGCACATGTGCACACATCTCTGAGAGCAGGTAGGAGATGTGCATGAACATGTGTGCATGTGAAACTCTGAGTGTGTGTTGTGTGGATGTGTAATTGTATACGTGTGCATGCACTTGTCCATGACTGTGGGGGGGCATTCACATATATGTGTGGATGTGCTTGCATGTATTTCAGCGTGTGCATGTCTGTATTTGCAGTTGTATGGCTGAGTGTGTGTGTAAATATGTAGATGTGTGCACATGCCTGTCTATGCACAGTCGTGTGTATACATGTATGTGTGTGTGTAGGGTGGAATCAAAATCCCCCCTCAATGATGCCATTATAGCCTCATTTCAAGGATTCCTCTCAAGCCACCAAAATCCATGCTGAGACCAAACCTCCAGTTGTGTAGATGTGATCCAGTATCTCCAGCCTCCTGAAGGCAGTGAATTCACACACACATCACCTTCTGGGTGCACACTGGCACTTAATGAACAAACTGACGATCAATGGACCATCTGCTCCCTCTTGTTGACCCCCCCCCCCAAGTACTCCCAGAAAAGAGACGGGGAAGAACGGGACTGGACTTGCAGGCTCAGGTCTCCATGCCAGCGCATGCGAGAGGCACTGACGGCAGTACCCTCAGCCTCTGGAAACCTCCCTCCCACCTGGAGCTGAGCTCTGGCCATCGGCACTCTGCTGGGTAATGAGCCCTGTCTCACAACCGAGATGTCTCCTCACAGGCGGTCCTAGAACAGCCCTAGAACAGGGGATGAAGGAGAGTCGTGCTGCCTCTTTCTGTGCCACTGATCTCTGTGGGAAGGGGATAAATGAGGAGGAGAGGGGGGGCTGGTTCAAACCGTGTGTGCCTCGTAAAACAGACTTTGCAAAGTTTGCCCCAATTTGCAGCAGGTTTCAGGCTGAGACAGACAGCTGCGGGGGGAAGGGCCAAGTGTACTGTCAGAGGATGTGTGTGTGTACAGTAGAAAGGGGTCACTTTTTTTAGCTCCCAGGAGGTATCTTAAAAGGGAATCCTTCCTTCCCCTTTCATGGGCTGGACCATTACAGGTCTGAGCACCCAGAGCACACCGAGGAATACGAGCTCCAGAAGAGATGGGGAAATACAATTCCTGTAAGATAATAACTGGCTCAGTGCTGCCCCTCAGTTTGCACCATTTCAGAGGCTGGGGGACATTTCCCCTTTGCGTTGTATCTGAGAAGGGAGCGTAACCCAACCCCCCAGATCCAAACAGTCCCACGATCAGACTGAATCCAAACTACCCACCTGAGTCCTTTTGCACAGACTGCAGGCAGGGTCTGAGCTGGGGGTCGGGAGGAGTTCTGTTGGCAGGCAGTGGTAGTAGGTTGTTATCTTCTAGCAGGCCAGTCAATACAGGAGGTAATAAATACTGTGCCAATGCATTGACTCTCCCTCTGTAAGGATCTCAGTGCCAGTTGTTACACAGATTAACACTGCAATGCGGCTGCCTCTGGTGCAGAAGGCAAAAATCAAGGGAAACACTATACAATGCATATGAGTGGGAGCAGGCAAAAGATTGACCTGGGATAACAACACACAAGAGCTCTGCTTACTCAACTGCGCTAGGATGGTTGCTGTCATTGCAGAGCAGCTGGGACCCCAGTTTTGTTTTGGTTTTGTAGTCTCATCCCATGTACAGTGAACTATTTGGAACTCTGCTGATCTAGGAGGACTGGGTCATTCAGCCAGAGGCTCTGTTCTCCCTCCTTGTTGGGCATGACTCGCTCTCATTGGACAGAGTGGAAGCTACTGATGTTCCATGGTACGGAACAGGGGGATCCTGGATTCCAGTATATCCAGGTGGGCCAAATTTGATGCCCAGGCAATCTAGGCCATGTCCCCACTCCAAATACAGCTGTGTTGTTGCAACCAGCTCACAGCACTCTGGATGGGCCACAAGAAACACAGCGAATTTGTGTTCACAGAGGGGCTTATCCAAGTCAACACTGTGGGTATGTCTAGACTACATGGCTCCGTTGACAGATTTAAATGATCGCCGCTTCATTTCCATCAAAATGGCTGCCACGCTGTGCCGATCAGCTATTTGGTGGCACAGCGCGGTAGTCTGGACGCTCCACGGTCGACAAGGGAAGCCCTTGTTGACCGCCCCGTTATGCCTTGTGGAATGAGGTTTACCGGGGCGGTTGACAAGGGCTTCCCTTGTCAATCGCGGAGTGTCCAGACTACCATGCTGTGCCGCCATAACAGCTGATTGGCACAGCGCAGCAGCCATTTTGATGTAAATGAAGCGACGATTATTTAAATCGCCGCTTCATTTTCCTATGTCTAGTAAACTAATCTACATGGCTCTGTCGACGGAGCCATGTAGTCTAGACATACCCTGTGTGTGCACCTACACCCATTGTCCCATGCTGCATAGCCATGTTTCTACCAGTGCAGCCATCCCACAGTGCCTCAAGAGCAGGGGGTTCTGGGCATCTCTCAGACTGCTATGGGAAGAGGAGGCAACTTTTTTATAAAGAAGAATGACCCTCCTGCCTCCTTCCCAATGGCATTTTCACCACAGCTGCAACAGAAAAAAGCTTCTGTTCTTTTCCTCTCAGTACCTGGCAATTTCTTTTCCAGTGACTCATCGAGGAACATCCAGCCTTCCGTGGTGATACAAACAGGGATATGCAAATGAAGTTTGCTTCACATAAAAAAAAGGCGAAATAAAACACAATCAAGAGTCCTATTATTCACAAACCTTCACTACAATCGTTAATTGCACTGGCGCTTGCTCGTTACAGATTTCCAGCTGATTTGTTTAATAAGAACCCTGCCTTGCTCTTGGACATGGAAGGCAGGATAGATATAGAGGGAGGGAAATAAAATCAACTCTTTCCAGCTACTGGTTTTACAAGTTTACAACATGATGCTACTTGGGAAAGCGACTCTGTGAAAAGTGTCATGCGGCTCATGGTTATGGTATCTGAAGCTCTCCAGATCAGATGTGCCCCGTTTACATGATTATTACTTTGTTATTTGGACTGTGGTACTGACTAGAAACCCTAATGAATGTCATTGTGCTAACCTCCATCAGACACTTATGCTACGTCTACACTGCAGAAAAGGGTATGGTCTTCCTTCAGGTTAGCTAACTCCGGTTATGCTAGCAGTGCAGATATGGTTTTTAACTCAAGTTAGTGCCTCAAGTTCTATTCTAGATCTCTCTTGAGGCTGTAACTCCAACTGTGAACCCAAGTGAAAAGCCCAGTTGCCATGTCTGCGTTGCTCTTTTAATGTGGGTTAGAAAACCGATATTGGGAAGACCTCTGCTTTTGCAGTATAGACATAGCTGTACTACCAGACAGTCCCTGACCCAAAGAGATTGCAGTCTAAAGACACAAGAGGAAACAGATGCGAAGAGGGATGACATGATTTACCCGAGGCCCCCGGGCAGGTCTTTGGCAGAGGCAGGAATACAGCCCCAATCTGGTGCCCTACTACTGGCTCATGCTGTCCCTCTACATACGTCTGAGCGCCAGCCCTACAAACCTCTGCAGGGATCAGAGCCAAGGTGGGGTTCTTTCTTCTCATGGAGCATCACTAGCAACAGCACGTCTCTGGGGACAAATTCTACTCTCAGTGCCATCCGTGTAACTTAGCTAAAAAAATTCCCCCAGCAGGAAGAAATCTGGCCCAGCATTTTCAGGGTGACTGCAATTGGAATGTACTTAACAAACCCGATGATGATACATTAACTAGAACAGAATCCAGCTCACTCACCCAAGCCTGAGCTGGCTCTCCAGTGCACATAGGAACAAAAAGCAGCAAAGACTTAGCTCAGACACTTTAAAGTCCACAGATTTGACTTTGGATACATGCAGGGGACAGATTGCTGACTAAGAAGGGGCTGTTTTTAACACAAGCGCTTCCCAGAATAGAGTTGCGCTTGCAAGCCTCTTTCTGATAGGATTTTAATGTGAAAAAGCATAACAAACCCTCCAAAAATCTGAATTTGTTTACACCAGATATTAGTTTTAAAGACAGGAAACAAATTTAATGTACAATCATTAGCCAATTTAGATAAATAGGAAAGATACATAACTGAGACAAATACACGTGTACAATGTACAGCACATCCTCGCTCATACAGAGATTTATTGATCCCTTGAAAGGGCGAGACTGTATCAAGTCTGACTCCAGGGGGGAAGAAAAAAAGAGCCTGGTTAATCCATGTCTGGTGAAAAGCAGCTGGAGTGATTACAGTACACCAAGAAAGCAGCTGGAGCTACTGTATTACAGCACAAAAGAACAGCTGGAACAATCACAGCATGGTAAAAACAGCTGGCACAATTCCAGCTGTAAAACAAACAGCTGGGAATGCAGAGGTGGGTGCAGCAACATCAGGAGGTCTAGAAGGAGGCTCGGGAAGGTAGCTGTATGGTCGAATGCAGGAAGAAAGACTACTCTTCTCGGCAGGGCACTGAAGTAAGGCTCAAGAGAGCTGTGTTCCAGTCCCAGCTCTGACACAGTTGCTTTGTGTAAGCCACTGACTCTCTCTGTGCTTCAGCATCTCCCACCTATCCCCACTCAGTAGGATGAAATTTCCTTTGCCCACTCAGGGTGTCTGCACAGAACCCTAAACTCAAAACAAGATACGCAATTTGTGCTACGCAAATTGCATATCTATCGCAAATCTATTTCGAAATAGCACCAAATTCCAAAAGAACGCACTATTCTGAGCCATCCTTTATCCCTTGTGCAGCAAGGTTTACCCAGATGGCGAAATAGCGCGCCTGTTATTTGGAAAAATATCTCGAAATAGCAGGTGGCTTGTGTCGACACAGGGTAGCTATTTTCGGATACCAGAGTTTATCCCGAAATTGCCGTGTGGTGTAGAAATACCCTTAGATGGAAGCTTTTTGGCCAGGGCCCTAGCACCAATCTGAGTTGGGGCCACACCATCATAGATATAATGACAGCCATGAACTCTGGTGAGCTCCAAAGTGGAGGGGATTGCTTTTACACTGCAACACCTGCTCCCGACAGCCAGTATTCTGGGGCTGTAATAAGGTGGCCCTGGGCAAAGATGCCTCCATCATTCAAAGGCTGGTCACTAGCACGTAGACCCTTCTTGGACAGCAACTAGATCAGATGCTGTGCGGCCTGTATCTGTGATGCTGAGGTTTTATTTTGCTGGGTTACACTGTATCATCACCTCTTGTATCATCACCTCTTGATGACTCATTCTCCCGGCCCTAATGGAGTGCATGCAGTAGGCTGAAAAGAAAAGCCGCTTCCCAGCTGTTTTGCTCATTACCAGTGCTCAAACATTTGTGCATGTCGGAAGATGGCTCATGTTCTGCCTGCGTTCGAATGTGAGACTTACCAGTAGAGCTGGTCAGGAAAAGCTTTTTCCTCTATGGAAAATGTCAACAATAACATTGCTTTTACCTCCAAAATTTCTTATGAAAAGTTTTGTGCTCCTTGTTGAAAACCAAAGATAATTCACCCTTCAACAAGCAAAGCCGGAGCATTTGTATTTTACACTGACAATCTTGGAAGGTTGGCTGCCATAAAACAACTATAAATATATTGGTAAAATATTCACATTTTTGTTTAAAATTGTTAAAATCACACAATTGTGTTTCAACAAAATCACTGGTCATTTAGAAGACTTTTGCCTGCTCCACTCATCCTAGCCTTGGGCTAGAAGGACTTCCAGCCTTGCAGCACAGTGGGGTGTAGATTAAGAGTGGATTTTGAAAATGCCTAGGGACCAAATGTTTCAATAGCCTCTGCCATTTTGTTTTCCTTGCTAAGCTTCCTAGACATTCGATCAGATAAACTTTCCATGGAGTCAGAGTTGATGCACAGGGCTCCCTCAGTATGCAAATTAAACCCACTAATACTGTCCTTAGTAATTACAGTTTTTCCAGGGTAATTGCTAATACCTGAAACGTAACCGTATCTCAGAGATTAATTATCTCATAACTGGCAGTTGTAAACTCCTGGGCTCAGGCTACAGGCACAAGTAGCTCATCTCCTTATGACTACAGCAGTATCCGTCCTGTTCTTGCCTATGTTAGGCTAGACGACTTTCCAGGCATAGCCTGAGTCCTTCAGGGTAGGGGCTAGCAGTGTGGAGGGTGCAGGAGTTAGGGCAGAGCCTTGGGGATGGGAGGGGGGCAGGGCAGGAGTCTGGAAGTGTGTGTGTGTGTGTGTGTGTGCGAGGGTTGGGGCTGAGGAGAGGCCCTCGGTGGTGTGTCCTATCCAGCAGGGTTTTCTCCCCCTCTCTCCCCCTGCCCAACCATCAGGGGCCTTCAGTCTCCTCCCCCGGCCCAGCTGCCAGAGGCCTTTTCTCTCTCCTCACCCCTCGACCAGCATGGGCTTTCTGTCTCCCCTTCATTCCTCCCCCCCCTGCCCCCGGTGCTGTGGCCAAGGTCCGGAGAGGAGAGGGGTATGGGGCAGGGGGCTACGTACTGGTGGCAGGCAAGATGGCGGAGCCCTAGCCCTGCTGGTCCATCTGCCCCCGGTAGCCACTCTGCATATAGCTCCCCCCGAGTTCCCTGCCCCAGTGGCCACCCTTTTCTCTGTGCCCCTCCCTTTCCCATCCCTCTGCTCTCTTCCCCTCCCTTTCATGGTATGGCAAACAGTCCCAGTCCAACACTTCCCGGTTCCTTGGCACAGCCAAACCCCGGCCTTGCTCTAAGGTAGGACAAGAGGAAGCAACGTGCCGTTTTCATGGCCCTAGTGCTTACTATTTAGGAGGCATTCTTGAACAGACAGACTCACAGATGGACGGACAGACAGACAGACATTTCTACAGTATATAGATAAGCAAGGACATTAACCCAGGCTTGCTTGGGTCCTAATGAAGGTGCTCAGGGCAGGGGGCTCAGAGTATGGGGCATGCCGGAGTCAAGGCAGAGCCTTGGGCTCAGGGCAGAGGGCTGAGGGTGTGGGGGATGCAGAACTCAGGGTTGGGGGACAGTAGGGACTCAGGGCAGGGGGCTAGAGGTGTGGGGGTGTAGTAGTCAGGGTTGTGTGAGGAGGGGCTCTGGGCAGGGCGCTGGGGCTCCAGAGTCAGGGCAGGGGTTGGGAGTCTGGAGGGGCTCAGGGGAGGGGATGGGGGCTCAGCGCAGAAATTTGAGGGTGCAGGAGTCAGAGCAGGAGGTTAGGTGTATGTGGGGGGGTCTCAGGGCAGGGGGTGGGAACAATGGCTCCTTGGAACCGGCCAGAGAAGTGGGATCCGCACGGCCCAGCTGGCTGGAGGGGTACAATGGCCAGCAACATCCATAATCCTGTTCCCAGCCAGCCACTCTCTTACCAGTGTGCCCACCTCCTGTGGTCATTCTCAGTATAACTGTCCCTGCTAGCAGTCCCCTCCCTTCCCATTGTACGAGAAACAATCGTATTCCAGGCACAGCCCATTGTCCCGGCACAACCAAACCTGACCTTGTTTTAAGTTACGATAAGGGGAAGCTGCACAGCAAATTTGGCTGTGCTACTCTCAGTGTTCAGGAGGAGTTCTTGAACAGACGGACGCATAGACAGACTCACAAGTACATTGTAGAGTGGGCCTCAGGCGGTCACTTGGACGCAGAGAGACGCCTGAACGGGTGGCGCATGGCGCACTACAGGTAGGACACTTGTGAAGGACAGGAGACAGTTGGGCTCTCCAGCCAGCATGTTTTAGGTCTTGCATTCTATTCCTGACTTAATTGCCACTGATGGGCCAGCCTGAAGAGCTCCAGGTTCAGAGGGACGCCCAAAAGCTTGTCATGCCTGGATGAGCCTTCTCCTGCCCCTCAGGCTGTGCAGCCCAGACACTCCACTTTGTCCAGGGCTGTTCTTTGCAGGGGTCACTCCTGAATGTCCAGCTCCTTAAGCCTCCATCCCCACAGTCCTGGTGCAGCTCCCAGCAGGGTCTGTGAAGCTCGTAGGCATTACTGGGAGTGGATGAAACCTCTCCACCTGGAAGACGATGTCTCAAGACCTCGTGCGCCTGCTCCATTAGTGGCAAACAAGGTGAGGACGGGCATGTCAGGGCCAGGGGTGTATCTGCCATGGGGATTTAAGCATGATCCTTACTGCTAATGAGCTTCTCCCCTTGGAGTCCTTGCTCCTGCTGCTCCCCTGCAGCCAGGGTCTAGTGAGCATCCAGTGACCATCAGCAGAGGGCTGCCCAGTAGCACCCTCAACACCACCACGTGGCTTTCCCGGGCAGCCTCTGCCCTACTCAACTCTTTACACCTTGCCCTCTTAAGCCCACACTCCACACCTGCATCATGCAACCAAAGCCACCATCACTGCAGGCCCAGCAGGTGGCACATTCCCAGAAGCAGCACTTCCAGCTGTCTGTGTCATTCCAGCACGTGGGGGCTGATAATTAGGTATGGAGAAAGGAGCTAGTATCCTATAAGCATAATGAGTCATTAGTGAAGTTACGTTCCCTGGGCTCCCATGGGACACTGTACATCTCCTGTGTCTGGCTCCTGACATATGTTTCCAGTTTCACTTCATTAGAAGACCATTCTGTCTGTCTTGTATTTCATGGCATATTATCTAGCTCCTCAGCACTCAAAATTCACTTTGTAGGGTCAGGCTGCTTGGCATAGAGTGTGAGAGAAGGGAGCCGTACACCGAACGCCAGCAAACACTTCCTGCTTGATTAAGCTGCAGGGCAGAGAAGTGGCAGGAGCCCAGGCTCTTGGGATGCTGAAAACACGACTGGACTACTCACTGGAGAATATATGGAAGCAGCCACAGCTAAATTCTGGCCCTTAAAATGGCAAAATTCCCACTGAGGTCAATGCTGCCGTAGTCAGGAGACCTGGGATCACCTAGATCCTAGGAACCCATCCAGCTGCTGGGTGTATGGGAGCAGGGAAGGGATCCCAGAGAGAATGGTTGAGAACCGCTAACCTAGATGACCTATGGGGAATAGGGTTTTTCCATCTCTATTGTCTAGTGAATGCTGAGAACCATCCCTCTAGCCAAGCACCAGCATGAGAATGGGGACTTCTCCGGGGCCCAGGAACAATTGTTTAGCACAGGCATGGCAGGCCAGCGATGCAGCACCAGGGGACGTCTAGTTGATGGCAGGGCATCTTGTCCCAAGGAAGCTTCGGTTTTCAGGCCCCAAGGCACTTTGGGTGCGTCTAGACTACATGGCTCCGTCGACAGAGCTATGTAAAGTAGTTTACTCGGCATAGTCAAAGAAGCGGGGATTTAAATAATCCCCGCTTCATTAAAATAAAAATGGCTGCCGCGCTGTGCCAACAATCAGCTGATCCGGCACAGCGTGGCAGTCTTGACACAGCGCGGTTGACAAGGGAAGCCTTTGTTGACCGCTCCGGTAAACCTCATTTCACGAGGCATACAGGAGCAGTCGACAAAGGCTTCCCTTGTCGACCGCGCCACGTCTAGACTGCCGCGCTATGCTGGATCAGCTGACTGTCGGCAGAGCGCGGTGGCCATTTTTATTTTAATGAAGTGGGGATTATTTAAATCCCTGCTTCTTTGACTATGCCGAGGAAACTACTTTACATGGCTCCGTCGACGGAGCCATGTAGTCTAGATGCACCCTTTGAGACAAGAGGCAGCCATCCCATGATGGCTGCCCTGAATGAGAACTCTCAGCTCCGAAGAACGAGGGAGAGGGGAAAAGACTGCCGAGCCTGGTGCAGAGCTGAGCTAGATGTAAGACAGCCCAGGTGGGCATGAGTGGGGCCGAGATGGCTCAGGCCCAGCGTCTGTAGTAACACTGCAGACAGCCTGCACGGGCCCAGAGCAGTGAGTGTCACACAGGCTCCCAGCAAGGGAGGGAGATGAGTGAGACATGGCCCTCCTGCAAAAGCAGCCCTGGCCCCGGCCCCCTCTCAGAGAACACTGCCCCCTGGGGAGTGCCGCAGAACGGCAGCACTGAGCCGTGAGCCTCGGGGTCAGGCTCTTAGGCCAGGGCCAGGAAAGTCGGGAGAGAGTTTGGCGATGACACTTTCCACAAGGAGCCAGACCACGGGCACACGTCGTCCGACGAGGAGCAAGGAGCTCGTTCACAGACTGCGAATCTGCGGGCCCACACTCTTACTGTGGGCACAAACCCAGTCGGCGAAACAAAGCTGATACCCGAGGCAGGCTGACCTCTGGCTCTTCCTTGCTGCTAGTAGCTACTGCATGGAGGCTTAGTTAACCAGTGTTTGTGATCTCGAGGCGAAAGGGGCAAGTATTAATTTTGTTAATTATTGTTGCTTCTATTAGGCTTCCCTACCAAGATGAACAAAGCGAGAACGTTTGGTGCTGAGGACAATCTGACTGGCAAATGGGAACTGGGACACAATGTGAAATTCTGATGGGGAACTGAAAACCACTGCCTGGCAGATGGGTGCCTGTCTTGGTCCTGCCAGCCCTAAGCCCACGCACAAGGTTGTTACAAGAAGAGCAGGTGAAACCTCCGAGTGGGCACAAGTCAGGGCAAGTGCGATGCAGCCCCCTGCTCTACAAAGCAGACCCCTCCACGATGGGAAAGGCCATGAGGTGGGTGGAGGGCGGGCATGTGGGGAGTTAGGCACAGCCCTGCTCCCGGCAGTGAGGCACACAGCTAGGCAATCCCCTCAGACCTCACCCCTGCTACCCGACAGAATAACTTGGTGCTCGCTCCGCAGCACTCTCTGGAGTGCAGGATTGGGCCCCATCGTGTGCCCTTCATGCCCAGCACTTTTTACCTAGCCGCACGCCTCTGCCTCCCCCTCAGAGCAGAACCAGAGCCCTGACGCAAACCGGAATGGCCAGGGCCACTGTCCTCCCAGCACGGAGTGACCCCGCCTAGTCTCCAACTGCAGAGCGGGAGGGACGGCTGAGGGAAGAGCAGCAGAGCTGGGAGATGAGGAGGAGCAGTCTGCTTGAGCCAGTGGTCACGGGCCTATGAGAGTCCTGCTGAGCAGTATGAGCTGTCTAGCACATCTCTGGTACATTAATAACAGGCATTACCCACACCACACGCATGCTAGTGTGCATTAAGCACAGATAGCACTAAGCACAAACACTGTAGCAGTCACACAGCTGAATTTGGAGAACAGCTCGACTGTAACCCTGCTCTCGAGGCTACCTGTCCCGTGACACCCTGCCGGGCGTTCGCTGAACTGAGCTTTGGCTAAGGTAGGGAGGAAAATAGGCTCAGGACACATGATTATAGAGCCTTAGCAAGAGGAAGGGAGTGATCCTCCCAGGCCAGCCCAGGAATGTACCTATAGAAAAGGAGAGGCATACGGTTGTTATACCCCGGGATAGACCCAGCAGGTGCCTGCACGCCTCTTGGTACCCAGAATGCAGAGAGAGGGGATAGGCCTCAGTGCCAGAAAAACAAGGTAGGAAGCTGATTGGGTAAATCGAGTTCCTGGTGACACAGCCAGCACCTCTTAGCTGCAAGCAGGTGCTGAGGGGTGCACCTGCTGCAGAGTTGGTGTAACCACGTTGCACCCGGGACCGGTACCTCACAGCACCTCTCTCCTGCGCTCTATTGCTATTGGCTTAGATTCATAGATTCATAGACTTTAAGGTCAGAAGGGACTATTCTGATCATCTAGTCTGACCCCCTGCACAATGCAGGCCATAGAATCTCACCGACCCACTGCTAGAATAATCCTCTCACCTATCTCTCAGATATTGAAGTCCTTGAAACGATGGTTCAAAGACCCCAAGATGCAGAGAATCCTCCCGCTAGTGACCCGTGCCCCATGCTACAGAGGAAGGCGAAAAACCTCCAGGGCCTCTGCCAATCTACCCTGGAGGAAAATTCCTTCCCGACCCCAAATATGGCGATCAGCTGAACCCTGAGCATGTGGGCAAGACTCACGAGCCAGACACCCAGAAAAAAGTTCTCTATAGCAACTCCTATCTTCCCACCATTGGCCTATATACCACTGATAGTGAAAAGCAATAAACCTTGTGGACGCTGGTTATTGGGCCTCCCGAATACATTTCCAAGTGGCAGACGTGAGGCCCCGCCACTGGCTGCACAATTCATCAGGTCCCCCAAAAGGGCTAGAGCTCGGGCTAGGGCTGGGGGTGGAAAGCCACAGCTGCGGGCTGAATCCCCGAAGTGCAGAGCTTTATCCCCATGGCTGCAATCATCCGAGGAGCCCCGTTCCCCCACCACAGGGGGATTCTGCTCAGAGACAAGCACGCGCTCCGTGCCGGGAAAGAGAGATGGAACATGGTGAGGCAAGGAGACGAGGCTGTCACCTCCCCTCACTGCCAGGGATGGGCATGGGGAGCCGAAGTCCAGGCAACGTGCTGGGGGTACAGAACAGGGCCGCCCTGCACACCCCCCAACATCGCAACAGCTGCTCCAGCCTATGAGCTGGGAGAGAGCCCACAGAGCACACATCACAGAGCCCAGTGCCCATCCACTGGATTGCCCCCATCACCCCACTCCCTACTGGCCCGGAGACCCTCTGCCGTACACGGGGGCTATGCAAGGACCTCTCTGCAGCCTCTCTGGGTGCCCCCTCACCCTGCCCCAGGCCGGGGCTTACCTGATGCAAAGACAGGCAAGGCTGCCCTGCCATGGGCATCCCGAGACCCTGGTGCTGCACTGGCAGCTGGCACTTACCATCCTCGTCCGTCTGGAATATCATCTCCTTCCCTTCCTTGCGCCCCTCAGGGTTGGAGAGGATGAGCTTCACATGCACGTTCTTGTAGGGCAGCAGGTTCTTGATGGTGTAGCGGTGGGCGCTGTGCTCCATCTTCACGCACTCCCGGAAGGTCTGGTTGTGGCTGGTGCCCACGAAGTAGCGGTAGCAGAGCGAGACCACATATGTATGGCAGCGTGTCAGGTTGTAGCCCAGGGGCTCCCACTGCAGCGTCAGCTGCCTGGACTGGATCTCAGAGAAGGCCAAGCCCTTGGGGGCCCTCATGGGCTCTGCCAGAAAGAGAGAGAGAGAGGTGACACAAGGAAAACCACCCATCAGGAAGGACAATGGGGCTAAATCTGGGGTAGGGCACAAGGAAAATGACTGACCACAGTGCAGCCCACTTCCTCAGGAGAGACCCAAGTCTAGCAAACAGGGGGCTCTGCAGGACCAGCAGCACTGGCATACCATTAAGGCTCCTCTGGGCAGCCTAAAGGAGCTGAAGTCGGTGTAAATACAACATATGCCCATTTAAGGTCTCTGCCCCCTACCAGAGCGGTGTAAAAGGGTATCAGGGCCTGGATGAGCAACTGAAAGTTGTCATGGGATAAGAGGGAAGTTCCTCTCATGGATTGCCAACTGGTTAAAAGACAGGAAACAAAGGGTAGGAATAAATGGTCAGTTTCAGAGTGGAGAGAGGTAACTAGTGGGGTTCCCCAAGGGTTTGTCCTGGGACCAATCCCATTCAACTTATTTATAAGTGATTTAGAGAAAGGGGTAAACAGAGAGGTGGAAAAATGTGCAGATGATACCAAAGACCAAAGCAAACTGTGAAGAGCTTCAAAAAGCACCAAACTAAGTGATTGAGCAACAAAACAGCAAATGAAATTTAATGTTGATAAATGTAGAGTAATGCCCATTGGAAAAAATAATCCCAACTATACATACAATATGATGGGGACTAATTTAGCTGAAAGAAAGAAAGAAAGAAAGAAAACGTGTGTGCCCGTGGGCAGGGCTCTTCACCTTTGAGTTTCCCCATCAGAAATTTGGGGATGCTCCTGCCCCCCCATGTTGTGAGTCTTTCCCATCCCCCGACCCCTTGATCCTCCAATGGAGGGTGCCCAAGAAAGGCAGCTAAGCAGCCTTTGTCTGCTCTGGCACTTCTGTACCAGACAGTGTCAAAACCCCAACAGCCAAGCTGTTCTCTTGGGTTTGATTCCCCACTGCCCTGGACCCTGTGCTGTCACTTACACCAGTGCAAAGGGAGCGTAACAAGCTGCCAGACCACACCAGAGTTGCACGACGCTCTGTGCGCTGGCGTAAAGGCTGCACAGGGCGCAGGGCGATCAGTAGACCTCTGCGCGGATACAAAATGTGTATCCATAGCCGCATCCACAGCCGCAAAGGTGAGCCGTGGCTCTCTGATCTACAGCCGCCGAGGCGGGTACCTGCGGATTTGCAGGGCTCTAAGGAGCAGGATCAGGATGCTCTTTGCAGGCCACATGAGTTCACTCAAGAGAGTCAGTTCCCACTAGAGGATCCCAGTGCACCCCTCCAGGCTGGAGAGAGCCAGGTGAAGCAAATGTCAGCTGCCCAGCCCAAGCAGACGCCAAAGCTTTCTGCAGTTCCACCCATTCCCCACCCCCCCCCCAGACATATTACCACAGGCATCGTGAGGGTGCTCCCCATCTCCTACAGGCTCAGTCACCAAGGAGGCCCACTTGACTTCCCCCCACAATCCCACTGCAGAGGGTGTGACCCCTGGGGGGAGGGGTGCTTCCTCCTTTCTTCTGGGGTCATGATCCCATGAAGGCACTTGGGGGCTGTGTTCTTTTGGCAGGTGCAAGTGCATTCCTGGGACCCACTGAGCCTGACCAGGGCAAGAACAGAATTGATTCCCCATGCACAGCGGGCAGACAGGCAGGCCACAACCAATACCCAGTGTGCGTGCGCCCTGGCCTTTCTATCCAGCTGGCACTGAGCTCTCGAAAGCCAGCCTGAGCGGAGTCATTGGGAAGAACTTTGATCCAGTCTCACAACTGGGGTTGGTAGCAGACGTCTGATTTAACAAGGAGCCAAGCGCCTTTTCCAACCGCAAACACGGGTTTGCTACTGCAGCAGCGGAGAACCCCTGGGGATTCCCGAGAGACATTTGCATGGTGGTAGTGATGGCGCTGAGGGAGGACGGGGGGGAGGCGGCGCATCCCACGCAGGCTCAGAAAGCCCTAATGCAGGGACCAAAGCCAGCGGGGAAACCAAGCGGGGGAAGAGCCGAGTGGGGATGCTAAAGACAGGAGGTTCAGCGCAGAAGATGGCTGCAGGGAGAGAGACTGCACTACTCTGGGATCAAAAAGGAGCCGCCCTAGCAGGACCATGGGGTCTGGGCTCCTCACCCGCTCAGGAGAGGCTGGCAAGCAGCCAGGACAGGGAGGGAACAGCCGCTGGGTGGAGCAGGCACTGGCAGGGGACGCTGGCTAATGGACAGGGACTCACCCTCCATGGAGCAAGCCCTGAGAGGCAGAGATAAGGTCAGCCCATGGATGGTGGAATGAGTTGTTCCTTAACCCTGTATGCTGGCCTTTGCTAGGGGAAGCCTTGAGCCACCAGGCCCTGAAACAAGGGAGAAGCTAGAGAGGGTCAGGAAAGGCTGGGTTGGAGGGAAGCCCAGGAAACAGCATCAAAGAGTGGGACTGGACAGGCTTCGGCTGCTGGGTAGAAGGTTTCTGGGCTGGAACTCGGAGGAGAGGGAGGCCTGGGTCCCGCTGCCAGGCACTGGTATGGAGCTGTGAGGCCGGGGAAGGGACCAGGCAACCAAGAGCCCCGACGGAAGGGTGTGAGAAGCACAGGGCCCAGAGATGGGGCCCAAGACCTTTTGGGGGAGCACATTTGAATGGTTAATTTGTTGGAATCTGCTGCCCCAGAAAGGTGGGCTGAATTGTGGCTTGGCCGGAGGGCTGAGTTATGGGAAGAGAGAGCACGGCAGTGCCAGACAGGGAGACAGCAGTTAGCCAGCTCCCACTTAGGGCCCAGAGCTGCTCACTGCAGGCAGGGGCCGCTACTCTGTTACTGCAGTGGGCTTTGGAAGCTAAATCAGGTGTGACTGGAGACAGCATCTGCAGAGACCAGAGAAGTATTGTCCCTCTCCGTGGACCTGGAACACGACTCGAGGGACCCCTGAGTCGAGCGGTTTGGCTCTGGCCCTGTGCAGTCTAGTTAACCTGCACCCAGAATGCTAAGGGTACAGGTTAGTGCCACCTGGAACCCAGTGCCTGCGACCATCCTCGGTGCCATGAGCCTCACTCAAGACATGATGAGTCCTGAGCTCATTCTGCAGCCCACACTGCACTGTCCCATCAGGCACATGGCGCCCAGGCTCAGCACAAACCTCCCAGCCTCGCCCGGAGGAACAGGCTCGGCCTGGCACACCAGCTCCCGCTCGGGGCGCTGCACATGGATATTTCAAGCCACCCTTTTGGTTCTAAATGTACAGCCCAAGTAAGGGCATTGCTGTGCCAGCTGTGTGCGAGGCATGAAACCAAATATGTCTCTATGGCCAAAGACAGTCCCTTCAAAATCCCACCTGTCTTGCAAGGGAAATCTGTGCCTGCAGGAGGAATTCAGCTGGAGAAATGATTTACTGGAAAATGCAAGGAGACTTTTAAAGGGGAAGGGCTGCATATAGACTAAAGAATGAATAAGAACCAAGACATCACTGCTTGTCCCCACTCCTTCCCCCATCCTGGGGCAAGCTGCAGGCTCTGTCTGCAGGAGCCATGGAAGAGCCCGATGGGCAGAGGTAACAGGATGATTCAGGACCCTTAGGGGAGTGAGAACTCAGGTGTGTGTCTCACCCGCCAGGTGACGCTCCCAGGGCACATGTGTGAGGCGAGATTTGCTGGAGCAGCGTAGTCCCAAGGGCTGGGCGGTGGCCAGCTAGACAGGCCCAAGTGCCTCTCAGCCCCCTGGCTGTGCAGCTGGTGGTTCCCACAGCTGCTCCGGAGGGGGTCTTTGCACTGGTAAGGGAAGCCCTAGCAGCCCACCTCTAGGCAGGGTGGGTGGGACTGTGGGTCCTCTCCAGCACTGCAGCTCCCAATGCCACGGCTGCCCAGGAACTGCAGGGTTGCTGGTGGATTGAGTGGGCTGAATTCCCTAAGCGTGTCCCCAGCAGGAATTTGGCCCATTGGTAAAATAGCATCACAGGCACCTGGATTTACTTCCCACCCAGCTGTCTGACTACCAGAGCCAAGACCCAGCCAGCGCGGGGCGGGGAGTCTGTAGGTACCGCAGCTGCCTGGTCAGCCAAGTGGCAGTCTGACCCACAGCGACCTTGCTGAACCTGTCTCGGTTGAAAACTGCTCACTGGAGCTCAATCGTCAAGAGACTGGCTCCAACACTGCCAGCTCACTGCAGTGGTGAGTGAGCCCGAGCTCCGTGGCAAGGGCCCGCAGAGGCTGCGTTGTCTGGATGAGCCGAGAGCTTTGCCACCTCCCCGGGGTGCGTGCAGGGCCTCTGCATGGCACCAGTGAATCCCTGCTCTGCCTGGCTTTCTTGGGGGGAGGCCTCACTAAGGCCACCCCAGGATCATTCCCACAGGATACCCACAACAGCAAAGGCTCCATGGGGTAGCAGCTTCTTCCCCCATTGAGAGAGGGGAGCGGGGGGAGTGGTAACTGGGGCGAGCAAGGACCAACGCCTGCCTATACTGCACCAAGTGCCAGAGACAGCCACACAGGTGGAGCCCAATAGGGAGCAGGTGAATCACCTCCCCAGAGGGCCATTAACAGGAATGATAAATAGCATTACATGGAAGTGTGTTATCCCCATCGTCACTCTCCGAGGCTGTGACTCATTCACTGCTCACTGCGGGAGCCTGCAAACACTGTCAGTTGCTGTGAGCAATCTCCACACAACAAATTCGACTCTGCCAGAGAAATGTCAGTCTGGCAGGCTCCTCGAGAGGACACCTCGTCCAGCCCCCAGTGCTGAGGCAGGATTAAGTGTGGCTAGACCATGTCTGACAGGAGCTTGTCCAGCCTCTTCTTAATCACCAAGACAAGGATTCCGCAACTTCCCTAGGGAACCTGTCCCACAGCTTCACCATCCTCAGAGTCTGAAAGATTTTCCAGCCTAAATCTCCCTTGCTGTAACCTCAGCTGATTCCTTATGGTCCCCTTTGTAACACCCTTCTACATATTTGAACAGTTTCAGGTCCCCCCTCAGCCCCTCTTCTTTCGACTTCACATGCCCAATTCTTTCAACTTTTCCTCAGAGGTCAGGGTTTCTGCTGCTCTCCTCTGGATTCTCCAGCTCAGTGGCGCTGAACCATTCCAGGCTCCTGTACCTCTTTCTGGAGTGGGATTTGTCTTGCATCGTCCCAAGTTTCACCTCACTTAAAAAGACTTGCTTCCAAAACCAGATATAAAAATACAAAAGTGTCACAGCACCCTGGCTAAAAAAGGGCTGACTTTCTCATTTTGATCATATAATCATAAAATAAATCAATTGGAATATAAATATTGTCCTTACATGTCCGTGTATAGTAATAAATAGAGCAACATAAACCAGTCACTGTATGAAATCTTAGTTGGTACTGACTTCACTAGAGCTTTTTATGTAGCCTGGTGTAAAATTAGGCAAATCTCTACGGGTACATCTACACAGCAGCATTATTTCGGAACTGACGTTATTCCAAATACCATAGTGCACGTCTATACTACAAGCCTTTATTTCAAAATAATGTCGAGCTGGAGGACTTCTTGCTGCGACTCATGTTCGGAGTGTTCTTCCTTCGACTTCCTGCTGTGCAGACAGCGGCAAAAGCGGAATTAAGCTATTTCAACTTAAGTTACACAATTGATGTAGCTGAAGCTGCGTAGCTTAATTTGACTTTAGCTCTGCTGTGTAGACATGCCCCCCGGAAAGGGGTACAGGAGCCTGGAATGGGTCAGCGCCACTGAGCTGGAGAATCCAGAGGAGAGCAGCAGAAACCCTGACCTCTGAGGAAAAGTTGAAAGAATTGAGCGTGTGAAGTCGAAAGAAGAGGGGCTGAGGGGGGACCTGAAACTGTTCAAATATGTAGAAGGGTGTTACAAAGGGGACCGTAAGGAAAGATCCCTGTGTAGCACCAGGGGTAAATGTACCCCAGGTTGAGAACTGCTGTTCTAAATTTATCCACATCCTTCTTCAAGTGTGGTGTCCAGAGAGACAGTGCTCCAGCTGAGGCCTCGCCAGCGCCAAGCCAAGAAAAAAATGGCTCCCGTGTCTTACACATTACCCACCAGTTGATAGACCCCAGAGTGACATTTGTCTTTTTGGCAGCAGTAGCACATTGTTGGCTCATACTCAATTTGTGATCGCCTGTAAGCTCCAGCTCCTTTGCAGCTGTGCTATCACCTCGCCAGCCATTCCCCATTTTGTTGCTGTGCAGTCGATATTTCCCCCCTTAAATATAATACTTTGCACTATTCTTGAGTGAATTGTATCTTATTGATTTCAGACCAACCCTTCACCTCATGGAGATCAGGTGAAGAATTCTAATCCTGTCTTCCAAAGTGCCTGCGCCCCTCCCAGCTTGATGGCATCTGCACCTTTTATAAGCATGCTCTCTACTCCATCATCTAAGTCGTTTGTGAAAAGATTGAATAGCATTGGACTCAAGACAGACGCCTGTGGGGCCTCACGTGGAACGTCCTCCCTCTTCGGCAACAAACTGCTCATGGCCTCTCTCTGAGCAAGATTTTTCAATAAGTTGTGCACCCCTCTTTAGTAAGTAATGAGCCCTATTCAGAGGCATGTGTATGAAGGCCAGCACCCTGTTCACCTCTGGGAATCAAACCATGGACTCTAAGAACAGGCACTTCTATAACTTGAAGCTAATCCTGCCATTTGGAACTGGCCCTGGCTCATATCTTCTATGGGTCAGCACAAAAGGGAGATGTGTAACACACAGAACAGTAGGTGGCAAAAGCAGGGGGCCAGGAAATATGTTTTTACAAGTTCTACCCCTAAGATTTAAGTAAAGAGCAAAACCTCCCCCAATCCTAGTATAAGGTGGAGATTGCAAATTAAACTCTCAAGAGCAGATGATACAAAATTTAAGGCTGACCCCATAATCTTAACTCTGCCCCTCTGCACATCTGCCCTACAACACAGCATTTAATGAGGTGCTCACGTACTATTTGTTCATATTATATTTGATTGTTGATCTGCTGTATTTCCCATCTGAGATCCTCTGCCTGTTCTCCATTCTCCTGCAACTCCTGCCACTTTTGAGGAGCCATGGCAGCCATGTGAATTAGCACTGGGAGTTTGTGGGAACGTGGTGTTGCGCAGCTGCAGGTGAAACAGAACCCAGGCGAGATGCTAGGGACTCAATTGCCAAATGGGGTGAGGTTTGTGGTCGTCTTTTCTAGACAAACACCACAAAAATAATCGCCAACAATTCAACTGTTCCTTGTTGAACAGCAAGAAATCGAGGATTTCAGGATGGGCCTGATTTTCATGTACACTAATGCCACTTTATCCGGCACTAGCCATAGAGATGGGCCTTACAGCGAGTGAGCAGAGCAGCACAAATGAGGTTCAGGTCTCCCATTCCATCACTGAAGAATGAGACAGAAGGAAAAGTTCAACACAGATTTAGCTACCGAGCTGCCCCTGGTGCCTCCATAACACATCTTCCATTCCCCAGCGAGGCCAGGGACAGACAGACACACCCGCATTGAGATACAGTGCCCAGATGAAGGCACTGGGAGGGGTGGGGCTGAGCCCCACAGATCAGCTCAGGTGAAAGGAGCTCCCAAGGCCGAGCCAAGTTTAGGAGCTGCCAATCTGCAGCAGCTGCTGCATCTTCCCTAGCCCGTGTGTTTGCATCGAGAAAACGGCATTGCCCTGCCACCAGAAGACATTTGCTCTCGACGTCTCAATATCAAGGCAGGCTCCCAAGCCAAGTGAACTCCCAGCCCAGATTCATCCTATCAAAGCTCTGACACCAAGGTCACCCTGGCTGATTTACAGGCAGGGTCACCACAGCTCTGCAAAGGCGCTGGAGAAATGAAAACCACACCCAGAACAGAGCTGCAGGTGAAACAAGCCGAGACCATTCATGGAGACATTGATGTCTGAGTCATCCTGTCACCCGGTGCTGCCATGCTGCGAGGGAACAGAATGACAAACCGTTGTCCTGTCTCCCAGCGAAGTGACAGTGGGTGTGCGGGGAGTGCTGCACGAGGTCAGGGCAGTGCGAAGCATTGCTATTACATTACCATTCACCTCCCAGTTAAAGCTCTGTGCCCATGCCTCTGGGATCCGCGTCCCATGCCTGCTGGGCTCCTTTCTCCTGCGGAGGGAGTAGAGCTTTTGCCCATTGCCACTCAGCTAGGAGTCACCAGGCAGCACAGCACAAATATAGACACTAGCTCTATCTGGCTGACTGCACAGGCAGAGCTCGGGAAAACGCTTGCTGTCACTCATGGTGCAGGGGTTTTGAAAAAAGCTGAAGGCATCATCAGCAAACTTGACTCTTTCTGCTTTCATTTCTCTGGCTGAATCATTCCTACACGCAGAGCACAGAAAGACAAAGCTACGTATCTTACAGCCCCTGGAGGGTCTTTCAGATGTGTGGTCCCTCTGTGTATTCCATGTGCATATGCATGCACTCCATGCACCCGGATCCGAGGGTGCATGCAAGCAGTGTCCACTGGTGCACACGAGTACCCTTGCTATGTTTCTAACAGAGAGAATAAAGGGGAGCAGACTGCCTCTCCAGTTCCTTCTCTACTGCAAATCCTAAAGATCCAAAGTAGAGTGGAATAAGGATGTGAGCGACTAGTCGATTGGTCGCTTCCCTCCCTCCCGCTTGCTGCCTCTATCAGAAAGAGGCAGCAAGGCAGGGGAAAGAGCAGGGGGTGCTTCAAAGTGGCAGCACCATGCGGAGACAGAACTCGCCATGCGCTGCAGAACATGCAGCACTCCCCAGCTGGCCTGGGCTGCACGTGGTGTTTCAAAGCAGCAGCCCCAGCTGACCCTGGGCTCTATTTGGCACTGCCGCTTTGAAACGCCGCGGGGAGCACAGGGCCAGCGGGGGGCCGCTTGACTCCCCCGCTGGCCCCGTGCTCCCGCAGCGCTTTCGCCTTTGAAGTGTAGCTTATGGCTACGCTTTCAAAGGCAGAAGTGCCCTTATCGACTGATGCAAATTGCATCGACTATTTGATTAGCCAAATAATCGCAATTTTACATCCCTAGAGTGGAAGGAGGGTGGGTAGCAGAATACAGGCAGGGGCCAAACACCTTGAAGAACCTCCACTAACTGTAAACAAGTAACTTGTTCTTTTGGACGGCTGATCCCAGTGTGTATTCCATGGGGGAGGGCCAGGGGAGGAACACGCAGGCAGCAGAGGCACTTTCCTAAAGGACACATCAGAGGCGGTGTCTGCACTAAAGCAGAATGTCTCATAAGTGTGTGGATGGAAATTCTTTTTTCAAAAGAACGCGATTGCAGTGTGGACGTAAGTGAAGTTTTTTCGGAAAAACTCTGCAGTGTAGACATTCCCCCAGAGATCAGCTTGACCTGGCTATGGCAAGAAACAGCCTGGGTGATCTTCGGATTCTATCTCTTACACACAGGAGGGGAGCGCAGGTGGCACGTCGAAGAGTGAATCTCCTCTCCTCCTCAGATGAGGGTCTCTTCGGAAAGAACCCAGGCAAGTGGACTGACTGGTCTATGTGCAATGCCAATACAAACTTGGGGGTGAATTTCAGATGAAGTCGCTATAGAACGGGGGTGGGAAATCTTTTTTGGGTCAGGGCCACTGACCCACAGAAGAATCAGTTGCGGGCCACACACAAGAGAGATGCAAAGAAAAAAAACAACCCTCGCTGATGTGGCGCCAGGCCGCCTCACTCCCCACATTTCTCTCACACACTAGTGCACGGGGACACAGGACTGTAGATTTTGTGGGGCTCCCTAGGCTCTAGGGCCAAAAATGGGAGGGGGCTGCTGGGAAGTGGGCTTGGGGTCTGGGCAGGTGGGAGGGAGCAGGAGTGGCGCAGGGATTGGAGGTGAGGGGTCTGGGTGAGAGTGCAGGTGCAGGAGCGTTGTCTGGGGGTGGGTGGTCTGAGCTGGAGGTAGAGTAAAGGAGCAAAGTGAGGGGTCTGGGCAGGATGGGTGCAGGAGCAGGCCGGCGATCGGAGGGCTAGGTGGGAGGCAGGAGCGGGCTGGAAGTGGGGGAATCTGGGCAGGAGGGTGCAAGAGGCGGGTGGGAGGTGCAGGGCCTGGTGATGGGGGCGCAGCTGCCTGAGGACACACATGGCTCTGTGTCCCCTGCCACTCCCAGGCACCGCCCCCTGCTGCTCCTATTGTCCACCATTATGGCCAATCATAGAGGCAAGGGAAAAGCCTCCAGGCAGTGCCAGGAGGAGGAGGGGCAGTATGCGGATCTGCTTCCTTCCCCCACCAGGTAGAGCCTGTGGATTGGATCCAGCCCTGGGCTTGCCCGACTCTGGAGTGCGAGGCTCTTCCTCCCCGCCCCCCACCTCCCACCCCCCTCCCGCAGCGGGAAGCTGGCACTGGCGCTCCAGCCCTGCAGGGAGGACTGTGGGGGGGTGGGGACACGGCTGGAGCGCCAGCACTGGCTCCCCAGTGCTGGGTGGGAGCCCTGAGCCTCTGGGGTTGGATCTGGGTAAGTCAGGGGCCACATCCAGCCCCCGGGCTGTAGGTTCCCCCACTCCCCTGGTTATAGAACACAGAGTACGGCAGATCTGCCATTAGGGCCCCGAGTTAACCCACCCTTCTGGCTGAGGCCATGGCCACAAGAATGCAAGGAGGCGCTCAGAGTGCAGGAAGTTCCAGG
Organism: Pelochelys cantorii; assembly: GCA_032595735.1. Taxonomy (NCBI): domain Eukaryota; kingdom Metazoa; phylum Chordata; order Testudines; family Trionychidae; genus Pelochelys; species Pelochelys cantorii. The sequence goes on from CM064350.1 coordinate 2,832,871, forward strand.
GTCAGGTCGCAGTGAGGTATAAGCTTCTTACAGGTGGGAACGGTTTGATTAGGCCTTCAAGAGCCTTTCGGTGCCTTGGAGAGAACTGAGGCAAAGCCCAGGCATTCGGAGCGAAAAAGGATAGCCCGGAATGAGGGAGACTCACATCTCTGCTGTGTCCGTTTGGCTGAGGAGCATTTCCTAATGGATCCTGTCTGCTCATTTTAAGGATGCTTTGTGCAGCTTCTCAGCAGAAACATCCTAAGGTGGGGCCCATCCCAAAAAGCAAGCCATGAGATGCAAGGCTCCAGGATTAAGATGCTAGGCCAGGCCCTGCCCTGCTTCTGGGTCAAGGGGTCAGGAAAGGGCAGGGAGCTGGTTGGAGGGTGAGATGACAGTAGAAATGATTCAGGGCCAATAAGGGATGATCAGTACAACTCATGGCCTGTCCTGTTAAATCTCCTGTTAGACCCAAGGCAGAGGTAGCAAGGGAGGAAAGACATCGCTCCAATGTCCTGACAGGGAGAACATCACCCTGAGAGCACAGGCCTTGAGCACCTCTGGAACAGCAGATGTTGCATTTCCTGTTTGTCTGGGAGGTGAACAGAGAGAATCATCCAATCCCAGGGCTGGGAGAGACCTCAGGAGTCACTGAGTCCAGCCCCCTGCCCAAAGCAGGACCAACCCCAACTAAATCATCCCAGCCAGGGCTTTATCAAGCTGGGCCTCTAGAGATGGAGATTCCACCACCTCCCCAGTGAATCCATCCCAGCGCTTCTCCACCCTCCTAGGGAAATAGATTTTCCTATTATCCAACCTAGACCTCCCCCACTGCAACTTGAGACCATTATCCCTCGTTCTGTCATCACTGAGAAGAGCCTCCTGCCATCCTCTGTTTACCTCCAAACCAGGTAGCTCCCACCCGGTTGATGGCAAATCCCCTGCAGAGGGTGTCCACCAACACAATCTGAGTTCCCGAAAGGTAAACTGCCATGGGGTGGTTGGATTCCTGTTACACCAATTCAACCAGGTGATGGCTTCTGTGGAGGGGGCTGGATCTCTCATCTCCCCCTCTGGGGATGCAGAAGATGGGTTTCACATTGTCTGGCATTCTGCAGCCATGGCAGGACCGGGTAAATTGCAGAAAAGCCTTAGAAGCCTCTTGCAAGTTCCAGAAGGTCCATGCACTTTGGGGCCTCTCAGGACATCCATGTGGCCTGTGCCATATGGTCACTCAGGTGGGCCCCCCAGCCTGAGAGGGACACATCGGTATTGACCATCTTGTCTGGCAACGATGGACAATACACAGGGACAGGAGGAGTTATAGGGGCTCGCAGGCATGGGCTACCACTGGTCCCCAGGTAAATGTCGAGGGGAAGGTTGGTACCAGGAGGCTCTGGAGCTCCTGGCTGGACTTGCATTTCTTGGAGAAGGGAATGACGGCTCCTCTGGTGGCTCAGCTTCTCCTGAGAAAGAAAAAAAGGTCCAGGCCCAGCAGTGGTACCGGCAGTTTTAAAGGAGGATGGTGCAGCTGGCAGACGGACAAGGGGGGACACTTCTGCCATCAGTAACCACCCCTGTCCTTTGGAGACGGTGTGAAGGGACGTGTCCCACATGGTGAACAGGCTCAAGGGCAGCTGTCCTTTGGTCACCTCTGTGCATCACCCCAGAGCAAGAAACTGAGCTGGTACAATATGCACCAGCTGCACATGGGGGAAGAGAGAGGGGCTGAGGGGTCAAGGGAGGCATACAGAGGACCCTGTGATTCGTATCTCACATTGGGAACAAGCTTCTGCTCCACTGGGCACGAGCCCCTGTGACCAGCCTGCCACCCTTAGCCCTCCCCGCCAGGAGAGGCGCCGCACACAGCAGTGCAAAGCCAGGCTCTGAGCTTCAGACTCCTTTTTACTGCAGCGTATTCAAATGATCAGTGGAGAACAGACAGCCTGGCGCCCCAGGCCATGGCAGGCGGATTCTGCGAGTGGTGTAGCAAGAGATCAGCTCCCAAGGATGTCTGCAGGCGTTACCATTGCTGAATACAGCCATACAGTTAGTGCCAGCCCGCAGCTGCCTGTGCTCTTACAGCCGTATTACATACTGACGGTCCTGGGTGGGGTGTGTCAATCATGGCTGGTGGCACGCAGCCACGGTGGGAATCTCCCGTTGCTCCAGGGCTGCCTTAGGTAAAGGAGGGGTAAGCGCTCCAGCCTCATGCTGGCCAATGCTGCCCTTTCCCCAGAAGAGACTCTGGGGTAGGGGGGTCTCGGAGAAGCCCGTTTCCTACCCGCGGCTTGGGCTAATGGTTCCAGGTGCTGCCAAGAGGTGGCTAGCGAATGACAGAGGAATAGGAACCTGTCATGGGAATGCAGCTACCTTTGGGGTGGAACGCGGCAGCTGCTTCAGCATCCACGGTGAGGCCAGTTTGGAGCAGGGAGTGGAGAACAATGCCATGTCAAATGGGAAGGGCAGAGGGAACGGAGGCTGCAGCAGTACCACTGTGATACGGGAGACAGTTTGAGAGCACCCTTCCAAACGGGGCCACGGGATCTACAGCCACCGCGAGGTCCCGGGCTTCTAGTGCAACACTATGGCCCTGTTAGCTGCAGAACCTGCTTTAATCATGCTTGGTCACTACTTTCAGTGCTGAGTGTTGCGACCCTGCAAACTGAGCACTCCCAGCTCCGTGCCTGCCTACACAGACCCACGGCAGCAACTCCTGAGCGAGAGCAAGAGCGAAGCACCGCTAATGATTCACCTGCCCACTGCCTGCAGCCCCTGACCCAGCTCTATCCTGCCACGCCTGTGGGATCTGATGGGGCACAGCCCCGGAGAAAGGGTGGCTGCTCCACTGGCACACAATAACCTTACTCTTCACACAGCCAGCAAGGGAAAGCAGCGGCTCAGTGGGGAGCTTGCCAGCTGTCACAGGCCAGTTGCTGACACAGTGACTGCCCCGCAGCACCTATCAACGGCCAGTGAGCCACCATGGCCTGCAACGGGCGCCGCCCCGCGGTGACAGTCGTGTCCTGTTGCATTAGCTCCAGCCAGACAGCGGTGACTGAGGTGTGAAGGAACTGAGGGGTGGCTGTGGATCTGGCAGCGGGGGGAATCTAAATGAGTTCTGCGCAAGAACAAGGAGCATGCGGCTCATGCTGGCACTGGGCTCCCCTGTGTGCCTGCCACGTCAGCACCTGCAGCTGAGGGGAGGAGGCAGAAAGGGAGCTGGGTCACTGGTGCAGTCTGAGGTAAGTAAGGACCTACATGAAATGCCCTGGGGGAGGGGGAGCACAAGCTATCCTGTACCACGCCAGGCCAACGCACTCTGGTCTCCTCGATGGAGCAAGGCAGAGGTGATTCATGGGAGCACTCGGCAGGTTCATCACCCCACCAACATTCTAATTGCTAAATGGGGTGCCCACATGTCCCTCCCTGCACCCTTCCCCGCAGGCACCGGCTGCTACTGCAGCAAGGGCAGCTCCACACGTGACACTGGGTGTCACACAAGAGATGTGTGCCACACTGGCAGGGATCTGAGCCTCCCCTCAGTTTCTTCCTCTGGGGTGATGTATAGAGGTGACCAGAGGACAGCTGCCCTTGAGCCTGTTCACCATGTGGGACATGTCCCTGTGGTGGCTCCTTTGCAGTCAGGCCTGGATGTTTCTTTCACAGATCTGCTCTAGTTCAGTCAGGGATGAATGCAGGGTCCCACCCTGAACAAACTAACCCTACCGCTTCCTTGCCCCCATGGCATGGCTCTGGCTGCGCCCCGGATAGCTCTGAGGCAGAACGTGGTGTGATGCTGAGGTGCTCTCCTCAGGCCCACTGATGGGGGAGGCCGCCTGTCCTCACCTCACAAGAGCTTTCTGCGGCTCAGGACGCCGCTGATCCGACTCTGCTGTGGCCAAAGCTTGACACTTAGCTGCAGGTCACAAACATTCCTGAGCCGGGTGAGGAGCTTTCGGGTCGCACAGGGAGTTTGCTAGCCCATTAGAGTGGGGGCGTGGGTGAGTTCTCTGCTCCCACCTGTGCTGTTCCCCACGACTACACACTCTTACCTACCTGCACAGCCACTAACCACGTGGGCGCCAACAGGGAACTTTCCCGGTGGACAGGTTGTTCTATAAGAGTGCATCTACGAAATAGCTTATTTTGAAATTTGGCGTGTCTACAGAGCACCAAATTTCAACATAACACACTATTTCAAACCATCCCTTATCCCTCGTGCAATAACAGGCAGCTTGTGTAGATGTGGGGTATCCCAAAATAGCCGTGCAATGTAGATGTACCCTAACTATCTCTGGTGCAGCTTCTTCCACTTGCCTCTGAAGCATGCACTACAGGGCCACTGTAAGCGCCAAGCTGAGCTCTGCCCTGACCCAATGGGGCAGCTCCAGAGCTGCTTTGGACATGTCCGAGTCCCCTAGGTGGCTTTGGGGCTCCCAGCTGAAACTGCGATGATTCTGTGGACTGAGGAGTGGTTCCCAAGAGAAAGGAGTGAAAGGGCCCACCCCAGAAAGAGAGGGAAGGCAGTAATGATTCCTCAGGAAGCCAGACCATGAGCCCCAAGCTGAGAACCCATGGAGGGGGTAAGGGCTTTCCATGTGTGACCTACACCTGGGGGTTCCCCTCTGTTGGCTGGCCCACAGAAGAGGTGTATGAGCTGGCTACAGCTAGCAGACGTCATCCTTTCTCTGGCAGCAGGGGCTCTTGGTTTCAGAGTGAGAGATCCCAGGTTCAGGGCCTGCTGACGGAACTTGTCACAGCTGGGGATTTTCTGAACCTCTGTACCACAGGGTGTGTCGCATGTCAGATGGGACATGTGAGTAAATCAGGCCTTGTGGGGTGGAGATAAGACAGATGACCCCAGAGAGTGGAAGGGAAGACTCCAGTAGAAGACTGGCAGACACTGGGGAGGAGCCCAGGAGGGGAGACGACAGCCTGAGACAGGTGAGGAAGATGGTTGTTTGGGGGCTGTTTGGGACTTAGAAGGTCTGCAAGGGATGGACATTTCCTTTAATGACTTAGCCGAAGGCCAACCCACCACAGCAAGATTGGGCGGGGGGAAGGAGGGACAGCGGCCAGCCAGCACCAGAGCAGGCAGCACCTCTACACTCGGTAAAGCTTCAACTCAGGGTGCGATTAGCGATTGGGCGAAGGGCAGTGTCTCTTGTCCATATTGTGTGCGCTCACCCAGTGGATGGAACCTCGGGGAGCTGTTTTCACTGGGGCCTGAAGCCAGTAGCGACTGCGCCTCCTTCCCAACCCCTCCCATCCACGTGGAGACGGGACTAGGGCACCTACAACACTGTTTTGTAAATAACACTTAGGATCTGCCAGGAAAAATAAGCTCACTCCCAGAAGGTTAAGGGCTCCCATTACTTCCCCAGCGCCCGGGTCCCAAGCGCTCCTGTGTGCTTGGTGTATCAGCTCCAGTACCCCCCAGCTGACGGGGGCGGGGGAGGAGGCAGGGGGCCATGGAACGACCCCAGAGAACGCAGTCCTGGCCTCCCTCCTGCTCAGGCTGCTCTTGCAAAGGGTTGCTAAGGGTCATCCCGTCAGAGCGGCGATTTCAAGGGGGCCAGACACTCCACAATCACGTTCCTCCTTAATGCCAGCTTGTTCCCTTTGACTTTGTTCCATTACCGAGCAGTTAAATCCCCAGCACACCAAGAAAGGCTGTTGCCATGGAGTGTCTGAAACGCCAGCACCAGGACCCCTCCTGTCATCTGTGACCTCACGCAACCCGTTGTCAAGGCAGCCGCGAGGGGGGAGTCTTTAAAAGGAGGCCTGCCCCTTCTGAATGCTCCCATGGCACAGAAGCATTGTCCCCTGGCTGCTTGTGAAACCCGGGGAGGGGGGGATTTCAGAGCCACCCCAGCAGAGCTCATGTTGTTGAAGAGGTGTCCCTTGTGACATCATCTGTACATGGAAAGCTGAGGTAGAGCCAGGACTTGCAGTGCCAGGTCACACCGCTGCTCCGTACGTCTGACCTCCTGCCTCTGGCAGCAACCCATGGCGGATGTGGAAGAGCAAGGCTAAAGAAAACAGCCCCCCTGGAGTTGAGAGACCTGGGGAAAGGGCTATCCCAGCTCTGCCACTAACTCACTGCACAGCCTTGGTCATGTCACTGGGATCCTTAGTGCTCCTGTTTATGCTATCTGTGAGAGCGAGCCACGTAATCAGAGATGGGCCAAAGCAGAGGAATGGTGCTACCGAAGAGTACAGTCATTCCTTACTTCTCAACAGGCACAGTATGCAGTGTTGTCACTGGTCATGCAATTAGACAGCCCGGGCCGAAACCCAGCCATCCAGCCCGGGCCGAAACACAGCCGTCCCAGATTGTCTCCTGCTTTAAGATGGGGTTAGCCCTCAGGGTAAGCAATCTGATTAATTTGTAAGCCAATGTTATACAACCTGCAGTCTGCTTAAAAGGGCAGCTTCCCCCACATTGCCTCTGGGCAGGGCAGGTGCCTGGCCTCATTTCTACACGACTGATGCCCACACAGCTGCCCTGCCTCCCGCAAGCTAGGCTCAAAGAGACTGGACAGCGTCCCCACATGCATCTTCATGGCCAGCATCCCCTCCTCAGTCAGCCCTGGCACAGTGCCATGCCGAAGCCTGCGCTTATGGCTCTGTTTCAAAAGCAAAGCCCAGGTCTGCATCCCGCGTTGTGCCTGAGGCTATGTCTAGACTGCAGAGTTTTCCCAGGAACAGTTTCTGAAAAAGCAGGTGCGTTCCGTCGGCCTTTCAGTGAGAGGAAGAAGGGACGCTCCGAAAGAGGAGGTGTTTGCAAAATTTGGCCCCACGTAGACGGGCCAAATTTCAGAAAAGCCTCTTCCAGAAAAAGAGCAGAAAAAGATACACAAATTGTGGCTCGCAACGTGCGGATCTCTTTCTGAAAAACCCTGCAGTCTAGATGTAGCCTGAGACACAAGCCAACTTCCTCTACAGGCAGCAGGAACTCTGGGGAGGTTCTGACTGGCGCTCCCTGGTCTGGATCAGTATGCTCAGCCCATTCGGCACCACTGTACACTGGCAAGCTCCCCACTGCACCCTGCCAGCCTCCAATGAGTCTGACTGGAGAGTAGGCTTTGTTAGCAAACCTCCTCCCCGTGCGTGTTTGTTAATGAGGGTTGCTGAGCTACCAGCCAGGCAAGCAAGCTCTGAGGTGGGAAAAGGAGACGGAGAGGTCAGGCTGCTTGCTAAGCAAGGCTGGGCCTCTGCCAGGTGAGGTGGAGGAGCTGCCAGGCTGGATGCCGGTGCTGCCCTGGAATGAATTCAGGCTGCTGCTCTGCTGCTAACTCTGCCCGGCGGCCTGGAGTCATGCTAGGACATCCCACTCCTCCAGCGCCAGCCTCAGGAAAGGGAACCACGGAGCACTGTGAACGCTGCCGGATGCTGCTGCTAAAAAGTCAATTAAAGGCAGATCTGTGGTAGCTGAAGGCAGCTGCTGCCCTTTGAAGCCAGCTGCCGTTTTGCTAGCACAGGCAGCCCCCAGCTCCTGGCCGTGCACTGCTGCCCATTGTCACCTGAGAGCCTGGGCAGGGAATGGCCTCTGTAAGCATCTGCTGATACAGCCTGTCCCTCGCAAGGATCTCGGGGGGCCCTTTTCAGTGGTCTGCACCAGGCCAGAGTCAAGGCCAGCTTGAAGCTCTCCTTGAAAGGGTGGGCTTGTGCCTACAGCATCGCCCTGTGAAACTCAGGCGCTCGGGCCAGCTCTGCCAGACGTCCTGCGTCTGACTCTAGTCAGGTCACTTACTCTGGCCAGACAATGGGCTATGGTGGGAGACCTGACAATGAGGTGGATAAGCACTATCTAGCATTGTTATTGTTGTTCATTGTTATTGGCTGTGCACTAGCCACGCACATCAACTACATGGTGTCTGCGGACAGGATCCTGGTCCACATCACTGCTCCAAGAGTGCTGGACGACCCCAGTGCCCTTGGAAGCCAGCGGCGGTGTCCTTTATCCGCAGCACCTCATCTTGGGGTTCTTGTTACCTGTCTCCCCATTGCCACCATTACGATCCCGTCTCTCAGCCTGCAAGCTCTTTGGGGCAGGGACGCCCCTCTGGCGGGCACCATGAGCCAGCCAAAGCTACTGTGCTACTGCAGTAAAGCTGTTCCTTTAGCCCTGCCCAGTTCAGCAAGCTGCCTCACTGGGTCCTTCTTCACTCACACAAGCTGTTCCCCTGGCTTTTAACCCCCTCGCCACCACGGGGGCTGCTCTGCCAACCTGCTCCTAATAGCTGCTGGAGGGAGTTATGGCAGGTGCGAAAACTCATTGCTCTGGGCCCTGATTAATCCTGCTGCTGCCACCAACCAGCCCTGGGCTCTAGCTCCACCCAGTTGCTGAAGCAACAACAACGTGTCAGTTTACTGCAGCCCTGGTAGTGTATAAATCCAGGCTGCGAAGCTGGCTCTGGCACAGGGAGGGTTTCCTTTGGGCTTCTTTCAGCCGGGGCTGATCGTTAGCATTTGACTAACTGCAGCTCCTGCTGTGGCGTTACCCGGCTGCGAAAACTTCACCCTTGGAAACTGCCAAAGCTGCATGACTCTCGGCAACTTCTCAACTTTAACAGGCATGGCGGGGGCGGGGGGGGGCTCAGTGGGTTGCCTGAGGTCATTCAGGGAGTCAGCGACAGAGCTGGGAAATGAACCCCAGATCCCTGAACTCCCGAGCTCTAACCGCTAGGCCACCCTCCCTTAGAGCTGGGTACAGAACCCAGCAGTTCTGACCTCCAGTCTCTTGGTCTAACTGCAGAACCAGCAATTCTCACTGTACCCTGGTATAATTCAACAGTGTAACTTCCCATATAGACAAGCCCCAAAACAGTAGTGGCTAGCACAGTGCGGGGACAACTCAGGGCCACTGGATGACCAGGGAACATCCCCTCCATGCCTCTGACCAGGACTTGGAACAATCAAAGAGACTGTTAACAATCTTGATACAGTAGACTTCCAATAATCCGGCACCTTTGGGACCTAGGTGGTGCCGGATTATCGGATATGCCGGAGTATCGGGAGGTACTCCAGCGGGGGGGCTGTGATGGGTCTGCCGGGACCCGCATTGTGTCCGGGGGGTGGGCAGGGAACGGCGCAGCGAGGGGCGAACCCTCCACTGTTTTGCAGGAAGGCGGAGGAAGCCCCGTGCCGCCGCCAAGAGTTTCCGGGAGGGGAGCGGGCTCCCCACACCCCAGACTGCAGTAGTTATCGCCAAGCAGGGGGGTAAGGGGCGGCGCTGTGGGACCAACCCGGCAGCACACCAGCTGCTCTGCTCTGCAGCTTCCCCAAGTCCGCCGCTCATCAGTTTCAGCAGCGGCAGCGGCAGACTTGGGGAAGTGGCGTGGAGCAGAGCAGCTGGGGTGCTGCCGGGTTGGTCCCGCAGCGCCGCCCCTCAGCCCCCTGCTCGGCGCCCGGCAGCACCCCAGCTGCTTTGCTCCGCAGCTTCCCCAAGTCCGCCACTCGTCAGTTTCCGCAGCGGCGGACTTGGGGAAGCAGTGCAGAGCAGCTCCAATTGTCCCGCTAGCCAGAGCACTTCTGGGTTCCAGCTGGTGCCAGACTATGGGGAGTGCCGGACCACTGGATGCCGGACAATTGGAGTTTTACTGTATTTGCAAATGTCAGGATCGCTAACAGCGGGCCAGAAAAGAGCTACAAAAGAGCAAATCCAAAGTGAAGGGCAAGTGGCTGGGAAGATTTAGTTGGGGTTGGTCCTGCTTTGTGCAGGGGGTTAGACTCGATGACCCCCTGAGGTCTCTGCCAGGCCTAGGATTCTATGAGACCCCCACCAGCCGAGGGAATATCATTTCCCAGGTTTTACACTGCACCCAGTGAATACCCAAGATCCTTGTCAACAAAGGAACAGCCAATAACCTGGGGCCTCCTGCACTAAGGACAGTGCCTACCTGCACATTTGGTCCTGCTTATGAGGGGCGGCCCCGGCTTGCCGGTCCCGCCATCCCCCGGCCGCGTGAGCAGCACGCTGATCTCGTACTCCGTGTCGGGATCCAGGTGCCATAGCTTGTAGGTCTGCATATTGACAGCGTGGACCTCCGACCAGGGTCCCGAGGTCATGCGGTACTCGATCTCCTTGCGCACAATGGGGCCGTCCCCGATGATGGAGTTGGTGTTGAGTTGGATGATCAGGTAGGTGGAGCCTGCTCGGAGCAGCTGGGGAGGAGCGATGGGTGTGGGGGGCTCTGGAAAAGGAAAGAGGAGAGGTGAATGGAATGCCCCCCACTTCTGCTTCACAGGTGCTTGTACCCTTGAGAGCTATCACCTTTCTGTCATGTACAGCACAGCTTGTCATCTAAGGCACTGTGCTAGGACAGAGGAAACACAGGTACAGTCCCCAGATCTACCACCAACACCCTGTGTGCCCTTGATACAATCACTTAGCCTCGCCGTGCCTCAGTTTCCCATTTGTAACAAGGGATAATAATCATTTCTCCCACCCTCAGGGTGTCACATTTATTCAGACTGGAAGATCTTTGGACCAAGAAGCAACTACAACTGTGTGGGTACAGCACCAAGCACAACGGAGTGCTACAAACGGGCTAAATTAACATTCAGACTTTCTTCTTTGCCATCTATCTAAAAGGGCCCTGGCATACTAAAGATGATGAGTCCAATTCTGTTCTGGGTGCAGCTACTTTGCCTTCACTCTGGCTCTGCTCCTTTGTAGCTCTCTTCTGGCCCACTGTTAGCGGTCCTGATGTCTGCAAATGCAGCTAGTGTGTCGCTGTGTTTGATGTGTGGCAGCAGAGAAAGTGAGAACGGGGGATTTATACTGTTGGAGCCAAGAGCACAATTCGGTCCTGAACACCTAAAAATAAAACCGTCACAAATGTGTGAGTGTGCGCAAGCACACACACTCCTCCCAGATTGAACAGCACCGGCAGCAGCAAGGCCTCATGTGACCAGAACGTGATTGTTTTTTTCACAGAATAGGCTTCCAAGCAGTTGCCACAGTGCTGTGAAATTCTGTCATCAATAATTAACGCTTCACCACAACCGTCAAAATAAATGAACACAATACGTTCGGGGGATGCATTCTTCTGGCTCCGTTTTAATTGTGTGTGTTCGCTGACTCGCAAAAGCCAGTCACTGTGAATTGGTGAGGTCCCACTGCACTCAGAAAAGCTCCTTCCTCCCACTCTGTGCTGAGGAGGGCACAATTAGCCTGTGGAACCTATTGCTACTACATAGCGCTAAAGCAGAATTTTCTAAAGGACTCGCTTTGAATCCAGAGAGCAAGGAGATCCAGTTATACTAATGAGGGGTCTATCAAATTCACAGCCATGAACATCACACCAGGGAACGTGAAATATGGTCTCCAGCCATCCAGGCCTGAAGGCAGAGTGATATGGTATTGCCACTCTTACTTATGTGCTACTGCTGCTGGCAGGGGTACTGCCTCAGAGCTGAGCACTCAGGCAGCAGCTGCTACTCTCCTGCCGCCCAGCATCAGGCAGTGCTGCCTCCCGCACCAGCGGAGAAGAGAGGATGGCCATACCACAACCCCCTACAGTAAGCTTGCAATCCTCTTTTGCGTCAGGCACCCCAGCTTGGGAAACACTGCGGGGAATTCACACATTTTTCACAGGTCGACACGGCACACACAGCGAGTTTCGCAGAACTGTTACGTGTCCATGAAATTTGCTGAGTATGCACAAAAAGTGTGGGACTTTTCCACAATTGAACTGGACTCCTAATAATACAACTTTAATAATCTGGGGTTCATGCTTAGGGGTATAAGCTGAATGCTATGACTAGAGGTCAGGCAAAAAGCTCTCTCGGGGAAGCCGGTCATCTACTGCAGGTTTCTTGTACCTTCCTCTGAAGCAGTTGCTGCTGGCCACCGTCAGAGACTGCACACTGGGCTTGATGGACCTTGGGCCTGATCCAGTCTGGCAGTTCTTAAGTCTTTACATGCTCCTGGATTTGGATCAAGCTAACAGTACCTGATGCAATATGCAAGGCAGCACTGGAGTGCAGTGCACTGCTGAACAGCTGCAATGTTCCACCCCAGAGACAGCTGCATATAAGTGGTGAGCAGGGAGAAGAGATGCATATAATGTGTTCTAGTGACCAATCAAGTCAGGGAAAGGCGTCTGTTCACTTCACTAGGTTCATATAGCTCCGGCAGGTTAGGATCCTTTGGGGTGAGGCACTACCTCACTCTCCATCAGTGAGAAGCTAAGGAGAGGTCATGATCATAGAATTAGAACACAATGGACCAAACTCAGCCTCCTGGGGAGCTGTCAGCAAGACACCTTGGGGCTGGTTTTCACTGACTACCCCCGGATTTGCAGGTTCTCAGCATCTCTGAGAAGCAGGCCTGGGGTATCCCAGCTGGAGCCCTAGGAAACGGAGGTGCCCAAAGTCAGCTGCCACTTTTGAGAATGTTGGCCTGAGGATATGCCAAGCAGCCCCAGATGAATCCCAGAGAGGAGCAGGCAGACCATATCCAACTGCGAACAGATCATGCTAACAGGTTGGCTAACAATGTCAACCAGTGAGGACGCGGGCAGTAATGTGTATGAACACATGAGGTTGCCAGGACTAATCTTGGAGTGGGAACAGACAGGAGGATTCACAGTGATCAACTAACACCTTTGACTTGCCCCCTGTCCTACTAGTTGATGGTTAGTTAAGCATGTTAGTTAATGGCCGTAGTGCACATGACACATTACACCCTGTTTACACTTGATCTGGCATCCGACCTGTGTTCAAATTTCTTCCCAAAGGTGGCTGCACTTCCCTCTCCCAGCTTCTGGACTCCCTGGAAAGATGCAGCTGTCACCCATGCCACATGTGCAAGCAGGCGGCTGATTTACAAGCCTGGAGCAGAAAGGGAAAAGGCGGCCCCCTCCCACTTTAATGAGCCATTAACAAGGAAATTAAATCCATCGGCTCCCCATAAACCAAGACAAATGAGAGAATTGTTCCAAGGCTCCTAAATCTTCCTGACATCTAAGCCCAGGCTCAGCGGAGAGAAGTCTCCCATTCCCAGGGGGGGAACTGGTTCTGCCACCTGCCCCTCCCCCCCGCCAGGCATGCACATCAGTGAGGTGCAGACATGCCAACTCTTGGGAACTGCTAGGAGAGTTGCGATTTCAGCATTAAATTAAGCCTCACTCATGATTTCCCAGCAGAACTCTCCAAAGGCCTGGTTAGGGGATTTTCCAGCCCTGGCACATTGTTAAAATGTGTTTCCAATTCCAGCCAAACCCTCCCCTAAACAAAGGAACATGATTTCTCCATCAGGCAGTTCCTTCCCAAGTACTGGGAAAGACAATGAGAATTCATTTACATATCAGAGGAACAAAGCTCTTAAACCAGCAAGTGAAGGGAAGAGACAGCCTGGCTGCACCTCAGCAGGGAAGAGAAACTTCATCTGAGACATAAAGCTCAAATAAGCAACTGAAAAACCCTGGTACTTGAGAGTTCTAAGAGGCAGAATTTTACTTAGGAATCCTGTCAGCGGCCCCAGGCCTGGCTGAGCCTCCAGCTTCAGCCTCCGGCAGCCCTTCCCTGATGGAGGACTGGGAGACAGGGTGGAGACGGGCAGATGTGGGGGTGAGAACTGATGCAGCAGGAGCCAAAATCCCCTTCAGGCAACACTGTCAGGTGCCCAAACCTGGGGATGGGCAGGGGGAGACTGACCAAAAACGTGTCAAATGTCACGATTTGGGGCCAACCTCATGACGCTGGTTTCTGGACACTGGCAATACTGGAGATGGTCACGCCCCTCAAACTGCCACTTGTGAAGTGCCCTGCCCATCGCAGCAGAGTCCCGCTCAGCTCTGCCCCCACATCCTGCCCCCTCCCCAGTCAGAGCTGGGCAGCAGGACCCCACCAGTTTGCATGCACCTGTCCCTAACTAGGCAGCAGGCTTGGGCAGCAGCCAGGCTGGAAGGGTCTCCTATGGCAACTGGGCTAAGCTGCCTCACTGGGGAGTGAATGTGGTGGGGGGGGGGACAGGGTTTGGGTCTGTGATTCCACCACCCCCATCTCTGTCACTCCCCCCCACAGCATGCGAACCACCTAGCAGCCTTCCCCTCCTCATGCCAGCTACTCCGCCCTGCCTGCCTCATCAGCTCTCAGACATTTCCCTCCCCCGCTGCCCCCTGCTCTCTCCTCCCACCTCCCCTGGGACTCCCCAAGCCTCCCCACCCCTCTAACTACCATCTTACCAATCTCCCCAACTCATCTAACCCCGAGCATGGCCGTGCCAAGCCCGGTTCTGCTGCAGGGAGGGGAGGAAGGAGGCTGGGAGTCAAGGAAGAGCTGCTGGTGCCTCTGTGCCTGGCATCTCTAGTGGTTGTTGCTCTACCTCACTCCCATCAGTAGGCCTCGAAGCACTGTACCCAGGAGAGCAGAGTCACTAGTCTGACTTCACAGATGGGGATGCTGAAGCCAGAACGGGAGTTGACTTGCCCAAAGACAGCGGCAGGCCAGCGGCATGTCTCCAGCACCCCAGTCCAGTGCTCTAAGCCATTAAGTAGCAGCTAAGCCTCTGGGTTTGATTCCAGGCTCTGCCACTGACTCCCTGTATAACCATGTGGCAAGTCACCACCCACTGCCTCAGCTTCCCCACTCCCCACCCACCACCTCAGTTTCCCCACTCCCCACCCACTGCCTCAGTTTCCTCATCTGGCCAGCAGGGATGAGGCCAGCAGCCCAGCTTGGTAACACACTTTGAGTTCCATCGCTGGAGGCCCTTCCACCAGTTTTAGCGAGTGTCGTCCTCACCTTTCACGATCAGCTCGGCAAAGTTGGAGACTCCAGAGCCCCGCACGGACTGGCTGACACAGCGGTAAAGATCCTGCTCCTCTTTGGAGACCTCGTCCAGCTGGAAAGTAGCCAGGAACCTTCTATGGCTGATGTGCTTCACCGAGGCGGCTGGGGAAACCGCTCCGTTCTGCCTCTGCCAGCGGAGAGAGAGGATGTTGTGGGGACCCCCAGGCAGCTCATGCTGCTCAGACCTCCTGTGCCTGCTTCTCACACCACCCAGGCAGGAGGGGTCACACCCTCTGGGTCTGACAGAGCACCCTGTGTCTCCCCACCGGGTTCTCCCCAAGAACCTCCCCTGCTGAGCCATGCAAAGCCCTCTCGAGGCTGCTCCCTACACAGCCACAGGGCGCGCGGCATGTGGAGCAGCGCAGGGCACTGCGCCTGGTACAAGTGTGCTGTCCCCAGAGGAGTGGCTGGGCGTGGCACTACCTCCCCAAATGCAATGCCCTGCGGAGGTGCAGGGAGAGGGGCGTAGGCAGGTGCTGGCACTGTAAGGGCCCCATGTCTCCCACTACTCTCTGGGGCATCGCGAGGTGCTGGGGGAGCGTAGCAGGCTGGACCTCTGAGGGAGGGCTGGTGGGGGCTTTCCCTCATCTGTAGGAAAAGGCACCAAGGAATTTCAAAGGGGACTTCCCTGGTAAAGGCGGGGAGGGCGCAAGGACCTGCCACCCACCCCTCACTGTTCATTTCCAACAGCCCCCTGCCCCCTTCCCCGCCCCGCGCCACAGAATGGACTGTGCAGCCAAGCCCCACATACGATCCAGCAGTGCTGAGCCTGCCAGAGCCCCACAGCCCCCACCCAGGGCACCGCGTGGCAGTGAAACCGGGATAAGAGGACTCCATCTCAGGGAGTCCTGGGGGTGCAGTGGAGTCAGCAAAAGGCTCTAAGCTGGCAGACCCCTCCCCCGCACTGCGCCAGCCCTCAGTTACCTGCATGAGGAACCTCTCGGCTTCCAATGCCTTCCCGGCGGCCACGCACTGGAAGGTGGCGTTCTGCCCGGCGTTGACCTCCACATCGCCCAGGCGGGAGAAATGAGGGGCTTTGGCTGCCAGAGCAGAGGGGCAAAGTCACACAGAGATCCAGGCACTGGGGCTGCTGGGATCCTTCCCTCTCCCTAGCAGGCCCCCAACACAGCCATGAAACACGGTGCTTGCTGGGGCCCAGGAGCACAAAGCCAGACTGGGCTCTGGGTCTGCAGATGGGGCACGGCTACAGAGCCTGATGCTTGCCTGCTGAATGGCTTTACCAGGGGCTCCATTTAACAATCAATATTAATTAGCTAAGGGCCGGAATCAGAGAACCCAATATTCAGAACCAAACTCTGGGACTCCCTCCTCCACTGCTCACACTCATGCACATGCTCATTTCTTCTGGGGGCAGGAAGGAATTTTCTCCCATTGCCACAACGTGGCCCAATTAGCCTGGTGCTTCGCGGGAAGGATTTTCACGTTCCTCTGTAGCATCAGGTCTGCATGACTCTCGGACACAGGCTGCCGGACTCGATGGAGCGAAGGTCTGCAGCCTGGAGATACACCTCCCTAAGGATATCCCTGCGATGCACCCGCTCCAGGGTACAGAAACGGGAGCCAAAGCGCTGTAGGGAAGGCAGCGTCGGCAGAGGAGACTACAGGGGACCTCTGACAACACAGGCTCAGCTGCCCCTCGGGAGCCAACATGGTGCCCGGTACTGGTGGCAGCCAAGTGGTGGTAGTACCAGTCCTATAGCCTTGGCATCCCACCCATCACATAGGATGTTTCCCTGGCATGGCGCTGATTTCCTGCAGTGCCCTTCCTCCCCGCTGGGAGGGCTGGGAGAAGCAGGGAGAGAACCTCCAAGCCCCACTGGCACTGGGTCTGCAGAGCCACCCTTTGGTGAGGGGGTCCAGGTGCACTGCTCTCCATTGCCTCGTCCTGTCTGCAAAGTGTTGGCTCCCTTCCCCAGGGGCCAGCCCCTTCCTTGTCCTTCCTCCCCATTGGAGCTGGCCTGGCCTGGCGCCTCCCACAGGAAGAGAGGGGCAGCTGTGGGGGGATGTCCTGTGGATGAAGAGGCTCATGGGGGAGATCCAGCCATTTCCCGATGGGAGTCCCAATCCTGACAGCTCCAAGCACCAGGCCCAGGGACTCGGCCGTGAGACAAACAGCTCAGCATTGCAGACCGCACCTGCCCACCCAGCACCCTGCCCAGCACATGGGGCTCAGTGTGACCAGGCGCCCTGCCAGGCACCAGTCACTGGTTGCTCACCCACCTGGCCTGGCCTGCCCTACGCCAGCCTAGTGCCCGTGGTTCCCAGCCCCTGCCTTTCTGACTAGGAGGAGGTTGCCCACCCCCCTTGTGCTGAAAGACACCTGCCCCTCACAACCTCGACCCACCCCCCTTCGGGCCAGGCCGTTCGTGCTGCAGCACAGCCATCAGATGCTCATTGGAGAGACACGGAACTGGCCGCGGGAGGGCTTGGAATGGCAGGTGGCGGCCAGGCCGCTGGCCCCGTCAGGAAGGAGGAGGCAGCCAAGGGGAGGCGATACTCACAGCACGGGTAATTCAAGAGCAAGATGTCATCCAAGCCGAGGTAGCCCCTGTGCTCGCCGGAGATCACCGCCTCGAACAGGACCTGGGGGCAACCAGACAGGCCTGTCACTTCCCGCCTTGGGCAAGGTCACCCTGGCAGGGAAAGGCCGGGAGACAAGCAGAGCTGGGCCCATGCCCGCGGGAGATGCAGCATCTTAATCCTGGGGCTGGTCCAGACCCCTGCAGCCACTGCCCTGAACTCTGCCTGGCACTGGGGCTATGGAGCCAGAACCCAGTTCTGCAGCCGGGGTCCACAGTGTGGTGCGGCTCAAAGAGTTACCAGAAGGAAATGAGATGATTGTTCACTTTAATCGCCTTCCACACTGGCGCTGGCCCTGCCCCTGCCATTCCCAGCAGTTGCTGCCATGGGAAGCCAAGGAGCCGAAATACAGAGACTCACTCTCTTGGCACACCTGCCCGGCTGGCAGCTCAACGTGCCAGATCACCAGGTACCGAGCGCTCCCATGAGATCGCCCCCCGCACAGCACTAAGCAGGTCAGACCGACTCCATGCCAGGGCTTCTCCAGACTGCACCTCCGGAGCTTGGGGACAGCAAAGGGCCCAGCCCCACTGGCTGGGCAGCAGCCGAGCTTAGGGACAGAATGGGGACAACACAAGGTTGCAGGCTGGGGATGAGGCCATCAGCAGAGTTGGGTTGTGGGGGATAGGAACCGTGACTGGAACAGCGAGTGGGGCTGGGTTGGGATTGAGGGGTACTGGCATGATGGGGGGGCTACAGCATGTTCCAAGGCCTCTCTCTCTCCCCCAGTGCCGTTGAGCTCAGTAACTACCTGCTTAAGTCCCCTCCAGGCCACACATCATTCTTCCACTTCTGCAAGACCACCTCCTAGCCTCCCGTTATGAGGGATGCTTCCAACTCACCTGGTACTCGTTGGGCCAAAACATGCTGACTGCCAGCTCTGCCTGGTGCCACTGGCGCCCATGGGAGCCGGACATGTTCCACACCATGCTGCCCAGCGGGCCCCCGGTCACCTTCACGTAGACGTTGAGTGAGCCGGGGCTGTGGCCATCCCGGCTGTACATGAAGTAGCTGAACTGGAGGCAGTGGGTGTCATTCTCACTCAGCGTCTGGAAGAGGAGGTGAGCTTTCTGCCCCGGTGCATGCTGGGAGGAGTTGACCATCAGGTAGGAACCTGCAAAGAAGTGGCAGGACAATGAGGAGGGTTTATCATCCCAATGGCACCCAGTCGCCCTGGGGACCTGTGCGTGTCAGACTCCCGGCCCACACCCGCCGTGGTCTAGCCACATGCCACTGTGTTCCCACCGCAGGCTGAATCTCGGACCTGCTCTGCTGGACCACTCCATCCATTACCGGGAGGTGTCATGCAGCGGAGTCCCATGGCGACCAGCAATGTTCCAGTTCACTGCCTCTGCCTTTCCTGGGGCCAAACCTGCTCTCAGTGTGACGCCACATCTTGGCCCGGCTCACTGGCCTGGGACTGCCAGTCTGGGGATCAACTCTTCATTCCTTCTCCCCTTACCCCTGGCCCAGCCTGCCAGCTCCCAGCCCTCTCGCTCCACTTTAAAAGCCACGTCGGCCAGTGGCTCGTTCTCCCGCCCAGGTTATTGACGTGTTTCCTTCGGCTCACCAGGCTGCTCCCGGCCAATCACTGCTAGCCAGCTCTCTGTCATCTCCTGGGCTTGCCAAGCAGACAAGCTGGCCTGGGAAAGCTGGCCTGGGAAAGATGTTTTGATGAGTTATTAGCTGGGGCACAGAACCTACTGAGTTTGGTCCTTCTTCCCCTCCCCAGCCTCGCCCCCGGTCGCTCAGAAAGAGACTGACTCACCCACCTCACGGAGAGGGTTAAGGAAAGCGCCCGGGGGCTGCGGGTGCCTCAGAGACTGGGCACACAGAGGGTATGTCTACACTACATGGCTCCGTCGACGGAGCCATGTAGATTACCTTTGTAGACATAGGAAAATGAAGCGGCGATTTAAATAATCGCCGCTTCATTTAAATTAAAATGGCTGCCGCACTGTGCCGATCAGCTGTTTGTCGACCTCCCCGGTAAACCTCATCCCACGAGGTATAAGGTGGAGGTCGACAAATGCCTTTGATGTCAACCACGGAACATCCAGACTACAGTGCTGTGCCGACAAACAGCTGATCGGCACAGTGCGGCAGCCATTTTAATTTAAATGAAGCGGCGCCATTTTAAGTGGCGATTATTTAAATTGCCGCTTCATTTTCCTATGTCTGCAAAGATAATCTACATGGCTCCGTCAACGGAGCCATGTAGCGTAGACATACCCAGAGACAGGAAGCATGCAGGACCAGTGGGAAGGGCACCTCACCCTCGGAGCTGCTCTGCATCCAAGCTCAGGCTGTGCAGTGCAGGGAGCATTGGGTGGTACTGCCCCACCTCACAAAGCCGGGTGCAGAAAGAGTGGGGAGGGGAAGGAAAAGCCCAGTCCGAGAGTGTCTCCCCCAGCTACAGGGCCTATGTGCACTGCAGCGGGAGGAATGAGTGCAGCACGGAGAGCCGTACCGAGCTAGCTTTGACCTAGTTATAGGAGCAGTGAAGCTACAGCAGCATGGGCTAGCCATTTGAGTCTGCACCCAGGACTCCACCCATGCCACTGCCTCTGCTGCTGCTATTGTACTGGACCTAGCCCAGATACAGCTAGGCAGGCTGCAGCCACACCCCCCACTGCAGGAAGGGCATGTGTGCCTCTCCCCTCCCGTGTGCTGCTGCTCCGCACGGAAGTGAATTCTCTGGAGACTGAGGCCATAGCTAGAGAGCAGCCAGGTACTACTGGGACTGGAGCACAAGAGCATCAGGACAGACTCAAATCCTGCCTTTGACACTCTGGGACAAGTTGCTTAGCATACCTGCCTCAGTTTCCCCATCTGAGCTTCCCTGCCTCTCAAGGCATGAATGTCCAAAGAGGATGAAAGGCCCTGCAGTCTCTTTCCTTTAAAACTCCCATCATCCTGCAGGGCATGCCCCCTGGGTAACCCAGTGCCTATAAAAACAAGACCCCGCTCTCCTCCCTGTAGGAGAGACTGTGTCTCAGAGGGCCAGGTACCCAGTGTAAGAACCAAGGCAGCACAGGAGTGTGGAGCAGCATTTAATAGAGACCGCCCTAGAACGAAAAGCCTCGTGCAAAAAGGCCCCTGTGAGCAGGGCATTGCGGGATGCAGGGACGTGAAAGATGTTCTCATTTCCCCACCTCTGCTCACGCCCAGCATGGCGCCTGTCTCCGAGCGCACATCAGCCAGCGCCAGCAGACTGCTCCAAGAGAAGGGGACTGCCCTGATCTAGAAAGATGTTCAGACACACAGGGCAATACGAGCTTCTCAACCAGGAGTCACCTTCTGTAGCCAGAAGCTGTGCCAGACCGCCCCCTTCCCCGGCCCCGAATGCTGGGGGCGCTGGCTCGCCAATACCCCCGCACCACGTTGCTTGTGGCACCACTGGAAGACACTGCGATGCGGTTACAAGTGATGAGCGCAGGACAAGACGCTGAACAGAACAGAACCAAACCGCCCTTGTAAGGGCTCCCTCTCCACCATCGCTGGCTGATTCTAGGGGGGGTTGTGGAATCTCCATCTCTGGAGCCATTTGAGAGCAGGTTAGACAGACGCCTATCAGGGATGATATAGACCAGACCTGGCCAAATTATGGCCTATGGGCCAAATTCAGCCCACCAAGCCACCAAATCCGGCCCGCGGACACTGTGGGGAGCCCCAGGCAGGCTCCTTGCTTGCTTCACCCCACGCACACGCCACTCAGAAATGCAGCTGCAGGGCGGTTCCACTTTAAAAACTGGGGAGCCCTAGGGAAGGGGGGAAGCTTTTGGAGCTGCTCCCACCCCCAGCACACTCCCAGAAACTGGCCAATGGGAGCTGCCTGTTTTAATAACAGGCAGCCACGACACACAAGGGGCTCATAGTTATTAACAGAGCACACGGCTGCAGCCTGTGTGGGGGCAGGGGCAGGGGCGGGAGCTGGACAGGGAGGGAGGCTGATTCAGGAACGGGCTGCTGGCTGCTAAGTCTCCTGGCCAGAGCCTGCATCCCCTTCCCCAACCCTCTGCCCCCCCTACTCCACATACCCAAATCCTCTGCACCCCTCCTGCACCCATACCCTCTCCCAGATCCGGCACCCCAATCCCTTGCCCCAGATCACAGTCCCCTCCTGCCCTAGCTCACAGCCCAATCCCCTGCATCCCCTCCTGTACCACAATTCTCTGCCCTATGTCACAATCCAGCCCCCTGCACCCCAGTCCAGTGCCCCAGGTCACAATAGCCTCTTTCACCCAAACTCCCTCCCTTATCCCAAGCTCCCTCCTGCACCCAACCTCCATCCCAGACCCCGCACCTCCTCCATTAATATCACAGAAGAGTGTAGCCCCCAACCACTTTCCAAATTCTTGGAGCAGCCCCTCATCAAAAATTATTGCCCACCCCTGATCTAGACCATGCTTGGTCCTGCCGTGAGGGCAGGGGACTGGACTTGATCTCTCGAGGTCCCTTCCAGTCCTAGTGTTCTATGATTCTACAATTCTTGCTGCATAACCCCTCTGAGCGCTGGCCTTTCCCATCCGTCTCCACAGCCAGGGCTCTCCCCAGCCCTCATCATCTCACCTCCCAATTGCTCCAATGGCCGCAGCAAAGGCAACTCTAGCTGGGGATCGGCTCCATTCAGAAGGCTGCTGCAAAGACCATTTCCTACCACTCTGCTCCAACCAGGTCACCCCTCTTTGCATCTGGGTGGCTTCTCCCCCTGCTTCACCGCAACGAGCACAAGCTGCCTGCATTCACCTTCACAGGCTGTCTGCACCCTACCTGTCATTGCCACGGAGCAGCCCAACGCTCATCTCCACGGGACTCAGGATGGCAGCCTCCACGGCCCACCTGTTAACGCCCCAAGGAGCAGCCTCATGCTTGGGAGAAGCGCCCCGTAACCATCTGCAAAGCTGCCTGCTGCTCCACCTTCCCATCCCTCAGCCAAACAGCCCTGGATGTGATGGTTACAAACCACACGTCTGCTGCTGCGCAGAGCCCTCTGCCTCTCCTGGTGATTGTGATGTCTTGCTCAGCTCCCCCCGAACTGTGAGCCACTGTGACGGGGCGTACCAGCCCCGCACTGAAGCCAAGGGAATTGCGTTGGCCCAGCCGGCTGGGAAGGCCCCACGCGGATAGCCCGGCTGGGCAGGCTCCCTCTGGACAGGCTGCAAAGGCCGCTGGAGCGGCTCCATCAGGGCGGCTGCTGAAGGGGAGGGAGGCGCTGAGAGGCCAGAGGCGGAGGAAGCAGAGCAGCCAGACCGCACAGCGGCCCCCGGGCCGAGAGGAGCTACCGAGGAGCCCCGGACCCAGGAGACTGCGGAGAAGGTGACGGTGGGAAGTAGCCCAGGGCGGGGAATTGTTCTCCGGGCGCCCAGCGTGTTGCGGCAGGATTCCCCGCTGAGCCACTGCCAACAGGGCCCTGGGCTGGGACCCGGTGGAGAGGGAGGGCCCAGGCCCCCTGTCCCCTCCGTATCTAGCCCATGGGGGTGAAGTTTGCCTACAGGCCCCTGGGCCGCATTACTCCTATTAGAGGAGTCGTGTGGACGGACTGTGGCCGCTAGGCCATATTACCCCTAGTAAAGGGGATTCGTATATGGACTCTGGCTGCTAGGGTGTATTACCCCTAGTAAAGGGGATTTGTATATGGACTCTGGCTGCTAGGGTGTATTACCCCTAGTAAAGGGAACTTGTGTATGGACCACACTGTTGGGCCGTATTACCCCTAGTAACAGGACTTGTGGGTAGACTCCAGCCACTAGGCCATGTTACCCTAGTGAAGGGGATTCGACTTGAGGGGCCTCTGAGGATAGGTTGCCCCTCAACAGTCACTGTCTTACCGCTCTGCCTCAGCGTTGCTGCTAAGCTGCATGGCAGCTCCCCGCTGTGCCAGCCTATCTGCCTGGCCAGCAAGCTCCGCAGGACTCTTCCCACCCAAACCTGGCCTTGCGGCTAGCACTCAGCGAACCCTAGCTCCCCAGAGACATGTCTCTGCAGCAGTCAGTCCCTCCCACCTGCAAAGTGACACGGAGCCCACATCAGCCTGCTCGGTTAGCTGCCGACCCACACTTGGCTAGAACAGCGCTAGGTGGTTTGTAATGAAACAAGAATAAGTTTATTAACAACGAACACAGGTTCAAGTGAGGGTGACAGACTGGAGAGATTACACACACAACACCCTTTCTTGCAACTAAAACGGAGTGTCAGCAAGTTACAATCACTGTCTAAGCAGGTTTCTCGCCCACACTCAGTTCTCACTTCCCCTGGGCTGAAGGATCCACCTCTCTCAGATGTCAACAGCTCTGGCCTCTTGTGTCCTACAGGGGACAGAACCTAAATGCCTTTCTGGTTTTGCTTCTGTTTCCCAAAGGCCATTTTTCTGTCTCATCGCCAGGCAGGCTTCCTGGGGACTGGCCTTCAGCCCCGGTCGTGATCTTGCAGTGGCCGTCTCCCCCACCTTTTCCATTATTTTCAATGGGAAAATTGACCCCGCATAACACGTTTTCACTTAACACGATCATTTTCTGAAACATCTATACTGTTAAATGAGGAATTACTATAGACACTAAACAAAGGGTTAATGCCATTCTGGAGCCAGTTCAACTCAGGCCCCTTTGCACTCCTCCAGCAGCCACAAAGGAGCCTGAATGCCCTGGTTCCCAGACGGAGCCTTCCCTTGAAATGCAGCAGCGCCAGCTCTGGCTCTTGGGTTAGGCTGCCTGGCCGGAGGGGCAGTGTGAGGGAGGCCCCAGGCTGCAGCGCAGGGGGAGTGGAGTGGCAGGGAGGGGAAGCCACATAGCACCTGCCCAAGCGGTGCTGGGCCAGGGCCAGACGCAGCAGCCTGGCTTCCTCCGGCTCCAGACAACTTGCACAAGCGACAGGAAGCTCATCGTCACCTGGGCGACAGCTGGGTCCTGTCAACAAGCCGTGTCTGAGATGCTCCCACCCTCTACCAACTCTTTGGACACTGGGGTGGGGTACAGTACAAGGCTGGGAGGGGGCAGGGTGAGGCCACAGAATTTGAGGGTCTGGCGGATTCTTGGAGAGGGCGATTCCTGGGATCTAACCCC
Source organism: Pelochelys cantorii (assembly GCA_032595735.1). Classification (NCBI taxonomy): domain Eukaryota; kingdom Metazoa; phylum Chordata; order Testudines; family Trionychidae; genus Pelochelys; species Pelochelys cantorii. Next base: position 2,857,320 of record CM064350.1, read on the forward strand.
CCGAGTAAAGGAGATCACAGTCAGCTGGCTGTTCCCTGGCGAGAGGGTCCCTGCTGGGTGAAATGGGGGGGGGGATCCCCTGAGGATCTGGCTCACAGTTCTGCCCCCAATGGGCTGCCCATTTTAGGGTGTTTCCAGCTGTGCCATTTGTTAGCAACACCAGCATGCCCATGAACGAGGCTGCCACAAGTTTGGGTCCAATACGCTGTACCCACTTACCTTTTCCTAAGCATATTCCCTTCCCCCGCCCCGCTGCCTTTGACCCAGTTTTCCATGGGATGCTTTCCCCTCTGCCCCCTTTCACCCCTCCCCTTTTCCACACAGGGTCCAGACCCACAATCTGCCAGGCCCCGCCAATGTTCACACCCCCCGTGTTGAAGTGGGTATTGGGTTAGGAAAACCAGCTCCTGGGCTTGGTGCCAGAGTTGGGGCATCAGCCATCCCAGATGTGCAGGGTCTGTCCTTCCTCTTGCTCCCCAAAGACAATGTGGTCATGGCAGGGGACTTGGGCTATATTCCCAGTTCTGCCACTCACATGCCCTTGAGGATCTGGGCCATTCCTGCAGCACCTCTGTTTCCTACTTGCATTCACAGCCACCAGGGGAGCGAGCTGGCAGCTCCGGAGCCAGCTCATGCCAAGACCCCTAGGCCTCACTGAGCACAGCCATACGCAGAGCTGGAAACCAGGCTGGCTCACCTGGCTCGCCCCTAAAACAGGAATTCAATGTACAGAGAGGTGCCGAGTCTTTGGACTTTCGAAATGCTTGAGAGTTGCTGCCTGCGTTAAGACTGGCACTGGGTGGCAATGTTCTCAGACTGGCACCGGGTGGCAATGTTCTCAGACTGGCACCGAGGGCAATGTTCTCAGACTGGCACCGGGTGGCAATGTTCTCAGACTGGCACCGAGGGCAATGTTCTCAGACTGGCATTGGGTGGCAATGTTAACCCATTTGCTGTGAACTGGAAAAGCTCCCGCCAGGAGAGCACCATTACGGAGTGTGACATGCGAATGTATTGCCAAAGTTGCCAGCTCCTGCCCAAGGCCAGGCCTAAAGAACCAGACAAGTCACTGCCAGACAGCAGGGAACAAAAGACTCTGCGGGTGGGCCCACCACCACCACGAGGAGGAGACATGCAGCCTTCCCACCAGTGTGAGCTCTGGGGGAAGGGATTGAAAAGGCCGGACCAGAAGGAACTTTTTATCTCCACTGTCACAGGCACAGACGCCAGCACCCACGAACTGTTTGGCAGCAGGCCAGAGGCATTTGGGGGGGCGAGTGGGGACAGAAGGAGGCCAAGCAGGGGGCATTTGGGAAGCTGAGGGGGACAGTCAGAGGTGGAACGGGGGCAGGGTGTGCTTGGGGAAGGGAGTGGCACAGGCGCAGGAATCTGGCTCTGCTCTGTGGCTAGGCGGGTTTGCTTGAGCTCTTCAGAGGTCCACACACTGGTCTCAGCACAGCCTGCCTCATGCATGCGCCGCGCACCCTGCACGTGGCCCCGCTGCCCAGCTCAGAAGCGCAAAGGCCTGGCAGCCACCCAGAGCTGGGGCAACATGCCAGCTCCAGAGGTTCCAAACCAGAGCAAGCCAGGCTGAACCCCGAGCTTCCCTCTCCCATGCCATCTGCAAGCCCTTCAGTGTCCTCCTCCTTGTCCCCGGCCCATGGGCTAATGATGCCTCCAGGATCCCGCTACACTAGCCCTGATAATTGCTCACCCTGCAGAGACTCGCTGGCCATCTGTGTAATGCTCACTGCTCAGGCTGTGTCGACACTGCCGGCCTCGGATGGACTGGAACCATTTAATTTCTATTTCCATTACCTCGTATCGTTTAACACCCAGGCATTGCTGCTTTAAACCATGCTCAGCTGGCGAGAGCACTCTCATGCTGGTAGCTTAACAACCGGGCACCTTGGCTCCTGGGCTCTCCGGGATACCCACTCGGCTGGATAACGCGGAGCAGCACAGCCCCCTGCATTCATCCCCCGCTCTCATAGCTCCGCACAAGCTCAGGGCCTGGGGGTCTGAGGGGCTCAGAGCAGAAGGGTGGTGCAGGGATGCAGGAGTCAGGGGACTGGGTGTGTGGGGGGAGGCTCAGGGCAGAAGGCTGGAAGGGGATGTAGCTGACAGAGGAGGCGTGGGGCAGTCCCGGTCACTGCCAGGTTACCTTTACCTGGCTGGTGGATGGGTCCCTGTCTTGTTGCTCTTGTTTGCTGCACTGCCACCAGGGAGCTGTGGGCCAACTGTGGGGGGTGCTGCTGTAGATAAACCGGGGGCAGTGTGAGGACTCCCCAGCCTGCCGCTCCCTTCCCTGACTTTTTCCCAGTGGCTGCTGGCAGCAGAGCATGTCATGGACTGCACATGCACTGCCCGGTACCCTACTAGAGAGGCAGCAGGACAGGCAGACACACCAAGCGCCCAGCTCCCCTACAGCACACCCCCAGCTGGTCCCTTTCACATCTGCCACCTCACCTGGCTGCATGCGCAGGGCTGCTTGCACCAGCCCGCAGCAGGAGCCAGAGAGCCCAGCTGGGGAGTGCACAGCCAGCAGCGCCCCCCGGCCAACCCTGGGCAGCGCCCCCGGCCGGCCCTCGGCAGCGCCCCCCGGCCGGCTCTTGCTGGAGCAGCGCACCAGAATGCACCTCTGGCCATTAGGTACCTAGAAAATCGCTAGAAGCAATGGGCTCCACCAAGGCCGTGTTCTGTGCCGAGACTCCCTCTCCAATGAATGGGGAGACACGCGAGCTTCCTCCAGCTCATGGATCACTGGGGCTCGGTGAGACATGTTCAGTCATCTAGAGAGCACAGCAGTGACATTCCCAGATGCAAATATCATAGGCACCAGGGGAAACTCTGACCACAAAATTAGGCCCCTCCAGGGTTGCGTGGCAGCCGAGCAGGGATTCCATGGAGAGCAGCAGCACCTACATCTGGGGGTCTGGCACCTAAGTACCTTTGTGGATCTGGGCCAGAATGAAGGAGCCTTGACTCCCAGCCTTCTCCAGTCCATAAACAACCTCCATCCCTCTGAGTTAGGAACAGAGCCCTGGAGTCCTGGCAGCCATCAGCTCACAGAGTTACGCACAGGACCAGGGAATATCAGTTCCCAGCCCCCTCCTGCCATAACCCCTTAGCTATACCCCAGGGCAGGAACAGACCCCATGGCCTCGCCTCTTGCTTTAACTGCAAGACCATCTATGTAGGGCTCACACTCCAGCCAAACCTGGGCAGCTGCTACAGAGTGATAAGGGCAGGCATGGAACAGAGACGCACAGGACTGGCCCAGTGCTTAGTGTGCTGGCAAACAAGAGTGTCTGACCCCTGACTTTTTGCCTGCCGTGTCCAGCCTCCAAGGCCAGGGACACAATGAAACAAAAATAAGATTGTTAATGTTCTTTCCATTTTAATAACGCCGGATGCTGCAAGTAACCAAGCCAAGTCATTTATTTAAATCTACCATTGTTTTCTTGACAGCAGCCCTTTAATCATTAATAGCTTTTACCACTGTTTAATTTAAGTTAATCCACATTAGTCTCTTCCAAGAACTCTCCCCTGGCAACTCAGGCTCGCAGGAAACGACAATAGTGCAATAAAAGGGCTAATGCATGCGTGCAGTACTGCCCTCTATCGGATGAAATCAGAACTACTCAATTGTGTGTCATAGGCCCCATACTACTACAAGCTCAGGAAGATTCTCTTTTAGCTCAGCAGGGTTGGAGTTCTAGCCTTGTTGCAGTTTGGAGCATGCTACCATGAACTCCCATGTGGCCATGGGTCTGTGACAATATTGCTTTTTGCAGTTGCAGGGTTGTTTCACTTGCCAGTTAGATTAATAGTGAGCCATTTTTCCCTGTGATTTCATCAGCTGCTTGCAAATGTTTGAAAACAATCCTGGTCTTTGGCCACAGTGGTGTAGGCAGTGGGGGAGAGCGGGCGGGTGGGAAAGCAGGGAACGGTGGGTTTGTCCAGTTGACCACAGGAAAAACGGATTTTTCTGGAAGCATGAAAGGTGCATGCCGCAGGCGAGATGCCCTGAGAAAGTGCCCCTGTGCTGAACCCAGGTCTGCAGAGCTCAGGCCTGACAATCTGTCTCACTCACCACACACAGGGCCTGGAACCCGCTTCCATCAGCCCCTCCACGCTGCTGGGCTATGGGGGAGCAGATCAGCCCAGAAGTCACTGCAGGTCCCTCGTCCCTTCTGTGTGCAGTCACTAGAGCTGGGACAGGCAACCACGAATAGTGGGTGGGCCACATGAGTGGCCTCCTTCACCCGGGTGGGCCACAGCAGCTCGCGGCCCACTGGGGTTCCACCTGCAGCTTGTGGACCCCCCATCTTTCCCTGTCCCCCACAGGATTTGTGACGTTCCAGCTCTGAGAGGGAGGGGAGGAGCAGTCCCCGAAGGTGCTGGGACGTGGGAGGCGTAGGAAGTGCGGGACTCCAGCGCCCCAGCGCGTGAGAGGCACGGGGGGAGAGAGACAGCCAGGTTGCCACCACTGCACTAGAGCAGTGTTTCTCAACCTTTTTTTTTATAAAGTACCCCTTTAAAAAAATTGTAAGTACCCCCTCTTAAAAAAAATAAAATTAGAAGTATCCCCAGAACCTACAGTTTTCAGATACACACAATTTTTTTCTACCATTGCAACACATTTGTTTAAACAACTTAATCGTAGGCAGGCAGGCGATGAAATTTTTGGATATAAAAAGTACAAAAATAATAAAGCGCTGTAAAACTTACAACAAAAATTCAGTTTTTTCCAAATTTCAGTTGTGTTGAAGTACCCCCCAGACTTCTCTCAAGTATCCCTAAGGATACTCGTACTACTGGTTGAGAAACACTGCACTAGAGAGCAACATCACTCTTTCCTAAACACATACGGGGCCAGATCCTCCGCTGGGGTAAATGACCATAGAATCCTAGAATCCTAGGGCTGGAAGAAACCTCAGGAGTCATCAAGTCCAGCCCTCTGCCCAAAGCAAGACCAACCCCAACTCAATCATCCCAGCCAGGGCTTTGTCAAGCCAGGACTGAAAAACCTATAGGGATGGAGACTCCACCACCTCCCTAGGGAACCTATCCCAGTGCTTCTCCACCCTCCTAGGGAAATAGTTTTTCCTACTATCCAACCTTGATCTCCCCCACTGTAACTTGAGACCATTACTCCTTGTTCTGTCATCTGTCACCATGGAGAACAGCCTCTCTCCATCCTCTGTGGAACCCACCTTCGTGTAGTTGAAGGCTGCTATCAAATTCCCCCTCACTCTTCTCTTCTGCAGACTAAACAAACCCAAATCCCTCAGCCTCTCCTCATAGATCATGTGCTCCAGCCCCCTAATCATTTTGGTTGCCCTCCGCTGGACCCTCTCCAATGCATCCACATCCTCTCTGTAGCGGGGGGCCCAGAACTGGACACAATACTCCAGATGTGGCCTCCCTAGTGCCGAATAAAGGGGAATAATCACTCCACCGAAGCTGTGCCAACACACCCCAGCTGTGGCTCTGGCCCACGAAGCACTCCACTACTCCTGTAGAGCTCATTCTCCACGGATAACAGCAAGGCCTCCATGATCCCCATCTGAGGAATATGGAAACTGAGGCAGGGTACAGTGACGTGATTAAATCAACGTGCCAGCACAACAGCTAGGACCAGAACAAAGGTCTCCAAAGTCAGAGTCTAGCAGCCTAACCAAACTAGGGATGTAAAAGTCTAGCCGATTAACTGATATCGGTTAAAGCTATAGACTACATGCATTCTCCTCCCTCCGCCCTCCCGCCAGTACATTTTTTAGCAGGCTGGCCAGCAGCCCTGGCTCAGTCCTGGCTTGTGCCAAGTCTGGGACCTGCTACCACTCTGCATTTACAGTATATTAGGAGCCCGGTGGGCAGGCAGCCCAGCTTAATTCCGGCTCACACTGGGCCTGGGAGCCTAGACACCTCCTCGGACAGGGGCCGCCGGTCCGCGCGGGGAGCCGGTTTTTAAACTGGCTCCCCTTGTGGATCAGCTCCTGCCTGGCACAGAGGCAGCAGCGCGGAGCGGCAGAGGGCTCCTCAGGAGTGAGGCTGGAGCCCACCAGCAGCAGGTCCCACCCCGCAAGACTGTCGAATAGCTGAGTAACTGATAAGATTTCATGGGGTTAATTGACTATTCAAGTTAATTGACTATTCAATTTACCAATATTTAACATCCCTAATCCAAACTGCCGCACCCTTTATTAATGAAACTGACCCTCTGGTTCCAACATCCGTGTACCGTGTTCTAGGCTGACATGGGGAGAAGATGGTAAAATTGGTCAGAGTTAAATTTGGCTGCGTTTCACCGCCAGAGGCAAAATTAATATGTAAATTTCTCTCTTTCGTTCTCTCTTTCTGCTCCCTACCTGTGCCCACCCCCAACAAAATTATTCCTGCACTAATGAGATTGGCTCCATTTGGCCCAGGAAACGCAGAGGCCCATTCTGACATCTGAACCACAGGCAAGGGCCGTCATCCGAAAGCAACTACTCCCTCCGTCCAATCTGCCAGAGACTCATTAATAAGTGAAGACCGTGCCTCCCCCAGAAAGCCCGGAACTAAAGTTACCCTGCTGGAGAGAACTCGGAGAAATGCCACCGCAGCCGAGGTGGGGGGACGTGCATAGGCTGCTAGCAACAAGCTTGGAATGGAGCTGGGAGATATTTGGCTACAGTCGTATGGGTCCCTCTGGGGAACGTGCTGTAGGGACCATCCCAGTATGCCAGGGATGGGATGGGACAGGTCAGGCCTTATCCACCTTTAACGCCAGTTTACACTGTTCAAATTCTCGTCCCAAACTCCTCAGCACAGTAGCTGAGCACCTTCCAGCCGGGCATTATGCAATGATAGCCACATTGGGCACGGGTGGGTCATGCTCTCTGGGCGGGGGAATTTTGTTAATGGAAGGTGCTCTGTGCACACTGGGCTTTGGGCTCTGCACGCATTGCACTTTGGGCTCTGCACGCTGTGGCGGCGCGTCGGGGTCCCCCGACTCCTGCACCCCCGTAATGGCACGGACACACTCCACCAGCCAGTAGAATAGAGGGAGTTTATTGCTTCTCCAGGATACAGCACAGCACAGATGTCTTCTGGTTACAGGAACCGGACCTAGGATGCCTCAGCCCCCCTTGAGATGGGGGATGCTGGGCCCCTAAATTCCAGCACCTCTGGGCCCTAGGCTGTCTCCTCCATGATCCCAGACAGAAAACTAACTCTTCCTTCCAACCCTGCCCTCAGCCAGGTCTGTCCTCGCCCCCTTCCTTTCCATTGTTCCGCTCCATGGGAGATACCTGTCTGATGAGTTTCGAAGCCCTCTTGCATAATGACTCATCCCCTGCCCTGCTGGGCCGTGCTGCAGACAGCAGCCAGTGGAGGTCACTGACAACCCACTGCCCAGCCTAGCAACCAGCAAGGTACCCACACTACGTCACACACGCGCACTAGGCTTTGGGCTCTGCGCGCAGACCGGGCTTTGGGCTGTGCACGCTCTACGTCCACCGGGCTTTGGGCTGTGCACGCTCTACGTCCACCGGGCTTTGGGCTCTGCGCGCGCACCGGGCTTTGGGCTCTGGGAAGGAATGGCAGAGTGATGATTGTCTCACAATTCCAGAAGGTGGGGGTTGTCTCCAGAGAACAGCTGCAGGCTCCTGCCCAGACAAGATTTACCCCACAGGATCTGCTCCAGTTCCGGGCTGTCCACACTAGGGATGTAAAATCCTGTTTAATCGGTTAACCACTTCAACGTTATGTTTAACCGGTTAACCACTTCACCGGGATCCCGTGGGTGGGGGGCCCAGTCAGGCTGGAGTGCCCCCCGGCTCACATTGGCTAACTGCTTACAGCCCTCCTCCACACACCTTTCGAGGTCAAATCAAACAGCCCCGGGCAGCTGATGTCATGGTGGCACAAACTCAGATCAGTCACTTCCCACCGAATGGCCCTGACTAGGGAACCTGTGCTGAGCCCTAAGGGCCAGTCCTGAGCTGGAGAAATCCATCCACGGATTCACAGCAGCAGAGGTCCCTGGCTGGGAACAAAACTCCAAGCCCCAGGAATCCCATGGGGGACTGCAATGAAGCAGACACACGTTCTTCCCCGGACGACTAGCCCAGCAGCAGCACAGAGACACCATCATGCTGGAGTGCAGAACGCTCCGGTTAATATGTGAGATAAAGGAGCTAACTGGTGAGGCTTCTGCTGGACACTGCGTCCAGTTCTGGGATGAGGTGCTTTAGGAAAGATGTGGACAAATTGGAGAGAGTCCGGAAGACAGCGAGAGAGGTCTGATTTTCTAAACCTTTTAGATGAGAAAAGTTCAAAATATCAAATTTAAAAACAACAAATAGTCTGGTAGCACTTTAAAGACTAAGAAAACATGTAGATGGTATCATGAGCTTTAGTGGGCACGCTCCGGTCATCTGAAGAAGTGGGCTGTGCCCACGAAAGCTCATGATACCATCTACATGTTTTCTTAGTCTTTAAAGTGCTACCAGACTATTTGTTGTTTTTTAAGTTTATCCTGTACAGACTAACTCAGCTACCCCTCTGAAGTTTTTAAAAATATCAGGCATGTTTAGTCTTGAGAAATAAAGACTAAGGAAGAAAATGACAATGGTCTTCACAGAACCATAGAATTGGGAGGGACCTCTAGAGGTAATCAAGTCCAGTCCTCTGCACTCATGGCAGGACCAAGCACCACCTACACCATCCCTGACAGGTTTCTATCTAACCTGCTCTTAAAAGCTTCCAATGATGGAGATTCCACAACCTCCCTAGGCAATTTATTCCAGTGTTTAACCACCTTGACAGGTAGAAAGTTTTTCCTGATGTCCAATCTAAATCTCCCTTGCTGCAATTTAAGCCCATTGCTTCTTGTCCTACAGTTGAAGATGTTAACTAGATGTTAATGAGACTATTTTTTCACTCTCCTCCTTGTAACAACCTTTTCGATATTTGAAAGCTCTGGTCATGTCACCTCTCAGTCTTCTCTTTTCCAAACTAACCAGACCCAATTCTTTCAGTCTTCCCTTGTAGCTCATGTTCTCTAGACCTTTAATCATTTTTGTTGCTCTTCTCTGGACCTTCTCCAATTTGTCCACAACTTCCCTGAAATGTGGCACCCAGAAGTGGACACAGGATTCAAGAACAAAGCTTGAGCCATTGAGCAGCAATAACAGTTCATGGGAGCAACACCCCCCAGTTGAGGCCTAATCAGCACAGAGTAGAGGGGAAGAATGATTCCTCAGTCTCACAACACTCCTGCTAATTCATCCTGGGATAATGGTCACTTTTTGTGCAACAGTGTCACACTGTTGATTCATATTTAACCTGTGGTCCACTATGTCCCCTAGATCCCTTTCTGCAGTACTCCTTCCTAGATAGTCACTTCCCATTCTGTATGTGTGCAGTACTTTGCATTGTCCTTTTTGAATTTCATCCTAGCCTCCAAAGCACAGTCAATACCTCCCAGCTTCGTATCCTCCGCAAGCTTTAAAAGTGCTCTCTCTGTGCCATTATCTAAATAACTAATGAAGATATTGGACAGAACTAGTACCAAGACTGATTCCTGCAGAGCCCCCTCATTCTGCCCTTCCAGCATGACTGTGAACCATTGATAACTACTCACTGGGAACAGTTATCCAACCAGTTATGTACCCACTTAAGAGTAGCTCCATCTAGGTTGCATTTCTCTAGTTTGTTAATGAGAAGGTCGTGCGAGACTGCATCAAAAGCTTTACTAGAGTCAAGATTCCTGGAGCTTTTTAAGACCATTTTGGACAATCACCTGTCAGGGCTGGTTTAGGTTTACTTGGTCCTGCCTCAGTGCAAGGGGCTGGTCTTGATGATTTCCCGAGGTCCCTTGCAGCCCCACGTGTCTATGATTCTATGATCCACACAGCACCTGGCTTGGGTTGGAGCAATGCCATGAAGTGTAAAAATATTGAGAAATGCAATAGGTCTTTAAAACTAAGTTTATTCTAATCTGGGAACACAAACACTAAAATGTTTGAATTATAAGGGGTTGGTTATTGAATGGTGTTACCAGAGGGCAGCTTTAAAATTGCTAGGATGCCTTAACAATGCATTTTCCGACCTTAAAAAAAGAAAAGAAGCAAGTATTTATCACAACAGCAACTCTGAATTTCCTGAGTATATACTGAGCTTGGGGGATGTTTACAGCATCCCCATTGCAATTAACTAACTGTTAAGTTACTGATACAGCCTCTCTTAGCTTCCCCTTCATGCAGTGTTTTGATGTGAGACAATAGCAACAGCATTCTACAATGGCTGCCACACTGTCATCACCCTCAAAGCAAATCCCAAAGGTAGGTTATCTCCACGCAGATCGAGCAACTATTTCTGGCACTAGCGGTGAGGAGTCCTGTGGCACCTTATAGACTAACCAAAGTGTTGGAGCATAAGCTTTCGTGGGCAAAGACCCACTTCGTCAGATGCAACATTTCTGTCACTGGTGATCTTATCCCATTGCTCAAGCTGCGATGCCCTGTGACTGCCGGCCATGTGGTGTCATGCCTTGGTGAATGCACTTCAGAACTGGTTGGTCTTCCATCCTAATACTATGTCCATACTGAGAAAGGCACCCAAACCAAACCAAACCAGTACTGTTGGATGTGGGTGGCTAGCCTCATTGCTGAATCTGTCCTGCCGCTTCACCGGGAGGGATTGTCTGATTATTGGTAGTATTACAGTAGGACTGAGAACTGAAGTCATGGGCCAGGCTGCACGGTGCTAGGGCTGTACAAACACTGAATGTAAAGACAGTCTCTGCCCAAAGACCTTCCAAGCAAAGCATTTCTACTCTAGAAAGGGCTAGCTGGGAGACCTCTATGGATCGAGCTCTGCCAACAAACCCTCCTAGCAGAGACGCAGCTTATACCAACAAAGAGCGCTTTTGCCAATGCAGCTTGTGAGAACAAATAAGCCATCCTGGCAAACACTCTTAATTACCAGTGTCATGGTGTACCCTGGCTTTTGAGGGTATAAAAATGTCATGAGAAATCTCCCGCCTCGCTGACAGGTCTATATCAAGCAATGTTTTAAGAAAAGAGACAAGACAGGTGGACTAGGTGCACACCATGGAATACTGTCATACCTCCTTCCTTGGAGGCACCTAGTCATCCTCTAAGCAAACACGTACAACTTCTAATCTGTGAAAGGCTAATTAACAGTGTCATTCTCTCCTTCTGGAGTGAAATCAGGCATGTACCCACAGGCACAGAACAAGCACTAGATAACCCTAGCAGCAGGCTTGCTGTCTACCACTCCTGAGGCGAATAACGTAGTACTGAAGTCCCCAACTTGCAAACGGGTTGTGTTCCAAAACCTCATTTCCAAATCAGCTGTTCGCATCTCGGAACACGTTTTCCTATTGAAACACAGTTATAAATGGCTATTAGGATCCCAGGCTAGCCCACAAAAACCCGTTCAGCCTGTAATGCAGCTGAAATACTGTGTATCTGCAAAGAAAGCGTAAAAATGATTTTTTACTTAACATTGATACTGGTGCTTGAGGAAAGGCAGGTTTAATTAGGGCTGGAGGAGGAGATTCTGAAAGGGACTTCTGGGCAGTCCCCAGACACAACCTCCCCCTGACCCCATGAGCTCTGCGCCAGCTCCAGCCCTTTCCTCCAGCCCCCGCCCCTGTGGGCTGCACCCAGCCCTTGTTCACCAGGAGGCAGCAAGGGCACAAGGGCGGGCCAGCAGACTCCAGAGGAGCAGGGGGTGGCTGGAAAGACGTGGTGGTTTCTCCTTCAAAGTGCCACTTCTCTCCAACCAGCAGCTGTGACCTCCCCCTGCTCCTCCGGAGTCCTCCCGCCAGCACTTGCGCTGTTTGTGCTACCTCTGCCTCTTGCCTGCTCCAGAGGCTGCAGACGAGCCCTGCTTTGCATACGCGGATGTTCCTTAGTCGGCTGTTTGTAACTCAGGCCGTGCCCGTACCACCCTGCCCCCATGTCCAACAACCCAGTTACCCGCCCCTGCCGACCTGGCTCTAAGTTAGCACTGCCCAAAGACCTGATTTTTCAATGCGGTGCCTGAACTGAAACACTGGGGGACAAAATCCCTTTGGTTCAATGCAAACCAACATGGTGGGGGAATAAAATATTTACCCCAGGCCGAATGAGCCAACTGACTTGACCCGAACCAAAGCTTTTCGTTTTCAATGGCTTTATTTTTTAACCTTTGTTTTAAAATGGTTTAATTCCACTGAGTGGGGACTTGCTTTCCAGGGTCACTCCCAGGTCACAGAAATGCCACGGCAGCTGCTGAATGTCTCACCTGGGAGATGGACCTCCACCATGTTGCACAACAGAGCTTAGTCCTTCCCCATTTCATCACCCCAAAATGTCCCTCCCACTCAGGCAGGTTCCGGCAGGAATCGAGGAAGGGGAGCAGAGCCAGACCAAATGAGAGAGGGTGGCTACAAGGCAGAGCTACTGAAAAGGCATATATTGCCCACACTGACGGAGAAATCAAGGGTGCACTCTGTACCATCAGCTATTGGGTTCAGGTTGTTAGTTCTGTCCTGCAGGCAGGGTTTGGCTCCAGGCAAAGAACTGGGAGATGCCGGAGTTCTCTGGCACTTGTCAAAAGCACTCGATGGGGAAACCAAATCCAACGCTCGGTAAGTCAGTTTTTCAGTCCAATGTAGCAGCTAAGCACTTTCACCCATCAGGCTCTCTCCTGGGTTCCAGGCCTCCCAGGACCTAGGCTGCTGCACTGGGAAGTCACCAAGATATTTGCCTGCAGGACGTCAGCTCTTCAGTTAAATCTGGTTATGTAACAGACATACGACGGGTGTGGGACTCACGGGCTCCTCAGAGCCACCATCTTTGTTATGCTAGCAGGATTTCTGTTGTGTTGTTCCGCTAGGGATGGGATTACAAACTAAGCACATGCGAAGGAGGAGCGTGGTCCGGTGCGTATAAGACACAGTACAAAAGTTGGGACACCTCAGACTACTCCTGACCCTGCTATTGACTTGCTAGATGACCTGGGACAGATCATTTCCCTTCTCTGTGCCTGTTTCCCCTTGTTTGTCTCTTTGGAGCAGGAGACACGTATGTACAGAGCCCAGCAGGACTGCCCCCATCTGTCTCCTCTGTGCCACTGGCTGTGTCTACACTACACTGTTCTTCCGGAAACAGCTACGCAAATTGCAAACAACAATTTATGTAGCTTTTTCTGCTTCTTTTTTCGGAAGAGGCTTTTCCAACATTTGGCCTGTCTACACTGGGCCAAATATCAAGAAAAAAACCCTTTTTCAGAACATCCCTTCTTTCTCGTAAAACGAGGTTTACAGGCATGCCGAAAAAACGCATCTGCTCTTCCAAAAAAAAAAAAAATTTCAGAAGAGCAGACACGTTCCCTGGACGTGGCAGAGTTTTTGTGGGATACCAGTATCCCAGAAAAACTCTGTAGTGCAGACAAAGCAACTGTAATACAACTGATGAGACGTTGTAGGGACTGGGTGTGTCTGCCTGGCCAATGTCTAGTGCACAGCATGGCTCTCTGTCCCAGAAATTGCCTGGCTGTGGCAGGCGTCAGACTGCAAGGGCTTGCAGGAAGCAAGGAGGCGTTTGCATGTTTCCCTCTCCTCATTAACAAATCGCTGCTGATTGCTGCTAATAGATTCATGACTCCGAGGGGCTGTTAGACAATGGTTTGTCAATTATCTCTGCAGCCTGTAGCTTGTTCACTTTTACTGTACATGTCCACCTGGGACCTCAGGTACTTACTGGGGCTGCTAAGCCCCTGCTGCCAGCCACGCTGCTGCAGCTTCACGGCGAGTGTTACCTCAGTACATCCACAGTACATCCATACGCTGCGGTCACACGGCTGAGGGCACACCAGTCGGTCCACAGGCCTCCCTGTATCCGCCACTGGGAACAAATCTTCAGACATGCAAATCATGCATTTGCGGGGGACTCACTTTCATTTACACCAGTACCCAGCACTTGTGCAAATACTCATGGAAGGTATGAGCTCCTGGCCACACAATCTCACTGAGGCCAGTTCCAGTCTAGTCTAACCCTACATCCCTTTGAGCAGAGGGCAAAGGGCCCATGCACAGGGCTTTATGGATCTTGTGTCAGATATCCACATAACTGCACAACAGTTCACCACAGGATGGCATGTGCAGTCTCTACTGGGCAACAGCAGCCTGCTGGTCCTTTTACTCCTTGCAAAATGTATGGGAGGGTCCTTCTTGAGAAGGTAGGGATCCCCACTGAACGTTCCCTTGGCAGGAGTGCAGGGAAAGGGGAGATGCCTGGGACAGTTTCCTGTCAGGCAGAGGTAACCAACACTTTTCTCTGTCTGGTCATTGTATATTGTCTGCTGCACATTGGCAGCCTATTCGCACCCTGAGCCTGACCAAAGGCGTCCGGTGGGCTACCACCAGCCTGGCACCACCCACGCTCCACTCCTAGAATGCCTGCTGTAGGTGTTCTGTGGGCGGAGTGTTACTGCCCCCAATTCCCCCCTCCCTATGCTCCAGGGGCAGGGAGGCTGGAGCCATGCACCGCCCGCCCTCCCGGTACTCTGGGGCCAGGGAGGCAGGGCTGCCCCTCCTCGTGCTCCAGGGCCAGGGAGGCTGGGGACGTGAACGCTTACCCACGCTCCCCTTCTCGGAGTGTTGGGGGGGGGGGGGGCGCATGGCATGCCATGGGGAGGGGGGCGAGGATGAGGCTTGGCTCCCATGGGGTAGGGCCTCAGCGGAAGGGGTGGAGCTGGGGTGGGGCTGGGGGCTTGCCTCCCTCATCCTACCTTCACTGACCACCCATGAGCCTGATGCTTATCAGGAGGCTGCAAAATCTACAAGGAAAGCCCTAGGAAAAGAACAATCAGCAGGGGGCGCTGTTTCTGAAAGGGAAGGAGGACTGCCCTGCTACATCTCAGGGTACAAAGAGACACCCGGCATCTTATCCCCCAGAGGGCAAGCTGCCAGCACGATGCTCTCGCCAATGGAAGAAGCCAGCCCAGCCTGGCTGTAAAACCCTGGACATGCTTTGGGTGAGCAGTGCTCTGTACAGAGGAAAGGTTCCAGGCCAGTAAGTCTAGACTCCACAATGCATGGTATCCAATACATAGCCACCTCTCTCCAATGCTTCTATTTGCTGTTCCTAGACTCGCTATCCTTTATTAAATTATCCTACTCTTGATTTCACTAAGAACATATCCAAGTGCTGTGGTGGGGTGGTGCTGGGATGCACATTCCTTTGGGAGCAAAAAACCTGTGCAAGTGGCCAGTGGTGCAGGCGCCAGACGCAGAGGCCGAGTGTGGGAGCTGACCCCCAGCCGGCACAGATGAGGTGAGGAGTCTCACAGCTCTGAATACTCCCCCCCAAAAAAGTATCTTAGGTTCTTCTACCACCCTCCCCATGGCAGAGTCAAAGCACAAAGTGACATCACTATTGGACATTTATACAGAGTGAGAATCTACTGTGGTGTTGAAGTAAATACTCTTAAGAATAACCCAGAGTCCTGGAAGGGAACAGTGATGCGACATAACTCAAATACGCTTTATATAAAATGAGGCATGTGACCTATCATTGGAGAGCTTATAATCTCCTGACTGTGTGTATTCTATTTGTGTGCATGTATTATTCTTATATATGAAGTTAGAGTTATGAAGTATAAACCTATTTATATATCCAGACATGCTAATGAAGGGTGTTAGCAAAACTCAGGGAACTTAATAGCCCGGTGCTCAAGACAATGATTTGCAAATAATCTTATTTCTACTGTAAGCCTGGACTTTGTTTAGTCCTATAAAGTCATGTAACCAGGCCTCTTGGTGCTTGAATCCATCTTGAATTTTATACTTTTCCACAGGAGTGGGGGGAACTGAGCAAACACTTCCTGCCCTGAGGAAATTCTATATAAGAAATGGGAAGCAAACAATGATAGTCTTCATCTGGCTTCACATATCACTCCCACCACAGGACAACACATGAAAACACCCGTAAACAAAGGAACTCTAAGGATAGGGTTGGAGAGAAGTGGCTGAACCCAGGTCAGAAAGGACATCTCTAGCCTGAGACCTTTCCCTATACTAGGGTGAGAAATTACGATATGTAACAACTTCTCTTAGGGCACGTCTACGCTGCACACTTATTTCAAAATAAGCTATTTCAGAAGAAATATTTATTACATCTACACTGCATGCTTATTTCGAAATAGCACATCTACACTACAGTGAAGCCTTAAAATTAGTTCAAGGCAGGCTTCCCTAATGTGGATGTGCTACCTTGATTTAGAGCCCCAGAAGGCACTGGGAAGTAATTACTTTGAATGGCCCTGGGAAGGAGCTATTTCAAAATAGCAGCTGTGGAGCATCCACACTACTTCTATTTGAAACTAGCTATTTCGGAACAGGCATTATTCCTCGTGGAATGAGGTTTCCAGAAGTCGGAATAAGCCATCTGTTATTCTGAATTTATTTTGAAATAATGGAATTGCTGTGTAGACGCTTGCATTGTTATTTTGGAATAACAGCCATTATTCCAAAATAACGCTGTTGTGTAGATGCACCCTTAGTGCATCAGGCTTCGCTGGTGGGTTTTCTTTTATTTTGCTTGGTAACTTATTTTGATCTGCCTGTTATCACTTGCAGCCACTTAAATCCTACTTTTTATATGTAATAAAATCACTTTTGTTTATTATCAAACCCAGTGTAAATAATTGTTACCTTGGAAGGTGGGGGGACAACAGCCTTGTATATCTCTCTTTCATTGATAAAGCGAGAAAACTTTGAGTTTGCTCTGTGTAAAACTTTTATGCAGAGTCAGATGGATTTATCTGGGGGTTTGGTTCATTGGACTATGCACCTGGGTGTTGTAAAGTCCCTATTACTGAGCCTTCCCAGAGCCAAGTTGTTCTCAGTGCTGGCGTTGCTCTGCTGTGGACTGTACCCCAACTCTGTGCCTTTGTTTGGGGAGACCAGAGCTCCTGGCTCATCAGGACATCCTGCTGGTGGTGGGGCGTCCCTGGGGGCACGTAGGCAGGCTCAGATCAGCCCACAAAGTAACAGTCTCAAGAGGACCTCTGAAACCTAACCCATTACAGGAACTACACCTCCAGGGTCAGGAAATGGAGCGACAGCCCCTAATTAATATGGGTGTGAAGGGGAAAGCTCATAGGCAGTGCCTCCTAGTGGTCAGGCTGAGATGTGGCATGTCCTAGGTGTTCTTCCTATAGATAGAGCCTTGCAAATCTGTGGATATCTGCTTTATATCCGCAGGTATCTGCATCCATAGGTTTTGATGTGGATAGCTGTGGCTCATTTTTGCAGATATGGAGATGGATGTGGATACAAATTTTGTATCTAGAGCCTTGCAAATTTGTAGATAACTGCTTTATATCCATGAGTATCCGCATCCGTGGCTGTGAATGCGGCTATCTGTGGCTCATTTTTGCAGATATGGATGCAGATACATAATTTTGTATCTGTACAGGGCTCCACCTCTAGATCCACAGTGTGGGGTCTGTCCTTGGAGGGACTCAGTCCTCCAACCAGGTCACACATTCAAGGGCACCCCATTTGGAGCACACCCACAGAGTCCAATCATGTGGAAATCTACAGAAGTCAGCATGGACGTCGGGGCTTCCCCTTTGGGTTGGGGCCTTACGGTCTGGACCCTCACACCTTCAGGATTTTCCCCAATTAGGTTGCCTGCCAAAGGATGGGCTTCCGTCACTGTCCTTTCTCAAGGGCAGGCAGGGGTGTCCAGGCCCACTCTCTCCACCAGGCTCCCATCCTGGGCCCATTGGTCAGCAGCTGAGACTGACACCTTGCAGGCTGCATAGCTCCCTCCCCAGATATCCTCTTCCCACAGGGCAAAATAAAGAACCGACAAACTGCTGACCTTCAAAACTCTCCAGTCCCTCCTCTGCAGGCTCGGCCAGGCCAGGAGCTCCTAACCTCCTGGAGCAAGAGTTCCTAGGGTGCTCCCTGCCCAGCGCTCAGAGCACCAGGCTGCCTCCTTCAGAGCTGCTCCGCTTCCATCTCCAGCTTGGGCAGGCTTTGCGGTGGGGTGGGGGGCCCACAGCTGCTCCTTAACCCCATATTCTCCACGGTGAGGCTTACATACCTTGCCATCGGGGTCGGAAGGTTATACCATAGCTACCACTGTAGGTTTCTGGTAACCTTCCTTGGACACAGCTGGTGCTGGCCATTGTCAGAGGCAAGACCACTGGGCTAGACGGACCTGAGATCCAATCCAGTCGGGCAGTTCCCTATGTTCCATAGAATAGGAGCCCCTGGATCAGCCCAAGGAACGGCTGCATTAGCTGGAAGCGGCTTTATCGCAACCCTATTATGCCCCTCTCTCCCAACACCCCTGGTTGTCTTTTCAGAACTGCTCACAGAGTCCATCCTGCCCCAGAGAGGAACTCATGAAAAACCAGCACTTTCTTTGGAGCGGTACCTGGCTGGCCCCCTGGTTCTTCTGACCCTAGGCTGGGGTGACATCTTGACAAGAATCTGGGTAGAAGCAGGTTTCCCAGGCAGGAAACACATTTTGTGTGTTCAATGATTTTTCTTGTCCTGAGTCAGATGAAAAGTCAAAATGTTACGTGGCCTCTCACAAACTGAAACCTGATTTTTTTCCAGTTTGGATGAAATTAAACATTTAGTTTTACCATAGAATCCTAGGGCTGGAAGAGACTTCAGGAGTCATCGAGTCCAACCCCCTGCCCAAGGCAGGACCAAACCCAACTCAATCAACCCAGCCAGGGCTTTGTCAAGCTGGGACTAAAAAACCTCTAGGGGTGGAGATCCCACCCCTGACATAGGGAACCTATGTTGTGCTGAGTTTGAATTGTTTTAGTTCAGGTTTTAACTTTCCCCCCCTTTCTGTTTAACTTTTCTTGCAGCCTAATGAGCTTAATGAGCTTAGGTGCTCGGTACAACCAACCTGGGAACTCAATAACCACTCTGGGCAGGAAGCAGGAGAATGTGCTATTATTGCAGTGAACCGGACAATGGCTCAAGGCTAGTGACTGAAGGCCTCTTTACCCAGAGAGCAGGGATACTACAGCCAGAGTCAGGGTGGGCTTCCTGGGCCAGCTCTGAGCAGGTGGGCACCCCCTACAGCTGGGAGAAGCATGCAGTCTCTCGTGGCCTATTCTCTCCCTCCTCTTTGTTGGGCCGGTGAGCATTCGGGGCCAGGTTTTTTAGCAAACAGCTGCCTGCTAGGTCTGGCTGGCCCCAACTCATTTTGCAGGAGGCCACTAACCATGGGCCAAGTAGCAACAGTCTGCAGTGGCTGCTAAGGGGCCACAGCTGGGGGTGGCAGCAGAGCCCTGGGCCGGGGGCAATAGCAGAGCCCTGGTGCTGGGAGCCAGGATCCCAGGGGACAGCGCTGGTGGACAGGACCCTGGGGCTGGCAGCAGAGCCCATAGCTAGGATCCAGCAGCTGGGAACCCAGGTAGCAGTGGGGCCTCCAGGTGTGGGCAGTCTCCTCCTCCCCAGTGAAAGCACAGCTTATAACGGGGGGGGAGGGGGAATAATTTTTGATGGGTGGGGCCACTCCAAGATTTTGGAAAGTGGTCAAGAGCCGCACTCTTCCATGATATTAATGGAGGAGGTGCGGGGTCTGGGATGGAAGATGGGTGCAGAAGGGAACTTGGGGTAAGGGATTGGGTTGCAGGAAGGAGAATGGGGCCTTCAAAGTGCCGTACACTCGCGCAGTGCAGGAGCAGGGTGAAGGAAGCTTCGCACAGCACCCCGCCCCCAGCCCAATCAGGACTTGGGGGCGGGGAAAGCGCGGGAAGCCTCCTCCCACCCCGCGAGCAGCACATAGCGCTTTGAAGTGCCACATGCTCCTCGCAGGGCAGGGGTAGGATGGGAGGAGGTTTTGCGCGCTCCCCTGCCCCCAGGCCAATCAGGACTTGGGGCGGGGGGGGGGGGGTGAAGCCTCTTCCCACCTTGCCAGGGGCATGAGTGCTTAGTGGGAAGGAGGGCCTGGGGCCAGGGGAGCTACATGAAGCTTCCTTCACCCTGTCCCAGCCCTGTGAGGAGTGCGCGGCACTTCAAAGAGGACGGAGACAGGGGTTGGATATGGCTGGCAGGCGGCTGTGCTGGGGAGCTGTGCCGGGGAGGCCACGTAACATTTGTCAGCCAGTGGCACAAATGTTTGGCATTAAACAAAAGCTGCTCTGAACTGGCAGAGAGGGGAGGAATAACTGTTCTCCTCCAGTTTGTGTCATGCTTTGCTGGGGGGGGGGGGGCTAAATACACAAAGAGGGGGGAAAAGGCATGAAAGGGAGCCTAGAAAAGAGGGGATCCGAACCCCACGAGCCTTTGGCAGCCAAGAGGGGCAGTGGGAAGCTGGTCTGAGCATTGTGTCATTTTCCTTCAGGGAAATTCTCTGAATGATCAATCCCAGCCTCCAACTGTTTGTGTGCATGATGCACCCCTGCGCGCTCCAGAGGGGCCCCTCCAGCAAACCTGGATACAAACAAACATGTGGGAGCCGATACGCCAGGTCATCGAAATGTCAGTGGGCTCAGGCTAAAGTGGGAACACCCCCCATCCTGACAAGCCCTTGGGGAGAGACAGCCCCTGCCCCAAAAAGCTCCCAGTACAAACACCCAAAAGGGGGGGAGGGGAAGTGAGTTGCGGAGCAGGGAAGTGACCTTCCCACGGTCACCTGAACCAGCACTCAGCTCTCTTCAGCCCCAGCCCAGTGTCTTATCCACTAGCGCACACGGATTCCCAGCGCTGCCGAGCAACCTCTTCCCCCCCGCACACCTGGCCTTCCCCCAAGCACTACGCTGCTGCCAGTCCTGTGTCATGGTGCCTCTGCCGCTAAGTGCCCATCACTCCCCCGGGGGCAGGAAGAGAGCGGCTGGATTGCGTTAGGCACCCTGTGATCGATTGTGGCCATTGCAGCCAATCACGCTGTGCGGGAGTGAAACACGCCCATCATGCCCTCCCAGCGACACCCTTTCTGCCTCAGGAGACTACCAGCTGAGCAGGGAGGAGCAACGGGAGCAGAGGGCGGAGACACTACGATTCCCAGTTTGCAGCCCCACGGCCTTGGGTTGGGGAGGGCAAGCGACGGGAAATCCCAGACTGCAGTGATGCGGTGAGTTGAGGCGATGTTCCAAACACGAGGGGATGCAACAGAGCCTGGTGCATTATCTCCAGCAGAGAGGTGGCTTGTGAAAGGGACGCGGAGTTGGGCTCTGAACGCCCTTGCCCCTGAGCTAAGCAGTAGCAGCCCCACTGGCAGTGGCGTCCAGAGGAAGGTGCTGAAGTGGACTTTAGGCCATGGAATTGTGATAAGGAATCAGCATTGACCAGGGTGTTTCCAGGAGGTCTGTGATGAGGCACATCAGCCCCACACCGGTATTCATCCCATGGGCATGCTGCAGCTGGGAACATACTTGAAAGGGAGTAGCCCAGCTCATTCAGGGTGCGGCTACCCAGCAGCGTTATTCCGAAATAACAAATCGAGCGTCTACGCAGCAATTCCGTTATTTTGAAATAAACTCGAAATAACGGACGGCTTATTCCAACCTCTATAAACCTCATTCCACGAGGAATAGCGCCTCTTCCCAAGGAGCTATTTGGGAATAACAGTAGTGTGGATGCTCCACTGCTGCTATTTTGAAATAGCTCCTCCCCAGTGCCTCCTGGGGCTCTAAATCAAGGTAGCACCTCCACATTGGGAAGCCTGCCTCGGACTAATTTTGAGGCTTCCCTGTAGTGTAGATGCCCTATTTCGAATAAGTGTGCAGTGTAGACGTACCCTCAGGGTGGACAGCTGGAGAGGAGGGACCTGTGATGGAGACGCCCGAAAAAGAACCACTGATACTTTGGCCAGGATCCCTGACAGCCCATGAAGCGCAGAACCCAGGGAAACCTGGAGGATTCACTTCACAGAGGAGCCCTGTGAACCCGACAGCCAGCAGCCTCAGGACACAAGGTAGGAAGTGACCAGATTGGTACCTGCCACACAAGTGAATCAGCAGCTGCACTTGGACTCCTTCTGACCCTGTGGTAGGCCACCCCTCTGTGGTTAGGGCCCTAGGGTGGGGCCTAGGAGAAGAGAGCCACTGTACTTGACTCTGGCCATTAAGCTATGCTGCCCCAAGAGTAAGGGCTACTATGATAGACTCTAGCCGCTAGACCACACTGCCCTAAAGGCAGACCGTAGAGACTGATTTACGCCGTTAAGCTGCAGTGTTCTGGATGCGAGAGTGGGACCATGGGAATCATAAACATCCCCTTCGTCCTCCAAGAGGGGCCAGGGCACATTAGCTAATGTGCCCTGGCCCCTCTTGGAGGGCAAAGGGATCAGTTTTAGGGGATCAGGGATCAGTTTTGGGGCCTGGGCTGTTCAACATTCTTATCAACAGCCTTGAAGAAAACATAAAATCGTCCCTGATGAAGTTTGCAGATGAAGCAAAAACTGGAGAACTGTAACTAAAATGAAGAGGACAGGTGAGTGATCCAGTGTGATCTAGATCCTGTGGTAAACCAGGCGCATGCCAATGCTGTGTGCACAGGGCTAAACGTAAAGGTGCCCATTCGGGAACAATGACTGGAGCCGTGCTTGCAGACTGGGAGACTGCCTTGGCAGCAATGCCTGCAAAAGACTGGGCCCATCTGCCAGAGTCCCTTAAGGACAGAACAGCTGGGCTTCCTCCTGCTCCTTTCCTGCAGATCCAATGTCTGTGGGAAGTTAGCTTTCTGCCTCTGCAACTTCACCTCTGCCTTTCCCCTCCACCCTCCGTCCAAGTAACAGAGCTCTTTGGGCAGTGGGCTCTGTCTCTAGGCGTGAGTACAGCTCCGAGCGCAATGGAACTGTGATCTCACTTGAGGTCTCTTGGCACCGCTGTCATGGAAATAATAAACACTACCCACTGGTTTTCAGAGCCATCTCCTCTGCAGTGATTGCCCCCGGATTTCTGTGTCAAAGGAACTGATGCTTAGGAACAGTGGCGCTGTCCCTTTAAATAAAAACTTAGCTAACAAAAAAAGCCAGGTGCTAACGTGGGAGAGAGAAATCTACCTTCTTCCCAGGCAGGGAAGGAAAACAAATGGAAAGCAGGGAAAGAAAAATCAAACCAAACCAAACTGAAAGGCAGAGGAATGATGGCCAGCAGCCAGGATCTGTCCAAATAAATTCTAGGCTCCCTGAAATTGGCTGATCTCCAATAAAAACTCATTTTAATCTGAGACCACGAGTCTCCTTTGTAAAGTGCTCCCTTGAGAGGCAATGTTGATATGAAATATTATTTATCTACCAAGCTGCGGAGCGGACTGGAGACGAGTGATAAGACAGCAAGAGCTGCCTTTCAACATCCCCCCGCAGTAAACACCCCAGTGGAGGGGAGTTCTCCCCCTACCCAGCAAACCAACCCAGCCACGTTTCGCTAGACAAGTAACACAGGATAAGGCACAGAGAGAGAGAGAGACTCGCTCTTCTCCCCTCTTGCTTTCTTTTCCTTCCCTCCGTGAACAGCACTGCTGGAGCGCTCTGCATCCATCCATCAACAGCAGGAGGGGCCCGTTCAGTGCACATCTGGCTGATTATTGCCGTTAGACATACAGGGACACCAAGGCCAGAAGCAGGGCCTGACTTGGCAAAGGTCACCTGGGAAGAGGAATGAGAGTCAGAGGTGATGGGCAACCAGCAGAGCCCACTGCGCTCAGCTCTGTGGTTTGGTGGGTTTTCCATTTGCACGTACAAGTGGGGTTGGGCACAGAGTTTATTTTGCCTTTTTGAGCTGACCCCATCTGCACTATGGGCAGCCCCACGCGTTCAGGGATCAAGAGTTTGGACTCCTCAAAAAATCCTGCATGTGGCTTAAAACTCCTGAGTTTAAAACAAAATGTGTTGGTTCTTTTCACTTGCCATCTGGGCCGGGAGGAGTCCCACCTTCCAGCTTCGCTCAGCAACCCAGAGGGCTAGAAATTTACTGGGATCTTTGATTTCAAAAGCAAACACAAGGACTCCAGCAGCTCAGGCATTAACAAAACCCCCAAGCAGCCCAAGACTCATGCTCCCATTGAGAGGGGTATATGCCCCTAAAGTTTTCACACAGGGAGGCCAGGGACAGAGGTCAGAGCGCTAGAACTGCTTGCTTGCTCCTCTTTCAGCGGTGGCATCAAAATCCCCCAACTGAGCAGGCAGAGTCCCTCTGCAGCTTGTCTACACAAGAATTGGCATTGGCTTTGAAACTGACTTGGGCCAGGTCTACACTGAAAGGGAATGCAACTCCAGCTTTGTACCTTGTTTCGCATTTCCCTGCTGTCCCACAGCGGGAGGCTGATGGGAGCAAACGCTTCTGTCGGCTTCCTTTACTCCTTATACCAGCAGGAGTACCGGCCGCTAGCGGGGGTGCCATCTGAGTTCGATTTAGGAGTTTTAACCAGACTCACAAATAGGGTTGCAAGATGGTTTCAACAAAAATACCCGGCATGCTTGACATTACATCACAATCTACATTACATCTTAGTTAGAAAATACCGGACATTTCTATTTTCTCATTTCTATTTTCTCAATTTGTTTCCCGAACAGAAAGCTCAACTACTGGACTGTCCGGTTCAAAACCGGACACCTGGCAACCCTACTCACTAAATTAAACTTCAGAAGATCGATTGTGGCAGCATCGATCTTTCACTTAGTGAAGAAGTGGCCTTAGTTAAACCAGAGCAAAAGGCTGCACTTACTTCAGCCTTAAAATAGCTCATTTTGGTTTCATTTAAACCAGTTCTGAATTCACATAAGCTAAACCAAATGTAAACCTGATTCAAATGCAAATCAGACTCCTCACAGCCTTACATACTAGTTTAATTATCATACCTTCGGTTAAACCAATGCAATTTCCTCACGTAGTAGGAGCCTCTGGCAGTTTTCACTGCAGAGTTCATTCAGGTTACCTACGCTCACATTAACCTAGCTTGAGCAAGTGTGGGCAGTCTTCACAGCAGAGTCACCTGGGCTGTTTCCTTGGTCTTGCCCCTAGTACCCTCCCGTCCACACACAATGCCTGAGGGATGTCTGCAGCCCAGGCCAGCTGATAGCCGAGAGCTTTAGCCTGGGTACTGACTGCTGTGTCTAGACTGGCCAGTTTTTCCGGAAAATCAGCCGCTTTTCCGGAAAACCTTGCCAGCTGTCTACACTGGCCGCTTGAATTTCCGCAAGAACACTAACAATCTCATGTAAGAAATCAGTGCTTCTTGCGCAAATACTTTGACGCTCCCGTTTGGGCAAAAGTCCTTTTGTGCAAAACCTTTTGCGCAAAAGGGCCAGTGTAGACAGCTCAGTTTTGTTTTGCGCAAAAAAGCCCCGATGGCTAAAATGGCGATCGGGGCTTTCTTGTGCAAAAGCGCGTCTAGATTGGCCACGGACGCTTTTGCGCAAAAGCGTCCGTGCCAATCTAGACGCTCTCTTGAGCAAATACTTTTAACGGAAAACTTTACCGTTAAAAGCATTTGCGCAAATTCACGCCAGTCTAGACGCAGCCCTCAAGTGCTGATAGTTCTCCAGTCCTTTCCCACAAGTCTCCTGTGCACCCAGAGAGTCCCACAATTCACTGGGGATGCATCTACACTGCACCGTTATTTCGAGATAATGAGCGTTATTTCAAAATAATGCGAGCGTCTACACAGCCATTCCATTATTTTGAAACAATTTTGAAATAACACATGGCTTATTCCGAAATCTGTAAACCTCATTCCACGAGGAATAACACCTATTCCTGAATAGCTATTCCGTAATAAGGTGCATGTAGACGCTCCACTGCTGCTATTTCAAAACAGCCCCTCCCCAGTGCCTCCTTGGGCTCTAAATCAAGATAACATGTCTACATTAGGGAAGCCTGCCTCAGACTCATTTTGAGGCTTCCCTGCAGTGTAGATGTGCTATTTCGAAATAAGCTAATTTTGGAATAACTATTCCGGAACAGCTTATTTTGAAATAAAAGAGTGCAGTGTAGAGGACACACAACTCCGGCAGGGCACCGCAGTGCGGCTGCTCCCACCCCAGCACTGATCACTCAGTAGACACTGCAGTGACCACAGGCCTTTCGTCTGGCTTAGCACAGCACCTCCCTGCACGGTGTTTCTAGCCACCTCGATCAAGCTGTCACACCAAAGGGCCTCTAAGTGGACGGAACAGCTGTAATTTTTGCTGCAAAAGAAAAAAATTAATTGAATTCCCCTGATTAATGGACTCAGAAAAGGCTGTTTGATTTGCTGATGCATTCTAGTTAGTGCTAGCTTTTCCTGGCTTTGATCTCAGCTGCACTGCCCCACCCCAGCAGATTCATGTGCTTAATCTCTGCTCTGAGGAGTCCTGTGTGGCCAGAGAAGCAGAAGCAGCCTTGGGGGCCAGGAATTCTGGGAATTCTGACGACAGTGCTTTTCTCTCTTTGTGGAGGGCAGGAGGTGACGCTCACCTGATTCGGTCATGGGCGGGAGGGGCATCCAGGGGACTCTCTGAACTTTGCTTGGAGGTGGGGATCCATCAACATCTCAGCAGCCCGGGGACTTGCACTCACTGTGGACCTAGGCCCCCGCCCACTCCACGGCAAGCCAGTCACTGCTGACCTAGGCCCAGCCACTCCAGCGCTGCTGCGCTAACATCCCAGTGACTCTGGTTACTGTCAAGGGGGGTGAGGTTCCTTCCATGGGGAGACAGCAGATGGCACCTGGTTGTTTTGAGGTGACACAGAGCCTGCTGCCCCTCTGAGTGCACTGCAGGGCAAACTGACCTCCCCAACACAGCGTTACCCGACCAGGAAGGACAGTGCACAGGGCACTGGGAGGGAATCAGGAGACCTGGGGTTCTATACCTGACCCAGCCCACGTCCTGCTGTGTGACCCCAGGCCACCTGCTGCAGGTGTATCCTTGCTGCAGAGGTAGCATGGCTGGCTGGCACCCAGGGTACTAGCCTGGGCACGAGCAGCTGCACAGCACAACCCTGATGGAGTCATGGAAATGTCAGGCTGGAAGGGGCCTCAAGAAGTCACCAAGTCCAGCCCCAGTGCTGAGGCAGGGCTAAGTAAACCCAGACCAGCCCTGGCAACCGTTTGCCCAATCTGGTCTTAAAAACTGCCAGTGCCGGAGATTCCACAACCTCCTTTGGAAGCCTGTTCCAGCACGTAGGGACCGGTCTCGTAGAAAGCTGTTCCTAATGTCAAACCACAACCCCCCTAGCTAAAGATTGAGCCCATTACTACTTGGCCTATCCTCAGCGGTCAAGGAGAACAGTTGATCACTATCCTTACATACGTATAGGCTTATCACATCCCGCGTCAGTCTTCTTTTCTCCAACTAAACATGCTCAGGGGGGTTTTAACCTTTCCTCATAGGGCAGGTTTTCTACATCTCTGATCATTTTTGCTGCTCCCCTCTGGACTCTCCAATTTGTCCATATCCTTCCTAAGGTGCAGTACGCAGAGCAGGACACAGTGCTCCAGCTGAGGCCTCACCAGTGCTGAGGAGAGAGACAATTACCACCCATATGACCCTCCTGTTAATAGACCCCAGCCCTCGCTGCTCTGTCCTCAGCAGGGAGCTGCTTGCGATAGCCCCTCCCCCTGCCAGGCAGCTCCATGCGCAGCAGCCCTGAGCCCCTGGGTGGGGCTCATTAAGCAGCTGCACAGCCATGGTACCACGCAGCTCAGAGGGAACCTTGCTTAGCACTTGTCGTTATTGAATTTCGTCTTGCTGATTTCACACCGATTCCCCAATTTGTCAAGGTCGTTTTGGATTTTAATCTTGTCCTCCAAAGTGCCAGCAATCCCTCCCAGCATGGTGTTGCCTACACGTTTTATAAGCATACATTCTACTCCACCTTCCAAGTCATTCATGAAAATATTGAATATCATCAGGTTCAAGACTGATCCCTGCAGGACTCCACTAGATGTGCCCTCCCAGCCTGACAGCAAGCCATTGAAAACGACTCTGAGTACAGTCTTTCAACCATTTGTGCACCTGCCTCAGTAATTTCATTTAAACCCCATTTTCCTAGTTTGATTACCAGAATGTCATGTGGGACTGTGTCAGAAGCCTTATTAGATCAAGATGCATCACATCAACTGCCTCATACCTATCCTCTGAGCCAGCAGCGCTGTCAAAGATTGGCTTGACAATTATTTGTTCTTGGCAAATCCATGCTGGCTATCACTTATAATTCTATTATATGCTGTACGCTTACACACTGATGCTTAATAATTTGTTCCAGTATTTTTCCAAACATTGAAGTTAGGCTGACTGGTCTACGATCCTTGGGGCCCTCTTTGTTCCCCCTTTTAAAAGATAAGTACTATGTTTGACCATCTCCACTCCTCTGGGACCTCACCTCTCCATCATGAATTCTTGAAGAGAATTGTTAATGTTCCAAAATTGCTTCAGCTAGTTCCTGAAGAGCCTCAGGACGAATTTCATCAGGCCCCGCTGACTTCAGTACATCTAACTTATCTAAATATTTTAACCCATCTTGTCCTTGGATTGCGTTCTTTCCCCCTTGTTAATATTCATTGTGTCAAGTATCTGGTCACCACTAAACTGGTTAGGGTGCGTCTAGACTACATGGCTCCGTCAACAGAGCCATGTAAAGTAGTTTACTCAACATAGTCAATGAAGCAGGGATTTAAATAATCCCCACTTCATTAAAATAAAAATGGCCGCTGCGCTGTGCCGACAATCGGCTGATCCGGCACAGCGCGGCAGTCTAGACGCGGCGCGGTCAACAAGGGAAGCCTTGGTCTACCGCTCCGGTATGTCTTGTGAAACCAGAGCGGTAGACAAAGGCTTCCCTTGTCAACCACGCCACATCTAGATTCCACGCTGTGCCGGATCAGCCGATTGTCTGCACAGCGCGGCGGCCATTTTTATTTTAATGAAGCGGGGATTATTTAAATCCCCGCTTCATTGACTATGTCGAGTAAACTACTTTACATGGCTCCGTCGACGGAGCCATGTAGTCTAGATGCATCCATGATGAAGACCAAAGCAAAACAGGCACTAAATACTTCTTGATGGCATGAGTTATTAGCTCTCCTTCCCCAGTAAGTAGAGGACCTCCCCTTGCTTTTGTCTTTCTCTTACTCCTAAAGAATATATTTAAAGAGTCTCTTCCTAGTGCCTTTTACATTCCTTGATAGGTGCCTTAGCTGTTCTGATGTTGTTCCTATACTCATGGCTATACATTTGTACTCCCCTTTAGTCATTTGTCCATTTATCCGCTATTTTGTAAGGTTCCTTTTTGATTTTCAAGTAATTAAGCAGCTCCTGATAGAGCCATTTTGGCCTCTGCCTACTCATCCTGTCTTTCCTTCCCATTAGAATGGTTTGTAGTTGTGTTTTGAGAAACTACCAGCTCTCCTGAATATCTTTTGCCCTGAGATTTTCAAGACCTTAAGACCTCTGAATGTCTTAAATCAGATTTTTTTAAGTCCATTGTCCTTATTCTGCTGCTCTCACTCCTTCCTTTCCCTGGCACCATGAAATCTGTCATTTCATGATCATTTTCACCTAAAGCATCCTCACTCATGTCCCAGACCGTGTGGCTAGGCCTTCTGGGGGCACATCCCATGGTTTTAGCACTGTAGTAAGCCAAGAAGTTTTGTGCATTGCAGGGAAACCATGCCTGTCCTTTAGGACACGCAGGTGGAATTGTGGGAAGTCAATTGGAGTATTAGTGGTTTAGCCTGTGTCCTCTATGCAAAGTAGTCATGTTACCTACCCAGAGCTAAATCCCACCCTCAGCTAGGTCAACTGAAAGCAACACTACAATTTGGTGAGATAACAGAACTTGCAGGAGTGGAAGGGACCTCAAGAGGTCATCTAGTCCAGTCCCCTGCACTCTTGGCAAGACTGAGAATTATCTAGATCATCCCTGACAAGTGTTTGTCTAACCTGCTCTTAAAAATCTCCAATTACAGAAATTACACAATATTCTTAGTTCATCCCAGTGCTTAACCACTCTTGACAGTTAGCAAGTTTTTCTTAATGTCCAGCTAAACCTACATTGCTGCAATTTAAGCCCAAGGCTTCTTGACTGATCCTCAGAGGGTAAAGTGAACAATTTATCTCCCTCCTCCTTGTGAAAACTGTTTATGTACTTAAACTGTTATGTCTCCCCGCACCCTCTTCTCTTCTCCAAACTTAAAACCAATTTGTTACTGGTTTCCTCATAGGTCAGGTTTTCTAGACCTTTAAACATTTTTGTTGCTCTTTTGTGAACTTTCTCCACTTCGTTCACATCTTTCCTGAAATGTGGGCCTAGAACTGCACACAGTATTCCAGTTGAGGCCTAATCAATGCAGAGTGGCATGAAGAATTACTTTTTGCATCTTAACTCACCTGTTTTTGCATCCCAGAATGTTATGCACTTTTTGTACAACGGTGTTAATACTGTTGACTCCTATTTAGCTTGTGATCCACTATCACCCCCACACCTCTTTCCACAGTACTCCTTCCTAGGCAATCATTTCCCATTTTGATTGTGGGCAACTGATTGTTCCCCCCCAAGAGGAGTATTTTGCATTTGTCCTTATAGAATTTCATCCTATTTATTTCAGATAATTTCTCCAGTTTGTCCAGATCATTTTGAATTTTAATCCTGTCCTCCAAAGCACTGTCAACACCTCCCATCTTGGGATCATCCACAAACTTCATAACTATACTCTTTATGCCATTATCTAAATCACTGATAAAGATATTGAACAGAACCAGACCCAGAACTGATCCCTGTGGGATCCCACTTGATGTGCCCTTCCAGCTTGACTATGACCCATTGACAGTTACTCCCAGGGAATAATTTTCCAATTACTTCTGCACCAAGCTTATAGCAGTTCCATCTAAGTTTTATTTCCCTAGTTTGTTTATGAGAAGGTCATGTGAGACAGTATCAAAAGCCTTACTAAAGTCAAGATATATCACATCTACCACTTCCCCCTATTCACAAGGCCTGTTACCCTATCAAAGAAAGCTATTAGATTGGTTTGACGTGATTTGTCCTTGACAAATCCATGCTGTTACTTATGACATTATTATTGTCTAGGTTTTCTGTGTGGACAGGACAATGATTAGGGGCAAGAAACTGAAACAATACTGGAGCGAACATGGACCCTTTTTCTCTCTCCATTCCTCTCTTTCCCGCCCCCACTTTCTCTTAGTGAGAACGCCAGACTCCCTCCCCATAAGTGTCCATACAGCACCAATGGAATGGGGAGGTCTCTGTGTGCCTGTGATCCAGGTAGCCCCCAATGCCATGAGGCAGAGGGCACACCAGCCCATAGCTCACAGCAATTCTCACACTTTCTTTGCACAACATACTGTTGTCATAATCTGTATCTAAAAGCTGTTATATAAAGTGTTATGTGCAGACGGGTAACACACTGGTCATTAACATGATTGTGTGCACAGATAATGTACAAACATTTACAGATGTGTGCAGGAAATGTGTTCTTAACATGTGTTTGACAAGCCGTGCATGTGCCCTCCCTGCCCTAGACAGAGAAATGTTATTTCACCTTCTTGAGTAGGTCTCCAATGTAAATTGAGTAAGGCGAGGCTAGACACAATGGAAGTACCTTTACCAGGAAGGTAGACAAAGCCATCAATCTAGCAAGTGGGGAGATGACCACTTAACGATTATGAAAGGGGTTGAAGGCGGTTCCCCAGCCCGTTCCCCTGGTTCTTGAAACAGAAAAATACCCTTTGGAAAATAAAAGCAGAAACAAAAAGGCAGTTAGGCCTCTATCACCAGTAGAACACAAGAGACCAGAGCTGATGATATATGGGAAAGGTGGATCCTTACTCTGGAGAAACTGAGAACTGAGTGTGGGTGAGAAACCTGCTTAGACGGTGATGATAATTTGCTGAAGTTTGGTTTTAGACCAGGGGTGGGCAATAATTTTTGGCCAGGGGCCACTTCAAAACCAGAAGGGGTTTGAAGCCAGGATGCTTCTGGTCTACCCCACCCACAGACCAATCAGGGCTTCGGGGGGTGGAGGAGCATGTGACATCTCCTCCTGCCCTGCAAGGAGCACATGGCGCTTCAAAGCGCTGCGTGGTCCTGTCAGGGCAGGAGGAAGTTTTGCATGCTCCCCCGCCCCCAGGGCCTAAATTGGCCTGGGGGTGGGGAGAGGCAGGGCCTCCGCGGGCCGGATCAACCTGCTTGGCGGGCCAGATCCAACCCGCGGAGGCCCTTTTGCCCACCCCTGTTTTAGACACTAGAAAGTGGGCTGGGTTTGGTTTGGTTTCTTTTTAACCTCGTCTGTCTTTTACCCTCACTTGAACCTGTGTTCGTTGTTATTAAACTTATTCTTGTTTCATTACAAACCACCTAGCGCTGTTCTGGCCAAGTGCAGGCCGGCAGCTAACCGAGCAGGCTGATGTGGGCTCCGTGTCGCTTTGCAGGTGGGAGGGACTGACTGCTGCAGAGACACGTCTCTGGGGAGCTGGGGTTCGCTGACTGCTAGCAGCAAGCCCAGGTTTGGGTGGGCAGAGTCCTGAGGAGCTTGCTGGCCAGGAAGACAGGCTGGCACGGCGGGGAGCTGCCGTACAGCTTAGCAGCAAAGCTCACTCCTGCTGAGGCAGAGCGGTGTGAAGGTGACTCACAATTCTGGGGGAGCTGGGAAGACATCACAGTGCCCCTGTGATATAGCCTATACATCTCCAGAGTCTGGAGAGGGCTGGTGGGAGGGACGAGAAAGGAAGCTGGGGTGACCATGGACTTAGTATTCAGTGTCAAAAGACACCTGCCCATCCGGTTAGTACCTGAGTTCACAGGAGGGGTGGAGGCAGATGCTGGTAAAGCCAACTCACACCACCCAGAAGAAAAGTCATTACACGCTTGATGTGATGTGATTTATCATCTCACAGATGGTGCAGACCCCTGCTTTCTGCCCACCAATTCTCCACCCTGGATCAGTGGCCATGTGTCCTACAGATAATGGAGAGCATTGTCTGTACAGCTGCCAGAATCCAAGGGCACCAATCTCAGATTCTCCACCATGCTCATGGCTCTCGTGGTGGAGTTTGCTTCCCTTCTCCTAATTCATCCAGGGCCTTTTACTGTCCCTCTTCACTCTCCATCTTCTCATTCAATCTTTTCCTTTCTCCCTCTTCTCTGTGTCTTTCTTTCCCACCATGTCTCTCTCCAATTCTATCCTCTATCCCACTTTCAGGTAGCTCTGTATCAATGGTTATTGATTTAGGTTGAATCTCTCTAGTCCAGCACAGTCTGGTCCAGCAACCTCCATGATCTGGCATGATTTTAGTTAGCCGGATGTCCACTTATCATGGGCATGGCCAAGTTTCCTGTAGTCCCATACAATTTGTTTACACCCACTAGTCCTGGCTCTCTGTGTTTTGTGCTGTTATTTGACTCTAATTTACCCCTAAATGTCTTCTCAAGAGCCCAATAAGCAGTGTAAGTATTCTCAATACTGCTAGACAATATTGACTTCCCATGGTTCGGCAAAGTGGTTCAGCACTGGTCAGGTCCCAAGGGTGCTGGACTAGAGAGGTTCAGCCTGTACTGCACACCCACTGGCCCACGCACACCCCACCTTCCCCCCCCACACAAGCAGAAGGAGCAGGCCACAAGAGCAGACCCCTCCAGGTGTCCCTCTGCAGGTCTGCATGTGCCTGCTCTGTAAATATGGGAGGGCAACCCGGGAGATCAGGAGGGGAGCAGAAGGAGGAATAGATGAAAGGAGGGGAAAGTTTATAGAAGGGGGGAAATAAATGGAAAACAAAGTAACGCACCAGTATGACTAAGTTGGCAAGATAAACAACCTGTGTCAGATTGATGGAGCTGCAAAGAGCTTTCTATAAAGCAGTTAATACTCTAATAAAAATCATTTTTACCACTGAGCTATAAACCAGCCTCTAGCTTCTCCCGGATTCTGGTGCCAGTTCCGATCACACTCTGGCCTGAGCAGCAGGAAGCCAGAACATCAAGGACTATAGTGTCAGGCTGCTCAGACACTGCAGTGTCACCTATCACCATAGCATCTGGGCACCTCAAAAACATTGTGATCTGAGCCCCACACCCCTGCACTCTGCCCTCCCCCCCCCCCTCAGTGGGTCAAAATCACTAACCCTTTTGTTGCAGATGGGGACAGAGAGGTGATGGGA
Source organism: Pelochelys cantorii (assembly GCA_032595735.1). NCBI lineage: Eukaryota > Metazoa > Chordata > Testudines > Trionychidae > Pelochelys > Pelochelys cantorii. The sequence continues at coordinate 2,891,468 of CM064350.1, forward strand.
GGTCTCAGACAGAGAGTCCAGCCCAGAGTTGGGAACTGAACTAAAATCACAAATACCAGCCTGAAGCATTCACCAGAAGGCCACCCTTGCTGCAGAGCTGCACCTATTGACAGATAAAGCTCTTGAGCAGCTGAAATCCACAAACACACTCCCCAGGAATTCAGCAGCCGTGACTCTGGCCCCAGGAAAATCACAGCACTGATCATGCAGTTTAAAAGTAATACACTTTGGTTTCTCTGTATTTTCCTTCATGGTTTCAGAGCGTTTTGGTCACACCCGCTGCTTCACCGCCAGGAGGGCTAGAAATGTGCAATTTCTTTTCACTGAAAGCTGGGGCCTGAAGACCAAATGCTGCGAGAATCACGAGAAAACGACCAGAGCTGGCATCCCACTAAGCACACACACCCTCCAATCAGAGTGCACGCTGCCCCTTTAAAAACCGCCAGGACCCCCTCACTGGAATAAAGGCCAGGAGAGTAACGTTTTGAAAAGAACACATTCCTTCCAGCTGCTAGTCCTGGGAGTCCCAGCCATGGTTCTGGTTCCCTAACGGAGGGGGAGCCCAGCGCCCAGTCCAGCAAGCACTGGGCTGGCAGTCAGGACATCACTGAGGAAAAGGATGCTTGGGTTGCCAGGCTGAGCAGGGAGATGCTGCAGAGACAGACTAGGGCACCACACAGGACCTGGGTCAGTATCAGGCCCTGACCACCAGGGGGCATCCTTCCACCATCACACCAGCCGGGGAACTGAGCCACAGGCAAGCCTCCATTTTGCATGGTACCAGTGACTGCGGGCGGCACCTCCCCTTGGCGTGGATCTGCGTGTGGCAGGCAGCACACATAGCTGCTGGAGAATTCAGACATGCCTGGGGAGCCAGGCCTAAAGCGCAGACCTTCAGCTCCAAACCCCTGGAGAGTCACTCTGGCTCAGACCAGCTGTAGGTCCCTTAACCCGTATGTGGGCCCAGCCACACAAGGGCAACATCACTGTGGTGCCCAGAGCCAGACTGGATTGTGCCGGTGCCCCCATCTCTGATGCTATGGCAGGTTCAGCTGATGGCCGTACCACACAGTTGCCAGGGCAATGCCTACCCCGGACTCCAGGGCTATGGCGGTACCCCACCTCTAGCAGGATGAGGCTCTTGGGATGAGCAGGGTTCACCATCACAGTGCAGGGCATTGCACGTAACTGTGAGACAGAGAGCTCAGTATATGTATGACACCTGGGGACAGTCACAACCTGTAACTGCAGGTGCTGCAGAGCCCCAGAAAGCCGAGAGAAGGATTGCGGTCACCACTGGGCCCCTGGCCTGGCTCCCTGTCACACCCACCCTGTACAACGCCTTCCAGGCCAGCCAGGGTAAAGCCAACAGTACAACCTAGGGTGCAGGGACTGGAAACGTGCAGCTATTGCATGAGCCACAGGCAGAAACCAGCCAGCCAAAGCATGGGGGAAATCCCACGTAGCTCAAGATGGACTCAAGGGAGAACACACTGACAAATTCATCCAGTAGAACTGGCCTGCAGACCTGCAGGCCACAGCCCTGATGGGATCCAAAGATGGGAAGAGCAGGACTGCAGCTTGGTTACTCCAGCAAGCTGCACTCGGCCCATGCTCCCTCCACATGCCCTTTGCACACACCATAGCCAGGGGTAACTGGACGGGGTCTTTTACCTAAAACAACGGGGAAAAATACTGCCTGAAGGATCTTCAGTGATCAAAGCACATGTCACTTAGCACCTCTCTCACTCTCTCGCTCTCAGCACAGCATGGCTGTCTCCTCTGTAACAGGCTGTAGTAACTGAAGAGTAGACTGGCTGCTACCTCAGCAGACACCACACTGCAGATCTGCTCCAAGCAGCTGCAGGGGTTGGAAATCATAGAATCATAGAACTGGAGGGGACCTCAAGAGGTCGTTGAGTCCAGTCCCCTGCCCTCACAGCAGGACCAAGCACCATCTAGATCATCCCTGATATATGTTTGTCTAACCTGCACTTAAAAATCTCCTATGATGGAGATTTCACAACCCTCCCTAGGCAATTTATTCCAGTGTTTAACCACCCTGACAGTTAGGAAGTTTTTCCTAATGTCCAACCTAAACCTCCCTTGCTGAAATTTAAGACCATTGCTTCTTGTCCTATCAGAGGCCAAAGAGAACAATTTTCTCCCTCCTCCTCGTAACACCCTTTTAGATACTTGAAGACCACTATCATGTCCCCTCTCAGTCTTCTCTTTTTTAACTAAACAAGCCCAATTCTTTCAGTCTTCCCTCATACTTCATGTTTTGTAGACCTTTAATCATTTTAATGCTCTTCTCTGGACCCTCTCCAATTTCTCCACAACTTTCTTGAAATGTGGTACCCAGAACTGGACACAATACTCCAAACTGAGGCCTAATCAGTGCAGAGCAGAGCAGAGCGGAAGAATGACTTCTTGTGTCTTGCTCACAACACTCCTGTTAATGCATCCCAGAATCATGTTTGCTTTTTTTGCAACAGTGTCACATTGTTGACTCATGTTTAACTTGTGGTTCACTCTGACCCCTAAATCCCTTTCTGCAGTACTCCTTCCTAGACAGTCGCTTCCCATTCTGTATGTGTGAAATGGATTGTTTCTTCCTAAGTGGAGCACTTTGCATTTGTCCTTATTAAACTTCATCCTATTTACCTGAGACCATTTCCCCAGTCTGTCCAGATCATTTTGAATTATGACCCTATCCTCCAAATCATTTGCAACCTCTCCCAGCTTGGCATCATCTGAAAACTTAATCATCATACTCTCTATGCCGTCATCTAAAACATTGATGAAGATACCCATCTCAGCAGTGATTGATGGCAGACAAAGGAGCAATGGTCTCAAGTTACAGTGGAGGAGGTCTAGGTTGGATATTAGGAAAAACTATTTCCCTAGGAGGGTGGTGAAGTACTGGAATGGTTTACCTAGGGAGGTGGTGGAATCTCCATCCCTAGAGGTCTTTAAGTCTCAGCTTGACAAAGCCCTGGCTGGGATGATTTAGTTGGGATTGGTCCTGCTTTGGGCAAGGGGCTGGAGTTGATGACCTCCTGAGGTCTCTTTCAGCCCTATAATTCTATGATACTGAACAGAACCGGTCCAAAAACAGACCCCTGTGAAATCCCCTTCCAGCATGACTGCGAACCATTAATAACTACTCTCTGAAAATGGTTCTCCAGCCAGTTATGCACCCACCTTACAGTAGCCCCATCTAGGTTGTATTTCCCTAGTTTATTGATCAGAAGGTCATGTGAGATAGTGTCAAATGCCTTACTAAAGTCTAGGTATCCCTTCCACCGCTTCCCCCTTATCCACAAGGCTTGATATCCTATCAAGGAAAGTGATCAGATTGGTTTGACATGATTTGTTCTTTACACATCCATGCTGGCTGTTACCTAGCACCTTATTATCCTCCAGATATTTGCAGATAGATTCCTTAATTACTTGCTCCATTATCTTCCCTGGCACGGAAGGAGGTGGACTCTGTGTTGGGGGAGAAGGAGGATCTCATAGGTCTGACCTGTGGATAGGGATGTAAGCAACTAGCTGAGTAGTTGACTACCCAATAAGCCTAGGCAGCAGGGGGCCAAGGGATGCACCATCAGCACCAAAGGGGGGCCAGGGGATGCAGATGCACAGCGGGGCTGGGACTGCTTCAGTCCAGCTCGCGCCGGATCCCCGACTGCTGCGCCTCTGCTTTTTAAATGTCGTAAGAGCCACCTTACTACACTGAAAAGGCAGAGCTGCAGTGGGGCTCTTACTACATCGAAAAGCCAGAGGAGCAGCAGTCCCGGAGCCAGCACGAGCGGGGACTGCTCAGTCCCGGCTCGCGCTGCCCCTGGGAGCTAACTCCGCTGCAGCTCTGCAGTTTAAAGGTAGTAGGCGCTGGGCTGCCTGCATGCCTGGTGCCCCTCTTATCGACTACTCAACCCTGCCTGTGGAAAGCTCTGAGGCGCTCAGAATGGGAGGTGTTGGTGGGAGACCCGGGGGGGGGGCAGGGGGGAGAGACGCAACTCACCATGAGGAAGGTCAGAGGTCAGGTGAGGCATGGCATAGCTCCGGATCAGCTCCCATTCAAAGTCATCATCCTCCCGTTGGTTGTACTCACACTGGTTTAAATCCACGTCTTCCTCAAAGGTGCAGCCAGCTGCAGAGAAGAGAGAGAGACTGTCAGTGTCGAGAGAAGTAGCAAGCGTGGCCGCAAGGGACAGCAGCCGAAGTGCCCACAAGCCCAAGTCAGAGAAAGTTTCAGCCAGGCAGGAAGGTTTTTTCCAACTGCCAGCCCCCCTTGCAGATGGCACGCAGCAGGCAGGGCCCCTGGGCAACAACTCACTTCCTCACCCCGCAGCACTTCCAGCCTCAGACGGAACATCAGGCTGATGTTCAAATCCACACTCCTCCAGATGCCACAAGGCATGTCCTGCAGCTAACATTGACACCCAGATCCCAGTGCATGTGCGCACACGCGTCAGCGCACACAGACACAGCCAGATCTCTGTGCACACGCCAGTGCACACAGCCAAATCCCAATGCACACAGACCTACACACCCAGCCAGATCCCAGCGCACACACACACACCATCGCACACAGCCAGATCCCTGCATGCACACACGCACCAGCGCACACAGCTAGATCCCTGCGTGCACACACATGCCAGCACACACAGTCAGATCCCAGAGCACATACACGCACCAGCACACACAGACCTACGCACAGCCAGATCTCTGCACACAGCCAGATCCCAATGCACACACATGCACCAGTGCACACAGCCAGATTCTAGTGCATATGCACACAGCCCTACAAACAGCCAGATCTCTGTGCACACACGGATCCAAATGCAACACGAAGATCCCAGCACACAAATGCACACACACCAGCGGACAGTGGCCTCCCCTCTTTCTAAACTCACCTTCTCCCCATTAAGCTCCTCACAGAGGAGCCCAGAATAATTCCCATCATTCCCCTGGCCCAGCCTGGTGTCTGCAGGGAACTGAAGGGGGCACAGGCGGCACTGAGGAAGGCAGCAGCTGGAAAACTGTTGGTGGATCACACAGGCTTTGCATGGGCAGCGCTGAGCCTCGCCCCCCAACAGGCCCTGGAATGAGCCACAGTGCCGGACGATGGACTGTTAAATGGAGACTGCTGGGTTACTTCTGGTCACCACAGCCGCTGCACAGGGCCAGGGAAGCGAGGGGGCCTGGAGCTGGGCAAGGCCTCAGTGACAGAATGAGTGCTCCTGTCCACACCCAGACAGTGATCGATCCGGATGGCCCTCCGGCCCCCTCAGGAACAGCAAACCACCAACAGGAGAGGAGAGGCAGGGAACACAGGCTAGGGGAGATCTTCTCCCCCCAGGGCAGTCTGCACCCCACACTCCTCTTCCCTGGCACCACCCCAGAGCCCTCTGACCCAGGCCTAAGCCCCCTCCGACACCCAACCCCCAGTGTCACCCTGCCACACGCTGTCCCCATGCAGAATGGCTTGTGCGATACATCCCTCCATACTGGCGCGCATCACAAAGTCATTCTGCCCATGAACAGAAAGTAGTGGGAGTGCTGATTTACACCCCGTCCGCATCAGCTGGATGGGGCCCAGGCCCTCCTGCCTGCAGCGAAACACAAGCAAGGCGGATGCAGCTAAACTCAGGGCCTTGCACTATTGTTTTCCCCGTGGAGCAGCCAGCGTCTTTTCTGGGGCTGTAAAGGTGCAGGAGGGTGGGATATTTACACCATCCCATGCCCAACAGATGTGCGGTTCAGAGTGATTGTTATGAGGCGTTTTGTTTCAGAGGCAGACGGGAGCCCAGAAAGCCACAGACACAGAAGCCACAGACACAGAATGAAACACACACACACACACACACACACACACACACGAAAAGCAGTTGCCAAGGGATGACCTGGTCACAATCCCCTTGCAGATTTGTTACCTTTCATACCTAACCAACCGGCCTTAGGAAATAACAAAGAGCTTTGTTAGCCCAGGTGCGCAGGCGGGACGGGAAGGCAGGTTGCGCTGGCTGGTGAACTCACGCCAGCTTTGGGAACCAGCACCACTCCCAGAAGTGGCTGGCATATACTGGCGGCCCTTCAGGGTAGGGGGGTCTCAGCATGCTCCTCCCCGCTCCCAGTGCCAGCTACACCATTGGCTGGGAGGTAAGCATCACCTGGCCACAGCCTGCCCCCCTCACCTCCTCCTGCACCACCACTCCCTGCCCCAGCCTTGAGCTCCCTCCTCCATCCTGCTGGCATCTAGCATTTTAAAGTGCAAGACGACAAGGGTCATCATTTCATCTGGCTGGAACCATGTACAGCTCCGTGCACAGCACAAAGGGGGAAGGAGGAAGGAACAGGGTTTGCCAAAGCAGTAACATTAGCAGAGTAGGCAAAAATGGGGGGGGGGGCAAACTTCTAGGAAGGGATTTACTAACAGCAAAGCAAAACCGAAAGGTCAGGCTAGACCCCAGGCAGCCTGCCGCTGAACGCTAATCACTGTACTCCATAGGCTCCTTAGACCGCAGGGGGGGAGGCACTTGATTGAGCGTAGCTAATTGAAGTAAATGCCAGCAAGCGGATTAGAAACACGCCCAGAAACACACAGGCACGCGCACGGTAAAAGGCTTTGTGGTTCCGGCTGAAGCAGCCAAACACAGTCCCTGGCCTACACGGCCCCTCCCCCAGCCTGTGAAGGATGGTGCTCTGAGGCTTCATGCAATGAATACTCGCCTCGCGACCCGGACCCGGGGTGCTTTTGTGTTCAGTCAGCTGTGCACCGGCCAAGCCAAAAAGGGAGCTGGGCTTTGACTTTGAACAGCGTGTAACTGGTACAGCTTGGCTTGCTACACACTGACCTATTGTTCCATTCAAGCCCCAGATCACACACAGGCCAGCACTGCAGTACTAATTAATACCAGCCCCCTGGCGGAGCCGGACAGGCCCATTAAGAACCCCCTGAGCAAGCAGAAAGAACAAAGGCAGATGCCCCTAAATAGGCCAGCACTAGGCACCGTCCAGCCCTTTCTATATTTCATTTGCTTTTTCCTATTTTTTCCACAAACTGCACTTGGCCAGTTCTTCCCTCAGGTGCTTAGCGCTTGGCAGCGTCTCTAGGGCCTGGCATGGGGAAGTCCCACCCTGACGAGTCCCAGGATGCTCTACAGCCCGAGGGAAACATGGGCCCGGGCACGGGGCCTAAGCACCACCAATGTCCCCCGAGTGCCCTGCCCCCTAAGCAGGGGCTATGGGTTCACAACCACGGGCATACAGGAAGCAGTTCCTTCCAGCCAGCAGCCTATTACCGACGGATGCTGGCGCTGGCTGCAGTGTGTGTGACACGGGAGCTTTGTGTGTGCCTACGTATGCTGCTCTTCTCACACACAGCCATTGGCACACTCAGCACACCGCACATGCCCGTAGCCCAGCGCCCACAAAACCCGCCCCGGTATTCACAGACTTGGGCACCCCCTCCAATAGGCACCCATGAGCACCATGCACACCTTGCATGCATGAACACTGGCCCCTCGATGCCCCCGACTGGCTACCCCCTGCCGCCCTCTCAGGCACCAGCACCCACTACACAACCGACCACCCACAGGTACACACCTTTGCACCCAGCGGCACTCCAGCTTGCTGTTGGAGCAGTGCAGGGCGAAACACACACACACAAGCAACACAACTCCCTCTGGGCTCTGCTGCATTCCAAGGAGCCGCGGGGAGGGGAGCTGGATGCTAGGCAGCGGCAGGCTGAAAGCCAGCGTGGGATGTGCATGGTGCTGGGCTATCCCTCCAACTTCTGCAGGGACAACCCGCACCAGTCCAGCCACGAGGCAGCCTTTGCCAAAGACCACCAGGAAGCAGGAAACCCTGCCGAAGTTCCCATCCCACTGGCTAACTAGACGCTCTGCCTCAGAGATGGCCGGGTCCAGTGAGCAGGGCCCCGGACCAGCCCTTGAGAGACCTGGGCCTAGTCCTAGCTCTGCCACTGTCGTTCAGCAAGTCCCGTCCCTTCTCTGTGCTTCAATTTCCTCTCCCAGCCTCTCTCTAGGACTCCTGGAGGCAGGAGCTGCTTTCCCGCTGGGGCCTTGATCTCAGTGCTACTGGCGTATTACCCAGATCATCGTTTACCCCCATTTCTAAACCAACATGGATAAACCAGTGTGAACGGCTTTGTGGTACAAGAGGGGCTTCCTCCGGATTAGATAATGCTCTCAACTGATATAAGATAAACAAAATAATCTCCCCTCACAGGGTGGGGGAAGGCAGTGCAGCCTAGAGGCTAGGACTCTGCGTTCTGTTCCTAGCTCTGGCTTGCTAGGCGACCGCAGGTCTCCACCTGAGTTTGTATCACAAGGAAAACGGCACTTGAGCTCCTTGTCAAAGTGCTTTGAGGTCAAGATTAGGGGTGTGAAGGATTAGTCAACTATTCGATAAGCAAATGCTTATCAGAGAGTCGACAGGCTAGTCAACTAGTCGCTCCCCTCACCCCCTCCTGCTGCCTCTATCAGAAAGAGGCAGCAAGGCAGGGGAAAGAGGAGGGGGTGCTTCATAGCGGCAGCACTGCGTGGAGCCCAGGGTCAGCTGGAGACTCCCCCGATGACCCTGGGCTCCATGCAGCACTGCCGCTTTGAAATGCTGCGTGGAACCTGACACTTGGAGCCCGGGGTCAGCTGGGGACTCTCAGTGGGGCAGAATGGAAATGCCTGGCAGCAGGATTCCTAAGTCAGGCCCTGATTTTCCCTACAGGACCATGGAGTCTCAGCAGTCACAAGGATTTCAGCTCCATGTGCCACCCAAAAGCCACACTGCATAGAGTCTGCCTGACCCCATACTGGAGTGGGACTAACGCGAAGACAGTAATGTCATCACGGGGTGACCAAGAGCAAGCAGCGTTTTCATCGCAGTTCCATGCGCACCCAGGCCAAAGCAGGTCTGCATTGCTGACAAGAACGAATACGAGCACAGCCACAAATGATGGGATGGCAGCCCTGGGGAGAGAGAAAGGCTGAGGGGAGCTATGGGGCACGCATTGCTTGTCCCCGAGTTCCTCCCTGCACTCTCAAAAGCAGGCTCCGCGTCGGACAAGACAGGCAAGGCCAGTGCAGTTTGGGTGAGAAGGGAAAAGGGTAGGAGCCAGGACTGACATTTATAAAATACAAGTGCGCTGGAGAGAGGCAAGTTCGTGGAGCTAAGTACGGACTGAAGCTTGGTGAGGGTCCAAACATCTGAAATCCCTTCCTCCAAGCACAGGCAGAGTGCTGCATTCCAGGGGGGATTACAAGTGGAAATACTCTGGTTGAAGGGGAAGCTTTTCTTTGAAATTTCCAGCCCTGTTTTATACTCATTAGGGATTCAGAAAAGGGACTGACAGACGCAGAGTTATCAGGATTAATCCAGGTACGAGAAGGGACATTAAACCTTGTGTTTCAGGCTTTAAACCCAGCTCAGCTAGAGATCACGATTCACCCCATGTGGGGGCAGATCACCCCATGCATGTTACTGTGGCATTCTTCTTACTCCTGCCACTGTCACACCTCTGGCTGGTCACTGTCAGAGACAGGACCTCAGGATACTTTGGCAACCCTACATTGGAGCCATTCTCCATCTCAAGGTTCAAGTCTGATGCCATTTGCCCATTAGGAACATTGGCATGAGCAGCACGAAAAGGCCATTTGAAGAACCACTGATGCATGAACACAGCCCTGGCACAGCTGAGCTGCATGGCCAGCCAGCTGCCCTTCTCCCCGCCAGCAGCAGCGGGTCGCTTCGTTCCGCTGGCAGATTTTTATTAAGACATTTATTTTAAAACGGGTTGTGACGAGAGCTAGAACCAAGGTGCCAGAGACATCCAGAGCTGGGGCAGTTCCAGAGACTGCAGACAGGAGAACGCCTCACCGCTCCCTGGAATGCAATGTGGCTGCAGTAGGCGCACCAGGTCTGAATGCCCCCCACTGGCCATTCTGGGTACAGTACTACTTGGAACAGGAAGTGACCACTAATCAACGCTAACTGAAAGGAAACTGGGGGGTGAGAGGCGCTTTGAGATTGGATTGCAGCAGCCGTCCTCAAGCCTCCATCTTCCCATCCGAACACATGTTTGCAGCGCTCTGCGTGCATTTGGGGGAAAGGGATCTCAGTCTTTTGGACCCTCACCAAGCAACCCTGCTTCTGAAGCAACAGAAAGAAAGAAAGAGGTGGAAATCCCCAAAAGCAAATGAAAAAAAAGAGAACCAAGTTTGCAGAGGAAACCCACGGCCAGCAGGGTCCTTGCTGAACTAGTCTCCTTTATCCTTGCCGTGGTGTCCAGCACACCAGCCACTAACCACATGTGGCTCTTCAGCTGGTTGAGCGGGGCTAGTTCGCTATAGCAGTAGCCACTATAGCGGCTATTGCTTCAGAACTGGTTGGATACCACGGCCTTATAGCAAAAGGAAAGCTGGGCATGGAAGGTGATTTAAATTAACAGCAACCAGCACAAAACTACCTGACAAGCAGAGGACCCGACCAAAGGACAGGAGGGTGGCTTTGGAAATGAACTGTGCCAGTGCTTTTGCCAAAAGGGGGTAGTTTTAGGCCCAACTGGAGCCAGCTGGTGAGGAGGATACCAAGCTGCTGAACTCCAGGGTGCCAGTTTCCCGCCAGTTTGGAGCAGTGGCAGCCACTGTTACCATCTTACAATTAGTTGGTGACCTTTGTGAAACGAGTCTGCTGGGTCTCAGCCCACATCCCTATCCCAAAAGCCACTACCATGTCAGACTAGTTAACAGGACTTTTCCATCCTAACTATGCAGGGAGAAAGATCGGTGCAGCAGTTAGCGCACCAGACTGCGCTGCAGAAAATCAACATTCAACTGCCTGCTTTATCGCAGACACCTTAAGAGAATTTCTGTGCCTCAGTTTCCCCACTTTTGCCTGCCTCATGTGATGTGGCATTCATTCCTCACTCCACGCTGCTTGGTTATTTGTTTGGGCTCCTCAAGAGGACCATCACATCTGCCAATTGCTTCTGAAGACAGAGAGGCCGCTATTAGCCAAATTGAAGCATCTTCACATCCTCGCCTAGAAACCGCTTACCTCTGACCACAGAATTGCCCGTGAAAGCCTGTCTTCCCATCTAATATGTTGCCATAATGAAACAATTTTTGCTAGTCACCAGCGGAAGCTTAAAATGCAATTATGTGGAATGGATCTTTCGCCAGCTAATACACAGCTGTCCGAGCCAATCAATCTCCCTTCCTTGGACAGGTTTATTGTTATTGCTCTTTATGTGTGGGCCTGTTCTCTCTTCCCTCCCCGAATCTAGAGCTGAAATGAAGCTGGGCTGGATGGGACATGCCGTATTGCCAACAAATTTGTACACTCGCGCACACAGCCTTAAAAACAGCTCCCTGTCAGACAGCATGAGAGCTACCGGAGCCGGCTGCACTTCCCTGCTTTCCCATTAATTCTTACTCAGCCGCCAGAACGGAAAGTGGTAAAAACCCCAGCTAACTGTTTGTCTTACAGGAGCAAGTACAGGCCACCACAGATGAAATCAGGGCCCCTCTGTACTAGATGCTGTGCGTGCCCATGGTAAGAGACAGTCCCTCCCTCAAAGGGCTGATAGTTCTGTAAAAAGACAGCAGCAGACAAAGAGGGAAACAGGCACTGCAATCCCCACAAGGTCACACCGCAGAGGAGAGAAAAAGCCCGAATTAGAACCCAGCTCTCCCGATTCCAGCCCAGTACCTAAGCTACTAGACCACAGGGCACTCTGGCTTGATTCAGCCACCATTAAATCCTGCGTGGCCAGTGTAATGCACTGACTTCGGGCACATGATTCCAACTCTTCTAATAGCTCATCCCAGTCATTATCACAGCCTGCTGCTCACGGCTCAGGGAGCCCTCCTTTAGCTCAAGCAGAAAAGGCTTGTGCTTTTGTTAGTAAAGGCACCAGGTTCATGCACCCCTGGTATATTGCAGGTCCATGCTCAGTAAGTCCCAGGACACTTCCAACAGAAGAGTAAGATTTTCCCCTTTCCCACCCAACCCCAGCTGTGCAAAAGCTGGCTGCTCCATCCATCCCAGAGCTGGCTGCATTTCTGTGGCCCCTCCATGAAGAATATCAAGGTAACGTTTTGATGAACGTCCCCCCCTCCCTTCCAATCTCAGCCACTACTCTGCCCAGGTCAAGGCAGAGTTGAGGGTGAGAGGGGCCAGAGGAGCTGTGTTCACTGCTCCATGAGCAGGCTTGGCCTCTGAGCATCTCTTGCAAATAAAAATTAAAGCAGATGAAGCCCAGTGTCCCAGCAATAGGTCTCACAGCCGCTATTTAAAAGTTGCCTTCCATGGGCCATAGAAAAACAGACAGAATTAGCCCAGTCCCGGTTCCCTTCTGCACCCAAGCTCAGTCTCACTGGCTGAATAACCTCAGTGCTAGTCAGAGCTTCCAGAAGTCAAGGCTTTTAATCTGCCTGGATCTGAAGGGCAGCAATCCCTGCTTTGCCAGCTTTTAGGGCCAGAGCAACACTCCAGGATCTTATTGCCAGCCCTGCCATGTAAATCTCATCTGCACAATGGGGACAGTGACATCCATCTATGTATTGGGCAAGCCAGAGGCCCTGTCAGTTTCACATAAAAAATGCTTTGAGGCCCTCCAATGCGGGTGCTCAAACCATACCACATGTTTGGATTTCACTGCTGCAGAAGCAGAGCCGAGCGAGCGCAAGGAGGAGGTTTTGTAAAATACCAGTTGAGTGACAGGTCGATCATTTTCTTTCCCCACATTGTGACCAGACAGACACTTTGAGGGAGATGCCACTGGGTTCAGAATTGAGGGTGCTGATCGGATCTTCCAAATCACAGTCATTAAGGACTGTCTGACGTCCAACCCAGCCCAGAGGCAGCTACAGAAGACCCAGCCAGCAGCCTTTCTTTCTGGCTGTTTTTGTGAGATTTCCAGGTCAGGCCCATGCTCACTGAATGATTCGGATCCTGTCAGCCAGATGAACAGCCAAGCTCCCCAGCTGTTGACGGCAACCTGACACTGCCCCCAGTGAGCAGGTGGGCAATACAGCAGGAAACCCACCTTCACCCACGGGAGGAGCTCCTGCCCCAGTGAAGTCAGCTTGGAGCTCCTGACAAACCATCCCAGCAGAATTCCAATCTGCCACTCCCACTGGTCCACAGCGCCTGGCTACCCCCATGGGATTATCCTAGCAATGCAGGACACCCGCTTCCCACCCAAGCCTGTCCCTGGTGTCTAGTAGTGCCGCAAGCTGCCGGGCCAGTAGGGGGGATGATCCAGATGCCTGGTTTAGCAGCAGGGTTGGGGCAGGAAGAGCAGCAGTGTGAAATGAGGGAGCTAGCATGTGTAGGGATGTCCGGTACATGCCGGGGAAGGCAGGAGGGTTCTGACACCCAGAGTTACGACGCGTCTGTTCCTTCGAGGTCTGTTGCATTTGGATAGTGCTTGAGCAACCCCAAACTCACGTGACCTCCCTTCTGCCCCAGTGGAGTGAGCCCTGCACCAGAACTCTCCCGAGGCCTCCCACATCGCAGCTCAAACCACAGGGCCACCTGGCAGGCTGCACTGATTTGCAGCCACGCGGACCCTCTCCTGGCCCAGCAGATGACAGATCACTCCACCAGTAACACCAGGAGCTGCGCTCTGCAGCCACTGACCAAGAGCCAGGCCGGACAGTGCTGGCCTCCTGCCCCTGGTGGTCATATCCACCTGGGATTGCCTGTTTATTTTGCAGCGGGGGTGAGGCCTGTGCATTGGCTGCAAGGTCAGTCCCTGCTACACCACTGCACTGCTAGAATTCAGAGGGCAGTTTCGGCCCGTTGAGTCAGGCTCCGCATCCCAGGCATCACGTCGGCCCTGAAGGTCTGCACATGCAGCAGGAAGAGCTCTATTAGCAGCCTTGTTCAGGCAGCACCAAGGACGCAGCTGGAGACAACATTGTCCAACCCCAATCCTATCAGACAAACAGCGTCACAGCTCCCAGGCAGCAACCTGTGCACCCGGCTACCTGTGCATCTGTCTGGCCGCATGGCTGGGCACACACAAATGAACTGATCTTTACCATGCCACTGCTGCTCTTCCTCACAGTCTCATCTCCATTCCAGCTGGGAAACTGAGGCTCAGAGAGACTAAGGCCCAGAGCCTCAGAAGGTATTTAGGTGCCTAATTCCTACTGATTACAACAGAAGTTAGGCACCTAAATACATGAGGATCTGGGCCCAAGGGGTCAGCAGCAGAGCCAGGAATTAAAGCCACATCTCCCACAGGCCAGGCCAGCGCCTTACCTCTTCCAGACTCTCTCACAGCTCCAGGACTGTCTCTTTCAAAGACAATGTTGTTCGCAAGGTCGTTAGTCTGCTGCATGGTCCAATGGCCCAAGTCTATGCCAGCAGTGTGCTAGATAAGCAGGACAGGCTGGCATGGGAAGCTGGCAGCCCATCAGGGTTGGCATTGCTTTGGCGTGGCACTGTGGCTGTGCACCCAAGTAACAGCAGGGTACCCCCGGAGGTTGCTCAGGGGAAGGGCTAACCTGGGGGTTAATACCGACCAAAAAAGCAGCAGCAGCGAGGGCGACTTGGGAAGTTAAAAACCAGGCAAGTGGCAGCTGCAGGGCAAGGAGGTGAAGGGAGAAGAGGCAAGATCTTCCTCCCCTGCAGACTGAGGAAGAGGAGGGTGGAGACAATCCAGGCAAACCCAAGCCCAAGGCTGCCGCTGGTCGCTGCCAGCACTGCAGTGCCAGGGCGCCCTGGCACAAGAAGAAGCTGGGCCATGCGCCGAGCAGCAGCATTCCCGGCTCCACGCAGGAGGGCGATCGATCCCTGCCCCAGCCACAGAGCCGGGCTCTCATTGCAAGGCTTCCTCCGCCCCCAGCGCATGGAGTTGGCTGGCGACTCAGCCACATGCCGGTGAATCCCAGCTCAGCACTGCCCGGACAGCAGCTACTTCAAGTGACTGGGTTAAAGAGGCTCTCTCTCAGAGGATGGGCCTCTCTCCTCAGAGTCAGGGTGACTAAGGGGGCAGGGACTAAAACAAATCTGGGCTGCTCTTTCCATCTGCGAGCCCTGCCAGGCCTCTGAGAGAAGCAGCTAGATTCTATCCTCCCTGTACCTCCCCAGCATGGGTTCTCCCCGAGGAAGTGTGACCCGGCTCTGTGGGGTTCCCTTTCTCTGGTGAGATGGGGGGACCTAAACCCCTTTTCTGAGGCTGCCCGGGGTCACAGCTGGGCAAAGGCTGAGAAACACCCATGCACAGAACTGTCCCCCACATGCCAGAGAGTGCTCACCTCCACCCCATTCCATGCGGTGGGACCCCGGTCATTTGCTATGGCTCAGGGTCCCAGGAGTCTGCAGGGCTGGCAGTGACCGAGAACGAGCAGTTCCTGGGGAACATGGCATGTTTAACCCGGAGTCCCAGTGGGACAACAAACCCGGAGCCCTGCGCTGTTCGCTTTCCAGCCTCCTGGTGGGTCTGCTTGAAATAGACGCACACGTGCGCTCACACACTCCCCCGCAGGCTGAGCCTGCTGGAAAGACACAGAGGAAGCAGCAGGTACTGACTGGTGAGCACAGTCCCAGATTCCAGCAGACGCCATCGCTCACACCAGTCCCATGGTCACCAGGTCAGATCAGTGGGCGCTCACTACTCAGCAGTGCCCCCAGCCACCTGGGCTCCCTCCAAGAGAGGCGGGCCAGGAACAGAGAAGGAAATGCAAAACTCAGAGCAAACCAACTCCTTAGCTATGATCCACCTCACCATGTAGATGGGGAAACCGAGGCACAATTAAAGGTGAAATGACTCACCTGAGATCACCCAGCTAGATCACCATCTGAGGCACCTGCCAATCCATCCCCCCATCGACGGGCATTACAAGGAGTGCCCAGCCCAGCAGCCACCAAATGGGACATCAGGTGCCAGCACAGAGAGTTGCGGGAGGGGTGCGGGGAAGCTTTGCCCAGGCAGGGGATGGCAGGAAGGGTGGAAAGAGAGGAGAACACAGCAGGACGCTGTTCCAAACACGGAGGGGGGGGGGAGGGGGAGGGCCGCAGGAATGACGGTGTGGGGCAGAAAGTAGGAGGAGAGCAGAGGAGAAAGGGGCGAAACGAAGGAGTAGAAAAGAGGAGAAGGCAAAGAAAGAACAAGCGACCCAGTGCAATTGACGGAGCCTAATTAAATCCTCCACAGTCGCTCAGGAATATGGATGGCTGCCCAGGAGTCTGCCTTGTGCTTTTTGATCTGTTTAGTCTCTGGGCCTCTTACTTGAAAGTTAATTACACACTTAAACCTTTTCTGTTTAACCTAATGCACCATGGGAAATGTGCCATGGGTGTCTCTTGTCTTTGACTGAGCAGCCTTTAAAAGGCTCCCGCACGAAAGGCCTTGACACAGTCGCTGATTTGAATGCAGGCTCCATTATCCTGACATGGGTTTGTGCTGCGCAGGGGGTGCACAAGGCAGGCGGGGGTGCTGGCTGCACGGGCAGGAGGGGCAGTGGCTCGGGTCAGATGCGCCAGAGGGAGGCATTTTCTATCCAAGATGCTGTGCCCACACCACAGAGCCTGCCTCACAGCGACAGGGCTCAAGGGGAGCCAGCCAGCTGCATCCAGCCTTCCAGAGCAAAGGAGAGATGCCAGAGTGGGGACTGCAGGAGGGGGAGAGGGTCGGGACTCCTGGGGTCTGTTCCCAGCTCTGGGAAAGGGGTGGGGAGTCTAGTGGTTAGAGGAGGAGTCAGCGAACCATAAGTCTGACTTCCCAGTGCTTTGCAGGGAGCTCAGCTCAGCTCAGCTCCCGCCCCCGCCCCGCTGCTCCTCAGCAAAACTCAGCACTTTGCCCTGGAGCTGGTTACTACGGCAGGGCAGGGCCTGGGCAGGGCAGGGGGCATCTGACACACACCATTCACCAAGGAACAGGCCCCAGAGGCTGTCCACTGCCCTGGGCTCCTTCGGTCCCGCTGGCACATCCCCGCCGCCCCCGCCACGGCGGGCAAGCAGCAGCCAGGAAAGCAAACACCGGTGACCTTTAGCAGTCTTGATTAATTTTTAATCGTTGGCCTTTCACAGAGGCTGAGAATCACCTAGAGCCAGCAGCGCCAGCGTGGGAACGCTTCGCCTATGGCTTCCAAGGCCGCCACCCAGATACTTCCTCATGAGCCAAACCCTACTGAGGGAGGGGCTCAGTACCTGTGTGAAGTGACTGGGGGGGGGGAGGGAGGGGCACACTGGCCTGCCTGCTGTCGCTAACAGGGCAATGGGATCCCATTCTAGTAGGTGATCTGGTAGCTCCTAGAGGCACCAACAGGCTCACAACTGGAAGAGATGAGAATGGGAGAAGGGAAGCTAATTAACCCAATTTTACAGAGGGGAAACCGAGGCACAGAGCCATTCATGGTCCTGACCAGGACTCTAGTTACATGTCTCTCATTTGGATCACGTGGTATCTCTCATCTGAGCCTGGACAAGTCAGAGACCCGGGGGCAGGAGCACAAATGTTGACAGCACTCTGGCATTTTAACCGCCCTGGGTCTAAGGCAGCAAAGGGCAGGTCCCAGAACACCTGTGCCTTCCCCTTCAGTGCAGCTGACTTGTGCACAGGTAAGGTTAGGTGTCCCAGCCTAGACGCTGCCTTCGAAGAGGCTGCACTTGAAATGAGTTTGGATGATCTGACCTGGCTCCCGCATTGTCCCTGTTCACACACCCACCTCCGCACCAGCCCAAGCACCTTTCAGCCCCACTGCAATGGAGGAGCCCTGCAGAAACGTCCGGTGGGCAAGGGGCAGGAAACGGCCAGTACTTTGCTCCAGCTCCAAGCTGTCCCTGGGAAGGGACGGTGCCAAGTGCCAGGGGCACAGGCCAGCCGAGCAGGAAGCCCGTTAAGGAGAGGGAGGGATGGCGCGAGCCTAGCGGGTGGGGCAGTTGGTTGTGAGGGCCAGCCAAAAGCCAGTGGATGACTTAGGGCAGCGTTTCTCAAACTGTGGGTCCCAACCCCCGGGGGGTCGCGAGCAACTTAGAGGGGGGGGTCGCAGCAATAGAGAGGGGGGTCGCGGTATCACAAGTTTGAGAACCCCTGACTTAGGGGGTTTGCAGGGGGCTGCAGGAATCAGGCTAGGGGAACTGGCAGAGGCATAGGCGGATGGGGACTAGGAAAGCAGGGGCTGCCGTGGCTCAGGGTCAGGACTGAGGGGCATGAGCAGAGCTGCGCTGGGGGGAAGGAGATGAATTGGCAGAGCTGTGAGGGCGGCCAACAGTAGGCCAGCCATGTTCACCTTCCCCGCCACAGCACCACCTGCAGCCACCAGCCGCTGGCTTTGGGTCCAGGGAGCCCCTGACCCCAGGAAACAGGACCAATCTCCCCTCGTGGCACCCGCTGGTGTCTCCTCCCCCTTCTCCTCCCTCCCGGCAGCCCTGCGGGGGCAGACGATAAGCACTGGACACAGGGTGCTCCACAGAGCGACTCAGGCTTTGCAGCCCCTCAACAGGCAGGACTGCTAGCCCAAGATGAGCTCAGTCCAGGACTCGAGTCTATTTCAAATGCAGCCCGTGGGGTTAGTGCCCTGTCCCGGGAGACCTGTCACTGCCCCTCGCCAGGCACTCCAGTGCATCCGCTCAGGCACCGCATGGCCGGCTGGCATGCTGGACACTGGGAGAACTCCCCACCCTGCACCATCAGCCTGCATTATCTGTGCTGCGGTAGCACCTAGGAGTCATTGCCAGGGGCCGGCCGTGCTTGGCGCCTGGGTGCACGGACCCTGCCATCACAAGCACAGAGCCCGGGTCGTGTAACAGCCGTTGCACAGACACGGAGGGGGGAAATCAGCCCCGGGTCTGCATCTCTCATTGGCAGACGGGGCTTTAGTCCCCCCTTTCCCGCTTCTCTCCTCCTCCCACTGCTCCATGGTTCTGTTGGAAAGCAGGTGGCAGAACCTGAGCTACTGGCCACTTCAAGAGAGCATCGCGCCTCGCAGCTCCCATTGGGAACAGGAGCTGGCAGGCGCTTTAGAAAATCTGCCCCCCTGCCCACGGTGACAGCCAGCTCTCCACTGAGCTCAGCTGCAGAGCCACTCTTGTCCCAGTTAAAGATCCGCCTCCCCTGAGATCTGCCCCACTGGTTCCCTGGAAGATATGCACCTGCGCGGGCGTGCATATTTCAGTCCCGCCCACCCCCGCAGCAGAGCTGCGCAGCCACGGCCCCAGCTGCACCCGAGGACCGGAAGTGTAAGCTGCTCTGGCTTGAGTTACATGCAGAGCTGCCATCTGGGCTGCCCCAACCCCATCTCCTCCCCCAACACACTCCCGCTTGCTCTCATTCTCCCTCACGGAGACTGGACATTAGCTCTTTTGTCGTCATTTTCCTTCCCACGCAAAGAGGCATCTAGGCTGAGGAATGCACAGCTTCCTCTGCAGGCAGGAGGGTGCCCATCTGCCATAACCCAGGGCAGCCAGTAAGTATCATCAGACCATATTATAGATGGGGAAACTGAGGCACGGTGAGTCAATAGTCAGAAACAGAACCCAGTTTTCTTGTGTCTTCTAACTTCTAACTACCTGCTGCCTACTCCGTGTCAAGTCTGCTACTGTCAACCTACGCTCCCAGTAACCTGCATGGCCACGGAGCTGTCTACTCAGTGCCATGTAAGGCGAGCAACCAGGGACCCGCAGAAGCTGGGGGAGGGCTTCGCACCCCGGCCCCAAGCTAGCTTGCCTTCCAACCTGCTGCAGCTAGGGCCGCCCAGCCTGGCCCTTGCCACGGCCCAGCCCTGAGCCTGCCACAGTGGTCCAGCCCTGGTCCCCAGCCAGTGGCAGCAACCCAGGCCTAAAGGCCCAGCCCCCAGACGATCCCAGTGGCCTGGATTAGGCCTCCGCCCCAGCCAGTTGCAGAGGCCCTACCTCTACCTGGCCCCGGCCCTTGCCCCGCCCAAGTGCTGCTGTGAGGAGATACAACTGGGGAGAGTCCTCTCTCCTCGCAGTAGCCCCAGAGCACCCTCCTTCACCCCAGTCCTCTCCCAAACCCAGCCCCACCCTATAGCCTGTTTCCCTAACTGGAGCCCCCACAGCCCTGCACCCCAATCTTCTGCTCCAGGCCTGAGCCTCCTCGAACACTACAGGTCCCCGGGCCCCACCCCCACCACATGAATTTTGTTCTGTGCACCAATATGAAGGGAAAGTGTCGCACACCAGCTCCACACTGGTGCACGGAACAAAATTCATTCCGCTCAGGGGTGGGAAAGATCAGAGGGCCCACTGCTCCCACCACTGGATTTCAGTGCAGCTAGCCTAGGACGGGCTCTCCCTCTGCAAGGCAGGGCAGGAAGAAGCCGGCTCCCATACAGGGGCCAGCAGCTACACCGAAGTGCTGCGGGGGGGGTCGGTTCTTTCTGCTAAACAGAGCGGCCCTAAAGCAGTGGAGCAATGGGTATGAAACTCTCAGGTCTGGAGTGGGGGCTGCCTCCCACCCCACATTCTCTGTGGGGTGCCAGCTAAGGACAAGCCTGAATCCAACGGCAAATTCAAAACACCTCTGAGCGGCAGATCCAAGCTTTGTGGCTGGGCTCCTCAAGAGCACAGCGTGGTTTCCATGCCAGCCACTACAGAACTGCCCACACAGCCAGGGCCTCTTAGGATGCTACTGTACCCAGCAGCCATTCAGCACATCCCAGGGGATGGAAGAGGCCCTTCCTGCTCCTGAAATCACAAGCCATGGCCACCCGAGTGAAAGGAGAATCTCTCTTGTGATACAGGGCTCATGACACATGGCTGAGCAGTTATGATGCCAGACAATAGATTACTGAGTGTGTGCATGACACATACACATGCACACAGAGCCAGCACGATCCTGGAATAGCCCTGACCAACACCAGACTCCCGGTGCTGGTCAGAGGCCAACCCTGCAGCCTGCTCTACCTGGTCCTATTGCCTTGAAAGGCCAAGAACTCCCCCAGGCCACAGAGTTGTGACTGAGGCCCCCACTGCTGCCCCAATCCACAGATCAGCTGAGAGACTTCCCCCACCATAGCTGTCAATCCCACCTCTGCCACCAGCGCAAGTCAGCCCCCAAGGGAGCACTCCCCAAGTGAACCTAGCACCCCCGTATCAGGCCCTCAGTGTGCCGGGGGCACTAGGGGCTGCGGAAGTGAAAGTAGGAGAACAAGAGCCAGCTGAGGTGAAACATATGCTGGGAAAATGGGCTGCATCTCACTCCTGGCAGAATATTTGTGGGCCCCTTGTCATCAATCACAGGAGCATACCTTCAGGGTCCTTGCTCCCTGTGAATTACAATCACCTTTAATGTCAGTCCCTGCTTCAGCCGCATGGTTTAATTTAAAGTGGGAAATGAAAAACCAGCTCTCCCCCTCCCCCAGCCTGCCCATAACTGCTCATTTCCGGGTCCCGTGCAGAGCGATATCTATTCCTTTGCCTCGCGCAGCCCGAGCTGCATTCAAATCATTATTTCAAACGTATTTCCTGTGCGCGTTCCTAGGTGAATGTTCTTGGCTCCATTCAGCAGGGACATTTTGCCCTCAGAAATGGGGCCAGGTCCTGTGTAGATTGCGTGCAAGGAGAAGGGATGGACCGTGGTGCTAGGGACACAGGACGGGGCATTCTCTCCAGATGAAAGGTTCAGCACAGCAGCTGGAAATGGCTCAGCAAAGGCCCCTCTAGGGACACAGGGAGTAACTCACACAGGGCCAGTTTCAGCAAGACGGGACCGCAGCAGCCTGAAGCCAGCGACATGATGGAACGTGGCGACAGGGGGCAGAGACCTGGACTCCTAGGTTCTATTTCCTGCTATGTAACAATTGAGGCAAGTCGCTCCCTCCCACGCACCTGAGTCCCCCATAACACGGGGCAAACGCCTGCGGATGGAGAGTTGAATTCATGTTTGTGAAGCACCTGAGGCCCCCTTGGGGAAGATGCTGCACACAGACACACCCCACACCACACTCTGGAGGAGGTGAACCTGGCACATGGGGCGAGACGCAACCCTTCGTTAATTACCTTCATTAATTACCTTGGCACTGGAGACCTGAAGCAACAGGTAGTGCAGCCGATGTTAGAATAGGCCTTTGCAAGCACCTGCCTTCCCAAAAGGTGCGGCTGCCAAAACCTGCCTGCTAATGGCACCAAGACAGTATGGAGCTCACATTCCCTGCACTGGCTGGGCAGCGGGCAGCGGGCAGCAGCAGCACATGGGGTAGGGTGAGGTTGCCGGCTGAGCCTCCCAGAGAGGAAGTTGCAGCAGGTTGCCAGATCTGGCACGTGGCTGCAATACCGCAGCCAACCCTCGGCTTGCAAAGAGCCATCCAGGCTGGTTGGCAAGTGTGGGCACGCCAGACTCAGTGCTAGGGCTCATCCTGCCTGAGCTGAGGGGCAACCCACAGAACCCCGCTGCGGCACCGGGCCAGTACCGATTCTCTAGGGCACACACCACCTCGGCAAGAGGAAAGCAGGGCCACGTGGTGAGGGCACTGGACTGGCACCCAGTAAACATAGCTTCAATCCCCAGCTCTGCCACAGACTCATCAGGTGACCCTGGGCCAATCAGTGACTCTGCCTCAGTTTCCCCACTATCAAACGGGGATAATGACATACCCTCTCTCCCATACTGTGTATGGAGACGGTGAACTCTTCAGGGCATTGAGGGCCTCTTACTCTGCGTTTGTACAGCTCCTGACACAGCGAGGCCAGCTAAGTGCTACTGTAACAAGTCTGGCTCCTCTCTGGCAGTCTCCCGCCCGCGGGAGTCCTACCCCGCTGAGGCCAGGGCATCCTACAGGAGGATGTGGGAGCAGCCTGGCTGCTCCTCTTGCCTGCAGGGCTGGCTCCTGTTCTATTTCTGGCCGCTGCAAAACATCCCAGGAGGAAGCACTTGCATCTGCTTCAGCTGACACTCCTCCGACATGACAGGCGCTTTCCAGCGGCCCCATGGCCTGGGGATGTAAGTGTCCTCTCCCTGCCCCAGCAGGACTGGCACTCAGAAGAGCCCTAAAGAAGGGATCCACTCACTGAACATGGCCCCTCCAGAGAACACCCTCTAACAAAGACAAGACCCAGTCACGCCACAGAGGGCTGGGGTGTCTGCAGAGCCTTCCGCGGTGCCAGGCAGCTGGGCACCCCGCTGCTACTCTCCTGGCCAGGATGCTCCCGGGGCTGTGGGCTCCGGGCTGGCTGGGGACCAGTTGTTGGGATTGTTCAGCCCTGAACACAATGGGACCCTCTCTGGTTGGGTGCAAACAGTCCAAACAGGGTCCTGCTACAGCACCGCCCTGCTAAGGATCTCGCAGGTCACCACCGGATAACAATTTGCCCCCGGTCAGTGGAAGAGCCAGGAATAGCCCCTGGGCCTCCTGGAGCCCTGCTCTGTGCTTCAACCAAGGACCGACCTTCCCAGACTCACCTGAATGGGCCGGGGAAGATTAGAGACGCCAGGTGGCAAGGCGAGAAGGTGGGCAGTGGGTTACCTGCACCTGGCCCCTTGAGGCACACAGCTGGGGCACCCCAGAGCAGCCCCTGCGGGCGCTGAATAGGCAGCCTGGAAAGGGGTCAGCTCGGAGGCACTATTCTCATCTGCGGCACCTGCTGCTGTAGGAAGCGCCCCTCTGCGCCTAGGTCTGCAGGTGCACCCCAGCCCGAGCCATGCAGGCAGGAGCCCAGCCTCAGGCAGAGGGATCCTGGCCAGAGGCTGTTCCAGCTGGCAGGGGGGCGACGGGCCCACAGAGATCCAGAACGGCCGGATGCCAACGCAGCATTGCCAGGCCTGGCGCAGCAAGTGAGCCGCTGTGGCCTGCTGCCAGCTCGGCCATCCCACCGCTCTTCATAGCGACCAGCGAGCTCCAGGGAGGCTCACAGCTGCTCCTGTTACAGGAGCCACAGCACAACTTCCCTGCACAAGGGGCCACACGCAGCAGCCATCCAGGATCCGCACTGGCCTCCTATTCGCGTCCGGCTGGAACTCAGCACGTTGCTTTTAACCTATAAAATCCTGAGGACTTGGCAGACGCCTCTCTGCTTAGGACGTACGGCCACGGAGGTGCTCAGAGGCACTGCCAGCCCCTCACCGTTCCCCGACAGAGACCAGGGGGAGACCTATGAGCTGGCATTTGGCTGAAACCCCAAACATCAGACACCCCTTGCAAAGCTTGTCAGCGCTGGACATGCCCAGCTCCTGTGCACACAGCCATTCCCTTTTACGCTCTTAACCTCACCACTCTCCTGGGGCAACCAGTTCTACCATTTAATCACATTGTGCCAACAAAACACAGTTCCTTTGATCGGCTTCCGCCTCCCCACCTCCTCATTTCATCCACCGGCCCCTCTGAGTGGGAGCTGCTGCGATACTGAGGAGAGGGAGCTGCCACCGGGGCGGTGTGTTCTCTGGGAAAGGTCGCCAGGCTGGGAACTCGCCCCCTGCCTCCATCGGCCAGAGCCCCGCCTCACTGGCCAGGGCACTCTCCCCGCATCAGGCACGGAGGAGACATGCAGTGAGCTGGCTTTGGGCAGATCTTTGCCGGTGTTTGTGACATAACGTGTAATTTTCAGCAGATGCAATCACAGCACTTTAGGGGCACTCCAGATGTACTTTAAAAATCGGAATAAATAAATACTAACGACCCCATTGAACAACTCTGACATTTACAAGGCCTCTGAGGCTGGTTCCAAACACGGCAGATGAACAGAAGCTGCTAGGAAACGGGACACGCTGCCGGGCTGGGCTGCTCACCCACCCATGCAGCTCTCAGCTCTGCTGGGCTCCAGCAGCACCACCCTGCCCTGATCCAGCAAAGACAGGCCAGCCTCTGGGGCTGGGTGGGTTTCCATCTACCTCCCGGGCAGGGCTTGGTGGTAGCCTGTCATTGCCCAGGGCTCCCATGAAAAGAGGGTTTTGTCTCGCGCCGAGAGCCAGCCCAGAAACCGGAGGGCTTTTAACCCAGATGCAAGAGGCAAGGCCTAAATCCAGTATCGCAGCTTTTTTCACTTGCAAGCAAGACAAAAGCCCTGGATGGGCTGTCTGTGGTGGGTTCCTGCAGCCACTTCTGTCTGAGCTAAAATCCCAGCACTCTCCACCACGGCTGGAGCCTGCTCATTAGTCTCAGATAACCCAGCCACCCCAGAGGGGACAGAGCACCACCCCAAGGGGAGTGGGCTGACTCCTTCAGGCCTCGGTATGTGGGGTGGGGCTATCACGTTCCGCTTACTGATCAGGAACTGGAGCCGGGCAGGATCCCAGCTCCAAAACACCCACGGTAACACACAAACCGAAGTGGCGGGGCTAGGACCCCAGAGGAGGGGCACAGAGCACGGGGTCTGGGTGCCAGACCTTCTGCAGCATTTCCCAAGAGGCCTCAGGTCTCTAGATGCCCATCGGCAGCAGAGCGTGTCCTGTACTGAACTGCGTGTCTTGAACAGGTGCTCAGAGCGGCTCTCACGCGACCCAGTAAGGGCCCCTCTGCAGGGCATAAAGCCAGGGATCCAGGTCTTTCTTCCCAGGACACATACGGGGCGGTAATTACTAGTTACAATGAACTCATTTTTCATCGGACCTGCTGCTGAAGCCTGAATCCCCTCCCCCACCCCCGTTAATTGAGCCCAGCCCCCAGAAAGCTAAGAACTGCCTCGGCCGGGAGGCTGAAGACGCTGACAATGCCGCGGGTCACTGGCAGACTGAACACCACAGTGTACGTACACTGCCCCGACTGCTCCTGGACGGGACACTGCCGAGAAGGCTTACGCAGCAGCCGAGATATGGAGGAGGGCTGGACCCCTGCTTGCAAGACGGCGGCCGGCCATGACGCCGCATCCCTCCCAAGACTCTTTGCCTCCTGGCAAATTCATCCATAGCCCCACGGGGGCAAAGGCAGGCAGCAGAGGGCAAAAGGGTCCTTCACACAGACCTAGCCAGCTACTCCCCCTGCTATTCCACTCCCAAGCTGCGCCCTGGGATCGCTCAGCTGATGCGCCACAATCCCAATCCACAACCGCCCCCCCCCCCACCACCACCACCACCACCACTGTCAGCGCACCTCACTGCCGACCTGCAGCCCCCGTTATCCCAGCCCTGGGGGCTCCTTGCAGCTGAGCCATTCAAGTGTTCACCACCCCTGGCCTGTGAGAGCTGATGGGCTTGCAAGACAAGGCAATAATGAGTATTCTTCACGTAGTGCCTCCAGAGCGCTAAGCGCTGTGTGAGTCTGAAGACAAAGGCCAGCCTGGCTGCAGAGGAGTGAGCTCACACACAAGTGAAGGGAGTTGCCCAAGGCCACAGCGAGGCAGTGGCAGAGTCAAGAATAGAACCCAAGACCGCTCTGCCCTTCTGCTCTATCCACACTCTCCATTGCTGCTGCAGCAATCCCTCCTGGTCCGATTTTCCTGTGCCCAGTCCAGGCCTCCTGGGTGAGATTCCCTAGCCTGGTCACACAGGGATTGGACTAGATCATCATAATTTTCTGGCCCTAAAATCAACAAACTCACCCTAGCAGGATCATCGCCCCCCTCCCCTGCCCCATGCTCTGCAACCACAACAGCAGGCTCCATCACCCAGCCAAGAGAGAGAGGGCCTGCCTCCCTTCCTGCATCCTTCAGCGCCCCTCCCCTGGGCTTGGGCTGCTGCCTCTGCCGCTCGCCCTGCTGCGATGGGATGGGGAGCAGCAGCACTTCTCCTTGCCCCTCTCTCCCGACAGATCGCTCAGCCTTCCCGCCACTACCTGCGATGCTGCTCCAGAAGCAGCATGGCCTGCTGCTCGCCAAGGCCTTGGGAGGGACACTAAGCCACGACATTCACAGGGCCACTAGACTCCAATGGACAGGCCACCAGAGCAACCCCCATGGCCTGCTCACCTCCACCTACTATCCATGAACACAGCTTCTACTCCTAGCTCTGCATGGGGCTGCACGAGACCCCCCAGCTCACTGCCTGTTTTCCCTTCGTTCATCTCCCCCGTGCAGACGGGAAGCGCCTCCGGGCAAGGGCAGTCTTTGATCATGTGTGTGCAGGTGTGTACCCCCAAACATACAGCACCAAGCACAACAGTGCCCTGCTCTCAGCAGAAGGGACTACATGCTCCTAGGAGTCTGCCAGTAAGATCATTAGTATTAAATTCGCAGTATCTGACCCATTTCAAAAAAGATGGTTAATCATTAAAAAACCCCGCTCCCTTAGGACTCTGACCCCCTCAACTTACTACATGGATGGAGGAACCACAGTGCTTCACCTTCCCTAGGCTCTAATGTCCAGGGAGCTATCCTGCCGTGCAAACACTCCTCGCAAAGAGCTAGCCTGTGGCTCCACTGGAATGGGGGGGAGTGAGGTCAATCAAGTTAAACTGACTTGACTTGACAGGGAAAATGCACTAAGGCTTGTTGCTATTATTTATTCTGTGTGCAATGACTGTGCTGGAGGCTCCATAACTGGGGCCAAGACGCCACTGTCCACACTAAGAGAGCTTTGCCATGCTAGAAATGCGCTTCTCGGTGTGGCTGTAGCCGATGCTGGCAAAATTGTGCTCATAGCTCATTCCAGCCCCTGGTCCACAAGTCAAACAAGTGATACCGTGAAAGGCACTTTTCCTGGTGTACACTGCATTTACACTAGAGACTTTTGCTGTCATGGCTCTGTTGGTCACAAATCACACCTCTTTCACACCCTGGTCTGACATCCCTATGCCAGCAGATATCTTAACGCAGACACAATCCTCATATTGACAAAGCCAGAGCTAGGGAGGGAAGAGGCTTGATTAGCTTAATATTTATGGCATGCATTAAGATCCTTGGATGGCAAATTACATACACAAGGACTGACATCTATATAGATATATGCAGGTTACAATAAGTACTTTTGCAGCATAGACATATTTTTAAAATGACTGGTTTTCAGCAGCTGATATAAGCTGATTAGAAAAGTGGCTAGATTAAAATTCTTGCCATTAGTTTGTTTTGCTTTTCCAAATCATTTTAAATATTGTATTTAATAGAAAAATAATTTGCTCAGCTGTACGAAACATCAATTTGCAACTTGAAGCCGTGTATATTAGCCAAAGAAGCTAATGTGTAAACATTAGCAGCTCCTATAATTCACGGGGTTTAGCCAATGTGATTCCAATGGGAGAACAGCCAGATATTAAGAGAGAGGATTTGCATAATAAGTCACTTATCCCTGATAACCTTAGCATTTGCAAATGCAAGACTAAGAGGAACAATATTGGCCTATTAGCAACTACAGGAGAAGTCATAAATTCCTTCCTCTCGCCTTTTAAAGAGCACCCTTTAGGAAGGACAAGGGCCCATATTTTGGTTGTGTGTGTGTGTGTACAGCTCCAAGCACAAGAGGGATCCAATTCCTGAGCAGGGATAACAGGGGATTGTGATACAAAATCATCACAGATTAACGAGTTGACATAGTGCAGTATCAAATCTGCAGTGCTGGGGATCATTACTGTAGGGCTATTTTAAACGAGGAATCAGGCTTTTGGTGATGAAACTTTATTAAAAATACTACTAGCGGGATTCGCTTTCCAGTACTCATCTAACATCAGAGTATCTGCAGTAGTCTGAACACTCAGCTTTGCAAGGTCTCATGATTTTAATTTTTTGAATCATCATTCACAATTATTTGAATGCTCGGATTGGCAATGCTGAATACTGCAGCTCATAATATAGCCCGACGGTGCTGTGAGTTTTTACTATAGAATATTTTAGTAATTGCTTAAAATGGGGATGGGCCAAAGAAAAGTTCCAGAGTAGGAGGGCAGGATTTGGACATTTCAACTACTCAAACCTACTATACTACCAACACTGGACAGCATGGCAATACAGGAAGTCCCACCCCAGCAATGTTCCTTCCGGAAGTGACATCATGTAGGATGGCCGCTGCAACATTCAGTAGCTTTGCCCATCTGATTGTTTCTATTGGCTATACTACAGCAGCTTTAAAAACACCTGGCTAGTCTTGGTTCTAGTGCTCGGAGAGGACAGTCATAGGCACCAGGCTGAACACTCAGAGAGAATCCAGGAAGCAAGCCCCCAGTGAGCACAATAATTTTAAGGCCAGTCAACAACACAGGCGAGACCTCCAAGAAAGCAAGCCTGTCTCTCTTTAAGGAGCTCCAGACCCAAGAATCCAGGCTTCTGTGCAAAGAGTTCAGGTCCCATCACATTGTTTTCCGCAAGGGGATGGTCGCTCTCTCCATCAAGCTTCCCAGCCAGAGACAGATGGGCCAGGCTAGGTATGGGCTACTACAAGTCAGCTAACCTGCAATTAAACTGCTTTAATAATTAACCGTTCAATTAACATCCCACCGCCTCCCCCTCCAAACACACAGCACCTGTCCCAGAGCCATGGAATCATCACCCGGCCAGCTGCCCACCTGAGACACAGCCAGCTCTGAGCAGCTGATGCCGGACTATGAGGGGCATGGGGTGCAGACCCTCCTGCCCCCACAAGGCCCCATGTTTAATTATGCTTTGGCCCTGGGCTGCATCCAGCATGAGGCGGATCATTAACATACAGCAGCTGCTGGGGCCAGCATTAGCTCAGCACCACGACGTAGGCCTGTTGTGACATGTCCTAGTGCAGCACTGGAATGCTGTAGGGATGCTATGGAGACCACGCACGTACCATCTGCTCACACTCAAATAGCACCTAGGCCGAGTCTATCAGGTCTCAGCCCCTCCAGCAAATGGGTAAAGGGAGACTCACTTCCTCAAGCATCATCCGGACGGTGCTGTGGGGTCAGATACAGGAGAGAGAGATTTGGACACCAAAGCCCCATCTGCCCTGGCTGTCTCCAAGCCAGATGAATTCCTTGCATGTCCAAGGAATCCCTGGATTGGGATTTAAAAGACCTGGGTTCTAGTTTCAGCTCCCACTGGTCTGCTGGGTGGCCTTGAACAAGTAATGGGCACTCCGTGCCTCGCTTTCTCCATCTGTAAAATAGGGCCTAGTGATGCTGGCCTCCTCTGTAAGGCGCTGGGTCTCATCTGACCCAGCTAGATGAGAGCTAGGGATGTCCTACTAGTCCGGCCAGCAGAAATTCACTGAGGGGCAGAGTCATCCCTGGGGTTCCCCACTGGGCTGGGCAGGACCAAGCAGTCTGCTGGGGTGCAGGAGTACATGTCCTGTGTCGGCTGGGAATCCAAATAGCTCCAAAGAGGATGGGGCTGAACAACGAGAGCAGCTGCAGGGAGCACAGTGGAATGGAGTGACAAGGCCTGCAGAAAGAGATGCATTGTGGGAAGGCTGTGCTGCCCTTTGAAGGGCACTGTCAGACCAGCTGGCCCATTGCTCGGGTGCCATGTGGCTCTTCCTGCCTTTCCATGTCTATGGTCCCCTCCTTCTCTGAGCTAACTCCGGTGGGGACAGAAACACACGAAACCAAACCACCCTAGGGGTCCCCATGCAGAAGACATCCTCGCCTGGCACTGTGCCTCACTCAGCATACCTCGAGCACCACACAAGTAAACTCTGTCAGTCCGTTTTACAGCTGGGGAAAGCAAGGCAGAGAGGGCAGGGCCCTGGCCCAAGGTCACCCAGGAAGTGTGTGGCCAAGCCGGGAAACACATGCCCCATGCCTTCCCCACACCGCAAGGGAATAGCACAGTACCACCTGGAAATGTCCCACCACGCCACATCTGTTTAAAGCAGGGACTCGCCAAATGTTTGAAGAGCTAAGACTCTAAATGCCACAAGGTGGCAAAGGAAACAGAGGCACAGAAGTTAAGTGACTTGCCCAGGGTCACACAGCAGGTTGAGAGCAAAGCTGGAACTAGAACCCAGGTCTCCTAGCTCTGACTCCAATGCCTTGCCCACTGAACCAAGTGTAGCTCAGGCCACACAGCTTCGGCCAGGTCAATGCTACAGCATAGCTCGGTCAGTCATGGCTGTGAAGAGGGGTGACCCCTCAGCAACGGGGCTGTGCTGACAGAAGCCCCTAGTGCAGACACAGTTATCCCAGCAAAACTGCACTTCTACCAGCCCAGCAAACATCCCCTGCCGTCAAGGCGTTGCACCTGCCACAGCGCTTATGGCTCCAGGAGCTTTCTCCGATTTGGGGAGCGAAATAAGCCACGTCAGTACAAGGCACTTGCACACGGACATCGCTGCTCAGCCGCTCACCTGCATAGCTGACGACAATCGCGTGTGCCCAACAGTTATGCTGGCAAACGTCTTAATCAGAGAGCAGCACCATGGTCCTGGCGGGGAAGCACTAACAGCCCCCCCACCCCCGGAACGGACAAATCCTCCTCACTTCAGAAAGTCACCCCCTCCCCCATTTTGCTTTTTGATTTAAATTCTAAGCTCCTTGGCCCACCCCTGCCAGGGAGGACCCTTTAAAGAATTAAGAACCCCAGCTTGACTGGAGAAGCAGCAGGCCTGGGGCGAGTTTTGCCTCAGTAACCGAGACCAGCCCCTGGTTTGTACAGAAAGAGAACTCTGGGGAAGGAGCTTTCCCGGTCGGGGCGGTGGCTGGGAGCGATGGAATGTGTGAGGAGAGGCAATAAAAGCTTGCGCAGCGGGGCTCAGTTCTCCGTGATTGAACACGTGCCGGCACAGCGAGGGCCCTTCCGGAGCCGTGAGCCAGGCTACACTGGGTTATTTATGTCCTTTCAATATGTAAAGCAGCATGGTTTGCATTTCCAAACGGCATCACTCCGGCTCCAGGCTCCCCTCCCCCCCCGCTCCAGCGCCGTGGGCGCCGCTCTGCAAATGCCCAAGGCCGCACTTGGCACCCCTGCTGCTGCTCTGGGTCGCCAGGAGGGGAGCTGGCCGCAGGCAGCCTCACGATGGGGGGGAAATCTGTGAGCACGAGTTCAGAGGGCAACTGCTCTGGCAACCCCAGTAGCCTCTGCCCCCAGTGGGAACGAGACAAGAGAAGCCGCCATCCCCTTTCCCAGCAATGGAACCAGGGGAGTCCATGGCTTCTCCAACAGCCACCCCACTTCCCAGTCCTCCTCATGACTCCTCCCAAACCCCGAGGCCAGGGGCTACTCGACTGCGGGCACAGCATGGCAGCTCAGACCCTCATGCAAGCAGCAGGGATAGAACTCATGCTGCTGCTCCAAAGGCGCAGTATCACCATGAGTTGCCAGTAGGAGAGGGGCTATGACACACCACTGCTGTTCAGATTCCATCCACCAGAGGGCAGTGGCACATTTTCATTCCCACACACAGATGTGCACCACAGCAGGATCCATTTGCAAGTGCTATCACTGCGGCTGCTGCTGTGGGTCAGCAGCTCTGGTCTTTGCAGCTCTCACACAGGAAGCTGAGACGAGGTCGCACCAGAGCCCTGCAAGGTGGCTCCTCAGTATAAAGCTAGGATGGGAGGAGAGCGGATTTGAACTGCTCTCTCTAGGCTCCCCAGTTCTGCCATCCCAAGCCAGCCTGTCTGCAGGGACTGCGCAGGCAGCGCGATGGCACACAGCCAGCACAGAAATCAAAGGAACAAAATCACCTTCCAGATTAGACACCTGCTATCAATTTGCCTCAGCGTGTGAGCTAAATAATTCAGGGGGGTGCAGATGGAAGACGACCAACCGGGGCCGAGCAGAGTTTTGGAAAGCACCACAGGTTCTGCCAGCTGCCTCCACACCCACTAGCTCCCTCATGCAATCTCTGCAGCCTTTCACTGCCCTAAGACGTGTGCCCATAACATTCTGGTTTGCTCTCCCACACGCATTTTAGCTTTGGCCACTGGCAAGGCTGGTCCAAGATCCAGGGGTATATATGGGCAAGATCCAGAGGTGTGTATGTGCGGTGGGGGGAGGGGAGGAGAGGGGAGGGAGACTGGCTACTCGGGTACCTGTTGAGCTGAGTGACTCACTTCTGTTAGTATTAACTGTTTGTATGACAGTAGCGCCCAGCCAAGGTCAGCGCCCCATTGTGCTAGGCGCTGTATAGAGCCCCCTCCGTGACTGGATCAAATTCCCACACTCTCAGAACAAGAAGCCCCAGGTTCAAATCCCTATGGGCAGTGAGTGAGAGCTTGACCCCACTGACGTCAGTGACAGAAACACCCATCAGCTTCAGTGGGGCTAGGATTTCACCCTCGCTTCATTAACGTCTTACCTGAAGCTCATTTTCATTCAGAACCACAGTGCCTGGAAACCTACCCCCAGGCTGCGTGTGGGGGCGGGAGCAGAGCCGATCCCTGGGGGATTCCTCACCAGATAGGAATTAACAAGCCTAGAAGGCGTGGGAGCTCTCTGCTGCAGAAATTTGGGGAACCCTTTGGTTCTGCTCTGCCGCGAGAGTGTGCGCTTTGGTCACTGTGGCGAGGGAAAGCAGTGCGAGACCCAAGGTGTGTATGTGTGGGGGCAAGAGGAGATTCGCTGCTCACGGCCCCATGCTGGAAGCGCTGAGTCACCCTGATGCCAATTAGGGGAAGAGGAGGGAGCAAATCCCAAACTAGGCCAGGCCAGGTCTATGTCTGGGACAAAAGCCCTCAGGTAATCGCCGCCACTGGGTCCGAGCGCTGCCCAGCAATCAGTGACACGGAGCGTGTGAGCAGATCCTGAGTGCGAGGGGAACGTGGATTCCACACCCCGATCCCTTCGTTCTCTGCCCCAAGGGGGACGGACGTGACGCAGCAGGGCCCCAGCGATACCCCGGAAGAGTTACTCTGGTGCAGGAGCTTAGTCTCCTCCCCCCGTCCCCATATAGCATCAGGTGCCACAGCTACCTGTTCTTCCCACGATACCTGCGGGAGTCAGGGGCTTCCCCATCCCCTGCCACCAGACTGAGGCCCCCGACTCACACATCTCCACAACAACGGCCAGCAAGCGATTCGCCCTGCTGTGGCAGAGACCAAAGCTGCTTCAGCTGCAGGGAGCAGCCAAAATCCCCCCCCACCGCATCAGAGGGGGAGCTATGTTCAGAGATGCGTCCCATTACCCCATCATGGGAGGGGGGTGCTTTATCTGAGCAGAACTTCCTCCACCCACTGCTCTCCTGCAGTTCTCTCCTAGAGCTCTGGGCAGGCTAGGTCCAAGAGTCCCAAGGGATGGGGATGGCCCGGGGAGATGAGTCCCATGCCTGCGACATCCCACAAGAACAGGTACACTCTCCGGGTTCCCCCAGTCCAGCCGAGTGGGGGGCACAGAGAGCAGCCACCTCCCAGGACCAGGGCTCCACCCCAGTAAGCACGGCAAAGACACTTAAAGTGGGGGGAAGAAGGGGTTAATGAACCTTTTTTGGCCCCAGAAATCTCTGCTGGGGTTCAGGGTGAAGCTCTGGGTCAGTGCTGGAGGGACTCAATCCTGCTCATCCACAAACTAGGTCAAACCACCCAGACCCAGATCGCTTGTAGATTGTCAGCTTATCTGACCAGGGGCCCGACACACAGCCCGGCTCGCAGCTGGGTCTGGGGACATGCCTAGAACATAATCAGAGATCCTGGGTCACTAGAGGGGCAAGATCCAGCTTGAGGCTGTTGAAAGCTCTGCAGAGCCATGGCTCTGGTTTTCGACTGGAACACCTGGTCAAAAAGGGACCCTGGCGGCTCCAGTCGGCACCACTGACTGGGCTGTCTGAAGGCCGGTTCGCAGCACAGAGAGGGCCCTAGGCTAAGGCAGGCTCCCTACCTGCCCTGGATGCAGCCACCAGGTCCCTGCAGCCTCTAGGAGCAGGGAGGCACCACGGGCTGTCCCTGCTTGAGTGCCGGCTCCACAACTCCCATTGGCCAGGGACCACAACCAATGGGAGCTACAGGGGAGGTGCCTGCGGCCACAAGGGCAGTGCTCAGAGCCTTTCTGCGCCTAGGGGTCACAGGGACCTGGGAGCTGCAGTAGCCCCACAACTCAGACCTGCACCCCAGAGTCCCTCTCGCACACAACTCCCTCCCCGAGCCCAGGGGAATCAGTGAGATTCCGGAGAAGCCATGCTCTGGCTGAGGACCTTGCTTTGCTGGCATCAATCATGGCCGATAGGGAGTATTTGATTCTTTGCTGTCAGTGCAGCAGCAGTTCCCCCTCACTCTGCTGCAAGGAACAGCCTGTCCCACCCCAGGGTCTGCATCGCAGTGTCCAGCCTAGGGCTTTGGTTTTAAATCTGGATTCTGAAACCCAGGGCCTGGTGGGAAGTCAGCGGGACTTTCAGTGCAGTCTTCCACTGCTTTAAAAACTCCCCTCCTGGGCTGGAAGTGCAGATGCCCAGCCTTGTGCCGGGGTATGAGAACCAGAAAGCCATGTGACCGCGAGCAGGGCAGCACAGCTCCGTGTGAGCCGAAGGAAGCGCCAAATGCACACACAGCTGGAGCAACATGAGTCTTCAGGATGCTCTCAGCTGTTGGCAAGACTAAGAGAGGCTCTACTTGATGGTGTCTGTCTCCTCCACATCTGGGACCTCCCGGAGGTGCTGACTGACTGGTGCTGCCACTCGCCAGCCTCCTTCCCTCTGCTGACAGCTCCTAGCCACTCCCTGCCACGGAGGATTCTCCCAGCTGGTCACCAGAGTCTGTGCACCCAGCCAAGCGTACCCTGGATAAGCCACTGACTCGCTGCCAGCAAGAGTCATCGTAAAAGCTACGATTTGTCCTGGGCATCGCAGAGGTCCTGGATTTCATGACTTCAGCCCAAAGTGGCTGGGAGTTGCAGCTCCCAGCTAGCCCCAGCAGCTGCCCAGCAGCTTCAGGGAGAGGTCATGGGCACCCAAGACTTTTTCTTTATGACCTATGACCTGTCCGTGACAAAAGCTTAGGCCACTGGTCCTCATACAGTAGCTTGCCCACAGAGGAAGGAGCTTTACTCGGGAAATCAGCAATCCATCTGGCCAATCGCATAACGCTGCTCACACAGGGCTGGAAGATTTCTTCCTGATCCCCACAGCCAAAAGCTCCCGAACCAGGAGGTTTCATTGGCCCAAAGCACCAGAGTCAGTTACCCTGCAGCCAGGAGTCCGGCTCAGGCTCACGGAAAGGTGCAGAGTTATTCACCTGCCTCACCTCAGCCGTCAGAGCAGGCAGATCTGACTCGGCCAGTCAAGGGGTGAAAAGGTTCAGTCTCTCTCCGATCAGAGAGAATCAGGAGGAGGAACTACAGGGAGAAACCCTGAGCACAGCCAGCTGAGCGGCAGCAAAAGCTCAGGTTTCGGTCTCTACCATAGGGCTTGATTGCACAGGACTAAAGGCGAAGCTCAGGAAGGGAATCGCCCCTTGTGTGTGCTGTACTGAGGAGAGGGAGCTGGCCCCTCCACAGCCCTGCCCTAAACCCGCTGAACTAGCAGGGCTGTTACTGGCCACAAATTATCCAGCCCCCTTGTCAGCCCCCCACAGTCATTCCAACTCAGCCGTGCGTGGCAGCGACACCTCTCCGCTCACTGCACACGCCATGACCCACTGGCCCTGTGCTATGGGGCTGGGTGGGAAAGGGGTTTTCACTGCAGCCTGTCTGCATTTCCACCCCACAGGCCAAGCGCTTGGCCAGGCCTTGGCCAAGCCACCCAGATGAGAGAGACAAGCGAGGCAGGAGCCTGGCTGTGAGCAGAGATTCCCCATGTCAATAAATTACAGGGGCAGAGCCACGCTGGTGCGAAGTGACAGTCTATTGATGTCTGTGTTTTCAGGCCCTGAAACACAGGACACTTTGTCGGGCTCTGTGAGCTGTCAAGGCGATGCAGGGAAGGGACTCAATTGATGCAGTCAGTTCAGC
Source organism: Pelochelys cantorii (assembly GCA_032595735.1). Classification (NCBI taxonomy): domain Eukaryota; kingdom Metazoa; phylum Chordata; order Testudines; family Trionychidae; genus Pelochelys; species Pelochelys cantorii. The sequence goes on from CM064350.1 coordinate 2,928,113, forward strand.
TGATGGCTCCAGCCCACAGGAAGGCAGCAGACACTGCAGATCAGCGCAGCGGGCGAAGCGAGAGGAAACCGAGAGCCGCAGCAAGAAGCCAAACAGGCCTGGAGAGCCAGCAGAGCCCCTCAGTCTCTGGGCATCCCCACCTTCACTGTCGGCATGGCAGGCACGGGGGCTGCCCAACATGAGGCCTGGCTGGAAGAGTCCTCCCGCCACTGCATGCTCTAAGCCACCTTCCTTCCAGGGTCACACACTTTTGGAGGCCAATCTATGGAGGGAAAACCGAGAGCCAATGCGAGGACTAAGGATCATCACAAACCTCCCCACTTGTATGGCACATTTCCTGGACCTGCCTTTTCTGACAGAGCAGCCCGTCCCCTGACCTACAGCAACAGCTCTGCACAGTCCCATGTGCATCATGAGACAGATGTTACCTCACCAGTATGTGCCCTTCTGGAAGGCATTCAGATACAACAATGGTGCATAAGACAAAACAGCAGGGTCTAGTGGTTAGAGCGGGGGAGGTTGCAGTACAGCCAGTTCTCTTTGGGTTTCTTTTTTGTGTGTTGTTTTGTAAATCTCACAAGTTGTCTTGTTTTCCTTAAAGCACCACCTCCTGGAGCCATGTGATTCTCACATCATTTCAATTGTCTTTAAAAAAATAAATCCACCCTTCAAGGACACAAGGTAAAGCTTAACAACATGACTGACTGCTCAGAAAGCAGAAGGCGAATGAAAAGATGCCAAGTCCACAATTTTTAAATGCTGGTAATTTGTAACCCCATCTAATAGTTTCAAACACCAGCAGTCAGCAGCACCAAGCTGGAGAGTCCAGACCCACCTGTGCTACAGACTTGCTCTGTGGCCAAGTCTACTCCCCTCCCCTGTCACAGTCCTCAGTCCGCCCCCTCCGGTGGGCTCAGGCAGAGGAAAGCGTCCCCTCCCTGCAGCCCCCAGAATACCCCCTGGAGAGGGAAAGCACCCAGTGTTCACCAGCCGTAACAGCACAGAGCAGGGGCTGTTCCATCTGCTGCCCTCCCGTGCTGAAAAGTCAGCCTTGGGGAGCACCACTGAACCTTCCTGCAGCTGGGCAGACCAGCTGAGATAAAATCAGAAACTGTGCTGCTGAGCCCCTGACCAAAGCCCAAGCCAGAACTGGCTAGGAGGGTCACAAAGAATGGAAGAGGCTAGTTGCAGCATCCTGCTGCCTAGTGTGGAATGGGGTGTTTTGGACACAACTGGACCAGCCAGGTTCATGCTGGTTGAGAGTAGGGCTTGAATCCTCCACCTCTACCTCTGAAGTTGGGTACCTTATCCACTGTGCCAGTGGAGGAGCCCCCCTACCTCCCCTGCCCCCTGTCCCAAGGGTGCCAGGGTAGAGCTCAAACCCTTAACTTCCAAGAGGAGTACCTTATCCACTGTGCCAGTGGAGGAGCCCCCCTACCTCCCCTGCCCCCTGTCCCAAGGGTGCCAGGGTGGAGCTCAAACCCTTAACTTCCAAGGGGAGTACCTTATCCACTGTGCCACTGGAGGAGCCCCCCAACCCTCCTACATTCTGGGCCCCCCTTATCTGCCCTATGTCGCAAGGGTGCCAGGGCAGGTGATCACATGGTTTGGCTTTTCCTGGAAGATTCCTCAGGCCCCTCAGCTCAGACAGACATCTGCATGAGGGTGGATTAAATCAGAGCCCACCCGTCATCGCGGGGACTTGCCACGGGATCGGCGTGACTCTGGCCTGGCTCTGGGGTCGGGATGATGCACTGTCCCAGCGATGCCCAGGGACTGACGGCCTATCTTTGCTAGGCACAATCAGGCTGCGCAAGGTTGCCACTGTGCCACGTGTGGGATCCCCTCTGCAGGCAACGGAGCCAGGGTTCCTCAGACACTGGGGGTACACAAAGGTGCTTGTAAAACACATGCCCACGGGCCTGAATGGCTACCCAGCTGGGCTGGCTGCCATGGACACAGTGCTGCTGACAGATTCCAAGCCTAGGGCTGCACCCTGGGACCCCCACACAAGGCCAGCTCCAGGGCTCCTGGCTGTGAAAACACAACGTCCCCAGCACGCTAGGCTGCAAACAACAGCTTGAATATGGCCAGCTAAGGCCAGGTGACCAAAAGGCTCCAAGTGGCATCCACGCCCGTGCTAAAAGCACAGCCCATTGGCCCAGACAGGCAGAAGCAGACTCAGGAGTGGCTAGAGGGCCCATTCCGTTAGCCTAGGGGACACACACCTGGGCCCCATCCCTGAATTCTGCTCACTCCTGTCTCCTGCCCACACAACTGCAGAGGAATGAGCAGCAGCCCCTTCCACACGGTCCCACCACCACGAGGCTGGTCTCGTACTCCCACCTGCCACGCTGCCGGCCATGGCTGCTCCTCTGAAACCTCCAGACCAGGAGTCTCAGTCAGCAGCAGAACAGGCAGGTCCCCACTCGGGGGCACAAGGACCATTCAGCAGCTGAAGGGTGAAGGGAAGGGAAGCGGCTCTTGGTGCCACATTCCCCAAAGCCACCTGCTGGGAAGTGTTTCAGAGACTGCGGCTTCAACCTGAGACTTAAAGCCTTCGTCGAAATGGAACATTGAGTTCCTCGGCGCTGGGCCCGGCCGTGCCAGGTGCTGGTATTGGAGAATGGACTTACCAGAGACCTGGCTGAGCTCTGCCTCTCGGGCTGCCAGGAGGGGAGCTGAGCACCGAAGCCCACGTACGAGTTCAGGCACTGCCCTGACTTGACGTTCCTAGGCACACTCTTGGGGTGCACATAGAGCTGTGACCCTGCAGGCCAGCTCCCAAGACCAATGACGACCCTTCCCTAGCTTACCGGGGGAATCCATTGCTTGGTCAAGCTAGCGTTAAGGTCCAGACCCCAGAGAAAAATACAAAACCAGGCACAATTCTGATAATAATGAGTAAATAAAAAGATGTTGTGGCCCATTCAAAAGCATGTAGCAGTCCGGGTTTGGGCCACCCCTGCGCCTTGCCTCTTCAGGGGCAGAGAGAGAGAGAGTGTGTGTGTGTGTGTCACACACTTCTAAACACCACTGCTCTTTACTTAGTAGCAAGAGCTATAACAAATCCAGACAAAGAGAACTGCTCCCTGCATACATTTCTTTGCTTACATTCTCTCTGCCACCTGAAGCATTCTTTGGGCTGGGATCAGTGGGACTTCCAGCTGGCCCTGCAGATAGCCTGCTACGAAAGCTACCTGACTCTTCTCCCTTCCTGCCACAGTCCCCCGTCCATCCTAGAGCAATCCCCTTTGGAACCCTTTTATATCCTGCTTTGTTCCTCTTTCCTTCTGGGGACTCTCCCTCTCCCCCATTCCACCAACCACTTTCGCAGTTTGGGCACCCTCCTGAGCAGACTCACTGTTCAGTGCAGAGCACAGGCATCGAGTTCAACGATGGCACTGCCCCTAGTCTGGTGGTCATGTGCTACACGCGGGTTCCACGCTCGCACGGGCACATTTCAAAGAACAGCTTCAGCATCGCTCAGAACCCGTAACTAGTACAGGCAGATTCCCCAACTTGCTGCCGGATCCCCTACAGTGACGAGAAGCTCCCGCAGAGACAACTGCTTTACTAACACAGAGCGAGAGACAGGGTGAGGAGTCTTCCGGAATTAAAACACAAGCTTTAATTGACGATTATGTCATGCGACAAAACCTCCAGGAATATGCCCAACCAAAGCTGGGAATCCTAATGAGACACAATCCCCGCCCCAAAGACACTGCAATCTAAACCACAGGTAAAGGGGCAGAGGATGGAAGTACCATGAGCCCCTTTTTATAAGCAGGGAACTGAACTGCAGACAGAGTCAGCCATTTGCCCAGGGTCACCTGGAAACTGACAGAACAGAGAATGTAACTGAGATGTCCTGGATCCCAGTTCAGTGCCCCAGCCACAAGCCCACTGGGCCTCATTTCTCCAGAACAGATACTTAAGAAACCCAGGCCAGCCTCCCCACTCTGGAGAACAAAGTCTTGCATCTTCAGGACAGATATAGCCTGGAGGAGCAGCTCAATTCCAATTTCTTGCTAGGAGGCAAGAACTTCTTTGCATCCGAAGCTCACGGTACACCAGAAACACAGGCAAGCCGGTAAAACTCTCCATCCACCAGCCCATGGATATGCATAACTGCACAGAGCATAGTTCCCACACCACCCTAATAATTTGGGCTATTATATCGTTCCTTTACTTTGCTGAACTCCCTCTTTCAATACAGGATTTAAACATCAAGGTCTGAAGGGATAATCAACCTCTGCCAGGGCTCTCAACAGGCACAGCTGCCTGCTCCGTAGTTAATACCAACTGATCTGACAGTATTACAAAAGGGGGGGGGGGCATGTATATGCTTTTGGAGGGAGGGGAAGATGCGGCACAGCCACAAGTAGGGAAAGCCAAACACGACTAAGGCAGTCCCACTGGTCTATAGTGGTCTCATGCAATGGCAATTTCTGATTGAATCAGGGTGGTGATGGAGGCAGGGGAGGGCGAGGAGGACAGCCTGGAAAAGAAGCAGAAGCTGTCACATAGGAACTGACAGGTCAAGTCTAGCCCTTGTCGATTTCAATAGCCTATAAAGAGATGTACCCTTCAGGCAGAGGAGAGCAAGACCAGCTGGAAACTACAGTCCAAAAGGCTACTAGGCAACACACCAACCCAGACTTCCAGGAGTTATTTCTCCTCTGTGGCTGCATGTTTGTCAAGTTTTTCCTCACTGTCCTCATAAGAACGGCCAAACTGGGTCAGACCAAAGGTCCATCTAGCCCAGTATCCTGTCTACCAACAGCGGCCAATGCCAGGTGCCCCAGAGAGAACAAACAGAGCAGGTGATCATCAAGTGATCCATCCACTGTTGCCCATTCCCAGTCTCTGACAAACAAGCTAGGAACACCATTGCTGCCAGCCCTGGCTAATAGGCATTGGTGGACCATCCTCAATGAATTTCTCTAGCTCTTTTTTGAGCCCTGTTAAAGTCCTGGCCTTCACAACATCCTCTGGCCAGGAGTTCCACAGGTTGACTGTGCGCTGTATGAAGAAAAACTTCCTTTTGTCTGTTTTAAACCTGTTACCTATTAATTTAATTTGGTGACCCCTAGTTCTTATGTTATGGGGAAAAGTTATTTACTTGTTCTTGTTCACTTTCTCCACATCAGCCATGATTTTATAGACCTCTATCATATCCCCACTTAATCTCCTCTAAAATGAAAAGTCTCGGTCTTAATAATCTCTCTTTATATGGCAGCTGTTCCATACCCCTAATCATTTTTGTTGACCTTTTCTAAACTTTTTCCAAAGCTAAGATATCTTTTTTGAGACGAAAGGTGGGCATATTATGGATTTATATAAAGGCAATAAAATATTCTCTTATTCACTATCGCTTTTTTAGTGTTTCCTAACATTCTGTTTGCTTTTTTGACTGCTCCTGAACATTGAGTGGATGTTTTCAGAGAACTATCCACAATGACTCCAAGATCTCCCTCTTGAGTGGTAACAGCTAATTTAGTCCCCATCATTTTATAGGTCCTTGTTGGATGTAATATTTTTCTGCAAAATTAATCATGAATAAAGGTGTTGATTCTTGCAGCAGGTGGAGAGATGGCTGAAGTCATCTGTAGATTTCTTCACCCAGTGGGCAAATAAATTGCTAGTGAATCACCAATTTCATTATTCAGCCAATTTTGCTCACAATCTCTTAGTTGTGATAGCGCTTTCTCTCCTGAAGGATTTCAAAATGCTTCAAGTTTCCATACCTATAGGAATTAGTCATCCATCACTGAAAACAGCCATTTCTGGATAGGGACATAGCAACTGTTTGGAGCATGCAGCAAAACGCACTGTACCCAATTGATACTGCAGGGCAGTACAATTAAGGGATACATTATAGAGTGCTGCCCAGTTGGGAATTTGGCTGGGCAATTCAGGTTAACACCCCCCCAGCTCTGGAGTGTCACAGGTCTTTAATGATGACAAGCAGTCAGGACCCTTGGCTTTGTATCCCATTAGATCGCAGACTCTGCAGGACTGGTTGCATAAGGTCTGTATGCACCAAACACTCATCGATTTCAGTGAGATTTCTATGTGCAGAAAGGGCAGCGAATTGGGTCCAAAGAGAATCCAGTCTTCCATCTTCATGACAGACACGGCAAGTGTGTAAGCACAATTTCTTTTTGGGGGGATAAGAACCTCTACACATGTGAAGTACCAGAAACCTACACAAGCCTCTAGAACACTCCATCCACCAGCCCTGGAGACACAAGAGCTTTGCAGAACAGAACGCTCATGGTGCCTTGTTTCTTTACAGGTCGTCGTCATGTCATTTTCCACAGAGTCCTGTCTTCTCTGTGCAAGAGAGATGCCTACACTCCCATTTCACGCCAACAGCAGCCTCAATCCATCCCGCAACAGGCAAGGCCAGGCCTGCATTGAGGGAGCACAGAGAGAACCACCGGGTCTGCCCGGGGCCAGCAGTTTCAGTAACAGATCTCCTCTGTATTCAGTTCCAGCAAAGGCCCCTCTCCACTGTAAGAGACACCGGCTCTCTCATTTCCCAGCCATTCAGCGAGTTTATCCCTTCACTCGCAGGTAAACTAGATGGAAGAGCCGCCAGCTGCATCTCAAACTGCATTTCTTTTGAACAGGCTGGTCATTTCTCTGGGTCCCCTAGCACAGAATCCACCATTTGGGGAGGGACAGTTGCTAATCCAGGAACGTGAGAGAACTGTCTCTGGTGCCTGTTTCAATAGTTTATTTATTGTTTTTAATACTCCACTCTTCATTGCTCCTGGCGCTGTCTGAGAAGCTGGGTTTATTTTGCAAATGACTCGGTTCTTTATGTCATTTGTCAAAAATTGATTTTCCTTCCCCCCTGAATATTAACAAGGTTTCTGTGCTCAGTTACCTCTCAGCTTTTGGACCACTGCCGCTCTTGGAATGGTGCTTATTAATAAATTGCTCCATTGGAGCCACTAGAGGGAGGTCTCAATACTTTTTCGGGTAGGCCCTTGAAAGCCCTATTGTGAATGGCTGCTGAAAAGCTGCCGTTTTCTTCCACACAAACAGCTTAGCACATTTTTCAGTCGAGATGTCCCTAGCAGACTAAGGGGAAAGAATGAAAACACGCACACTCCCCAGCAGAGAGTGCACACAGCGTGCATCCTTCGCCTGGAAACATTCCGTGTCAGAAGGAAAGCTGGCTCCTGCAGACATGCAGAGAGAAGCCGCAACATGGCAACGCTTACGAGACAGAAAACGTCAGTTACACCATAGAGAGAAAAGGACACATCACGATATAGGGCCACGGTTATACAGGACACTTAGGGCTTAATCAGAACCTTGGGTCTGAACCCAGTCCAGCTAAATTCGGACAAAGCAAAGATCCAGCTTCACAGAGCACAGCCACTCTCGGGTGTACTGCGGATGGAATTTCAGGCATCAGCTATAGACCCCAATTTCCTGCTTTTGCTCCAGAGCTTCAATCCAGTCCACTTCCACCCTCCTGGGGCTCATCACCTGTCCATGAATGGAGGTAAAGGTGCCACCCTGACAAAGCCCCACACCAAAGCACAGGGCTGGTCACGGCAATGCAAGAGTCCCTGACCCTCCCCCACCAATGGGACTCACCTGCAAGATTCCCCACTAGAGCAGGAAGGGATGTTTGATTGCAGTTCTTAGTCCCACTGGCAAGACTGGCAGCAAGAATCCAAAGCTGCTAATGGGGTGTTTTTGTAACCCAACACCTGGTGCAGTTCATTGTCCCATGTGGGAGCACTTAGACCACTCACAGCCAGAGATAAGAACAAGGGAGCTCTATAGCCTAAGCTGACAACCAGCTGGCTTTCAGCTCAAGTGGTAAAAACTCCTACACAGAGATCCCAGGTTCAAATCCACTCTGTGGCAAACACTTGTTTGGGTCCTGAGAAATGGCTCAAGACCCAAAAGGGCCCAAGCACCATCAAATCAGAACACAGCCTCACTAGAGACATGGACTAGATAGATCCAGCAACCTAGAAGAGACCAGCTCACTCTCCCAAGAGCAATCCCTAGCTAAACTAGTGCAAGCAGTGTAAAAAAAATTGTGAGCTATCACTTTAAATTGAGGGCTCTTCCTGGTGCTGCTTGCAGGCTGGGATATCTAGGGAAGCATGTGATCAGAATCCATCTAGAGAGCCAGCCTAGAGTTGTGCCTCTGGCTTTGGGAGCGGCCTGTTTTGTCTCTCTGTTTTGGGGTGCTTTGTGGTTATCCGTTGAATCCTAAGAAATAAAGTCGTGTAGCTCTGCTTCCTTCCAGCAAGAGCGTTTCTATGGTTTTATCTAACTTCTCTGCATGTTTCACAGCACAACACGCATCAGCATGGAACCCTGTTAACTGACAATTAAGATAGAGAAGTGCTTAACGTAAGGTTTAAACAGTCATCGATTCCTGTTGGAGAGCAGTGCATGGCATCCAAATGCTACCGTTAAGGTCAGTGTAAGAAACACCTGTTTGCTGGAGTGTTCTTTGCCCTTCCATTAACTCCTCTGTCTGGTTTAACTTCTGTCCACCGTGCTCTCCATGGCCGCAGTTCTCACACTGGCTGGAAAGGCTGTGCTGGAGGTGAAAGGCTCCAACGCTTCCCCACCCCTTACACGCAGCCTGCGTTCTCTGGTCCCATTTCATTTCTAAAGCACCGTCTCTCCATGCACACACAGCCCCGCCGCGGCGCGCCCACCTGCTACGGGAAGGTAATTTTTGTTTCCGCCTGACTGAACAGAAGATTTTTGAAAATAAGAATGCAGAGCCGGAAAACACTATTAGCGGCTGAAACCCATCGCCACGCCTCAGTGCACAGGGAGAGAGCTGGCTTTCAAACCCTGCGTCTGCCTGAGAAACAGAAAGTGGGACAGAAGGCACCGGGGCAATAATAAACAGGCTCTCTCTCGCCTTGGAAAACCAGAGCCACGGGAGTTCTGAGTTGTGAAACAGAAAGATCTGGCTGTCGAAAGGTCTGATCCCAAGACCCTGAAAGCGCACGGGTGCTGAGCTCCACACAGGATCAGGCCCCACAGGATCTGTTAGGAGCCGGGAGGTGTATCCCTAATTAGATCAAAGAAATCCACCTGCTCAATAATAAACTCCTCTTCACACCACCGGGTCTGGTTTATTAACCAAACTACTTCCAATGTAATCCTACCTGAAAGCCCAGCAGAAGCTTAGCACCTCTATGGTTTACTTACCCCAGCTTGACTGCCCTGGGGCTCCTCCCTCAGGACTACTCAGCCCACACGCTAGCTCTCATCTCCCAAAGAACCACTCCCACTCGCATCCAGGCAGGATAACAAGTCACTTCTACCACAAGAGTCATCAGAGCCCACTCAGGCCAGGACTTTCAAAGGGCCAATGGGAGCTAGGTACTCTACTGCCAGGCCAACCAGGTGTGCCAGTTATACCTTTTCTGGGGGGTGGGAGGGAAAGAAAGCACATGCCATAAGGCAAGGCTACTCAACACATGGCCCACGGGCCACATGCGGCCCCCAGCCCGTTTGTTTGCGGTCCGCTGTGCAGTTTTGGGTTTACGCAGGGCACAACGCACAGCCTGTGGGTGGGAGCCAAAACAAAACAGGAGTCAATAGAATGGTCTTCTGTTGAGATGCGTTTTAGTAGTTAAATTCCTGGACTGTCATTTCTCATTAAAAGTGCTGTCATGTGGGTGGAAATTGGGTAAATATTGAGTTTTATTAATAGCAGAACTGACTTAAATGGGGCCTGTGTGTTGTGTAGTCTTGTCTTAATCTTTGTATTTATGCCTGTCAGTGTGAAAGAAGCTATTTGCATATTTATTTGCATGTATATGCAACCACACTTAAGTTGCTGCCCTCGGCATGTGCTGAGAGCATCATTGTGGCCCCCGGGGCTTCCAAAGTTGAGTAGCCCTCCCATAAGGGAAAGCTAGGTGAGGAGAATAGCTCGGTTGTACCATCTGATTCTCCGGCTCCGCCCAGTAGACTCACAGAGCTTAGCAGTTTTATAACCGTCCATTTGGTTTGATACTGGCAAATGTCCTCATTATAACAGCAGTCATGGCTGTAGAGGCTGGTTTTCTATTCTGTTGTAGCTTCCGCTGCTGTGGTTTTGTACTGTCCAGTATTTTACCCCTTCACCACAGAGACATTTTGTTTCCCCTCAGGTGGTGGTGGGTTTGCGGGGTTGTTGGGGTTTTTGAGAGTGAATGTTAAGACATAGGTCAGAGATGGTCCCAATAGCTCAGTGATCCCCAAGCTTTTTTGGTTGCTTCCTCCCTTACATGGTCTGCAGTCCCCCTACCCCTGCAGAAGCTATTGTTGGGGGGCAGGGCCAGGGGTCGGGGGCAGGAGCAGAGCTGAGGCTAAGTGCAACACTATGGTCAGGACCAGAACTGCAGCTGGGGAGGCTACCAGGAAAGGGGCTGGGAGCGGGTGGCCAAGGCTGGGGCTGGGGGCAGGGGCAGAGTGGAACTGGGACAGAGCAGGACCAGCTGGTGCCCCATGGGGGCTGACTTGTGCCTGCCATGCCCCTCCTCTGCACAGGGAGCACTGCAACAGCCCAAGGAGAGCATCAGACAGATAGTGTCAGAATCTGGGTAAGATTCCCTCTGCCCAGGGCTCCCATACATCCAGCTCCGCCAATGGCCGCCTTGGACAGTGGAGTTGGTTCATGGGGGCCTCCTAAGAGAATACATCTTGGGGGTGCCATGACTGAGTCAGGCAACAGCTCTGTTAGTGCTGCTAGGAAGAGAGCCAGAGCCTCTGGGGCAGCCCTATGTGGAGTCCTAGCGATGCGCAGCAACCCCTGGACTGGCATCTCCCATGATGCCCCAGACGAGCGGATGCACTCAAGTGTCTCCATTTCCCGGTGGGATGAGAAGACCCCAGTCCCTCTGATCCCCTTGGCCAGCTGTAGCGTAGCAATAAATCAAGCAGCCTGGACATCACAGGCGTTACATGGGTCTGTCCCCCCCACAGACTCCCACACTCATTGCCAGAGGCTCACTTCGACTATTCCCACCCAGTGGCCACAGTAAAATGCCGCTCCTCTGGATCTGGATACCCTGCAAACACCCTTCCCAGACAGGCCTCCAATGGCTCATGGCAGCCTGGGGAGTGGGGCTTAGAAACCCCTAGTGCAAGAGAGGTGCCGGCCCATTAACAGGACTTGCAGGTGATCCTGCAGTACACATACTAGCCAGAAAACAGCCGCATATTGCAGCTTCTCAGAGCTCAAAGCTCCTTGCAGTCTCCAGCTCCCGAAGCTGGACAGCCTTGGCAACCTCGGGCCTCCACCTGTCTCCCGCGGCCGACTAGAACCGACACAGCTCCCGTTACTACGGTGCAGATTAAGAGGCGAAAGAGCCGCTTTGACCGTGTGGCCCACCAATGGCCCACTGCTGCCCTGCGCCTGCCGGAGCTGGCTGGCAGGCCAGCTGTGCCAGGGAGCCACAGCTGGAACACAGGAGAGCAGACAGCCTGGGCAGCGCGGAGAAAGCTCACAGGGTTTCCCGGGGACCACCCCAGGGAGACACTGCTCCTGTCTCAGCAAAGAGGAGGAACCCTAAGTCCGCAAATCCACAGGCGAGAGCCTACGGAAAGAGCTGCCCCCAGCATGGGCTACTGCACAGGAGCCTGTTACAGCGGTCTCAGCACCCGCCTCCCAGACACCACTGGCAGCATCCAGCTGTAGGACCAGATGGAGCACAGAAACCCTTGTGCTCCCATGGGGGCACACCCCTTCCTCCTCAGCTGCCGCCCAAACCTGGGGGCTGCTCGTACGTGCAAGCATTTGAAGTGCATCAGGATCACATCCAGGGAAGCACATGGTGCCACATTCTGTCCTGTCCAAGACATGGCCCCTCTCCATCTGCCCACGCACCCCCCTCCCACCATACAGCCCTCTGGGCTGTCTCCCCCCACGCCCAGCATCTTAAGAAAGCACTAGCCTACAGCAGGGTGGGGCCAGCACCATTCCCCCTTCTAGTTAGTCCCGGTGCTTGGCTTTTCCCTGATCCCATTTCAAAGCAGGGAGAACAACAAACACCCGTATTCTGACTCCAGGGCTTGTTACTCAATTAAAAAGTTACACAGAGAAAAAGGAAAATGCCCCAACACACAGATCTCCACCGTGGCTGCGAAATATTGTTATAACACCAGTAAACCAGCATTATCGCGGGGTGTGAAAATCAATAGGACATCATCACTCAGCAACAAGGAGCCAGACGCCTATAGTACAGGAAGAAATCAACTGAGACCAGCCTGGGGAGGAAGAGGCCAGCTGCTTCAGAGGGAAACTCAACAGTCCCTGTGCATGCATGTGCCAGTGTTACGGTCAGGCTGCTGGCGGCACCGCGCAGCAGCGGCAATGCACAGCTGGTCAGTGACGCTCACAGACACTGGGCGATTCCCAAACCTGGCCCCGTCCCTGACAGCCTCTGCTGCCAAGGGGCCTTACCTTACAAATCTCTCATCAGGACCCAGTTGAGCTCTCCGAGCCCCTACCTTCGGCCACCGTCTCTGCTGTGGGCCTCCGCCAAGCAACTGGCTCCCTGGATGCTGTGTGTGCTTGTGCAGATCTCGACTATTGTCGAGGCCACTCCAGAGCCCACCCCACCTGCCTATCTTCAGGACACCCCTTATCCCGCCTTCCTAATGCCAGGGCCTGCTCCATCCCTGGCAAGCTGGTACTGGTGCCCCAGTGGCTGCCTGGGTGGGCAAGGGGAGGCAGGACTTGAGCCCACCACCCTGTGCTCCCCAGGCAAGTGCCCTATCCACTAGGCCACCCCACCTCTCTACCTTCAGGACATCCCCTAATCTGCCTTCCTAATAACATTACCTGTTCCATCCCCGGGGAAACTGGTGTTGGCGCGGGGGGGGGGGGGGGGGGGGGGGGGGGGGGGGGGGCTGGGGGAGAAAGAGGACTCAACCCCACCATCCTGAGCTCCCCAGGCAAATGCCCCATCCCCTGAGGCCACTCCCCTAGGCTCAGGGTGCCCTCGCTAGCCCTTCCCTTTCTCCAGGGCTGCTAGCAGCCATCCCCTCCTGCAGCCTCCTCGCTCCTGACCCCGGAGCACTTTGGAAGCACCTAGCTGGGCAGGGGCCGGCGCAGGTGCTGACAGCAAAGGGGTGAACTCAGGCCTGGCGGTAGGTCACCACATGATGCTCTCCCAGCTGGAGCAGCCTGCCCTCCCAGGACGGGCTAGCGCGAGCAGTGAGTGGGAGAGCCACAGAGACAGTTGTGCCACTGTGAGCCGGGGCACCTGCTGCCAGGAATGCTAAGTAGCGCTCGTCCGTTAATATCTCCACTGCTCGGACAGCTTCAGTCAAAGCCCCCTCAGTGACCCAGCCTGCGGAGCACAGAGCCCGGGGATCCGCACTGGGCCTAGGAGGGTGACACCATGCTGTGCAAAGGCTCAGTATTAGGGATGTAAAATCCAGTTTAACTGGTTAACTGGGGATGCCTGCGGGGCACCTGCGCCCCCCGTGGACAGAGGCTGCTCCGAACGTCAGAATAGCCATTGCCTGTGGCAGCTCCAGGGGCTGAAGCACTCCCCTGCCTCCAGCAGACAGGGAGCTGCTCTAGCCCCCTCTGCGGCTAACCTGTTACTTCCCTACCCCCTGGGGCAGGGGAAGGCGACGCGAGCGTCTCCCCCACTCCAGCGCTGGAAGGGGCAGGGCTTCCTGTGGTTTAACTGGTTGATTTCACATCCCTTGGGTGTAAGAGCAGACCCCTGGTGAGCGGGGCCACTACACTCCGCTGCCCTCTGACCTAGCGAGGCATCTCAGCGCTGTGGCCACCCTGCAGGAGAGCTCAGATCCCCGCTGAGAGCAGCCAAGTGCCACATGGCTCCCCAGCCCGGCAGAAACTGTACAGCGTCAAATTCAACTTTTGCATGAAAGCAAACGACGGCGTGTCCAGAGGGAGCTTGTACGCTGGTTCCTAGCATGGCGCACGCCCTGGTATTGCAGGAGGACAGGAGAGACAGACAGCAATAGACAAATCCCCTCCACTCATTCAGCGCCCTGGGGCAGCTGTGAGCCTTCTCCCTCCCCCGCGCTCCCGGACCAGCGAAATCCAGAGTGACAGTTTGATACTCATCCCGCCCAGGCTCACCTGGATGACGGGCACGGGCCAGCCTGGCCCCAGTGAGTCCTAGGGCCTAAGGATGTTTAACTGGTTAAATTGTAAACATCACCCTTACCGGGTAATGCTTACCAGTTCCTGGTTAACCGGCGGGAGCTGGAGCAACTCCCTGCCCACTGCAGGCAGGGGCTGCTCCGACTGGGGGGCAACTCCAGCCAGCCCATCTTCCCTCTTTAATCGGTTAGCTGAATAAACATTGTGTTTAACCTGTTAACCAATTAAATGGGACTTTACATCCCTACTGAAGCCCTCGAGAAAAGTCCATGGCCTGGCCCAGGCCTCTTTGTAAGGGCATCTGTCTGTACCAAGGGTGCAGGGGAGATCCCTCGGTGGCTGCCCCTCACACAGCACAGCGGGGTTCGGAGCCTGGCAGCATTTACCAGTGAGACGGGGCACCTGCCTTGCCCCTGCAAAGGCGAGCTCTGACACTGGGGTATTTTCCTGTGACTGTCCCACAGCTCCCCGTGACCCTGCAGCACTAGGGATGGGTGCAGAGCCCACCCGTCCATCCACACCACATCCACAGGGCCTGTCAGCAGCCAGAGCAGCCGACTGAGGCTGGGAGAGGGCTGGTACACACCAGGGCGGCGAGAGCATTGCCATCCAGGTGCTGCCAGCCCCAGGCCTGTGGTCCCCTGAGCACAGCCAATCTCCTCCTCTTCCTCCTGGGACTGGAGGGCTCGAAGGGGTTGGGGCTGCCCTTCACCAGCCACAACCAAGCAGCTCCTTCAGGCTGCTCCCATCTCTGGTGCCTCAGTCCTAAGAATTGCCAGGCCAGGCCCAGGGCCCTTCCAGCCCAGTCTCCTGTCTGCAGCACCGGCTGGGGGAGCAAGAGGTAGAAGAAAGCCCCTTGTGCAATATCCTGCCCATGCTGGGGAGGGGAGCGAGGGGATGCTTACACCACAGGCAGGGGTCAGATCTTGCCCAGATGCAGCGGGATGCATGGGATCTTTCAGGACGCATGGGAGCTGGAAAGGGGAACGTGCTCTATTCCAGAAAAAGAAGAGCAGCAGCATGAGCCGACGCTCCGGGAGAGAATCCGCTCAGCCTAGAGATCCCTGCTCAGGGAGCCACTGGGGGGCGGGGATCTGCCTCTCCCACCCACCCACAGGCCCTTCCCCAAATGCCTGAGTGCGACCGCAGCCAGAGGTCCAAACAGGAAGGCAATGGCTGCCCATTGCTGGCATGGAATCGCCCTGCCTTACCCTCCACAACTGCCCCTCTCAGGCCAAGGGCCTACAGGCCAGATCCTACCCAGCAGAGAAATCCAGTCCTGGGGGAGCCAGCTGCTTACCCCAAGGGAAGCTAGGCACCACAGAACAAAGTTTGTGCTGGCTTCCCTCCACAAGACTCTCCCACACACTGAAGTGGGACCTGGCTGGGCCCCTGTTCTGGACCAATGTCCCTGACCCTGCGACTGTTTAGCTTCCCCCATCAGCACGACTGACCAGGCACTGACCCTGTGGGGTCACTCAGTGCTCAGGGCAGAATTCTACCTCTCAATCCATTGCTTCTAGACACGAGCGGGAACCGCTGGGAAGCGGTTCACCCCCAGGAAGTGACGCTCAGAAGGCCTGGAGTTCAGTCTCTAAAGCGTTTGCCTCGGGCGTTATTGGAAGAGGATGAAACCGGAGGGCTGGCTGGAGCAGGACTGCTACAGACGCTCACATGGACATCGGGAGGAAATGACAGAACCGTCAAGAATACGGATCACCCACAACCAGAGTGTTAGAGCACCACAGCTCATAAAAGGTCTCTGATCTTCTTATGAGCAAATTACAGCCCACGGGTCACATCCGGCCCACTGGGCTCTTCTGTCCAGCCCCTCAGCTTCTGCTCTCTGGGCTGGCACCACTCGGCATTTGTCATGAATAGGAGCTGCTAAGGAGAGCCTGACTTACCTGGAGAGTGAGGAAAGGGTTAAGCAACTCTGGAGATGCGCCTGAGGAAAGGGGCTTTGGGCATTCAGCCAATGAAATGCAGATAGGAATTTCAAACGGAGAGAGGGGTTTTTTTTCCTCTCTTCCTTTGTTTTAGATCAAAGCAGTTTTTTCCCCAGGCAGCAGGAGAGATGGGCTCTCCCAGGAACAGACTCCCTGAAATGTGTAAGTAGGGAAAAGTTTAGATAGTCCATCAGGTTTGATTGTTTTCCTTGTTTGGGGGTTTGGAAATCATGTCTGAGCTGGTTAATTGTTTTTCTCTTTTGTAACTAAGGATTACAGCCCAGGGATTCTCCCTGAGTCTATTTCAATCCATGGCTTTTAACACCCAGTCATTTACTATGCTTGCAACAGTAGTCTTGTTTTAATAATAAAAGTGTTTTCTTTTTGTTTTGGTTAACCGGTATTGGTAGATTTTTGTGTCCTTAAGCTTACCTGCTTAAATTACCTGGGAGGAGCAGAGCCCCTTTGTTCTCTGTGGATTACCTCTGGTTATTTTCCCAACTCCAAGCAAAACGGAGGTTGGGGCAGAAGGAGAGCTTTGCCTCAGGGGGGGAGTTCAAGTGATCTCTTTCCTGAAAAAGGCTTATTTTATACTTTTATTTACACTTGATGGTAGCAGCAAACCAATTGTCTTCCTTTTGAGTCTCAGTTTGACCACACAAGTTTGTCTCGAGGAGTTACAGAGACAGGTTCTTACAGAGTTTATTCTGCTGGCCAGTCCCCATATCTACACTCGAAGTGCCAGGTTGGGGAATTGAGCCGTGACAGCATTAGATTCTCAAATAATCTTTTCAGGGACAATGCAACCGGAAAGCAAGAAACTCAGGCTTAGCCGAGAGATTTCTCAACCACAGGCACTTCACTCTCGAAGGAGAGTTACAGACCCACATAACACAACAAAATTCTTAACACCAAACTCCCCCGTACTCTGATCTTCTCTCTCCTGAGAGTCCTGGGTCTTGTCAAGCAACATTTCCTGTTGTCTGGGTCTTCTGGTATGAGGTGGTAGATGGTCTCCACCTTTAAATTCAGTCTCAGACTTTTTGCCATGTGTTCAGGCTGAGGCTGGGTGTACACCCAAAACTTAGACTGACCAAGCTACGCTGGTGCAGTTTGTGACATTTCACATTCTGTGCAACACAGGTCGATCTAACCACCAGTGTAGAAGCAGCTAGGTTGACAGACAAATTATTCTATTGACCTGGCTGCTGCCTCACGAGGGGGTAGATTTAAAACCCTCACCTTTGCTCTAGTGTCTGCCCTACAGAGGTGTAGGTACATCTGTAGCACTCTCAGCCTGCTGTAGACACACCCTGAGAACCACACCCCAGCCCCTTCCCTCAACCAGGCTCCTGTGCCAAGAGAATTCCATATTTTTGTGGATGAGGCCAGGAGTTGAGACACAATCAGAATTGATGGCCCTAGGCTGTTCTGTGCCAGCTTCTCGGAGTCCCTCCTACAAAAGGGAGTTTGACTCCAGCACCATTATAACCTCTATCTGTTACACAGACACAGAGTCGTACACCTCAGCGTTGCAAGTTCAGCCACCTATCATCGGAGAGTCAGGCGCTGGCTTGTATGAACTGAGCTGCATGGGTGTGACCACATTTTCCAGAGGAGAGGTGTCCACAGCACACTCTGGGGTCTTATTAGCCCTCATTGTAGGTCTCAGCGGAGGCTGAAGACGTTGGAAATTCAACAAACAAACTTCCTCCAATCCCAGACCCAGAGGGAGGTTGCTGCAGATCTTGGCTGAGGGCAATCGTGGTGTTGGGATGGGAATTAGGGATGTAAAAATCCTGTTTAACTAGCCAATTAGCCCGTCATAAAACGGGATTTTCAGGTCTCTCCTCCATGTCCTATTCCCTTTCTACCTTGGTCTTCTCTCCTGAGCCTCCAGTCTCTCGCTCCGTCTCTCTCTCTCTCCCCCCTCCTCCTACTGCCTCCCCCTCTCTCTCTTTTAGCTCTCCTACCCCTCCTGCCTCTCACTCTCTTTCTCTTCTCCTCCTCCTCCTGCACGGGGAGCACAGAGCCCAAACAGCTGTTTGCACTGCTTGCTCGCACGCGGCAGCCCGGCTGAGCGGCTGCCTATGAGCTCCAGCTGCCCCCCTGCACCGTTTCCCTTCACCCCAGCACTGATCCTGCAGCCTCCCAGTTGTCCTCCACCTTCCCCTTCCCCTCCCCCTCGTTTCCCCTCCCTCCCCCCGACCAGGGGGCAGGGCCTGGAGCCACTGTCACGCCACACGTCACCGCCCCACCCCCCTTTGACTCCCGCCGTGCGCTCGGCTCACTTCTGCACCGCTCAGCCAGGCCGCCGCGGGGGAGCAAGCGCAGAAGTCAGCCGAGCACCACGGCGGGAGGCAACAGCGCCACCCAGAGGGAACAGCCAGCGTTTCAGCGTTACAGAGTCACAGACATTGGGCTACTATATATAGGATTGGTTTTAACTGGTTAACTGATTAAAGGGGAGGGGGTGGGCAGGGAGGTCACCTGTCGAGGGCGACCTATCCTCAGAGGCCCCTCGAGTTGAATCCCCTTTACTAGGGGTAATACACCCTAGCAGCCAGAGTCCATATACAAATCCCCTTTACTAGGGGTAATACACCCTAGCAGCCAGAGTCCATATACAAATCCCCTTTACTAGGGGTAATATGGCCTAGCGGCCACAGTCCGTCCACACAACTCCTCTAATAGGAGTAATGCGGCCCAGGGGCCTGTAGGCAAACTTCACCCCCATGGGCTAGATACGGAGGGGACAGGGGGCCTGGGCCCTCCCTCTCCACCGGGTCCCAGCCCAGGGCCCTGTTGGCAGTGGCTCAGCGGGGAATCCTGCCGCAACACGCTGGGCGCCCGGAGAACAATTCCCCGCCCTGGGCTACTTCCCACCGTCACCTGGCAACGGCCTTCTCCGCGGTCTCCTGGGTCCGGGTCTCCTCGGTAGCTCCTCTCGGCCCGGGGGCCGCTGTGCGGTCTGGCTGCTCTGCTTCCTCCGCCTCTGGCCTCTCAGCGCCTCCCTCCCCTTCAGCAGCCGCCCTGACGGAGCCGCTCCAGCGGCCTTTGCAGCCTGTCCAGAGGGAGCCTGCCCAGCCGGGCTATCCGCGTGGGGCCTTCCCAGCCGGCTGGGCCAAGGCAATTCCCTTGGCTTCAGTGCGGGGCTGGTACGCCCCGTCATATCACCGGAGCATCCTCTGTCTGCCACAGAGCCCGCAGGGCTGGTGCGGCCCCCTGCCAGATGCGGGTGGGGAGCTGCTCCACCCCACACCAGTTAATGGAAACCGGTAAACCTCACCCGTTCAGGGCCAGGCTAACTGGTTAACCAGTTAACCTTTCTCATCCCTAGTGGGGACAGGCGCTGACCATGCTGCTTCTACCTGGTGAATCCATAATGGGCTTCAGTGCTGCTCCCTTCGCCAGGTCAGAGAAACAACCCTCTCCATCCATGTCCTGCCATGCACAGCCTGAGTTTAGTCAGAGGATGGGATCTGCGAGACACGTGGGGCCACCTAGCCTGGGTCCCTCTTGCAGGACTAGCTAGAAGGAGCCCAGTGTTCACTGCAAGAGCAGCACTGCATGCTGGCGTACCATGGTCCTATTGTGCTGCCCACACGGCCAGCCACCCACAGAGGAAAGGCCACCAGAGTCCCAGCTAATGTCCCACCAGGCCCTTCCCCTCTCAGGGCTAATGAAACTAGGACTCACTGGTGCTTTCAATCCAGCCCCTAATCTACACAGCCCAAAATAAAGCCACAACTAGGATTTTAAAATATTAATAGTGATCCACCCACATATAGTAATTCAATTATCCCCATCACAGCACTCAGGCTATGCGAGCTACACCTAGCTATTATCTCAAGAGCATTTATTCAGCTAATTACACAGCAAGTTATAATGCGTCTCCACTCCCAGATACGATCCCCTGCAGTCACAGCAGTCTGGAAACGGAGTGTTCCCCAGCGGCCCAGCAAACGTCCCCCCCTCCCAGGGTGAGCGCCGAAGAGCCTGCTGAGTGTTCCTCATGGCCACAGCCTCGCAGGGACTCCTCCCCGCTTAGGCATGGGAGACTAGGGATGTTACAGTGAGATTAACTGGCTAATTTACATCTACTATTGGATTAGTCAATGAGGGCGTCCCCACCTTTGAAATGCCCTGAGAGCCCCAGGGCTGTTGCTACACTTCAAAGGTGAAAGTGCTGCGGGAACATGGGGCCAGCAGGGGACTCAAGCCCACTGGTCCCCTGCTCCCTGCGGCGTTTCAAAGCAGCAGAACCTCATGGAGCCCAGGGTCCACACGGCACTGCCACTTTGAAACGCTGCGTCTCTTAGCCCCCCCCCCGCCACTGGCAAAGGATGCCGAGGAGCAGCTCTGGGTGCCAGGAGCCAATTGTGGGGACCACAGTTCCCTCTAAGGTGCGCGCCTGCGGGGGCGCTCCAAGAATTTGCCTCCTGCCCACCTCTTCAGCAGAGCCATGCAGTGGCTGTTCGGCTGCTTAGCTACTCCTGGGGCAGCCTACCATGCTGCCCTGCCCGGGACTAGGGGGTTGAGGGGTGCAGGTGTCAGGAAGGCAGAAGGTGAAGGAAGGGGCAGGGGGAGAACTAAGGGGAGGGGGAGTGAGGAAAGGAAGGGGCTTGTGCTGAGGGGAGAGGTGGGGCCTGGGCAGGAGAAGAAAGGGGAAGGCACCAAGGGGCAGGGTGGAGGAGAGATAAATGCCAGGGGGCCAAGAGGAGACAATGAGCAGAAAGGGCAGGAGGACCGGGGGGGGGGGACGGGGACGGGGAGGTGTCACTGGGAGTGGGAAAGGGGAGGAGACAGGGTGATGCTAGGAGAGGAGAGGGGATGGGCAATGGGGGCAAGAGGAAGCAAAATGCTGGGAGAAGAGGGGTTGAAAGGAGGGGCGGGCAAGAAGAAGGCGGGGGATAGAGCAAGTCATGTGTGAGGGCACAGAGAGGCATGAGGAGAACTGGGGCAGAGGATGGTGAGGGGGTGGGCACCAGGGAGGAGGAGGGCAAGA
This sequence comes from Pelochelys cantorii, assembly GCA_032595735.1. Classification (NCBI taxonomy): domain Eukaryota; kingdom Metazoa; phylum Chordata; order Testudines; family Trionychidae; genus Pelochelys; species Pelochelys cantorii. The sequence goes on from CM064350.1 coordinate 2,949,210, forward strand.
GGGGCAGGTGTTGGGAGGGCAGGGGTAATGAGGGAAGGGAGAGGCACCAGGACGGTGCGGGGGTAAGGGAAGGTGCAGGTGCCAGGAGGGTTGTGGGGGTGAAGCAGAAGGGCAGACATGGGGAGGGGAGGGATAGGCACCAGAGGGCAGAGGAAAGAGGCAGGGCAGGTGGGCAGAGGGAGGAGTTAGGAGAGAGGATGGGGAGGGGGGTGGGCACAGGGGGAAGGGAAGGGAAGGGCAGGTGCAGGGGTCAGAGAGGATGGGGAAGGGGGCAGGTCCCAGGAGGGCTGAGGGGAGTCAGAAGGGCAGGAGCCAGGACAGCAGAGGAGGGTGAGGGGTGAGGAGAGCAAATGGGGCAAGGGGAGGGTGGGAGCCCTGGCAGCAGAGGGAAAAGGGAGAAGTTGATAAGATAACTTGGACGCCGTGGGGGCACACGTCCGAACAAGCGCCCATCACATCAATACTAGCGCACAAGATAAAACAGCCCGCGTATGCATGGAAAAATCTTAGAGGGAGCCCTGGTGGGGACCCAGTATGGAAAGGCTGAGTACCCCGGGGCTCCATGTAGTGCCAGCAGGCTCGGGGGATGCCAGCCCAAAACAGCCTCTGGCCTCTAGCTCCCCTGTTTGAATCCAGCCTGGCTCAGAAGGGGCCAGCAGAGGAGATGTGATGGCAGTCGGATGGTTCTCCTATATCACGCCCAATTGGCCATCTCAGCCAAACACCAAGGACAGCTGCATCCAGCCATGACCCTTCCTGGGCCAGGCGATGGGGCTAGCGAGAGCCTGTCCTGCACCTGAGAGAAGATTTCAGGCTAAGGATACTGCGAGTCTCTGGGTTCTTGGCTCACTAGGCTCCTACAGGGAAAGGACACTTGTATCGTCTTTCCAGCTGCCCCCCTTTGAGGCTCTCAGGTTGCACGGAGGCATCAGGCTGCCGGAGGAGGAAGGGGGACCTGCATTTCAGCTCCTCAATCCAGTCCCACTCTGATTTCTGAGCATCTTCTGCTCAGTGCCCATGGCTGGCACTGCCCTGGCCAGCGGCCGCCGGGCCAGAACGGAACTGCACGTCACTCCCTGGCTGGCTCCACTAACTCGGCTGACTGTATCGAGTGCAGGAATGCACAATGGTTATGACACGGGGGAGGGGCACGTGCCTTCAGCTCATCCCTGGCATCCTTAATCAGTGCTGCCCCGTGCAAAGGGAGGCCACAGGGACAGCAGCACCAGGCCACAAGAGTCCCAACTACATGCCCTTTCCTCAGGCCAGCTCAGGTGGCTGCAGGCTATTTTACCTCAGCGGCTTCCCTCATTAAATTAATAATCGTCTCTTCCCTGCATACAAGGCCTTTCATTGGACGGATGTCAAAGCAATTTCCTTAGCTTCTCTATAACAAAGCACAGGAGCCACTCTACCCACCACCAGTACACAGCCACCTCTGGCGTGCAACGCAGCTGCTGTTTAACAGCACAACACTTTAGGGAAGGAAATGCAAGTAAATAAAAGCAAATGCTATTGAAACTGCAGACAGGAGGGAGGGAGGCAACCATACTGGGAAGTGGGGAACTAGCCAGGACACTAGGCCAGAGAACCCCTAACCCTGAAAAAGTAAGACAGGGCTCTTGAGATGTTTACCAATGAAATGGTCAGGATCTCGGCTTGACATTTCATCGGGGAGCTTGCACCCGGCATCCGCTAGCACCTCGCTTCCGTGCTGCCTCGAGGCAGGGGCGCACCCCTCCAAAACTTCAGTGCCACTCCCTCTGGTCTCCCTTCCACACTCCGCAGGCCCAGAGGCATGGACAGTCCAGCATGATCATGCTAAGAGTCGCTGTCTGGTCACCAGCTCCCAGACGCAGGCTTCTTCCCAAACCAGCCATGGAGGTGGCAGCTCTGCCCAGCTGTGATTGTTTCTGGGGAGCTTCTGCGTCACTGTGGTCAGAATCTGGTGCTTGTGGCAGCGGACTGGACATCCCAAGGGGATGAAGCCTTTAGTTTAGCCACAGAAGAGAGAAAAGTGCTCAGCAAATGCTACATGCCCCCTGCCCAGATCCAAGCCAGCCACAGCTCCCAGCTGTACACTTCACTCTTTAGCTCAAGCTGTGCAGGCCCATTGCTCCCTGGGTGGACGATCATCGCATAAGCTTGCCCCTCTACTGCTCCCCCAGAGAGTGGAACTCCATCAGCCTGGATTCTATTGTCCTTGGCCTCTGGCCTGGCACCCCAGCAACGAGTCCAGCCACGCAGGGGAGTCTTTGGGGATATGGACAGTTGACAAAGGCCAGCAAACAGCCACCAGGTTCCAGCAGCTCCCAGCCAGCTGAACTAGCCCTTGTGGCTTGGAGGAGAAGGACGCAATGATGCCCGTTTCCTGGCCGAAAAAGGGGTGCGAGCGATGGTCACTATTCAGCCCGGCTCCCACACAACCTTGGTTAAAGACCTCCCAGGTCAACACTCCCCCCTGCTGCATAGCAAGAGCCACTGATAAAGGGCTAGTTGGGCTTCAAGGAAAGTCGAGCCTCTCCCGGTGGAGCCTGCCCCTAAGTTTGCCCTTGCATCTTTAACCACAATGGAATTCCCAAAGGCTGCAGCGTCTCCACGGGCATGTCTGCACCGCAGTGTTAGACGCCCGCAGCTGGCACGTGCCTCACAGGTTGGGACCCTGGCTCAGGCTAAGGGACTGCCGAACTGCAGTGTAGACACAGCATCAGGCTTTGCGACCCTCCCGCCCGGCAGCCCAGGCTCCAGCCCAAGCCTGAACACCTACATCACAGTTCAACAGCCCCTTAGCCAGAGCCCTTTGCCCGAGTCTGCCGGCACAGGCCAGCTGTGGCGTCTAACTGCCACGAGGACAGACCCAGAGAGTGACGTGGGGAAGGCAGGGGACTAACCTGACACCAGCCAACCCAGCAGCAGATCCCAGCACAGGCCCGCCCATCAGAACAGAGGCCGAGCAGCCCCAAACACCTAGCCTCCTCCCACCCAGAGCACAACACCCAGCGGGGAACCCAGAGGCGGGGGGAGCCAAACAAAGCTGGGCGGCACTAGGAAAATGGAGAGGCAGGCTCCCCCCAGAACACCCCAAGGTATCAGGCAGGGGTTCCTTCACTTTACGGGATTTTAAGGCACTTTACAAGTTATACCAGGGTTTGCTGACCTGGTGCTTGCTAATCATTCGATACAGGTGAGACGCCCCCCGGCAGTAAGAGCCCTGCCCCGATTACATCCTCCCACGGAAGCAAAACAATACACAGCCCCCTCGTCCTGGGGCACTTCCCACTTTGGGGATAATCAGCCAAAGGACATTCCTGAGCCTGGCTCCATAACCAGGGCTCCAGCCTATGAACAGCAGCTGGGTGTCCAAATCCCCTGGACACCAATCCTGCAGCATCACACCTGAAGCAGGCAGGTAGCAGCCTGGCTCGACGGCTCCCCTTGCCTTTCCAGGGCCCCTCACCATCCATCTGTCATGCAGGGGGAGGGTCTCACCCCCCAGCATGGGCACGTGCAAACACCCACAGATCCTTCCTGGTGCAGCAGGGAGCCCCAGCCCTGGGACAGGCACAGAACCTGGTCGCTGCAGCGGCTGCTTTCCCACTCCCTCTACCGGGGGCACCCTAGCACAGCAGGCTCCCAAAGCTCAGAAGCCAGCCAGGGCCAGTTCCCTTGTCTGAGATCTATTGGCCTGGGAAGGGGCAGAGCCAGCTTGGGCCGTTTCACACAGCCCCAGGCAATGCCCGTGGGAATACACTGAGGGGGAGGGGGGCCAGTGGCTGCTGAGGGGCCTCCCCCTGCTCCAGTTTCGATTCTTGACACGCTGCCTTGTCTTTAGCGCTCTGGCCCAGATGGGTAGGAAACCACCTATTCAGACAAGCAGCGTTTTGCCATATTTCTTCCAGATGTGCCATTCCACCGCACACACGGGGTGAGCTCCCCGCCTCCAGGCGCCCCCTTGGAGCCAGCCACAGTGTGGGCTGGAGCCAGGAGAGACCAGGGGTCTGCAAGGACCTGGCCCTGCGGCGAAGCAGGTTCGGCTCGGATTGCCAGCACATCAGCTGGGGAGCGGTACAGCGCGTACGCTGTGCGCCAGGGGGACAGAATGGGGGATTTTGTAGGGGATTTCCCCTCCCTACTCTCCTGCCAGATCACGAGGCCCGGATCCAGCGTCTGCGGCGGCCTGCTTGGCCTGCATTAACCACAGTCAGGCTGCCCGAGGCCTCAGACCACGCTGACACATATGGCATCCCACAGAGCACAGCTTGGCCTCTGCAGAACGAGCCCAGCTGGCAACCACCCCGACCCACCAACCCAGACAGGGGACAAGGGGGGGGGGCGATTTCTCCATTCCCACATAGCTTATGAGTGGAGAGGGCCTCTCCTCTGGAGCAGTATTTCCCGCGAACAGACAGGAGTGCTGGCCAACAGTTAGAGCCGTGGACTGAGAGCCTAGAATCCACAATGTCAGCTCACTGTAGTGAGCAATGGACTCCAGGCTTCCTTTGCTGTCTGTGCTGGCCCTCCCCACACCATGCCTCAGTTTCCCTATGAACAAAATAGGGTTAATACCAACCTGCCTCATTGGGAAACTGTAGGGGGCTGAAGTGGCATCAGTCCATTGCTTACCAGGCGCTTTGAGTTCCCCAGTTGGGTGGCACTGAGACAAAGTATGACTGTTGGTTTTATTGTACACCCCACCCCAGCCTTTCCTGCCACAAGGAGCATTTCTCTCTGCCCTACTTGGCACCACATGCTACCGCCTGGATCAGAGACTTTCTGCCCTTAGTAAACAACACCCCATTGTTCAGCATATCAAGGTACAACCATGCACATGTGCATGCTCCCCCCAGCCAGTTCCAACAGGGTCAGAACCCCTGCTGGCACAGAGCCCCTGGGAGCATGGCAGATGGGCTGCCCCCCTCCAGTCCAAGGTGGGCAGACACCTGCCAGTCATCACAGCATCAAGTGACACTCCCGCCTCGCCCTGAGCTGCCAGGCACCTCTCTGCCCCTGTCACTGACGCTGCCCCCCAAAGGCCACCGCTGAGATTCCCGGTCTTTACGCAACGCTCCCACCTCTGCGCCCAATGGCTCTCCCTGCCTCGGCAGCCCGGCAGCCCCACATGGCCACGGCAAGGGGCACCCAGGGCTTGGTGGCAGGTACTTTGCCCTTTTATTTTAAATGCCAAAATTTCAACTCACTCACTAAAAGGCGTGGTCTCTGGAACACAGCATGGGAACATCGTGGCGCATGCAGGAGGCAGCCGGGGATTAAAAAAGGAACCGCAACCGTCCCACGATCCTTTTTGCTCTTGTTGCTCACAGCCGCTAACCTGACTCAGCTTCAACTCCGCAGGGCTACTTATCATTTAATAAGCTGGGGGCCTAAAGTGAGATCAGGGCCCCGCTGCACCAGGTGCTGTACATACACACAGTGAGAGTCCCCCACCTTAGGTAGCTTGTAACCTAACCAGAAAAGACAAAGAAACTGTGGGGAAACTGAGGCACGGAACTGGGAAGTAACTTGCCCAAGAGCCAGGTCACTTCCATTTCATACCAGGGTTAACTCTGGCCCACACCGCTGCTCAGTTCTTTTGTATTACAGTCGTTCCCAGAGACCCTGACTGGAAAGAGGCCCCATTACACCCACACCAAGAGCATAAAACTCGTGAGATTTTTAAAAAACAATACACCCCCCCCCCACAGTTTAGGGGGCAAAGGCCATGCCGAGGGCTGTGGTCTGCCTGGGGGTGGCTGAGCTCCCCCTGCCACCCCGGGGCAGGGCAGCCAGCTCCCCCAAATAGACCCAGCAAGGAGATTCTGGCACTTTCGCTGGCTCAGAGTCACCAGCCTCTCCACAACCCCACCCCCACCCTGTAGGCCAGTTAAATCATTCTGTGCCCCCCGGCCGCCATGTCAGCTCCTCCCGCAGCTCCAGGGTTCTCCACCAGCCACTCCCTGCTTCCTCTCCTCCACCCCTACCTGTCTCCTGCCCCCATAGGTGGGGAGTTTGTATGGGCCTGTGGTGCCCAAGTGCCACCCAGGTGAGGCCCCAGGAGCCCAGCTCTACTAATGTCGGGGCTGAGTCTCTTCCCAGCCCCTCATGCTGGTCCCATGCTCCTCCCCGAGTGTCCAGACCTGCTGCCTCATCCGAGAAACCTGGCCTGCGTCCTGCCCTTCCTGCAACTCTGCTCGGAGGGCTCTCCCTGGCTGGCCTCCATAGCCTGGCCGTAGGGAGCAGCCCGGCAGCAGGCTGACTGCTGCTCTGCCGAGGGAGGAGGGGAGAAGGCACCTGGCATTCCCCCGCCACTCCCAGCAACTCTGAGTGGAGTCCTTCCTGCCTGGTGCCAGGAGTGGGGGGGGGGGAGGAAAAGAGAAGGGGGGAGCCTAGCCCTTCCCACACCCCAAACCAGTCATCTGCAACCCCAACCTTCAGCCCCAGCCCTGAACCCCTCCCATACCCCCAACCCCACCCAAGTGCCAGAGTCCTCATCCCTACAACCTACCAAGGCAGGTATGGTGGGGGCAGGACCTGGACCTGCTCTGGACACCACCAAAAATTGTACAAACCTGCCACCTCTGCCTGCCCCGGCTCCAAACGGCTGCTCTCCCCCAGCAGGCAGGGGAGTGGGGAAGGATCGGAGTCAGAAAGGGGGCCAAAATATTCTCGAGTCGGCAGGCTGCCTCGTGGCCCCTTCTCCTGCCAGTGGGGAAGCACCGGGAGATCCAGCCATTGCCCTGTGGAGCCTGTGCAGGGGCAGGGGCAGCGGCAGCGGCAGGGAGGAAGCCCAACTCTCCCACACATCAGCATCCCCCCTTGTACCCTCTAACACAGGGGTAGGGGAGCACAACAGATCCCGGGGGACTAGCCACCCAGCCGGTCTACGGCAGAGTTCCAGGTAGTCCCTTCAGAGGGCAGATCACATGGAATTACGTCTCCCCTTTATCAATTGCCGTGTGCTGGAAAGCACAGTCCAGTGCCCAGTCCCCACTAGCCAGAGCATGCGGCCCAGGGTGGCTTGGAGCAGACAGTATGACAGACCCCCACACATCCCCCCACTGACAGTCCAATGTTCAGGCTGTTGGGAATCAGGGTCAGGATTGATGTGTGGACCCGATCCTGCTGCCCTCTGTGCTACTCACAACATTTAGGCAAATTAGACAACAGCATTGTGTTCCCCACATTCACACTAGCTCTGCGTGAACAGGTATGAGCGCAAAACTGTGCTATGCTGGCCAGAGCTGGGTCCCAGCCAGCCACAACCTTGCCTGCTAACACAACACACATGTACACACCTGATTTAGCAATGAGGCAACACCAGCCAGGGCTTGTGGTGGGGAACCAAACCTGAGCGAATACGGGGAAGCGCCGTCTACGGGAGGCTGTTTAGCATCCCCAGGACACCACCACAGGGACAGCATTCCCAAGCACGATGGCCAGCGCTCACCATTAACACACTTAAACAAAACCCCAGGCCACAGCCCCGAGACTAGAAGAGGTCCGGCCAGCCCAACAGTGGACTCGCAGACCATGCTAGAGGAGTAGCAGGACCAATGCTGCCAAGTCAGCGGCCGACTAGGCCATATGGATAAATGCCATGTATCTGCGTTAGCAATGGGGTGGGGCAGGGCAGGGGGAGAGTCGGTGATTTAGTTGGGAAAAGTGCTCTGAAATCTACCTGTTTCTCTAGAATCTGCACCAGTCAAGTCCACGAGAAATAGGACAAAAATTACCAGGAGAGCATGCCCTGCTGAATGCAAAGACTGAAACAACAGCCTGGCCTTTCCACCCTTCCAGATACAGCAGACCAGGATCCAGTGAAAAAGGAGCCTTGAGCCATACAGATTAAGAGCGGAGATTCAGGAGCGCTCAAAGGCTTTCAGATCTGGGAGCACCTTCCATCCTTGCTGTCTCCAGCCAACATCATCTGAAGGAAATCCTTCTCTAGAGTCGCACCTGGGGAACTCATTGCCTTAGGGTACGGTGGCAGCAAACAGCTCAGTCCATTTCAAAATCAAAGATCAGAGGTGGGTACCTAAGAACAACATCTGCCATTGCAAGAGTTAGGAGAAAAATTATAAGGGCAGGAGCCAGTCACCAGCTGTCTGGGGAGACAATTCAGCATTGCACAAGCAGGAGGATGACACTAGCTGCACGCCCTCCTGAGACACTTACTGCAAAGGCAGACGGCTGCGCTAGACGTACCACTGCTCTGATCCGCCAGCCCCGCAGCAGACCATGGCCCGATGTCCATGCGACACAACCTGCCTGCCTGGAGGAGGCAGCAGTAGGACTTGGCAGCTCTTCACCTTGCTAAGAGAAGGCCCAACACCAAACCCCCTTGATTTCGAGCCTGCAGGAGGAGTGGGCTGCAAAAGAACGTTCCCTAGTACCAGGGCAGGAAGCTGCTTAGAAACATTAAATGGTGTTTTAAATATTAACGAGGGAAGCTCTTCTGTTAACTGAATCCTATGTAAAATCCAGACCCGCCGAACCTCCCAGCTGTCCTTAATTACCACGCCCGGCCCTCCCTCCAGTCGCAAATCTTCCCAACCCACACAAGCTGGGCGTTGATCTCTTATTTCATTATCCCCAGTCGTCATGGTGCTGGAATATATGTATGCAAAGGAAATTAATCCCAGAGCCATTTTAAGCTGGCTGTGCCGCTGTTTTCCCCTGGGTCCCAAATTCAGCAGCAGGTTGGGAAGCATGAATATGCAATCAGACAGAAATCAGTTTTGTAAAAACCTCTGGCATGGGGCTCCCCGCACTACTAATGTGGAGACCTCCTGCCCTTACGAACCCCACCAGAAGAAGGTGCGATTCCCAGACTGTTGCGGATTGCATGCTGGTGGGAGCAGAGTTACAGAGGGTGAAGCCTTCTATTTACCCCTACAACAGGCAGCAACAGCGTACGCCTCCTCCATGGAAGCTGCAGGCCACAGCCTGGTGAGGTGACATCTCCCCTAGAGTCAAGATTGAGTTTCCTGCTTCGTGTCCCATTTGCGCCTTAAGGCAGCCCCTGAGGGGGCCACTTAGTACTAATGAGACTGGCAATGCCAGCCTGCTAGGAATCTGTTCTCTCCACCGTTCAGCGGCCAGATACTCACTGGGGCCGTACAGGAACCAGACATCTGGCAGTCAATAGACCCTTATGCTCCATGACAAGACACCCATACCAAAAAATGCCTGTCTCAAGGCAGCGCCATCTCCGGCATTCCTGGGTTTGCACTTGGCTGAAGGGGCTCTGTCCCCACCCTCTCGAGAAGGTCTCTTCCTGGGCCCCTTCACAGTATGGATAAAGTATTTGCCTGGAAGGCCATAAATGCTCCCCAGGTGGCAAGGACTGGCCCCTGCGAACATGCCCGCATCTGGACAAGCTGATGAAAAATGGACAGGGTGCCCTCGAACCCAGGGAATGGAGCAGAACACGGTGGTTAATGAGAGGGACCACTCCGCCCTAGCACAACAGCATTACTCCACACTGCCTTCCCGCACAGCCAGGCATCTGCACCAAGCCTCGCTGCCTCTCGCTCTTTCTAAGCCTGAGCATAAAAGCCTGCCAACGGTTGGCACCTTCCTTTCAGGGGTCCCAGTACACATTTCACATCTGACATCTGTAAGCAGTGTAATTGCACGGCCACTCAGGAGAGATTCCAATGCTGCCCAGCTGATAGCAAAACACCCACTGCTAAATTTGTGTTTCTCCTGATGGTGCACATTTGCATATGCCTTAGTGCACATGACAAAATTTATTCTGCACATACATGGAAAAATTCTGCACATGGATGGAAAAGATTAGCAGGAACCTTGGCTGAGACTCAGTTGCTTTCTCTGCTACTGATTTGCTGTGTGTTCCTGGGAAAGCCTCAGTTTCCACACTGTGCCTCAGTTTCCACATTGGTTACACAGGGATAATGCTGCAGGTTTACTCTTTCTCACTGCTGAGATGCTCCCATCCCATGCCGATGGCTACTCCTGACAGCATCCAGACAGAACAAGGATCAGGAAAGATGGAGAGGCCACAAGGCCAGACTGGCAGCACCATGAGTAACAGAACTCAGAAAGCAGGAGCAAATTCAAACAGTGACCAGGCAGCTAGAAAGCAAATATCAGGGCCCATCAAAAAGGCAGGTTTGAAATCTGACATTTAATCAAGTGATAATTAAAAGGTTCCCAGATGCATTTAATAAGACAATTATAGTGCATGTTAATAATGGATTACTAAAAGCCTGTTTATGGAGGGTGAGCAGCCTGATAGCGGAGCTGGACAGCTCTGGTTCTGCCTGGTATTTTGCCTACAAAGCAAAGGTTACTCCATAAAAATAATGACACATTTGTCAGCTGCCATTTAACTCTTTCACTACAAGCTGCAGTGACATCAGGTGGAGCAGGGGCCAGGGACCCAGAGGCACTCAAAGAGGTAAGTTCAGCTCCCTTGGCCTGGGGCAGGTCACAGTGTTTGCCTGGGGTGGCAGAACGTCTCTCATGGACAGTGGCACACAAAAGAGTTTGGGGTCCTCAGCTCAGCAGCCCACGGAAGAGACAAGGCTAGGTAGCCCATCCACTCCAGTCCGACCCACGTCGTTTTCAGTAAGGAATTCCCATCCAATCTTCAGCCTAGCGTAGCAAAAAAACCAGCTCTCTTCTCGGCCTGGCTGTTAGCATGGGTGCAGTGACGTTGGGGGGTCTCAGCCAATTCCCAGCTGGCAGGACAATCCAGAGAGAGGGGCTGATCCAACACAGCTCCTGTCTCCCACTGGGAACTCTGCAGGATACTCCTGAGAAACACTGGCAGGGCAACCTGGTGACACTAAACCCCACAGGCAGCAGCAGGGTCGGGCACTGGACTGGGACCCAGCAGTTCTAGGTTCAATTCCTGCTTCCCCCACAGACTCGCTGCTGGCCTGTGCCTCTGTACCCCACTGGCTGAGAATATTAACCCTTCCTAGCTCGCAAGGGGGCTGTGAGAAGTTAATTAGCTCTGGGGCATCCACATGTGATGGGGGCCATATATAGATATAGGGCCTGACTTTACAGCTCCCAGAGACTCCAATTAGTGTCCTGGGTGCCCTGCACTTCTGAATGCCCAGCCCGGCAGCCAACTTGCTTGGTGAAGTCCAAAGGAGACAGGACTTCGTCTCCAGGACCCTCAATGCAACACCATTCCCAGGCACTGAATCCTCTAAGGAAACCTCCATGTCTCATCCCAGCAGCCCTGCCCTTAGCACCACCGACCTAGTAACGAGATAGATCACAGACCTCCATTAACCTCTGCCCCACCCAACCCTGCTGCTCTCCCAGTTATAGCTGCCAACTGTTGACCACTGCAGGAATGGATCCAAACCCCGAGCTCAGTTTGACCATCAACGTGCCTCAGCCTTCAGGAATCTGTGAGTGGAGTTCTCCAAATTCAGGAGCAAAGCCCTGCAGGTTGGGGACACGGGATCCAACCCAGAAAAGCCTTGAGTCTGCTTTGCAGCAAGTCCCAAGCCGGATCCTCCCCCGCCAAGCTGGGCCTGAGCTTTGTGCCTTACATTGGGTCGCTCCAGATTGTAAGTGCCTGGCCCTCCGGGACAGGAGCTTGTTTGCGATGAAAGCGCCCCCGCTGGCCTGAAAGGCAGTCAAGGGGAAAACGCGACAAGATCCCAATCCATAGGCATTAGTGATGCTTCAGCTGCCAGGAGATGAGAGGGGTGAGACCCGGGGGAAGCACCGGCAACAGTCTCGAGGATTAGTCTCCAGCGCAAGGGGGTATTGCTTGGCTCCCACAGAGGCCCAAAACCTGCTGGCCTTCCTCAGGCAAGAGAGCCATTAGCAACCATGGGAGTTAGGGTAGCAAGATCAAGCCCTGCAGGCCAGGAGGTGACCAGAGATTCTGCCCCAGCCTACACACCCCCAGACAGCTAAGGAAGGAAGGAACAGTGTGAACCCGGGGCAAACCAAACACCCCTGGACACCAGCAGGGCTGGAATTTGGATCCAGATCCAAATCACTGCTGCTGCTCAGGGGCATCTAGGGACAGTCCCAGCAGGGCAGGAAGTCCTCTCGTGCCCTCTCAGCACTGGAGCTGGATCAGCAGCCACAAGGGGGAAGGGGATGGAAGGGAGGAAGCTAAGGGAGGAACGGGGGAGGGGAGATCAAAGCCAAACTAGCTCAAACCTGGGGGAGGATCAGAAAGCCTCAGCATGTCCGTGGTGGAAGAACCTGGCATCCCTGTAAAACAGCCATTGCCAGCCCTGAGGATGCTGCCCTGGGTCTGTAGCTGCAGGACACACATCGGAAAGTGACAACACTACCCAGTGCACCTCCCAAACTTGCGGCATCTTCCTGGCCCAGGGAGGGCTGGGATACACTGGGGGGAAGGGGGACATAGGAGGCAGACCCAGGACATGAGACATTGGGGAGGGAGGCAGGCAAGGGATATTGGCAACAGGAACTAAGCCCAGTGCATTTGACTTGCGAAGTGGCTTTGTACCCAAATCAATGGATCACATGGAGGGATTATCAGGAGGCGCACAGGTGAGTAGGATCTGAGCCCCCAGATCCCTCCCTACACTGACACCATCAGCCCCTGGCCAGTCCCAGACTCCCCATGGGAGGAGCTGCAGGCAAGGAGACAACCCCACGGCCAGCGTGGGGGGACAGAACATGCAGAGCCTTTAAAAGTCCCTTCCCCTGCCCCAAACCGGGTGACAAAATGGAGCCCGTGCATGTGGACATTTGACGTGCCTGCCAAGCTCTGGGGGGACTGGCCTTCTCGGGCCAGGCGGAGAGCCCAGAGACAAAGTGCAGAGCAGAACGGGGTCGGGGGGGGTTACAGACTGGAGCCCAAGGGAGTGTGAAAACACCGTCTCGCTGCAGAGCCTCGCTCTGGGCTCTCGGGGGTGGGAAGGGGGGCTCTCCCGCCAGGACACACAGCCATCTTGGAAACGGGCAGCAAGTGGGCGCAGCCAGGTCTCCATACACAAGCCAATGTCATTGTTGCCCAGGTCCCAGTAACCCCGAAAGCCGCAACAGAGATAGCCCGGGTGCGGCCCAGCCTCACAGCTCGAGGGCACGTCCGTACACACAGAGCGTTAGCGCGCCACAGGCCTGCCGGAGCCAAGGCCCAGGTCGTTTCACCGGGAGCTGATAACTAGGGGGACAGGTTTGATCTTGACTAGCCACAGCCCACTCAGCACCTTGTCCATGGGCGGTCAGTGCAGCTAGGGCAGGGGGAGGCAGTCCTGCCAGATCCCGCCCTGGAGACAGAGAGCGCACAGAGTCACTGACTTGGCCACCTGCTTGTGAAGGTCCTGCTACCCCCCTGCTCCAGAGGGCTGGGCCCACCTCAAAGGCTCTATTTAGAGACAGGGTCAGGCTGCCAGCTTGGGATCTGGAGCCCCACTCGGGGAAGGTCTCAATCCAGCCCCACCTCTTGCATCCCCAGGCGTCACTGCGGAGGCTTCCCCAGGGCTCAGCTGTCACGCTCCGTGCTCTGAGGAGGATGCTGCGGGTGGCGGTTGGGAAGGCGCAGCGGGGGCAGATTCTTCCTGATCCCTGACCCCAATCCCAGAGCTGGGCCTGGCAAAGGGAACACACTTGCTGGGAGTTTCCCACTCACTTAACCCAGACAATAGCGCTGCCCCAGCACAGCTAGAGACACGGGAAGCCCAGCTGGCTGGGGGGTGGGACGGAGGCCCCGGTAACCCTTGCACTCTGGGCCGCGTCCTCCAAACAACGCTGGTGCTGTGGGAGGGGCCGGAAGACTCAAGCAGCAGCTGCCAGCCTGGCCCTTTCCTGGGCGTGAGTCTCAAACACACGCACAAGTCAAGGACTGAGGTCTGCAAACAGCAAAGGAGACGCAGGCAAAGGGAGCGACTAGAACCTGCACCAGCAGCAGTTCTGAGCCAAGAGCACCACGCTACGCGCACACCACCACTGCCTGGATACACATGATTAAATGTGATCATATCACTGCAGTGCCTCCACCTGGCCCCACTGTGCCAGGCCCTGTACACAGACACCACGAGAGAGAGCCCCCGCCCTGAAGAGCTTTCAGGCTGCACCCGGGGGTGGGGGGGGAGGAGGGGAGAGGCCCAGAGAGTTGAAGCGACTTGCCAAAGGCTACATGCCAAGTCAGTGGCAGTCACAGAAAAAGAAACCAACCCCTAGTTCCTCAGTCCCCCTAACAACCAGAGGAGACAAACACTCAATCAGAGCTGGGAAGAGAGGCTCATGTGCTACATTGGTGCCCACAAGCTGGGAATAGGACCCTGGAAGTCCCAAACCATACCCCCCCCAACCTCTAACCACTAGGCAGCACTTCCCACACACTGCTAAACAATTTCGGGAACTGTTCCTCCAGGCCATGGTGCTGTTGGGAGGCGACTTAAAAGCAGAGCAATAATCAGAGAGGACAATGCACAGGAAAGATTTGGGCATGGGGGGGGGGGGGGGGGTAGAATCCATCTGTCAATGAAAGCTACAAACCAAAATATTTTATTTGCTAATTGCAGCTAATGCAGTCAAATCCAAGTGTGAACAGCTTCAGAGTAATTATGCCAGGAGTGCATTGTGCAGTTCCAGGAGCTGACAGCCTCCTGCATTACCATGTGCCCAGACATGGTTAGAGTACAAACAATTCAACTGTCAAAAGAGCACCAGGGCTGGTAATGCAAAACCCTGGGAGCGCAGGGAGGAGGGACACTTTAACAACCACTGTATTTCTTATCTGGCGATCAATGAAGTTTCAGGGGCTCTATCAAAGCTATTCAGGAGAATGAGAGATTTGCAGCCTTTGCTTGGATTCATGCTTTTATATGAACCATAGCACGCATGAGGCGGGGAGAGGGGGAAGCTCCACGCAATTATAACCCTGCATAGGACACCTGCTGCCTCCAAGTACCAATTGTGACTGTTTGCAGAGGACATAACGCGCTGCAGTCTCTGGAGCTCACCGATCCTGCCCGGCAGCCATTAGCAGGGGCAGATTCTGAGCTCACTCCAGCCTGCAAAAACCCAGAGTAAGCCTCCTGAAAGTGATGGGGGGGGGACTCCGCAATTATACGGATGCAGCCAAGATCAGAAACCAGCCCCCTGCAGCTGAGGTTAGGCTTCCATTCCCGCCCTCCCAACCTAGCCACCTGCTAGGGAAAGAAAAGCAAAGGGCAGGTTCTAGGCAGCCAGTCCTCCCCCTCCTAGCACAGGCACCAGGCTGCGTTCCAGGTCCCTAATCCAGGTACTGAGACAGAGGCCAGTTCGCACTGGTACAGGGATTCAGTGCATTCCTCGACAGGCTATTCCCTTACGCTGCAGCAGCTAAGCTTTCACTTAAGGAAACACGTCTCTGCAAAGGTGTGCTTCCAGATGGGAGCCAGTGAGAACACATTGCAGCAGCATCTGCCCACACCTGCAGATGGCTTCAGTCAAGAGCTCCGAGAGGGATAGAAGGTGCTCCCATTCTTCCCAGTGGGTGTTAACTCTGAAACATAATGATGTCAATTTAAAAAGTCCATTCTATTCACTATTTCTCTGCTGATCAGATCACCAAAGAAAGGAGAGGAGCAACATATGGTGCACTGCAAGTGGCTTCAACTGAGTGGATCTTACAGTACCAATCCACTGCCTTCAGATATAGAGTCCTCTACCTGACCAGTTTTGATTCCATGCCACACTTGGATCAGTTTCCTTTCCCTTAAAGCCCTACTGCAGCCACTACCCTCCTTTCAAATCAACAAACAATGCTCCTTAGCAGACCAGAGGGGCTCCCTGGAGAGCCCCATTGAATTCAAAGTTAATCTCCCCAGTTTGACAATCCCCTCCCGAAGAGCTCTCCATGGGCACTTGCTGTTCTGAATGCAATACAAATAAATGTACATAGTTTAGTCACTGTAAAATGTTAATGACTAGCAAGAGTTACAGTGTGCTAGGGAAGGAGGATGTGCCCTCTCTGGGTTGGAGCAGGGGGAATGAGAGGCAGGACTCCTGGGTCTGCCACAGATTCACACCAATCCCCAAGGAAGCCTCCTTGCCTCGGTTTCCCCCACTTGTAAGATGGGGTCATGAACAACTCATCTGTTTTACCAGGGTGCTGAAGAGTTTTCCAGCATTCTGACAGCTTCTGACAAAAACCCAAGATACATGCTGCGAGGCCCAGCAAGGCGAGAAAAGAGGCACTTCCGAGCCCACAGCCCCACCTAGCAGCACTCAAGCTGGGACCAGTAATCAAATCCAGGCCTCCCATATGGCAGTGCAGAATGCTAACCACTACACAAGCAGGATTACCCTTCCTAGCAGCAACCCACAGGCAGGACTCTGCAGAGGAGCCATTTGCAGCAGCTCCCGGTCACCTTAACTAAAGGCAGTTCTCGGTCTCATGGAATGGAGAATTTACTAGCCAGTTCCATCTGCCCCCTCCTCTGTGGGGCTCTTGTCACATCCCTGCAGCCGGCTGTGCCTGCCAAGAAAACTTCCAACAGGCAGCAGAATCAGGAGCTGCTCCAGAACAGATATTCTGCCGCCTGCCAAGCTTCGTGGGTTCCCAGACCCCACTGCACGTGCAGCTGACTCAAATTTTACCAGCCCCAAATGCAGGGGGTGAGAACCAGCTTGACACCAACAGGGGAACAACAGCTCTGTCTATGCAGGCAAAGGCAGGACAGATCCCAGTCTGGCCAGCCAAGGAGTAGAGTCCTAAGGGGCAGTAAGCCAAAGAACCTAAGAAAAGCAAAGTATCCCCAAGTGGGCTTAATGAGCCGTCAACGTCAGGAGGAGCTCGAGGGGGTGGGCAGGGGAATAAGGCAGATTATTTTCATCCCATCCCACGCCAGCCTCTGGGACAGATTCTGCTTTCCCAGAGTAGCTCCTCTAACACCAGTGACGTTCCTCTCAATTTACACCAGTTTAACCAAGATCAGAATGGGCCTCCTGTGCCTTCCCAGCAGCCTGGCATCCATAGATCTCAAAAGCACTTTGTGGAGGCTGGCAAATGCCATTCATTTCATTGTACAGATTGGGAAACTGAGGCACAGAGCAGGGAAGCGACTCACTCAGGGGTACACAGCAGCCAGGAATAGCCCCTACAAGTTCTGGCAGCTAGACTGGAACTCTATCTTGCCTTTATCTCCCCAGTTGAAACAGTCCAGGCTCACCTAGCTACAGAAATAGGGCCATCTCTTTACACGGCACTCTACTAAACCAGATTCGGATGCATTTCCTGCTTCTGGCCAGAAGCAGCTCTGCCCTCCTCGCTGCTTTGGACAGTTCTGTTTGAAGGGTGTATACACACACCCACATACCCGCGTTACACTCCCCAAAGAGCTCATAATACAATCCCTTTTCCACCTCCTGTGTCGTGCTGACGTCGCCGTCTCACTGTGAACAATGGGAAGGACGCAAATCCCCCCATTATTATCCCATTACAGGCTGCAGTGGATTATAGATGTGATTATTGGAGTTTAGTAATCTGGCAAAATAAATCTGCATGCACACGCCGGAGCGCTGAAACAGTGCCATAGCACAGGGAGAGAGAGATGCTGCACAAAGGAAAGCCAATCCAGTTGCATTAATTGGGCTTTGCTGTTCCTGCTGCCAGACACAATCCTTCACGTGTCTGCAGGTGTGGGGTAGCATAGCCCAGTTGGTAGAACACTGCACTGCAAGTTGAAAGAACTGGGGTCTGTTCCCAGATCCGCCATGGACCTGTTGAGTGACCTTTGGCAATTCACCAACATTTTGTGCCTCAGTTTCTCCCTCCTCGGTCTGTCTCTTGTAAGCATTTTGTGGTAGGGATTCCCTGAGAGAGAGAGAGAGAGAGAGAGAGAGAGAGTGTGTGTGTGTGTGTGTGCAGGGTTGTGCGTGTGCATGCACGCACGCAGGGTCTAGCATGGGGAGGTCCTGATCCTCATGTGAGGCCTCTAGATGCTACTCAGACGAATAATTAATAATCACCCCAAGAGGCATGGGAAGTACTCGGCCCTGCAATGAGTGGGAAGTACCCGAGTACCCCTCTCAAAAATCAAGCCCTAGGAGCAGCAGTGCACGCAGGCAGGACACTAGCTCTACCACAAACACCAGTGGATCCTGGCTGAAGGCCACAAAGCAGCACTGATTTCCCATCCCCCTCTCTCCAGCCACAGTCTGGCTCCTTTTGCAGCATGTGCCTCGGCAAAAGCTGGACGCGTTCATTTCCTTCCCTCCCCTTGATCATTTGTTAGCAAGCAAGGTGACTGCTGCCGGGAGTCCCAGCTACTTCATGGTTTAGCCATCCATCATCCCCAGGACAGCTCTCCAGTATTATAGGTCATCATTTTATGGTCAGTGTCCACCAGTGAAATCAATTAACCAGTGTGTGGACCGCATGCAGGTTTGTTTGCCTTTAAAGGCAAGGACCGTGAGCCAGGTATGGTGTGTGCACTGCAAGGTAGGAATGTAAGCGAGTAGTCTGATAGATGCAGCAAGAGGGGGAGCAGGAGCTGGTGCTGCAGGGAACTGGCTTTTAAGCCGGTTCCCCCCAGCACCATCTCCAAGGGGGCGAGGGGAGGCAGGGGGGTAGCAGGAACCAGCACGAGCTGGGAATCAGCTAATTCCTGGCTTGTGCCCAGTCCCAGAAGCTGCGCGTCTGCTTTTTAAATTCTGCCAGCTCTTAATACACTTAAAAAATCAGAAGTGCAGCAGGGCAAACCCAGTGTGAGCGGGAACAGTTGATTCCTCCCCCCTCTCCCGCCCCCAGTGCTTCAGCCTTTAAAATGTATTAAGCTCCCCCGCTTATCAACTGGTCGATGGAAAATGGACTAGTCGATGGACTAGTTGATTAAACGAAATGTAATATCCCTACTGTAAGTCAGAGTGTTCTAACAGGTTGCAAGCCAGGAAGCCTGGGGTACCGTTCCCATCCCTAGCACCAACTCAATGTGTGAGACCTTGGGCAAGTCACTTCAGCCTCCCAAAAAATTTATGCACCTGACTCCCATTGAAATCAATGGGTCCTAGGTGTCAAAATTCCTCTGTACATCTGAGCCATCCCTTCTCTGTGCCTCGGTTTCCCCATCTGTAAAATTAGAGCAATTATCAAGACTTGCTTCAGCCAGGTATGCAGCAAAAGCATGCAGCCTTTTGCTCTTCTAGAACCTCTTCAACGTGCTTTGCAATCATTAGTTTACTGAGCTCATGGCACCCACGGGATTATGGGTGAAAAGCCAAGACAAAGATGGGGAAACTGAGTCACAGAGTGGTTAAAGCCCTGCATTCTCAAAGGTATTTAGATTCTCCTATTGTGACTTAGGCATCTAATACCCTGAAGGATCTGGGCCAAAAGACAACTACCATCAAGCTCTTTGGACTCCCACTGCTACCTTATTAAACCAATAGGCCAGATGCTTCTGGCATCAGGACCAGAAACAGAGCCCTCTGGTAATCAATAGGAGCCTTTCCCTTAATTTCAGTGGGGTTGGGATCAGGCCCACAGTGCCTACAAAGTGCCTTCAGAGTCTCTGAAAAACTGTGATTGCTCACTAATTAAGAGTTAGATTTCAATTACAGTCCAGGAGCAGCAAATTACTATGCTGGAATTTCTCCAACCACCTTCAGATGCTTTATGGAGCTCTGATCCTTTTGGGGGGGGGGGGGGGGGAGAGGGAGGGGCCTTCCATCTTGTGGAAATAGCCAATAGACTAGCAGCATCAGCTCCTCCTTTCTGTGAGCCCTGGCATTCTGTGCTCACTTGACTAACGGCCTTAAAAATAGTCATCGTAAAAAGGGCTGTGCAAAAAACCACATCAAGTCTCTGTTTGGGAAGATCATTATTAATACATGAAATCTCTACTGGCTTCTTAATTACAACACCCACCATTCTGACGGCACCTGGAAAAGTTCACTGACCCTATTAATAATTGAGCCAAACCAGCGCTCCACGCCCACAAACGTTTGCCAAGAAAGGCAAAGCCGTGTTTGACCTGTTGTGAAATTCTTCCCCCTCGCCCCTGCAATCCTCCTGTTTTGTTTATTCCTCCTCCAGTCCAACTCCCTGGGCAGGTCAGTTGCCTCGCAGGCTGTTTACACTCCCAAGCCAGCAGGACCAGATGACATATTTAGGAGACAGCAGCATTTCTTGAATTTAATGTGGCTCAAGTGGGGGGGGGGAGAGAAATGCTTCTTTGGTAAAACTTTTTCTAATTAGATCCCAATAAAGACAAACTATCAAGTGAGTTGTATATAAAAATTTAACAGCAGAGAGTCAGTGTTCCAAAGCCTGCTTCTCAGATCTCCCAAAAGGCCACTCCCACTGGGCTGAGGCCTCCAGGAAGACACACACCAAGGAACCAGGAGAGAAAGCTGACAAATCCACGCTCCACTCACACTGCAGGGACACAACTGCTGAGCCTGAACAGAAAGCCCTATTCCTACGCCCCTCAGATTCTGCGGGGAGCAAGGACAGGTCAAACCCTAACCTGATCCGAGATCCAAAACCAGGCTCTGACCCAGAGCCCGCACACATACACCATCCAAGTTGTGCAGCACAAGCTGTTCTCTGGCTCTAACTCTGCTCCCTGTTACATTGACGCTCGAGTCCATTTGCTCTGAGAATGAGTCAAATTTGGCAAGCTTTCCCCTGGCCCTCTTTTAGGTAAAAACCAGCCCTGTGAACCAACGTTATATTTCCTGGTTTTGCTGTGGGAAAAGAGGAGAGGGGGAGGGATGACATTCGGCAATATACAGAGCTATAAAGGAAGCCGGAACTTGGACACAAGGGCTGCCTCCGTTGTATCAACACAGGCAGGTTTTCCACAGTAACCACCCAAAGCTCTTCAGCTGACAATGGGATCGCTGCAGCTAAATGCACCCCGGCCGTGTCTTCACATGGCAACTCCACTGCCGTCGCTTCACAGAGCATGGCAGGAACTTCCCCAGGATTTGTGCATTTTAGGCCCAGCAACACATTCTTGAACCTGCCAAGCCCCCCCACCTACCAAACATCCCTGCACTGTGACCACAGTGTGGAGCCAGGTATTCCCCTCTGTAGTACCACCCGGGAGTGGTATTTGGAGGGAGGTTATCAGATAGCAGTAGGATTCTTAGGGGTGTAAACACCAGGAGGGGAATTATTCAGGGTAGTTCACAGGGTGTAAATGCAAAAGCATTGGGATGAATTTAAAAAGGGAGAATTTACATGTAAGAGAAGGAAACATCCTAACAGCAACTCCTCCTACATTATAGCTTGGCCTTCTAGAAGAGGCATAAGAGCCCCAGTCTAGGGACATTTATAAGAAGACAGAACAAACACACAATAGGAAGCAAGCCTGCACTGGCCAGGTCTGGGTCTGAATGGTCCTCTCCATTGAATATCTATGACTCGGCAGAATATGGGAGTCACCGAGTTTTTTCTACTTAATTTTCTTGTCTATTGAAAAACAAAGAAAAAAAATCCACTGTCCTTCCCAGATGGGTTTGTCTCGAAATCCACCTCATATTGTTCCCTCTTCCAGCCTTGGCCCAATAGTAACTCAAAATAGTGTATAGTTCCAGCGTTAATGAACCTACCGTTTGGACTGGGGGGGAAGTATGTACACAAGGTCAGAGGGTGACCAAAGCCATCCAGATGTGTGAACTAAGGAACAGCAAAATTTCAGACAGAAAAAAAAGGATCCTCAGGAACTACAGAAGCATCCAAAACAGGGAGACAATGAAATACAATGCGTGTGTGTGCACTGTACATACACCCACTTACATTGATCTCCTCTCTTCTAAAGAGCCTGCCTGTGGGCTGAATCTTTGACCAGGAAGCTTCAGTCCTGAGAATCTCTCTCCTTCTTTTAACAGCATATTTATTAGCTGGCTGAGAAAGAAGGTTTGTTACGCAAGCGCTGCCACAGCCCCCTAAATGCGCCTTAATGTCTGGAATGTAAAAAGAGACTGGGAATGAACAGAGCAGAGAGGCTCAGAAATCCTGCAGGACCCAGGCTCAAACCTCAGCTGGAAAGTAGTGAGGAACCCAAGGGAGAGTTGAGGGTCATTAGCTTGCTCTGAATAACCCTGCCTGCAATGGACACTTCAGTTGCAAACCTTGCTTGATCAGACTGACACAGCCAGGGAGGAGGGCACCGCTGGTATCTGCCCCAGGTCCAAATGGACCGACTCTCACCTGGCTGCTGTGGGTCAGCAAACGCAGATCTAAGGGACCTTGATGCCCTGAGAACAATTATACATGTAAACATGCATGATCATGCTTGGCCTCTACCAGGCTGCTCACATCAGCCTGAGCTCTTCATTAGAAGCTGGCAGGGTTCTTCACTGGCCCCCAGTAGCTTAGGCTGCACATGCAGTTGCACAAAGGAACCCAGACGGCCCAGGTTTGGAAAAGGGGGAGGTCTGTAAATCTTCTACACAAATATAACAAGGGGAGAAGGATGTTGAGACTCTCCTACCCCAGAGAAAATTGCTTTCTGGCTGAACCCAGTTCATCCTGCGCCCCCACTTCCACAACTTGATCCTCAACTCAAAACCTTCGGGTATTTTCCAGAAGGTCTCAGAGGAGAAACTGCAGTAAAAATGTGGCACCTCAAATAAGCAGCGTAACTGGACTTGCCTTGCCGGATGAGTGTCTGATTAATATAAATAGCGGCGGGGAGTGCTAATGGTGGCAGCCCAGATACTCTCAGTGCAGAGCGCTGTAAAGCCTGGCTACTTAACCCAGCACAGCCACGCTCGCTGCCTTGCCGTTGCTACAGGCCTTTCATTTTAGCCACTTTCCTCCCGCTCTGAGGACCGGGTCCTAGTTTAGCCGGTCTGGGGAAGCGCACACGGCAGCCCGGAGCTCCAGAGAGCGCCCTGCACACACCCCGCGGGCCAGCGCCACGCAAGTCTGCGGGCTCGGTAGCCCCAACTCCGAGTGCAGGGGTGCAAAGTTCGGCTCTTTCTTCCCGGCCGCGGCTCCTTGGCGAGAGCCTGGCACCGGGCGTCTCGCCAGGCCAACAGCGGCGGGGACTGAGGAAGGGGAGAGTTGTCCTGCTGCTGGGAACTGCAGGCCGGGTCGCCCTCCGGGATCGCGCTGCGGGCAGCAAGCGGGCACCCCCTGCCCAGGTCCCAGAGTAGCGGGAATACGATGCAAGAAAGACTCCAACATTTCTCACCCGGTGACAGAGACGCCCGCCCGCGCACACACACACACACACACACACACACACACGCAGCCCTAATAAGACCGCTCGGAGCCGGCAGGACAAAGGATCGTAGTAACTGAAACCAGAACTGGCGGGGGGAGGAGGGGGGGATCCACTGCTCCAGCTAAACACTTTAGCTTCGGATTTGCACACTGGCCGCATAGCGCCCACACGCCCCCTCGCAAGCTGCAGCTGCCATGCGGTGCAGAACCAAAACACAAACGCTCCCAGCCCAAACAGGCGGCGAGCCGGGCTCTGTGTTTCTCTGCCTTTAGAAACAGCAACCAAATCGCCAAGGGGGAGGCAGATCAGGCACCTGCCAGCGCCCCAGGGCAGGGAACTTCGTGTCCCGAAAAGCTGTGGTCACTGGGGGGGCAAGTTACAAGCCAGGCGAACTTGAGCGCTGCCTGCGTTTCTCTTCGGCATCAGCACTCGGTGGTTAATATTTTAGCAGCCCCGCTGCAGCAACAAACTTCTCTGATTCCACCAGCCGCACCACCCGGACACACACTCACACCCACAGCCCAAGCCCGCTGGCAAGTTGCAACACAAACAGTTTCCATCCCCAGCTCACCTCCGCGGGGAAGAGCCTGCGCCCTGCCCTGTGCGAAGCACGAGTTAGCAGAGACCCCGGGGGAGGGGGAGCGAGTCCGGGAACGAGAAGCAAGTTGCGCGGGGCTGAAAGGGGGAGCCCCGCTCCCCCCCGGGAGAGATCGGCCGCGCAGGGGCAGGGGCAGGGAGAGGCGCCGGCGGGGGCTGCGTTCTGACCTGCAGGCGTCTCGGGTTCCAGGGCGCAGATCTGGAGGGTTAACACGAAGAGCAAAGCCCGAGCGTGGCGCATGTTGCGTTCGGAGCCAGGGCGCGTCTCTCCCGGGGGCCGCGCCGGGGCTCAGGGACGCGGAGGGAAGTTGCCGCGCGAAGCCATGGAGCCCGCAGTTCCCGCTGCACTGGCAGGAGCCCGAGCGGGACTGGAGCCTTCAGCGGGCACCCAGCTGACGTCAGGCCGGAGCGAGGGAAGGGGCAGCTCGCAGGCGAAGAGGCGGGATAGCAAAGGCAGAGGCTGCCTTCTGCTGGAGGAAAGGAGCAAAGGCAGCCCGAGGAGAGAGCCCGGCCCGCTGCCTTTCACCCGCTCCCTCGTGTGCGGGCCCTGCAATGGTTAGACCGGAGGGGCGGCCCCGGGGGACGTTAGAGTCTGCGGGGGCCACGGGCTGCCGGCCACCTGGAGAAGCCAGCTCTGCTCACTATCCCCGATCGCCTAACAGCCAAGGCCGCGGGCGGGTATCCCTCTGGGGGTTGGGGGACAGGCCCTGGGGTGAGAATTCCGGTGCCTGGCTGCTGGCACAGCTGGCAAAATGCAGGAAACGTGGCTCCTCTCCCGGCCCACGGTCTATCCCGCCTGGCAGGGATGGGAGCTTTGATAGGGATCCTCCAGCTGTAGGTGTGGTTGGAAGGCCTCCAGGGACTCATTTCCATGGGGAGTGGGCACACATGGCTAGTGGGCAGCAAACAGGGCAGGCAGTCAGGGTGCCCCGTCCCTCATAGATGCCTGGGTCAATACCACCCCAATAGCAATGTGTGCAGGGTCATTGTATCATACCAGCCCGCACAGGCAGGGCCCACCACAGCTCAATCTGTGAAGTGGTGCAGGGGGAAAGGCTGGAGGAGAACAGGCCCTGTCCAGCATTTCCTCTAGTGCCCACTTCCTTTGGTCAGTTACTGCAGCCAACCTGGGAGGAGATCTGGGCTGCCACTGGAGGCCCCACATGAGCAGTGCCCTGGACTCAGCAGTGCTAATGGGCAATGTGCCTGGAGGAGTGGGGGAAAGTGCCCCTTACACACTGGGGATTTCAGTCCAGCGGGGCCAAGGCTCACTCGCATGAAAAGCCAAACTGCCACAGTCCCTTGAGAGCCAGGCTGATCCTCTCTGGGTTTTTGGCTGGAGCCCCATCTCTGGTCTAAGCAGTCAGGAGGCTTGCAGTAAATAAATAAGGTCTCCTGCCAGGGACAGCACATGGACTGACCCCTGTGCCCTCAGGGAGCTCCTGTGAAGTTGCTGAGTTCGTACGGGCACAGCGCTCTGCCCAGGCTCAGGGAAGGAGGTTTCGAGAATAGTTTTGAGATGGGACATTTGTTTGAACCTGCCAAGAATGCAGAGGCTTCAGGCAGGACTTGTTAGCTGATGCCGCATTACCACTGCCTTCCACCCAGTCTTTTGACCCTTATGTGCCCAATGCAGTGTCTAACTGTGCTAAGGGGCAGGGGGGAGGGGAGGAATTCATTGGTAGTACTTAGCAAAGAAATCTCCTTTGAATCGAAGGCAGGGCAAAGAGGGTGGGCTGGAAGAGGCCTCAGGGAGATGAGACATAATACACAAGCCAACATTGTGACAAGAGAGAGCGTGAAAAGAAGCAAACCCTGGCTTGGCTATGACTGGTCTCCATTAGCTGCAGAGCTGAGGAAGCTGAGATAACTAGGAGCAAGCCAAAGGGGGAACACAAATCAAAGAGAGAGGCACTCGCAAACCCCTTCCCCTTCTCCATACAAAGCCGAGGCAGAGAAAGCAAACTGCATCCAGTCTCTAGTGCAGACCCAGGCAGCACCACGGCAGTGACTGAATAAGTCCTGCTGAGGGCCACAGTGCTGTCTGCAAGGAGCGGGGAGACTGGCTTGTTTGTGGGCACTGATGCCAAAGGAGATGAAAGAGTCGTTGTGAGCTGGCATCCTCCCTGGTGCCTATTAGGGAGGAAAATGGTTTTCCCAATGCTGGGGGGGGGGGAGGGGGAGGGCTGTGCTGCACAAGGCTGTCAGTGCAATCTGCAATTCATTTGTGGAGCTAAGGCTCTGATGATAAATGGGGTGGAAAATTATCTAATTAAACAGATAACTTGCAGGCAGGTAATGGCACGGCTGTGCTTTGCTCTGCTTGGTGCGGTGCGGGAGGAGAAAGACGGGGATTCAGCTGTGGCCCTTTTTTTACAGACTGCAAGGTTTCTGTGCGCAGCACGGCGGGCAGTAGAAGGGATGTTTGCACGTGTTTTGGGGTCTATGTGTGTGGAATAGGGAGTAAGCATGAGAACAGGCAGTGTGGGGGTGCCTGGGGGAAAGAGCGTGGGGGGATCTTTGTGAAGGTGGAGGAATGCAGCAATCACACAAGTGGGTCTGTACAGAGACAGTTATGGAGGGAGCTTGTTTCTGGGTATGTGCTTACAAACAATCAGCCCCCCCACCCCACCCCACCTCGCAGTGTGGGTCAGGCTACAGCATGTCTTCTGCAGACAGCCCCACACTGGCCTTTGCAGCTGGTGACTCGGCCAACAGGAGTCTCGCCAGCCCCTGGCTCTCGGGTGCATCAGCGAGCGCTGCTCCGGAAGCTCTTCAGAAGAGCTTGGCCACTGAGCGCACCTTGGCCAAGGGGCTCTCTAGGATGCCAGCTGTGGATACCAAGCACTTGGGAACCTGGGCGGGAGCTCTTTGGAAATCTGCCGCGAGGGTCTCCTGGTGTGGGAGGTCTGAAGGGTCGAGGCTAAGCCCCAAGTGGAAGGTTTTAAATGTTTGTTGCTCAAGTGGATTTCACTTTCTCAGCTGTCTGGTGAGTGGCACAGCAATGGTGGGCAGGAGGGAGAGGCACGGGTAGAACTGCTATGCGGGAACAGTGGCCAAGAAACAGATTTAGGTCCCAGCCCTGCAAAGACTTGCCTATGAGACTCCCCTGACACTGGTGAGTCATCCCCCTGGACTCCCGGGGGTGAAGCAGCCTCACTGTGCAATGCTCCCTGCATAGCGCAAAGTGGCAAAACATCCCAGTGTCCGCAGCCCACCCTCTCGTCTGCACTGTGCACCTTCCTGCCCCCCACGCCGAAGGAGCAACATGAGGAGGCTCAGCTTGGCTCTGGGCACTTGCCCTCAGGATGCTAACACACACAGGTGTCATAGAAAAGGGAGAAGCCAGCAGTGGGAAGTTTCACCCACATACACTGAGCCCACAAATAAGCAGCAGTTTAAAACAAATCAAAGGAAATGCTCCTTCATACAATGCCCAATTAACCTGTGGAACTCCTTGCCAAGGGATGTTGTGAAGGCCTAGAATATAACTTTGTTCAAAACAGAATGAGAGAAGCTGATGAAGGAGCAGTCTATGAGTGATTATTGGCCACAATGGTCAGAGACACAGCCCCTTGCTCTGGGCATCCCTAAGCCTCTGATTGCCACGTGCTGGGACTGGACAACGGGCTGGATCACTTATTAGTGCCCTGCTCTGTTCACTCCCTCTGAATCGGCTCTGATCACTGCTTGAAGATGATACTGGGCTAGAAAAGCCATTGGTCTGACACTGTCGGGTCATTCTCATGTAGAGCAAGGTAAGGAGGTACTGGCAAACACAAAGTCAGACACAACAACACACACACACACTTGGGCACTGCACAAACACCCAAATGCAGGTACACACAAATACAATCAGACAAACATTGAAGCACACACAAAGACACAGATGGAGATACATGGGCATAGAATCACAGAATCCTAGGGCTGCAAGAGGCCCCTGGAAGTCATCCAATCCCCTCCCCAAAGCCGGACCAAACCAACTAAATCATCCCAGCCAGGGCTTTGTCAACCTCTAGGGATGGAAATTCCACCACCTCCCTTGGGAACTCATTCCAGTGCTTCACCACCCTCCTAGGGAAATAATTTTTCCTAATATTCAACCTAGACCTCCCCGCACTGCAACTTGAGATCATTGCTGCTCATTCTGCCATCTGTCACCACTGAGAACAGCCTCTCTCCATCCTCTTTGGAACCCCTGTTCAGGAAGTTGAAGGCTGCTATCAAATGCCCCCTCACTCTTCTCTTCTGCAGACTAAACAAGCCCAAATTCTTCAGCCTCTCCTTGTTAAAGTGCTCCAGCCCCCTAATCATTTTGGTTGCCCTCCACTGGACTTTCTCCAGTGTGTCCACATCCTTTCTGTAATGGGGAGCCCAGAACTGGATGCAGTACTCCAGACAGACAGTCAGGGACAAACAACTAGAAAGACAGTTAGGGCTTGTCTAGACTACGCCGAAGTTCCAAAATAGGATATGCAAATTCCTATGGAATGAGGTTTACGCGGCTTTTCGAAAAAGGGGAGGGTTGCCGAAAAAAATGCGTCCTGACTACTTTCACTTTTGAAAGCTCTGCTTTCGAAACTGAGATTGGAAGAAGATATGCAAATTCCACGGGAATTTGCATATCCTCTTTCGGAACTTTGGCATAGTCTAGACGAGCCCTGTGGGACAATCACACAGACAGACACACTATTACACACAGAAACACAAATACATAGACATGTAGACATGCACAAAGAACCATAGGCAGACATACACCATCGAAAGATATAGAAGCTTAAATTCAGCCAGATCAATGAGGTGTCCTGTGGTTCCTTAGAGACGAACAGATTTATCAGGACATAAACTTTCATGGGTAAAACCCACTTCATCAGATGAACTGGAGTGGAAGTGACAAAAGCAGGAGTAGATATATAAGGAAGAAGTGGCTTGTGTTAATGAAGCTAATCAAGTTAGGGTAGAAGTGGGTCAGTCACAGCATTTGGTGTGGAGATGCGAATATCCAGAGAGGGGGAAATGGCCTTTGTAATGTGTTAACCAGTTAAGATCCTTATTCAGTCCTAAACTGATAGTGTTGAATTTGCAGATGAATTCCAGATCAGCTGTCTCCCTTCATAACTGGTCATTGAGATGCTTTTGTAGAGGGATGGCTAATTTCAAATCCATTAGTGTGTGTCCAGGGAGGTTAAAGTGCCCTCTACAGGTTGATGTGTGTTACCTTTCCTGATTTGTGTCCATGTATCCTTTGGCGCAGAGACTGTCCAGTTTGGCCAACTTCCACTGCAGTTCATCTGATGAAGTGGGTTTTACCCAGGGAATCTTATGCCCTAGTAAATCTGTTCATCTCTAAAGTGCCACAGAATTCCTGTTGGCTTTGCAGATACAGACTAGCACAGTCACCTCTCTGATTGATTTGGGCATAAGCTTTCATGGGCAAAGACCCACCTCATGTCCGGAGCAGAGCTCCGGTAAATATTTTCAAACCTGTGGAGCTGAATCCCTGAGCTCTAATACCTCCCACCATGAGCTCTGGGAAATACTCTATAGGAATAAGCTCTGGACATAGGTGTGCACAAACACACATACCGGTGGGCACACACATCACACACACACAGGCACGCACCTGTCTCCTGACTAAAGAGAGCAGCTCTTTGCTCCTGCTGGCCTGGCCTCCATGTGACAGAGTGCCCCACCAAACAGCTAAATGTATGGGTATAATTCACACCTGCAAGTGCCCCAGGAAAATCCCCAGCCCAGCGGAGGCAGGCCACACCCTCTGCATTGCTTCACGCTGACAGCAGATACAAGGAGCTTCATCTAGTTTGTGTTCTGTTCCCCCCCCCCCAACACACACACTCAGCCCCCAAATACAGTGCACAGGAAGGCAGCTCTGCCACTTCTGCAAATTGGGTTGGTTTGTTTTCTCCTGGGCCCAGCTGCATGCTCAGATAAGAGGGGGCACAGTCTGGAATATCACAGCTTACAAAGGAAGCCTGGTCTAGTGTTTAAAGTACCAGACAGGTGGGTCTTCTCACCTGTGCCTCAGATGCCCTGTTTCCTCATGCAAATCAGGTGGGACCAAGATTTCCAAAGAGTTCAGGGCCAGTTTTTCCAAGGGTTCAATTGCTCTTTAGGCATCTAAATGTGGGATGATTTAAATCAGTACTCAGCACCCAATCCCCACCTAAAAGCCCTGAGCGCTTTTTAAAAATCTGCCTCACTTTTCACTGATTTTGAAAATTCTAGCTAGAAACGTTACTGTGCCTCAGTTTCCCCACTTGCAAAAGCTGGCTAGTGTTATACTAACTATCCTAACTTTCTAGGGCCTCATGGTCATCCCCATTGACAAAAGTCACTCCCAGGCAGAGAGCCAGCTTTCAATGCCAGGTGGGTCGGCTTCACTAAGACCACTCTGGCTTCATGGAGTCTCCTCTGCACAGCAAGCGCTTGGGTTTCACTTGGACTGTTACAGTGAGGACAGGCTCCAGATTCCCCTCTACAGCCCCGAACATCTGTGCTCAAGGCCAGAGAGAGGAAATCACTTTACCCCCACAGCAGCGAGGCCCTCCACATCTGGCTTAGCAAACGGCTGGTTTGGAATTGCTGCCTCAGGCTGGTTCTTCTCCCACTCCCCCACATCTGTCTGGGGAGACAGGGAAGGAATCAAGACCTCACCTTCTGAGTGGATTCTCCCAGCCCTGGTCGCTGTAGTTTCTACAAGAGGCCTCATTTCAAAGATGAATTTTTCCTGGGAGCGAAAGAACCTATGGCAAGTAAATCATCTCGAGTGATCCTCGGTAGCAGAGGGCTGTTTAATTTACTAGGGCATGTGGAAAACCCAAGGCACTCGCTGGCTGAATCACGGCTAAAAATAACAATCCATCTCACCGCTGCAAAGGCCTAGAAGAGGCGTGTGGGCCCATCCAGCTGTTTGACAAAACCCTGGCGCGGCACTGTAAGAGCGCTCCATGTCCCTTGCTTGAGGGGGTTGCGGTCGGTTTGCATTTTAATATCTATTTCTCTGCCAACCTGCAAATCGATACTTGAAGCCTGACTCATCCATCTTAATCGCTCACCCGCTCCAGCCCACCTTCCTCCTTGCAGACCTCCTGCCTGGCTGGAGACTCACACCTGCCCTGCCCTGCCCTGGTGGGAAGGCAAGGGCTATCCATAGACCCCCCTCAGCAACTCGTCACAGCGCATCAGCAGACCTCCCAGCACTTTACAAAGGAGGCCTGTCCAGTTACCGCCATTGCAGAGGGGGAAACTGAGGCACCAAACTCTGCCTAAACTTAACCAGCAGAGCAGTAACAGAACCCTAGTCCAGCACAGTAGCCACTAGGCCATAGTAGCTTCTGGTACCCCACTGGATGCTGTTTTTTTAACTCGGTAGCAGAACACCAGACCTGAGAGGGCTGGGGAGGGTTCTCAGTCGATGCTCAGCAGCAGTAGCAGCAACAGGGATAATCCTGCCAACCTCACGCTAGCGAACTTCATCCCATGGAAAGAACAAACTGCCCTGGCATGGGGACAGCACCACGTCGGGGGCTCTGCATTTAGCTTCTTTCGTGCCGGATCCAGTTAAATGATGAGCGGCTGACCCTGCCTGGGGTTGTGACCCAGCCAACCATCCTGCCCAAGATAGCTCAGGGACAATGCACGGTGCATTTAACCAGACACTGCCATGCACCCATCTCTGGGATGACAGGCGGCAGCTGTTCAACACCACTTGTCCACTCGGGGCGGGGTGGGAAGGGGAGCCCATGGGGAGGGCTGAGTCAGCAGAACATCACCACCTGAGTGGGAGTTTGGTGCGGAGACCAGACTTGCCTCTTAGCGGAGATCAGCTCAGCGCAGAGGTGGAAACGCAATCAGCAAATGTAGACGACTCATTCAGAGAAACAGCAGAGGCAGCAACATTGCAGAATCCCCATTTAAGCTTATTTTACACTGATGAGCCTGCTTTAGAGGGGAACATTTACCATTTTCTTCACTGCAACCAAGACAGGTGCCTATTTCAATGAACGAAGCAGCTTGGTCCAGCTCCAGGGGGCTGGGCCC
This sequence comes from Pelochelys cantorii, assembly GCA_032595735.1. Classification (NCBI taxonomy): domain Eukaryota; kingdom Metazoa; phylum Chordata; order Testudines; family Trionychidae; genus Pelochelys; species Pelochelys cantorii. Next base: position 2,981,009 of record CM064350.1, read on the forward strand.
TCCTCCCCTTTACCTCCTGCAGGCAGTTTTATTAACTCTGGCTCCTTTCCAATCAATGGCCTGGGGTGAGTGAAGGGCTTAGTTAACCACCTGGAGCAGATAAATGTACAGGTGCAGGGCTCTGCTACTGGGCTCCTGCCATCTCCAAGGCTGTCAATAGTCGGAGCAGTGGGATCAGAAAGACCCATTCTAATTCAAGTGGTGCCAAGCTCCAAGGATGACACAGCGAGAAAGGAGCCACCGCTCTTCCCCCCAGCCAGGGAGGAGATTGCACAGGATAGTGTCCTGGCAACACAGGGCTTCATTCTCCTTCCTCTCCCACCACAGCCAGTCTCACTGGATGCCAAGGGGGTTTAGGCTCCTAAGTCTCTAGGCCCTTTAGAAAACATTTCCCTAGATTCCAGAGGGTCCAGCGATTGATGGGGAGAAAGCCAAGACAAGAGAGGGGTGATTGAAAGCAGCTGCTGCACATGTAATTCAGGATCCCAGAGGTACAGCGATTGCCATGGCTGGTTTACCTGCAGGTAGAGCCCTGCGCAGATACAAAATGTCAGTGTTGTCTTCAAGTCATCATTGTCAAGTCCAAGTCGAGTCTCAAGTCGCTACAGTTCAAGTCTCAAGTCGAGTCTCAAGTCCCAAGTCGAGTCTCAAGTCTTAATTTTAAAAATGTCAAGTCACTTTTGTACAAGCCGTCAATATTGGCATTTTCGGACAATTTTTTCACCAAGTCGATTTAACAAAATTAGCAAGAATCAAGTCTCAAGTCACAAACAATGAACCTGAGTCGAGTCTCAAGTCGAGTCACCTAGGCGACTTAAGTCAGACTCGAGTTCAAGTCGTGGGACTCGAGTCAACAACTCTGCAAAACGTGTATCCTCATCCATATCCTCAAAAATGAGTAGCTGCGGCTATCTGCACGGACATCCACAGGTGCAGATACCCACAGATATAAAGCAGACAGACACCTGTAGATTTACAGGGCTCTAGACACAAAATTTGTATCTGAATCCATATGCGTATCTACAAAAATGAGCCGTGGACACCAGCGGATTTGTAGGGCTCTCCCCGTCCTACAAGGACTGAATGGGTGCCTTCCGTCACAGCAAGCTACGGCTGTGTCTACACCGCAGTCAGACAGAGCGGAGTACCATGCGGCTGTAACAACTGCAGCAAATCTGCAGCAGCACAAGCTGTACAAGCCTGCCATTGACCCAGGTGTGGGTGGCTAGCCCAAGGGCTTCACTGCTGTTTTTATTGGACCATAACTAGCTTGGGTATGTCTAGACATGTGGTGGTCACACCTCTGCAGTGTAGACGCATACCCTCTGTCCACAGACTCATCAAGCACTTATGTGACCCATCCACTAGAGGAGAACTAAGAGCCCCTGGTTAGCCTGGGGCATAGCAGGGCTGATTTATGAAAGAACAGTGAATGAGCCCAGGATGCAGCTGTTGATTGGAGGAGAGTTCACAGCATGGGGGCCACTAGTGCCAAGGGGGCTATTTAGAATTTTACTGGGGCGTAGGGTTGCCAGGTGTCCAGTATTGACCTAGAATGTCCGGTATTTTCGGGTTTTTTTCCCTACCAGGAGGCGAAAATACCGGACACCTGGCAACCCTACGATACACTCGGCAACTGGGCCCAGCCCCCAGACTCCCTGCTTACCTGGTTCCTCAGGGAAGCTGCGTTCTGGCTTGATCAAGAAAACAAAATGGCTGCCAGCAAAAAAGCCTAAAGACCAAGGGGAAGCAATGGGTCTTAGCGCTCAACCGCTCCCCTGTTCCTATCCCTATTCTGACTGCATGCACTGAAAGGGGCCATGCTGTTTTAATGCTGTTTTATTTTATTTTAATTTTTTGCTTAATAAATTTCGGAGTGCTTTTTTTTTCAACAACTTTGGTCTCCTCCCCTTTTTTTTCCCTCAACAGAATTTTTCCCCGGTGTTTTTTTTTGGTGGGGAGCGGAGGGGCGGTGTTCAGTATTTTTGGTTAAACCATTTGGCAACCCTACTGGGGCGTGTGTCTACCAGTAGCACCCAACCCTGCCAGCTGGTACCAAGATTGCTGCGGAAGAGTTTGGTGGCTTTGCTAACTCATTGAAGCAGGTGGTTTGTTGCCCCACCTGGCTATAAGGAAGGTGGGGGGAGTGGATCTAGAGCGTGGGCTGAGCAGTCATGAAGGAGGATTCTGAGAAGCAGCCTAGTCTGGGCAGAAGGTGGGAGCTGAACTTTCTGTAATCTCATTGCTATGAGCCAGGCTTTAGCCAGGCTGAAGGAGCAGGTCAGGCACGGAAAGTGGGGGGCACGCCCAGGAAGACATCCTGCTGTGTGATAGGTTCAGAGACAGACGCAGCAGTCTTGTCTCTCGGGGTACCTTGCACTAAACAGGGACAAGGCGTAGGAAATGCACAAGGTCATGCATTAGCCAGGAGCGGGCCTCGCCGGTCTGACAGGCCTACTCCATCAGCAACTTCCATGGGGCTAGGACCGATGCTCTGTCATAACTGGTGGGTGCAGTTCTCAACCTGAGGAGCTCCCAAACCGGAGACAAGAACCAGCAGTGCCATCCCAGCCTGGCCCTGCCCCACTCCCTCCCTCCAGGACACGCTACCTCCTGCTGACCTTCCTTCCAATCTGAGAGAGCAAGTTGCCTTCCAGGCAAAGGAGGGAAAAAGCCAAACCCACCTGAACAGCTGATTGGAGCAAGAAAATGTGGTGCAAGCAAAGCGTTCCCCTCCCCAAGCCAACCCTCCCCACCCCTACCTCTCATGCTGACACTTCCTTTGGCTGTTCCCTGCTTGTGCTGGGTTTGAAGGAGAGTTAAAGATTTACCAGCTCCTGCATGCTGAAAGGGGGAAGCAGCCCCTTTTGTCTCTGCTTTTCAGGAGGTGACCTCCGGCTGCAAGAGAACAAACAGCAGGAGTCGTCCATCTCTATGCCGGGTCTGATGGATTCACTGCTGTCTTTGCTTATCTGTAATAAACTGTCTGGTTAATTAGCCCAGGCTCTGGCACGGAGGAGCAATTCTCCGTGTTTAAATGCTACACTCTCTTCGCAGAGCTCTTGTGAACAGGGCTTGCAGCCATGGAGGAATTTTGCTGGAGCGGTGAAAGGACAGGAGAAGAGGGTAGGGATTGGCAAGGGATCACACAAAGCTAGGTAGCAGATTTGCAACAACTTGAAATATTTGCCCATCTTGAATCAAGCCAAAAAGTCAAAATCTGGAAACCAGTCATGAAGCAAAAGACGAATGGTTTGTTTGATTCAGGTCAGTTGAAACACTTATTGCAATTCGGATCTATTTTCCTTTTGAGCCTTATTTTCAGACCCATTAGCTGAAATTTCCAAATGAAACCAGAAGTTCTCATTGCAAAACTTTTCTTGTCCATGTGTTTCTACGCAAGGGGCTCTGTCGAAGCCAGCCCCATCCCACCCACAGATTTGGCTTGGACATATGGGCACTTTTTGACAGAGAAACAAGTGGATGAAAAATTATCATCTGGCTCCATCTCATCCAGCATGGGTCTCTCCTCCAGGTGGGCCAGATTGGAGCTAAAATTTATCTCAAGTGCCAAACTGGTTTTGGTGCAGTGGGCATCTCTAAGCAAAGGAGGGATGTGAATATTGACACACACACGCACCCTCACATGCTGCTTCCTATCCACTATAGCAGCCATAGAGTATGGCACCTGCCCTTGCTACATGGGGAGACACTGGCTGCTGTCCTTGCGAGTGGCCGACCTCTGCTCCGTCCCTGATCCTCCAAAAATCACCCCCCCCACACCCAAGGATGCACTCACAGATGCACAAAAGGATGCGGCTGCTCTCCCCCTCAGTGTGCACTAGTCAGCTGCTTCCCTCGCCCCAGAGGTGTCTGCATTTCAGCAGTGCTGTGTGGACAGAGCCTGCAATGCAATTCTGTGCTGCAAGGCACCAGGGAAGTGTCAAACATGCTCTGTGCGTTTCATCGGGATCTGTAACATCAGCGGCACTGTTTGGCATAAAATGCGGCTCTGGCTTGCACCGGAGATAGCGAGTAGGGATATGTGCAGAGCTAAGCTGGGCTATCTCCACAGCCATCACCAGGTCGGCAACAGACAGACAGATCTCTAGCCTTTTGCTGCATATGCAGCAGGCCCGGAAAATCCTCTCGCACTGACACTAGAACTGTTAAAAGAACGTCTGCTGCCGGAATTGCGCCTTCCACCAACACCCAGTGCAGGTGAGCTGGAAGTGAGGTCGAGCAGAACTGGAGAGGCATGGCTAGCTCTCCCGCCTGCTAATTACAGCTCGGCTGTGTTTCTTCCTCTGACCCACATGCCCTCCCGAACAGAAAGGAATGAAACCGTAGGCAGAAGGAGCAAATTAATGAACAGCTGATGAGCCACATTTACAATGCCAGTTGTGTTCACCCCAATCCACTGACTGTAAGGCTGGAATTTCCAAAGGAGACCAACCCGGGAGCAGCGAGTGAGGCCCCAGCCCAGGGCAGGAGCCCTGGGATCAGCAACCTTTGTGCTGGGCGCTGTATATTAATTAGTGTTAGTTGGGGGGGTGCCGAAGAGCCCCAGTCAGACAGCAGGAGCTGCCAGCGCAGGGGCTGCAGACTCCGAGAGCCCACGGCCAGAAGGGCCTGTTGTGACCATCTCATCTGACCTTGCAGAACACAGCCCGGAGAACTGCTCCCATTAACCCGCAGAACAGAGCTTTAACCAACCCCCCCATCCCAGTGATGGAGAACCCATCCCCCATCCCCAATGGTCACTCACCCTCACTATTAAACATTGATGCCTTTCCCAGTGGTCTCCTTAATGGCCATCCGCTGGCCCATGGTCGGCCTTTCTCTGCTAACTGGTGAGCCCCTGGCTGAACGTTTGTTCCCCACGCAGGGACGGACAGAGCTGGAATCAAGCCGCCCTGCCCTGGATTGTCTCTGTTAAGCTGACCAGAGGGAAGTCCTAGCATCCAGCAGTGCGAGGCAGGTTTGCTCACCCAGGGAGGCCCTGATCTGAAAGCGAGAGGCAGCTCGAGCATGTGGGTGGCGCCGTACCGGCTTGGGGGGCGGAGGTAGATGAGCAAGGAGCTTGCAGGTCCTGGTTCCACCCCACACCCCACTTTGGGTTGCCAGGTGTCCGGTATTAACCCGGACAGTCCGGTATTTTTGCCTCCTGTCCTGTAAAAAATTCAGAAAATACCGGACACCTAAAATGTCCGGTATTTTCTGATTTTTTTCCCGGACAGGAGGCGAAAATACCGGACACTTGGCAACCCTAGCGCCCGGGCCCGGGCCCAGCTCCCGGCTCTCCTGCCCCCACCCCCGGACCCTATGCTTACCTGATTCCACAGGGAAGCTAAGTTCTGGCTTGAACAAGAACACAAAATGGCTGCTGGCAAAAAGCCTAAAAACCAAGGGGAAGCAATGCCTTAGCTGGGTCTTAGTGTTCAACCGCTCTCCTGTTCCTTTCCCTAGTCTAACTCTGCACTCACTCTGAAAGGGGCCATGCTGTTTTAATGCTGTTTTATTATTTAATTTTTTTTTTCATAATAAGTCTCGGAGTCCTTTTTTTTTTCCTCAACAGAATTTTTTCCCTGGTGTTTTTTTTGGGGGGGGGGAGTGTTCGGTATTTGTGGTTCAACCATCTGGCAACCCTAACCCTAGTTGGGTATGTCTACAATGCACAGTTAATTCGAAATAACAGCCGTTATTTTGAATTAACTTTAATAGCGTCTATACATGCAAACGGCTATTTTGAATTTAATTCAAAATAGCGGAGCACTTAATTAGAGTTTGGTAAACCTCATTCTACGAGGAGTAACGCCAAATTCAAAATAGCCCAGTCTCCCCAGAGGTTCCTCCCCCCGCCCAGTTTTGTTCAATAAACCCAGTTTCTATTTTTGAACATACGTGTCTTTTATTTGACATCAGGAAGGGGGGCTAGGGAGGGGCAAGTGGAAGGATGTGAGGGAGGAATGGGGCACGAGCCCCTGGTGGGGAGGACAGGGGAGGCTCTGGACGCTCTCCCGCAGGGCCTCCTGGATCCTGACAGCCACCCGATAGACCCCCTGTATGGCAGCCTGCAGCAAGTGCAGCCGGGCTGATGGCAACGACCCCACGAGACGCACCGGCGTGCCCAGGGGCAGCTCTGGCTCCATGTGGCCAAGTGCTGTGGTGTCCCGAATACAGGCACTCAGGGCACTCCAAGACAGGACTGCTTTGCTGTCTCTCAATCTCATTGAGGTAGACAAGCAAGTGGGGAACCCTGAGAACTGTCTGTCCGGGGCGGGGGGGGGTAGGGTCCCTTTAAGCACGGAGCTCAGTTAGCCTCAGGCAGCAGCCCCACACGCTAAGTCCTAACCTGATGCCCTGCCGGCACTGGTTCTGGCCAGCCTTAACTTCGGTTCAGGGTCCACTCAGTGTGGACATGCTATTTCGAAATAGTTTTTGTGTATAGATGTGTTATTTCGAATTAGCTTAATTCGAATTAACTATTTCAAATTAAGTTAATTCAAAATAGCACTGTAGTGTAGACATACCCCTTCTGAGCAGTGCCCTGAGGCCACCGCAGGGCCGCAGAGAGGGGCTGCAGCCATGGCCCTGCCCAGGGCCTAGCCAGGTGGGCAGAGGGGAGGAGGCAGCATCCACCCTGCATGCTGGGGCAGACACTCCCTCAGGGGGCCCATCCTTCCTGGTATTCCCTGTGGGACTGAGCGGCCCTTTCTCGCCACGCCCCACCCTCTTCCCACCAGGCACCTCGAGCAGCCGTGGTCAGCCTCCCTCCCCCGTGCTCCCCATGGCAGTGGGGGCTATGGGGAAGTAGAGCACACTTGGCAGACGCACTCAGTCTGCTTCTCTGCAGTTCCCACTGCCATGGGGAGTGCTGCTGCCGCCCCATGCCCCCTCCCCAAGGCTGCATCCATCAGCGTGCCAGGGAAGGATAGAAGGCAGGGCAGTGGTGGGAAGGGGCAGGGCTTGGGGGGCAGGAACAGACAGCCCCCAGATGGTGCAACTGCTGTAGCCAGGGATGGCCTGCGGGCTGGGAGTCTGAGATCCCTGCTGTAGAGTGTTTGGCTTCTTGTGGACTGGACTGTTCTAGTGACCCCATTGTTACCTGATGGAGGAGGGAAACTGAGGCAGAGCCATAAGGTTGCACTCAGGAGGTGACAGCAGCCCTTCTGCAAAGCTCCTTATGCTGCCCCTTGTGTGTCTCCCTGTGCACAGCTGCCAAGGCAGCTCATGGCCCACCTTCAACCCCCCCCCCCGACACGACCCCGATACAAACTGACAACGATTCTGGTGCCGGGTGCTGAGACTGCCACCTGCCCCGGTGACCAGTATAATCTCCTGGCTTCCTTGTGCTCCCCGTCAGCCTGTCTGCACCCGGCGGCTCTCCCTGGTCTGGTACTGAAATGGGAAATCCTGCGGAGCAGACTCTGGTTCTGTGCTAGTGCAGCTCTGAGCACCAAGGGGTTCCTGCTCCTCGGTGCTACGCCAGTAGAAATAATGACGAGGGGGCTTGTGTGCATCAGGGAATTCTGCCCGCATGTAATGTCCCCCCATGCAACGCCCCAGTGTGGCCAGGCTGCTCTGATGTCAAACAGGCTTTGCACCGGTGCTACTCACCCACACAAAAAATCCTTCCAAGCACACTCCCATGGTGTAACCCTGCTGGCTTTAGGAGAGCATCTACTGATGGACACCAAGGGTCAGTGAGTGGAGAGTCAGGCCCATCTCTTTCTTGGATATTGACTCACGGAGGACACAGGTAGTTGTCAACCCTAGTGTACAGAAGGGAAAACATTGGCAATGGCTGTAGTCTAGTGTTGTTTTGGGCCACCTGGCTTCAATCTCTCTTCAAGCCAGATGCAATCACATTTTTGTTAGGATATTGGGGTGGGGGGAATCAGATAGCTGGAAGAGGTAAAAAAAAATAAAGCAGTCAGCGTTCCTGGGGCCAGGCTGGGGTATTCAGTTCCTGCCCCTGTACAGTGTTTTCTGACACTTTCCATAAGTTTCTTGGCCTTTCCTTCCCCCAAGGCTTTCTGGGAGCCATGGCTATTAATCCAGATGTGACCCAGGAGAGTGTTTCTAGGCAGGGTCCACAAAACCTGGAGGATGTTCCAGGCTGCAGCAATTTTGCTCCTGTCATGAATTATTCCTGCAAGACCAGAGGAGCCTGGAGGGTTTGTTCTGCGGGGCATTCTTCTGCACAGGTCCGAAAGGATCCCAGAACAAGCTGCTGCTAAACTGGGATCATCAAACAGCACATGAGCTCTCCTAAGTCCATTTTCCTTCCCCCTTTCATTGCAATTCAAATGGGCTTGTGTCGGTGGGGCATTAAGGAGCACGGCACTGCCTTTGACAGACACCCAGAGAGGTGTGGGAAAATGAGCCACACTTAGGCCAAAGCAGATGACAAGGGTGGGGTGGGCAGAGCCTTTGCTCAGCCATCAGGCTGCGAATAGACACCGGCCTCGTGTCTGTTTCATGGACGCGGAGCGGGAGCTCCGTTCTTCTCCACGTGTCTGTACAGAGCTCCAGCCTATTCTCCTCCCCAGGCAGACTCTGAGGTCCCAGGTCTACTGGGCATTGTGTCTGCAGGCTGAAGCTGTAGGACGTCAATGGGAGCTTTCCCATGGGCTTCAATGGGCTTGGGATCAGCCTTTAAGTGCCTGCCTGCGAGCTATTCTCACAGACAGGTCCACAGGCCATTGAGACTTCCTCTGTGCCCAGTGGCAAAGGCCACAACCCTCAAAGGACTCTCTGGGCCAAGCTCCCATTGAAATCAATGGGCATTGGGTGTCTACATAACCCAATGGGTGTGGTTCACTGCTCCATGCAGTGACACTTACAGCACAAGAGAGTGAGGTTGCTCAATAGCCTTAGCTGAGAGGCGCTAGAAGCTGTGGAGGTCCCAGGTTTGGTTCTGCCTGTCAGCATTACATCAATGCACCTTGAGCATCGGGACCAAAGTCTCTGACAGCAGCTGCAGTGAAGCTGAGCCCGTAGTGCCAAGGGCCCTTTGTAGTCCACCTGCGTCACCACTTCTCCTGGGCACTCTGTGCCTGGGGCCAGACACTGAGGGTTAAGAGCTGCTCCAGCGAAGGCCAGTGGAGATGGTGCCTTTTTGCCCAGCCTGTAGAGGCACCCAGTGATCTGGTTTCAGCTCACTGCCAACAACCTGTGGCATAGATACCAGCCTGGCATGTTCCAGCCCTGCGATTTTGGCTCACGGGTGTGGAGCAGTGACTGTGGGTCTGATTCACTGGATGGGAAACCTGCTCCTCTGATCTTATCTCATCACAAGCAGCTAGATGTGGGGGGCAACGGAGGGTGCAGGGCTGGCACCCCTGCATGGGGACTGCCCAATGGAAATGCAGTCACCTGTGGGGTGGTGCTTGGGAGGGTGGACAATGGGATGGGACATGGAGAATTCAGCTGTATCCATCTGACACTGCAGGCTTCCAACACTGGCATGAATTCTCGTTCCGCCCTGACAGTGGACAGGTGTGGTTGCAGGGAGCAGCAGTTGGGACGCCTGGGGTCTGCCCCGACATTCCTGTCACTAGTTAACTCAGTGGTAACCAGGAGCTACTTGCTGCCACACTGGGTATCTTGCTGTAAGGTGCCCTGAGAGCCCCGCTGACAAGTGCCAAGAGCTGTTACGTTAGCTAAGTGTCGCTGTGGCACTTCAGTGCAGGCGCTACTGTGCTGACAGGAGGAGCTTTCTCAGCCGCGCAGATAATCCACCTCCCCAGCAGGCAGTAGTGAGGGGAACAGAATCATTCTTCTACACCCCCTAGCACTGGCCAGACCAGGGTTTAAGTCAGCTTGAGTAGGCCATTCAGGGGTGTGGACTTTCACACCCCCTGAGGGATGTAGATTGATCTATCTAACTTTTTAGTGTAAGACCAGGCTGTGATGGGTTGGATCACAGAGATCCCCTTGAGACTATCACCTGATTGGCTGGTCATACCCCTGAGCTCTCCTACCGGCCCTCTGGGACACCACACCACCCTGTCTTGCTGAGCCAGAAGCTCTGGTCCTCCCTGCCAGCAAAGGCACACAGCTGAGTAACAGCTCCATGTCAGAGTAACACCGCCACTGAGAACAGCTCAGCTCTGGGACTTGGCCTTGGCACAGCCCGCAGTGCACAGCCCCAATGGGATCAGAGCCTCAGATAAACCCGTCTGACTCCATATAAAAGTTTTACATGGAGAAAGCTCATACAGTTCACTCCCTTTATCGATGAAAGAGAGATGCACAAGCCCCCAGGTTTCCCCTGCCCCAGTTAACCTTTATTTAGGATTTAAGTGATTGCAAGTGATGACAGACAGATCAAAGCAAAATGAAACGAAACCCACCAGCTAATCATAGGATCATAGAATCATGGAAGAGTCCTCAGGAGGTTATGAAGTCCAGCCCCCTGCCCAAGCCAGGACCAATCCCAAATAAATCAACCCAGCCAGGGCTTTGTCAAGCCAAGACTTAAAAACCTCTAGGGATGGAGATTCCACCCCCCCCCCCTTAAGTAACCCATCCCAGTGCTTCACCACCCTCCTAGTGAAATAGTTTTTCCTAATATCCAACCTAGACCTCCCCCACTGTAACTTGAGACCATTGCTCCTTGTTCTGCCATCCATCACTACTGTGAACAGCCTTTCTCCCTCCTCTCTGAAACCTCCCTTCATGAAGTTGAAGGCTGCTATCAAATCCCCCCTCACTCTTCTCTTCTGCAGACTAAACAAACCCAAATCCTGCAGACTAAACAAACCCAAATCTCTTCTCATAGGTCATGCGCTCCAGCCAGCTAATTATTTTGGTAGCCCTCCACTGGACCCTCTCTAATGCATCCACATTGGTCCTTTCTATAGTGGGGGGCCCAGAACTGGACACAATATTCCAGATGTGGCCTCACCAGAGCCGAATAACAGGGAATAATCACTTATCTGGATCTGCTGGCAATGCTCCTCCTAATGCACCCTAATATGCCATTAGCCTTCTTGGCTACAAGAGCACACTGTTGACTCATATCCAGCTTCTCATCACTGTAATCTCCAGGTACTTTTCTGCAGAATTGCTACTTAGCCATTCGGTCCCCAGCCTGTAACAATGCATGGGATTCTTCCATCCCAAGTGCAGGACTCTACACTTGTCCTTGTTGAACGTCAGCCGATTTCTTTTGGCCCAATCCTCTAATCTGTCTAGGTCACTCTGGACCCTATCCCTGCCCTCCAGCGTATCTACCTCTCCCCCTAGCTTAATGCCATCTGCGAACTTGCTGAGGGTGCAATCCATCCCCTCAGCCAGGTCATTAATAAAGATGTTGAACAAAACCAGTCCAAGAAGAGATCTTTGGGGCACTCCGCTAGAAACCGACCACCAACCTGACATCAAGCCACTGATCACTACCTGTTGGGCCCAATAGTGTAGCCAGCTTTCTATGCATCTTACAGTCCATTTATCCAATCCATACTTCCTTAACTTGCTGGCAAGAATATTGTGGGAGACCGTATCAAAAACTTTGCTAAAGTCAAGGTATATCACATCCACTGACTTTCCCATATCCACAGAGCCAGTTACCTCATCATAGCAGCTAATCAGATTGGTCAGGCACGACTTGCCCTTTGTGAATCCATGCTGACTATTCCTGATCACTTTCCCCTCTTCCAAGTGCTTCAGAATGGATTCCTTGAGGATCCCCTCCATGATTTTTCCGGGGACTGGTCTGGCTGACTGGTCTGTAGTTCCCTGGATTGTCCTTCTTCCCTTTTTTAAAGATGGGCACTACATTTGCTTTTTTCCAATCATCCGAGATCTCTCCCAATCTCCACGAGTTTTCAAAGATAATAGCCAAAGGCTCCACAGTGACACTTGCCAACTCCCTCAGTACTCTCGGATGCATTAATTCCGGGCCCATTGATTTGTGTATGTTTAGCTTTTCTAAATAGTTCCTAACTTGTTCTTTCCCCACCAAGGGCTGTCCACCTCCTTCCCAGACTGCATTGCCTAGTGCATTTGTCTGGGAGCTGACCTTGTCCATGAAGACAGAGGCAAAGAAAGCATTGAGTACTTCAGCTTTTCCCACATCATCTGTCACTAGGTTACCTCCCTCATCCAGTAAGGGCCCCACATCTTCTCTGATCACCCTCTTATTGCTAACATGCCTATAGAAACCTTTCTTGTTATCCTTCACATCCCTTGCTAGCTGCAATTACAATTGCACTTTCACCTTCCTGATAACTCCCCTGCATTCTCGAGCAATATATTTATACTCCTCCCTAGTCATCCATCCAAGTTTCCACTTCTTGTAAGCTTCATTTTTGTGTTTAAGCTCACCAAGGATGTCCCCGATAAGCCAATCTTGTTGCCTACCATATTCACTTTTCTTGCTGCACATAGGGATGGTTTCTTCCTGTGCCTTTAATAAGGCTTCTTTAAAATACTGCCCGCTCTCCTCGACTCCTTTCCCCTTCATGTAAGCATCCCAGGGAATCCTGCCCATCAGTTTTCTGAGGGAGTCCAAGTCTGCTCTTCTGAAGTTCAGGGTGTGTATTTTGCTACTCTCCTTTCTTCCTTTGGTCAGAATCCTGAAATCACTGCTTCCCAGGTTGTCACCCACCTCTACTTTCCCTACTAGTTCCTCCCTGTTTGTGAGCAGCAGGTCAAGCTGTGCACGGCCCCTGGTCAGTTCCTTCAGCATGTGTACCAAGAAGTTATCCCCAACATTCTCCAAAAACTTCCTGGATTGTCTGTGTACTGCTGTATTGGTCTCCCCAGAGATGTCAGGGTGATTAAAGTCGCCCATGAGAACCAGGACCTGTAATCTGGAAGCTTCTCTCAGTTGTCCAAAGAAAGCCTCATCTACCTCATCCACCTGATCTGGAGGTCTATAGCAGACACCAACCACAACATCACCCCTGTTGTTTCCACCTCTAAACCTAATCCAAAGACTCTCAACAGTCTTTTCTCCCTCTAAATACTGGAGCTCCGAGCAATCATACTGCTCTCTTACATACAATGCAACTCCTCCTCCTTTTCTCCCCCACCTGTTCTTCCTGAACAGTTTATACCCTTCCATGACAGTGCTCCAGTCATGCAAGTCATCCCACCAAGTCTCCATTATTCCAATCGAATCATAGTTCTTCGACCGGGCCAGGGCTTCTAATTCTTCCTGTTTGTTTCCCAGACTTCTCGCATTTGTGTACAAACACCTTAGATAACCAGTTGATCGCCCTACCTTCTCCATCCAAATCAGGGGTCCTCCTTTGTTGCTCGTTCCTCCTTGTGATTCTTCCCAGTGTCCAGCTTCCTCACTTACCTCAGGGCTTTGGTCACCGTCCCCCAACGAACCTAGTTTAAAGCCCACCTCACTAGGTTTGCAAGCCTGACCGTGAAGATGCTCTTTCCTCTCTTGGTTAGGTTAGGATTGTCTCTTCCTAACAATCTTTGTGCCCGGAACAGAGTCCCATGGTTGAAGAAACCAAAGCCCTCTCTCTGACACCACCTGTGTGACCACGCATTTACTTCCTCAATTCGACCATCCTTACGTGGACCTTTTCCTTCAACCAGAAGGATGGACGTGAACACCACTTGCACTTCAAATTCCTTGATCCTTCTTCCCAGCGCTACATAATCTGCTGTGACCCACTCAAGGTCATTCTTGGCCATATTGTTAGTTCCCACATGGAGAAGCAGGAAGGTTTAGCGATCCAAAGGTTTGATCAGTTTTGGAAGGCTCTCGGTCACATCCTGAATGTGAGCTCCCAGTAAGCAGCACACTTCTCGAGATTGCAGGTCTGGACGGCAGAGGGATGACTCAGTCCCTCTTAGGAGGGAGTCCCCAACCACCATCACCACCACCACCCATCTTCTTCTTTTGGGGGTGGTGGTCGTGGAACCCCCATCCCTAGGACTACATATCCCATGCCTTCCAGTAGATGGTGTTCCCTTCGGATTTCTTCCCTGAGAGGTCCCTGCCAAAGCATTCTCCACCGCAGTGCCTGTAGAGAGAACCTGATAGCAGTTACTTACCTCTACATGAATGGGGGATACCTGAGCTGGCCTTCTTCTTCTTCTAGAGGTTACATGCTGCCAGTTTTCTTCCTTGTCCTGTGCTGCCCTGACTGGCTCTTCAGCCTGCTGTGCCTGCAGGATTAAATGCTGCCTTCTATCGAGGAAGTCTTCATCCTCTCTGATAGAACATAGGGTTGATACTTGGGCCTCAAGTCCTTTAATTTTTTTTCCAAAATGGCGACCAGTTTGCACTTAGTGCAGATGAAATCCCTTCTTTCTTCTGGGAGGAAGACAAACATGGCACATGATGTGCAGGTAACAGCAGACCTATCACCATCCATACCTGCCTTCCTTCTGAGAGATTCCTCAGTTGTTATTAAATGGCTCCTTCAAGGGAAGGAGTGTAGTGAAAAGATTTTAAAGAATGGCGAGTGTATCTCACCCCTTCCCAACTCCCTCTCCAAACTCCCTGTTAACAGCCTCTGTTCTCAAGCTCCCTGGTCACTGACTCACTCCTTTATAAAGCCCTGAACTGCCTCATTGTCCCTCTCCCTGATTAAGGCTCAACCAATGAGCAGAAGCTTCTAGATTTCAAACCCTTCTTAGAAGCTCACAGCTTCCACCTGCCAGCCACATCACACACTCTCTGAGTGCTAACCTAATACACTAAATCAAATTGTCACAAATTGTAATTTTTCACCCTAGTTCTTATTTCAGGTAAAGTTCTTCTCAGTCCAGAGCTGATATTCTCTCACCTGGGCCCAGCAGGTTCTCTCCCTGACCCTCATTAGAGTTCTTTGTTTCCAGGTCTTGTCATGTGTCCTCTTGTGGTGGGGAGCAGTCTGTGAAGCCAGCTGAAGACCATCACTGATAGCTTCCCATTCCTTACATGGAATTTCCCCAGGTTGGAAAGAGTATGTTCCATTCTCTCCTCCCTTGCTTCCTTCCTACCATGGTGAAATATAAAATTCAAGATGGATTCCAGTGCCAAGTGGCATGGTCACATGTCTTTGTAGGACCAACCACAATCCAGACTTACAGAGAAAACAAGACTATTTATAAACCATTGTTTTGAACACCGAGCCATTAAGTACCACTAATGGCTTTCACTAGAAAAGGGGTTTTCAAACTCACAAGATTCTTTGCTTACCTGTGCCTCCACAGGTACAGGCAATTGCAGCCCGTACTGGCAGCACATCACTATTCCTGGCCAATAGGAGCTGTGGGAAGTGGTGTCCTGGTCTGCACTGCTTCATGCAGCTCCTATTGGCTGGGAACAGTGATCTGCAGCCAACCAGAGCTGCGATCACCTGTACCTGTGGAGGTGGAGATAAGCAAAGTACCTTGTGGCCAGCTAACGGCTTGCCCTTACAAGCCATGACCCAGAGTTTGAAAAACCCTGGACTAGCAGACCTGGATTAATAAGCAAGTTCACATTTCATATTTCTAACTTCACATACAAGAAAGATATGTGCACACTGATAGATTATACACATTCAGGGGATTACAAACTCTTGACTGATATGGTCCTCCCCATTTTGCATAAAGCATATGTGAGTTATGCATATTCATAGTCGAAACCACCTTTCCATAAAAAATATGGGGGTGCAACATCACATAGGACATGGGTCCAGATGTACAAATGCATTTAGGAGCTTACCTTCCACTGGAATCAGTGACAGCTAGGCAGGTAAATACCTTTGTGAATCTGGCCCTTAGTTTCTTTGTGCCTTACTTCTCCACCTGGCAGGAATTATAATTATTTGTCTGTCTGGTCTAATTAGATTCTCAGCTCCTTGTGGCAGGGACTGTCTCTCACCCTGTGTCTGTACCGCACCTAGCACAACAGAGCCCTGGTCTCAGCTGTTGTATTTAAATAATAACAACTACAAAAGTGTACACCTTGGTGTCCTGAGGCCGAGGCGAATCCCTGCCAGCAGTACAAAGGCTCTGATGCACAGTAGAGCAGTGATCCCATCCAGCAGAGGGCAGTGGCACCCAGACTCATGCACTGCAGCATTTTAACTCATTGCCCCCAGTCAGATGGTTTTAAAGTCAAATTATCCATGGGATCAGAGATGGCAAATGCTCCTTCAAGCTGTTTTGACGTGAAGAGTGATGGAAGCATCTAGCCGGTTCGAGGCTGACATGGAAGGAAAGAAAATTATCTCTACCCTCTCTTCCTCTGGGCAGGAGGAAGGGAGGGTGGTGGATGTCTGCCTGCCTGGCAATGTGTCTGTGAGACTGTGGGACATGTGTGAGTGTGTGTGTAAGACTGGGACATGTGTGTGTGGCAGCAGAACATGTGCATGGTGACTTGCTACAGCCACCCCCCTGAGTGCCCACTGAAGATCCCACTGGATTTCCTATGGGAAGGGGGATTATGGATCAGGGGATGCTGCCCCCTTGCCAAGGGAGATTTGTATGTGATCCCCAACCTCTGGAGGAAAATCCAGCTGGGCTCCTGAGAGCCCCAATAGAGCTCTAGACCAGTGTTTCTCAACCTTTTTGTACAAAGTACCCCTTCTTCAAAAAAAAAAAAAAAAAAAAAAGTACCTAGTTTTCAGACACACAACATTTTTTTTTACCATTGCAACACATTTGTTTAAACAACTTAATCGTAGCTGGGAGGGCGATGAAATTTTTGGGTGTAAAAAATACAAAAATAATAAAGCGCTGTAAAACTTACAACAAAAATTCAGTTTTCTCCAAATTTCAGTTGTGTTGACTTCCCTCGAGTACCCCTAAGGGTACTTGGACCACTGGTTGAGAAACACTGCTCTAGACACTGCTGGCCCTGCGCTCCATGTTCTCCATGCAGAGAGCTGAGTCATGCTCCAGGCTGGTGGGTCAGCAGCAGAGTGGAAGCAAAGAAGAAACCATGTGATCCCATCCCCTCCTCAGGAAAAAGCCAGGGGCCAACCAGCCTGTCACCAGCTCCCTGGCCCCAGCATGGCCCCATTGCTAGCGACCATTTTTCTCCTAGGGTGGCCTGATCACTGAAACAGCTGGGGACTCTGCGGGGGTCCTGGCTCCCTGAAGCAACCTCTCCCATGGGGGGAGCTGGTTCTGCCCATGTCCCAGGCTGAGGAGGAGGGGACATTTCTGGTACCACCGCGGCGCCCTCTATGCCCAGGCCCAGAGCTTCCCGGTGCTCATGGGCAGATGTGCTATACGGATGCACAGGCAGCTTTGCAGCCTGCCTCCTCCCCCGGAAGCTGAGCTCGGAACCCGAAGTAAGGCAGCAAGAAATACCACCGAACAATTAGAGCATGAAGAACAATGGGGAAGGGATTGGCTTCCTTGGTGCTATGTTAGGGAAAATCATTGCAATTGACATGGGCTGCAATTTACATTCTGATGCATCTCGGGCAGGGGGTGTGTTTTCCGCTGGCGCAGGAGGGAAGCAATCAGCAGCTAGCAGCGGGGAAGGAAAGGAAGGGATGTAACACACACAGCACATACCAGGTGAGTGGCAAGGCCTGAGTACAGGGCTGGGATGCAGGCACTCCCTGGCAACAAACCTGATGGGGGGTTTAGAACAGCTGCCCTACATGGGGACATAAATAAGACTGGGACTTTTCAGCTTAGAAAAAAGCTGACTAAGGGGGAATATGATCAAGGTCTATAAAATCATGGCTGGTGTGGGGAAAATGACTAAAGAAGAAGTATTTACTCCTTCCCATAACACAAGAACTAGGAGGCACCAAATGAAATTAATAGGGAGCAGGTTTAAAACAAACAAAAGGAAGAATTTCTTCACACAATGCACAGTCAGCCTGTGGAACTCCTCGCTAGAGGATGTCATGAAGGCCGAGACTATAACAGGATTCAAAAAAGAGCCAGATAAATTCATGGAGGATAGGTCCATCAATGGCTATTAGCCAGGATGGGTAGGAATGGTGTCCCTAGCCTCTGTCAGAGGCTGGGAATGGGTGACAGGAGAGGGATTACTTGAAGATTCCCTGTTCTGTTCACTCCTTCTGGGGCAGTGTTTCTCAAACTGTGCTCCGTGGAGCCCCAGGGCTCTGTGAGACATCTCCAGGGTCTCCGCGAGGTTGACAAACTGGAAAGTCTTCAAAAGCATAATTGAGAATCACCTTGAACTGACGCAATTAACACACACTGCTGAGGCTCCGCATAAATTTTTACGCATGTAAAGGGCTCCGGAGCCCCAAAAGTTTGAGAACCACTGTTCTGGGGTATCTGGCATTGGCCACTGTCAGCAGACAGGATATTGGGCTAGATGGACCTTTGGTCTGACCCAGGATGGCAATTCTTATGTTTGAACCCTGGCGCTGATGATTTACTGTGTCCTTGAACAAAAGGCAGCCCCCCTATGCCTCAGTTTCCCTGCCAGTAAAACAGGGGTAATGATACACTCAGGGGACCTGACAGCACTATGCAGATGCAGGGGAATGGTATTTTCAAGAGGGAGAAGGTACAGAGAGGAAAAGTGACTCTCCATAAAGCACCTTGGACTGCTAGTCTGGAGCAGTGCAGCCTCCCTGGACAGGTTGGGCTACAGCAGGGGCTGGAAATACTGCAGAGAGCCAGGCACTGAGCCCACTGCCCACTCTGGCAAAGGAGAGGCAGAAAGTGCAACTCCTCCCTTGCCAGAAGAGAGTGACACTTGCTGGCACCAATGGGAATGGCTGGTACCCTACAGTGGGGTAGGGAGAGGGGCTGAGGGAAGGTCCAGAGTGCTTTGACACCCCCTCTTATGGCTGGTAAGCAGAGTAGCAGACAATGGGATCGGAGGCCAGTCCTTTCCTTAGCAGTGCGGTGCCTTGGGGCCCCGGAGGAGAAGGGGGGTGAGTGGGTCTGCCAGACCCTCAGCAGGAGAAAGGTTTCCTCTTGGATGCTGCTTGGGCATCTCACTGGCTGCCTGGCTAAGCACCGTGCTGAGTTCCACTTTTCCTGCTGGTTGGTCACCCCAGAATCGGCGCAGCCCCTCCCAGCCTCTGCACTGGGGCAGAACCTGCGTCTCAGCCGAGAGCCTGGGACCAGATTTTCCAAAGCTCCTGTGTGACTTCAGCACCCAAGTGCCCTTGACTGGCGATGCCCTTTGGGGTCTGGAATCGCAGCCAGGAGGGGCAGCAGGAATGAAACTGGTTTGGGGGAGCAGCCATGGGCAGATCCTGTCTCATAGCTGTAGCCTGGCTACTCACCCTCTGCACCCTAGGCCTGCCTTAGCCCCAGGGAAGATGTTACCTGATCAGACTGGTGATGTTTCAGCCCCACTCAGCCCTGGGGAACATGGTGGCATGAGGCACAGGGGCCCTGGGATCTGCTCAGGGCAGGATTGGGACCCACAGGGCCTCCAAGCAGCCATCAGTTGGTTACCATTTCACTCCTGCCTGCCCTGGAGTGACGCCCTGATGAGGGACATGCTGCATAGCCTGGCTTCCCCCAGATGTAGGGCTTTCCCTTGGCTCCCATAGTGTGCTGATACACAGGAGCCCAGCTCTCCCCATGTGGCTGTGAACACTGCTTGGCTGAGATATGACTGCCCAAGAACAAGCCGAGGACCAGCATCGTCCCCTCAGCACTGTGCCACAAAGCCCAGGGGTCGGGATCAGTGCCAACCCAGTGCTGCTCATGTGATTTTGAGGGTTACCTGTTGTGCTTGGCCAGGCACTGCTATGCCACCAAGAGGCAGGAATACAGGAGAGGGGCCAGCTAGTCCTGCCTCCCGGCTGCCAGCTCAGACTGAGCAGAGCCCCACAGGCCCTTTAGCAATACTGGTTTGTACAACATGTCCCCGGGAGGGCCCAGCTGAGCTCGGAGCTCCACCATGCTGTGGTCTGCACACATGGTGCGAGGCAGCCCCTCCTGGAAAGCATTGCTCTGACTAGACATAGACGGAAGGAAAGCAAGGCAGAGAGAGACACCCAGCTCACCCAGGAGGCCTGTGGTAGGTCTGAGAACAGAACCTAGCTCTCCTCTGCCTATCCTGGACTATTTGGTCTCCTTTTACCAGGCTCCAGGTCCCCATTTAGGGCATTTGGGACACCTGTGACCCACCAGCAATGAGTACGCTGGATGTCAGCCTAGTTCACATCCACATGACAGCTGCCATCGCCCCCACCACGCCGGCAGGGCCAACCCCGCACTCGGAGGGTCACAGGAAGAGAACGACCCCTTGAAGCGTCCCTTCTGGCAAGGCCCTGGCGCTGCGGTTATGTTGTCCCTGTGTTGTGCCAGGGCACAGGGCTCTGCTCCCCGGGGCTGTCGCCAGTTGCTGACGGGTGGGGAGCTGGCAGAGCGCGATTCTGGTCTCTCACACTGAAGTGGAGAAAAGCCCCCGGTGCCCCCCTTCCACCTCATCAGGCCCTGGGCAGCCAGTGGCCTTGGCTCCCAGCTGTGCTGCAATTCCCGCCAGAGCCACCTGTCACTGGCGGCAGCAGCCCAGAGGCAGATTTGCTGTAGCACCCCCTGGTGACTCACCAGCTGCCCCCCGGGGGGCGTGGTAAGAGGCATTTTGGACAAAGCCATCCCCTAGGAGGGGAAACACTGCAGAGAGCAGGGCAGTCTGCTCCTCCTTGGCCAGGGGTTGCAGCCTACCCCACGTCTGTCCCCAGATTCATGCGGAAATTCCTTGGAGTCTGAGGGGGAGAGTGCAGTAGAAGGCAGACATCTCCCAGATACAGCGCTGCAACACCACAGAGAAGGAGGAACAGGTTCAGGGGGCACCACTCCCCAGGTCTGTCCCTCTCCTGGGGAAGAGAACACAGACCTGACTTGCTAAGGGCAACACAGCGCACACAACCCATTGGTTCCTACTGGAGGATGCTGTATTTGATTTCTCTTCCTGTCTTAGATTGTTGTTGAGCGCTGTTACCCGGGAGTCATGCTCCACTCCAGAGCTGGCTACATGCCAATGGAGCTGGAAGCTTCAATTTTCTTCTCGGTCACAAAGACGCCATTGATGACTACAGCAGGAGTAGCGCCCATGTATCTGAGACCAGAACAGGGCCCTTTACACATATGTATAAGCGGCTTTACCGCTATTATGGCCTGGTTACTCAGGTAGGGCATGTGCCACCGAGGGCTCGTTAGCAACAGGCCATCACCTAATCTCCCCATGCACTCTCAGGCTATGTCTAGGCTACAGAGTTTTGTCGGAAAAACAGCTGTTTTTCCAACAAAACTTGAGTTATGTCCACACTGAAAGTGTGTTCTTTCCACAGTAAATCAAAAGAACAGAGGGCTTTTTGCGCAATTGGTAATCCTCATTCTACGAGGAAGAAGACTTTTTGCGAAAGGGGAAGAGGGAGTTTTTTCGGAAGAAGAGGGAAGAGGAAAAAACGCAGGCGCTGTGGTGGCTATTCTGTCCATCGCAATCACAGCTTACATGCAAGAGAGCATCCAGGGAGTCTGGATGCTATCTTTTGCAAAAGCGCATCACTTTTCGATGCGCTTTTGCAATGTGGACGCGCTCTTGCGCAAGAAGTTTTTTTTGTGAAGATCTCGTCCGAAAACAGCGTCTTGCACAAGAAGCCTGCAGTCCAGATGTAGCCTCAGAGAAACACCTAGACAGACACGTCCCCCTGCTCCCCCCACACATTTTGCTGGTCAGATTCACCAGCACTGCAAAGCGGCAGGGAATTAATATGGTCATCCCCCCTTTGGTGAGGTGGGGATGGGACCTGGAGGATGCCTATTAAGATGCCAATGGCTGCATATGGCTCTTCCCTCTGGGAAATTCCAGGGGGCTCCATTAGAACTGCCAGTTTGGGCACATTTCCACTGCCTGACCAGCAGCCCCAAACGGCCCAGCAAAGCCCAGTTGTGCAACTGCAAGCAGCAGGCATCAATTCGAATAAATCAGTTAGAATTCCCACTAGCTTTGGTCCTCCCCTTGGCCTGGTACGTAAATGGAAAACAACCCCCCTAGATCTGCACCTGGACACTTTGCTGCTCACACTCCATAAGGCCATGTGCTTCTGAGTGGTTTCCTTGGAAGCGCAGCACAGTTGAGTGCCACCAAGTGGCTGAGGCCAGGTCATTCCTTCCAATCCCAGTGCATTTCGTGGCTTGCAGGGCTGTTTTCAATGTGGTTTTATGAATGGGGTCGGTTGCTTTAAAAAAGTGAATAATACAACACTTCATGAATAATAGATACAAATGGGAAGCAGTTTGGAAGACAGAATATTACTGCCTCTTGTAACTGAGAAAAGAAAGAGATATTATATTATTCCGGCTATAAAACTGAGCAGAGGGCTCTAATTAGAAAATTGTACTTAGAATCATGCGAGTACTTAGAATTAGCCACAAACCAGCACACACAGGGGGAGCCATCATAGTTCTCAGCTGTGATGACTACGTTAACGAGGAGGCCGACAACTCTCCAACTCCCCTGCCTATCAAGACCTCCAAGAAGACCCCACACCACAATTCACCCAGGAATGTAAAGATTCCATCAAATCCTCTTCCAAACCACCCCAAGAAAAACTGTCCTATCCTATCTGCAGGGACCCCCTGCCTGCTTTCCAAGGTACACAAGCAAGGAAACCCAGCAAACCCATCATATCTGGTCATGGCACTCTTCTTGAAGGCATACTGGGACTCATAGACTACGTCTACACTGCAGGCTTTTTGCGCAAGAAGTTTTTTGTGGAAGAGATCTTCCGCAAAAACTTCTCACACAAAAGCGCGTCCATACTACAAAAGTGTATCGCAAAAGCAATGTGCTTTTGCACAAGAGAGCGTCCATACTGCATGCGTGACAAGGAGTCCTGTGGCACCTTATAGACTAACAGATGTATTGGAGCATAAGCTTTCGTGGGCAAAGACCCACTTCGTCAGATGCATGTAGTGGAAATTTCCAGAGGCAGGTATAAATATGCAGGCCAGAATAAGGTGAGAGAGAACGAGGTTAATTCAGTCAGGGTGGGTGAGGCCCACTTCTAGCAGCTGTAACACAACTACCCCTCTGATACTTCACACTGCATGGACACTCTTGTGCAAGAAAGCTCTGATGGCCATTTACAGAATGGCCATCAGAGCACCTTTGCTTTTTCTGATAAGCTCTTTTTGCACAAGAAACCCCTGTTGAGCATCCACACACACCTTTTTGCACAAGAACTCTTGCACAAAAAGGAGTTATTCCTCATAGAAAGAGTTATACCTATACTGCAAAAAGCCCTCTGTTCTGCCGTTTTACTGTAAATTTTCTTGCACAAAAACGCACTTAAGGTGTGGATGCTCCGTGGGTTTTTGCTCAAAAATGGCTGTAGTGTAGATGTAGCCATAGAAACCATCCTCAAACTACTCACACACAAAGCGTCAGCTTCCTCCAGGACACAACCAACTTTTTCCAGAAACTCAGCATCATTAAGCTCTCTCGGACCATCAATCTTGTCACCCTGGCTGTCACCTCTCTATATACAACGTCCCTCACAATCATGGGTTGCCTGCAAGAAAATGGACAACCCTCAGATGCCCATCCCAAATATAAGGCCAAACTCATCCATTCCCTCCGCACTCCCAGCAAGTTTACATTTAACAACATGTACTTTGTCACCCTGGTGGGAACAACCCTGGGGACTAGGCTGGCTCCATAAAACCAATGATGCCCCTGAGATACACCCAGGATCTTTCCCCCTTCTGGACAGACAGCCCTCATCAGTTTATAGCACAACTTCAATAGCCACCACCTGTCCATGAAACTCTCCCTGGAACACTCCCACCCCAGCCTCAGCTTCCTGGGCACGACCACCAGCGTCAGCAGAGGAGCCCTACAGACAACTACCTACAGGAAACCCACAGCTCGTCACACCTCCCTGCACAGGTCCAGAAAACTCCCAGCACCCCAAGCAATCCCTTATCTACAGCCAGTCCCACCCCACAGCCCAGCCATTTAAAGGGACCCGGGGTCCCAGCTGCTGCTGCCTCTACAGCAGCAAGGGCAGCAGCTGGAGCCCTGGGTCCTCTAAATCAGGGGTCGGCGACCTACGGCACATGTGCTATAAGTGGCATGCAAGCCGATTTAGAGCGGCACATGCGGAGCTCAACCCCACCCCTCCTCCCCCATGCAGCAGGGGGCCCACGCTGCCATTGGAGCCCTCCTCCTTCCCTGGGAGCACGCTAGGCTGCACCACGCCCGCAGTGGTGGGAGGAGGCAGCGCTGGGGCTGAGGCAATGGCTCCTCAGCAGCACCTCCAGGGCCAGCCCAGAACCGCATGGCCGTGGCAACGGCGCCTCCAGCCTCTGGGCCGATCCAGGACTGCGTGGCCGTGGCAACGGCGCCTCCAGCCTCTGGGCCGATCCAGGACTGCGTGGCCGTGGCAACGGCGCCTCCAGCCTCAGGGCCGATCCAGGATTGCGTGGCCGTGGCAACGGCGCCTCCAGCCTCTGGGCCGATCCAGGACTGCGTGGCCGTTGCAGTGGCGCCTCCAGCCTCTGGGCCGATCCAGGACTGCGTGGCCGTGGCAACGGCGCCTCCAGCCTCTGGGCCGATCCAGGACTGCGTGGCCGTGGCAATGGCGCCTCCAGCCTCTGGGCCGATCCAGGACTGCGTGGCCGTTGCAGTGGCGCCTCCAGCCTCTGGGCCGATCCAGGACTGCGAGGCCGTGGCAACGGCGCCTCCAGCCTCTGGGCCGATCCAGGACTGCGTGGCCGTGGCAACGGCGCCTCCAGCCTCTGGGCCGATCCAGGACTGCGTGGCCGTGGCAACGGCGCCTCCAGCCTCTGGGCCGATCCAGGACTGCGTGGCCGTGGCAATGGCGCCTCCAGCCTCTGGGCCGATCCAGGACTGCGTGGCCATGGCAATGGCGCCTCCAGCCAATGGGCTGGCCTGGGACTGTGTGGCCATGGCAATGGCGCCTCCAGCCTCTGGGCCGATCCAGGATTGCGTGGCCGTGGCAACGGCGCCTCCAGCCTCTGGGCCGATCCAGGACTGCGTGGCCGTGGCAACGGCACCTCCAGCCTTTGCGCTGGCCTGGGATTGTGTGGCCATGGCAGTGGCGCCTCCAGCCTCTGGGCCGATCCAGGATTGCGTGGCCGTGGCAATGGCACCTGCAGCCTCTGGGCCGATCTAGGACTGCGTGGCCGTGGCAATGGCGCCTCCAGCCAATGGGCTGGCCTGGGACTGTGTGGCCATGGCAGCAGCACCTCCAGGACTGGCCCAGTACCCCATGGCGGCAGCAGTGGCTCCTCCGGGGCCAGCCCAGGACTGCGTGGCTGATGCAGTGGCTCCTCCGGCAGCCAAGGCTGCCACCCAGGACAGCTGGGAAGTCACCACATGGCGTGGCCCCAGCTTCAGCCCTGGGCAAGGGCTGGAGCTGGGTTAGGGCTGTGTGGTAGCTGCTCCTGGGGCAGGCCATGGGGCGGCTGCTGGGGCTGGATCTGGGGCTGCGGTGTGCATGGGAGTGCTGGGAAGCTATTGGGGCGGTGGCTGCTGCTGCAGCAGGGGATCAGGCTGCTGTTCTTCTGCCGTCATCACCAGTGTAGCGGCGCTGGAGACAGAGGCTTGTGGGTTGCTTAAGGTATCAAACTACAAACCTGAGATGGGAGAACTCAGCCAGGCAAAGCAAGGCCAAAGGTCACACCACACAGTACGATTAGAGTTGCCAGATGGTTGAAACAAAAATACCGAACAAAGTTGTTGAGCAAAAAAAAAAAAACCCCCAACTCTTTTTGACTTATTTAAATTAAAATTAAATTAAATTAAAAAATGCATTAAAACAGCATGTCCCCTTTAAATGCAGGGATAGGAACATGGTAGAGGATGAGCACTAAGACCCAGGGGAAGCATTGCTTCCCCTAGGTCTTTTGGCCAGCAGCCTTAGGGAACCAGGTAAGCATGGGGGCTGGGGTCGGGGGGCTGGGGGTGTTGGGAGCCGGGGGGGGGAGGCCAGGTGCTGAGTGTTTGTAGGGTTGCCAGGTGCCCGGCATTTTCGCCTCCTGGCCGGGGAAAAATTCAGAAAATACCGGGCATTTTAGGTGTCCGGTATTCTCTGAATTTTTACCGGACAGGAGCCGAAAATAGCGGATTGTCTGGGTGAATACCGGACACCTGGCAACCGTACGATTTGCATCGTCATCCATTTATTAATGAAGCTGCTAACATGGAAGTAGGCCTCTTATTGACTTTAAAGAGTCAATCCTCCTCTGGCTGCGCTCCCCTAGTCGGCAGCTACCACCCCCCACTGACACCCATCCAGGGCACCATCCAACAGCTACAGCCCATACTCCATGGGGACTCCATCCTGTCCTGAACCCCCCTTCTGGCCTTCAAACACCCCCAGCCTTGCCAAGCTCCTGATGAGAAGCCAGCTCCCCGCAGGCCAGGACACACCAACTCAAAGTGACTCCAGATGATGCCACAGGGAAGCTGCAGAACCTGTGACCATATCTCCACTGCTGTGCCGACGAGGTTCCCGGGCTCCTGAGCACACCGCTCCAGTGACCTCACGCAGGAAAAGGAGAAATGACAAAACCACCCTAGCCCCTGGAGCAAGCACTTTTCACAGAGCCACCAGCTGACAGCTGATGTGTCAGTCCTCGGCCTCCAAGGAAACCTGCATAACGTCTTCAAAAGATGAGTTTGGGGGTTTAAGTTCATCACTTTGCTAGACTGACCTGGCACATACGATCGTTGACCTATTACGCCCATCTAACTGAGCCCCTAGCCCATGTTCCCTGTACGCTGAGTGCTTGGGTGCCCAGAACTAGGTTTTATTTCTACTGGTGGTGCATGTTCACACATGCCTCTGTGCACATAGAAAAATTGATTCTACACATCGTGGGGAAAAAATCACCACACAGCTGGAAAAGATTAGAGGGAGCGTTGCCCTGAGCTTTTCCCCCTCAGAGCCTGGACTCTAGGACCCTGTGAGGTCGGAGGATCCCAGAGCTCAGTCTGCAGCCTGCGCTCAAGTCAAACAGCTCCTCAGAAGCAGGGGATTTGTCTGGACACCTGTGGCGTGGAAGTTCTGCTGAGCCTTTGTAGCTGGCGAGTTTCGTTTGGGGCTTGCCATGCCGCTCTGTCCTATTTATAATAAACGCAGCCACAGCACGTGGCGTCTTTCTCCCTGCAATTCCTGCTGGGATGCAGTTTAATGAAGTGCTGGATTTTTTAATTGTATTCTTTCCCTCGGTGGGCCTGTGGAGATGAACGTTTTAATTAACCTGAACTGTAACGAAGTAGGCTGGGAGCCGGGAGCCTGCTGGCTTGAGTCAGAACAAACTGCCGTCTATTTGATCATATCCATGGTGGTCCGGGGGAGCAGGAGAGGGTGGCTGGGGTGCCCCCAACAGTGCTCTGTGTCCCTGCCTGCACTACCCACACCCCCTCCTGGGCACTGCTCTGATGTGTGCTCCCTGACTGTGTTGCAGGCAGACATGGGTCTCCTGGCACCAAAAAGGTCTCATGCATTAGTCCATGCTGTGCTGATGCACTGAGCCACCAGGGGAGCCCCCCAGCCACAGCCTCCCAGCATTCTGGGCCCCCCTTATCTGTCCTGTGTCTGGGGGGGTGGTGTGCTTGGTCTGTCCATCACCAAAACTGGTGGTGGCTGTCCTGGGGAATGAACATTTGACCTCTGGCTCTGGAGTCAGAGCCCTTTGCCACTGTACCACTGGGCAGGGGTGGGGAGCCTACCTTACATTCTTCACCCCCCTTATCTGTCCTATGTCCCAGGTCCATCCACTACCATGCTTGTACTGGGTGACCCCAGGTTGGGGGGATGTGCTTGAGCCCTTGCCCTCAACCTCTGGCTCTAGAGGCAGGTGCCTTAGCCACTGTACCATTAGGGGAGCCCCCAACTCCCCTACATTCTCAGCCCCCCCTTATCCGTCCTGTGTCCGAAGGGTGCCAGGTCCATCCATCACCAAGCTTGTGGTGGCTGTCCTGGGGTCTCCATCTCTGTCTCCATCTCTGCCCATGTCATCTGGGAGGCCATTGATGTGCTGGGTGCATGTCAAGAAGCATGTGGCTCTGAGGAGTGCTCGCAGCTGGAATGCATCAGCCAGACTTGGACTTTTAAATCTTCCTTCTCCCCCATAACTGCCCACGGAGCTTCCCAGTGCTCCGCACAACCCAGCCCCTTGGCGGGCTGTCCTCTGCCCTCCTCAGGAAGCTGAACAGAGAGAAGATCTCTCAGGTCTGATCACCAGGGTCTCCCACTTCAGTGCCTCCTTGCAATAGGTTTGTGACCCCTAGAGGGGGCAGTCAAGAGCTGGAGTCCCCCTGAGTCTTGTGAGCCCTGGGTGGGGAAACTGAGGAATCCCCCAATGGGATGGGGAAGAGGATTCTCCCTCAGGAAGGCCCTCAGCAAGCCAAGGCAGCGGGTTCTGTGCGGTGGAACAGGCAGAGCAGAGAAGCGTGCGTCCATCTCCAAGCCAGGATGCTTCCTGCTGCCAGCAGACTCATCCACAAGCTCCACGCTTCCCCCAGGACCAGCTTTCTCCTGGCACCTTTGATTTCAAAAGTGACACCTTGTGCGCGCACACATGCATTTCTCAAGCGCCCATCCATCTGGCCCTGCTCTGCCCGCCATCCCCAGTATAACCACCCGAGAGGTGACCAGACTTCTCCAAGTCCCTTCATCCCAAAGCAGTACCCAAGTTCTGCATGCAGGGCAATCATTTCACCCCGTGGAGGCAGCCATCTCTGGGGCGGAGCGCAGGTGCTATTTAACAGCCCAGGCAACGCTAGACAGCCAGGCACGACTGGAAACAAGGAAGAAGCAGAGGGGAAAGTAAGTGGGTGCTCCGGTCACAGTGGGTTGTGCTCCCACAAGAGCCGGCTGGGGCGCTCTGCAGGAGGCAGGCAGGCCATTTAAAGGGGCCGGCTGGGGATGCGCTGTAGGGGAGGTGGGCACATTCCCAGACAGGCCACTGGAAGAGAGGCTGGCAGCAGCTACCATCTGGCCGCAGTGCCCGGCCCCGCTCCTGCCAGCGTGGTGGGACATGGACTCATCCCGTCTGGCCGGGCGCAGCTGTGGAAGCCCCAGCCCCAATCTGCTGCAGGAAGGGCTGGCAGTAGCCCCGCTCCTGCCATGGTGGCCCAGCCCAGGCCTTGCTCCTGTGGGGGGTTGGAGGGGGAGGGGGCGAAATCAGCCCCTGTCTGGCTGTGGTTGGTGGTTGTGGCTGTGACAGCCTGGCCCCAGCCCCAATCCCCCATGGTCTGGCCCCCATCTGGTTGCAGCCCCACGCCTGCTTCAGTGGCCCAGCCCCAGTCCTGCTCCTGTCAAGGGGTGGGGCGCAGAAACTGTGCCTGTTTGGCTGCGGTTGTGGTGGCCCAGCCCCGGTCCTGGGGTAGCCCTGTAGTCTGCTCCCCATCTGCCATGGGAGGGGTTGGTGGCAGCCCCATCTGGCCTGTCCACATCCCCTGCCTCGCCTCCTGCACCTCCTCACAGACCTGGACCCCCTGCCCTGAGCCCCTTGTACATCCCAGCTAGGACTCCTGCACTGTCCCACTCCCCAACCCTCCGCCTTGAGCCCCCCGCACTCCACCACACACTTACATTTCTTACAGGTACTGTTGTATCACAGCCCCCCCAACCCTCCCATCGTGAGGCTCCCCTCGGCCCCCAAGGGGGGCAGGTTGTCATAGTACAGTAGCTGTAAGAAATGTAAGTTACTTTCACCCCATCTCCTGTCAGGGGCACTGGGACAACCTCGACAGTGGGGGTGCTGAAAGCCATGGAACAAAGCTGGCGTTGCTGTCTAGGAGGGAAGCCAGGCATTTGGTTGCTATTGCTAGCTCCAGCGTCTCAGGATCTGAACATACAGGTGATGCCCCCTTGCTTCCTGTCATGGGGTTTCTGGGAAGGGCAGGGAGAGCAGAGAACTAGCCTGGCCACAGAGAAGGGGCTGAGTGCTCTCCCTGAGTGAAAAGACCAGGTGAGATTTGCCCCATGTCTCCTCATGGATTCCCTCTCCTTACGCTTAGCTCCTTCCCCCACCCCAGAAGCCAACGGCAGCAGAGGGCAAAGAACAGCTCCCAGCATCAGGCCCCAAAAGCATATCAATGCATCCTCCTCTCCTCCTCTTCCTTCCCTGCCCCCACCCAAAAGACTTTTCCCCTGGTCCCTGCTGTGATCAGCATGTTCGGCTCCTGCCACAGAGCAAAGCAATCGAGTTAAAATGAGGTAATCACTCTTCTAGGATAGTCATTTGCAGGAAAAATACAGGCCTCTGGGTGATTGGAAATGGTCTGGACTCTGAAACTGTCACTTCCATGTGCAGGATAAATGTTGTCAACCATAGGGTGTGTGATTATAGAGCTCCTGAAATAAAGCAGTAATGGCAGCCCCACCGCAGAGATGGGATTGGCAGCTGGTTAAGTGCCGGACCCTTCCCCCACCACAGGTTCTGCCGCCAGCGCTGGGAACGGTTGGGCTCTTTCCAGCAGGAGGTTCCTCGGGGTGGGGGCAGCTGGCAGCCCCCTTCCGGGCAGAGGCCAGCCTACCATGCAAGGGGCACGCTCCGGGGTACGCAGATGTCACAGGAAGGGAGCGGGAAGCCCCCATGTGATACTTTCAGGCTCCCCTCTGGGGCCAGGGCTCTGAGGGCTCCAAATAGAGACAGGCCCAGCGGGGTGGATTATTGTGATCCCTGATCTGTCAAGCTGCAGTTGTGCTGGGTTCAGAGTCAAACGCCGGATTTCAGATCCGGGTTCCCCCTTCTCCACCCCTGTATGCTGGAGGGTGGGAAAAGCAGGGCTGCTCTGTTTCCCTCTGCCATGGGCAAATGAGCAGGTTTGGGGCTGCAAACACGTTGATGACCTCGTGTGGGGTGAGTCCCTGCTGAGAGAGACCTGGGAGAGCAGGCTCTCAGAGCTGCCCATCCTTGCCAGCCTGCTGACGCGGGAAGTGGAGGTGTGAGGACTCCCTGGCTTGCTCCTAACCCCCTGAGCTCTCTACGTCTCCCCCCTTCGATGTATTTCCGGGTCCTGTTGCAGATGCCCCAAGCCCATTCCTCCCAGGCCGTGCTGCCTTCCCATGCAATCGGCAAACGAGCTGCCTTGCCGTGCTCCAGGGGGCTTATCTGGCAGGGCACAGGCTGGCCAGACCAAGGGAGACTTGGCTTCAGCCCTTGTGCACTAGAAGGGTATGTCTACACTACAGTGCTATTTCAAATTAACTTAATTCGAAATAGTTAATTCTAATTAAGCTAATTTGAAATAATGCATCTATACACAAAAACACTGAGTGGACCCTGAACCAAAGTTAAGGCTGGCCGGAACCAGTGCCGGCAGGGCATCAGGTTAGGACTTAGCGTGTGGGGCTGCTGCCTGAGGCTAACTGAGCTCAGTGCTTAAAGGGACCCGACCCCCATCCTGGACAGACAGTTCTCAGGGTTCCCCGCTTGCTTGTCTACCTCGATGAGGGACAGCAAAGCAGTCCTGTCTTGGAGTGCCCTGAGTGCCCGCACTCGGGACACCACAGCACTTGGCCACATGGAGCCAGAGCTGCCCCTGGGCACGCCGGTGCGTCTCATGGGGTCATTGCCATCAGCCCGGCTGCACTTGCTGCAGGCTGCCATCCGGGGGGTCCATCGGGGAGCTGTCAGGATCCAGGAGGCCCTGAGGGAGAGTGTCCACCCTGAGAAGCCCTCAGAGCCTCCCCGGTCCTCCCCACCAGGGGCTCGTGCCCCATTCCTCCCTCACATCCTTCCACTTACCCCTCCCTAGCCCCCCTTCCTGATGTCAAATAAAAGACACGTATGTTCAAAAATAGAAACTGGGTTTATTGAACAAATCTGTGGGGGGGGATGAACCTCTGGGGAGACTGGGAAAAGGAGGTGGGAGAGGGGAAGAGAGAGGGTGGAAGAGGGGAGGGGGAAACCTGGGAGGAGGGAGCTGGAAGGGGGAAGCACGGGGAAGAAGGGGGAGGGGAAGCTCAGTGCTCAGGGTTGGGGGTCTTGCCGGATCAACCTGACTTTCATGCTAACCTGCTCCTGGGTTCGCATGTGGCCATTGGTGGCCAGGCTGGCAGCTATCCTGCCATAGACGGCCGCATTCCTCCGTCTAGTGTGGAGATCATGGACGTCGGGGGCATCCCCCCCAAACCTGAATAAGGTCCGTGATCTCCACCCTGGACCAGGAATGCGCCCACCTTCTCCAGCCCCTGGAAGGCTCCTGGGAGCTGGCAGACTGCTCCTGGGGAGCAGTGGAGGGCTGGCTGCCAGTGGCTTGCTGGCTCCTGTTTTGGGGCCACTGGGTCGGGGCCCCAGTGGCCACTGCTGGCTCTGGGCTGGCAGGCTTGGAGCTGGCACAGGCACTGTGGCCAGAGTCTACCCCTTTAATGGCTCTGGGGCTGGGGGAGAGGAGAGTAAGTTTTCCTGGTTGTGCCCAGAGTGGCCACCAGGGATCCCTGGGAAGGGCTGGAGGCCCCCTATTTTGAATTAAGTGTCTACACAGCACTTAATTTGAAATAGCTATTTCGAATTTGGCATTACTCCTCGTAGAATGAGGTTTACCAAATTTGAAATAAGGGCTCCACTATTTCGAATTTATTTCGAAATAGCGGTTTGCCTGTGTAGACGCTATTAAAGTTAATTCGAAATAACTGCTGTTATTTCGAATTAACTTTGTAGTGTAGACATACCCGAACAGTATTTCTCTAGAATCTCCCTTAGGCTTCCCAGGAAGGACAGACTGCCACTGCTGCAGGAATCCCTCTGCTTTGGCAGTCCCAGGCAAACCACCATCTGGAAGGAATTTCTGCTGGGCAGGGGAAAACAAATATTTTCCATCTTCTGCTTATTGATTTACATCACACCTTTCACAAACACCAACATGTACTGCAGAATTGCAAAGTAGGAGCAAGGAGGTTGCCCATCACTTCCCAACAGTCAGACTGCAAGCCACCTCTGGGGTGGAATGCAGCATCTGTTTGCACCTATGCACACCAACACTTCAGAGCAGGAAGTGAAAATGCATGTGGCATCCAGGGAATTGAGCTACACAGAATACAACTCAAAAGCTTATTCGGCTCTGGTGAGGCCACATCTAGAATATTGTGTCCAGTTCTGGGCCCCCCCCACTATAGAAAGGATGTGGACACATTGGAGAGGGTCCAGCGGAGGGCGACCAAAATGATTAGGGGGCTGGAGCGCATGATCTATGAGGAGAGACTGAAGGATTTTGGTTTGTTTAGTCTGCAGAAGAGAAGAGTGAGGGGGGATTTGATAGCAGCCTTCAACTTCCTGAAGGGAGGAGGTTCCAAAGATGATGGAGAAAGTCTGTTCACAGTCGTGATGGATGGCAGAACAAGGAGCAATGTTCTCAAGTTACAGTGGGAGAGGTCTAGGTTGTATATTAGGAAAAACTATTTCCCTAGGAGGGTGGTGAAGCACTGGGATGGGTTACCGTGGGGGGTGGGGGGGTGGAATCTCCATCTCTAGAGGTGTTTTAGTCTCAGCTTGACAAAGCCCTGGCTGGGTTGATTTAATTGGGATTGGTCCTGCCTTCGGCAGGGGGCTGGACTTGATGACCTCCTGAGGTCTCTTCCAGCTCTCTGATTCTATGATTTGAGAGCTAATATCCCTCCCATTTTAAAAGAGACCTTCAGTAACAGATCAGGGCCTCAGTTTTACCTCTCTTGAGCAGAGCACAGTCCCCTAAGGAGCATGACACCCCTAAGGCCATGACAGGGCATCCTGACCCACCCAGACCAGCACCAACTTGCTTCTCTTTAGAGACTCGCTAGGCACCCAGCTGTCCTTAGACCCTGAGCCCCAGGCAGTGGGAGATGGCACCGGATACCACCCCCTCTCTATTCCCAGGCCCTCTCTCTGCATGGATGGACGCCAGCTAGTCCTGAGCTGCTTAAAGAAAAACGACCTGAGAAGAATCTTCCGGGGAGAGGGAATTGTGCCAGTTATCAGCTGACTTAGAATAGCCCCTTTTGCTGGCAACAGAGTAATTTCCCATTTTACTCTCTGAAAACACATGGTTTTGACAAAACAGCCCTACCAGGTTATCAAGGAGAGACAGGCAGGCACCTGGGTCTTCATGTCAGCGTTCCAGGCAGGAGCAGGAAAATACACACACAAAATCCCAGGAGGGGGCAATGGAGACACACAAGCACACTCAGCCTGCCTCCTCCTGGCATCTGGGGGAGGGAAGTGGGGGGATGGAACAGCAAGTTCCATCCCCCCACTTCCATCCTTCCATCTCCCCACTTCCATCCTTCCTGAAAAGGATCAACACCTGTTTTAGGTTCATTAGTATTAAAGTGGAGGTTGGGCCTCCCTGGTCCGGCACCCTGGGGACCTGACTGGTCCCAAATGAGGGAACTTGCTGGATCGGGGAGGTCCCCTGCTATCGGCCTCCCGGGATACTGCCCCTCCCTTTGGCTGGCTCCGCTCCAGCCACACTGCCACTGGGCTCCAGCCCTGTTGCTACACAGCTTGGGCTTGGCACGCTGCTGCCAGCCAGCTGTGGTTCTCCGGGGACAGAGCTCCCCAGCCGCCATGTCCCCACTTCTGTCCCGCCCACCCGAGGCTTCTCGGGGCAGGGCTCCACGGCTGCCACACTGCTGCCGCTCCAGGATGGGGCTCCGCAGGGACGGGGGATCACTGCTTCTGCTGCTTCCCTGCCTGGCTGGGGCTCTCCAGGGACAGGGCTCACCGGTCTGATGGTGGGGCTCCCTGTGATGGACTGGGCCGGGTCTGGGCACCGCTGAGGGCATGAGCTCAGGGTGAATTGCTCAAAACCAGGGCTACTTACAGTCCTCGACTGGAGACCTTTCCCAAACAGGCCACAAACCAGTCCCACAGAGCGCTTCAGTTGCCAATCTGGCCAGCAGGAAACCTCACGAGCAAAACCCCTCAGACACCTCAGCTCTCCCTGTGCCACAATCAGACCCAGACCTTACACCCAGCTGAGAGGTTATAAAACCCGATCTCCCCAGCTCCGAACAGATCCTCTCAGTCCCAAAGAACCAGCTACAGTCCCAGGCCAATTTACACTTTAGATCATGTCCACAAGAGCACACTGAGTCTAGCATCTAAAATCTAAAGGTTTATTAATAAAAGAAAGAAAAGATTGAGAGTGAGACTGTTAAGGAGAATACTTCACATACATCAGTCACCAAATGCTTGATGCAGGCTCTTAGCAGAGATGTTACAAACTGCCAGTTTAAAAGTCTCTGGTGTACATCCTGAATGCAAATCCTTCCCGGCTCTCTGTCCCTAGCAAGGCTGCATCTGGAAATCAGGAGCAGGACTGAAGACAAGATGGAGATGCCCTCATGGCACTTTTATATTCCTGGTCCCTCCCAAACTGGAGCTGGTCACATGATCAAGTGATGTGTCTGTGTTTCACATGCAAGTAGCCATAAGGCACTGGCTGGTTTGCAGACTTCCAGACACATCCCTCAGGTGTGTGTTGGCCGCTCCGAGAGCCATTGTCCATGGAGCAGTGCTAGTCAGCACAGCCATTCACTGACCCACCCTTCCTCACAATAGGCAGTCCAGGCCCATTGCTCCCTCCCAGACAGAGAAGATTCAAAATACAAGAACAGGGCCCATATTCATAACTCCGCATACACACATCACACAAGTACATGCACAGCAGACATAAGCTTCCATTTGACAACTCACAAGGCCCACTTTGTTCGGAATTTAGGGCAACCACCACCCATGGGTGCAACAGCGATCTGTCTGCTCACCTTAAAATCCAATAACGTGACACTCCCCTCTGCTGGACTCCCTGACTGCAGGGTTCCTTCTAAGGTGTGCGCCTGTGCAGGCATGCACCAAAAATTTACCACCCGCCTGCCTCCTCAACAGAGCCGTGCATTGGCGGCTCAGCTCTTCCGGGGCAGGGCCACGTGGCGAGCGGCTGCCCCAGCCCAGTAGCAGCAGGGCAGCCACCATGCAGCCCTGCCCCTACTTCAGCCCTTCCCCAGGGCTGGAGCTGAGGGCCACGTCGTGGGCGGCTGCTCAGAGCCAGAGCCACGTGTGCAGCCATGTGGTGGGCGGCAGGTGCTCCAGTGTCCCCAGCTGGGGGGGGGAGTTGATCCTTCCAGGCTGGAGCATCTCTGCCTGCGGCGTGTCAGGCCCCACAGAGCTGGAGCAGCCGGACGGGGGTTGACCATAAGGAGTAAGTATCACCCAATGAGGGTGATGTTAACCAGTCACATCCCTATTTTGAATAGTTGGGCGTTACTGTTTTATATTGAGTGTGTGTGTGTGTGCGCGCGCGCGCGCGCACGCTAGGTTGGTTTTTGTTT
The DNA here is from genome assembly GCA_032595735.1 of Pelochelys cantorii. Lineage (NCBI taxonomy): Eukaryota > Metazoa > Chordata > Testudines > Trionychidae > Pelochelys > Pelochelys cantorii. Next base: position 3,017,218 of record CM064350.1, read on the forward strand.
TTAAACCACCCAGCTGGTGGCCTTTTTTGAGAAGTATTTTTTTGTATTTTATAGGAGTACGTATAATTATTTTAAAATTTTTATTTTAATGGTAATTATTATTGTTTTAGTTGCTTTATTATTGACAAAGGGATTTAGGATGTTTATTTAGTTTTTATTTTCACTTATTTTATGTTTAATATTCATCACTTAAGGAAAAAAATAAATTTTGTGAAAGTGTGGCCCACGCACCTAGTGTGGGTCATTGTCCCATGCAGCAGCGCTTAGACCATTTACAGTGAGAGATAAGAGCAAGGGAGCTCTACAGGTTATGCTGAGAGCCAGCTGGCTTTATAGCTCAAGCTGAAGAGAGGCTCCTACATTGATGTCCCAAGATCAAATCTGCCCGCTGGTGGTCACAAAAGTCTCAGAATACTTGCAGAGTTAACTAACAAAGTTAAGGCTGTCAGTAGGTGCTCCCTGCCAGACAAAGAGTAGCTGTCAACTTTGCAACCCTGAATAAAACATTTGAATGGATTTTAGTGGAATTTTTTAAAAGCTGATTTATTTTATATATATAATTTTTTTTAAGTATTTTTTTTTAAATTGAGGTCCCTTGCTATGTTTATTATGAGAGACTAAATATTTTAAACTTTCTTGGGTTACCTTTTACTCGCTGAAGTTTTGAACTTTTTTGTTTTTAAAATTATTTTAGATTTTCAAAGAGCTTTGGGGGGGCATGTGTGTAAGCTGCAAGTTATGAACAAATGATTCATTTAAGTTGCTTTCATTTCTAAACTGCTATTCATTTTTATATTTAAGCATTGACCACGGTTTGTTTGTTTGTTTGTTTTTTCAGCTGAGATCTCTTTTGGTCTGGGCTTTGATAACTTCTATATTTTAACAATGGTTAGTTCCATCTTCTCCTTCCATGTTTCAGCTGTCTGATCTTAACTACATTTTTTATTGCTAAACAATTTAAATGGGATTGTTCTTGTTCCTGCTGCAACCATCACCACTCGTTATTTATAGGCTCATGTGTTAAGAAGCCCCCATTTCCTTCAGAATGACGGTCAGGCCTCCCGTCGTGTTTGTGGTGACAAATCACGTAGTGCAGGGGTATCAATAAGCAGATTGCAGGATAAAGACAGCACGTTGGCAGTTAGGGTCAGCCATCGTAATAAAGTTGTGTGGGTGAAAGTGCTGATTTAACAGCTCTTTTTACTCTTTGTGATGGGCAAAGGGCTGTTTTAGTATCTTTCTTTCATACCATTTTATATATATATATATTTGTTAGTAACTGCTGGGTGCAACGGTAGCACACGTCCAAACAAGCACACATGACCCCTATATTGGCACACAAGACAAAACTCAGTCCGCTCCTGGATCTTAGAGGGAACACTGCCTGACTGGCTCGGATTCCTGGGCTCGGGACAATCTGGTCCAGCAACTTCCATGATCCTGCTGGACCACAGATGTTGCTGGGCCAGAGAGTCACAGATTTAGGAGGTTCAACCTGTAGCGTGCAGCAGTCCCAGCCGAGATCAGGGCCATGTCGTGCTGGTTGCCAAGATGGCCTAGACTCTACTGTTTACTGTCTCTACACGAAAAAGGCCAAGGAAGCATTATAATTGTAAAGCTAGGGTATAGACTGGCCTCAGTGACTGGCCCAAGGTCCTACATGAAGTCTATGGCAGACTGCTATAGTGGCTACTAGTATAGTGAACTAGCCACGCTCAACTGGCCAAATAGCCACATGTGGCAAGCATGTTGGACACGATGGATAGATTCTAGGGCTTCTTCTCCATCCATCCAGCACAGAACTGGCTCAAGCCCCCACCTGGGAAATTCGCACACCAGCCCTGGGCGCCACAGAGAGGTAATGCTTCTCTACTCCAAGTGTAACTCACACACCTGGGCTACGTCTACACTGCAGGCTTCTTGCACAAGAACTTTTTGCAGAAGAGATCTTCTGCAAAGATCTGCCATGTGCTTTTGCACAAGAGAGCATCCACACTGCCATGGACGCTTTTGTGCAAGAAAGCTCTGATGGCCATTCACAGAATGTTTTTTCTGTTTTTTTGTTCTGTGTTTTTTCTGTTTTTCCACACATGCCTTTTTGCTCAAGAGCTTTTGCGCAAAAAGGCTTATTCCTTGTAGAAAGAGGAATAACGCTTGTGCAAAAAGACCCATCTTCTGATGATCTACTGTACTTTTTCTTGTGCAAAAACACACTTGTAGGCTGCATCTAGAGTGGCATGACTTTCTGCAAATGCTTTTAATGGAAAAGTTTTTCCGTTAAAAGCATTTGCGGAAAAGAGCGTCTAGATTGGCACGGACGCTTTTGTGCAAAAGCACTTTTTGCGGAAAAGCGTCCGTGCCACTCTAGACGCGGTTTTGCGCAAGAAAGCTCCGATCGCCATTTTCGCCATCGGGGCTTTTTTGTGCAAAACGGTTCTCAGCTGTCTACACTGGCCCTCTTGCGCAAAAGCATTTGCGCAAGAGGGCTTTTTCCCGAATGGGAGAGTCATTGTATTTGCGCAAGAACACTGACAATCATACATTAGATCGTCAGTGTTCTTGCGCAAATTCAAGCGGCCAGTCTAGACAGCTGGCAAATTTTTCCGCAAAAGCAGTCGCTTTTGTGGAAAAACTTGCCAGTCTAGACACAGCCGTAGTGTGGACGCTCTGTGAGTTTTTGCGCCAAAACAGTTGTTCTGGCGCAAAAACTCTGCAGTGTAGAGAGCCTTAGTGTGGTTCTTTGTCCTATGCAGTGGCACTTAGACCACTTACAGTGAGTGCTCAGAACAAGAGAGCACTACAGCTGCAGCTGGCTTTTAGCTCAAACAGTAGAGATGCCTACACTAAGCTTCAGAGGTCTTAGGTTCAAATTCACCTGGTGGCGGTTCATAAACAAACCCGGCAGTAACAGTCCCACCCCAAGTAGGTTGGGTGCTGTCCTTTTCCTCTTAAGTCCAGCAGTGTAAATGTCCCCTTCACATGCGCATCCCTTCTCTGCACCCCACTCCCAGTTGCTGCCTTGGTCAGAGCAGACCCAGAAATCTTAGCAAGCAGGGTAGAAGAAACACAGCTTCAACACAATTAATATAAGAAAAGAGGCACCTAATGATGCCTATTTAGTCCTGCTCTTTGAAGGGTGGAAGGGAGAAGACAAACAGATCAAACTGATCTAGATCCTGCAGGCCATATAGCCTCCTGACCAGAATAACCTTCCCTTTCCCTCAGAGGACTTTGAAAGTCAAGCCCCTGCATTAGCAAGATTTTTTCTGCCAACTGTGTCCCTTTCATGTGGAACAACATAGCACAATCCTACTTTCCTGTATTCCCACAACTTTACAAACATGGGTAGCCCATATTTCAGCTTTTCCTGCATTTAATACCAACATAGCTGATGTTGGCGCACATATTGAGTGGATTACAATGAGCAAAATACCACTCCACCTGCTGAATATCTAACAAACCTAAGCAAAGCAGGAGCAAACTGGATTTACATAGACACACCTGGGTCTACCTGCTCTTCCAGCTAGCTGTAAGGGGTACATTCCTTCTGATTCTGCTTACACTAATAATAAAGTGTTTCTGCTAGCACTGCTCATGCCTCCCAGGTGTCAACTCTTTGGCTGCATCTAGACTGGCATGATTTTGCGGAAATGCTTTTAACGGAAAAGTTTTTCTGTTAAAAGCATTTCCGCAAAAGAGCGTCTAGATTGGCACAGGTGCCTTTGCGCAAAAAGTGCTTTTGCTCAAAAGCATCCGTGGCTAGTCTAGACGCAATTTTGCACAAGAAAGCCCCGATCGCCATTTTCGCCATCGGGGCTTTTTTGCACAAAACAGTTCTTACCTGTCTACACTGGCCCTCTTGCACAAGTATTCTTGCACAAGAGGGCTTATCCCTGAGCGGGAGCATCATAGTATTTGCGCAAGAACACTGACAATCTTACATTAGATCGTCAGTGTTCTTGCGCAAATTCAAGCGGCCAGTGTAGACAGCTGGCAAGTTTTTGCGCGAAAGCAGCCGCTTTTGCACAAAATCTTGCCAGTCTAGACGCACCCTTTCAGCAGAAGCAGTTTTATGCCAACATAAGCATAGGGCTTCCGAAAGAGCATGTCTGTTCTTCCCCCCCAAAAAGTGGAAGAGCAGACACGTTCCCTGGATGTGGCGGAGTCTTTCCGGGATCCTGGAGGTATCCCAGAAAACCCCCGTAGTGTAGACATAGCCTCAAGAGCAGCCTAAAAAGGAAGATGCAGAGGGCTAAATCCATCCCTGGTGTCACACGGCCAGAGCCAACCAAGGGACCCCAGGGGTGAACTTGGCCCATGCATTGTCAATGCAGATGATTTGGGAGCAGCTGGGCTTGTCATCTCTCACTTCATTTACACAGTAAGTTACAACAAGGAGTCTGCGTTGGTTGCTTGGAACAAAACCTGATGAATAAAATGTATTGGCCCCAGTCCAGGCCCTGCTGCCATGATAGCCAGAGTGAGCTTGCAGGGACTGGAGAAATCCTCTTTCTCTTTTTCCCATTGCAGCTCCCATACAATCAAATCTAAACATGAGCCCACACCTCACAGTTGCCCACAATTTCACAGCAGCAAGGAGGCTAGAACTCAGCTCCTGCTAGTGTAAGAGTACAGGCCCCTACCAGAGCAAACAGAGAATCTTCATTTGCTGTTAGCCATAACTGTCTTATGACGCCCAGACGAGCAGTTCTCACTCCATCGTGGGGTAGTGAGACACCTCTTAGCCAGTTCATTCTAATATGCACAGTGGATGGGCATTTATTGGTGTGTGTCTATGTCCTACATTATGAAAAGCATACCGCAATATCCCATCGTCATGATCCCACACACTACAGCTTGCAATAATGCTACTGTGGAGTTCTTTCATATGCATCAAGGCCACAATGTATCACCCCTATATGGCCACTGTTATCACAAAGTGCTGTATGTATAGGGTGAAATTCTGGCCACACCGAAGTTAGTGGGGAAAATTCTATTGATTTTAACCAGCCACAGTTTCACTGATAGATTCTAAGGCCAGAATTGGCTATTATACAATGATCTAATCTGACTTCCCCCTCCCCCTCCATAGCGCACAGACCAGAGAATGTGGTCCAGTGACTCCGGTATTAAGTTCACCTCTGATGACTGAGCTATGGCCCTTCCACAGAAGGCTTCCAATCTGGCTGTTCAGCAGGTAGCTTTCTAACATTTCCACAGAATATATCATAAAAAGCGATTTCTGGCAAACGTTAAGAATAGATTCCAGCAGGTCTTTTTCCCCTTGAAAAGTCACAATTTCTCAGTGGAATAAACATTCAAAGCAGTTGTGCTGTATTCAGACTTTATCCTTCTCTAAAAACTCCCATCTGAGGCTCTCCCAGGCCTTTGCAAAGAACAACTTGATCTCACAATCCCACAGGGATGTAGGTAGATGAATTGGCCCATTTCACAGAGGGAGAAACTGAGGCAGAGTGCAGCCTGCTTCACAGCTTGGCACTCCTGTCTCCTAGCCCCATACGTTGACCAGCAGACTGCCTCTACAGGCCAGTGAATATGCCTCACTCCCTGCTCCAAAATCAGATATAATCCCTTTTTCTCTCTGTCTCAGCCAAGCTTCAGATGCTCAGCAGTAGCCATCATTGGCCACAGGCCATGCCAGCTCCATTTAAGAACACAGAGGACAGCAGAATTTCAACCCAGCCAGGGCTGAACTTTTCAGCCTCAAGCTTTTCCTGTGTCATGCAGGGATGTAAATGGTTAACCCCTTAACCCATTGGGGCTGGAGCAGCTCCTCACGGGCCCCAGGCAGAGAGCTGCTCAGGGTCTGCTGAAACAGCCCCTGTCCATGGTGGGCTAGGCCCAGCCCCCCCTCCACTGCAGGTTACATGTTGGCTCCCGAGGAGCTGGCTGCAGAGCTCACAGCAAAGTCTCCCCGGGAGCAGGGCCAGCTACTGGCCCAGCTGCTGGGGAGCCTTTGCTGCAGGCTCTGCAATATAAAGCCTATGTAAGCTCTACAATGCAGAACCCGCAGGGTGTGTAACCATGGAACTGCTGTGAATTTTAGCTGGGAGACAGTTACATTTTTAAACACGCTTTTACATCCCTAGTTTCATACATGGACTGCAGAACAATTTCCTATCTCTGAAGAACACACGCACATACATGTATGCACAAAGACACACGCACACACACACACACCAAAGGAAGAGGAGAGGGCAGAAGCCAGAGTTTTACCCACCACCTCCGAAGAACAGGCTAATTTGGGTTCATGTTATCTCCTTTCTTGAGCTAATATATTGGCCACCCTCTTAGATTTGTATGGTTGCTTTCGTCAATCATAATAACATCTTACAAAGCTGCAAGGAAATTATCCTGCTCCATATTACACTGTTGCCTGCATTGCTTTTGAGGAATTTAAGCAATTTAAGTCCCATAATCTTTATCTTCTGCATTTTCCCCTTCTTCCTTTATTCCAGGCTCTTTATCTTTCTCTCTTTATATATATATGTATTTTTTATTCTCTATTATGATGCCACCCAGATCTTTATCTCTAATAGGACTCCACTATTTTCTCAAATCACCCGCCTTTTGCTAATGCCAAATATCCTTTTCCTTTTTAACAGACGGGATGGATTATCTTATCTGGCCACTCTCTCCCCAATTGTCCACCCACAAGCAGTCAGGAGCCCCTTTCAGGGCTGCTAGTAATCATGGCCATTAGATGAGTTATTGTAGCCTGGAAGGATGAAATTGCTCATCTGCTTTCATCCATATAAGCTCCTGGAGCCTCCTGCATTCTTGTGCCACGCAAAGAAAACCCCAGGGGAACGGCCAGGAGCTGCTGTTTAAATCCCATGGGCTGAATTTGCTATCCCATTGCTCCAGTTTTATTCTGACCTCTCCAGTGGAACCAGTGGAGTTATGCTTATGGGGATCAGGGGAGCTGCAGTGGGGAACTGGACCGTAACACTGCAATCTTAACTCCCCTTCCAAAGTTGCTCTTAGAGATGTTCAGTCTCATGGCAACCAGGAACCATGTGCCTTAGTGTTACCCATACAAGTGGCTCTGGAGTGCTATAGCAGCTCAGACAGCAGGGGCGTGATTGTTTGTACAGCCACCGATTTCAAAGGGACAATTTTGTATCCACCACTAACTGTAGCAGAGGCAGGATTGCCTGTGGGCATCACCTTCCCCAGTGAGATTTTCCAAACTGCCTGGAGGAATGGGAAGCAATTTCCCATGGAATCAATGAGAGTTTTGTAAAATCTCAGCCTGAATGTCAGACTCCAGGGCTGCCCTTGCAGACCAGCCTGACACCCAGCTACTGCCCAGTTCACCACCTCACTGCCTTTGCGTTGCCATTTACACCAGGGCAAAGGGTGTAAGCCAGGAGCTGGCCTGCCTGGATTGCTGAAGGAGGGGCAGCTGTATGAGAGCAGCTGGTTTCCTAGGCTGTAACTAGCAGTAAGTCACAGTCCTGAAGGCAGATACTCCGGAGCACAAGATGCTTGAGAAGCTGTAGCTGGCTTGAAGAAGCAGCGCCTGCAAAGGAGCAAGACTGGCTCTTACAGAGATCTTGATGGGCCCCCAACTCCGGGGAAAGGGGCTGGGGCTACCCCCAGCTACAGAGAGAGAACTGAACAGGGGATTGGGACCTGGTGAACTAGAATTTATCTCAGTGGGACATGCTTTAGCTTCCTTTGGACTGCGTTGAGTTTGCTTGAGGAGCCCCGAGGAGGAGAAAAGCAGAGGCAGGGAGCCAGGTGGATGCTGGCCAGGAGGGGGCACTCAGGTGACTGCTGACCTTGCTACAGGTTGGGTTTAGCTTAGGGCAGTTGTGAACAGGTTCCAGCTAAAGCCCAACTAAGCCACTGGTGAACCAAAATGAGAACAGGTCCGCAGAGCGGTTTGCAGCCATGTAAATAAACTGGCGCAGTTGTGTGTGGACAGGCCTTGGTCCAGGAGCCCAAGGAAATAGGCTCAGTAGAACCTATGGAGATATTCCCCATATTTGACATGTCTTTCACCTCCCAGGTCACTTAGCCAGGCCTTGTTCACAGGTGCACTGCTCGAGGGGACTCCTGAGGGGACGAGAATTAGAGCAGGGGCCACCTGCGACTGGAACCTGTACAAAATTCTCACACACTCTAGACCAGTGGTTCTCAAACTTTTTGGCCCACGGACCACCTGGCTCAGTGTAAACCATTCCGCAGACCACCCGTTGCTAATGGAAACTCGCCGTTCGTTACATAATTACGCCCGAGCCATTTTGCTAGTGCTGCAGCTGGGGAGGATGGTTTCATTTAAATTATGAAACAGAGTAAGTATTTCAACTTTCTCATGTTAGTTTATCAAACTTCATTTTAAATAAATTAAAATATGAATTTATGTCCAGCACAAAAGGTTTCAATGTTTTCTTTATTTATGGCAGGGGTGGGCAACCTTTTTTGGGTCGGGGGCCTCTGATCCACAGAAAAATCAGTTGGGGACAACAGAAGTGAGAAGCAAAAAAACTCCTCCAAAAAACCCCAACAGTCATTGATGTGGCCCCCCAAGTGAGACACCTCACTCCGTTGGTGCTCCAGCCTTACAGGGCAAGGGGAAGGGACAGGGAGGACTGAGGTTCAGGGCTCCCCAGAGGCCAGATTTACTTTTCTGGGGTTCCAGAGTTAGTGGATTTTATGGACCTCCCTAGGCTCTGGGGTGGGGACAAAAATGAGGAGTTCGGTGTGTGGGACAGGGCTGCCAGAGAGTGGGATAGGGATGAGGGTGCAGGTTCTGGGAGGAAGGTGGGCTGCAAAAGGGGGAGAGGTTGCGAGGTCTGGATGGGAGGTAGGGTGCAGAAGCAGACTGGGAGTAGGGTGTCTGGCCAGGGGGATGGAGCAGGAGCAGGCTGGGGGGAAGGTTTTTGGCCAGGAGAGACAGTGCAGGAGGGAGCTTGGGGTAGATTGTCTGGCCAGGAGCAAGGAGATGGGGGCAGGGAGTGCCTGGATATAAAGCTAGGGGGCAGAGTGGCTGAGGGGTTTCAGGGAGATGGGGGGGCAGAGTGCCCCCGAGAATAGGGCTAGGGTCAGGGTGGCTCAGGGGGTTAAGGGAAATGGGGGTTGGATGCCCCTGTGGGGGCAGGGAGGCTGGACACAGTTCAGTGGGTGATCCCTGGGGGCAGGGGCCTGTGGGGACCCAGTCCCTGTGGGTATAAAGCCATGAAGGGCCCCAAGCCCCCACTTGCATCCTGCGTGTGCAGGCTCCTCAGCCCGAGGGCCACCTCCTCCCACCACTGCCAGGCGCGGTGCAGCCTAACCTGGTGCCAGGGAAGGGGGAGGGTGCAAGCTGCTTGTGCACTACAAGAGCCCACCCTGCCTTGCTGAGTCCCATGCAGCCCAACCTGCTGCCTGCCCTGCGGGAGCAAGCGAAATAAGCGCCACTGTTGCCATGGCGAGGTGAGGCGGATGCCCAGAAGCGGGCAGGACTCTCCCATGGAGGGGGGCAGGGCAGTGATCCTCCACCTGTAGGTCCACGGCCTGCACACGGGGGAGTGAGTTTGCTTTCTTCACCTCCCCCTTGTCCCCCGTGCACCCTCTGAGCTGGAAGCTGAAGCTGGTGCTGCAGCCTCTTGGCTGTATGCCAACTGCGAGGCTCCAGTGGCAGTGTGGGCTCCTCGCTGGGTGGGGGAGTTAGGGGGAGCTGAGCCTGAGCCGCAGACCACACTTTGAGAACCACTGCTCTTGGGGCACCCACCCTCACTTGTATCTAGGCCTCAGGGGTAACCTCCCACTGTGGGTTTGCAGGGTCTTTGACCAGTGAAAGAGCCTTACACAGTAATATCCTACGTCATCTCTATTTCTTATCAAAAACACACGCATGCACGCCCCAGGCGCGCAGTGCTCACCACTCCCAGCGAGACAGATGAATTTCTCTAGCTGGCCAATTAGGACCAGGTCCATCGGGGGGAACTCCATTCTCTGCCCGGTGTCACTGGCACAGGGTTGAGGTCTGGCAGCTCTGATCTGAGCTGTGTCCTGAGCTGGTTCCCAAGGAACTTCCTTTTGGGCTCCAGTTTAGAGTGAAACCTGAGTCCTGCTTAGCTAGACCATAACCAATTCATTTACTAACATTTTACTAACCAATCGTAACTTACAGTAACAGAATTCCCTAACCAACCATAACCCACCACCTTAGCTGATTTACACCCAGCAAAATTAATCGCACAGCAGACAGAAACAATTAAAAACCAGACAGAGCTCATACAAGCAATAGGAACGTGAGGACCATAGTCATACAACGAGGATCCCACAAATGCAACCATTGAGAAGTGGTTTCTTGCCAGATGAAGGCTGTCAAACTAAGGGGTTTTTTTTTACCAATCATAAGGTCAGTTTCTTTACCTGGTGACAGTGGTTGCCATTGGATGGAATCTCCTTCTAACAGCCTGGTGTGACACTATTGTAATACAATTTAGACACAATATGAGGATGCGACTTCAAGCTTTACAGCTGCTTTTCAATATGGCTGTGGAGGAAGGCTTTAGGCCTTTCAGTATGGCTACCAAAAAGCCATACTGCTACACTGCTCTGGGTTGTACGGGGCTAGCACTATGGGACCTCACTTTCAGGTGACTCTGACATGCTGTTGCCATGAACGTGGTTAATAATGTCACACTACCATGCCTTCGCACTCCTGGGGACTCCATGAAAGGTGCCGCTCCCTTAGCTTAAGCGGTGGCAGCCCTGGGTTTTAGAGCCCCGGGTGTCCAGTCCCAGTACAATGTGTCTATTGTATATGGCTACTGATTCGGTGAGTCATAGTCCTACAGGCAGGTTGGTGGCATATGGAGAGTGGGCCCTCTGTGCCCACGATGTGCCATTCCCCTTGCTGCGGTGACTCGTTCCGTGATCTTTGCCAGGGCTTCCCCATTGCAGGGGAGGAAGGTGAGAGGTACTGCTGTGCATTAACACTGTAAACATCCCATCTGTCATGTCCCAGTAACCACCCATTATTACCACACTCGGGCAGCCTCTGCCAGCAGCTGCTCTCTTGCAGCACTTAGGGTATGTCTACACTGCCACCCTAGTTCTAACTAGGGTGGCAGTGTAGACATACCCTTAGCTACCCTACCGCCCCCTGGGGCAGAGCGCCCTTTTAAAGCCATGTGTGTGATGGAGCATGATTCCTCGGGCGGTAACAGGACAGTGTCTGTGGTGCGAGCAGACAATAAAAACCAAGGCTGGCGAGTAAACCCAGAGATGCTTGACGTGATACACACCAAGCCTTCCCCTCACACGCTGTCTGAGATCTAAATCAAGATTCCAGGGTGCAGAGCTCACCTCTCATCAATGTGAGTCAAGGCTTTGAAAATGACAAGAAACTCTCCACGGCAGCTGCTGAGATTTAAAAGTAAAAAAGCGACACTCGGGGATGTTATTAGGGCACTTCATGGATATACTGGCTGTATTTAAAGAGGACAGGAGCTGAGGAAATGACTAATGGTGGGTAATTCCGTGAAATAGAGTCTGTATTCCTAGCAGGACAAATGTTCTCATTCACAGGCAAAGCGCCATTATTTTACCTCTGCTTAATGCTGCCGTGCCCTCACGCTGCTCTCGCAATACCTGCTTCCGGCTCTTACCCTAATGGAAATAGGCAATGGCAGTGAATAGCAGAGGTGCTTAAAGTGTCTCCACCCCCAACTGATTGAACAAGCACTAGCTAGTTAGTCACAGATCCCAGTAGTGGGGCATGGAAGAGGGCCCTAACAATCCCAGGGCAACAGTAGTGCAGCAGACCAGTAGCTCTGTCTGGGATGACTCAGGAGAGAGGTTTCCACATCCAGCCAGCATAACATCCACTCATAACCAATACACCAGGTTTTGATCCTCATTTTCCTGTAAAAAGAGCCCTAAGGACCTGATGTTAAAGGTATTTAGATGCTTAACTCTCATGAGAATCAATAGGGGGGTGTCTGCACAGCACCCTATACTCAAAATAAGATACGCAATTTGTGCTACGCAAATTATGTATCTTATTTCAAAACTATTTCTAAATAGTTTATTTTGAAATTTGGCACATCTACACAGCACCAAATTTCAAAATAACGCACTATTTCAAGCCATCCCTTGTCCCTCATGCAACAAGGTTTACCGGGATGGCGAAATAGCGTGCCTGTTATTTCGAAAAATATTTCAAAATAACAGGAGGCTTGTGTAGACACGGGGTAGCTATTTCGGGATACCTCGAGTATCCCGAAATAGCCGTGCAGTGTAGACATGCCCTAAGAGCTAAGTGACTAAATATCTTTAAACCTGGCCCTGCAGATTCTACATGGGGGGGGGGGGCGGTGTCTTAGTTTAGCACTTCATCCAAAAGATGGCACCCCCAGCATCCCTCTCCATGAGTAGCGGCTGTCCCTCTAGGTCTCCAAGGCCAGGTCCAGCAGCACCTGGATTATTCATTATTATTAACAGTCTGTGCCTAGGGATGAGCCAGGAACGGGGTCTCATGTGAGGCCCTGTGCTCGCACAGGGTAACAGCATTCCTGGCACACACTTCTCACGCTGCCGACTGGAGTGCAACCCCCAAGCTAGTGCAGCCAGCCAGTCCCGGAGCTGCATCCTCGGCACGTCAGAGAGAGATTCCTGGAGCTAAATCTGTGCCCCGGACCAAGCCCACCTCTTCCCAGGCTGCACTGAAACACTCTGCTGAGCCCTCCTGCATCGGGCACCAGGAACATGACTGACACAAAGACAGGGAAGGCTTTTAAGGAACATTAGCAATAACGAATGTGCAGAGATGGGGGCTCCCCTCCTCAGTCCAGAGAGGCAGCTTATTTACACACCCCAGTAAGGGGCAGGGCTGATGCTACTGTAGGTCAGACTCTGCTGAGACCAAGCCAAGGGCCCAATCCTGCAGCCCCTGGCATGAGACAGCTCACGGGAGGCCCTGGGACCGCTGGTGGAAGGGAGGCTACATAGGTGGGGAAAGGTTCACAGGCTCCAGCCAGAGCAGAGCAGGTGCACCCACTCCTTGCGCTGGGCGAGCCGGCTGCGGTGCCCGGCAGGGCACAGGGTGGTGCAGCTGGGCAGTCATTGCAGCAGGAGCATTGTGCCAGCTGGCAAAGGGAAGGCTTTGAGGGGCCCGCACATTACATGCCAAAGGGCACACGCTGACACACCTACTTCCCGGTGAAGATCATCCCCACCCGGGCAGGAAAGGACACCGTCTGTCACCTGGATTGCTGCCGTGACATTTGCAGGGGGGCAAGGGAGCGGCCTTCACGTTTTCCATCCCGACACCTGAGCACTGTCCGGTGCCCGAGAACTGGCTCCCCTCCTCTGGGGAACGTTACAGCTCAGACGAGCCTGTACAAATGTAACATCTGCACTAGATCCCCATCGCTCTTGTCCAGACTTGGAAGCAGCCTCACACCCAGTGGCAGTGAGCAGGGCAAGGTTTGCATTAGGCCCTTTCCCTGCAGCAAGTCCCAGCAGAGAGGAGAACGGCGCCAGGAGCCCCCCACCGCCCCCCGCTGTTCTGCCAACGCTAAAGGGCTCAGAGCGGCATGGGGCCCGTCATTCCCAGGGGTGCCAGAAGGAGCTGAGGGGGCTCAGCACCTCAGAGCAAGGCCCAGTCGCTGCTGCCGAAGACCAGTTGCTGAACTTACAGTGGATGCCTGCAACAGAGCCTCATAGGGCTACTGGGGAAATGGGAGTGAAGCTTGCAGCTGGCCGGTCTCCCTCCTCTGGGAGGAGCCAGGCGTGTGCCAAGCGAGGTCTGGTTAAGGCAGTGAACCATGCCACTGCCATGGCTCAGCCAGACGTCTGCAGTCTGCATCAGCACTGTTTTGAAAAAAAGCAGTGGCCATGTTTATGCTAATGACGCACAGGATATTTAAATCCCCACTTCATTAGCAATTTCAATGTGCTTGATTTGCATCCCTCTGTCGACAGAGGGATGCAGCCTAGACATAGCCCCCAAGTGATGCCTCTGCCCCTTCCCCTTGCTATGTCTATGCCCCCTCCACCTGCCCCCACTGGTATCCCTGATCCCGCTCCAGACTTCCCTGCTGCCCACTCCCCTGTGGACCCAGGAGCCACCCAAACCCAAGTTCGCCAAGGTCCCACTCCACTTGCATCCTCGCCCGGCTCAGATGGGAATTAAATTGGTCCCTGCTGGGGTCCAGGTGGCTGGTGTACAGCTTCATCAGCCACGGCATCAGGGGTTAGGCTGTGTCCCTCATAATGCACAGTGGCATCTGCACGTCCCCAACCACAAAGTCATGCTGGGGGAAGAATGTGCCCTCCACCAGCTTCCCGTAAACTGTCCACGGTGGTTGACCAGGGCCTGCAGCACCATCAGGAAGTAGCCCTTCTGGCTGGTATACTGGGCTGCTCAATGACTTGGTGGGCGGATTGGAATATGGGTTCCATCGATGGCTCCACCGCAGTTGGGGAACCCCAGGGCAGCAAATCCTGCAACAATCGGGTCCAGGTCTCCCAGGCGGATGACCCTGCACAGCAGGACAGAGTTGATGGTCCTTGTGGACCCTGGAGGGCCAGATGTGCGTGGGGCCTCCCCTGAGCCTGTGAGCAGCATCCTGGGGGTGCTCAGGGGCTGCCTCCTCAGGCCGCGTGGTGCACACTGCTGCTATTCATGTCTGCAGAAGGAGACAAACAAACACACAAAACAGAGAATGAGAGGGAGTGCCTGAGCCCTTGGGAGGTGCCTGCCCTGCTTCCCCCCCCCCAAACATTCCAGGAGCCACCCGCTATGAGGCCCCCCCCCCACTGCAGCAGGGCTGTGTGAGGGTGGGATGGTACAACCCCTGGGGATGGGGCTTGCTCCCCACCCCCAGCCTCCCCTGCCTCCCCACCCCCTTTTCCCTGGGGCTCCCCTTTTCCAGGACTCCCACCCCTGCAGGGATTGCAGCCCAAGAGTGCCTTATCTCCATGAGGAAGGCCCCAATGGTTGCCCACCAACCGGTAACTGTCTGGGGTGGTGAGCTTCCAGACGGCGATTGTGACCCACTTCTCCAGGGGGATGGCGGGTCACAACTGGGTGTCCTGTCGCCAGAGGGCAGGGGTGAGCCAGGCACACAGCTCCAAAAATGTGGCCTTCTGCATGCAGAAGTTTTGGAGCCACTGCTGGTCGTCCCACCGCTCCATGACCAGGCGGTCCCACCAGTCCAAACTGGTGTCCAGCCTCCAAAACCATCTCTCCACTGTGGAGTACAGTTGCAAGGGTCTTGCTCCCACACACAGGGAGAGGGTCTCCAGAATGAGCTCCGTGTCCAGCTCGTGCAGGGCCAGGAAGGCAGCCTGCACAAACGGCTGCAGAAACTGCAGCCTGGCCATGTGAGGCCATCGCATGCTCAGGGGCAGCTCCAGCTCCATGGCAAAAAGAAAAATGCTGTGGCATCTAAAAGCTGGGCAATCGGGGCATGCACTGCTAAAGCTTTGCTGTCCCTCAGAGAGGTAGGCAAGCAGGCAGCAGAAGCAGAGAAATGGCTGTCCAGGGGGGTCCCTTTAAGCACGTGGCTCAGCTAGCCTCAGGCAACAGCTCCCGGAAGCACCTGCTGACCCAATGCCCTGCCTGAACTGGTTCTGGGTGGCCTTATATGCGCGATAGCATCCAATCAGTGTGGATGCTCTCTTTCAAAAAAGCAGATTGCTTTTTCGATGTGCTTTTGCTGTGGCGACGCTCTCTTTTGAAAGAAGTTTTTTGGAAGATCTCTTCTGGAAAAGCTTCTTCCAAAAGAGGCCTCTGGCTGGATATGGCCAAAGTCTGTCACACGCAGCTTGTGGTGCTGTCAGTGTGTGTGCCATCCCTCAACACCTGCACACACCACAGCATCACACCACCTGCACCTCAGTGTTCTCACCTCACGCTTCAGCCTATTCTAGTCCCCCTCAGCCAAGCCTCTCCAGAGGCATCGACTCCTTCTGGGGTAACAGTCTAGATAAGACCAAACCAAAGGCATCACCAGCCCAGCCACACTCAGCACCCACCCTCCTCCTCACAGGCAGGCACTGGTCAGCCCCACACCCACCCCATGCTCACGCACCTGCAAAGGCTGCTGGCCAGCCACAACCCTGAACTATTGGGCTCTTCTGCTTTGAAATGCCATGCTCTGCAGAGGGGTAGCAGGGCTGGTTGAGCAGAGGTGACTGGCCCCAGGCCTCCAGGCCCTTAAAGGGACAGTTATCCTGGTGTGAGGGAATGACATTATGTCCGTTTTTCCCTTCTTTATGAACGTGTCCTGACATTTTTCTCCTCTGGGCAATAACAAAAGATTTTTACATTTGGAGGAGCTGGGGGGAGGGGCATTTAGTTTCTAACAGCCCGGGGGAGGGGGGTGGGGAGGGCGTAATCTTCTATATCTCAGGAACATCACACCCTGTCCTCCCTGTTTTTGCTGGATCGCTCTTTGGAGGACACAGGCATGGTCTGGGAATCTTCCCAGTTCTTTTAACCTGCAGGCAGGTAGCCAATTGTTTTAGCAAAAGGGGTTTTATTTGCTGTTAAATAGACATGCACAAAAACAAACTCTCTTTGAAACAATTTGAATATAAACTTCCCAAGTGAGCGGATTTCACACATACCCTTGGTTTCTGGCAGTGATATAAATCTAACAGGTCGTCAGCTGGCCAGAGAGCCTTCCAGGAAAAATGAAATAGATAAGACCTGAATCCCTAAGGTAGAACAAGCGAGGGGGGAAGAAATCTCAAGTCAGTTAAAAAATCTCTTTCTGGTCTTCTTCAGCCAGTATAAGGAAGCAACAAAGGCTAGTTTTCCTTTGCAGGTCACCTTTTCAGCACACAGACAGCTCCTCTTCCCCCCAGTGGGATCACTCCTTGTATTCCTTAGCAGCCTCATTTTTATTGGCTGAGATGCCAAAGTCACAGCTGATGTTTTGCTTTGCTTCGCCTTACAGTATATAAATGCTCCTCCGTATTCCCTCTGCTGGAGCTTGATAAGGAATATTAAACAATGCACAATGATGGCAGAGAATTAAGAGGGAGATGAAACCACGCGTTAAATTCGATGGTGTTTTGATGAGCCAAGGTAGGCGAAGGGAAAGATGCCTGAAGTGAGGCACAGGAAGAGTTTGGTGCGTGGACTGAATTGTAAAAATGTCCCACCCAGCTGCCCATCGCCATGACCCTTCTGCCCTGCATGCTGCTGCTGAGCCGGGTCCACGCAGACCTCCGCAGCCACATGGCGAGCACATGCAAGTAGCTCTCTGCACTGGGCACAACGGGGGGCCGGCATGAATAGTCGCACTTCTCAGCCTGAGGCAGCACTATCCGTTCCCACACCGGGCTCAGGCCATCGGTGCCAAACCCTCGCCCATTTCCATCCCCTCTAGAACCTGGCTCACCTGCTCCCTCCCCTACACCCAGGGATAAAATAGCAAAAGCCCATTAAAATGTGGGTAAGATTCTGAACCACGGACTCTGGCTACACTGGCCAGAAGCATGAGGCCTAGACAACAACAGGCAACAGGGCCTAGGAAAAATACAGAAAACACCCTGCCTGTTTATCCCAAATGAAAGCAGCATAACACTAGGTGAATAATCATAACTAAGCACCCTGATCATGAGTTTCACACATACATACAAGGCCAAACTCCACAATCTGTCCAGAGTCTGCCATCCAGAGAGACAACAGCTGCCTTCCCAAGGCCAACCACAAATTAGGGGAAAGGCCTAGCTCCCCTTTCCCCTCCCCCCCCCCACCAATCCAGGTTCGCAGGCATACCAGAATAAACAATTGCTTTTGCTGTGTACCTCACACTGTCTCTTTGTTTTATACCCCCAGAAAAGCACCTATGAACCGCACCTGTCAGGAAAGCACTGTCATAACCACTATGGATCCCAAACGAACTATAGCTTATGCAGTGCTTGCAATTCTGGGCGGGAGGGGGGACAATATTTGTGTTTTATTAACTATTTTAACCTGAGTTATGGGTGGAGTTACTATGTCATCTCTTAAACTACTATTGGCTAATTGTGCTAATTTCGTCTTGCTGCTAGAACCTATCCAGGGGCTCAGGAACACCCACTCCGTCGCTTCTCTCCGCCCATTGGCTCCCTTTATAATCTATTGTAATCAATTGCTTTGCAGTGTTCGTTGAGCCCAAGTGGCAAGGTGGCACTCCGCCAGCACTGTGCGTAATAAACCCTCCCGCTTGAATCTACATGGTGTCTACATTTTTGGTTTCCAACAGCAACTCCTGATTTCTTGTCTGAGCATGGGACGCTAGCCGCCCGGCCATGTGGCATGCAAATCTCCCCCCAACCCTTCACCACTGGGACCTCAAAGGGCTTTGACCCCAGCCCCAGAGCCCTCTGGCCCACCAAGAGCTCTGCTCCTGCCTTTCAGTCCCGGGCTCTGACGGGGTTTCCATTCCAGCTGACCTCTCTTGGCCAGAGATCGCAGCTGTGCCACTAACACTGACGCTGCTCCAACAGGCAGGAGAAGGAGGCTGCTCATCCCGGTATTCCCCTTTATGCCACCGGAGCGTAGGGGAAAGGTCCTGGACGGAAAAGCCTGAAGAAGGAATGTTTCCTGGGCCGATCTCCTTTAAACCACTGCCCACCTGGAGTAACTCCACACTGCCACTGGGAGATGAGAACCAGCATTAACTGGGACAGCCACAGGACACTGGTTGGCCAGTGTTCCTCCCTCCTGCCCTCGAGGTGGGTGGATTCAAGCTTCAAGGGCTACTCAGTCCTTGCCCTGTCTCCTGAGGCTGCCAAGAAAGGGACCCAGCCCCAACAGCTGTTTGTTACAGACACAAGTCCACCAAGAATGGACAGAGACCCTCCCTAGAGCACATTGTATCTCGCCTCCTGGCTGCCCGAACCAGTGAGCCTACTTAGATCGTAAGGGACTGTCTTCTTGTGCCATGTACCGCACCTAGCGCAATGGAATCCTGGCCCATGACTAGGGCTTGTTGGATTGGTCATACAAATAACAATGAACTTGATGGGCTACAATGAATCTCTGCAGTAAGGCCAGAGTAGCTCCAGGGATGCATTTAGCCCAGTGCATGTGAAGGGAAGCCTGTTGCATAGCCAGTTTTAATGTTTGCTGGCCCTTGATGAAAGCACAGTGGCAGGAAAAGGCAGAGGAAATCAACCACATGATTTTGTAAAGTCTCTGGTGATGTTTAATACCATAAGCTCTAAAGTAATCTACTGACTTACAAAGCATTTCCTCGCTGCTTTCTTCTGCATAATTTCTTGTTTTGTTCTGCCATAAAAAATTTGTTCCACAAAAGCTCTGGAACACAGGGATAGCTTTTAATCTCCGCAGCAGGCTGCAAAGTAGTGGGCACTGTTTGTAAGTGTGTGCACACAATGGCCAGTTGTACAGGACACACGGGGGTGTATGGCTGCATACCAAAAATGCGAATCCATGTCCAGATTAGGGATGTGAAAGTGCAACCATGTACATGGTTAATCAATGTGCCTGGGCAGCAGCATGGGTGGGAGGCAGGTGGGAGCTGGTGGTTTTGGGAGCTGCTTCAGGGAGTTGCCACCCACACACCACATTGCTGCCTCTGTATCAGAGTACAACTGTGTAACCACCTTCAGGGCTGAGAGCTGACCTCTAGCTCCTGCCCTCAGGCATTAGCTGCCTTGCTTTGACTGTAAACAAGGGGATCAACTGGTCATGGCAGGTGCTTCTGTGAAACAGGCCTACCCTCTTGGCATTGAACTGAGACCCAACAACTCCTTTCACGGGCCTCCCAACAGCCAGGGGTCAGTAAGAACACCCGGTCACCCCACAAGGGCAGATTCAAACCAGACACATAGGGTGAGTCTACACTGCACCGTAGCTCGAAATAAGATACGCAATTTGAGCTACACAAATTGCGGATCTTATTTCTATCTTATTTCAAAATAGCTTATTTTGTAATCATTTTGAAATAGCCCGCTATTCCAAAACGTCCTTTACTCCTCGTGGAATGAGGTTTACAGGGACGTCGGAATAGTGAGCCCAAAATAACGTGCTTTCTGTTAAGAAATGGGATAGCTATTTTGGTATCCCGAACTAGCGTTGCAGTGTAGACGTAGCCTTAGAGGCAAGAGATGCCACAAAATGCCCAACCCTCCTTCGGGGCCTAATTCTGCTCTTGGTTTGAGAAGCCCAGAGCTCCCTCAGAGCAGCACTGTCCCTACGGCAAGAGATGCTGGTAGTGCATGGATGTGGTTTATGGGCTTTCCTGGCTACAGCTGGAGAGACAGCACCTAGCCGGCTGCTCTGTGGAATTCTGCCAGGGAAGGGAAATTCTTCAGTGGAAAAAGGCAAAATGTTTTGCCTCAATTTCTTCCCCATGATTTCTAAATTAAGCAGACACACCTCAGTTCACTCCAATGAAAAGAAAAGGAGATGCATTAGTAATAGCTTTCATGAAAAGTGTTCTGATCCTGTAAGCAGTTAATTAGTAATTACATACTACCTGATTAAATGGTCCTAGAATTGGCGGCTTCTGTGCAAACTTGAGGTTATACTAAATTTCTGGGTCAAGATCACTTAGTCACAGGATTAAATTAATCCCTGGGGTAAATCTATACAAGTCAGTGGATTTACAGCAGATATAACCTTGGCCTTTTTTGCCCAGGAAGCCTAAAAAATAATCCAAGGGGTAAATTGGGCTTTTAGAATATAAGAACAGCCACACTGGATCAGACCAAAGGTCCATCTAGCCCAGTGTCCTGTCTGCCAACAGTGTCCAATGTCAGGTGCCCCAGAGGGAATGAACAGAACAGGTAATCACTAAGTAATCTACCCCCTGTCATAGATTCCCAGTGTCTGACAAACAGAGGCTACGGACACCATTCCTACCCATTCTGGTTAATTGACTCCATGAATTTATCTATTTCTTTTTTGAACCCTGTTAAAGTATTGGTCTTCACAACATCCCCTGGCAAGAAGTTCCACAGGTTGACTGTGCATTGTGTGAAGAAATACTTCCTTTTGTTTCTTTTAAACCTGCTACCTATAAATTTCATTTAGTGACCCCCTAGTTCTTGTGTTATGAGAACAAGTAAATAACTTTTCCTTATTTACTTTTGCCATACCAGCCATGATTTTCTTATCTTATCCCCCTTAGTCATCTCTTTTCCAAGCTGAAAAGTCCGTATCTTATTAATCTCTCCTCATATGGCAGCTGTTCCATACCCCTCATCATTTTTGTTGCCCTTTTCTTAACTTTTTCCAAAGCCAAGATATATTTTTTGAGATAAGGCGACCACATCTGCAGGCAGTTTTCAAGATGAGGGCATACCATGGATTTATACAGAGACAATGAGATATTCTCTGTTTTATTCTCTATCTCTAAATTATTCCCAACACTGTTTGCTTTTATGACTGCCACTGCACATTGAGTGGATGCTTTCAGAGAATTATCCCCAGAGCATCTCAACAGACTGGACTACTTGTCTGTGGTCGTGCAGCCATCAGGAGACACCCACATCCTGTTCAGAAAGTGGCCAGCTGGTGATGCCGAAATGCCACCGACCCCTCGCTCTCCTGGCTCATGAAGCCGCTCACCTGCATAGCACCAAGGAAAGATGCAGCTGGCAGCTTGGCTCATTGTATAGCAGGGTCACTCTGTTGTTTACTCATAAGATTGGATCTCCAGGAGAAAACCGTCCCAAGGGCTACAGCTGCCTGCTGTGAACTGCATCTTATTTGTGAAGCAAAATGAAGGGGGAGGGCTGTCTCCAGGACGGCGGGCAGAGGCTGTTTGCCGAGTGCAATCAGCCAGACAGACACAAGGGCTATCAGCAGAGCTCAGTGCACAACTACACAGCTCAGGGAGGCTCTGGAAGAGCGCACCAGCAGTGAGCCCCTGTAAGGTGGCAGGGTGCACTGTGCGCACTCTGCCTCAGTAGTCCCAGGGCCTGACAGGAATGGCACAGTGCTCACTGCACGCTGTGACCACACCGCTGACCGCGCCCATATTCATTCTGCAGGGCTTGCTGGGTATTTCTGATTATTGCACTGAATTTGTCACTGGGTTACACCATACATCACCACCTATGTGGGGTGTTCACCACTGCCAGGCATTCTGCAGCAAAATGGTGGGAACCAACAAAGATGAATTCATTTCAGAATAATAGCATTTTATTGAGTAACAAAAATATATTTTTTTAAAATGTGCAAGTTAAAAGCAAATACCTGAAAGCCGTACTAAATGTACGGAACAGAGCTTAAGGAAAGGCAAGGGACTTTGATGTTCATTTTACCTACACATTTGTCAACAGCGTATGTGAAACTGTGAGGCCACATCCTGGGACAGGTGGACTCTGAGGCCCTGTAGAATGCTGTTGGGGGCAGCGGGAGCATAGGAAAGTGTTTACAGGAGTTCCCCGTAGGCTGCCAACCAAGGCAAGCCCAGCATTGCTGAACCTGGAAGTCCACAAGAGTCGGTGGCATCTGTGTTTGCTGACAGAGTATCCCCATTACGCCCTGGTGCATTTCCCCCGGCTTCTCCTGCTGGGCCTCTCTCCTTACAGCCTGCAGTATTCACCATGCAGGTTCCATGCGCAGGGTTGGATGCAACATCTCACTAAACACCATAGAACCATAGAGCTGGAAGAGACCTCAGGAGTCATCAAGTCCAGCCCCCTGCCCTAGGCAGGACCAATCCCAACTAAATCAACCCAGCCAGGGCTTTGTCAAGCCCAGACTTAAACACCTCTAGGGATGGAGACTCCACTACTTCCCTAGGTAACCCATTCCAGTGCTTCACCACCCTCCTAGTTAAATAGTTTTTCCTAATGTCCAACCTGGACCTCTCCCACCACAACTTAAGACCATTGCTCCTTGTTCTGCCATCTGTCACTACTGAGAACAGCCTTCCTCCATCCTCTTTGGAACCTCCCTTCAGGAAGTTGAAGGCTGCTATCAAATCCCCCCTCACTCTTCGCTTCTGCAGACTAAACAAACCCAACTCCCTCAGCCTCTCCTCATAGGTCATGTGCTCCAGCCCCCTAATCATTTTGGTTGCCCTCCACTGGACCCTCTCCAATGCGTCCACATCCTTTCTATAGTGGGGGGCCCAGAACTGGACACAATACTCCAGATGTGGCCTCACCAGAGCCAAATAAAGGGGAATAATCACATCTCTGGATCTGCTGGCAGTGCTCCTCCTAATGCTACCTAATATGCCATTAGCCTTCTTGGCTACAAGGGCACGCTGTTGACTCATATCCAGCTTCTCATCCACTGTAACCCCCAGGTCCTTTTCTGCAGAACTACTACTTAGCTGGTTGGTCCCCAGCCTGTAACAATGCTTGGGATTCTTCCGTCCCAAGTGCAGGACTCTGAACTTGTCCTTGTTGAACCTCATCAGATTTCTTGTGGCCCAATCCTCCAATTTGTCTAAGTCACTCTGGACTCTATCCCTGCCCTCCAGCGTATCTACCTCTCCCTCTAGCTTAGTGTCATCTGCAAACTTGCTGAGGGTGCAATCCATCCCCTCATCCAGGTCATTAATAAAGATATTGAACAAAACCGGTCCCAGAACCGAACCTTGGGGCACTCCGCTAGAAACCGACCGCCATCCTGACATCGAGCCGTTGATCACTACCCGCTGGGCCCGGCCTTCTAGCCAGCTTTCTATCCATCTTACCATCCATTTATCCAATCCACATTCCCTTAACTTGCTGGCAAGAATATTGTGGGAGACTGTTATCAAAAGCCTTGCTAAAGTCAAGGTATATCAAATCCACTGACTTTCCCATGTCCACAGAGCCAGTTACCTCATCATAGAAGCTAGTCAGATTGGTCAGGCACGACTTGCCCTTTGTGAATCCATGCTGACTATTCCTATTCACTTTCCTCTCCTCCAAGTGCCTCAAAATGGATTCCTTAAGGATCCCTTCCATGATTTTTCCAGGAACCGAGGTAAGACTGACCGGCCTATAGTTCCCTGGATCGTCCTTCTTGCCTTTTTTGAAGATGGGCACTACATTTGCCTTTTTCCTGTCATCCGGGATCTCTCCCGATCTCCACGACTTTTCAAAGATAATGGCCAAAGGCTCCTCAATGACATTTGCCAACTCCCTCGGTACCCTCGGATGCATTAAGTCCGGACCCTTGGATTTGTGTACGTTTAGCTTTTCTAAATAGTTTCTAACCTGTTCTTTACCCACTAAGGGCTGTCGATCTTCATCCCATCTTACATCACTTAGCGCATTAGTCCGGGAGCCCACCTTGTCCGTGAATACAGAGGCAAAGAAAGCATTGAGTACTTCAGCTTTCCCCACATCATCTGTCACTAGGTTACCTCCTTCATCCAGTAGGGGCTGCACACCCTCTCTGATCACCTTCTTCTTGTTAACATGCCTGTAGAAACCTTTCTTGTTATCCTTCACATCCTTTGCCAGTCGCAATTCCATTTGCGCTTTCTCCTTCCTGATAACCCCCCGGCATTCTCGAGCTATACATTTAAACCCCTCCCTGGTCATTTGTCCAAGTTTCCACTTTTTGTAAGCTTCCTTTTTGTGCTTAAGTTCACCAAGGATTTCCCCTGTAAGCCAATCCGGTCTCCTACCACATTTGCCTCTCTTGCTACGCATTGGGATGGTTTCTTTCTGTGCCTTCAATAAGGCTTCTTTAAAATACTGCCAGCTGTCCTGGACTCCTTTCCCCTTCATGTTAGCATCCCAGGGGATTCTGCCCATCAGGTCTCTGAGGGAGTCAAAATCGGTTTTTTGAAGTCCAAGGTGTGTATTTTACTACTCTCTTTTCTTCCTTTGGTCAGGATCCTGAAATCTACCATCTCATGATCACTGCTTCCCAGGTTGTCACCCACCTCTACTTCCCCTATTAGTTCCTCCCTGTTTGTGAGCAGAAGGTCAAGCTGCGCATGGCCCCTGGTCGGATCCTTCATCACTTGTACCAAGAAGTTATCCCCAACATTCTCCAAAAACTTCCTAGATTGCCTGTGTACTGCCGTATTGGTTTCCCAACAGATGTCAGGGTGATTAAAGTCCCCTACGAGAACCAGGGCCTGAGATCTGGAAGCTTCTCTCAGTTGTCCGAAGAAAGCCTCATCTACCTCATCCACCTGATTCGGTGGCCTATAGTCGACACCAACCACAACATCACTGCTGTTGTTTGCACCTCTAAACTTAACCCATAGACTCTCAACAGGTTTTTCTCCCTCTATATACGGGAGTTCAGAGCAATCATAGTGCTCTCTTACGTATAGTTCAACTCCTCCTCCTTTTCTCCCCTGCCTGTTCTTCCTGAACAGTCTATACCCTTCCATGACAGCGCTCCAGTCATGCGAGTCATCCCACCAAGTCTCTGTTATCCCAATTAAATCATATTTCTTGGACTGGGCCAGGGCCTCCAGTTCTTCCTGTTTGTTGCCCAGGCTTCTTGCATTAGTGTACAAACACCTCAGATAACCAGTTGGTCGCCCCATCTTCTCCATTCGAAACAGGGGTCCTCCTCTCTTGCTCGTTCCTCTCTGCATTTCTTCCCGGTATCTGGAGTCCGCTTTCTTCTCCCTCTCTGGCACAGACAGGGCACGGGTGTGGAGGGGGGACTCCTCAATGCTGCAATGGCAGCAGCTGCAGAGACAACGCTGAGGTCCCTGTCTGGACCGTCACCACAGAATGAGAACGTTCCGGCTCAGAACTGCCTTCTCTTGCCCCCCTGCGGTTTGACACAAGCCGTGCATATTGACATCGCTGCTTCGGATCCCTGCTCTCAGCCCCAGCTCACGCAGGAGCGAGGATGCATGAAGCTACACAGATAGGGCCTTGGATATGGGCACCATTTCCCACAGGCCTGGTGATTTTAGACCATGTCGCTCCGGAGGGTAAGAGAGGCACAGAAAACCCAGCTGCTGCTGGTGTCCCACAGCTGCCTGGGCCCGCGTGCCGCTTGCCTGTTTACTGGAATGATGCCTGGGACCACTGACTCACCACTGACTGGCCTGGGACTGGGCATGTTCAATTTAGATTAATTAACTAATCGAATAGTCGATGGTACTGGGGGACCAGCTTATAAGCCAGCTCCCCCCAGCACCAGCTCCCGCTCCTCCCCCCCTTGCTGCCTCTCTCTGATAGAAGTAGCAAGGGGGAGGAAGCAACTTAGAAGTCTCTTACATCCCTAGCTGGGATAGTGTCCTCCTGCAGAGGAAGAAATAAGGTTGCTGGCCAGAGAACCCTTAGGGAGAGGACTCCAGAGTAGCTCCAAGACAATTTCATCAAGATCTCTCAGGATGACTCAGGGGACATGGCTGGTGTTCCCTGTAAGCTGAGCGCTTGGGTGGCTGCCAGGCAGAGATTCAGGTGCGGCCCAGCTGATTAGCAGAACACCCCGGCTGCTCACAGTGCACTGCATGTATTTCTATTGGTGGTGCACATCTGCACATTCCTCAGTGCACCTAACAAAATGTATTCTGCCCAAGGATGGAAAAATGTAGAGGGAACCTTGGACCTGGCTGTGCACAGAAACTCCTCAGCCTGGTGCCCCCAGGCCTCCATACAGGGGAGTGAAAGGCAGAGTCAAGGCTGCCGCCTCCAGTAGAAGTGACTCAGTGCAAGCTGATATCCTGCTACGCTGGGAGCTCAATGACAATGTTGGGGAATCATTTCCCCACTTACCTGGTGTTCCTCCTCTGCACTGGGCTCACCCCTGCTCGACTGCTGGGACTGACGGGACTGGAGTCTCAGACAGCTCCTGGTACAGCTTCCCCCCATCCCCTGCTGCGTGTTCCCCGCCCTCCTCCTGGCTCTTCTCGCTAGGTGCCTGGGACTCAGGCTCTCGGGAACACCTATACCGTGTGCAGGATGGAGGGGCAGGCTCTGCCAGCACGGCATGCAGATCTGTCTGTTGCTCTCCCAGGAACGCCAGGGTGTCTGCCGCAAGGCCTTAGCTTTCGCATCACACTGCTGTGATTCCCATCATGCCCCTTGTCCTACAGTTCCTGCCCAATCAGCTGGGAGATGTCAGTGTTTCTGTGGCTGGTCCATAGCTGTGCCTGCACATCCTCTTCACCCCCAGGCCCAGGAAATCCAGTATCTCCTGCCTAGTGCAGGTCAGAGCATCTGTGGTGCTGTAGCCAGCACAGGCAGCTAGGCAGCTGCACACATCAATGGAGAGCTACTAGCGGCTTGCCTGGCTGTGGGGAGAGGTCATAGAATCATAGAATCATAGAGCTGGAAGAGACCTCAGGAGGTCATCAAGTCCAGCCCCCTGCCCAAGACAGGACCAATCCCAAGTAAATCAACCCAGCCAGGGCTTTGTCAAGCTGAGACTTAAAAACCTCTAGGGATGGAGATTCCACCATCTCCCTAGGTAACCCATTCCAGTGCTTCACCACCCTCCGAGTGAAATAGTTTTTCCTAATATCCAACCTAGACCCTCCCACTGTACTTGAGCCCATTGCTCCTTGTTCTGCCATCCGTCACTACTGAGAACAGCCTTTCTCCGTCCTCTTTGGAACCTCCCTTCAGGAAGTTGAAGACTGCTATCAAATCCTCCCTCACTCTTCTCTTCTGCAGACTAAATAAGCCCAAATCCCTCAGCCTCTCCTCTTGGGTCATGCGCTCCAGCCCCCTCATCATTTTGGTCACCCTCCCTGGACCCTCTCCAATTCGTCCATATCTTTTCTATAGTGGGGGGCCCAGAACTGGGCTCAATACTCCAGATGTGGCATCACCAAAGCTGAATAAAGGGCAATAATCACTTCTCTAGATCTGCTGGCAATGCTCTTCCTAATGCACCCTAATATGCCATTAGCTTTCTTGGCTACAAGGGCTATTTAGCCATTCGGTCCCCAGATTATAACAATGCTTGGGATTCTTCCGTCCCAAGTGCAGGACTCTACACTTGTCCTTGTTGAACCTCATCACATTTCTTTTGGCCCAATCTTCTAATCTGTCTAGGTCACTCTGAACCCTATCCCTGTCCGCCAGCATATCTACCTCTCCCCCTAGTTAAAAAATTCTCAGGGTTTAAAGTGGATGGGTTCCTGGTTTTCATGTGCCCCAGGCAGTTAAGGTCAATGTAGGTATTGCAGCATGTGCATTCGCACTGTGTCAACCTTGGTATATCGACCATGGCTTGGCACGTCCCGGGGAGATGGGGTCACTATGCCAGCACAACAGAGAGCTTCCATTGCTGAGAGACAAATCAGATGTAGACATATGACAACTAGGCTGGTGCCAGGCAGGGTCAGCCCACAACATTTTGGCACCTGAGGCAGGGAGCTCAAATGACACCCACATGCCCCCTCGTTTGGGCCAAAACTTTGAAAGGTCTCAATTCTCTGGGTCCTAGTGGCGCTCCCTCTCCCCCCCCCCCCCCACAGTCTGGCACCTGAGGCGGCCGCCTCAGTTCACCTCATGGTAAGGCCAGCCCTGGTGCCAGGCACCTTATGTTGGCCTCACTTTGTAATTCAGGCGCAACATGAAGTGGCCTGTTAATGACAAAAGAAGGGGGGTTAAGTGGAATACAGATTGTTGTAACACACCACAAATCTTCCATCTTTATTAAGATCATGATTTTTCATGTCTAGCCAGCTTATGAAGTTAAGCTCTCAGGCTCATCCTCTGAAGACATTTTCAGGTTTCTCTTGAGAACAAGGCCGATGTCCAGTGTAGACTGATTGCTTTGTGAAGTGTTCGCCCACAAGTGAGACGGTGTTTTTGACTTATATTTAGCATGAATTGGATAGCACTGGGGGTGAAACCAGAAAATTGCTCGGGTTTTGGGGGATTTAGTGCACTGGATGAGGCACATGGCGTGTTGTGAGAGGCAGATGGAGGCTCAGGGATTTTGAAAGGTGTGTTGTGGGAGGTGTTGATCGTCATAGCAGTAGAGATATGTCTGCTGGTTTTGCAGCTGTTCTTCTGGCAGGGTCTGGTGCTGCTTTGAGTTGCTCTGCTGGTCTGTGGGGAGCTTGCTTCTCCTGACGAGCTTGGTGAGGGGATGGTTTGAAGGCCAAAAGAGGGGGGGGTCAGGAAAGATTTCTCAGCATGTGATCTCTCATCAAGTACAGGTTGTAATTGTTTGTTGATACCCTGCACGGCTTGTGTGGGGTGGGGGGGTAGATGACAGCTAAGTGTGTGCAATCACAGGGGGATTGTTTCTGTATTAAAGTCAGCTCTCTCAGGGTCCATTGATGAACCTTTTCAAGGCATGATCTACTTCTCGGGTGCAGGGTGCTTGTCTGGTGAAGGTGGTTTTAAGTGTGTCACAGGGGGAGTATCCCTAACTTGTCTTCAGGCATATTCCATGATATCTGCGTGCCTGGCTGCAGATCAACAGATTTCTTGGGGTGCGTCTACACAGCAGGGCTTAACTTGAAAGAAGCTATGCAAATGGAGCTACGTCAATTGCGTAGCTTATTTCGAAATTGAAAGCATCTACACAGCACTTATTCCTCTTCCTCCAACTTCCCTTACTCCTTGTACAATGAGGGTTGCAGGAGTCGGAGTAAGAAGTTCTGCAGCTTGACAGTATTTCGACATTATTTCGCAATACTGTTGTTGTGTAGACATACCCTTGGTGTGTTTGGGGTGGACTGGATTTGTGAAGACAGGGTTAGTGATCCCAGGGTTTCTTGTATGTCGTTCTCTACAGAGATTCCATTGCTGAAGCGGATTGTGCTATCCAGGTGACTGATTGTATTTGGCAGACAGAGGGTGGTGGGTGGAACAGCCTCTGGCCCGAGGATGAAGACCTCACTGCTGTATCTCACACTGATCATGGGTTTCATGTTGCATTTGTCCAGAAATTCTTCCTCATGGAGGACCATGAAGAAGCTGGCAAAGCGGGGAGCCGTACTAGTACCCCTGGCTGTTCCCGTGCTTTGGGCATCCAGTTGTTCTGGGTGCAGCTGAGACAGACGAGGCTGGCGACGCGTTCGGGATGGACATCAGAGGGTTGTCTATTGTCTTGGAGATACTTGCGGCAGATGGCAGTGCTCTCACTGGGGGGTGCTGGTATGGGGGAGGTGACCCTACTTCCTTCACCAGTCACTGGGCAGCTCCCAATCATGTAAATGTGCATTTAAAAAGGGCCTTTGTCTCTCTTGGGCCCAGCCTCCCTCTGCCCCACAAACCAGGCCCCTGACCTCAGCCTAATACTCAGGACTTCCACTCTTGTCCTCTGGGCAGCAAGACAAGCGCCCCAGCTCCTCAGCAGGCAGTGTGGCTGAGCAAGGGCTCCAGTCTTGGCTAACAAGCACCACCCAGGCAGTAGATGTTCCTGCTTTGAAGCCAGATGTCCTGGATCCAATCCCAGGTGCCAGCCCATCCCTGCCCAGAGCCGTGGCATTAACACTAGCACATCCCAGCAAATGGCCATCGCCCAGCCCCTGATCTCTGCTCAGTCCCATCACCTCCACATAAAACCAGGGCTCTGTTATTGCCATGCCTGGCCAGAGCCCCCACCCCATCAGCTCAGGGCCTCTCTCAGTTAACCCAGTAGCCATCTCCTGGGCTTAGCGGCTGCGGTGGACACGTCAGCCTGCCCATCTATCACTTTCTCTTGCGGGCTGGAGGACAAGAAGGCAGGTACCACTGTCAGTGTTTTAAAACAAAGTTGAAAGGAGCTGGAGTGTCCCTCCTCCTGCCCGCCCCATGCTAGTCTCTTTAGTTGGGACTGTTGCACCCACTCGCCTGTGCAGTAGGTAGGCAGGGCTGGGAAGGTGCCTCAGCTTAGGGAAGTTACTGCCATCTAGGGGAAGATGTGCAGAATCACAGCACTGTGCCCAGCTGAGCCCCATCCCTTAAGGCAGCAGGCAAAGCCATCCTAAAAGGGGTCTCATCCAGTTTTGCCAAGGAGTGTGAACAGGCCCCATGGGCTCTTCAGGATCACTGTCTGCTAATAAGGGCTGTGATCAGAGACAGCAAGAGCTAGATGAAAATAGAGAGGACAAAAGTCGATGTATAGTGGGAGAAGAAATCAGGATGGCAGGGGCTGTTTCACAAGAGAGAACAGCTGAGTCACCAAATCAGAAACAAAGAGCAATACAGAATGGGCATTGCTGACAACAGGGAGGCAGGGAGCTGAGAAAACAAGATGCTGGGTTCTATTCCTGGCTCTGTCACTGGCCCATTGGGTGACCTTAAGTAGGTCACTGTCCTGTATGCCTCAGTTTACCCTTGCTGCAAAATGAGGATAATGACATTTACCTACATTTGCAAAGTGCTTTCAGATCCTGCAAAGTTCCAGAAGGCCAAACAGGATGGCTCAGGTAATTATTGGCCTGATGGCATGGCATCAACCTCAGGCAAACAACATGCTTTTGATTATCAGTAATGTAAATGTCTGCCTCGAGGAGCAAAGAGCCTAAGCCAGACTTACAGGAGTCTCTCCTGGGAAGCAGTGATTCTGAAAAAGGTTGGGCGGGCGCGGGGGGGAATTCATGATGAGACCAGCACAGCTAATGTGATCCCAGAGGGATCTTGGGTAGGCTTAGAGAAGTTATTTTATTTGGCTCTGGTGCAGCCACAGCTGGAAAACAGCATCTAGTGCAGGTACCCCCAGTTCAAGTATTTTGATAAAATGAAGAGGATTCAGAAAAGGGCCATGAGAATGAATAAAGGCTTAGAAAACCTGCCATATATTGACTGAGTCTAGCTAGTTCGCTTACAGAGAAGTTGAAGAGGTGACTTGATTACAGGTCTACAATAACTATAAGTATCTACCTGGGTGGCAAATATTTAAAATGAGCTCTTCAATCTAGCAGAGAAAGGTATAACTTGATCCAATGGTTGGAATTTGAAACTAATCAAATTCAGACCAGAAATAAGGGATATATTTTTAACGAAGAGTAGTTAACCATTGGAACAGCTTGCCAAGGGTCATGGTGGACTCTACATCACGGACGGTTTTCAAATCAAGATTGGATGTTTGTCTAAGAAGAGATCTGCTCCAGGAATTATTTGGGGTTGGTTCTGTGGCTTGTGTTATACGGGTCAGACTAGATGATCATATTGGTCTATTTGAGCCTGGGACTCTAGGATTCCTCAGATGACTGGGGGTGCTAAGCATTCTTGTAAACCTACTTACTCCATTGCAAAAGCCGAACCTAGCTAGAGACACTTGGATCCAGACCTTCAAATACCTTTGAGGATCAGGGCCCTGGGCGCATTAACTTCAAGGGCCAGCAGAGATTCCTGATTTGCCCCAGTGGTTAAGCTCCCACCAGTGAACAGAACTGCATGTAATAAGGTGACATGAGCACTCACAGCCAAATTCTGGGAGTATGGTAGCACACGGAGGCCCCACTTGGGATCAGTGCCCATTGTGCTAAGCACTGGACAAACACAGCAGAAGCCAGGGCAGAGCTTACACTGCCCTGGTGTCTTTTGGCCCCTACTGAAGCCTTAGCCATGTCAGCCATTGGCCTGGGGAACTTCCACTACAAAGCCATCTGACAGCTGTTTGTGGTGGACAAGAAGTAAGCGGTCAGCTGCTAACTCAGCCCAGGCAGTCATTTCATCCCCTCAGTGGGCACCAGTGCTCCCTCTAAGATGAACACTGACACCTCCACCCAGAAGAGATTCAAACGCCGCCCAGCTGATTAGCAGAGCACCCACAGTGCCCACAGCATGTGTTTCTACTGATGGTGCACATTACAAAATTTATTCCACACACGAATGGAGTAAATTAGAGGGAACACACTCGCTTTGCTGAGAACCACACTAGAGAGGATGACCATTGAATGGGGCACGCAGGGTGAATGCCCCCCTCACCGCAGAAGGGGCTGCTCTAGCTCTGGGCTACACTTTGGCATGCTACCATGTGGGAGCAGGGAGCTGGCTGGGCTTTAAATGAGCAACTCCGGCCCTTAGCGCTGTCCCTCCAGCACCTTTCACCAGCATTGCATTTACTTAACGCTTTTTAAAAAATAAATCCACCAGCCCGCTGGCAGCACTTCTGCTTTCAGGACATGAACAAGCGGGAATTATTCGAATCAATCAATGGTCACTGTAAATCATCAGTTCATAATTAACAATAATGGTTATTAGGCAGGAGAGGCAGAAGGCAACTAACAGCATAATTTATCCCCTGGCCTTCTTCTTTGGAGGGACAGGACCTGCAATTAGCAAACGGGAAAGGGCTCTTTGCATAGGCAGTATCAATTCCCCCATGCTTCACCACCCAAAAACCTCAAACACAAATTAGATTTGCACATGTCTTTTAAAAGCCATGCAATTTCAAGAGAGGCAGAAGTAATTAATCACAGGGAATTGTACTTGTTACTGAAGATACATTAACAAAATAATCACAAATTGTCTGCCAGTCCTGGTTTGCAAATACACATATTTCTAATGATATGGAACGGACTCGCATCTTGCCAGTGTAATTAGTTGTTAACCCTTTGCCTCCAGCCCAGAAAGGCAGAGGCTGGTTGGATATCGCGGGGCACAAACCCCATTTTCATCCCTGGCACTCTTCGTACATGCCTGCCAGGTCCCGGGCCACTGGTCTTCTCAAGAGCTGGTCACTTCGACCTTCTTCGCAGACTTTCACCATATAGGAACAGAGTGCAGGTGAAGACGAGTGTCACAGAGGTTCAGCCCAAGTGCCATCCTCAGGACCAGAGAGAGAAGCTCAGCAGATTGGTCCTGTTAGATCAATCACTGAAATAGTTACTAGTTGTCGTCATTAGGGTTCAGAGTAGATGGCCCATTTAGAGGAAAGGGGGTGCTACCAGCTGAGCCAATGAGCCACATTCATCCCTGCTGTAAATCCAGGTGCAGACGGATCAAGGGGGTTAAGTCAGCGATTAGGTAGAAGTGGGTTCTGCTGTCTCGGTGTCCCAGACGGCTCATTACCCCAGCTGGACGTACGACGGGGGCTTTCTGGGAAGAGGGGAAGTAGGGTGAGTGGGCTGAACAGGCCTGAAGAAGCCGCCCCCACCTGGAGAGGAGGTCTGGGGTGAGTTTATGTCACCTGAGTGATTTCTTTGTTAAGAAAGCTACAGTCCAAGGAGGGGTGAGTTTGGTGAGCTCTCTGTGTCAAGCAGGCTGGGAAAGGCTCCCACGTGCAAAATAACTGCACTAGTCTGGTGACTCAGGGGAGCTGGACTGGACCCTTGTTGTGTACCAGAGACAGGACACACGTGAGACGGGGGGAGCAGGAGACTAGGCCAACAAAGGACTCCACAAATTCCAACCCGCCTGCCGACAGGGTGAATTTTAACCTGACACTGGGGAGCTGTGGCTTGCCTGCCTCACACTGACACAGCAAATTCCCTGGGGTCTCGGCCTTAATTGGCAGCAGCAGCTGGGCCAGAGCAACTGCTGCACAGGAGTTCCAGCTTATTAGGCACATGCTGACTTGCGGTGTTGTCACAACGCAGGCGCCTCCTCTCATTCCAGCTCCACTTCTTGGAACAGGGCGCGGGGGGAGGAGAAAATTGGCTCCTACACCAGCATCTCTCCCTAGGAGAGGAGCAATATCCTGCATAAAAAAGGCATCATCAGCCTCTCTAGCCACACGCTCCCCACAAGCGCACCAGCAGGCTGTCCTCATCCAGCCCCATTGGGGATGCTGCTCTGGAGGGTCTGCGTCTTCTCACCACTCACTCCCCGGCCAAGCCACTTTTAGTCCCACCTCTTCTCGGGTAACAAGGAGCCCAGTGGCTCACAGTCCTGTGCCTGAAGCCAGGTCTTTGGCCCAAGTTCCAGCTCACTAGTCTCCACCCCATTCTCCAGAGTTGTGTCTGGTGGCCCACAGGTGAACCCAGGCCTGGCTCCTCAGGGTTCCACGGATAAGCAGCCAAGGTCTGCAAAGTCAGACCTCCTGTTCCCACCCCCATGCTTCCTCTGACCTCACTTGCCTGCAGGTCGTCCCTTCCAGGCCCCTCTGCACACATGCCTTCCTTTCAGCCTCCTCCAGTCCCCTTCCTTCAGGGCCATGGCTCGCAGGATTCCCCCTGGAGCTCTCCAGCAACCCCAAAGCAAAATTGCAACTTAAGATCACCACCTGCCCAGACTGCAACCTTAGTGCCTCTCACATCTTCCCCTTGTTCTGCTCCTGAGCCAAAGGCCAATATCACAGCTGCTGCACTGTGCCTTCCCCTGTCTCGAGATTCCACCACAGACACTTCCTGCTTAGGTGGAAGGGGGTCGTGACGGACCTCCCATGCTTTATGAAATGGACGTGTGGACACAAATATGCGTAACTCAAAGATGCTTTGGGCAAATGATCTCTTGTAACCTATCAGTCTTCATGCCAAACTGTGCTGGATCTGTTTATCTGATTTTGGCGCATGTATCGTTCTTGTGTGTCAAGTGAGATATGTGGGGTATGGAATGCTTTATGGTTTTAAATGTGTAAACGGAAAGCCATCGAGGGTGAGTCCATTGCCGGGAGGCCTCACTGTCTGGGCCAGCATATGCAAATAGCCTTTTATCCTTAAGTCTTAGCAGTGGTTGGTAGGGACTGGCCAGGTGACTTTTATTCTAAAAACAATAGAATCATAGAACCACAGAGCTGGAAAAGACCTCAGAAGGTCATCAAGTCCAGCCCCCCACCCAAGGCAGGACCAATCCCAACTAATAGGAAAGTAGGAGCCTTTGGTCTTTGACTGGCACATGAGCTCCGTGTCCAGCTCATGCAGGGCCAGGAAGGCAGCCTGCACAAACTGCTGCAGAAACTGCAGCCTGGCCATGTGGGGCCATCGCATGCCCAGAGGCAGCTCTGGCTCCATGGCAAGGAGTGTGCTGTGGCATCCAAAAGCTGGGCAACCAGAGCATGTACTGCAAGAGCTTTGCTGTCCCTCAGAGAGGTAGGCAAGCAAGCAGCAGAAGCAGAGGAAAAGCTGTCCGGGGGGGGGGGTCTCTTTAAGCAAGTCTCCACTAGCCTCAGGCAACAGCACCCGGAAGCAACTGCTGACAGAACTGGTTCTGGGTGGCCTTATATGCGAGAGAGTGTCCAATCAGTGTGGACTTTATCTTTGAAAAGAGCACATCGCTATTTCATTGTGCTTTTTGTGTGCAGATGATCTCTTGCAAAATAAACTTTTCTGGAAGATCTCTGAAAGCAGCTTGGACGTAGCCTTAGACATAACTTTGTGTGATACAATTACAAGAGGTGGCAATGCTCACTCCCATTTAGAGACCTAATTAAAGGCAGATTTTCCAAAGGGGCCAGATCCTGCCAGCTCCCATTGTTACACTGAGGGCCAGATTTTGATGCTTTTGTTAAACATGTCAAGATCCTTTGAGAAAGAGTGCAGCACAGATGCATAGTACTAGAAAATGCTTGGACTGAGAATTTTAAGCCCACCCTTATGAGAATTCAGATACGTGATCTGAAAAGAAGCTGGAATCCTTTAGGAAAAGCACATTTCTATGCATATTTCCCCCCTACACATAGTCGCTGAAAGAAAAAAATTCAGCTTACAATGTGGGGTTTTTGTTTTGTTTCAGTGAATAGAGGTCTTTATAGGATCACAGGTAGAGAATCGAGTCTTTTTTCCTTCCACTTCTAAATGCTGACAGAATGAGAGATGCTTAAAAAACTAAATGATATTTATTAACCCTTGCATTAACAGGTGAGATTCAAGCTTTCTTCTAATAATCCTCTTGTATCAGTGGCATAGGAATGTCTCGGTGGATTACATGTGTGTATTGTATTGCTGTATGGGAGATGGCAATAGAGCATTTAACCAAGCACAGCATGTGGGGAAAAAGGATGATCTACTAGGTAGACTATGGGCTGGGAGTCAAGAGAGCAGGGTTCTGTTCCTGGCTCCCAGTGTAACATGTGGGAAAGTTACATAATGTATCTGCATGTCCATTCCTGTGCTGGAAAGTGGGGAAAATGTTTCCTTGCCTCACAGGGCGGAGAGGTGTGAGGAGCGGCAGCAGGGTGGCGATGGAGCAGTGGCAGGATGGCAATGGAGCGGTGTGAGGAGTGGTGTCAGGGTGGAGAGGTGTGAGGAGCAGCGGCAGGGTGGTGATGGAGCAGTGGCAGGATGGCAATGGAGTAGGGTGAGGAGCGGTGTCAGGGTGGAGAGGTGTGAGGAGCAGTGGTAGGGGGGCGATAGAGCGGTGTGAGGAGCGGCGGCAGTGAGGGGTGACAAATGGCAGCTCTGCCATTGGGAATGTGTAGTCTTCTCCATGCCAAGCCTATGGGCAGAGGAGAGCTGACCCTACCAGAGCCTGAGAGCACTTGGTTGTTTTCCCACCTGACAGGGACTTGATACTTGTAGCTGGGCCCTGCCCGGCTCGACGTGCAGGCAGCTGTAGGGGCTCAGGGCAGAATTGACGCAGGGGTTGGGGAAGTGCCTGCGGCCCACCATCACCCTGGAGAAGCAGGTTGCCATCGCCGTCTGGAAGCTCACCATGCCAGACAGCTACTGGTCAGTGGGCAACCAGTTCGGCATGGGAAAGTCGACTGTCGGGGCCCTCCTCATGGAGGTAAGGCACTCTGGGGCTGCAGTCCCTGGAGGGGGGGAGGAGTACTGGAAAGGGGGACCCTGGGGAAAGGGTGGGTTGGAGGTGCGGGAGGTGGCCTGAGGTGGGGGGGAGCCCCATCCATGGGGGGGTTCTGCAGTCCTGCTCTCACACAGCCCTGCAGGGGGGGCTGTGGCGTGTTTGTGGGAGAGAAGGAGGAGGGGCTCGGGGACCTCCCAAGGGCTCAGGCACCCCCTTTGATTCTCTGTTTTGTGTCTTTGTTTGTCTCCTTCTGCAGGTGGTGAGGGCCGTAAACTCCATCCTGCTGTGCAGAGTCATCCTCCTGGGAGACTTGGACCCCATCGTCTCCGGATTTGCTGCCCTGGGCTTCCCCAACTGTGGGAGGGGGCCATAGATGGAACCCACATCTCCATCCAGGTCCCAGAACACCAAGCTGCCCAGTATATAAACCACAAGGACTATTTTTCCATGGTTCTGCAGGCCCTAGTGGACCACCACAGATAGTTTTGGGACTTTTTTATCCGGTGGTTGGGGAGGACGCACAACGCCCATGTTTTCAGAAACTCCAGCCTGTACCAGAAGCTGGAAGCTGGCACATTCTTCCCCCAGTGAAACATCATGGTTGGAGATGTGGAGATGCCACTGTGCATTGTGGGGGACGCGGCATGGCCGGGGGGGCAGGGTCAGGCATGTCAGGTTGGTGGGGGCAGGCATGGCAGGGGAAGGGGAAGTGGGGGCAGGCATGGGGGGGGCAGGGACAGAAGGAGGGAAGGAGCTGGTTAGGCCATCATCTCCTGGACAGTGACACAGATGTTGTGGCCCTGCTGCAGCAGCTCAGTCCACATCTGGGCCCGCCACTGTGCATCATCGCGGACCTTCTGGGTCAGTGTCTGCTGCATGTCTCTGAGGATGAATACATGCTCCCTCATTAGGTCCTCATGGACCCGCCGGCACCTGCGGCTCCCCTAGAGTCAGGCAGCTGGCTCACCGAATGGTGATTGCCCCACAGTCTGGCAGTGGAGGTTAAAGAGGGAGAGGTTCTCAGTCATCCCTGCAGATACTGTCCCTGAGGCCTTGCCCTCATCAGTGAGCTGAGAGCAACAGTCCTCAGGGCACAAGACGGTGATGGCCCGGGAGCAAGGCCACTCTCATGATTAGCAGGGGCCTGACTAATAATTTTTGAAAGCTTCTTGTTGACAATACCACAGAGGTTTTTTGAAAATCTGTCCCTGATTGTGGGAGATCAACACTTGAAAATCTAGCCCAGAGTGACTTACCCACACCACAGAGTCAATTGGCTGTGCCCAGGTTAGAACCGTGGTGAACTGACTCCCTGACATGTTCTCAAGGAGATACCGTCAAATAATTTTTGTCTAATTGACAAATATTTTTAACTCTTCAGATTCCTGAGCACCGTTTAACAAGCAGCAAGGTATTTTTAATAAAAATGGGCTTTTGCTTGTGTGTTTATAACATGTAAAAAAGGCCTTCCAGATGGCTTGCTGTGTGGAAGAGGATTTATTTTTTATTTTTCCCCTACTATGCTGCTTATTTTTATATACATTATAAATGTGTATCCCGTCTCCCTGGAAGATTCCATCATGACTGAAGAATGAGTAAAATGATGTAAAAAAGCTAAAGAGAGTGAAAGTTGAGCACCTGAGGGGAAAAGGGAATTTTTAGCCAGATTATTTACAACTCTTACTCCTTTCGTTTTATTTACACCTAACTTCAATGATGAATTTACTTTGTGGAGCTGGGAAGTCTGTGGAAAATTCAAGCTGTCTTCAATATCGGTGAGTCAGCTAACAATGTACATCCTGAGAGATTCTCCATCAGATCTAGAGTCAACCTGGCTGATATTTCTAAGATAAAAAAATAATAAACCAACCATCTTGCAGATCGTTTGTGGACCATAAAGATTCAAACCGAGGTATAAGCCCAGATTGAAAAAACCAGTTCTTTGCAGAGATGCTGCTAAGGATTTTTCTGCTTCTCAGTGATGTTTGAAGGAAGCAGGAGACTGATTCTAAAGGGGAAACAGAAAACCTAACTACACAAAGTGCTGTCAAAGTCATAAAGTAAACAGATAGGAAAGGGAAAAACAATTTTTCTCACTGACTCTTTTCAGTTACATAAAACATAGGTGTCATTTATAACAAGAGTAGGTGTAAACAATTTTCAGACACAAATGAGATTTTTCAGGTGAAGGTGTCCCTTTAAGTAGTAGGCCAACCATGCAAAGTAAAATAAACTAAATTATTCCTCCCGTGCCCTACTATCAATAGATGGGCAAATATTTTTTTGTGATGAATCTAGTCAATTATCAGGACATTTTGTAGTGCTGTGTTAGGCCACACAGCTACTATAGTACAGTAAAACTCCAATTGTCTGGCATCCAGTGGTCCAGCACTCCCGATAGTCCGACACAAACTGGAACCCGGAAGTGCTCCGGCCAGCCGGACAATTGGAGCTGCTCTGCCCCCGGCTTCCCCAAGTCTGCCACTGCTGAAACTGACCAGCAGCGGACTTGGGGAAGCCATGGGGCAAAGCACCCCAGCTGCTCTGCCCCCGGCTTCCCCCAAGTCCGCCGCTCATCAGTTTCAGCAGCGGCGGACTTGGGGAAACCGGGGGCAGAGCAGCTGTAGTACTGCCAGGTTGGTCCCGCAGCACCACCCCCACCCACGCTGAGCAGTTCCCCGCCGACCCCTGCCCACCCCACCCTAGACTCCTCATAGCCCTCCTTCCGGTACTCCGGCATATCTGATAATCCGGCACCCCCTGGGTCCTAAAGGTGCCGGATTATCGGAAGTTTACTGTAATAATAATAACAGCTCACTCCTTTCATCCACAGATCTCCTAAGGAATAAGCATAACTCTTCCCATTTTATAGCTGGGGAAATAGAGGCACAGGAAGATGAAAGGCCAGAGCTTGGAATAGTGATATGTTTCCTGAGCCCATTAACTTTAGTTAACAGCCCGTTAACGAGTCTGTTAACTCTGTGCCCTAGACCAACTAATACAATTGTTCTAGTGTAGGCACTATACTTAAATTTGTTCCTAGTTATGTTTCACCTTAGGGTCTAGCACTCAACAGCAGGGCCAGATTAACTCTTCTCAGGGCCTGGGTCTGCTAGATTTGTGGAGCCCCTAGACTCTGTATTGGGACAAAAATTAGGGGATAAGTATGTGAGAGAGGGCTGCAGGGGGCTCCAGGCTACAGTCAAGGGACATGGAGTGTGGGAAGTTAGGTTGGGGATATGAGGTCTGGGCAGGCATCTGGGTGTGGGAGGGGACTCAGGGTAGAGCATGGGATGTGGGTTCTGAGAGAGAGTTAGGCACTTAGGATGTGGGAGGGGGATAGGGCAAAGGATTGAGGTGAGGGCACTTACCAGGTATGCTTGCAGGCACCGCCCCCCACAGCTCCCATTGGCTGGGAATCACAGCCAATGGGAGCTGGGAGTGGCAGAGGCTTCAGACAATCGGAGGACTGGGACAGAGCTTCCCAGTGTAATGCACTTGCAGCGATGCAGCTCCAGGGGGCTGGGGGAAGAGCAAAGGCAGCTCGTGGAGCCCCCTTGTCCCCTCCAGGCAGGCATGCAGCGTGAAGAGATTTTAGAGGATGCAGCCCAGGGCCCTGGGCTAAGGGGGTTCCCCTTAACCCCACTTAGCTCGGGGCCCTGGCCTGCAACCCAGAAGGCCCCCTTTTAATGTGGCCCTGCTCAACAGTGCACCATAGTTTAGACTCATGTTAGCGGCAGGGTGAGTGTGCACAG
This sequence comes from Pelochelys cantorii, assembly GCA_032595735.1. Classification (NCBI taxonomy): domain Eukaryota; kingdom Metazoa; phylum Chordata; order Testudines; family Trionychidae; genus Pelochelys; species Pelochelys cantorii. Next base: position 3,058,416 of record CM064350.1, read on the forward strand.
CACACCCTGTTAGGGCTGGGTACATACCCCACCCCTCTCAGCACAGGTACAGAGAGCGGCTAGGTGGGGAGACACTGCTTAAATGAAGATTGTAGAGACACACTCACCCCTGCGGGTATGTAGCCGCATTGTCCTGTGCACAGCGGTGCCTCCCCTGTCTACACTGCTGTCCTTAGCGAGGTAGGGTCCTGCTGCTTCCCCTTTGCTGAAGCTCATCAGGGAAAGGCTCTAGCTAGCAGCAGGGACAATCTCTGGTGGGGAAAGGGAGAAAAGAAAGGCTCCAGCACCTCCCCTCTGCCAAGTCTTTCTCTGCCACCTCTTCTACCGGAGCCTTTCAATGACGGATGTAGCTACACAACTCAGTGTGAACACGCCCTGCTTTTCACTGCAGCATGTAACCACTTGGACCCTACACGCCGCCACACAAGGTGAGCAGTTTAGAGGTAGCCAAATGGTGTTAAAATAGGAAGGCATTCAGCTCGTAAGTGGGTGGAGAGGGTCAATTTGTTCAGCATTAGAAGGGATGTAAGAGTTTAACCAACTAACCAATCAGCTAATGCTTATCAGTTCCTGTTAACCGTTAAACTCTGCTAGAGAGTGCAGGGCCAGCAGCTGGGAGCTCGTGGAGCTGGCAGCCCGTGGGGCTCCAGCCAGAAGCCCGCAGCACCCGCAGCCCTGAGAGAGCCGCGGAAAGTCTGCACAACCAGGAGCCTGCAGGTCTGGCAGCCTGCAGGGGGAACGGGGGGGAGCAGCAGTCAGGAGCCCATCTGGCCAGCAGCCCACAGGACTGGCAGCTGGAAGCCCACAGGACTGGCAGCTGTAAGCCCACAGGGCCAGCAGCTGGGAGCCCTCCCACACCCTTTCCTCCCTATCTCTACATCCCCAGGTAACACACTTAACCATGTAACTGATAGAATTTTGATCAGTTACATGGTTACTATTTTCATACATTTTTTACATCCCTAGTCAGCATTGTAATTTGTTACTTGCTAAATGGATGTAAAATGCCACCTTGGAGTGTCACGCATAAGCCAACTGGTTGGCACAGATAGGGTCATGTGAAAAGTTGCTAACTCCCAGCATTCAAAGTCCCTAAGTCAGGCCCCAAAAGTCATGAGGCTGACTTAAAAATATTTAGACAGAAAAATAACTAAGAGGTTGCACACTCTGCTCGCTACGCTCGCCTACCCCCCTCTCTCTGGCTGCTTTCACTTTGCTGAGAGAGCCTATTGATGCGGATGACATGACAATGTCTTTCTGTCGCCCAGCAGGAAAAGCTTTTTTACATATAGAGAGAGATAATATTAGCATTTGTGTTCTTTTTATTTGACTTCTTGGTTTATAAGATTCAGGTCACAATTTCAGGCTTTTCTCCACAATCAGGAGGGCTAGCAGCACACATATTTTAAAGCAATGAAAACTGAGACACTGAGTTTCAGGAGCTGGGCTTTAAGAAAACTATATTGTGAGACTAGTCATAAAAATCGCAAGAGGTGGCAATCCTGCATGTGCTCTAGAATGATTGAGTGCAGTTAACTTTGTAGCTGCATCCAGGCATATTGGCATGGTACAGCTAGGCGTGCGTGCGGGTGTATCAGCAGAGGAACATATCTATATGTGTGCATAGCAGGCAGCCAGCTGTGGACAAGCACTTCTCAGAATTTAGGTCCAAAAGTTGAGGGTGTTTGGATTCAGGATTTTAATTCAGCCCTCTGGAACAATGGGGATCATTGCTGGAATTTGGGCCTGCCCAGAAGATCCAGGTTCAGATATCAAACTCTCTCATAGTTGGGAATGTTTTCCTTTGGACTCTTCCTGAACATACACACGGTGCCCACCCTTCTATGCTCTCAAACAAAATTCATACCCTGCAAAAAGAAACCTCAAAATGCAGGATCTTCACAGAGCTTTCAAGTGCCACCAAACTTTCCTTGGAGCTCAGGTCAAGAGAACTGTGCAGGAGTTGAGCAAACACAGCTGTTATCTCCTGCAAGCAGAGGGAATGGAGTGTTAGATCTCTGAGCCACACTCAGCTCCGGCAGCATCTGGAGCAGGCTGAGACTGCATAGAGCAAAGACGCCGTATTCCTCTTGCATGCTGAACAGGAGCAGAGAGGAACTGGATTCACAAGTGAAATGGTTTAGTTAACGTTCAGGGTGCTAATATATAGCTCTCCACACATACCTGTACTTGTATGTACTTAACATACTAAGCAGGTTTTTCCCTGACCTGTGGTTTGGACTCAAGGTGGGTTTTTAACACAATTCAGTACTTCAAATCCAACCCACTCAGCTGGAAATGTGCAGACACGAAATTCAGCAGACAGTATAACTGTGCAAAGGAAGCATTTAGCCACAACACTTGTCTGAGAATTTTGCTCTTCTGTATCATTATTATTCTAAAGCAGCAGCTCTGTCAACTCTGCTTCTGCTTCAGGAGAGCTCTTGTCACCTACTTTTCAGTCTGACAAGCATGCGACTAAGGAGCTGTAACTTATTTACAAAGAGAAAAGTGGTTACAGAAATCACAGAATCATTGAAATGTGGGGCTGGAAGGGAGCTAGAGAGAGATCAGCAAGTCCAGGCCCCTGTGCTGAGATAGGCCCAAGTAAAATTAAACCAGCCCTGACGTGTCTAAGGCTGTTTGTGATTTCTTGGTTCAAAAGTTGTGGACATTTGCTACAACTATGGTTTAGGTGCAAAGCCAAATGTGGGTGTGCCGGGTTGTATTGCCCCTCCCACAAAGTTGGTTGACTCATAGCAAGCCTGTGAGTGAGTCTAACTTACGCCACTCAAATCGGAGGTAACTTTAAGAAATCACAGTGTGTGTTAAAGTTGCAGTTTCCACAACACAGTCTTGGCTTGTGATTTTCCTACAGCCTTAGTTATGTGCCTTAGGATACAAGGAAACTTGGCTGTCCTGCAACCTGATGGAAACCCTCTCCTTTGTCCCACTAGCCGGCTACAACCTATTTTATGGCTCCGCTGGTAATGATCCTTTTCCTGCTGTATCTCTGTGTCTGTAGACCACAGAGTTTTATAATGTTTTATGTAATATGCTCAATGGGTAGTATGAGAATGAATGTTAAACAACTATAACTGTGCCAGCCGTCCTTCTCTGGTTAGCAGAGAAACACAGTCTTCTAGGCCCTTCAGGCAAACTTCTTGGGTTTGTAACTTATGTAAAGACAGAAAGCGATCAGCACTGTATGATCACACTGTTGCTCTTAGGAGTAATTAGAATATAGATTGTGTTATAAAGAAAATATAATGAATGAATTAAACGTTTGTACTAATAGAAGCTTTGTATTAGGGATTAGATTAATGCCGTATGAACAATTGTCTTCCTTCTCCCATGTGTGAAATGATTCTGTAGTTCCTGGGGATGGGGAGTGAGAGAGTTTGAATGTCATTGTTTGGAGAAATAACAACTTGTAGGCCCAACAGTTTCAGAGTCCAGACAATGGAAGAGGGGAAGGGGCTAGAAGACTGAGGCATCAAGGTACCATAAATTGGGCCCAATACAAAGCAGACCAATGGAGGACATATGGACGGCCTTGGAGTGGTAAGAAGCAAGTGCTCTGTTACAAACAAGACAGCCTTTGAATAACACTGGAAAGGAGGCACCAACGTACTGATGTCAGATGGCAAAGAAGAATGACTTCCAGATAAACAGATGTTAAACAGGTGATTGATTAAGAGCTGACAAAGCAATATGCAGAGGCCTGAATGGGAGAAAAGCCCTATTAAAGATGGAGTGTCTTGCACAAGTCTCCGGGTCTCATCTTGTCAACATCGGAGTGTCGGTCCAGACTGAGAGAAGCCCCCACTCCTCCCCCTCACATTTAACTTGCCTGGCCAGTAAGTTAATGTGAGCAACAGACTGGTAACTTTAAGCAATGACAAGACTTTGTGTGTTTGTTTGGGTTTGTGTCAGAGAGGGGGAAGTGTTGTCTTTATAAAGCATATGATGTTTTTCTACTGTATTCTCAATAAACTCAGCGTATTGCCTTTTCCCCTGAAAAAGATCCCGTGTGCTTCTTATAAGCATAACAAGTCCTTGTGATGTCAACACCCAGACACACATGTGCACAGCTTACACACATTCCCCGTCCAGACAGGCACACCCTACACAATCATTTAAGCAATGACATGTCTTAAGACACAGGTCTTAAGAAAAATAAAGGATCCGGGAGATTCTGAATCTATAAGGCTCTGGACTAAGACTTTGGTGTTTCCCTTTGGCATGCTCCTGATTCTGGTATAAATCAGGAAAAATTCCATGATGTCAGCAGAGTTACATAGATGAGAAACTGGTGTAAGAGGTGACTCAAGGGTTTAGCAATATGCCCCTTGGACTGAAACTCATCTAATCAGTCAAGGGAGCCTATTTACATACTCAGGGCAAAATCCTGACCCCATTGGAGTCAATAAGGGTTTGGCCAAGCTTTGCCCAAGCTATTGCAGAACAAGAGGATGTTTAATCAGGTGATTGTCCCAAGTCCTCTGCTCTGGGCTCTCTTCAGTGCAAATTATTTGAATCTATGTTTCCTGATTAAATGGCATTGCCTGTCCCCTCTCTGTATGCCTGTTGTTTCCCCAGCCATCTCTGTTCCATCCCAGAGGTAGCTGCTGGGCCGTGATGGCTGTAATGACCCCTGTGCGGAAAGTGCCTTGGCATCCTTTGGAATAAAATCAGAGTTTCCCTGAGGTCTGGTCCACACTACAGACCTATATCGAAGTACCTAGGTCGCTCAGGCTAGAGCTACACTGCGAGATTATTTCAAAATAATGACTCCCAAAATAACTATTTCGCAATCGACGTTATTCCGCATCAGAAGCAGGAGTTATTATTTCAAAATAACCAGCCCATTATTTTGAAATAATTTCGAAATAAGGGGCTGCTGAGTGGACGCTCACCTTGTTATTTTGAAATAACTCCCCAGTGTAGGCATGCCCTCAGGGGTGTGAAAAATCCCCACCCTTGATTGACATAATTATACCAACCTAAACCCCCCTGTGGACAGTGCTAAGCTACTACCTCTTAGGATGTGTCTACACTGCACCGTAACTCGAAATAAGATACGCAATTTGAGCTATGCAAATTGTGTGTCTTATTTCGATGCTATTTCAAAATAGCTTATTTCGTCCACACAGCGCGAAATTTCAAAACAAAGCTCTATTCCGAAATGTCCCTTACTCCTCAGAGAATGAGGTTTACAGGGATATAGGAATAGAGAGCCCAAAATAACAAGCTTGCCGTGAAGACATGGGATAGCTATTTCGGGATACTCCGGTATCTCAAAATAGCATTGCAGTGTAGACGTACCTTTAGAGAGGTGGATTAACTACACTGACAGGAGATCTCTCAGCAAAGCACTACAGCAGTGCAGCTGCATTGTTTAAAGTGTAGATTTACCCTGAGCCAATGGCTCATTGGGCTGACACGGTTAAGGCGTGTCAGTTTCACAGCCAGCAGCACACAATCCAGCATCAGGTCCAATCCCCTTTGACTGCCCTACGCCGATTGGAGCAGCTGCCTATTTTGCAGCTGGGTGAATGGTGGAGAGGCATTTTCAGTGTGAACGTGAGCGAGATGGATACATGTAAGACATTATTCATTATGTCACCATGGGGCTTAAGGTGCCATAACCTACCCAGTGTCCTGCATCTCACAAGCAAGCACTGGAGGTACTTCAGAAGCTCTAGGGGCTAGCCCCGGTGGGTCACAATAACCACGCAGCGACCTGGCCCAGAGAAGGTTTTTACTAGGGCTGCCCAGAAGGGCGGGTTGCAAATACCCTCTATATGCAGAAACGGTTACAGTTCAAGGTTGCTGAGCACGTGGCTTTGCAGATCCATCACAAAGATTATCATCACCCCCTTGCATGCTGCAGTGAAGACCTGAGGGCAGGAGTTAAACCCCAGATCTCCTTTCTATTGCTCTGCCCTCTAGTGTTAGGATCCCCTACTGCCTGCGGTGTAAGCGAGCCCGATGTGAGTTTGTACCTAGCGGGGCTGCCACCAAACCACAGCTGCAGATAAAGACCCAGATGGCTAGACCTTTGCAGTTACTGTATTCTCTCTACTACCCCACGAGGGGCCTGCTGCCATTGCCATTCATGTCACGGGCCAAACTCCCAGCAGAAGGCGATTGGACCCTGTTGCACACTGTCCTTGGCACGATTCTTATAGAAACAAGCCAGAGTCCCCCCTCTTGGAACCTCATTGTAGCCACAGAAAGTGTTCAGGGTGGCTTTGAGCTGGAGTTTGAGGTGGTCCCTAAGAAAGCCCAAACTTCCCAGTGTGTGGCGTGTGTTCAGCCTGGGGGCACTGGCTCAGGGTGGGCCCTTCTATGTGCTGGCAACTCAGAATGGGGAAAGATTCCCCACCCCAGTCTTGCAGGGGGATTCCCCAGCTTGCAGCCCCCTCCACTGCACTGGCTCTGCAGACCTGGGCCCATGATGAGGCCTGGTCCCACAACACACCTGCCCCTACGGAAACGAGCTGCAGGAGAGGAAAAGCCGCAGTGCAATTGAGCAAAAACACCCCCATGTAGAAAGCAGTCGGGTTCAAAAGGCCGGTGGCAAAGGCGTCACTCAGCGGCCAAATGCCTCTGTTTCCTTTGCTCTGTTAATCCAGTTCCTGTAAGACCACGTCAGCAGCAGTAGCACTATCACAGAGACGATAACGCCCTGGCAATGCAGAGGTGAGATGGAGCGAGGTCTGGGGTAGGTGCACAGGGGGAGCTAACCTTCAAGGGAGCAGGGCTTAGCTCGCCTTGCTCCCAGCTGAAGGGTGGCCGACTGGGACTCCGAGGGGGGGCTGGGGCTCCCTCCCAGGCAGGTTCCTTGGTTCCCAGGCTGGGGGCCTGAGAGCACAGCCCTGCTGGAAGCCAGCTGTTAGAGGAAAGCTCCCAGGGAAGTAGAGGGACCCGCCTAACCTTCCAGGTAGGAGGCGGGGGAGCCAGCCCCGCGGGGGGCAGGTAGGCTCCTGCAAGTGACCCTGGGGCACGGTCTGTGAAACTGTCTTACTTGGGAGAAATGAAAGTCAAAACCTGGAGAAAAGGGGCTGGACTCCTAGGCTGGCAGGCTCTGCGTCACTGGCTGGCAAGCGGGCCCTGGCTACACTCCGCTTTGTCCGTCTGAAGCTCCTGCCCTCTGCTGCAGAGTGCTCGAAGTGACGGGCGGTGGCGGCTCTCGCTCCAGTTCCTAAGGGTCACATGTTCCCATGCCGAGATGCCATTTAATCCTAAGGGGTTTGCAACAGAGATCACGGCCGCCTGCACTGGGGCTGAACAAACTCACAGCGAGTGACTAGACCGGGGTGGGCAATAATTTTTTTTGGGGGGGGAGAGGGCTCTTCAAAAATTTTTGAAGTGGTCCCGGGCTGCACAGGAAGGGGCGGGCTATTGAGCAGAAGGGGCGGGCCATCGAGCGAATGGGGCGGGGCCAAGATATTTCCGGGTTCCCCACCCCCAGACAAAGATTGGTCTGGGGGTGAGGGAGTGCCTTTGCCCGCACCCCAAGTTTCCCCAAGGTGCCCATGCCCCTGGTGTGGAAGGAGACTTCCCTGGCTCCCCTGCCCCTCGACCAATTAGGGTCTGGGGGTGGGGGAGCGTGCGAAGCCTCCTCCGCTCTCCCCCCCGCCTGTGAGCAGCGTACAGCGCTTCAAAGTGCCACGTGCTCCTGGCAGGGTGGGAGGAGGCTTTGTGCACTCCCCCGCCCCCAGGCCAATGAAGGCCTGGGGAGCCCGCGAAGCTTCCTCCTGCCCTGCCAGGATCACACAGCGCTTTCAAGCACCACACGCTGCTTGCAGGGCGGGGGCAGCACGAAGAAGGCTTCACACGCTCCCCCTCCCCCAGGCCCTAATTGGCCTGGGGGCAGGGGGGGCAGCAGGGCCTCAATGGGCCGGATCTACCCGCTTGGTGGAATGACTCCAGACCACGGAGGCCCTTTTGCCCACCCCTGGACTAGACGATCAAAGGGCAGGAGGGGACATGGGGACATGACTTGGTCCGGGGCATGCCGCTGCTCAGGGGCCGTGGTGGGGATGGAGCTGGGAGATAAATTCAAGAAGAAATGCATCCACATGGCCTCCTGTCACCAGCTGTTTTGGAGTGTGGGGGGTTACTTTCACTGATTAGGAAACTGTCCCTGCTTTTACTTTCTCCATCAAAGCTCACAACCACATTTGCGGTCCCTCGCTGTGGTACCTCCAGAAAGCTAGCTCGCATTTCAGAATCCAGGGCCCTCACTCAGAGAGGCAGAGAAAAACTTTGCTACTCTCGTATGTCTGTGCACCTCATGCAGCTAATTTTTCATCCAACCCCCTGCTGTGGCACAATAGAAGATCATTCCTAGGGCATCTCTAGAGTAGCTGGTCTCTGCCCCGCAGTACTTTGGTTCCACACAGCTCCGTCCATCATATGAACCTGGAAAAACCTTTGTATGTAGATGGTATTTTTTTTAAGCCTTGCTATCAACGTAAGCTGCATTTTGAGATACTCCATCCCTTTCTAATAAAAATACTTGGCTCTTCTCTAAGATATTCTAAGTGAGAATCCCAACAAACTCGAATTAAGCCTCATAACACTCCTTAAGGCAGGTAAATCTCATTACCCCAATTTTACAGCTGCGGAATCTAATGCCCAGAAAGGGGATATGAGTTATCTAAATTTACGTCCAGGGAGATTGATAGACATGCTGGGCCCTTAGGCAGGTGGAGTGCCCAGCTCTGTGCTCTCAGAAGGGGGGGGGCCTTGAGTGGAAGGGATGGGACTGGTGCAGCTGGCCCACAGCCCTGCTCAGAGTACGTCATGCCTCTCCTAGCCCCCTGCCAGCCCTCAGAGCCGCCCAGAGTGTGCAGCGCACCATTCTGGTGGCAATTTAAAGGGCCTGGGGCTTTGGCTGTTACCATGCTTGTGGTAGCAGCAGCTGGGAGCTTTAGGACCTTTTGAATCGCTGGGTCTCAGGGCAACAGCCCCCTTTCAACCTCCTCCCCTCCGCTCCTCCATCAGTAGGCCTGGTCACACCACAAGTTAGTGGAAGAGCTGTGGGCATGACCTAGATTGCCTTACAGTCCTTAACCACTAGACCATCCTTCCTCCCATGCAGCTGGTTTTACAAAACACTGGTCTATACATCAGTACGGGTACTTCAAACTTCGACCCATACTGCTGGTAAGTGACTGGTTCTTTGCAATCTCACTAGGCCCAAAGCTGGAGGCCTTACTCAATTTCTAATTAACTTATACTCAGACTAGGGAGACCATCCCTCCTGCTTTTAATGGGACAGTCCTGTATTTAAGCCACTCGCAGCTATCCCAACTGCTTTTAAAAAATGTGTGAATTGTCCCCTATTTTCAGCTCCAATGTGCCCCCAGCTGGTCAGTCATGGTCAGAGCAGCCGCTGCAGCCTCCTCTTTGTGGCTGGCAGGTGAATGCGGCAGGTGGTGGCCCGCAGGGGGCGCTCTCAGGCAGGGTGCCGAAGCAGAAAGACAGGCAACCACCATTCAGAGAGAGCCTGAGTGTGCTGGAGGAGCAAGGGTGTAGAGGTGTGCGTCACCCCTCCCCATGTGCACCCTAAAGCGGGGGGGCTGCCAGCCCTTTCAGACTGCAAGATGGAAGCCACAGTCCCCGGCACCTGCTGTGTGGCTGAAATCTTGATCCCCGGTGGCTCTTCCCACTCCGAATTCCCTGTGCTCTCGGCTGAAGGCCCTGATCCCCAGCACCCCCTGAATCCCAACACTGCCCAGGCTGAAGCCCTGATCCCCAGCACCCCCTCCCCACAGCTAAAGCCACAGTCCCTGGCACCCCTCTTCCCCAAAGGCTGAAGCCACAGACCCTGGCAACCCCCGCATGGCTGAAAGCAGGAGCTGAGGGGCTGAAGTCCGGATCCCACCCCACCCCCCAAAGCTGAAGCCAGGAGCGGCAGGGCTGAATCCTGGATCTCTGGTGCTCCCCATGCTCCACAAGCCCATGAGCAGAGCAGGGGCATGCTGGGGACGTTGCCCCCCAACTTCAGTGGAAGTGCAGGGCAGTCCCTAGAACAGACTCAGCCCTCCTCTCTCCCCGCTCCCCAGCCAGTCTGGAGGCAGGAAGCGTGGGACAGCTGCTCCTCTGGCTGGTGCCATGGCAAAGGCCGCAGTGCTGTTCCCTACACTCCTGTTGCTGGCGCGGGTGTTTGAAACTGCCCCTCAGCTCCCAGCCCCTTTACACACACAGCTGGGAAGAGCCCCAGGGCTTGGGGACCCGGCCAATGGGAGCTGCGAATGCCTGAAGCTGCAGAAATGCAGGTAAATACAGCAAGGCACAGGCCCCTAGAGGGGAGGCCCTGGGGAGAGTTACTGGGGTCCTTGAGAGAACCTCTCCCTCGGGGCCTCCCGGATGCGCACCTCAGCCTGGTGGGCCTGGCGGGTCTCCCCTCATGGCCAGCCTCTGCCCCCACCCCAGGAGGACAGCCTCCCCTTTTCTCTCCACAGTGTTGAGGAGGACACAACACGCTGCAACCACCTCGGGGATGTTGTGCTCCCCCATGTCAAGGTGGGTCAGGAGGCTCCTGAACCGCACCTTGAGATGGCCGAAGGCACGCTGCACCTGCATCCTCGCTCGGCTGTGGTGGGATTTAAACTGGTCCCTCCTGGGGTCCAGGTGGCTGGTATATGGTTTCATTAACCACGGCATGAGGGGGTAGGCCACGTCACCCATGATGTACAGTGGCATCTGCATGTCCCCAGTTGCAAAGTCATGGCAGGGGAAGAATGTGCCTGCCTCCAGCTTGCCAAAGAGGCTGGAGTTATGAAAGATGTGGGCATCGTGCCCTGCCCGACCACCCGACAAAAATGTCTGTAAACTCTCCATGGTGGTCCACCAGGGCCTGCAGCACCATTGAAAAGTAGCCGTTCTGGTTGGTATACTGGACCTCTCAATGTACAGGTGCACAGATCAGGATGTGGGTCCCATTTATGGTTTCCCCACAGTTTGGGAACCTTAGGGCAGCAAATCCAGCCACGATCGGGTCCAGGTGTCCCAGGCGGATGACCCTGAACAGCAGGATGGAGTTGATGGCCCTCACCACCTGCAGAAGGAGACCAAAAACCACACAAAACAGAGAATGAGAGGGAGTACCTGAGCCCTTGGGAGGTGCCTGCCCCCTCCCCTTCCCCCCAAAACCCATGGAGCCACCCCCAATAAGGCCAGTCCCACAGAAGCAGGGCTGTATGAGGGTGGAATGACATAACCCCCCAGGGATAGGGCTTCCTCCCCCCTTCACCCCCCCTCCCCATCCCCCCTCTTTCCCTAGGGACCCCCTTTTCCAGAACTCTCCCCCCCGTGCAGGGACTGCAGCCCCAGAGTGCCTTACCTCCATGAGGAGAGCCCCGACGGTGAACTTCCCCATGGCAAACTGGTTGCCCACCGAACAGTAATTGTCTGGGCTGCCGAGCTTCCAGATGGTGATTGCAACCCGCTTCTTCAGGGGGATGGCGGGCCACAGTTGGGTGTCATGTCATTGGAGGGCAGGTGGCCTTCTGCATGCAGAACTTTTGGAGCCACTGCTGGTTGTCCCGCTGCTCCATGACCAGGCGGTTCCACCAGTCAGAACTGGTGTCCAGCCTCCAAAACCGTCTCTCCACTGTGGGGTGTGATTGCACGGGTCTTGCTCCCGCACACAGGGAGAGTCTCCAGAATGAGCTCTTAGTTGAGCTCATACAGGTCCAGGAAGGCAGCCTGCACAAACTGCTGAAGAAACTGCAGCATGGTTGTGTGGGGCCATCGCATGCCCAAGGGCAGCTCCAGCTCCATGGCATAAAGATAAAAGCTGTGCCATCTAAAAAAGCTGGGCAACCAAAGCAGGCACTGCAAGAGCTTTGCTGTCCCTCGGAGAGGTAGGCAAGCAGGCAGCAGAAGCAGAGAAATGGCTGTCCAGGGGGTGTCCCTTTTAGCACATGTCTCAGCTAAGCTCCGGCACCAGCACTCGGAAGCAACTGGTGCAGGAGAGGCTTGAAGAGAGCTGCCGGCATCTGGCACCCTAGGCAGAATGCACGATCGGCGCCCCCACCTCCATAGCCCTCAATGGCATGACGTCATCATTGGGTGCCACGTTTAACGCAGCACCCTAGGCTACTGCCGAGGTTGCCTACATCCACGGGCCGCCCCTGAACTGGTGACCTAAAGCCCTGGCTGAAGTGGTTCCAGGTGGCCTTACATGCGAGAGAGCGTCCAATCAGTGTGGATGCTCTCTTTTGAAAAAGCAGATCACTTTTTCAATGCACTTTTGCTGTGTAGACACTCTCTTTCGGAAGAAGTTTTTTCAGAAGATCTCTTCCGAAAGAAGCCTGCAGTCTAGACGTAGCCTGCCTGTGTGGCTGTGCACAATAAATATTAGATCTGCCCTCCTCATTTGCAGAGCAGCACCCATGGAATAGAAGGTGAGTAGTGGCAGCAGCTTGGTGGGATCTGCTGGGGCAGCATTGGAGGGTGGTGAAGCACTGGGATGGGTTACCTAGGGAAGTAGTGGAGTCTCCATCCCTAGAGGTGTTTAAGTCTCGGCTTGACAAAGCCTTGGCTGGGTTGATTTAATTGGGATTGGTCCTGCCTTGGGCAGGGGGCTTGACTTGATGGCCTTCTAAGGTCTCTTCCAGATCTATGGTTCTGTGATTCTATAATTCTATGGAGGGCTGAATGCCCTGGCAAGCTGGGCTGGATGAAAGAGAGGCAGCCGCCCGGCCAGCTGTGGTGTTCAGCCCGCCAAGGCTGTACCATGCTCCAGCTGGTCAGGCAGCTGCACCTCTTTGCTCCATCTCAGTTGGAGCGTGGTGCAGCCTCGGTAGGCTGAACGCCGTAGCCAGCTGGCCCAGTAGCCACTCCTCTTTGCTCCAGCCCAGCTGCGCCACACTCCAGTTGGGCTGGAGCAAAAAGGGGCAGCCACCTGATAAGCTGGCCATGTCCAGACCTCCACCAGCACCCTGCACCTTCTCCCTGGCCAGACACCCACCAGCACTCTGCTCCTGCCCCCTCCCTCCTGGCCAGACACCTACCACCAGCTTGCTCCTGTACCCTACTTCCCACGGAGATTCTGTACCCCCATCCCGATCCCGCTCACTGGCAGCCCTGTTTTGCACACTAGATCCCTCATTTTTGGCCCCACCTCAGAGTGTAGAGGGGCCCACAAAATTCATTAACCCTGGAACCCCGGAAGAGTTAATATGGTCTGACACCTTGAACCTCAGTCCTACCTACCTTCCCCCACCTCCATGGGGCTGGAGTGCCAGGGGAGGGAAGTGTCTCAGTTGGGGCCACTTCAGTGAGGCTTGGCAGGGGGGAGGAGGAGGTTGGAGAGGGTTTTTTTTGCATCTCACTTGTGTGGTCCCCAACTGATTTTTCTGTGGGTCAGTGACCCCTGACTCAATACAGGTTCCCCGCCCCTCCCATAAATAAAGACAACGCTGAAATCTTTTGTGTTGGACATAATATTGTATTTAAAAAGGAAGCCTGGCCAACAAGCCCTCAGTTGGACCAAGCCCCCATCTGGCTGCAGCATCATAACACTCCTGAACCCCCCACAGACCCCAAACCTGAGCCCATCATACCCCTGAACCCCCTGCCCTGACTCCCTCACATCCCCAAACACCTGCATCCTCACATCCCATCTCCTGCCACACACTCTTGCACCATCCACACACCGCAAACCTATGCCCTGAGCCCATCATACACCCCAAACCAAACTCCTGCACCCCGATATCCACAAGCCTGCAGCTTGCTCCAGCACCCCAAACCTCCACCTGACCCCAACACTCTCCAGCCTGGAGCCCCCTCCCTGAGCCAGCATCCTCTTCTCTACTTCCTCCTGCACCCAAATTCCCTCCCAGAGCTTGCACCTCTCACCCCTTTCCACACCCAAATCCCTCATTCCCACCCCAGAGCCTGCACCTCCTGTCTCAACCTAGTGATAGTGAGTAAGGGCTGGGGGCAGCAAGATGGAGAGGAGGGGAATGGAGAGGGTGGGGCCTCAAGGAAGGGGTGGCATTTTGAGGAGGGGATGGCGTAGATCTTGGCTTGCCCTGACATTTAAAAAGTGATCTTGGGTGCAAAAAGGTTGGAGAGCACTGGTAGACTTTAACCCACTATGCATCTTGAGAAGCTCAGTTAGGGTGTGTCTACACTAGGAAATTATTTTGAAATAACTAAATTCAAAATAATAGCTTCCAAAAATAACAAAATCGAACTAGTGACTCCACACTATGGGAAAGCCTCGAAATTAATCCAAGGCAGGCTCCTTTAATGCGGACATGCTACCTTGACTTACAGCCCCAGGAAGCACGGGGGAGTAATTACTTTGAAGGACTACGGGGAGTAGTTCTTCTGAAATAGCGGCACCAATGCATCCACAGTACTGCTATTTCAAAATAACTATTTTAAAATAAGCGGTATTCTTCATCGTAAAGGGTGCCACCCTTCGGGTGCATGCCCCTTGGTGGCTGAGGGGAGTCTTATAGTCTCGACTCTCCTGTCTGCGGGTGAGGCAGTGTCCAACAAGTGGCCAGAGATCAGGCCTCTTCTTCCCCTCCCCCCCACCCCAGGTGCGGTTTGCACGGGGGTTGGAGGGACCCAGGCTCACCCACTCCCCTGGGTCCTAGCCCAGGGATCCTATAAGTAGCAGTTACCTGCTGAGTTTCAAAGTACTTAGTTGCTGTCACATCCCTGGGCCACTTCCCCGGGATGCTGTCCCATCCAGCCCTTTCTCTAGGGCAGGGTTTCCCAACCTAGGGGTCGGGACCCAAATATGGGTCGCCATTACATTTCAAAAGGGTCTCCAGGTGGCTCTCCCCAGGTGGCTCTGCCACCCCTCCTCCCCCCCGTTTTTGAATTGCCTTGGGTCACCATGTCTTCCTGAAGTGTCAAAATGGGCCCCCCTCTGGAAAAGGTTGGGAACCGCTGCTCTAGCACCTTGAGGTTGAGTTCCCCTTGTCTGGGGTTCTACAGAGTTGTCTTTGGCTTCTTGGTTAGCCTTCAGCTGCAGGACCTGGCGCCGACCAGGTACGATGCCCCAGCTCCCACTCGGAGCTGTCCAGAGTGCCGGTGTTCCCCAGTCAGCCCTGAGGTCTGCCTGTGTCAAGCTCCATGAAGGAACTGACAGGCCCTGGCCTAGCAGCTCCTTTTATATCCGCCTGCTGCACCCTGACTGGCTGCAGCAGAGGCTGCCACTCTGTTCCGCTCGGCCGTCAGGGTGCTGAAAGGCCTCCTGCAGGGAGCTTTGTCCACCCCATCACCTTCATGGAAAGCTGGAGTTGTTATTTTGAAATAACCAGCCCATTATCTGGAAATAATAACTCTTGTTATCATATATATAGTAGCCCAATGTCTGTGACTCTGTTAACGCTGAAACGCTGGCTGTTCCCTCTGGGTGGCGCTGTTGCCTCCCACCATGGCGCTCAGCTGACTTCTGCACCGCTCAGCTGGGCCACCACGTGGGAGCAAGGGGAGCAAGCGGCGCAAGCGGCCGTTTGGGCCCCGCACTCCCCATGCAGCACCCCATGCAGAGTGCCACGGCGGGAGGCAACAGCGCCAGGGGAACAGCCAGGGGGCGGGGCCTGGACGAGCGTGCATCTCTGACGTCAGGAAAGGGCGCCGGATTCAAAAGGAGGAAAGTGGAGCAGACACAGAGGACACAGAGGAGACAGAGAGGAGAATGGAGGAGGCGGAGGACAGCGAGAGAGAGAGAGAGAGTGAGAGAGACGCAGCAGGAGGAGGAGAAGAGAAACACAGAGTGAGAGGCGGGAGGGGGTGTAGAGACTGCCGTAACCATTTTACATGTTTAGTTAGAAGCCATTCTGTATAACAAAAGCCATTTCAGTTACTTGTGTCTGCACGTATACTAGAGGGAGTGAACTGGCCTTCACCGAGGTGGGGAGAGGCCAGAGGGATGCGCTGTTGGAATGTGTTAATGAACTATTTTGAGCTGAAGCTCAAACTCCCTCTAAACCTGTTTGTTTCTTTGCTGATAATAATTCCTCTCTGAAGTTTATTTTGATTTCTTGCCCTGACGTCAGGCTGTTTGGTCAAGGGTATAAAGATACTATGACGGATTGTATCAGCAGCCTTACTGGGCCTGACTTTGCTGGGTCCACGTTTGGCTCACTTTGCTTTTATTGGCCAATAAAACCATATATTTTAGCCGCGTAAACAGAGTGAAGTTTTTACTTCGACAATTTGGAGGTTCCACCGAGATTCCTAACGCGCCACTTGCCTGTATGGACGGACCGGCACTCCACTTCCAAACCTCTCAGAGCGCTCAATAGAAGGTAAAGGGGATACCTGTTACGAAATCTCCTGGGTGAGGGCTTAGGATTTGGAGTGACGGCTGGCCATTGGGGTAAGGGGGGCTACGGAATTCAATTTTGTGGAGCGGCTAACATTTTTTGTCTGTCTGTGTCTGTCTTTGTCTATTAGGCCTGTCTTATGTGTCACAGTTCCAAAAGGGCACACCGGTGTCTCTAGTGAGGCAGCCATGCGCTGGACCCTCTGTGTTCGGACGCTAAAAGCTGGTGTGGTGCCATTACTCTCTCTCGGCACACGGAACTGTGGGGAAGCTTTGTTGTCTCTCTGTTATTTGTGGACGTAGTACTGACCTCTGAGGCTAACCCCAGGCCATAGTATTTCCCCACTCCGCCAGGCTGTCTCCAGGTGCCAGGACGTGGTGTTCTGCCGGGCTGGGACGGGTGCCGGAAACCCCTGCGAGCCAGGTGGACTTTGAGTCCAGTGGCTCGCAATACAAAAGGGGGGGGATCGGTGCGGGCAGGCGGATTTCTCTTAATCCGGTGACTCGCAGCCCCTGCGAGCCAGGTGGACTTTGAGTCCAGTGCCTCGCAATACAAAGGGGGGATGGTAGCAATCCTAAAGCAAAATTGGTTTGCTCCTAAATTCTCCCAAGCAGCTAAAGATTACTGTCTGGCTTGCCCTGTCTGCCAAGCCCACAATGTGGGTAAACCTGTAAAGACAGTTCCGGCAACCAGACCTCTGCCTTTGGAACCATTTCTGAATTTCCAGATGGACTTTATTCAATTGCCTAAATGTCAATCTTTTGAATATGTGCTGGTTATTGTTTGTTTGTTTTTGAGATGAGTAAAAGCTTATCCCTGCAGGAAAACTGATGCTATCACAGTGGCAAAGAAACTTCTAAATCATTACATCCCATCATGGGGAATACACCTTGTGATCTCCAGTGATAGAGGTACCCACTTTACTGGACAAATTGTTCAAAACCTGGCAAAGTACTACTCTATCAGACAAGCACTGCACTGCCCGCGACACCCGGAGAGCGCAGGAGCAGTAGAGAGACGCAACGGGATTTTAAAGAACAAACTTGCTAAGATATGTGAAAACTCTGGTTTAACATGGGTAGAAGCACTCCCGATTGCCCTAATGAGCACGAGAGCCACTCCTAATCGGAAAACTGGACTCAGTCCACATGAAATTACATGTGGCCAACCTTAAGACTGTTAAGCAGCCTAAAAAAAAAAAAAAAAAAAAAAAAATTGATCTGGTTGATGCCACACTTATTAAAGGAAGCATAGTCAAGTATTGTCAGGAACTTATGAGGTGTGTACAGTCCTATCATTCACAGGTTAAGGACACCTTCCAGGAGGCCCCGACTGAGCCGTGCCATAAACTACAACCAGGAGACTGGGTCTGCGTGAAAGTTCACCAGCGGAAGACTGCCCTGGAACCCAGGTGGAAGGGTCCCTACCAAGTCCTTCTGACCACCCATACTGCTATAAAGCGCGAGGGATTCCCCACCTGGATTCACGCGTCCCACTGCAAAGCGGTTCCAGCCCCTACAGAGGTTAGCCCTAACCAGGAGCACCGCAGACCTGGTACCGGAAACCCAGGTCCAGAAGTAGATGGGGATCAGCGCAGGCTTGGTACCGGCAATCCAGGCCCAGAAGCAGACGATCCTGAAAGACCGAGGCCAAGGTACCAGCTGCGACCCAGAAGGACCTGCCAGCAATAGGTGAAGCAATCTACGAAGTCCTGAAGAACAGCCAGCATGAGGCTGGACAAACAATTCATGTTGAGCTTATGCTTAATCTTGTTTTTAATACCTAGTAGTTATAACCTGTATGGTTCAAATGTGTTTATGCTTTTAATGAACCAAGTTTCCCAAGAATTTAATTCCACAGGTTGCTGGATATGTGCTCACAGTCCTGTACACTCAGAAGGAGGCATCCCAATGATTCCGGTCCCACTGAACAACACTCAAATGAATGGCCCATTGTTTAGTGAACTAAAGCCAAATGATACTTGGCAGGATAAAGGGTTTACTAACCCAGGGTATATCCACCTAGACCTGACCCCAATTGGAAAGTACTGCTGGACATGTAATAGTTCAGGAGCCAGAGTGGGAAAGAGCCCAAACCGGATGGCCCTAGACTATGTCCTAGCTAGTAAGGGCGGGGTTTGTGCCTTAGTGGGAAAAGAATGCTGTGTGTATATCACTGACACCAGCAAGGAAGTAGAGGAAAATGCCTTAGAGATTGAAAGAACTGTGGAAAGCCTAAGGGAGGAGGAAGACAGGACTCTCTGGGGTTCATTGAGAGGCTGGTTTGGACATGTGGGAACTTGGATTCTTCAAGGTGTAGTTTTAGTCTTGGTTATATTCTTTTGTGTTTATTTTTGTTTCTTGTTAATCAAATGCTGTATTGCTTGTATTCTAAAAAGCACAAGACAGACCCTTACTAGAGAGAATGTGGAAGTAATGATGTTAAAATATGATGAGCAGAGAAAGGAACAGGAAATGTATATTAATACTTTAATGGAAATGGAGATATAAAATGGTTTCATGGTTAGCCTTTAAAAGGCTAAAAGGGGGGAGTTGTAGAGACTGCCGTAACCATTTTACATGTTTAGTTAGAAGCCATTCTGTATAACAAAAGCCATTTCAGTTACTTGTGTCTGCACGTATACTAGAGGGAGTGAACTGGCCTTCACCGAGGTGGGGAGAGGCCAGAGGGATGCGCTGTTGGAATGTGTTAATGAACTATTTTGAGCTGAAGCTCAAACTCCCTCTAAACCTGTTTGTTTCTTTGCTGATAATAATTCCTCTCTGAAGTTTATTTTGATTTCTTGCCCTGACGTCAGGCTGTTTGGTCAAGGGTATAAAGATACTATGACGGATTGTATCAGCAGCCTTACTGGGCCTGACTTTGCTGGGTCCACGTTTGGCTCACTTTGCTTTTATTGGCCAATAAAACCATATATTTTAGCCGCGTAAACAGAGTGAAGTTTTTACTTCGACAGGGGAGAAGAGGAAGAGAGAGAGACAGAGAGAGAGACAGGAGGCGGATGAGAGCTGAGAGAGAGAGAGGGCGAGGCAGTAGGAGGAGAAGAGAGAGAGAGGCCATTTGCGCTGCTTGCTCCCGTGCGGCGGCCTGGCTGAGTGGTGCAGAAAGTCAGCCAAGCGCCACGGCGGGAAGCGAAGGGGGGCGGGGCGGTGATGTACATGCCCAGGGGGTGGGGCCTGGACGAGCGTGCATCCCCGACAGAGACAGAGGAGAGTGGAGAGAGAGTGAGAGGCAGGAGGGGGAGAAGAGAAAGAGAGAGACGGAGAGAGAGGCAGAAGGCGGAGGAGAGCTGAGAGAGAGGGGGGAGGCAGTAGGAGGAGGAGAGAGAGAGAGAGACGGAGACGGAGACGGAGCGAGAGACCGGAGGCTCAGGAAAGAAGACTGACGTGAAGGAGAGACCTGAAAATCCCATCTTATGGAGGGCTAATTGGCTACTTTTGAAATAACAAGCTTGGTAGTGAGGACGCTCTGCTTGTTATCATATATATAGCAGCCCAATGTCTGTGACTGCAACACTGAAATGCTGGCTGTTCCCTCTGGGCGGCGCTGTTGCCTCTCTGGCTGTTCCCTCTGGGCGGCGCTGTTGCCTCCCTGGCTGTTCCCTCTGGGCAGCGCTGTTGCCTGAGTCACGTCCTTCACCTCCCGCCATGGCACTCAGCTGACTTGTGCGCCGCTCAGCCGGAGCGCCGCAGGGGAGCAAGCAGCCATTTGGGCACCGCGGTCCCCATGCAGCACAGGAGTGCTGCATGGGAAGTGCGGGGCCCAAACGGCCGCTTGCGCCGCTTGCTCTCCCGCGGCGGCCCGGTTGAGTGGTGCAGAAGTCAGCCGAGCGCCACGGCGGGAGGGGAAGAGGGGTGGGACGGTGATGTACACGGCCAGGGGGCAGGGCTTGACCGTGTACATCATCGCCCCGCCCCACTTCACGTCCCTCTTCACCTCCCCCCGTGGCGCTTGGCTGACTTCCGCGCCACTCAGCTGGGCCGCCACGGGAGAGTGAGTGGCGCAAGCAGCCATTTGGGCTCCCCCGCAGCATCCCGGATGAGAGGCGCAGAAGTCAGCCGAGCGCCACGGCGGGAGGTGAAGGGGGGTGGGGCGGTGACGTGTGGTGTGACAGCAGTCCAGGCCCCGCCCCCTGGCTGTGAACGTCACCGCCCGTCCCCCTTCGCCTCCTGCAGTGGCGCTCATCTGACTTCTGCGCTGCTCAGCTGGGCTGCCGTGTGGGAGCAAGTGGCACAAGCGACCATTTGGGCTCCATGCTCCCCATGCAGCACGGGGAGCGCAGAGCCCAAACGGCCGTTTGGGTTCTGCAGTCCCCCGAGTGAGAGGCAGGAGGGGGAGAAGAGAAAGAGAGAGACAGAGAGAGAGGCAGGAGACGGAGGAGAGCTGAGAGAGAGAGGGGTGAGGCAGGAGGAGGAGGAGAGAGAGAGAGAGACATGGAGCGAAAGACCGGAGGCTCAGGAGAGAAGACCGACGTGGAGGAGAGACCTGAAAATCCCGTCTTATGATGGGCTAATTGGCTAGTTTCAAAATAACTCCCTAGCACAGAGCAGGGCTGAGTCTAATGTGGTGGGAGTGCACACAGATAAATAACAGGCAAACAACAGCTGCATGGGCGGTTGGTAAAGGCAGGGATGGGGAGGCTACCTCCAGCCCCGCCCCTTCTTCTGAGGCCCCTCCCTTTCCCCACTCCCATCAGGAGGCAGGGCAGCGCGCCGTGTGTGCGCTCCCCCTCCCAACCACAGGGAGAGGAGGGAAGCAGGGGGGCGCGCACTCAGCCCCAGAGGAGGGTGCACCATGTGACCTGGTGCAGCCCAGCCTCTCCAGCCCCAGAGCATTGGGGGAAGAAGGAGGGCACTCTGTGAAGCCCCAAGGGAGGGAAGAGGGCAGAGGGCGTACAGCATGGCCCCAGCCTCCCCAGCCCCGGAGGAGGTCAGAGGTGCACGGCATGGCCCCCAGCCCTGGAGGAGGTCGGAGGGTGCACACTGAGCAGCATGGCTTCAGCTTCCCCAACCCCATAGGAGGGCACGCCACCTGGCCTGCCCGGCCTTGCCTCTCCAGCCCAGGAGGGCAGGTGCTGGGGGCAGCAATGCTCTGCCCCAGAACACCTACAGCAGACATTCTGGGGGCAGGGTGTGGGCAGGGCTATGCCTGGTGGTTTGGGAAGGCAGAGCCTTCCCCTGCCTTACATACTAGACACCTGTGAGCAGCTACACTGGGGGCTCTAGAGGGTGCATGTTACTGGGTGCAAGGAAATGGATCAGGACAAAGGGGTAACAAGTGGCAAGGGAATCTTGTTTTCAAGTGAAGAGAGGAACAGAGTCAAGGAAGACGAGGAACAGATCTCAAGGAAGACCTTGGAGGAAAGTGCTTAGGGGGGTCACTGGCAAGTACAAATAAGCTGGTGGGGTTGCCTGAAAAGCCTGAGCTTGGAGGAACAGAATTGAGAAAAATCAGAAAAGTCTCAAAGGGAAATTGATCGTTGAGAGACTTGGCTTGTCACGGTAATTGATCTGCTACCTCCCCAGCCAATGTTTCACCGGGGGATCGTGCCTCTTCAAAAACCGGCACAGCCATGCTTCGATCCAGCCAAGCTTCAGATCTTTCCTGGCTTTTTCAGTTTTTAATTAGACAGCGCCAAGAGGCCCTCCTTCATTTCCTCCGCTCCTTCTCATCTCCTTGCCGTGGCTCTGCCAAGCGGGAAATGTTTACACTGTCCCAGAGGTGCTGCAGCAGCAAAAGTGGTCACCTTGCCCTCTCTGCTGTGCTCCGTAGGTCTTACAGCCTAAGCCAGATTGTTTTGCTTGCAACTGGCTTCTTTTACTTGCAGCCTGATCTGAAAGAAGGAGGAAGGAGCAGTCTGATGATGTATTGAATGGTTTCTACAGTTTAGATAGGAAGTCAAATCTAGATATGAAATAAGAAATTATTTTTTAAAATGCTGTTTGTTCTATTGAGACAAAGTTGATCTATAAATAAGACATTGTAGTTCCCCCGTGTGGTGTTTGTTTTGTTCTTTTCATTTTTCCTCCTATATAATTGCTTTTAATTATAAAGATTAAATGAGATCTTTCCCTGGGGAGATTTATATAAAACACAGAATTAAATTACTATTAGCATTTTTATTATACTTGTATCAAGCATCTATTGTTTTAAATAAGCATCTGGTTAACATTTTTATGCAACATTTCCTGCATACAAGCCACACTAACACATCTAGCTGCAAGAAAATGTTTTTCCTTGTAAAGAGCCAAATTCAATGTGGTATTGCTGGCCACAGTCAGTTCTGGAAGTTATTGGTGCTTGTTGCCTCTCAGGCTCTAGCCCTAAGAAAGTTTTGCTGCTCCAGGAAATAGATTTAGAAACATGACAGGATCTTGTGTTTCTGCACTGCCATTAGTGCAAAGAAGCACATTCATGTTCCACTGGTAAAATAAGGCAGGAAATTAATAAACTAAAAATTCCAACAGTGACAATAGCTCATCTGCACTGCACAGCCATGGATGATCCTGAAGGAAGATAGTAGGATTAGCCTGTTTTCAACCTGGCTGAACATAAACAACTTTCATTGACTTTAGTGGGACCTGCGAGTGCTCAGCGGGTGTAAAACTGAGGCCATAAAGGAAGTCTTTGGGATCCTGTCCTATGCTACCAAAATATACTAGTCCTTAGTATCATGAGTCATCCTACTGCAATCAATGAGATTACAGGCCTGTCTACACTAGGAAATTTGGAGTAGTATAGCTATGCCAATGTAGCTAGACAACTTCAATTAGTGGAGTTTATCCTGATGTGGCTCGGTAATGTACCAAAGTAAACTGCACCAGTGCCACATATTTATACTGTGGTGGGTTGTGTGGGTGGGTGAAGTGGGGGTGGGGGTGGGGATTTCCAGTAGTGTAGCAAAATCTTTCCAAATTTCCATAATGTAAATAGAAATGTAACCTATTTCTTAATGCCCCAGCAGCTGGAACCCTGCTATTGCATGATGATCACCCAGAAAGCTGACAAACCAGAAGGACCAGGAAAGAGAACCCAACACTTCTTTCTTTCTTTCTTTTAAAACAATAATGTTAGTTTTAGGTCCAGACTCCCAATGGAATTCCCTATGGGCTTTAGTAGGGTGGAAAACAGGAAAACAGACCAGAGTAATCCTGTTTGAAAGAGAAGTTTATAGTGGCGCGGTCAGGTGGGCCCAGGCACTGTTTGCACCAAGCAGAGTGTGCTTAACGCGCCATGCCCATCCATAGAGTGCCTGGAGGGGCACAGCCTTGCATCCGCTGGGACTGGGGGGCTGCTCGCTGGGGTTTTAGCTCCAGGGAATCTTTGCCTTCTCCCCTACCCCCATTTCCCAGTCTGGGCCCTTCGCCCTCTCAGCAGGCTCAGAGGGACACCCCTGTTCAGGTCCCGTTTGAAGACATGGGCCGGTGGTATATTGTATGTAGAAAGCTGCTCCCCATCAGACTGTGCTACTTAGGGAGAATTTAGGGACACTGAGCATGCTCAGTAACTCTGCTGAAGCCCTGGCCCTTCGCCCTGTCCACTCCATGTATAAGTTTTTGCTGACTTCATTTTACCGGGGGTTAAAAAAGAAGAAAAGGGGCTAAGCAAAGGAGAGGAATAAAAATTGACTGGGCGGGGGGTGAAGCAGCTGGAGAGAGGGTTAGAATCGGTGCTGGGGCAAAATCAGGGCTG
This sequence comes from Pelochelys cantorii, assembly GCA_032595735.1. Classification (NCBI taxonomy): domain Eukaryota; kingdom Metazoa; phylum Chordata; order Testudines; family Trionychidae; genus Pelochelys; species Pelochelys cantorii. The sequence goes on from CM064350.1 coordinate 3,082,448, forward strand.
GTGGGGGGAGGAGCAGAAGGTAAACTCTGCTGCTGGAGGGACACAGAGGGCAAAGCCCCAACACAGGCAGAGCAGAAGGGATAAAACAGTCACCCCAGTGGGAATGAGTGGCCATGGCAGAGGGCCTTTTTAATTTGCTTAAACCTGCTTTTCTTTAATTTACTCAAATCAGACACGCTGAGCATGCTCAATAGCTCTGCTGAAGCCACTGCCCTTCGCTCTATGGCTGTGTCTATACTGGCGCGATCTTGCGCCAGAGCTATGCAAATGAGGCTCAGCGTGGAATATTGCCGAGCCTCATCTGCATAACTAATGAGCTGCCATTTTTGCGGAAGAGGCTCTTGCGCAAGACGGAGCTGTCTACACTGCCCCGTCTTGCGCAAGAAAAACCCTCTTGCGCAAAGCTGTTATGCCTGAAAATAATCAGAAAGTTTTTGATACTAATGTAATCTAGATGGAGCTACAATAAGGTGAGTGCCAAACTGGTTGGAAAACAGTGCCCAGGGTGCAGTTATCTATAGTTTACAGTTAGGGTTGCCAGATGGTCTCCCAAAAAATACTGGACACCCGGTATTTTTTTGGTCGAGGAAAAAAAAAAACGAACGCGGGATAAGGGGCGATCGCAATCCCACCTCCTAGCTGGAACTCCCAGGCTGGGAGGCGGGGCCACGATCGGCGCAGGGAGCCTGTGATTGCGCAGAAGCCTGGCGGGGGCAGACTCCCAGCCACGCCCCCCTGCCCCCGCCAGGCTTCTGCGCAATCACAGGCTCCCAGTGCTGATGGCAGCCCCGCCTCCCAGCCTGGGAGTCCCCAGCTGGGAGGCGGGGCCGCGATCGCCGCTCTGGGTGCTTCAGAAGCCTAGCCGGGGTGGGGGGAGTGGCTGGGAGTCCCAGCTGGGAGGCAGTTCTGCGCAGTCACAGGCTCCTAGCGCAGACCATGGCCCCGCCTTCCAGCCGCTCCCCCCACCCATGCCAGGCTTCCGTCTGGTGCACAGCTGGAAAAATCAGAGAATACCGGACATTGCACATGTCCGGTATTCTCTGATTTTTTTTACCAGACAAAGAGCACAAATACCAGACTGTCCGGTAGAATACCGGACACCTGGCAACCCTATTTACCATCATGCTAGAAGGGCATAAGGATGGTGTCCTGCAGGGATCGGTTCTAGATACATTTCTGTTCAAAATCTTCATCAGAGCTGTAGATAATGGCTTTGAGATGATGGGAGGGGGGGAGATAGGGGAACAGGCACAAGCAGTAACAATCTCCCAAAATGCATGGGCAGAAGCAGAGCGATGCAGCCAGGAGAGCAAAGAGAACTGGGGCTGCCTTGCTGTGCTTTTCCTGCTATTGCTGGTCTGTGTGGGGATGAGGCAGGGCAGAGGAAGAGAGGGTGCAGCAGTTGTTCTGGCCCTTGCCCAGCCCTTCGGGTCCCCCCTCACTAGTCACCTCTGCTTAGAGAGTGCACATTAAAAGTGGTTTGCAAGTGCTTTGGACCACAAGCTAAATATGAGTCAACAGTGTAAAACTCCTGCAAAAAAAGCAAACCTCAGTGTTGTAAGCAAGACACAAGAAATCCTTCTTGTGCACTGAGAGAAGCCTGAACCATAGGAAGTCACTCGCCCCTATAAAAATTTGCTAGATCTGGTATTAGTGTTTTACAATAGCAGTTTCTTACACGTTATAGGTATGTAACCGCTCCCTGCAGGCTTTTGCTACATGCTGTAGCAATGTCTTATAATAGCAGTTTCTTACCAGAGGTGTTAGTAACTGCCACTGGTAGCACATTCCCACAAGGAACAGTTCTACACAAAGAACTAGTAAGTAACTGGAAAAACTTAAAACAACAAATAGTCTAGTAGCACCTTATAGACTAACAAACCATGTAGATGGGATCACGAACTTTCGTGGGCACAGCCCACTTCTTTAGACCACCACAGGGTTGCACATCCAGAACCAAAATAACCCCAGGCAAGGGGCGGGGTCTCCCGGGCAGTGGGCGGGGCTGACCGGGCGAGGGGCGGAGTTCCCAGGCAGTGGGCGGGGCTAACCCGAGCGAGGTGCGAGCGCTCCTGCATAGTGCGCTGAGTGAGCCAGAGCGAGGGAAGGGGAGGGGCGCGGCTCCCGTGCAGTGGGCGGGGCTGACCAGCCGAGGGGCGGGGTTGCCAGGCGGTGGGCGGGGATCCCCTTCGTGACGCGCATTGCCGCGGCCGCTTGTCGCTGCCGGCTGCGGGATGCGGCTGGCGAAGGGGACGCATCTGCTCCGCGGGGCCCGGCCCCTCCTGGGCACCTTCCTGCGCCCCCGGGCAGCGCCAGCCCCGGTCCCCGCCCGCTCCCTGGCGCTGGTCTATGAGCGGCACGGGGAGCCGGCCCGGGTTCTACAGTAAGGGGCTGCCGGGCGGGGGCAGGGCTGGAGGAGGGAAGATGGGAGGGTGCTGGGGGGCAGATGGGGAGTCCCAGGCTGGGGGACAGGGCTGGAGGAGGGAAGCTGGGAGAGGTGCTGGGGGGCAGGATGCAGAGGGGGGTCCTAGGCTGGGGCATAGGGCTGGAGGAGGGAAACTGGGAGAGGTGCTGGGAGGTAGGGTGCAGGGGGGGGTCCCAGGCTGGGGGGCAGGGCTGGAGAAAGTAGATATGGGCTAAAGGGCACACTTGGTGGGGTGGGGGATCCTGGGCTGGGAACAGGGGTAGAACTGGGTTGGAGGAGGTAGTTGGGGAGTGTGGGGACAGGGTATAGAGGGGTATCCCAGGCTGAGGTGCAGGGGAAGGGCTGGGGGAGGTAGGGGAGGGTGTACTGGGGGGCAGCGGGCAGGAGCAGAGGAGCGCTGGAGGAGGTATGTGGGGAGGCAAGTGCGTGGGTAGAGGGGGACCCTGAGTTGGGGGTATTTAACAGAACTGCTGGTTTGACAGCTTTGGCTGGTCTCCTGTGTTTCTCCTGTAAAGTGTGTGTGGAGAGGGGAGGGGGTTAGAAAGAGGGTCTCCAATGAATGCCAGTGCCCTGCTGCATGGCTCCCATTGCCCTGCCAGAAGAGGGTGCATTAAGAGACCTGTTGGCTTATGTCAGGGCTGCCCCTGTTACACTCCCAGCTGGTGTGATAGTGCCAAGGCCACTGCAAACACTTTGTATTGCGCCTCCAGGACATGCATGTGCTAGCTCCTCAAATCCCATCCTGTCCCCTGGCTGACATGAATTGGGATGGGAAAGACCTGTGGTATTGTGGAGCCTGGGTGGGTAAGTTGACTAGAGACCCATCTCATTTGGGCTGCTGTGAATGTAAGGTAACAGTTCCTCCAGGATGAATCCAGTGTAACTAAGACTGGGGTCTGGCCTGCTGCTCTTGTGGCTGACATTCGGCAGGATTCCTCTGGAGATTAGGAGATGTGAAGTGTACTAGCTAGTGGAGGGAGTTGAAACTCCTGACTTCTTTCTAGTTGTGTGACCTTGATGACACACACTTACTGAGTTTTCTATACTATATGCATGTTACCACCTCCAGTATTGACAAGGTTAAGTAAAGGCACCCAGAAAACACTGCCAGGTCCAAATTGAAAACATTACACATTCTTTATATAGTTCTCCTGAAACTTTTGTAAGTTTCTTTGAAGCAATGTAAAATAGAGCTCTCTTGCTCCCCTCTTTATGTTTGTAAGGATAAGCAACAATGAAATGGACTGACTATAGCAGTGGTTTTCAACCTTGTTTAATTTATGGACTCCTAAAAAATTTCAAATGGAGTTGTGGATCCCTTTGGAAATCTTAGCCAGAGTTTGCAGACTGCAGGTTGAAAGTAGGGATGTAAAGGTTAATTGCTTTCTCGGTAAGCATTGCCTTACAGGCATGCTTACTGGATTAACCGGCCTCCAGCCTGGCTAGCAGTCCCTGCCTGCAGCATGGTGTATAGGCCTGGCCTGGCCAGAGCAGCCCCCACCTGCGGCATGGTGTGGCAGGCCTGGCCCAGCCTCGCTGGAGTAGCCCACAGCGTGGTGGGCCCAGCCTCGCTGGAGCAGCCCCCTGCCTGCAGTGTGATGTGGCAGGCCTGGCCAGGGTGGAGCAGCCGGTTGGATGTGGTTAACCGGTCAAACGTAATGCTTAACTGGTTAATTTTTTAAACGGAATTTTACAGCCCTAGTTGAGAGCTACTTTTCTGGGGTAACAGCAGCATTTTGCAAGTGCCATTTAGACGTAGTGTGCGAACCACCAGAGGTCTGTGGACCACAGATTGAAAACCCCTGGGCTATACAAATGAAACAGCCAGTATACAAAGTCTGCCACATGCCTAAAGTAAACCAACGGGGAAAAAAGAGAAATCTTTTTGCCAGCTTTTCCATTGCCATGATTTTAAGCGGTGTTTGTAATTCTTAGAGGGATGTAATTTTTTAAGGTGACAGTGTCTCTAAAATTTGCACCATCATTGCATTGCCAATATCTGTGTAAGTCTCATTAGGCTCATCTGATTCATGTAAAAAACTTAGACCTTTCACACTTGGCTGGGGAATCCCACAGTTCAGCATATGGTGGTGTTAGCTGCTATGTAGCTGGCACCACCGATTTGGTATTGATTTTTGTAGTATCTTTAGTAATATATTGCTGAGTCAATTGGAATTGTAAACTAAAAACGTGCTTGTAGTATAAGCCAGTTGCCAGATTGTATAATTGATTTCCCCTGGGGAGGTTATTCTGCCCTCTGAAAGTCCCATTTTTAATGTGATCTTTTCGTCTCTAGCAAGAGTTATCTTCAAACTGTTGGTATTTATGCTGTGTTCAGTTTGGTTTTACTATTGGTGGTTTTGAACAGCATGTGTACTGCTTTTTAAAAGTATGACTTTGAATTCCCCAGAGAAATGTATAGAAAAAACAAGGTGTGGGCGATATAAAGAAATCAGCATTACGATGTCTAGTTCTGTATTACCTCCAGCCCCAGTGAAAGAGATGACAGACTCTGGTGTCCCAGCTGCACTTCATAACAATCCATGGTTGTGCACATGCAGCCAGTTGTCATATAACTACACACAGACAAGTCAGTCAATGAATAGTGCCAATAGCCAGAAAGGAGGACTGATCCACTAAAATGGATCCATGATAGTCCATCCAGTAGAGAGCAGTTATATTGATATGTGACTCTTACAGCTCCTTCTAACCTACTGGGCCAACACAACTCACTCTGTTGCGCAGTACACAACAGGTGATATAAAGTATGCGTGCTTGGTTCAGTTTATAGCTGATGCAAACATCTCAATGAGCATTGCTATTGCGGCTTAAAACAGGAGAGGGAAATTGTTTAAGAAGCACATCTACGCAAGATGTTTGTGATCTTTGACTCTTCCACTCAATACACTGCCTCCTGGTTCCAGCAATGTCCTCTCTAGTAGCATCTGCTGCAGACCCCAGATTCTTAACATCAGTGGAAAATGCTGGGAGAAGGGGATTCTTAGACTTCCTTCACCACCTCCACACTGACTCATGCTGTCAGCTCATGGCATGAATGCAGAGGTGCCACTGCCTACTCCACACAGGCTTTGGCTGGCATAGCTCTGCTAGCAGAGATGCAGATTGTACTTACTCAAGGACTTTCTCTTGACAGCCTAGTTCAATCACCTCTTTAAACAACGTAAGCTCTGACAGCACGAAGGCACCTTTAGTGGTAGACACAAGGGCTTTTGGCAGCATCACTAGGTGGGTTTGGGAATCTTCTATTTCCACATTCCTGTCTGACATAGCTTTGCTGTCAGAACTACTAGTTTAGACAAGGTTTATATTTTGTAACCCTATGGAGGCTTTTCATAGAATCATAGAGCTGGAAGAGACCTTAGGAGGTCAAGTCCAGCCCCCTGCCCAAGGCAGGACCAATCCCAACTAAATCAACCCAGTCAGGGCTTTCTCAAGCCTAGACTTAAAAACCTCTAGGGATGGAGATTTAACCTTTTCCCTAGGTAACCCATTCCAGTGCTTCCCCACCCTCCTGGTGAAATAGTTTTTCCTAATATCCAACCTAGACCTGCCCCACTGTAACTTGAGACCATTGCTCCTCATTCTGCCATCTGTCACTACTGTGAACAGCCTTTCTCCATCCTCTTTGGAACCTCCCTTCAGGAAGTTGAAAGCTGCTATCAAATCCCCCCCTCACTCTTCTCTTCTGCAGACTAAATAAGCCCAAATCCCTCAGCCTCTCCTCTTGGGTCATGCACTTCAGCCCCCTAAGCCTTTTGGTAGCCCTCTGCTGGACCCTCTCCAATGCATCCACATCCTTTCTATAGTGGGGGGCCCCAGAACTGGACACACTACTCCAGATGTGGCCTCGCCAGAGCCAAATAAAGGGGAATAATCACTTCTCTGGATCTGCTGGCAGTGTTCCTCCTAATGCAGCCTAATATGCTATTTGCCTTCTTGGCTACAAGGACACACTGTTGACTCATATCCAGCTTCTCATCCACTGTAATCCCCCAGGTCCTTTTCTGCAGAAATGCTACTCAGCCATTTGGTCCCCAGCCTGTAACAATGCTTGGGATTCTTCTGTCCCCAGTGCAACTTCATCAGATTTCTTTTGGCCCAATCCTCTAATCTGTCTAGGTCACTCTGGATCCTATCCCTGCCATCTAGCGTATCTACCTCTTCCCCCTAGCTTAGTGTCATCTTTTGTGGCCTGATACTCTTGAGCACCAGAGGGTTAATTGGCTCCCTTAATGTGCTCTATATTCTTTGGTTGAGGGGAAATGTGAAATACTTTAAATATGGAAACAGCAAGTGGGTCTATCAAAGTGCTGCTGATCACATCCTCTCTTTGTGCAAATACTTCTCTCCCACCCCCCAAATATAGGACTGATGTTTGCGATCTGCTGCAGGAGCTTACTCTCCCTCTGGCAGTCTTTTTAGGGTTTTTTTAATTCTTATTTTTGGTTCCATCTAAGATTAGCTTACTACTAAAATCTTAAAATCTTCCCAGTACGTAGATAGGAGCAGTGTGCTCTAAGTAGATCTGCCAGCAAGCCTGCCTTGTCAGATATAACACCGGTAAGTGTGATGATTCCAGTCCTCTCTTCCCCTCCGAGGAAGAGGAAGATAATCAAACTGCCATTTAAAAGAAATCTTGAGCCCAGATAACTTTCAGCTACAATTAAACTAACCAGCTGTATTTTAAAACCAAAGTCCTTTTGACCATAATGAAATAATTAAGTTGTCTTGAGTGAGGACTTTTTGCTTATTTGTAGTACTGGGCTTTGGAAACTGCAAATGAGAGATTGTGCTCTGAGGAGAGAGGGTTAAACCTTGATTTACTGTAAAATCTAGTAACGTGGTCTTCGGAAAGGAAGAAACCTTGAGGACTTGCTGTTTCAGTCGAATCCACCTGAAGAGACATTTTACAAAGAAAGGGCACTTTTATCTGGTACAGGTTGAACCTCTCTAGTCCAGCACTCTCTGGTCTGGCAACAGCCATGGTCCAGCATGGTTTTAGTTAACTGGATGTCCACTTATCATGGATGTGGCCCAAGTTTCCTGTGATCCAATAAAGCAGCATTTCCCAAAGTGTGGTCCGCAGCCCAGTACCAGTCCTTAGGAAAAAAAATACTGGTCCTTAGAAAAATTATTGTGCACAATCCTATTAATTTGTGTGACAGGGTAGCAGCACCCCACACTGCTGAGCGCGGCGGCGCAACCCTCTTGGGGGAGAGCCCGCTGCTGCAGCGTCTCTGCCGGGCATGCTCCTGGGCAGCGGGGCTAGATCCGGCAGGCGCTAGGACCCAGGGAGAAGACTGGGTGCTGTGCACACTGACGCAGAACGCTCAGCACCGGACACAGCTGGGGGAGCTGGCACCGGCCGATAAAACAGCCGGGATTGGGGCCAGGACGGGGGGGGGGGGGTGGTAGAACAGCCTGCCGGACAGGTAGGGCCCGTGACACAATTTATTTGAATATTCATCGCTTGCTTAATGAATATGCAAATATGCAAATAAATGTTACCGGTCCTTCAAAAGCTTGTGAATGGGTTTACTGGTCCCCAGTATCAAAAAGATTGGGAACCACTGCCAAGACCAGTCTTGGCTCTCAGTGTTCTGTGCTGTTATTTAGCTCTGATTAACTCCTAAATGTCCTCTAAGAGCGCAGCAAGCAGTGGCAGTGTTGCTAATGCTGTGAGACAATGTTGACCTCCTGTGGTCTGGCAAATTCTGTGGTTTGGCAGCGGTCAGGTTCTAAGGGTGCCAGATTAGAGAGGTTCAACCTATATCTTAGAGTTTGGGCATAGACTTTTTTTTTCCCTTCTTCTTCAATGTATGAAAGTGCTTCACATTAGTCTTGGTTCTGGGGTTTGCTGCACAGCATCAACTCTCAGAGAAGTCAATGGTAGTTGTAGGCGTCTGGCATGCCCTTCATGCCTCAAAGCTACAATCCTGGAGAATTCTGGGTCTGGTCTTGTGCTCTTTGAACCTTGCCCAAGGAAGGCGTGTAGGGGTAGGGCGTGGTTTGTTCCTTCCATGTGATGTTGGAGAAAACACTCTAGTTTTGTGCACTTGTCCCCTGTACCATTAGCTGACCCAGCCAAGTATATGTTCTGGGAGCAGACAGGAGCATATCCAGGGGCTTTCAATGTGGCTGATAGGGGGTTTGGGCTAGAACAGGTTTCCTACCTGCTGTGTAAATATACCCTCAGACAAGGAGACGAAAGGAGCTGTTTGATCATTCTCGTACAAATGAACTAATGCTCTTTCCCTGCTTGTTGCATAAGAGTAAATGCTGCCTCATGATGATCTAACTCTCCATTTCTCAGAATCATGTCCTGCTTTCTGAAAATGCCACTACTGTATCCATCTTCCTCCTGAAACCAAAGCCAGGAAAATACGTGCCCAACATCTCGTAAATTAAGCAATGGGTTTCTTACACCATTTCCTGATCAGTCAAGGCTACTGACCATTATTCAGCTACATGGCATAATAATGCCAAAGTTGGGTGACTATAGCAGTGCTCTGCTAGTACTCTTGTAATTAATGACTTGGCAGAATTTCCATTATAAAACCATTTTTTCAAGGGAATTATAAATTAATTGTAAAATCTTGTTCCAGCATACATTTTTGATTAAGGGCTCACATAGGATTACTCCTCTACTGGCTTCTAGGAGCTTCCCTGTAGGGATGTTATAGTTTAACCAGTTAACCGATAAGCTGATGCTGCTTGGTTAATGTTACTGGTTGAAAGCTGCCTGTCTTGGAAGTCTCTCTCTCTCTCACCCCCTCCCCCCCCCCCGGCTGCGGCTCTGCATTTGAACTTGGAGCCAGCAGATAGGCTCAGTCCCGGCACGTGCTGGGACTCAGCAGCTGACCCTGCTCATAGGCTGCTTCCTCTGTGGCTCTGCATTGGAACTTGGAGCGGCCCGAGAGCTGGGGAAGCTACTGAGACCCAGCACGTGCCGGGACTGATCTTGGATCAGTCTGTAGCCAGGTTAGCTCTTGTGTCTACATCCCAACGTGGCTGCACTCTATTGTGGGAGGGGCAGCACCACAGTCCTCCACTCCTGACACTGGCAGCTGATTTCTAGATTCTGATTTTCCAGTTTTCCCAAAACTCAGGGATGCAAATAAGCACGTGCAGTTTAACTGCAGACATGTCAACCTGCTCTGACATGCAGGTGTGCTTGACCTTGTTAGTTTATACATTTCAGAATCCAGTTAGATGTAATGATTAGCTGTGGAATAGGTTTGGTTTGAGAGGTCAGTCACTGCTTTAAGAGAAAATGTGATTTGAATTAAATCATTTGATGGAATCATTTGATATTTTTCCATTATCTCTCATAGCCTTGCTTTGTAAACTTTGGCAAAACACTTAACCTCTAAGGGTACGTCTACACAGCAACATTATTTTGAAATAACTTTGTCCGTGTCTACACAGCAGGCAGTTATTTCGACATAATGACAAAATATTATCAAACTGGAGGACTTCTTACTCCGACTCCTGTAACCCTCTATAATGTAGGTCAGAAATATATGCTCAAAAACATTATTTTTTCTATTGGGAGAATGCTACCTTTAGCGCAGGCCTGGGCAAAATACGGCCCACAGGCTGGATCCAGCCCACCAAGCCACCAGATCCAGCCCATGTATGCTGCAGGGAGCTCCAGGAAGGCTCCCTGCTTGTCTCGCCCCACCTGTACACTGCTCACAAACACGGCTGTGGGGCGGTTTTTCTTTAAAAACTGTGAGCCTGGAGGGCGGGGAGGGCGGAGCTTTCGGAGTTCCTCCTCCCCCCCCTCCCCCCCGCACAATCCCATTGACCGATTTCTGGCCAGAAACTGGCCAATGGGAGTTGCCTGTTTCAATAACAGGTAGCCACGAAGCACAAAGGGCAGCAGAGCACATGGCTGCAGCCTGTGGGGGTGAAGAGCAGGCAGCAGTGTTCCCTCTAAGCTTGCTCTCTTCCGCCCCCCCCCTTACGCTTCACAGGTGATTAATCAGCCCCGCCCAGTCAGAGGTTCAGGGCTCTGTGCACAGAGCTGACTGACTGGGTGGGACTGATTAATCACCTTGGAAGCTGTGCTGTAGAGCAGCTTAGTGAGAATACTGGCAGGCAGGGAGGCTGATTCAGGAATGGGCTGCTGGCTGGTAAGCCTCCTGGCCAGACCCTGCCTTTGGCACCCCAGATCCTCCCTTCCTCAAGCCTCTGCCCACCCACTCCACATACCCAAATCCTCTGCCCCCTCCCTTCCCCCCGCACCCATATTCCCTCCCAGATCTGGCACCCCAATCTCCTGCCCCAGATCAGTCCCCTCCTGCCCTAGCTCACAACCCAAATCCCTGCACCCCCTCCTGGACCCCAGTTCCCTGCCCTAGATCACAATCCACCCCCTGCACCCCAGTCCAGTGCCCCCGGTCACAACTGCCTCTTTCAACCAAACTCCCTCCTGCACCCAACCTCCTTCATTTATATCATGGAAGTGTGCGGCCCTCAACCACTTTCCAAATTCTTGGAGTAACCTCCCTGTCAAAAATGATTGCCTAACCCTGCTTAGCATAATAGCCACATGCAAATATACTGCTGCTCTTTGCCATGAACCCCTCCTCCACTGTCCTAACTAAAGGACATGTCCCTGTGTAAACATCAGATTTGATCCTGAATCCTTTGCACTTTCAGGACTTGCATTGACTGCAGTGGGAGTTTTGCCCCAGGAAAGTCAGGACAGAAATATAGTTAAGTGTCCCTTCGTAAAAAGACGGTTCGTTCACTCTCTCTGTGTAAAAATGTAATAAGAAAAGCAAAAAAAGATTTTGAGGAACATCTAGCCAAAAACTCAAAAAGAAATAACAAAATGTTTTTTAAGTACATTAGAAGCAGGAAGCCTGCTAAAAAACCTGTGGGTCCCCTAGACGATCGAACTATAAAAGGCGCAATCAAGGACGATAAAGCCATTGCGGAGAAACTAAATGATTTCTTTGCTTCAGTCTTCACGGCTGAGGACGTTGGGGAGATTCCCAAATCTGTGCCGTCCTTTGTGGGTGATGAATCTGAGGAACTGTCCCGGATTGAAGTGTCATTAGAGGAGGTTTTGGAACAAATAGAAAAACTTAATGTTAACAAATCTCCGGGACCGGATGGCATTCATCCAAGAGTTCTAAAAGAACTCAAATGGGAAATTGCTGAACTATTATCTGTGGTTTGTAACCTATCCCTTAAATTGGCTTCTGTACCTAATGACTGGAAGGTAGCTAACGTGACACCAATATTTAAAAAGGGCTCTAGAGGCGATCTGGGCAATTACAGAACGGTAAGTCTAACTTCAGTACTGGGTAAATTAGTCGAAACAATAGTAAAGAATAAAATTGTGAAGCATGTAGAAGAACATAATTTGTTGGACAAAAGTCAACATGGTTTCTGTAAAGGGAAATCCTGTCTTACTAATCTATTAGAGTTCTTTGAAGGGGTTAACAAACATGTGGACAAGGGGGATCCAGTAGATATAGTATACTTAGATTTCCAGAAAGCCTTTGACAAGGTCCCTCACCAAAGGCTCTTGTGTAAATTACATGGCCATGGGATAAGAGGGAAGGTCCTTTCTTGGATTGAGAACTGGTTAAAAGACAGGAAACAAAGGGTAGGAATAAATGGTAAATTTTCAGAATGGAGAGGGGTAATTAGTGGTGTCCCCCAAAGGTCAGTCCTAGGACCAATCCTGTTCAACTTATTCATAAATGATCTGGAGAAAGGGGTAAGCAGTGAGGTGGTAAAGTTTGCAGATGATACCAAACTGTTTAGGATAGTCAAGACAGAAGCAGACTGTGAGGGACTCCAAGAAGATCTCACCAAACTGAGTGATTGGGCAACAAAATGGCAAATGAAATTTAATGTGGATAAGTGTAAAGTAATGCACATCGGGAAAAATAACCCCAACTATACGTACAGTATGATGGGGGCTAATTTGGCTACAACAAATCAGGAAAGAGATCTTGGAGTTATCGTGGACAGTTCTCTGAAAACTTCCACACAGTGTGCAGCGGCGGTCAAAAAGGCAAATAGGATGCTAGGAATTATTAAGAAAGGGATAGAAAATAAGACCCAGAATATCTTACTGCCCCTGTATAAAACTATGGTACGCCCACATCTTGAATACTGTGTACAGATGTGGTCTCCTCACCTCAGAAAAGATATTTTGGCCTTGGAAAGGGTTCAGAAAAGGGCAACTAAAATGATTAGGGGTTTGGAATGGGTCCCATATGAGGAGAGGTTAAAGCGACTGGGACTTTTCAGTTTAAAAAAGAGGAGACTGAGGGGGGATATGATAGAGGTATATAAAATCATGAGTGGTGTGGAGAGGGCTGATAAAGAGAAGTTATTTATTAGTTCCCTAAATAGAAGAACTAGAGGACACCAAATGAAATTAATGGGTAGCAGGTTTAAAACTAATAAAAGAAAATTCTTCTTCACACAGCATGTAGTCAGCCTGTGGAACTCCTTGCCAGAGGAGGCTGTGAAGGCTAGGACTATAATAGAGTTTAAAGAGAAGCTAGATAATTTCATGGAGGTTAGGTCCATAAAAGGCTATTAGCCAGGGGATAAAATGGTGTCCTTGGCCTCTGTTTGTCAGAGGCTGGAGAGGGATGGCAGGACACAAATCGCTTGATCATTGTCTTCGGTCCACCCTCTCTGGGGCACCTGGTGCTGGCCACTGTTGGCAGACAGGATACTGGGCTAGATGGACCTTTGGTCTGACCCAGTACGGCCATTCTTATGTTCTTATGAGGAAAGGAGTAGAACTGGAGACGCAGCAAGGAGAAAAAGACACAAATGGAAACATTTGCCATCTAGAAAGGCAGGTAAAATAAAGTATGTGGAAACCATACTGTGCACATAGCAGCCATGCCTATCCTCCCACACGGGTGAGAGATACCGTGTACCAATTAACTCCAAACAGGTACATAATTCCCAGCAGAACCAAGCAACAAAGCTGCTCTGAGTGTAGCATAAATGCTGTGCAGGGATCCAGCTACCTTTCTCCATGCAGCCTTTGATACCTGTACATATTGTGCATGCATACGTTCCCATTGGCGCTAATGGCTGTAAATGAGCCAGCGGGTCCATGATCCATTGAGTTAAATCACTGGGATCTTACCGCTTTGAATGGAGTCATTAAGGCTCTTCCACAGAAGCTATAATAATTGTTGAAATAGCATCGTATCAAACCAAATTCCAATAATTCTGGTCTGTTCTCAACAGCTGCCTGGGCTCTCTTTGTATAGAGGCTAAACATACAAAAAGTCTGTTAATATAACTCTAAAGCCATCTCGTCTAAAAACTTTTGCCAGAATTTCCCCTTTAAAGGATTCCAGAAAATCAAGGAAATTCAAAGTTGTCCCCTCTACCTGCGGCAATCATTGGGTGTTGCAGTCTAGTGTCCCACTGGTGAGTTAACCTCCTTGTGATGCTTTGTGTGGATAACAGCCTTTCCTCACGATTGAACAATCTCCACAGTTCCCCCATAACAGCTCTCTTCATTCCTGACCCACATAATTACTGCAGTTCCAGCCCAAGGCATCCCAGGATCTCCCCTCCCTCTGCTTGACTCTGCCTACGTATCTCTCTTCCTATTGACTTTATTTAAACTATTTCCACCTTGATTAAAAAAATGCAAGTTGACAACTCTGCGGTTCTGACTCGGGATAGCACGTTTTGGTGAAACTAGCATTCTGCTGAATGCCAGGAGCGCCTGTATTCTAATCGTGGAGCTGCTACCAGCCCCCTCCATGGTCTGGGATAAAACACTTCACATCTGTGCCTCCATTTTTCCTGTCTGCAAAATGGGTATAAGTTCCTTTGGAGGGGTGCTGTGAGCATGTGTGTGCTACTGTTATTGTGTTGAACACAATGCTATGTAGTTGTTAAACTTTCTTGTCCTGGGGACATGTAAATCTCCTGCTAACCTCTGCGCAGTTGTATCTGATACCTTGTGAAAGACTGAAAATGCACATCCATCTTCAAGTGAATCCTTGAGCCTGCTCGCTTGGCAGGTCACAAACAAGGCATGAGCCAAGGGAGAGCGAAGTCAGATGTTGCTTCTGGGGATCTTGCTACAAGGATGTGAGTTTGCTTCAGAATCCCAGGCCCTGCCTTTTTTGATTGACCAAGATCCATTCCAGGCCTGGGCCACTCTGGAGAAGCCTACTACTATGCATAACAGAATGTGGTGGAAGTAGCTGGTTACTACTGGTAATCAGGGGATGATTTGACGCAGTGTGGGGTGGCTTTGGAATGTGAACAGGTGGCTTTGAAGGCAAAGGCTATGTACTGTGCTCAACTCCTGTTGATTCAGAGCCCACAAACATTAGGCTAAAGTCTTGTTTCATTTGTGACCAGCCAGAATCTGAGCCCAGGCCTCTGTGGACTCATAACATGCACGTTTTGCTCTCAGCCCCCTTCAAATCTTAGAGCAGCTTTTTGTCTTTAAATGCATGATTACAGGATGCAGATTTCTAAGTGCTAAAAGCCTTCTCGCAAGTACATCTAACTGGTTAATTGAAAACTCAGATTTATCAAGACATCAGCCATTCAGCTTAATGGGGGGTAACATTTTGCCAGCACAGGGCAGTAGTGAAGAGAAGTGAATTTATTGCTTCTAATGGTACACACTGAACAGGATGTGATCCTAGCTAAAGTTCTTAAAATTGGCAGCTGAAGTGCAAGCTCCACATCAGGCCCTCTTCATCTCTACTAAAGCCCTAATTTTTAAAACCTTTAATGGGTTTGCTTCAGCTGACCTGTTTGTCAGCAATAATCTAGCACCGGGCTTCTGTGTCTCCTTCCATTATCTCACTACTGTTGGTACAAGAGATGCCATTGTAGCTATTGGAGTAGTTCTCCTGTGTGTATCCAGCTTGGCCTGCAGCACATCTGAAAACCTCTTTTTATACCTTGCCAATACCTCTGTACTGTGTAGCTCACAGCTGCAGACTCCAAGGCTTTGTCTACAATGGAAAGTTTCATTATTTGTATAACTCCCCCATGTGGACACTTATTCTGGTATAAGAGGGGCTGTTGTTTGTTTGTTTGAACACAACCCCCTTTCCAAGCAATATAATCTAAACTGCAAAAACACACTAGTGTTCCACTCTGTGTGTCCACACAGAAGCAGGTTTATTGGTTTAAATTCACATCTTAGTTTATAGTGAAAAACTCTTCCCCATGCAGAAAAGGTGTAAACTTTGCCTTAACAATGCACAAAGCTCTTTCCTGACAATATCTCTGAGAGGTATGAACAGCTCTAGTTGTCTTGGGGGGCTATGAACACAGCCCCCCCAAGCACTGTTTGCTCTTGAAGAAACAAGCCTATGTGCAGCACTAGCAGCAGGGTTCCCTGTAAGCTGGGAGCTTGTGGAGAGATTCCAATGCCGCCCAGCTGATTAGTAGAGCACCCACTGCTAGGATTTCTGTTTCTACTAGTGGTGCACATTTGCATATGCCTTGGTGCACATAAAAATCATTCCACACAAGAATGGAAACAGTCCACATAAGGATGAAAAAGATTAGAGGGAACACTGACTAGCAGATAAGGTGGACCAGGAGATCATGAGTTCAAGTGTTTCTGTCCAAAAGGGGAAGGAATGTGGAGTTGTGCTGATTAACCTAGGGGGCACTGGAGGGCAGAAGGTGTGAGGAAGGCATTGCTGTATAATTCTGGGCTCCTGGCTGCATAATGCATAACCTGCTGTGCAGGCCATGGAGGGGGAGGGATGGGATGGAAAGGCCTTTGTTCTAGGATACACCTTGTACCAAAGACTTTTGTTATACAAATGTTAATACCACTGAATTTTGTATATTCCTTTGTTTAGATTAAAGGACCTAGAGCGAGGGGAGCTAGGTCATTCTGGGGTCCATGTGAAGATGTTGGCAGCCCCTGTCAATCCAGCAGACATCAATATGATCCAAGGTAACCTCAGTTTCTCCGGCTGAGTTGACTTGATTACAAACAATTTCCTTTTCTTTCCATTTCTGAAGTGCTGTGGAATTGGCTGATTGATTGGCCACGTGCTGTCACATTAATAATTTACATAAACCGACTGTCAAACCTATGATGTCCCCTAGAGGATTTGTGTACAGGAATTAGGGCTGGAGTCCCAGGGCTGCAGGGGAGTAGGACCAGGCCTTAGAGAACAAAATTTGAGAGAGCAGCTTGCAGTTTGTTCCTTTTAAAAAATGCTGTGACATTTCTGCTTCTCCTGCAGGGACATATGCCCTTCTCCCTGACTTGCCTGCAGTAGGAGGGAATGAAGGTGTTGGACAAGTGGTGGAAATTGGCAGTCACGTGACTTCTCTGAAGCCTGGGGATTGGGTTATCCCAGCAGATGCAGCATTTGGTGAGTGTTTTTGTTTTTGAATAAATCGTCATCGTTCTAGTGACTTCATGGCAGTTTCTTCCACTCAGGATCTGCCCACTGGCCTTTCTCTGGCATTGCTAATCTACAGATCTCAAAGTGTTGTACAGCTGTTATTGAGGTAGATAAGTATCTCTCCTTACAGATGGACTCAGGAGAGAACTGAGCCATGGTGAGATACTGACTTAGCCTAGTGAATCAGTCACAGAGCAGAACTGAGTCTAGACCCCAGACTTCTGCTTTGCATTCCCCTGCTCTGCCCATTAGATGATTGCCTGTAAGCTTTGGCTTAAGGATGTGAAAGTGTAAATGTGTACATGGTTAACCAATGAGCCAACTGATGTATCCGAGGCAGCAGCATGGGGTGGAGGTGGGACCCATGGGAGTTGGACTGCTGGTAAGCATGGGGAGCCGAGTTAAGAACCTGCCCCCCATGAACACCAGCTCCTGGGAGCTGCCTCCCCCATCCGCCCGCGTCTAAACGTCTGTGACCTTAACATTAATTAATCCATCCTCCAAAACTCCTATGAGGTAGGGCAGTATTATCCCCACTTCAGAGAGGTTTGAACTGAGGCACAGAGTAAATTTTCAGAGGTACTGCACACTTCAATCTTCCACTGTAGTCATGTGTCTGGAGTCACACAGGATGATAACTAGATGCTAAAAATCATGGTTTTAATAAAGACAGTGGGGTTTATGGGCGTGCTACAACAGTCTGTAACCCATTAACCCCCCTTTTTTGTCCTGTTACTGTGGGGGTCTTAACAGGCCATTTCACCTTGAATGTTATCCTCTTTGGGCCTATATTTAGCTGTGACACTCTGGGTGCCTTTCTCTGAGCTGAAGAAGAGCTCTGTGTAGCTCAAGAAGTTGGTCCAAGAAAAGAGAGATTATTTCACCTACCTTCTCTCACAGGAAACTTACAGTGTAGCTGGGATTGGACACAGCTCTCCCCAGTGTACTGTCCTAATCACAAATCATCCTTCCTCTGCAGCTTGCACCCATGTGCTTTGCCTGATGAGCTCCTAGTTTAACACTCTGAAGGAAAGGGCTGTGAGATCTTAAACACCTGGAGATAACGCATCTTGTAGCAAAATTGTTACTCTCCAAAGTGCTGTTTTAGCTTGGTGCAGCCTCAGTCATGTACATAGCTTAGTTACAGCAATTACATGTAATCAGATGTGATTAAAAAAACCCTCAAAAAAACTCCATCAGAGAATGTTCCAGGCGAGGGAAGCAGCAGTTGGAATCCATTTAGTATCATATTAGTCAAATTGCAAATGTAATAGGTTATATTGTCTCAAATGAGAAGCATCTGTGTAGCCAGTGGAGTTGCACAAGGCACTCAATTTTATAGCTGTTTTTATGCTGCTTCTAATCTTTTTGGTCTTTTTTTTTTATTATTATTTTAAGGGTTTAAAACTCTGTATTCTATGTAGCCATACTGACTCAGGTTATGAGCTCATCGGTTTTCAAAGCTCAGAAGAGACTGTGCTGATCTACTTAAATGGGAGATGGCCAGAGAAAATCCAGATGTGGCAAGGAGTAGTGTTGGTGATTCAGTAGTTAGCACAAATTCTTGTGAATCATAAAATTCTAGCACTGGAAGGGACCTCGAGAGGTCATTGAATCCAGTCCCCCACCCATACAGCAGGATCATGCATGGTCTAGATCATCCCTGACAGGTGTCTGTCTAATGTGCTCTTAAATATCTCCAGTGATGGAGATGCCTCTAGGCAATTTATTCCAGTATTTCACCACCCTGACTGTTAGGAAGTTTTTCCTAATGTCCAACCTAAACCTCCCTTGCTGCAATTTAAGCCCATTGCTTCTTGTCCTATCCTCAGAGGCCAAGGAGAACAATTTTTCTCCCTCCTCCTTGTAACACCCTTTTAGATACTTGAAAACCGCTATCATGTCCCCTTCCAGTCTTCTCTTTTCTAAACTAAACAAACCCAATTCTTTCAGTCTTCCCACACAGGTCATGTTTTCTAGACCTTTAATCATTTTTGTTGCTCTTCTCTGGACTGTCTCTAATTTCTCCACATTTTTCTTGAAATGTGGTGCCCAGAATACTCCAACTGAGGCCTAAACAGCGCAGAGTAGAGCTGAAAAATGACTTCTCGTGTCTTGCTCACAATACTCCTGTTACTGCATTGCAGAATCATGTTTGCTTTTTTTGCAACAGTGTCACACTGTTGACTCATGTTTACCTTGTTGTCCACTATGACCCCTAAATCCCTTTCAGCAGTTTTCCTTCCTATACAGTCACTTCCCATTCTGTATGTGTGAAACTGATTGTTCCTTCTTAAGTGGAGAACTTTGCATTTGTCCTTATTAAACTTCATACCTCAGGCCATTTCTCTAGTTTGTCCAGATCATTTTGAATTTTGACCTGTGAGTCAACACATCAGTCATCAAGACCACTCATAATAATGGAAATTCCCAGGACATTTTTGCAAGACACGAGCATTGGCACCATTTTCCATTCTAAATTCTACTTTCTATAGCATAAGCCAGATGTTGTTTTTTTACTTGCATCCTGACTTGTTAGTAGGGTTACTGCATCACATTCCTCCCCAGAAGAGCTGTGTTCCATTATTCCTTCCTGTTATCTGTACAAAGGCTTTTACATGGCAAGCGTGATATAGACAAGTTTATTATGTTTAGCTGCTGTCATCTCCTTTAAATAAAAAAGTGGGGGTTTTCAAAACAAATGTCTCTTGGCCAGAAAAGGCAGAGTGGCCCACCTTTTGCCAATTTCATTTGCTCTGTTCCAGTTTCATTTTAAATTGCTTTTCTACTGAATTAGGAAGGTAAACAATCCACTGAGGGGGAAGGGCATTAAGAACATTCTGCTGAATCAAGTGTACCTGTTTTCCATAAGCCATAATGGGAGTTGGTAAATATTTGAAGGCAAAAATGAATATTAGATTAATTCAGAGATGAATGAAGGGGCTCTTGTCTCTAAAATCACTAACTTTTTGGACTTTCAAAAAAAATCATTTCTCTGAAAGATTACGGGAAGTTTCCAATGTAGTACATATTCTCTGTGCTCAGGCTGTTTCCAGTAAAATCCAGGTGTTCTCATAGGTAATTGCTATCAATTCCTTAAGTACTGTAGGATGAATTTTATCAAGCCGTACTTACTCATATACATCGAACTTAGCTAAATATTCTTTAAACTGTTATTCCACTGTTTTGGCCTGTGTTCCTACCCCCTTGTTATTAATATTAATTGTGTTAACTATCTGATCACCATTAACTGTTGCAATGAATACTAACCCAAAATAAGCATTAAAATCCTCAGCTTTGTTGATGTTCTCCTTCCACACTAAATAAAAGACCTACATTTTAAAAACAATTTTGTTTTTTTATTTTTGCTCCTGAATTATTTAAAGATCCTCTTATTATTGCCTATTATATCCCTTGCTAGGTGTATTTCATTTTGTGCTTTAGCTTTTGTGATTTTTGTCCCCATTGGATTGTGTGATTCTTTTGTTTTTCTTCTTAGCAATTTGTTCATGTTTCCACTTTCTGTAGATTTTTTTTTTTCAGGTCATTAAAGAGCTCGTGAGGGAGCTACATTAGCTCTGTCTTCCTATCTTTCCTGTTCATCAGGATAATTTTCAGTTATGCCTTTCTCTCATGGAGAAAATGCCAACTCTCCTGAACTTCTTTTCCATTAGTCTTCTCATGGGACTTTATCTACCAGTTCTGAGTTTGTTAAAAACTGGGAGGAGGATTAAGTCCATCATCTTTATTGTGCTGCTCACTCCTGCGTTTCCTTAGCATCATGAAATTTCATCCAAATTGTCTTCCACCGTCAGATTCACAACCAGTTCCTCCCAGTTGGTCAGAATCAAGTCTGAAATGGCTGTCTCCCTGGTTACTTCCTTCACTTTCTAAAACAAAAAATTCTTCCTGGTACATTCCAAGAACTTGCTGGAAATGTGTTTTGCTGCATTATGTTTCCAACACATGTCTGTGTAGTTAATGTCGGCCATTCATACCGGGTCTTGTGTTGTTTGTTCCGGAATTGCCTCATTCTCCACCTCCCTCTTCCTGATTTGGTGGTCTATAGTAAACCCTACTTTTATAACTTTGGTTGTCAGTGATAGATAGGTTGCATCATTGCTAATTAGCCACCTTAAATGTTCCATTTTAAAGCAGCTTTCTGTTTTGGGAGGGGGCTGGACTCACCCTCCTGAGGTTTCTTCCAGCCCTATGATTCTATGATTAGTTGTCCTTACAACTTTAATTTTTCCTTTGTTGCACATAAATGTAGAACATGACATATAAAAATAAAAATGACACAGGAGGGACAAATTCCTAAATAGTTATGAGTTGTGCTAGACAAGCTAATAAAGGCAGCTGCAGTGTCCTGCCTCATTCACTGCACACCAGACAAGATGTATTAGAGAGCTACATTAGTCATGTACAAAGGGACTTCAGCACCTCAGGAAAATCAAGCTTCAAGTGGCTTGCACAAAGCAAGAGATGGAATCTGTGTCCAAACCAGGACTGGGGTGGGTGGCGGAGTGGCACTGTATGTGAAAGATAATGTAGAATCAAATGAAATAAAAATATTAAATGAATCAACATGTTCAATAGAATCGCTATGGATAGTAATTCCATGCTCCAAAAATAAGAAATTAGCAGTAGGGATATATTACCGACCACCTGACCAGGACAGGGATACTGACATTGAAATGCTGAGGGAGATTAGAGAGGCTACCAAAACAAAGAACTCTATAATAATGGGGGATTTTAATTACCCCCATATTGACTGGATACATGTCACCTCAGGAAGAGAAGCGGAGATAAAATTTCTCAATGGCTTAAATGACTGCTTCTTGAAGCAGCTAGTGCAGGAACCCACAAGGGGAGAGGCAATTCTCGATTTAGTCCTGAGTGGAGCGCAGGATCAGGTCCAGGAAATAACCGTTACAGGACCGCTTGGGAATAGTGACCATAATATAATAACATTCAACATTCCTGTGGTGGGAAGAACACCTCAGCAGACCAGCACCCTGGCATTTAATTTCAAAAAGGGGAATTACACAAAAATGAGGAGGTTAGTTAAACAGAAATTAAAAGGCACAGTGACTAGAGCCAAATCCCTGCAAGCTGCATGGAAACTTCTTAAAGACACCATAATAGAGGCCCAACTTAAATGTATACCCCAAATTAAAAAACATAGCAAGAGACCTAAAAAAGAGTCACCGTGGCTTAACCACCATGTAAAAGAAGCAGTGAGGGACAAAAAGGCATCTTTTAAGAAGTGGAAGTCCAATCCTAGTGAGATAAATAGAAAGGAACATAAACACTGTCAAATCAAGTGTAAAAATGTAATAAGAAAAGCAAAAAAAGATTTTGAGGAACAGCTAGCCAAAAACTCAAAAAGAAATAACAAAATGTTTTTTAAGTACATTAGAAGCAGGAAGCCTGCTAAAAAACCTGTGGGTCCCCTAGACGATCGAACTATAAAAGGCGCAATCAAGGACGATAAAGCCATTGCGGAGAAACTAAATGATTTCTTTGCTTCAGTCTTCACGGCTGAGGACGTTGGGGAGATTCCCAAATCTGCACCGTCCTTTGTGGGTAATGAATCTGAGGAACTGTCCCGGATTGAAGTGTCATTAGAGGAGGTTTTGGAACAAATAGAAAAACTTAATGTTAACAAATCTCCGGGACCGGATGGCATTCATCCAAGGGTTCTAAAAGAACTCAAATGGGAAATTGCTGAACTATTATCTGTGGTTTGTAACCTATCCCTTAAATCGGCTTCCGTACCTAATGACTGGAAGGTAGCCAACGTGACACCAATATTTAAAAAGGGCTCTAGAGGCGATCCGGGCAATTACAGACCGGTAAGTCTAACTTCAGTACCGGGCAAATTAGTCGAAACAATAGTAAAGAATAAAATTGTGAAGCATGTAGAAGAACATAATTTGTTGGACAAAAGTCAACATGGGTTTTGTAAAGGGAAATCCTGTCTTACTAATCTATTAGAGTTCTTTGAAGGGGTTAACAAACATGCAGACAAGGGGGATCCAGTAGATATAGTATACTTAGATTTCCAGAAAGCCTTTGACAAGGTCCCTCACCAAAAGCTCTTGTGTAAATTACATGGCCATGGGATAAGAGGGAAGGTCCTTTCTTGGATTGAGAACTGGTTAAAAGACAGGAAACAAAGGGTAGGAATAAATGGTAAATTTTCAGAGTGGAGAGGGGTAACTAGTGGTGTCCCCCAAGGGTCAGTCCTAGGACCAATCCTGTTCAACTTATTCATAAATGATCTGGAGAAAGGGGTAAGCAGTGAGGTGGTAAAGTTTGCAGATGATACCAAACTGTTTAGGATAGTCAAGACAGAAGCAGACTGTAAGGGACTCCAAGAAGATCTCACCAAACTGAGTGATTGGGCAACAAAATGGCAAATGAAATTTAATGTGGATAAGTGTAAAGTAATGCACATTGGGAAAAATAACCCCAACTATACGTACAGTATGATGGGGGCTAATTTGGCTACGACAAATCAGGAAAGAGATCTTGGAGTTATCGTGGACAGTTCTCTGAAAACTTCCACACAGTGTGCAGCGGCGGTCAAAAAGGCAAATAGGATGCTAGGTATTATTAAGAAAGGGATAGAAAATAAGACCCGGAATATCTTACTGCCCCTGTTTAAAACTATGGTACGCCCACATCTTGAATACTGTGTACAGATGTGGTCTCCTCACCTCAAAAAAGATATTTTGGCCTTGGAAAGGGTTCAGAAAAGGGCAACTAAATTGATTAGGGGTTTGGAACGGGTCCCATATGAGGAGAGGTTAAAGCGACTGGGACTTTTCAGTTTAGAAAAGAGGAGACTGAGGGGGGATATGATAGAGGTGTATAAAATCATGAGTGGTGTGGAGAGGGCCGATAAAGAAAAGTTATTTATTAGTTCCCTAAATAGAAGAACTAGAGGACACCAAATGAAATTAATGGGTAGCAGGTTTAAAACTAATAAAAGAAAGTTCTTCTTCACACAGCGTGTAGTCAGCATGTGGAACTCCTTGCCAGAGGAGGCTGTGAAGGCTAGGACTATAACAGAGTTTAAAGAGAAGCTAGATAATTTCATGGAGGTTAGGTCCATAAAAGGCTATTAGCCAGGGGATAAAATGGTGTCCTTGGCCTCTGTTTGACAGAGGCTGGAGAGGGATGGCAGGAGACAAAGCGCTTGATCATTGTCTTCGGTCCACCCCCTCTGGGGCACCTGGTGCTGGCCACTGTCGGCAGACAGGATACTGGGCTAGATGGACCTTTGGTCTGACCCGGTACGGCCGTTCTTATGTTCTTATGATACAGGAGTCTTGCCTCCCTACCCTGCGCTTGGACCTCAAGGTCACATTTCTCTCTCCACTTTTATTGGGTCTGAAAACTTTTGCCTGATCAGTTACTTGCTCAACTTGCCTGCAGCTTTCTAATGCTTCTCATAGCTTGAATAAGCTTTGTCCTTTCAACCAGGAACGTGGAGAACTGATGCAGTGTTCAATGAAGACACCTTGGTGAAACTCCCACATGACATTCCTTTGCTGTGTGCTGCCAACTTGAGTGTCAACCCCTGCACAGCCTATCGGATGCTGGTTGATTTTGAGACCCTGGGGCCAGGTACGTCTCTTAAACTGCACCCTGTAATTTGTTTAACATGTAGCTGATTTTTACACACTCCTGGAGCATCCCATCATTGAGCAATTAACAGAATCAGAAATTCCTTCTAATTAGTAGTTTATCCATGCGCATAAATAAAGCTCTACTTTCTTCTGTATGAAAGTACTAATATTGAGTAGTTAGAATAGGGCAGGGGTGGCCAACCTGTTCCAGATGAAGAGCCAAGATCCAGCTGGATCCAGCGCGAAGAGCCAAAACAAAAAGTTGGGGGGGGGGGAGGGGAAGGAGCCCCCCCCCCCCAAAAGAAGAAAAGGAGCCCCCAGGCTTTTTGAGGCTTTTTGGCCTCAGCAGGTGCCTGTCGGTGGCCGCCATATTGGATCTGCCATTTTGATCCGGACGGTTCCCCTGCCCTGGTGAACACAGGGGAGCCAGGAGGCATGGGCCATGTTCAGGGAGTGTGGGGGTGGCTTCATGAGCCTTGGGGGCGGCTTTGCGAGCTGCACTGATGGGGGGGCGGGGGAAAGAGCCGCATGCAGCTCGCGAGCCACAGGTTGGCCATGCCTGGAATAGGGGTTTGGGTTTTATCCCCAGCTCTGCCACTGGCTGCATGACCTCTGGCAAGTTGCCACTAGGTTTCTTACCTGCTGTTTCAGAATTATTTATTATTTATAGTGTGATGCTCATGAACCAGGTCAGCATTGTGCTAAGTTCTGCATAAACATAGCCAGAGAAATCGTCCCTGTCATAGCTAAGGGAGCCAACAACCTGTGCAGGCCCTGGGCAAGGTGAGGGGAGGTGGTGCTCCACATTCCCAGAAGGGGCAGGGTCTCAGGCCGAAGGGGCGGGGCAGAGGGCAGCCAGCCCAGACTGCATGGTCCACCTCCTTGGCTCTCAGAGCCACATGGAGCACACAGCACTCTGACACTGATTTAAAGGGTCTGGAGCTCCAGCCACCACTGCCTTTGAGTCACTGGGCCCAGCCCCCTATGTCCGCCCCATCGGTGAGCCTGCTTATAACTCACTATTTTAGAACACTACCTCCTACTGAGATGCAGCATTTCAGCCCCTCTGCCTCGCCCTCCTTCTCTGGACTTCTGTGGTATGCTGGTGACTTTTCCCTCTAGCCTGGTCCCTATGAGTCCCACCTTTTCGGAGTAACAGCATCCACACTTAAAAGAATGGAAACTCGTCCCCTCTCCCTCATCTCTGTTCTTTGCGGATCTTCACCCCCTCTCAGGCTTTGCATCTTCTATTTCAGCTGCCTCTGAGGGCTTAGTCTCTGGTGGCCTGGCTTAACTTGAGCTGTGGAGTCTCCATCTCACCAGCTTGCCTCTTCTTTCAGGGAACAGACTCCTTCCTGCATACACCTCAGTAGTTCCTATTCCAGAGAGAAAATGCCCAACCGCCTCTCTCTTGGGTCCTTCTCCCTGTTGCTCTCCAGTCCTTTCTTTCTAGGAACCATGTTGCCTAGTTGTCCCCAAATGGGCCTAACCCTTCCTTACCTAACCATTCTCTCCTCCGGGTGCCAGAGAATGGGCAAACTAGACTTTCTTTTTCCCCTGTCTTATTCTACCGTATAGAATGTCAGCATGGGGTTTAAGATACCCTGTATCAGACTCTGCCTAGGGTGCTTACCAGCTGAGGCTAAAGGAGTGTTTGTAAAGTACTTGAAAGAATGATTTGATATGACGGGCAAATTTTAGGATCAGTATCATGTGCCTTCAAGGTTCTGGGTCAGAGGCAAGTCCTTCCAGCAAGCCTAGGAGGAATAAGCTTCATTTATAATAGAGTGCTGAGTATAAATCAAAGCTGTTCCAAGCAAGTCTTAATAAATGTGTCTATGAAATTCTCAGATGACTGTATTGTGATGGAATTAAGCCTTTCAGGTGTAGTTTTTTAGTTTAAATGTAGTCGTAGTGGTAAAAAGACTGTTTCCATCCGAGGACCTGTATGAAATAAGTTGATGGGTCTTACTTCAGCTTTTGGAAACATCTCTGCATCAAAACCCACCACCTCTGTCGACCTTATCTAGCACTTAGCAGCCTCCCTTGTTGGCTCTCAAAACAGTGGAATTATTTCCTTGCTCCTATGGATGGCCTTCCAAGTAGGGATGAGCCACGATACCAGGGCAGGGAGCATTGCCTCGCAGCAGTCTGTGCTGTACCTGTTCTTGACCATGTTCTCAGCCCTGAAGACTGAGCATGGACGTTTTCTCTAGCACTAAACCTGCTTGAAGCCAGACAGCATGTGGGTTTGTTTCACTGCAGGTGATTCCATCATCCAGAATGGAGCCAACAGTAGCGTGGGACAGGCTGTTATTCAGATTGCAGCAGCTTTAGGCATCAAAACAATCAATGTGATCCGCAATAGGTGAGTGTATGATGGGCACTGGTTTTTAGAGACTTACAAACTAGGTCATTTGTTAAAATTGTCCTGGTTTAACAACTCTGTTTGCTTTATCCTGGCCTGTTTGGTTCCCTTTCCTTTCATTCTGCATTCTGCTCTGCATGTCTGAGTTAGATTCTCAGTGGGCGAAGAGGGGATTCTCAGTTGGACGTGAGGGAGATGGGCCTCAAGGTTGTGTTGTGGCCAGTTGAGGGTAGCTCCATTTAGATGTTTGTGTCTCGGTCTGTCTCAAGTGTTTCACTTTAACTGCTCTGATATGAATCTTCATGATGGAAACCCACCTGCTGGAATTATGGTATGCAAAGAGGTGGGGACTAAGAGGATCACCGTTCCAGAACATGCATCAGTTTTTGTCTCCAGTCTACAAATAGTCTGAAATAGGCTGAGAGGAAGGTTGGGTGGCACCATGCAGAGCCTTGAAGGTGAGGCTGAGGGACTCCTAGCTCATACAGAGGGTGAGGAAGCCAGTGGAGGAAACTAGGGGACAGAGACAGGAGAGAGATGGCCAGTTAATAACAGGACAAGGGAAGGAAGGAGAGAAATCCCCCAAAAGAGGCTTGTTTATGGAAGGAAACATGGCTTGGGCTGAGCCCAGTTTGCTTATCCTGGAGCACAAGTGAGAGATTAGACCTAGGGATGTAAACTTTTGATTATTTGGCTAATTGAAAAGTTGATGCAATTTGTATCCACTATTCGATTAGTCGATAAGGCCTCAGGGCTGTTGCTACACTTTAAAGGCAAAAGCGCTGTGGGGAGCAGAGGGCTAATGCACTCAAGCCCACTGGCCCCGTGCTCCCCATGGCGTTGCAAAGCGGCAGCGCCTGGGCTGACCCTATGCTCCATGTGGCACTGCCACTTTGAAATGCTGCGGGGAGCCCAGGATCGGGCTCCATGCAGCATTTCAAAGCTTAGGTCAGCAGGGGAGTCCCCAGCTGACCCCAGGCTCCATGCGGCACTGCTGCTTTGAAACACCATGTGCAGCCTGGGGCCAGCTGGGGACCCTGGGCTGCATGCGGCGTTTCAAAGTGGCAGCCTGACTTGGCCAAAGGGCCCTGCAGAGCTCTGTCTAGCTTGCCAGTTATTTCTGCCAGTCTTTTTGTCCTTCCTGCCCAGACCCAACCTCCAGGAGCTGGTACACAGACTAAAGTCCCTTGGTGCGGACCACATCATCACAGAAGAGATGCTGAGAAAGCCCGAGATGCAAGACTTATTTAAGGTACTATACTGCTGAGCTCTCCAGAAAGAAGAATCCTAGAAGGGAGGCAGGAAGCTAGTTCCCAGGATTCAGAGACAACACAGGAATATCTGAATGGCCAAATTGGATCAGACTGGGATCCATCCAGCCCAGTGGCCAAAACTAAATGCTGCAGGGAAAGGTGCAAGAATACTGTTAGGGACAACTATGGAGTAAACTTCCCCTAGGGGAAGCTCTTTCCTAGTGCTTGGGCATATGGATAGTTGTCTGAGGCCCATATTCTCAAAGGTATTTGGGCTCCTAACTGCCGTTGAAATAAATGGAAGCTAAGAGCATATGTATCTTTTAAGGGTCAGAGCCTTATTCCCTAAAATCATGAGTGTATATCCCTTGCTTTATTTTCTCTTGTAAGTGAATGTCTCATTAATCCATATAAATATCATTTAAAACTGCTAGGCACTTGGCTTCAATCATATCTTCTGGCAGTGAGTTCCGTTGGAGTAAAATAATAATCTCCTTCTTTTTATCGCTTTTAAAGTTGCTTTTTAGTTTGATTTAGTTTTGGGATGATTCTAGACCTGCCCTTGGTTTGAGCAAACTTTGGGGCTGAAGCACATGAACCTGCCTCCCTCAGCAGTCAGAGCTCTAACCCCAAGAGACGATAACCTTGGAATTCAAAATATGGCCATTAAAAGTTTCTTGATGGACAAAAAATCTGACTTGAACCTCTATTTTGTCTGTAAAACACGGACTCTTTCAGAAAGTCCCAAAGCCCCGGTTAGCTCTGAATTGCGTTGGAGGAAAAAGTACCACTGACGTGCTGCGCCACATCCAGTAAGTGTTGTTGTTGTATTGAGCACTCGGAGAAGTACCTGTTCAAATAATTGATTTGTCCAGCTTGGGGGTAGCAGTCAAGACCAGGTCAGTAAATGGATATAAACTGCCCATCAAGAAATTTAGGCTCAAAATTAGGTGAGGGTTTCTAGCCATCAGCGGAGTGAAATTCCAGACCAGCTTTCCAAGGGGAGCAGTGAGGGCAAAAAACCCAACTGGCTTTACGATTGAGTGTGATAAGTTTATAGAGGGGATGGTGTGACAGAACGGCCTTCAGTGGCATGTGGCTCATCACTGACTGCCAGTAGCCAAAATCCACGGTGATTGGAGACAGGACACTAGATGGGGAGAGCTCTTATTTACGACAGAGATTTCTTGCCCAGGTATCTGCCTGATGGGTTTTGTCCACGTGTGCTTAAGATCTAACTAATAGCCATATTTGGGGTCGGGAAAGAATTTTCCCCAGGTCCAGTTGGCATAAACTTTGGGAGTTTTTCACCTTCTTCTGCAGCATGGGACATGGTTCACTTGCATGTTTAAACTAGTGTAAATGATGAATTCAGTGTAACTTGAAGTCTTTAAACCCTGGTTTGAGTAGCTCAGTTAGAAGTGAGGGGACTATTTCAGGAGTGGGGAGGTTCTGTGGCCTGCGCATGCAGGAGGTCAGACTAGATGGTCACGATGATCCCTTCTGACCATAAAGTCTGAGTCTGCGTACGAGTCTCTTGTTTAAAAGTGGGGCTGGGGGTGGTTCTCGGGCAATACAGTGAGTGAAATCTAAGACTTAAAGCAACTCTGCGGAAGTTTCCTTTCCAATGACACACAGCAACAGACTTCTGAAGACTAGTAAGAGTGGAAGGTCATGTCCAGATATGAGGGCAGTATATAGCAGATGAGGGCAGTATACAGTACTACAGTCTCTTGCTCGGTGTTTTGTGGCTTTTGCATTGGGAGGGGTCCATTAACTCTGGGTCAGCATTTCAGTTCATGGCTCTTTGGAGAATGAGGGGGAAGCGAAAAAGCAAATTGAGCAAGTAACAAAGTAACTGTTCAATATAATTGAAAAAGCCCCTGTGTACCAGCATCTGTATCGGGGATCAGAACTAGAGAAGGAAAGCAGGTCTTGTTGAAGACCTTTATTAGGGGAAATCATTAATTGTCTGACACCTGATTATCCATATAGACAGAAGGGGACCATGGTTACATATGGCGGGATGGCAAAACAGCCTGTGACTGTCCCTGTGGTAAGTAACAGATGCTTGTGACACGTTCTCTGTAGTCACATCAGAAAGCCCCTATTCCACAATGCCAAAACATTCCAGGCATAACATCCACTGTGGGCAACTGGCTGCCCCACAGGGTTGGCTTCACCACATCTATACATGGTCCCCTAACTCCTCCTCAGTTCCCATGCAGCAGCATTGCTCCCATTATGAGTGACTGGATGAAGTGCATCCTTGACTTTCCAGGGCTCCAGTGCTACCGCCCTGTGCCACTTGAACACCACAGCCAATGTCCCACTGGTTGAGGTGTGCCAGGAATGAGTTAATTCTTGTTGGTTTTATGGGGTTTGGGTGGGTGTCGGTACCACTCCTGGCAATGTTTATGAAGCGACTGGCCCTGGCGTGTGTGACTGACCCAGCCATTGCGTGCTGTCACCTCAGCATCTGCCGGGCAAATCCTCCTTGCAAAAGTGGCCTTCTAAGGTGCACACGTAGAGCAGATCTTCCCCATGGCAATCCCTGTTGCGACCTGGAATAAGTAGTTAAGGCATCTCTTGCCAGATCAGAACAATTGTTAACCTCTGCCCTCCTGGCTGTGGGGACTCACTGCTCACCCAGAACATTTTATCAAAGAGAATTTTTAAATTTGGGGCCAGATGGACATCAAGAGAGCCTGAAAGTGTCTTGCCACAAAACAGGCAATGGGCAGTGTTAGTTTGCAGTTCTGACAGCTCTGGCAAGAATGTGATAACTTCTGAGGGAACCAAACTGTGGTCTTATCTTGTATTTACAATCCAGCACGTTATGAAGGAGAATAAGGTTTTGCAAGTGTTGTGTAAAGTTTTTTTAAGAGAATCTGAGTTGTCTGAGTGAATTTATGCCAAGTTAAAGCTCTTTCCTATGGCCCGGGTGTAGCAAAATATGCTAACTGAAGAATGCACATTGTAAATAGTTTCCCGTAGAATCATAGTGTGTCTCGCCTTGTTTCTACAGAGTGCATTCATCTTTAAGGATGTGAAGCTTTGTGGGTTTTGGATGACCCAGTGGAAGAAAGACCAAGCCCAGAGTAAGTTGAAGATCATTTCCATGAGGCTATAGCCCAGAGGAAATCTATTGAAGTATGAACATGTTCTCTTAAAGGCTCCTTTTCCCAGAGGAAAGTAAGCACTGTCCCTGCTTCTCTTGGTGAGGCATTTGAGGCATAGATGTGGAGTGATTGGTTCAGAGCCACAGAAGGAGTCATTGTCAGAACAGGAACTAGCACTTGTGTTCCTGTCCCATCTGGGCAACGAGTTAATGCTTCTCTCATCCCTGCCCTTAGGGCAGCCCTAGAAATCGAGCCCAGAACACATCCTGAAGAATCGCCAGGTTTTAGTTGAGCAAACGCCCTTTTGAGGAAATCCTGACAAAGCAGCCCTCACGCTCAGCACCTGAAGAGCAGATAACTGTTTTGCTAGCTGGGTTTCTAGATATCAGAAAACAAGATGAGTGAAGCTGGTGACAAGTTTTGACCCAAAGAGTTTCCTTCATTAATCCAGGGAGTGACCAGCTGAATCGTTCCCCTGCCATGGCCTCAGCAGAGTGGGATAGAAGCACCTGTTAGTGCGGTTTCCTGACCAAATGCAACAAATTGCAGTGTTGAGTCGACTCAGCTCTACTCTGATGTTGCTCAGCACTTAACGAGATGTAAAAAGAGTCAGGCATTTTACATGTTTCAGGCCCTTTCTGCTTTAAGGCTGTGTGGACCGGGCAGAAGCTACCTAGACACAGCCTTAAGTTCAAAGCAGTGGGCACCAATGGTTGCTGACCAAGCTGCAGTGCAAGTGACAGGTAATCTGGAGTAGTGAGCAGTCCAGGCAATCAAACAGGTTGCTAGTTATTTACTAGTAGCATAACAGTGAAGGACAGAAAGGTCATAGGGGCCTGTCTCCCCTCTCATCGGAATAAATGAGTTGTCCTACTTGGCAACCCTGCAGTCAGTACAAGGGAGTCGTGTGGGATCATCTGCCTTGTGCCAGCCATATAAACTGGATGCATTTCCCTCCAAAGCCAGTGAATGCTGCTGTGTGTGTTAAGTGTGGAAGGTGTTGCTGAAGAAACTGAGGCCACGTGCCCCTATCCCAAGCTGCTGTCCCAGGGAGCTTCACACCCAAATTCCACTCCCTTGTGTTGTATTGCTAGGCAGCCAAGACCAACTCACTTTGCTTGTCAGTTGTCTCATTTCCTCTGGGGGGCGCTGGGGGTCTTGTTCACCCTCCGCTCTGGAAGGAGCAGGATTACTCTCTTCTCTTTCCCATGCAGATAAGGACAAATTTTCTGGGATGATTCTGAACCTGTGTGATCTTATTCATAAGGGGCAGCTGAGGGCTCCAGCCTGCACAGAGGTCCCTCTGAAGGACTATCAGATTGCCCTGGAGGCCTCCATGAAGCCATTCACCACATCTAAACAGGTGCTCATCATGTGAGGCTGCTCTCATGGACAGTCATGCACCCTTTGTTTCCAGAGGATTTTTAAGAGGGAGCTGAATCACAGCCAATGCTGGCAACCTTGGAAACAATACAACGGGTTTCAGGCAGGGCTTCAGTGTATAGGGCGTCCCCACTACAAGTCCCGGCATACATCCGTTCCACACTAAAGTCGTTGACGTTTTTAAGAACTGATGCATTATAAGTCCTCCCATTCCCCGCTATAAGTCATGCGAAACACTCCCTCCAATTTGCTTAAATGGAAGTCAGCCGGAGGAAAAAAATTCCCCGTTTTAAGTTTTACTATAAGTCCAAGTTTTTTGGAACATATCTTGGACTTACAGTGAGGCCAGCTTGTACCCAGTCTTCAGGAGAGAGTTGTTGAAGAGGTCCCCCCAGCAGTGGCCCTGCTAACCCCAATACTGTCCTGTACAATCCCTAGGGAAATTTTAAATCTGTAGTTTGATATTAAGGCAGTTGCAGCTGAAATAAAGGTGTGTCACATTGTATTGCAAACCTGTCATCCAAGTTCAGGAACTGTGAAACGAGCCCCTGAAATGTCAATGATTGTTCAGAATAAATGCTATAATTTTGAGAGACTGTTTTCTTCCTGGGCTGTTTTTCCATCAGCTGGGTTTTTGCACAATGTGTGCTGTGTAATAAAATGTAGTTCCTCTGCTGTGCTTCAGTCAGAGAGTAGTACAAATTATCACAAGTAGTTTATTTTGTTAAAATGTCATGCTATAGCTTCCAAGGCTATGTCTACCTTATAAGGTTTTTGCGCAAAAACAGTTGTTTGCGCAAAAACCGGCGGAGCATTCTTACCTCAAGTGTGTTTTTGTGCAAGAAAGTCAACAGAACAGAGGGCTTTTGCCGGTAGAGTTATTCCTCTCCCCACGAGGAATAACTCTTTTTTGCACTACAGCTCTTGCGTAAAGGCAGGTGTGGACACTCCCGAGGGGTTTTTGCGTAAGAAATCCCTATCGGAAAAAGCACAGGTGCTCTGATTGTCATTCACAAAATGACCATCAGAGCTTTCTTGCACAAGATTGTCCACGCAGTGTGGACGCTCTCTTGTGCTAAAGCACATCGCTTTTGCCATGCACTTTGAGGTCTGGACGCGCTTTTGCACAAGAAGTTTTTGCACAAGAACTCTTCTGCAAAAGGCTTCTTGTGCAAAAACCCTGCAGTGTAGACAAAGCCCAAGTGTTTGTATTCCAATGCTTTTCCAGGTTGCATTCCAGCTTGTTCACGCAGACTCCAACACAAGTCAAGGAGGCATGAGCAATGCAGACCAGCACTGATAATCACTGCCCATGGTTACCTCTGGGCTAATGTGTGCAAAGCATAGAGATCTGCCTTCCCAAAGTGAACTTTATTTTTCCCCCTCAGTGAGCTCTCAGATAATGAACTGTAGGGCGTGGGACAAATGGCAGCCCTCTTATCACATTGTTATATGTTCCCCTGATATATGCCTAGTATTTCACGCTAGGTGCTGGTTCCTGACAAGCTGTGGCAGGGAGGAGGGGCCAGTTTCAATGGTCCAGTGACTCCCAGCACTGTGCTGCTTGCATGGCAAACTACACAATGGAAGTTCTCATTGCTCAGGGTCTGATGTTTTGACACTGCTGGAATTAGCAAAACACAGCCTGCCTTCCCTTTGCAACCAGTCTCCCACTGAAACTAGACTGACTGATGTTCTGATCCTGTATAGCAACCATGTAAACTATCCTGTATAGCATCATGTAAAGAGGGGAATCTCAAGTCAAGAGGTCATATTAATTCTCTCTCTGGCAATGGTGCAACCACTGCTGGAATCCTGTATCCAGTTCTGACATGCACAATTCATGAAAGATGCTGCTAAATGGGAGAGTGCTCAGGGAAGAGCCATGAAAATGGCTAAAGGACTGAGCTCTTGGTGTTATCCAGTCAGTTGAGCATCATGCAGAGAAGGTGAAGGGGTGACTTTGATCAGTCTGTAAGTACCTGCTTGGGGAACAGCTATTTAGTTAGAGTGCTTTTCAGTCTAGCTAGCGAGAACACCAGCTGCTCGGTCAGGATTATCTTTATGGACAGGAGCAGGAGCCTTAGCCTCTAGACTATGGGCTTGTCTAGATTATGCTGAGGTTTGGAAAGAGGATATGCAAATTCTGCAGGAGCAGAGCTTTCCAAAGTGAAAGTAGTTGGGACACTTTTTTTTCCAGCAAACCCCTCCCCTTTTTCAAAAAGCTGCTTAAACATCATTTTTTGAGGAAGATCTCTGCTTTCGAAAGTGAGATTGGAAGAAGATATGCAAATTCCTATGGAATTTGCATATTCTCTTTCGAAACTTCAGCGTAGTCTCGACATAGCCTAAGACTAAAACATAAGTGACACTTGATTTGCTCTAATGACACTTTTGAATCCAATTCTCAGTGTGCTTATTTAAATGCAAGACTGCGAATTGGATTTGAACACACACCTTAAACAATGGAGGAGAGATTTACAAAACTCCAAATGCCTAGAACTGCACAGCAATCCAAGGGGGAACTTAATCAAATACATTGTCAACACCTTTCACCCCACAAGAGAATAGTCCGCACTTCTAGCTTCTCTCTACCCTTCCTCTCTCAAATGAAAGGAGCTTAATGGCTTTTATTCATGCCAAACTGTGCTGCAACAGATTGAGATGGCTAAACAGGATTTGGGCCTCTTCAGCACTTGTGGTGCATAGTTATTCCTCTGACAGTGTTGTGTGTTTCTGTTCTAGCCTGGCTACTTGAACTCACTGCAGCCCCTATAAATATTGCTCAGATGAAATGCTCAGGTTTGGAGGCCTAGGAAGTGAAGTACCTTGATCTTGAATCTCTTGAGAATGTCAGTAGCTATCCAAAGTGAGATTGCTGGAGTCTGAGCAAGCAAAGTGGGTCACAAGGTGTCCATTGCAAATCATGATAAAGAGGCCACTGCCTGGAAGAAATAGGTAAAAATGTATTTGTAATGCACTGCCAATATCTGATACTGCATCCCCACCACTAGCTTAAAAACCAAACTCTCTGGGCTAGATGCCGGTGGTGCATCAGTACTTTAACAAAATTGCTTGTGGTTAAACCAAAGCGGTTGCTTCTAGACTGCAGTCAAACCATTTCAGCTTTGTTATGTTTGTAGGGCTGGCTCCCATATGTATGCCCCTTTAGCAGCTGTAATAGGAAGGGGAAATGAAGGGAGTCCACCTGAAAATAAACAATGTCAAACCAATCTGATAACTTTTTTTGATAGGATATCAAGCCTTGTGGATAAGGGAGAAGTGGTGGACATGGTATACCTAGACTTTAATAAGGCATTTGACATGGTCTCATATGACCTTCTTATCAATAAACTAGGCAAATACAACCTAGATGGGGTTACTATAGGGTGGCTGGACAAATGTTCTCAGAGAGTAGTTATTAATGGTTCACAATCATGCTGGCAGGACATAAGGGGGGTTCCACAGAGGTCTGTTTTAGGACAGGTTCTGTTCAATATCTTCATAAATGATTTAGATGATGGAATAGAGAGTACGATCATTCAGTTTGCAGATGATACCAAGCTGGGAGGGGCTGCAAGTGCTTTGGAGGATAGGGTTAAAATTCAAAATGTTCTGGACAAACTAGAGAAAGGGTTCTGAGGTAAACAGGATGAAGTTTAATAAGGACAAATGCAAAGTGCTCCACTTAGAAACAATCAGTTTCACACATACAGAATGGGAAGTGATTGTCTAGGAAGGAGTACTGCTGAAAGGGATTTAGGAGTCATAGTGGAGGACAAGTTAAACATGAGTCAACAGTGTGACAATGTTGCAAAAAAAGGAAACATGATTCTGGGATGTACTAACAGAAGTGTTGTGAGCAAGACACGAGAAGTCATTCTTCCGCTCTACTCTGTGCTGATTAGGCCTTAGTTGGAGTATTGCATCCAGCTCTGGGCACCACATTTCAAGAAAGATGTGGAAAAATTGGAAAAGGTCGAGAGAAGAGCAACAAAAATTATTAAAGGTCTAGAAAACATGACCTATGAGGGAAGACTGAAAGAATTGGTCTTGTTTAGTTTAGAAAAGAGAAGACTGAGAGGGGCTATGATAGTAGTTTTCAAGTATCTAAAAGGGTATCACAGAAGAGGGAGAAAAATTGTTCTCCTTGGCTTCTGAGGCTAGGACAAGAAGCAATGGGCTTAAATTGCAGCAAGGGAGATTTAGGTTGGACATTACGAAAAAACTTCCTAACTGTCAGGGTGGTTAAGCACTGGAATAAATTGCTTAGGGGTGTTGTGGAATCTCTGTTACTGGAGATGTTTAAGAGCAGGTTAGACAGACACCTGTCAGGGATGATCTGGACCAGGCCTGGGCAAGATACGGCCTGCCAAGCCACCGGATCTGGCCCGTGGATACTGCAGGGAGCCCCTCTTGCCTCACCAGACCTGCACACTACTCAGAAACACGGCTACAGGGTGGTTTTTCTTTAAAAACTGTGAGTCTGGAGGGGAGAGATGAGAGCTTTAGGATCTGCTCCTGGCCCCAGCACAATCCCATTGGCCAGTTTCTGGCCAGAAACTGGCCAATGCAAGCTGCCTGTTTCAATAACAGGCAGCCAGGAAGCCCAAGAGGCTCCAGAGCACATGGCTGCAGCCTGTGCATGTGCAGGGGAGGCAGGGAGGCTTATTCAGGAATGGCTGCTGGCTAGTAAGTCTCCTGGCAGAGCCTACCTCTGGCACCCAGTCCCTCCCTTCTCCAACCCTCTGCCCCCTACTCAACATACCCAAATCCTTTGCCCCCTCCTGTACCCATATCCCTTCCCAGATCCAGCACCCCAAACCCCTGCCCCAGATCACAGTCCCCTCCTGCCCTAGCTCACAATCCAAATCCCTGCACCCCCTCCTATACCCCAATTCCCTGCCCTAGGTCACAATCCAATCCCCTGCACCCCTGTCCAGTGTCCTAGGTCACAATTACCTCCTTGCCCCAAAATCCCTTCTGCACCCAACCTCCATCCCAGACCCCGCACCTCCTCCATTAATATCGATCACTTTCCAAATTCCTGGAGTGCCCCCCCCCCATCAAAAATTATTGCCCATCCCTATCTAGACAGTGTTTGGTCCTGCCATGAGGGCAGGGAACTGGACTCGATGACCCCTCGAGGTCCCTTCCAGTTCTGTGATTCTGTGAATGCTTACCAAGTGCTAGCCACCAGTGCCACACCAAAGGGAACTGTTTCATCACTGTGAAAGACACATTACACATGTCAGTGCTAACAGCCTCTTTCTCCAAGAGAGTAAACCCATCAATAATCTGCTAAAACAGTGCTGTCTAGTGATTAGAGCTACGGCCTAAAGAATCAGGACTCTTGGATTCTATTTCTGGTTCTACCACTAACTTGCTGGATGTGTGAGTATTTATGATTGGGTTTGTTTTGTTTGTTTTTTGGCTGGGGCACAAAGCACTTAAACTTTGTCATATTTTTCCTCATCACTAAATGGCTAATTGGATTTCTCAGGATAGGCAATGGGAAAAGTGACGTGGCTCAATGTGAAAGATATTGATAGCCCTAGATAAGAAGGGGGCAGTGCTGTTTCTGAAGTGTGTAGTCCTATTTTTAAGGGGCATGCTTATTATAGTTATCACCAAGCATTCAAAAATCATGAGTCAGATCTCTTGCCAAAAATCAAGTCTTTAAAAAATTCTGGGTTCTTTTTAAGTGCTTTCTGGTTCTGAGCCTTTAGGAGTCACATTAAGCTTCCATTTACCCTCAGAAGGGCTAGAAGTGTGTATGTAAGCTGAAGGCATCTCGAACACTTGGCTCCAGAAGCTGGGGCTTGAAGAAAAATGCCATATGTTGTGAGAGTTACATGCACACAAACCACTCGTCAGCACTGCTCCTAAGGCTAACGTGATATTTGAAAACACACTTAGTTTGCAACATCTTCAATATAAAAATGAAAAAAAAATCCAGTTCACCATTTGCCCTGTTTTACTCTTCCTCCTTTCCACCAATACACTTCTAGCCTGCCTCGCCTGCCCTTCTCTAGGCTTTTTCCATACATGCATGGAAAAGCCCAGAGAAGGGCAGAGTAAAACGAGATGTGATAGAGGGATATGAAATAATGAATGGGATACAGAAGGACAATCAGGCTGCTTTCTAGCCACTTGATTACCAAAGGGCACTTCTAATAAAAAGGCAACAAAACAAGGGATATATTAAATGTCTATCCAGATTGCAAATGGCTAAATGCTAGGATGCAATATGGCTTAAGCCAAAGCCAACTGCAGTCCCTGGAGAGACTCCCATCAGTGTCCATAGTCTTTGGACCAGGTTCTATATGCAGCGTGCTATTGTGGCAAGCAGCTTAGTGCACTTCAAAAAGGATCAGACATGTCTATAAATGAATCTAGCATCACATTAGCAACTGGAATTACAGGGACTCGTGAACGCAGTGTTGCTGGAGCTGTGATGGTCCCAAGATCTTGAATTAAGGTGACTAAGCTCATATGTTTTATTGGACCCACTTCTGTTGGGGAGAGAGACAAGCTTTTGAGCTGTGGGTATTACCTCACCCACATTGCTGCTCCAAGGTCCTTGTGAACGCAGACACCCTTTCGAATTTAGTAATCCATGACTGATCAAGTGCAGCCTGTGCAGCCAAAAGCATAGTGGTGGGAGGGCCTTCCACTACTGGCCACAACGGGATGCTGCACTGGATAAGCTATTGCTCTGTTCTGCTACAGCAAATATTATGATCCTAGGTCATCCATCTTTTTGCTAGTCCATCCATCTGTTCATAGATCTGTTCCTCATTCCTTCCCTCAAGTGTTTCTTCACTCATCTGTCACCCATTAATTTGCCTACCCTACTCTCCCTGTCCATCCATCTCAATCCCGGAGTACTAAAGTTCCTCTCTGACAGTTAGACAGGGAGCTGTGCTGTTGCAGCGGAAGCAGCTGCAGTCGATCATGACAAGTCTTGAGCGTATAAATCATGCCATCTCCGAGATCAACACTGTGGACTAATAGGCAGGCAAAATAAATGTGGATCAGACACTGTATGGCTTGCCCAGCCATCCCCATGGATAGATGGTAGCTGTTTTTCACCTGGTAAAATGGCTTTGTTTGTAAGTAAGTGATTAGTTTCTCACTAAAAACAGAAACAAGAAGCTAATGGCTGGGGGTAGCAAGCTTCCAGCCCCTTTGCTGAGGAATGATGGGGCCATTTCCACTCCATTAGCACCAGTGAGATGCAGATGGCGGCATCTGCCTCACTGAACTTGTGCTGCAAGACAAATGAAGCCCTCTTCCCCTATGTTCATCAGAGCCGCAATGAGTAGGAAGGAAGAGTCTGTTCCATGTGGCACAGGAGTTAATGGGACAGAACAAACATACAGGCCAGGACTGGGGAGAGAGGAGGGAGTGGAAGTGACAAACCCATTTGGAAACCATTTCAATAGCATTGCTTTTTATAATGTTCATATTTACTTTGAAGCTGTTTTCAATTTTTGGTCTCACTGGATCATTAGTCTTTTAAATATTATTATGTTCAGTTGTAGTGGGGTGTAGCGTGAGGAGGGAGAAAGGAATAGAAAGGAAATTTGCATCCTGATCTGCCCCCTGCCATGGACTCTTTGGAGCCTGAGGTTCTATCCGCCAGCCCTGTCCATTGCCACGGATCCTTCAGACCTCGCAGCGTTCCATCTACCAACTGCCACGGATCCTTCTGACCTCCAGTGTTCCATCCACTAACTGCCACGGATCCTTCAGACCTCGCAGCGTTCCATCCACTAACTGCCATGGATCTTTCAGACCCCCAGTGTTCCACCCATCTATCGGGTCCTCTAACTGCCACAGAGCCTTTAGGGATCTCAGGATTCCACCTGGCAGCCCCTTTTGCCTTGCCCAACTACCACAGAACCTTGAGGGCCTCAGCAACCCACCTGAAGCCCCTATACCACCTCCAGCTGGGCTAGGCACATTCC
The DNA here is from genome assembly GCA_032595735.1 of Pelochelys cantorii. Classification (NCBI taxonomy): domain Eukaryota; kingdom Metazoa; phylum Chordata; order Testudines; family Trionychidae; genus Pelochelys; species Pelochelys cantorii. The sequence goes on from CM064350.1 coordinate 3,123,044, forward strand.
TGAACAGTGGCTAGCTCCAGTTTATGCCTAGCAGAGAGAAGGGTGATCCACACACTTCAGCTCTCAATTCTGAACAAACAGCAAAAAAGGAAGGGGCGCAGGGGAGGAATGGGTGGGAAGAGGAGAAAAGGATACATCTGAGCTAATAAGTTTAATACACCACACTGAAAGGAAGGCAGCTTTTAAAAGAGGAAGGGAAAAGCATGTGGTGACTGGGCAGTGGCACATGAGCATTTTGCAAAAGTCATGGTCCAGTTAATGAACAGTTTCAGGTCCAATTACAGAGAAATTCCTGCTGGATTTATTCTTAAAATCATGCTCGTGCAGAGCTATTAGGAAACACTGAACAGTCACCACTGCTAGGGTGGAAAACAGCAGCAGAATAAAACCACACAGCACTACTATAGTATAGCTAAGGAATCACCTACACACTTCCAGTTGAAACTGTTCTGGGAATTGAAGCCTGCAGTAGAATGCATTTAGCTAAATTAATTTGACTGGAACAACCCACCCCCTTTCAACTCACCTACAGAGGTCAGTGCCACGTGGACCAGTGTGACAGTGATGGCATAGTCCCAGAGCCATCGCTTCAGCAGAATAGCAAAGAGAAGGCTGCTGGCAAAATAGGTCAGTTCCATGGACAGCAAGTTCACTAGAGAAATGGGAAGGGAAAACAACCCTTATTCTGAATTAAAGACAGATACAGAAAACCCCCGAGATGCAACCGCTCAAGTTACGACCCCCCACACTTACAACCATTTTTGTAAGTGCAGTAGGGGCCGAAAACCCCCGACTTACACCCTCAGCCCGCATTTACAATGGTGCACGGCACTGATCGTAAATTAGGGTTCGAGTTACGAATAAATGAGGGAATTAATCGCATCGCAAGTCGCGGGCCACCTGTACAGTTCACAGCAGGGAGCAATGTTCCCTCTAATTTTTTCCATCCATGTGCAGAATAAATTTTGTTACGCACACAAAGCCATGTGTGAATGTGCCCCAACAGTAGAAACACATGCTGCTGGCTGTGGGCACTTGTGGGCACTCTGCTAATCAGCTGGGAGGCATTTGAATTTCTCCTGGATGGCTGCCCAAGCGCTCAGCTTACATGGGACACTGGCAGGGAGCCCTGGATGTAGAGTCCCTGCCCATAGGGTGCAAAGGAAAAACCTTAAAATCATCCTGGAGTTAATTTCCTGACAGAGTTTATCAGCATACAGATTCTGCTGATTCTAATGGGAGGTACTGTGAGGGGATGTACACAAAGTCCATTCCCATAAGGCAAAGAAATCCAGTGGTGTCTCCTTACAATATTAGGGACCAGTTTACTGCTCTCCCAGTGACTATGCTCAGAGAATCCAACTTCACACATCCTTTCCTCTCCCAGTCAGATGTTAACACACTTTTGGCCTTGAAAGATCCCTGTGATGTTGTCCATTTGAAAGCTGTCCTGTGATGTTATCCATTCGAAAGTGATTGTTCACATCACTTACCTAGATATTTGGGATTTGAGTGAGATGGTTCTGTGTTAAATTCAAAGGGGATAAGTCCGTCAAATGTGTCCAGCCTGGAAGAAAAAACAAAGAAAGATTTTAGGAAATTAAAAATGATCAAGGGCTTTTAAACTGATCCCCACTAAAAAGTCAACATTTGCCAACAGTTACTGCACAGAGAGATCTGAGATAGCACATGTCATTGTTACAGGGCCAGCTGCATCTCTTGCCCTCTGTGGTCTCTCTGGGTGTGTCTACACTGCACCCTTACCTTGAAATAAGCTACTCAATTTGCATAATGCAAATTGCGTAGCTTATTTTGAGGTAATTTTGAAATAAAGTGCTATTCCAACAAGTCTCTTAGCCCTTGTGGAACAAAGGTTACAGGGACGCCAGAATAGCACACTTGTTATTTCAAAATATATTTCGAAATAACGTGCGTGTTTAAAGACATGGAATAGCTGTTTCAGAATACCAAAACCAAAATCAAAAGAAAAACAAAAAAACCCTCACGGATGCAACCCCCTGCTGAGAAGGAGAAAGTGAGTTATTTTCTGCCCTTTCCCTTTCTGTGTGGTTTCCCCAACAGCCCCCTATTAAACTAAGCCAGTGATACTATCTATATTTTTTGTTAGTCTCTAAGGTGCTACAGGACCACTTGTTTTATAAATTTTTTTTACTTACAGACTAACACGGCTACCCCTCTGAAACTTTTAAGTCAGTGTATTCATAGCACAAGCATCCCAATAATCAGGTTAGCATACAGGGCCCATACATTATTACAGAGCAGCTCCTCGTCCATCATATTACAGCCGCCCTACATTTAGAACAGGATATAAACATGGCTCCTGTGCAGTACTGATTGACAAGTATTGACATTTAAATGGCACCACGATGCCGTCTGCAAGCTGGTTTGCTGCCTGGGGGGTAGCCTGTCTTGCATCCACGGGCTGGTGTCTGCTTCACACAAATTGCCTTCTCCAATTGATGCTAGCTGGCCCTGCATCCACGGGCTGGTGTCTGCTTCACACAAATTGCCTTCTCCAATTGATGCTAGCTGGCCTCCTTTGTTGATACTCTTAGCAGAGAGACTAGCAATTTAGGTTGGGATTTTCAAAAGAGACTCAGGTATCAAGAGCCACTTCTATTGAAATTCAGTGGTGCTGAAATCCACATCTTCAAAAGTATTTAGGTATTCAGTGGGAGTTAAGTGTCTAGTATCTCTGTGGCTTTGGGCCTGCATACTTGACTCATACTTCCCTTGAAAATCCCAGCCTGACTGAAGATGTAACTCTTTTGTCAACCATTGAGGTGATAGGTGGTTTCCCTACACAGACATGATCTTGCTGGACCAGGGCCAGTGAGATGCTTGCCCTCCCATTGTCAGGGCTGTCCTTGTCCAATGGATAAAGAGAACCTCAGGCTCCATATTTCACCATCGACTAAACTGAAAATAAAGTGGTCAGCTGTGGGACAAACCACTGAGCAAGAGCCACATGACTCTGGCTGGGAAAAGAAAAGCAGGATTCTCACAGCGTAACCCTCACATTTTGGAAGAGTCCAATCCAGGGAAGGCAACACTGAAAGAGGTCCTTATTTCACTAGGACAACTCCACGTAAGATCTGCTCTGCTCAGTTCAAAAAGAACAGAAAGCTGAAAGCTCACCTGAAAGCTCCAGAGCAGATGCTTCCAATCATGTAATAGACTGTGTAGAAAGTGACCAGGCACAACAGTAAGTGAATGAGGATGGTCTGGAAATCAGAGCAGAAAAGCACAGGGATCAGCACCTGCGGCAGTGAGTGGAACATTTATTCACATCCTACCACACAGAAAGACTCTGTAGCAGAGGAAAGTTTCTTGGGAATTCTGTGCCAGTTGCAAACAACTGGACCTGAGGCTGAGCCCTGTGTGAAATGAGAAGCTTTGTTCTGTTCATCCAGCTGGCCATTTCAATGATGGAGATTTAAATACATTCCTAGTGCTTTACAGGGGATGTGCAAATGTAACAATGACTCCAGCTCGGTCATTTGCAGGGACTGAAGCTGGGAGCTCTGGATCTAAAACAACAAGCCTATGTTATCTGAGCTAACACAACAGATTTGTATATTTCCAGGCAGTAGCAGACTCTAGGGAGACAAAAAGCCACCTTGTGATAGTGTAAATCCACAATCAGGCAAGCACTATGCAGCTACAAATGGATTGTCAATAATCTTACATTTCTGCAGCTCCTGTCAAGGATCCCCAAGAACTTCACAAATTGGTCCATCCCCTACCACTGGAAAGCAGTCTCCTTTGGGTTCGAAGGCAACAGGTAGACAGAACAACACCACACAACTTTGGGACGGGGCATTTTGGAAAGGACATCAGGGCAAAAACCCTCCTCTTCTGGCAATTGTCTTGTAATAGGTTGTGTCCACTTGGGACAGAAAGGACTTGGTTTTTAACATCTGCATCGGGAAGACGATAGAGGCCATACATCCTGCCAGTCCACTGAGGTGCCTGGATTTTCTACAAAGAAGGTGCTCAGAAAATGGCTCACAAAAGCTCTACTGTGTGCTTTATAAGAGGCAGCAAAGACCCAGTGCAGCATGAAGGAATGGCTAGCTCCTCCTGTCTCTGTACACACCATGCAGGGTGGGAGTAGAGGAGCTGTAGAGCCTTCACACCAGCGAGGCCGTCCCCCTGCACCAGGGTATTCCCAGGAGATGGGTTTATTTATCTAACTCCATCACCGTAACTTCTGAGCTCCTCACAATTTTAATGTGTCCTACTCACACCCCCTTTGTGAGACAGGGTAGTGCTGTTATCCTCATTATACTGATGGGAGACTGAGGCACAGAGAGGCTAAGGGGATTACCCAAGTCACATATTGACATCTGTGTCAGAGCAGGGATAGGTCATAGCCCAGCCTCTCGCTGGTACAGCACCCTGCCCAATCTGTTCTTCACTTCACTTGACCCAATATTTTTGTGAGCATGGAAGTGGTGGAGAATGCATCCAACTGCTACTTACACAGCAGTGTGTAGGGGAATGGGACAAACACAGGGCCAGAGGGCTCAGGGAAAGCCAGGGTGTCACGTTACTGGATTTTAAGGGGATCAGCCAGATCACTGCTGCACCCGGGGGGGGTGTTTGCCCCAAAAGTGTATACAAAGGGGGCCATGTGAGGTGTCCAATGAAAGCTTGTGTTCTACTGATTCTGTATATGCTATTCATGTACTTGTATAATATCTGTATGTGGAGTTATAAACATACTCTGCAAGGAATGCTCAGCCAATGGCTATACTAATTAGCAAGGAGACAATGAATCTCTAGGTGCCAATACACATCTCAGGAATGTGACTGATACCTAAGGGCTACCAGCATGGCTACCAGCATGGAACACAGGGATAGGCCACGGACCAGGTGACCTGCTGCAGCCAAAAAGATGCCAGGAGAGGGATATAAGTGCCATGTGGCACCCTCCATCTTGGTCTTCAGCTCAGCTCTTGATCCCAGAGGCAGCCTTGCAGGGAACCATGAGCCCAAAAGAACAGTGGACCCATCCTGACATAGGATGTACACCAAAGACTTTTAAGCCAGCAGTTATAACATCTCTGCTACGAACCTGTATCAAGAACTGGGTGATTCGATGCATGTAATGTATTATCCTTTAACAACCTTACTCTCATGCTTTTCTTTCTTTTAATAATAAACCTTTAGATTTTAGATTCTAAAGGATTGGCTCAGCGTGTTCTTGTGGGTAAGATCCAGAGTATAAATTGACCTGGGAACTGTGGCTGGTTTCTTGGGACTGGAGAACTCATTCGGGGTAGGTGAGATTGGGTCCTATAACCCCTCACCTGTGCGTTAGGCCTGGGGCTGTTTGGGGCATGGAGAGAGCTGGGATGTCAGAGGGGTTTTGCTCATGAGGCTTCTGGCTGGCCAGACAGGCAGCTGAAGTGCTCGGTGGGACTGGTTTGTGGCCTCTTTGGGAAGGGCCTCCAGTCAGTGGCCGTAAGGAGCCCCGAGTTTGAGCAATTCACCCTGAGTGGATGCCCTCAGCTGTGCCCAGACCCGGCTCGGTCAGTTACACACTGATGGATAGCTCGCTATTAACATTAATTGATCTTGGGTTAGCTCTTAAGGGGTCCCAAACACCTGTGACTCCACCAGTGACTAGATGCACCTAGTCTGGGAAGGAGAGAGAGACTGGTGGGGGGCATGTCAGGTATCTGGCTGGGAAACACATATCCATCTAAGGAAGGCTACTGATGCCCGGTTCCTGTAGCTGGGAATTTCACTTGCATAGTCAGTTTCTCTGTCCCTGCCCCTGCTCCCGGACTCTCTTTGAATCTTGCAGGGTAAGAGAGGGGGTTATCCCAAGCACCGGGGAGAAATGATTCTGGCTTCTGTGCCAGAATTAGCTCCAGTGTGAATAATTACGCTTGGAACAATTTCACTAGCTGCCTTTTAAGTTAATTAAACTTTGCTTTTAACTAAACCACTCCTGCTCCTGGCTGCCCTCCCATGTGCCCCACGTGACTCACCAGCAGGGCTAGAAAAGCCTTGGGCTTCAGCATGTCTGGGAGGCCAAGCTTTTGTTCTGTGAAGCAGCAAATGCCCCCCCTTTACCGCCTTCATCTATTGCCTTTACTACTTACAGCAGAATCCATGTCACATGATCCTGCAATCTGATCAGGCCCAGATGCCGCTGCTGATCCACAAACCCTTCAGCAGCCAGCTCTGCTACGCTTTTCCCTGCTCCCCAACAGAGCAGCAGTCCTATGGGTTTTACCTTGATGCCTGACCCACTGCAGCTTTGGGGGGCCATCCGTGGGGACGGTTCACAACGGCACAGGGCAGGCTCCAAGGCTGTAGCCTGGGATATCTCTTGCTGAGATGCTGTAGGAGAGATAATATGGGCTTCTGAGTCACCGGAAGAGAGAAGAAGCTGCAACGCCAACTAGAGGCAAAGATCAGACAGGCAGAGAGAGGAGCCAGTGAACAGAAGGAAGCCAGCTGCTGCTCAGGCATGCCTGGGGTAATTACAGGCCATCCATTTCTAACACCAGCACCTCAACTCACTGCTAATTTTATTTCTGAAAACACAACAATGGCCAGGTCCGTATGGAAAGCAACAGCTTCATACCTGATGTATTTTATGCCCCTTCTTCATTACTCACTAGTGCAGTGGTCACTGAGGATACAAACTTCTTCTGGTGATCCTGCCAGGACTTTGCTCTGGACTCCTAGTGACTCCAATGGCAGTGCCACACGTGCAGGGCTGGTGGGATCAGGCCCAGTGTTATTAAGGGGTGCTAGTGTCAGGAAAGTGCAGTGGTGCTAGGACTACAGAGTGTGCCAGGTCATGGAGCGCCTGGGCTTCACCAAATCCAGAGTTGAATAGGAAATGGGTCTCCCAGCTGTGGTGTTTACATGGGGTAACACACCACCAGATCAGGAATGAGCATTCTAAATGTATTGGTGTAAATGACTTCACGTGGTGCAGGTCAAGGAAATTTAGGCAGCCCCTCTAACACCACTCAGGGAGAGACAAGAACAAGACCAGGAAACCTAGCCAAGCAATAAGGGACAGTGAGCTCCTAGGACTACCAAGAGTGAGGAGACAGCTGGGCACTTCAGTGTACCAGTGGAACTTTTCTCCTTGATTGGCTTAGCCACTGGACAATCTGAGAAGTTCAGTCCAAGGGGCTCAGGGTAAATCAAGGCTGGGAAGAGTGTCGTACCAACCAGAGACCCAAGTTCAGGGTTTGTTTTTTGGAGGATGGGATAGTGGTTGACAGTCCCAGTATCAGGGAGAAGTTGGACAGTAAAAATGGGGTGGGGTGGACAAAAGGGGCTGGAACAGTGGGGCAGTGTTTTAGCAGGGAGTTGCATCTGCAAGCTCTGTGGCCCTCAGTTAGCACTGGACTGGAAGAGAGGGGAGCAATGTTGGCCTGAACAGACAGAAGTACAGTTATGTGGTGGGTCCAAGGCAGCACAAGCAGACGGTAGTTGTAGTGCAGATGCTTTGGCAGAGCTGAGGAGAGATTGGGACAGGACAGTAGTAGCAGAAGAGATTGCAGGCTTTGACTGAGGCATGGAAATCTACAGAGCTCCTGGCCCTGCAGTGGCTGGCTCAGGCTCCCATTGGTGCTATTAGTTCTTCATTTAGCCCATCACTTAATTTGCTCCTGGTGCCTTGGAAAAGAAGAAAAATTGAGACATATGGAATGGAAGAATATGGCCATAGCTTTGTAGCCAGTGAAGCGTTGTAGCCCTGGGACTTAGAAGTGAGAAAGAAAGGATGTGTCTTATGAGCCTGTGAAAAGATTTGTTATCAAAATGGACCTGTCAGTTTTTTAAAATTCAGAAAACTGCCATTGTGAGAAAACACATCAGAATTTCAACCATGTCAGCAGGAAAAGTTATTGCAAATGACAGCTGGGTCTGATAAACTATTACAGGAAGAGAGTAGAGGCGGCTTATGCTGGCATGGTCTGCTATGCAGACCTGAAGTAAAAAAGCTGAACACCTCCCCCCAGTCCCCAGTATATACAGGAATTTGGAGTCAATGGGATTTGGACTCAGGTACAGTTCTTGACCCAATTTATCTTATCTATGGAAAAACTGTGGCCAGATCCTCACCTGGTGTAAATCAGCACAGCTGTATTGACTTTATTTTACTCTATCAATGGATCTCTGCTGATTTACACATGTTAATGATCCAGCCAGCCTTTTATTTTGTAGCCAAACAAATGATGGACAATTATCAGTTAATTGGGATTTTAATGCAAAATCTGAAGAATTTAGCATAGGTGCTCTCAGAATAGTAACACCAACTACCACTGTTTGTAATCCTGAAAAAAGATCCCAAAGCAATCTACAGACTCAACATATTTTACACAGGGATCACTTCTTCCACTACAGCTACATCTGGGGGGAATGCAGCAACTGTTTGACTGTGCATGTCATGGGGTGCCTGGCTCCTTAAAGGGAGATGGGCTCCAGCTCCACTTGTGATAAGACCCACTCACCTTCCCAGGTGGGAAAGTGACTGTAGTCATGGGATGAGACTAACTTGGGCCAAGCCTAGAGATATAGGGTTGAAAGGCCTGCAACTCTGCAGTAGGCAGGGCTTGGACCACCAGCTAGAATAGATACCTGTGAAGCTGTAGCTGGCCTGAGGAAGTAGCTACAGGGAGCAAACTGGTTACTGTAAGGAATCAAAGGCCTATTTGATTCTAGTCCAGCTCAAGGAGAGTGAGGCACTAAAGTGACAGCCAAAAGCTGGAAAAAATTTCAGCTTGCAGATGACACTAAGCTTTGCAGATGACACTAAGCTAGAGGGAGAGGTAGATACGCTGGAGGGCAGGGATAGAGTCCAGAGTGACTTAGACAAATTGGAGGATTGGGCCACAAGAAATCTGATGAGGTTCAACAAGGACAAGTGCAGAGTCCTGCACTTGGGACGGAAGAATCCCAAGCATTGTTACAGGCTGGGGACCAACCAGCTAAGTAGTAGTTCTGCAGAAAAGGACCTGGGGGTTACAGCGGATGAGAAGCTGGATATGAGTCAACAGTGTGCCCTTGTAGCCAAGAAGGCTAATGGCATATTAGGTTGCATTAAGAGGAGCATTGCCAGCAGATCCAGAGATGTCATTATTCCCCTTTATTCGGCTCTGGTGAGGCCACATCTGGAGTATTGTGTCCAGTTCTGGGCCCCCCACTATAGAAAGGATGTGGACGCATTGGAGAGGGTCCAGCGGAGGGCAACCAAAATGATTAGGGGGCTGGAGCATACGACCTATGAGGAGAGGCTGAGGGAGTTGGATTTGTTTAGTCTGCAGAAGCGAAGAGTGAGGGGGGATTTGATAGCAGCCTTCAACTTCCTGAAGGGAGGTTCCAAAGAGGATGGAGAAAGGCTGTTCTCAGTAGTGACAGATGGCAGAACAAGGAGCAATGGTCTTAAGTTGTGGTGGGAGAGGTCCAGGTTGGATATTAGGAAAAACTATTTCACCAGGAGAGTGGTGAAACACTGGAATGGGTTACCTAGGGAAGTACTGGAGTCTCCATCCCTAGAGGTATTTAAGTCTCGGCTTGACAAAGCCCTGACTAGGTTGATCTAATTGGGATTGGTCCTGCCTAGAGCAGGGGGATGGACTTGATGACCTCCTGAGGTCTCTTTCAGCTCTATGGTTCTATGATTCTATGAAAAAGCAAGGCAGCAGGTGGACACTCTATTCTGATCTTAAAGTAAAATCCCCAGCAGGGGAATTTTGTCTTACACCTTTTTGGTCGGTGTGGAGCTGAAAAGGAAACTGTGTAGGGTGCTGCAGAACCATCCTTGGGGGATGTTCAGGATGCAAACAGGTCTTTGACAGTTCAAAACAATGGTATTGAGCAGCTGAGGACAGAAAACGAATAAAATACCATGTTGCCAACTGACATTCCTTCCCTCTGCAGCCGCTACAAATATTAGAAGACTTTTGCAATGTCAGCGCTGGGATTAGAACACAGGATCCTGGATTACAGATTGGAGCTCGGCCCACTAGGTCATGTGACCACATTTTGACTATGTGGTGGTCTTAGAGGAGAAGGGACAGGCCACTCCTTTCTGGTTGTGGACTACAAGGAAGACAAAATGGAATCCTTCTATCTAGAATTATTTTTTCCTACTGTTTTTCAAAGCTCGTTGCTGGCTTTTGGGCAAAAGCTCCTAAGATACATGATTTGCACTGGAGAGTGAGGCATTGTTAGATAGTGATAATATCTTAATATTAACTAATGCCTCCTCACAATGCAATTCTACTTCTCAGGATTACAAGAGATGCTAAAGAAAGCCATAATGATTTCATTAAGTTGTCCAAATTTGTAAGTCTTTCAAAAAACAAATGCACCCCCAGCAGTACCTAGTATATTTCCCACTGCTGTTGGGCTCACCAGTGCACATGGAATTGTAATAGAAGCTTATTTCAGCGGGTGTTGGATCCTACTGTAGCACCCTACATGGAATTTGGAGGGAGGAGCCCTGGTTGCAGGAGGAGGCCGGCAGTCATTCTGTGTGCACATGGCTCGAATGCTGGCTGCAGTGACAGCATCTCTGCAAATGGTCCTCTTAATAAAGAGACAGTTGCTTTATAAGCCTGCAGTCCTTTTGTGTTGTTACCCAGTATGTAATTACAAAACACCTGCTACCACACTTTCCCTCCTTCAGGAAAATAAAATCCCCACACCCAGTGCATTGGTGTCATTCTCCTGCGTTCAAGTCTGGTTTATTAACATAAAAACTAGAAATTCCCAGCCTTCTTCTAAAAGCCCAGGAGTCCATTATGTTATTCCTGGGCTTCCAAGCTTTTTCCTGTGGCTGACGTGGAGAGCCCTCCCCGAGGTCCCCTGGAGGTCTTTCTCTTCTTTCCCTGGTCCCCAAGCCTGCTCTGGTGAAATCTTCTTTAAGTCTGTCATAGCCCTGATTACTTTCTTTAATGCAGCAGACTCCCTCTTTTAGGAAGTGTCCCCGCAGTTTGTCATGTGATACCTGTTCACATGACCCAACAATTGGCCTAAACTCAAACCCATCCCATACAGGTCATAAGGCACAAGGTGAGCTAAGGGGAACACAGGGACACTACCCCTGGAAATTTCTTTGCCCTCTGTGTAAAAATGCATTCCATTTTCCCTCTAAATTCTTAATCTGAGGCCCGAGCTACACTACAAACATATTTCTTTATGACATTCAGGGTGTGAAAAATCCACATGTAAGATAAACTCAACAGTGGCAGACATTCTCTGATTGCAAGTCTCTATGCAATTTTTTTCAGAGGCATGAAACTGCAAAGACTCATAGAAATAAGGTAGACTGGAAACCTGGGAAATCATCCTCAGTAATTTGGAAGAGATTCAGAGTATTCTGTCAAACTGCATGAATGGGTATGCTGACCTGTCCATTGAAGCAAGAGGGCTGTTGGAAGTTACAGAATCATCCACATTTCTTCTTCTTTGCTGAGGTTATGAGAATGATTTTGAAAGCTTTGGCTTCTGTGAACTATTTCCTTCAAAAGAAACTAATGCACCTTGCTAAAGGAGGTGAAGTGATGCCTCTTGCCTGTGAGGAACTTCAGTGGAAGAAAAATGTTTGAAGATTTTTCTCAGAGATTGCACTCAAGCCCCTGGTTTTGAAAGATGCATTCAATGAAGCATCAACATTAAGATGTGCCACCAAAACAGCCATGGTACTGCCCCTGAAATTTCAAGATTCCATAGTCACTGAGGTCTTACCAAGATTTCAAAGTGTAAATGAACATCAGTGATCCCAAACTTATAATGAATTGCTTGTAGAAACCACTGGAGACTTTCTGCAAAGAACTCCAATCTATTTCTTATACCAGCTCTCCAGATTTCTTGCAACTGGAATCATTGTATGCTTTTATTGACTTGCTTGGATTAGATTTTGTTCAAAGTTCAAGATGAAATGGCTGGACTTAAATCACTGATAGATAAGAGAAACTGCAAAGAATTTGAAGACGTTGGATGTGCTGCCAAAGAATTAAAGGAGGCTTTCCCATGTATTTCTGAAATGTCTGCAGTGGTCTTGTGTGGAGCATCAATTGCAGCTTATGAAAATTCCTTTTCTTGCTCGAGAAGAATGTTCTCCCTCCAGAGGATGAGCATAATCCAAGAAGGAGAAAGTGACCTGGCTCTCCCGTCCTATGAAAGTGATTTGACTTCAAAGGGGAATGTGGAGCCATCGGTGTGGAGGAATTGACATGATTACCCAGGAAGACTTCAACTTCAGTTTCCTGAGCAGGCTGCACCTTACAGAGCACGTGCCCGCGGAGAGCGAGGGACGCTCCTTGCAGGGCTGAATCTTTGGGCGCGCCGGCTGCTAGAGTGTTGCTACACTGAAGAGCCACAATTTTATTCCTCCTTATGCAACACAAACACGGTTACAAAGGCTTCTGGGAGCGAGTTTTTCAAGTGGCGACGGGGAGCACGACGCCCCCTTCCCTGTCGAGGTCCGCGGGGCGGGGCTGCGTCATGCTTCGGCAGCGCCCCGCGGACAGCCCCACATAACCGCACCCCGCGCGGGAGAAGCCGCCTCAGGCCACGGCGCGCGCTAACGGTGCAGCGCCTCGGCGTGGCCACGCCCCTGCGCGTGGTTGGGCGCAGGGAGGCTCAGCCCCTTTCAAGGTCGCGGCTCCTTTAAGTGGCGTGGCCAGAAGCGCTCTGGGGGCGGTGTCTGACTGTGGCGTCGCCCCGCCCCTCCCTGCGGCGCAGCGGCGACGTGACGTGCGGCCGGCGCCCCACCCCCCCCTCCTCCGTGCGCGTTACGCCGCCGCCCCCCATCGCCCCCCCGCGCTGAGTCAGCCGCCCCGGTCGCGGTGAGGGAGCGAGGCGGGGAGATGCCGCGGGTCTACATCGGCCGCCTCAGCTACCAGGCGCGGGAGCGGGACGTGGAGCGCTTCTTCAAGGGCTACGGCAAGATCCTCGAGGTGGATCTCAAGAACGGGTGAGTGGCGGGCCCGGCGCGGGGGACGCAGGCCGGCGGGCTCGTGGGGGTGGGGGGCGCGGCGCGGCGGGCCCGGGCCGAGCTGTCGCGGCCCGGCCCGGCCCGGCAGCGCTTCCTGTCTCCCGCCGGCCCGCGCGCTGAGCGCGGCCAGGCCGGGTCCTGTGTGCGCAGGCGCAGACAGGTGGGGGTGGGGGGTGTCTCGGTGCGGAGCCTGGCCCCACGCGGGGAACCAGGGCCCTTCAAATCCCTCTGCCCAACTGCGTGGCCTCGTGGCTAGGGGCCCGGGTCTGGGCCAGGGCGCCAGGATTGTCTCACTAGCTGACCTGCCAGGCATGGTACACCCGCTCTCATTCCCTCCACCCACTTGTCAGTGGCTCTAACCCAGACTGCGGGGGCGGCCTGTGCCTAGTAAAGCATTTTCCTTGGGGGCGAGGGGGACCAGTAGCCTCCCCAGGAACTGAAATTAGGGGGGGTGTTCGAATTTACAAGGGGTGTGTGTCTGAGGGCCGATGAGGGGTGAGATCGTGAGGGTGAAGGTGGGCTGTATGGCATCATAGTTCACAAAACTGGAGGGGGGGGGCTGTTGGGGAAATTCGGAGGGGCTATATACCCCCATATGGGGGGGTGTGTAGGGAAATCCCTGAGGGGGATGACGTATAGCTAGAAACCCCCCTTACTTAGGCTATCACAGCCTGGCATGCCTGTACACAGGCCTCTTCCTCCCCCCCCCCCCATCTTTCTGGTGCAAATTGTCTGGGTTAGAGGATAACAGTCCTTGATGATGGTAACAATATTTGCTTTCTTCATTGATGCCACTTGGAGGGTGTGATGGCTGTGGATTGGCAGACTGGGGAAAATGGTGTGGGGGAAGATCACTGCTGTGCTGAGCCATGCAGTAGTCCTAGCATAACTGCTGTTTACATGTGCTGTTCTGGTAACTGACAACATACCACAACAGGGTCCTTACATCCTGCCATTGCTTTGCTTTGCAATCCATTCAAACTTGGATTTCTTAATGTAGGCAAAATTGGTGGTTTAGATTCTGGGACTTACTTAGGTGAGTCTTGGCATTTTTACTTGCCAAGCAAGATCATAAGTAGTGATGTAAAAGGTTAACTGGTAAGCCTTACCCTTGATGGGTGAGGCTTATAGGTACTCCAGCCCCATAGGGCCTGCTGGAGCAGCCCCTGTCCATGATGGGCCAGCCAGCCCCTGCCCCTCCTCCCCCCACCACAGGTTACACATTCTCCCCAGGAGCGGGCTGCAGGGAGCTGGCTCCCAGGGAGCTGGCTGCAGAGCCTGCAGCGAAACCCCCTCCCCAGGAACAGGGCCAGCAGGGGCAGCCGGCCCAGCACTTGGGAGGCTTTGCTGCGGGCTCTGCAGTATAAAGCTTATTTAGAACAAATGCTTATTGGATAGTTGACACACTAGTTGACCGGTCGCTTCGTGTCTCTCTCTCTCTCTCTCTCTCCACCCCCCGCCCCCAATATGTTTCCTTGGGTCTCTTATCAGAAAGCGGCAGCAAAGTTGGGGGGAAGCAGTGCTTCAAAGCGGCAGCGCCACATGGAGCCCAGGGTCTGCTGCTTTGAAACACCGCGTGCAGATCCCAGCTGGCCCAGGCTGCAAGCAGTGTTTCAAAGCAGCAGCACCACATGGAGCCTGGGGTCAGCTGGGGACTCAGTGCTGCCACTTTGAAATGCCATGGGGAGCTCCCTACAGTGCTTTTGCCTTTGAAGTGTAGCAGCAGCCCCTCGGGCTGTTGCTACACTTCAAAGGCAGAGGGGCCTTTATCGACTAATCAAATAGTCAATGCAAATTATATTGACTATTCTGTTAGCCAGTTAATCTACATTTAACATCCCTAGTAACCCTTATGATTTTTAGCGGTTACATGATTACATTGTTAACCGCATTTTTACAGCCCTAATTATAAGTAGCAAGAAAGTGTAGACTGGAGTGTAGGTTATATAGAGCTAGCCAGGGCTTGTTAGTTTTTGAGCTAAAAGGACTTATCAGGAGGATATTTTTGGCTTGTCGGGTTTAAAGGGTTAACAGGTGTTAGCTGAAGGCACAGCTTTTCAAATAAAAGTCAGTCTTTCGCCCACTAATGCCCCAGGTAATGCTAAAGATTACTGTTACTGACAGATTTGAACAGTCTATTTTCCAGTTCTACTGTGTACACTTGAAAGCAGTTTGTGTAATCACTGTCTGCCCCAGTATAGACAGAGCTTGCTGTGTAAAAGCTCCATGCAAGGAAATAGATAGGAAAGTCTATTAAAATAGGAAGGGGGTTAACTACAAAAACTGGCAGGGGAATCAGACAGTTATACCTATTGTTCATTCTCTGAAGTCAGCTGGATTTCATACTGGTGCCCCTTTAATAAGTTACTATAGCTGAAGTGGGTTGTGCCCACGAAAGCTTATGATACCATCTACATGTTTTGTTAGTCTTTAAGGTGCTACTAGAGTATTTGTTGTTTTTTAAGTTTTTCCTGTTACAGACTAACTCGGCTACCCCTCTGAAGCTAGATAAATTAGGAATCTCATAATGGAGTGATGATTTTAGAAAACCTTTCCCTCTAGGTTGCTGCTGTGCATGTGACTTTTACTACAACTGAATGCAAGTTAATACCATATGGTAGGTGTTTAGCCTAGGCCAGGGATTCTCAGGCTTTCTCATAATGTGGACTAGTGATATTAGCATGTAGTCGTTTACACAATTAACTGATAGGTCTGGGTTTATTGGTTAATCCTAATTACTACACTCAGGAGCTGATATGCATGGGGGGCAGGCTTTTAAGATGGGTCTCCATGCGTGTCCGCTCCTGCGGTGCCGCCTGCACACCCCCCTCCCTTGCTGCTTCCCACAGAGGCAGCAGCGTAGGAGGGGGGACAGCCAAGGAGCCAGTGCTCTGGGGGAGCCAGCTTAAAAACCAGCTTCTCCTAAGCACTGACTCCCGTCTTCTTCCCCTCCCCCCACATGTGAACGTGTAACCATTTAAAAAATCCAGCGGTTACACATTTACACAAATATATGTTAGTTAACATCCCTAATGTGGACTGCATCCTAATAGCATTTCATGGATCAATGACTCACCCACTTGAACATCCATAGTAACATCCCTGAGGCAACTGCATTTGCTTTTTGGGAAAATATTTCATATTTATCTTAATGTTATTTAGCTGCTCAAAACTGGGAAAGTTAGCACTATACAGGCCTAGGGACCAGCAGCAGCAAATGTTCCAGACCACCAGTGGTCCATCAATCACTGTTTCAGAATCTGACTTCAATGTAATAAACTGGAGACAGCATTACAGTTCCTAGCAGACAATCTACATTACAAATTCTACCATAATAATTGGCCTCTGGACCTTTGCTCTACTTTTGTTGGAGATTGTAGCCCTTCCTTGAGCTACATCTCCCATTGATTTCATTTAGAATGAGTAGGATTGGAATCCATCTTCTAGAGCAGAGGTTCTCGAATGTCATTGCACTGTGACCCCCTTATGCCAACAAAAATTACTATATGATCCCAGGACCCAAGCCTGAACCTGCCAGAGCCCTGGTGCCATGGAGGAGGGGAAGAGAGAGGGAGACAAGGCTGAAGGGCTTGAGTCCCAGGCAAGGGGCCTGTAACCTGAGTCCCAATGCCCCACACAGTGGAGCTCACGCTTTGGCCCGGGACAGGTCTAATGCCAACCCTGGCGACCCTATTAAACTGGGTTTGTGATCCACTTTGGTGTCCTAACTCAGTTTGAGAACCACTATTCTAGAGAACTGTTTTGAAGCAGAGATTTTGATAGGAAGATGCTAATACTATTTGCCTAGCTAGCGAAGTGGGATTAATCTTGCTTTAAACTTGTCTTCAAAACTTTATAAAGGCCTAAGGATTGAATGGGCCCTGGATACTGAACCTACCCTCTGTTGCTGGGATCCTGCTCATCAGGATTGAAGCACATGCAGAATTCCCTACAATTAGTTGCTTCTTAGCCCAGTCTGTTACTAAGATTGAAACTTCCAGGGCTTTCTTGGGTGTCAGTTTTCTAAAATTGTTAGATTCAGAATCAGGAGCATCGAAATCAGAGTGATCTGAAGAAATTAATCAGGAACAGCATTAATCCAGGCATTAAGATTTACATGCAACTAGGAAAACAGGATTAGTGAATAAGAGAACTATGTACAAGATAGGAGTATGATTCCTGAGGAAGAAAAAAACCTTAAACTTTGCAGTTTCCTGACTGTTCTGAATGCCTGATTTTTTTAACTTCAGAGTTGCACAAGTGCTAGTTTTATACATTTAATTTCCTTTGGAGAGAACTGCTGATTAGTTGGAATATTTTACTGAAAATAAAAAAGTCTGTAAAATTTAACTATCATCTGTAAAATATGCTATGTTAGGGTAGTTGTTAAATTATGCAACCTTTCATCTTGCTTGTGTTCATACTTTACTTAAGGGGTGGGGAACCTCAGGTCTGGGGGCCAGATGCAACCCACGGCTTGCCTGGATCCAGCATTGGGAAGCCCGGGCTGGCACTCCAGCTCTCCATAGGACACCTCCTACCCCCACCCCCACCTTCCTGCAGGGCTGGAGTGCACACAATCTACTAGTTGGGCCCCCACGCTCTTGTGTGTATTGGGAGTGTCTTTCTCCTTCTGTCAGTTCTGTCTTTTTTGCTTCTCACTTGTGTGCAGCCCTCCACTGATTTTTCTGTGGGTCAGCAGCCAAAAAAGGTTCCCCACCCCTGCTTTACTGAAACTGGTATAAATGCACAGTCTTGATACTGTAATTTGATGTGTACTATTGTCCTCTTGTGCTCACTAGTATCCTTTGTGAGTGAAAGGGGCTGTCTGTGGGATCTATTTGTAAAACTGAGGCCCAAGTCCGAAGTTTCTATTGTTCAGCATTTTAAATCTGAGAGCACACATTATAATTTGAACACATGGGTTCCGGCTGGGGGGAGGGGCTGTTACTCACAACAATTAATCAAGTTCACTCCATTTCCTAGAAAAAAACATTCTGGCGCCAACTCGAGATATGAAGCACTTCTCTCCAAAAGGAGTTGAAGAAAGTTATGAATAACTAAAAATTATGGGGGGGGATATAAAATAGGCACCTGCTATTGCTGAAATACATCTCTTCAAATAGCTCGGTGGACTCAATCTTGTGTGTGTTTCTAGGAGTAACTTAACAATTTCTCAAAAAAAAACCACCCTCCAATCCTCCAATATTTTTATTTCAACATCTGTTTTGAAGTCTTTCAACAAACTGTTGTTAACTTGGCTTGGATTTAAAATGGCAGATTGACAAAAATCTACTTTTTAAAAAATGAGGTGTTACGTCTTTATACCAGCATAATCTTGCAGTATGCTTTTGTCAGGGTGCTTTACAGTTTGCTTTGTTTGCCCTTTGATCCTTTCTCCATAACTTATTTTTAGCAGCGCTTAGCAAATGATTAAAAATTACCGCACAGTGTGTAACTTATGAGATTCTTTCAGCTTCTTCTAGAAAGATGTGGGTTATCTTAACTGCTTAGCCTGCAGGAGATTAGCTATTTAGTAGTTTGGCAGTTGGTGAAGCTAAGATGAAATGCATTGGCAGAAAATGAAACTGGAATGCAGTATTATCAGAAAGTCCAAAAGCTTAGTTGGAGCTTGATCACTTACTGGAGTTTACAGTTTCAGGCTTTAAAACATTTATCTAAAAGGAGAAGGTGGGAATGAAAACCTAGTTCATACTGAAAGTTTCCATTTTAATTGCAGGCCCTAGATTCTACTCCCTTAGATTCCACTTTCACCTTGCTCTTAGTCAGTGTTCTTCTAATGACAGCTGGATCCATGCATGTCAGAAGTGCATCAATTAGATGCCTGGGAAGGGATTTAGGCTTTCACCTAGCTTTGTCTTTCTAAAAAGTTGCTAAAAGCAAGCAATAATTCAAGATCTGGAAATAGTCACTTAAAGGGACACCAATTTAAGAAAAAAACTTCTGTGTACATGCTTATCAGCCCTCCATCGCTCCATCTGAGCACATTTCAAGTATTTATATGTTTATCCTCATAATACCAAGGTAGAGAAGTATTACTAAAGCCTAGGTGAGAGAAGTATTCTATTCTATACTTAGCAAGGTAGAGAAGTATTCTATTCTGCTAAACAGATGGGTAACTGAAGCCCAGAGATAAACCCACAAGTGTCAAACTTGGGTGCCTAAAGGTAAGTTCCTAAAGCCACATTTAGGCACATAAATAAGACTTTGATTTCTAAAGCTGCTCAGCACCCATTAATTTTAAAAATCAGTCAGATCAATGTAAATGTCATTTAGTGACATCCAGTGCATCTAGATGGACCTGCAAGAGATGTAAGTGAAATTCTGCTGGTTCCTTTCTTTTCTGCTTTATTAATATGAAGGCCTGGGTGGTGTGTTCACATCGGTGTCCGTTGGCCCTTTCTCAGCTTGGTGGAAGCTTGTTTCTGGGGTTTCTAAATTCTTGTGAATTTTAACTTTAAGTGACTGAGCAGGAGATTTAAAACTTAAATATCTTTACATATTATGGGGTAAGTTTAGAAGTTAAAATAAAATAAAAAAGTTAGATGTCTGCAAGTCACCAGGGCCTGATGAAATGCATCCTAGAATACTCAAGGAGCTGATAGAGGAGGTATCTGAGCCTTTAGCCTTTGGAAAATCATGGAAGACAGGAGAGAATCCAGAAGACTGAAAAGGGGGCAAATATAGTGCCCATCTATAAAAAGGGAAATAAGAACAAGCCAGGAAAGATAGTGGAGCAAGTAATTAAGGAATTCATCTGCAGACATCTGGAAAATAATAAGTTGATAGGTATCAGCCAGCATAGGTTTGTAATGAACAAATCATGTCAAACCAATCTGATAGCTTTCTTTGATAAGATAACAGGGCATGTGGATAAGGGAGAAGTGGAGGATGTGGTATACCTAGGCTTTAGTAAGGCATTTGATACAGTTTCGTATGACCTTCTGATGAATAAACGAGGGAAATACAACTTAGATAGGGCTACTATAAGGTGGTTGCATAACTGGCTGGAGAACCATTTTTAGAGAGTAGTTATTAATGTTCATAATCATGTTGGAAGGGCATAACAATTGGGGCTCCACAGGGGTCTGTTTTGACTCCGATTCTGTTCAATATCTTTGTCAGCGATTTAGATGATGGCATAGAGAGTACAATTATTAAGTTTGCAGATGATAAGCTGAGAGGGGTTGCAAGTGTTTTGGAGTAGTTTTTCTCAACCAGTGGTACAAGTACCGTTAGGGGTACTTGAAGTCTTGGGGGGGTATACACAACTGAAATTTGGAGAAAACTGAATTTTTGTTGTGCTTCATTATTTTTGTACTTTTTACACCCAAAAATTTCAACACCCGCTCAGCTCTGATTAAGTTGTTTAAACAAATGTGTTGCAAAGGTAGGAAAAAATTTTGTGTATCTGAAAACTGTAGGTACTGGGGGTACTTACATTTTCTTAAAGGGGTACTTTATTTAAAAAAAGGTTGAGAAACACTGCTTTGGAGGGTAAGGTCATAATTCAAAGTGATCTGGACAACCTGGAGAAATGGTCTGAGGTAAACAGGATGAAATTAATAAGGACAAATGCAAAGTGCTCCACTTAGGAAGGAACAATCAGTTTCACACACAAAGAATGGGAAGTGACTGTCCAGGAAGGAGTACTGCAGAAAGGGATCTAGGGATCATAGTGGACCGTAAGCTAAATGAGTCAGCAGTGTGACACTGGCCTGCAGACAGGGGGAAGCATGCGAAATCTCTCACTCCCTGCCTGTCAACCATAAGGGTTGACTCTTAAGCGCCACGTGCTCCCCCATCCCTAGGCCCTGATTGGCCTCGGGGTGGGGGAGCAGCAGAGCCTCCGCGGGCTGGATCCCACCCACGGAGGCCCTTTTGCCCACGCCTGGTCCTAGACAGTGCTTGGTCCTGCCATGAGTCTCAGGTCTGGACTTGATGATCTTTCGAGGTCCCTTCCAGTTCTAGTACTCTATGATTCTATGAATAGAAACTGCCTTTTTCCAAAAGTCTGTAAAATTAAATATATATGAAATTTTAAACATTATAAAACACAAAAAAAATCTATCCTGTCTGTGTTAATAGCTCAACTGTTGCACTATTGGTTCTGGTGATGTTATTTTACTAGTTCTCCAGAGCTTAAACAGCTGCTACGATGGTACTGACTGCAAACGTGCACTGTACTTTGAATCAGTGACCTAGAAGTAAAAGACTTTGTATCCTATTTAACTTTTGGTTCAGTAATGGGACAAAATATTGAGCAGTGTTTCCCACTGAAGCAGCTATGCAGTTAGAGCAGCAATAAATAGAGATCCCACTCCATGAATCTACCTGATCTTCTGTAGCACCAGCTAGTGTTCCATGAACCAGTTTGGAAATTTCTCTGGTTTTACAGTGATACCAGTAGCTTGTATCAGTGTGGTTATTAATGTTTTCAAAAGATCGAACAATCTGTGAACTCCACTGAAAGTGTTTCCATTGCCTTAGGGTGGAGGAAGGATCATGGGCTATGTGGGACCTACAGTATCATGGCTGAATTCCATACTTGTTGTTCCTGTAAACTTTAAATGCGGATACTTTTCTACCAGGCCAGATCACATGGAGTTCACGGACCACTTAATTATTGGCCTCTGTCCTAGTTCCTATTTAGTACTAGGGATGTTAAAGATAAGCATTTGCTTATCAGATCGACTAGTTGACTAGTCAACAGACTATTTCTCCAGCAAGAGAGGCAGCAAAAGGGAGGAAGGGGTACTTCAAAGTGGTGCTGCCACTTTGAAACCCCAAGGTGGAGTTTCAAAGGGGCAGCCGTGGAGCCCGGGGTCAGCTGGGGACTTCCTAGCTAGTCCTGGGCTCTGCATGGCATTTCCCCAGAACCCAGGGTCAGCCGGGTTCCACTGCCGCGCACAGCCCAGGATCAGGTGGGAGTCCCCAGCTGATCCTGGGCTCCACAGTGCTGCCCCCTTTGAAACGCCAGAGGCAGCATTTTAAAGGGGCAGCCACCCCACAACCGATCTGCAGAGGAATGCGGAAGTGCCCACGACTAGTCAAGTAGTTGATGGAAATTCCGTCGACTAGTCAATTAACTGCATTTTAACATCCCTATTTAGTACCTCTCCTCTCCCTCAGTATGTTGGCATCAGTCCTTTTTGAAGTTCATAATTTGGAGTGTCTCTGTAAATATGTTGTTACTGGTTCCCTCCCCTCTTTTCTTTCAGTTACCACCACTCTTTGCATTTTTCCTTAATTAGATTTTAAGCTCTGTGGTGCTCAGCACTTAGCCCAACTGTACCCCGTCCTGACTGGGGAGTCTCAGTGCAGTACTGCACATTGGTAGTTATTCAGAGGTCTAATGCAGGACATTAACTACACTTAATTTACTGGAGTGTTATGTAGCAAAGCTATCTAAGTGTGCTGTATAACAATATAGCTAGTGACAAATCCACAGGTACAGTCTAACGTTTAATAAAAACATCTTTGGAAAAAATCAGGAACACTTCTTCATAAGTATAGTTAAGGTATATAATGTGGATCAAACTGAATTAAAGCTTCAAAGACAAGATTCTAAACACAGAAAATTTGGAAGAAAGATACAGTTTTAGAAGAACACATTAGTTCAGTGGTTCCCAAACTTTTTGGCATCACGTCCCCTTTTTGATTTTTGAGAGACCCTCTTGCCCCTCCCCCCCCCAAAATAGCAGCAAAACTTGTTGAGCAAAAAAAAGGGGACTGACCAGGGCCAAAAAATAAAAATAGCAGCAAAACTTGGCGGGGGGAAGAGGGCTGGGTTGCCTCACCCCCCCCCCCCCCCGGAATTTCTTCCCCCCCACCCCCCAGTTTGGGAACCCATGAATTAGTTAGTTCTTCATGGCCAACCACGTTGGAAATACTGTAGACAGCTTTTACTCTGCCATTGTATCCATATTTATCATTTATGTTAGCATCATATGCAGCTTGATATAAATGTGAGTCTGCTAGAGGGCACGACAAATAATGTAATCTACTCGCCCATGGCGAGTAGTTACAACCCGGAAAAGCCGGCGCAGAGCAATCTGTGCATGCGTAGAACGATCTGCACATGCGCAGAGCGCAGAACTGCGCAGCTGGCGAGCGGGGCTTACCGCCGCTTGGCGAGCCCTGGTGAAATCCATTCAGCTCCCAACGGGCCTGCCCACAATTCCCAGCTTAAATTTGTAACATGGGTTTATGTAACACACAAGGCCTTGTGAAGGGCCTCTGGGAATTTCATTTTGAGGACAGGCCAGAGAATAACAGAGTAATGCGGCTCATCATTTGCTGAGCTGTAGCAATTGGACAACTCGACCGGAGTTAGGATCAACTCGACCGGAGTTAGGGGTAATGTGCATACTCTAACTCTAACTCTAACCCGAGAAGTGGTAACAATCTCAGAGCTTATTACTACCTTTTCCCTAGTGCATGTGCACTAGCATTGGTGCTGAATGGAAAGATGCCAGGAGTTGATTATGGTCCATTCTGTCACAGATGAAGGCAACTGTACCAGTATTTGCCCCTGGAGAGTACCCACTCTTAAGTCCCCTGCTCCTCAACTGGCACTTTGTTGGGTTGAGATCCATATCCATCTCCCTCTTGACGGGGGATTTTTCCAGGCTCCACAGTTTCCCTGCTTATACTGAAACAACATCAAGTAGTCTGGTAGTACATTAAAGACTAAGGAATATATTTGGGCATAAGCTTTCGTGGGCTGGAGCCCACTTCAGAAGACTCCTCAGGTGGGTTTTGTTTTTTTCTGAAAGACTAACACAGCTACCCTTCTGAAACTTGCTTACACTGTAAAAACAAGCAGTTCTGTGGCACCTTAGAGACTAACACATTTATCAGGTCATGAGCTTTAGTGGGTAAAACCCACTTCACCAGATGAATTGGAATGAAAATTACATCTATAATTGTGTAATTTTCAGTCCAACTCATCTGATGAAGTGGGTTTTACCTATGAAAGCTTATGATCTAATACATTTGTTAGTCTCTAGGGGAAGAGTGGGCAATAATTTTGGAAGGGGGGCCACTTTCACAAATTGTGAAAGTGGCCGCAGGCCAACCCGGAAGTGGTGGGGTCTCGGGCGGAAGGGCGTGGGGTTAAGAACTACCCTGCTAAGTATGGTGACCTTGTTTTCTGAACCAGCTGCAGCTAGTAAGAATAGCTTAGTTTAAATTGTGAAACAGATTAAGCGTTTTAACTTTCTCATGTTAATTTATCAAACTTCACTTTAAATTAAAATATTATGTCCAACACAAAAGGTTTCAATGTTTTCTTTATTTATGTCAGGGGTGAGGAACCCTTTTGGGGTCTGGGGTCACTGACCTACAAAAAAAAAATCAGTTGGGGACCCCACAAGTGATAAGCCAAAAAAGTCCTCCAAACCCCCCCCCCCCCAGCACTCACTGATGTGGCCCCAACTGAGACACTTCAGTCCTCTAGTGCTACAACTTCGTGAGGGGAGGGGAGGGGAAGGAAAGGGGGAAACTGAGGTTCAGGGCTTCCCATAGACCAGATTTACTTTTATAGGGTTCTGGAGTTAGTGGGTTTTATGGGCCTCCTTAGGCTCTGAGGTAGGGAGAAAAATGAGGGATACAGTGCGTGAGACAGAGCTCCCAGCAAATAAGATAGGGATGGGGTGCAGGATCGGGGAGGTAGCTGGGGTGCAGAAGCAGGCTCGAAGTAGGGTTTATGGCCGGGAGAGAGGGTACAGGAACAAAGGAGGGTGTCAGAGCAAGCTGGGGGTGCTGGGTCTGGGGGGTGGGGGGGAAGAGGGCGGGAGCGAAGTGACAGGATTGGTGTGCAGGAGTCTGGGTATGAGGGGGGACCTTACCTGGCTTTGTGCTCCCTTGCAGCAATGGCTGCAACCACGCTGTCCTGGCCGCCCCAGAAGAAGGCTCCACTTCCGTGGCCATGAAGTCCCAGATGTCGGAGACACAGCTTCTGTGGCCACGTGATCCGGGGCTGGCCCCAAGGCACTGCGGCCACAGACTGCCCCAGAGGCGCCACTGCCATGGTTTGGGGCTGCCCTGGAGGCGCCGCAGTCACGTGACCCTGGGCTAGTCTGGAGGTGTCGTGGCCGGCCCCGGAGGCGCCTTCAGCCTCCAGGGCCAGCTCCAGACAGGGTCTCTCTTACGCCCAGAAGTAATGACAGTTTTCTGTAGCAAAAGTATGGGGAATATAGGAAGCTGCGTGTGTGCTGAATGTCTTCTCTTTTCCTTTCCAGTCTGCTCCAATGCTCCTTTCTATGCTGTTGCCGTCCTTTCCTATATGTTGTCTCTCTGGCTTTAAGACAGTGTTTTAAACACAGTACAAGCATTGGCCCAGGTTCTCCACCACATAAGTACAGAACAAAAACAGTCCTATCCAGTTTGTGTCTGGACAGACTAGAGCCATTCATTCATTTTTATGAGACTAAGTGTAAATGTAGCTTGTTGGTAATAAGATTTAATTGTAACTGTTATTTTTTTAATGAGAAATTTAGTATTTTTAAAAAAAATTTTTAAATTGATAATCGTGTCAAATTAAATAAATCTGATTTTTAAAAAAATAAATAATTGATTTTTATCCATCCTGCTCTCCTCTGAGCTTCCCGGAGTTGGGTATTTTCATACCCAGAATTGGAGAATTTGCAATCACATCCTGCTAGAGATTACCCTGGCAAACCACTTGGCACTGTTTGTCCCAAAAGTCCATTCTTGTTGCCCTGGCTCTTGCCTTCTGCTCTGGGAGGCGGGGCTAGGCCGGCTCCGCAGAGCTGGGGCTGGGAGGCCCGGGCTATGCCATGCTGTTCCTCGCAGGCTGTGTGTGGGGTTGGGGTGCCTCTTCCCCAGTGTCTTGCTGCTCCCAGCCTGGCTGGAGTTAGCCCTGGGCAGCCCCTGGCTCTGCCTGCCCCAGCCCCAGAGCTGCTGCCTGCAGGCAAAGGGCTGGGCCGGGCAGGGAAGAGACTCTTTTCCCCCCACCCTCCGCCCTTCCTCTCCTTGCCCCAGTGCTGCTCCTGGGAGGCTGCGAATCTCAGTGCTGCTGTCCTGCTGGTGAGTGCAGTGGGAGCGTGTGGGTGTGGGGGCAGGCTGGGAGGAGACGGGGATTGCCCTGAGGGGCATGGGGTGATGCAGGGGATCAGGCTGGGGGGGATCACGGAGCTGAGTGGAGCGAGGCTGGAGCAGAGGGAAGGTGTGAGAGGGGGGTATCGTTTTACTTTGCAGAAGCTGCACTTCCCTTTTCTCCCACTTTCCTCCCTCCCCTACCAGCTATTTGGCTGCATTCTCACCCTTTCACCTTTTCTGCGTTACTCCCCAACCCCCCTCCTGCCCCCAACCTCCCTCTAGTACCCCCACCCGACACCCTCTCCTGCCGCCAAACTCCCTTCCAGACCCTGCCCTCCTCATCCCGTCTGCACCCCACCTCCCACCCAGATTCTGCATCCCTGTCCCATTTGCTGGCAGTCCTATCCTGCACACTGAGCCCCTCATTTGTCTTCCCACCCCAGAGCCTAAGGGGGTCCACAAAATCCACTAACTTGGGAACACCAGAAAAGTAAATCTGGCCTATGCGAAGCCCTGGACCTCAGTCGTCCCTGTCCCTTGGCCTCACCCCATGGGGCTGGAGCACCAGAGGAGTGAGGTGTCTCAGTTGGGGGCCATCTCAGTGAGGATTGGGGGTTTAGGAAGGCATCTTTCTGCTTCTCACTTGTGTGGTCCCCAACTGATTTTTCTGTGGGTCAGTGGCCCTGGACCCAAAAAACGGTTCCCCACCCCTGCCATAAATAAAGAAAACATTGAAACCTTTTGTGTTGGACATAATATTTTACTTTATTTAAAATGAAGTTTGATAAACTAACATGAGAAAGTTAAAACGTTTAATCTGTTTCACAATTTAAATTAAATCGTTCTCCCCAGCTGCAGCACTAACAAAATGGCTCGGGTGTAATTATGTAATTAACGGTGAGTTTTCATTAGCAATGGGTAGTCTGCAGAAAGGTTTGGAGAGGGTGGGGCCTCAAGGAAGGGGTGGGGTTTCGGAGAAGGGATGGGACAGATCCTGGCTTGCCCTGACATTTAAAAAGAGATCTTGGGCATAAAGAGGTTGGACTAGGCTACAGTGCTATTATTACAGCCAGGAGGCTGTTGCACATTCCAAAGCGGAAGCACCTGTGTGGAGCCTGGAGTCAGCGGCACTTCCCGCTGGCCCTGGGCTGCTCATAGTGTGCCAGCTTTGTACATTTCAAAGGATGAATGCAGAAGTGCCTATTGACCATGCAGCACTGCCACTTTGAAATGCCACGCAGAGCTGGAGTCAGCTGGGGACTCCCCAGCTGACCCCAGGCTCCACACAGCATTTCCTGGAACCCAGGGTCAGCTGGGGACTCCCCTGCTCTGTGAGCTTTGAAATGCTGCGATGGAGCCCAGGGTCCGCTGGGGAGTCCCCAGGTTTCCGTAGAAATGCCGTGCAGAGCCCCTGTTCAGCTCGGGTCTCTCCAGCTGATCCTGGGCTCCACTTGGCATTTCAAAGCGGCAGCACCGCATGGAGCCTGGGATCAGCTGAGGACTCCCCAGCTGACTCTGGGTCCCACAGAAATTCAAAGGGGCAGCGCTGCATGGAGTCTGGAGTACAGGCGCCGTGCAGCGCTGCTGCTTTGAAATACCCCCTCTTTCTCTCCCTTCCCCCCCCCCTTTGCTGCCTCTATCAGATAGAGGCAGGGGGGCGGAGAAATCGACTAGTTGACTAGTCCTTAACATCCTTAACGGGGAGCATAATCTGTTTATTATGGTATAACAAGATCATGATCTGAATTCTGTGCTAACAACCAACAAATGAAATGGCACTTTTCTCATCTATTTCAGATGCTTCTTGAGGCTGGTAAAGAAGTGCTGCCTTTGGCCTTTACCATATGCAGGGATCCAGTGATCCTATAATAACTTGAACCATCTAGCTTCCTTACCTGTTACTTATAGAAACTGGTCTGGTGCAGGGGAAATACGGGTTCCATTTCTGGCTCTGGCTTGCTATTACCTCCGATAAGTCAGTTGTACCTCAGTTTCCTCACTTGAAAAACGAGGTTACTTTATATAGTGCTGATAGCTTACTGGCACACTTCAGCAAAGGATATAGACAGTGTCCCCTGCCCCAGAGCTTCCCCGTCTTTCATAGAATACTAGGACTGGAAGGGACCACGAGAAGTCATCGACTCCAGTCCCCTGCCCTCATGGCAAGACCAAATACTGTCTAGACCATCCCTGATAGACATTTATCTAACCTACTCTTAAATATCTCCAGAGATGGAGATTCCACAATCTCCCTGGGCAATTTATTCCAGTGTTTGACTACCCTGACAGTTAGGAACTTTTTCCTAGTGTCCAACCTAAACCTCCCTTGCTGCAGTTTAAGCCCGTTGCTTCTTGTTCTATCCTCAGAGACCAAGATGAACAAGTTTTCTCCCTCCTCCTTATGACACCATTTCAGATACCTGAAAACTGCTATCATGTTCCCCCTCAATCTTCTCTTTTCTAAACTAAACAAACCCAATTTTTTCAGCCTTCCTTCATAGGTCATGTTCTCTAGACCTTTAATCATTCTTGTTGCTCTTCTCTGGACCCTCTCCAATTTCTCCATATCTTTCTTGAAATACAGTGCCCAGAACTGGACACAGTACTCCAACTGAGGCCTAACTAGCACAGAGTAGAGCGGAAGAATGACTTCTTGTGCCTTGCTCACAACCCACCTGTTAATGCATCCCAGAATCATGTTTTGCTTTTTTTGCTACAGCATCACACTGCTGACTCATATTCAGCTTGTGGTCCACTATAACCCCTAGATCCCTTTCTGCCGTATTCCTTTCTAGACCATCGCTTCCCATTCTGTATGTGTGAAACTGATTGTTCCTTCCTAAGTGGAGCGCTTTGCATTTGTCTTATTAAACTTCATCCTGTTTACCTCAGACCATTTCTCCAATTTGTCCAGATCATTTTGAATTATGACCCTATCCTCCAGATTAGTCGCAACCCCTCCCAGCTTGGTATCATCTGCAAACTTAATAAGCGTACTTTTTCTATGCCAATATCTATATCGTTGATGAAGATATTGAACAAAGCCGGTCCCAAAACAGACCCCTGCGGAACCCCACTTGTTATACCTTTGCAGCAGGATTGTGAACCATTAATAACTACTCTCTGAGTACGGTTATCCAGCCAGTTATGCATCCACCTTATAGTAACCCCATCTAAGTTGTATTTGCCTAGTTTATTGATAAGAATATCATGCGAGACCGTATCAAACGCCTTACTAAAGTCTAAGTATATCACATCCACCGCTTCTCCATTATCCACAAGACTCGTTATCCTATCAGAGAAAGCTATCAGATTGGTTTGATGTGATTTGTTCTTTACAAATCCATGCTGGCTGTTCCCTATCATCTTGCCACCTTCCAAGTGTTTACAGATGATTTCTTTAATTACTTGCTCCATTATCTTCCCTGGCACAGAAGTTAAACTAGCTGGTCTGTAGTTTCCTGGATTGTTCCCATTTCCCTTTTTATAAATGGGCACTATATTTGCCCTTTTCCAGTCTTCTGGAATCTCTCCTGTCTCCCATGATTTTCCAAAGATGATATGCATCATCTTTGTGAAATGCTTTCAGATCTGTGGATGGAAAAGTGCAGTAGGAGCCAGGTATCTGTTTATTATTGGTACCAGCTTATTTTTCACCATTTATGCATGTTGCTTCTATTTGCATTTAGCTCTGCTTGGCCAAAAATGAAAGAAGTCTCTTGCTTTCATATTCTCCTGTGCTAGTACTCTAGTGCAGTGTTTGCATATACTGTGAATATTTGTAAATATTCTCCCATTGCATTTATTGCTTTGTAGGCTCAGTAAAAACAAAACCTAAGCTTTAGGCCAAATTTGATTGGAATTTTTTTTTTTACTTGCTTAAAGGACCATAGTCCTATTTAATGCAGACTCTGTGGCAAAAGGAGAGTTGTCTTTAAGAAGCTTTAGTAACAGTAAATGTCAAGTGAATTCTTTCCTATAATCATAGTCCCTGTATGTCCAATTCATTACTTTTTATCCAGCTGCAAAGATGTCCTAATGGCAATTAAATACAATCCCTATTAGTTGAAAACATTATAAATTCCAAACATTGCAAACTTTTGTACTCCATGGGGTACAAGAGGAAACAAACAGAACAAAACAGATTAGTAAGAAAATAAAGCAAAGCATTCACACTAAGTTTGAGTCACTAAAGACATTGGTTACAAATACATAATTGCTCACCCTGGATACTGTTTTAGATAGATGCCTTCACAGGCCAGGAATCTTTAACGCCTGGGTTTAGCATTCCTTTCTCCCACACACCCTCAGTTCCAGTCCTTTGTTTTCAGGTGTTTTCATTATCTCTTTGGGTGGGAAGAAGGAGGGGAAACACACACACACACACCCCACCCCACCCCCTGCCCCCGCCCGCCTTTATATAGGATTTCCATAAGGCAGAAATCCTTTGTTTGAGTCCCCTACCTCCCCATGGAAAAGTTGAGCAGTCCAAGGTACTTGCTAGTGTCAGGTGACCAGGTCACCTGAGTCTAGTATCAGCATTCAGGAGTCAGTGGCAGAATGGAATGTGAGTACCAAGCCTTTTGACAGGGCCGTCAGTCCTGTCTGGCCATTATAGTACCTGAAGAGTTACCGTGGGTGTCACCCAAAGTAGCATGGTTCAAATGCAGATACATGGCTAATATTCCTGACTTCAGTTAAAAAAAAATACATGCATGCAAATAGGATAATCATATTCAGTAAATCATGTGCTTTCCAATAATAACTTGAATGTTATCTTGCATAAGGCGCATCTTATGTCACATTCATATCATAAGCACATTTTCAAAAGAATTAGTGTAATATTGCAATCATTTTGTATCTGTATCTCTAGCTCAATACGTCTGGAATATAAACACTTGTTAATTCATTGATAACATTGCATTTAAAATAGTGAATGCAAAGTAACCATCCTACAGCAACTAACTTGGCTTGAGTACACATTGGCTGCGTCTAGACTGGCAAGATTTTGCGCAAAAGCAGCTACTTTTGCCAGTGTAGGCAGCTCAGATTTGTTTTGTGCAAAAAAGCCCCAATGGTTAAAATGCCGATCGGGGCTTTCTTCCGCAAAAGCACGTCTAGATTGGCCAGGGATGCTTTTCCGCAAAAAGTGCTTTTGCAGAAAAGCGTCCATGCCAATCTAGATGCTCTGTTCCGAAAATGCTTTTAACGGAAAACTTTTCCATTAAAAGCATTTCTGGAAAATCATGCCAATCTAGACGCAGCCATTCTGTATATCTTAAGACCTCTAACCCCATAAAATGCATCCGGGGACAGTTTAACAAGCATGCTGGAATAGAATACATACACATCTTGGCCAAAGTTAATTGCAACTGCAGCACTGCTGACACAGCTGTTTGTGATAGCTTTGGTCTACTTAAAGCGATGCTACAGCTCTCCATGAGGGTATGCAAACTCCATTATGGAATCTTACTTAACTCATCATAGTGCTCTCAAGACTCCCGTGGTGAAATTGATCTCTGTGTCTACTAAAATACATTGCTGATGCAAGAATGTGTAGATCAGTAGTCCCAACTACAGACTATCAAATTTAGTGACACTTCGTACTGGACATATGTGCCGTGTGTAATTTTCAGATGTTAACTTTTAAAAGGATCTGTCTCCTTCAAACTTATGGCTTGACTTTCTCTTTGGCAGCTATTTGCATGACATTTTCAAAGTTCAGCCTTTTATTTATAAGTGGCTCATTTGATAGCAGGAAAAGTTTCTCTTGTTGCATCTTTCCCTTTCCCACTGGTCATAGTTCAAAAGCAGCACTTTGTTATTTTTAGTAAATCCGTAATAGAAAAAAATTCACCTTTTTGCAGAAACCAAGCCTGGTGTTTGAGGTAGGTGTAAGTACAAATTAGATAATTAACTAGCACTTGCTATTAAATGGATGCTGCAATAAAGAATAAGTCCTTATAGAAAGCTATGTTACTAATGTAAGCAGTGACTTCATGATACGTCCTCTCACAGAACCCTTGTAATTCCCTGGAAGAGCTTCCTAATTAAATTCACTGTATTAACTCATGTCACCACATTTAGAAAGCACTGCAAGGAAGTATCAGCAGCAGTAACTGGAGTATTTCCAGCCATGGGCAAGAATACTGATATTTGTCCCAGGGATGTTAGCTATCGGTTAATTGAATAGTTGACTAATTGCATGAATTCTTAGTGGTTAGTCGATTGTTTTATAGTCCCCCGCGGAGGGGCTGGCAGCAAGTGCAATCCAGCCCCACTCCCAGAGAGCCCCCTGCCACCTTGTGCTGTTGCCTTTCTATCAGAGGCAGCAGTGGAGGGTGCCAGGCAGGAGCCGGTCCACATGGGGAGCCAGTTTAAAAACCAGCTTCCCTAATGGACTGGCTGCCTCTTGCCCTGCACTGCTGCCTCTGATACAAGGCAGCAGTCCCTGTCTGCAGGGTGTCTGAGCTCCCCACGGAGGCTGCTTTGAGACAGTCTCCCATTCCCTCCTCTCTCCCCCCAGCAACCTCTGTCAGTGGGCTGCCTTTGCAGCAGACTCTCCTTTCTCCCCTCCTTTTCCTTCTCCCTCCCTTCTTTTCCCCCTCCCCCAGCTGCTGCCTCTGATGGGGTAAGTAGCACCGCGGAGCCAGTGCTGGGGGGAGAACTAGCTTTTAAGCCGACTCCCCACCAGCTTCTGCTCCTCTCCTTCTCTCTCCTCCCCACTCCCCCCAACTGCCTCTTATACAGAGGCGGGGTGGGGGGGGAATGCGAGTGTTCGAGTAGATTAAGCAATGAGCCTAGGATTATTAGAGTCCAGGTTTGGGAAGCATGTGAACTGGAACTGTGGTTTGGCTGGAAAAAAAAGGAAGATACTATAGCTAGGTTTCCTTATTCTATTTAGAATCCGGTTGGGGTCAAATGAAACACTAAGCAACTCTGTCAGTAACTAAGCCACAGGAGACTACACGCCCATTGGAGTCCTGGTGTAGAGCCATGCAACTCCATTGAAGTTAGTGAAGGTTTAGCATAAACTGGCAATGAGAAGAGTGACCATTTTTGGCACCAGCTGAAGTATGTGCTTTTTAGAACTCTACCAGATTTCAGCCTGTCAGGGGCTCCAGAGGTGTCCATTCACAAGCACCAGGAAAACTTGTTGGCACCTCCTTTGTGCATCAGGAATGGGCATTCAGTACCTAGGTGTATGTAGAGCAGTATGTGATCCCAATTAGGGATGTTAAATTTTGGTTAACTGAATAGTCAAGTAACCTCTAGAATTCTGATCAGTTAGTCAACTAGTCTACAGTCCCGGGGACGGGGCTGGTAGCCAGTGCGCTCCAGCCTCAGTCCTGTGGAGCCCCCTGCCACTCCAGAGTGCCAGGCGGGAGCTGGTCTGTGAGGGGAGCCTGTTTAAAGACCAGATCCCCTTGTAGATCAGCTGCTTGTGTCCCTGGTAGAGGCAGCAGCATGGGGTGGCAGCAGCCACTGTCTAGGGCGGGTCTGAGCTCCAGGACTTGGTTTGAGCCGAGCCGCCTGTCCACCCGGCTCCTAATACGCTTTAAATGTGGAGCAGGGGTAGGTCCCGGACCCATTTCAAGCCAGGACTGAGCCAGACTGCTGGCCAGACTGCTAAAAAATGTACTGGCAAGTGGGGGTGGGGTGGGAAATGCATGTAGTCTATAGCATTAACCTGTAAGCTTTTGCTTATTGGTTAATTGACTTCACCATTACATCCCTAATCCCAATAGTCAATTACTGAGCAAAGTGCTACCACCAGAGCAAGGAATATTTAACTGGCATAGGCGAGGACAGGTCAAATATCAGTATTCTTGCCCATGGGCAGAATGAAGAATATGGATCCAATGTCCCTAAAGCATCATATAGATCAGGAAATGGCTGAATAAGTGAAGTAAATTTCCAATTATGATTTGGGACTTAAACAGGTTAAACAAATCCCATTTCTCTTCAGCTTTAATAAAAACTCTTTAAGGCGGTCTCATCTGTTGAAATTAGTAGAAATCAGCGTGTATGCTTTTGCAGGGTTTTTTGGTTTTGATCATGGACAGTAAATGATGGTGTTTTACCCAATACAAAGTAAAGGGCATTGATGCTTTTATTACATAGTTTTATGGCACATTGAAAGCAGTAACGGTAGACCTTTAAAAGAAGGTTTACTTGCATACTGCCGCATGACAGCAGATTAAATTGCTATAGTTAGGGTTGTGTCCCCAGTTATGGTTTCTTGTGGTATGACTCTACACTTCTAGATAGTAGTTCGTGGGTTTGAAACTGAGGTGTTGTGTATATTTTGAGAGGTGGTTCAGTATTACCCAGTATCTCTGAGTTGTGTGGTTTGACTTTAATGTTCTTTAAAAACAGTTATCCCCCTTCCATGATTCCCCCCCATCCATCACATGATACCTGTTTAACATGTAAGCAACCCTAAAATACATACTGTTGATCCTGTTTTTATGCGGGAGATGAGACAAATATTACAGCATTCTTTTGGGGACAGGAGGAAAGAAGGCGTAACATGGTACCTATCGGAGCCTGCTAAGCAGTTCTTGTGCTGAGCAAGGAAAATTCTGTAGATGATTGTGTCAGTAACTCCAAAGACAACTGCGTTCTTCTGGCAGTCGTAAACCAGTGCTCCAGCCTTGCTAGATTTTACAGTGCTGCTGGAGGTTGCCTGTTTAAGTTCCCTTGACGCTTTAGAACAGGGATGGGGGAACCTAGAATCATAGATCCAGCCCCAAAGGCCCAGTCCCACCCCTCCAGCACTAGGGAGCCTGCACTGGCGCTCCAGTGTGCCCCATCCTCACCACCCGCTGCCCCACCACGGGGCTGGAGCACACAAAATCTACTAGGCTAGAACCCTCTAGATTGGTGTGTGAGGGGAATGTGGGGAGTGTCTTTCTCCTTGTCTGTTGGATGCCATGTCAGTGAGTCCCTTCACCCGACTGCCATGTCAGACTGATGGGGTTTTTTTTGTTTTTGTTTTTGGTTTTTTTGTGGGTCATTGGCCTCCGAAAAGGTTCCCCACCCCTGCTTTAGAAAGAATAGGTTTGTTGATCTGATATTAGGACCTGAAATTCCCACTCTTGAAGTGTATTTAACAATATTGTTGTTCATTTCTTGTCTCAAAAGCTTTGTCTGGCATTCCTGTCACTGAGGGAAGCACCTAATCAAGGAGTGGGATAACTACAAGTAGAGTGCTGCAAAGTAATTGAGATATTAACTCAATATAAGGGGATTGTTTCTTTTTTTGCAAACAGAAAGGGGGCGAGGTAATGACAAAGTAAAGCTGGATTGATCCATTTCATAGATCTATTCACTGCTGTGATGAAACAATTCCAATGTGCAGCTCCAAGCTAGGGATGTAATAGTACAGTCGATTAACCGAGTAACCGATAAGCAAAAGCTTCTAGGTTAATGCTATAGATTACATGCATTTTCCTCCCACCCCTTGCCAGTAAACTTTTTATCAAGCTGGCCAGCAGCCTAGCTCAGTCCCGACTTGCACTGGGTCCTGGACCTACCCCTGCTGCGGCTCTGCATTTAAAGTGTATTAAGAGCCAGGTAGACAAGCAGCCTGGCTCAGTTCTAGCTCATGCCAGGTTCGAGAGCACAGACCCCTCCCCTCCCCTCCAGACAGGGGCTGCCCAGGAACTATAGACTAGTCAACTAACTGATAAGAATTCAGGAGGTTAATCAACTATTCAATTAACCAATATTTAACATCCCTACTCCAAGCCACCATTCAGCACATATTGCCCCCCTTTTGAGACCAGTATTTGCATGAAAATGCAGCTATGATGGTAATTTGCAGTGGCCAGACAAGCATTTTTATGTTAAATATTTAATCAAATGTTTCATGTTTGCTTAGTAAAGCTATTCTAGTGCTCAATGGGTACTAAAGGAGGAAATAAAAATATTTATTATCTAAACAGCCCAAGCTGAGAGAGCAGAATTTGTGCACGTCAATTGCATAGATGTTTAAATTTGAAACAAAGATGTGTAAAACCATTTCCTCCTTTACTTGCATGCTCAGACCTGAGTTCAGGATTCTGTTTGCCCTACAGCAGCCAGAGATGTTGCAGCCAGCTGAAACGGGGCTCCCCGTACTGCTGTACGGGGCTGTGATGCCATCAGCTATTGCAGGGGAGACTCTGAAGCCTGAACTTGGGTCTTGGAAGGTAAGTGAAGGGGAAATGGATTTCAAGCATAGGTGAACTCTGATTATCTGAACCTAGATTGTCTACAG
Source organism: Pelochelys cantorii (assembly GCA_032595735.1). Classification (NCBI taxonomy): domain Eukaryota; kingdom Metazoa; phylum Chordata; order Testudines; family Trionychidae; genus Pelochelys; species Pelochelys cantorii. The sequence continues at coordinate 3,159,400 of CM064350.1, forward strand.
TTTCTGGTATGTTCCCCCCAGCCATTTGAATAATTGGGGTTTGTTCGTATTTTGCTGTAAAATATCTGTTACTGTTAATACAGCAAGGAGGTCGGATTGTTTTTCCCAACTTTGTTGCCATGTGGCCCTGGACAAGGTCATCTCATTGCCTTAATTTTCCCATATGTAAAATGGGTTATAGTTTATGCTTGGCAAAAAAATAGAAAAACTCTTGTTTTAAAAAAAGCATCCCTGTTTTTTATTAACTTCAAATTTGAAAATTTTTGACCATGACCAATTATGATATTAAACTTCAGAAAAGATAAATATCAGTATAATTTTTTTAAAAAAAACCCTACACCTGCTATTCTCCAATGTGACAGGTTAGCTACCTAGCAGCCTGCCCTTTTCATTGATCTCAATGGCACCTCTGAAATTGGACCACTGAATGGATTTAGGTTCCTTGAGTCTGGGCATTTGCATTTGAAAATGTTGGCATTAACTTTTTAGTGCACCTTTAAATCAGCACAGTAAAGGTACGTCTAAACTACACCCCTCTGTCAGCAGAGGGATGTAAATTAGACGTATCGAAAGTGCAAATGAAGCCGGGATTTAAATATCCTGCGCTTCATTTACATAATAGCGGCCGCCACTTTTCCAAAACAGGGCTTTTAAAAAAAAAGGGGGGGGCAGTTTATATGGGGCATTTTCGACAGAAATGCCCCGTTTCGAAAGATCCTGTATTCCTCGTTTTTTGAGGAGTATAGGATCTTTCGAAACAGGGCATTTCTGTCGAAAATGCCCTGTCTAAACTGCCGGGTTTTTTTCCGAAAAGTCCTGTTTTGGAAAAAAGTGGCGGCCGCCATTATGTAAATGAAGTGCAGGATATTTAAATCCCAGCTTCATTTGCACTTTCGATGTGTCTAATTTACATCCCTCTGCTGACAGAGGGGTGTAGTTTAGACACACCCTAAGTGGCTTACTATGCTTCTCCTGTATTGTTGTCTTGCAGTAATTAACAGTGTGCTCAGAAATGTCTATTTAAGTCTTAGTTTTAAGATTCATCTTCCACCTCCTGTCTCCCCATGTGTGTCCAAAATAGGATGTAAAATCCTCTTTAATTGTTTAACTGGTTAAACTTAAAGGAGGTAGGTGGAAAGGCACTCCAACCTGATTGGGCTGGAGTGGCCCACTATGGCTGGGCTGGAGTGCCCCCCCCACTCCATGGACAGAGGGTGCTCCAGCTGGGCTGGAGCACCTCTATCTGCAGTAGGAACAGCAAGCGGGGCGCTGTTCCAGCCTCCACTGGTTAACCAGAGCCCATAAGCATCACCTGTGAAGGGTGATGCTTATAGGTTTAACCAGTTGACCATTCACATCCCCAGTCCAGAATCCTGAGCAAAGCTACTGCAGTTTTTGTTTGAAGCACAAGCTTGCATGGGTGTATTTTTGTGGAAAGTTTTGCAAGGTCTGTGTCTGAAGGTCTTATGACTAGCAGAACTAGGACCAGTACTGCACCACTCTTCATGCAGCTTCCAGATTCAGTCCTGGGACATCCACATACCCAGCACCTGCAGTATCGGAGCCATTCATATCCTGTTCGTGACTCTCATTCGTATCAAATGATAATTTCTAGGTGGCTTGGTAGAGCAGTTTGAATGGTGACTTTATGGCCGTGGTGTCCAACCAGTTCTGAAGCTACAGCAAACTAGCCACTCCCAACCGGCCAAATAGCTACATGTGGCTAGCATGTTGGACACCACGGCTTTAAGTGAAGCTCTTTAGTACAAGGCTAACTTGAAAATCCTAATGAACTATGTGCCCAATCCCATTGCCATAACTTCTACTCACATTTCTTGGACACCTCAGTACTGCCTCCAGTGGAGTTATCCAGCCTCTCTGATAAACTCCCTTTCTTGACATATCTTAATACTTTCCTGTCTTGTAGCACCTTCTGATTCAGGAATTCAAGCCATTTGCAAATACTGAGGTGGTTGAATGCCTCTGGTTAAAGTGAGAAACTGAGGTTGCTCAAGATCTCCTAGCTTCTAGCAAAGCCTGTGACAGATCCAAGAACAGTACCCAGGTCTCTTAATAAACCAGTCCTGTTTGCCAGAACCACCAGACAGCTCTAGCTTTACTGTAGTAAATGATGAAAGAGAAGTGTAGTACCATGCTTTGTAAGCCAACAGATTGGGAATCATGTTCTGTGGCCTGGGACCCTTGGCCAAAATTGCCTTTGGTCCTTGAGAATTGGCTACTGACCGTCATTAGGGAGCCAGGTTCCATCAACAGGGAACGTACATATGTGATAGGAATTGCCCTTGGTGAATATCAATATGGTGGGTCATTCGGCTTTGCCTAAGTTGCATTTGTCTCCTCCTAGGTATGGCTTTGTTGAATTTGACGATTTGCGTGATGCAGATGATGCTGTTTATGAGCTAAATGGCAAAGACCTTTGTGGGGAGCGAGTTATCGTTGAACATGCCAGGGGCCCCCGACGTGACAGCAGTTATGGTTCTGGACGCAGTAAGCACTAATGCATTTGTATCTCGGTGACTTTTTTATTATATTTCACTTTTAAAAACCAGTAATTTTTTAAAAGACAGTAATGATATGAAGTTTGAATAGTTGTTTTTGTAATTGTTAATGTAAATATTTATTTGGATATTTATCAATTTGCTAATTATATAAACTTATTTTAATTTACTTAATTAACTAATTAATAACTGTATGAACACTATTTATTGTACCATTATTAATTTGCTTATTTTGTAAGTATTTGTTTATTTGTGATGTGATTGTTTAACATAGACTTAACAAAGACCTCAATGTTTTAATTAAAAGTGTCCTTTGAGGCTAAGATGACTGCCTGTTCCATATGCTGACCTTGGGTTACCTTTCCATGAGTGGCTCTTTGACCTTTGTGGCCCTTGGCTGACCAAAAAAGGAAGCCATGTGACGACCGCAACCTTTTCCCATTAGACCTGGGTGGTGAGGATCCCAAGGGTTAGAGACAGATGAGATTAAACTGAAATAGGTGCCTGAAAATCTATATTCATATCAAATATTCAGAAAACCTTTAATCAATGTAAGTAACATGAGTAAACTGGTTTTAGTGATTTGGTTTCTTGTTTCAAAAATTAATGTTTAATATTAAATTTAATTGCATGTTAACTGTAACTGTAATTATAATTGTACATCCTTGTAATTATGGGGTAGTAAATGTTACATTTTTTAAATGTTTTTATCTCTGTAATTTTATGCTTTAAATGAGGAGAATCTATTTTAGATTAGAGGGTGGGGTGAAGATTAAATGTATTTGCTGACATATTGGGTAGAATAGTTTATTTATCTGGGGTAGACTAAGCCACTCCATCTCCTCAGCTGAATATTACTGTCTGCTTGTCACCTCCTAAAGGTGGATATGGTTATAGAAGAAGTGGAAGAGATAAGTACGGTCCTCCCACCCGTACAGAGTACAGATTGATCGTGGAAAATCTGTCAAGCCGTTGCAGTTGGCAAGATTTAAAGGTAGGGGACCCCTTTCTTTACTCTGCTAGAGTTGAAGATCAGAAAGGGTGAAAATGATATGGTGATTGTGAGTCCAAGGAAATTGTGTGAACATATGGTGATTGTACCAACTAAGCATTGCTTCTTAAGAGAGAACACTATCTAGAATCGCTCCAAACATATCCTCTGCGCTGGAAATATTGGACTTCAGAAGCTCTTCTCTCCCGCCCCCTCCTCCTCACCTACCTACCTACCTCTCTCTCTCTCTCTCATTTTAGTAAGTGCAATGAGTGAGAATACATGTTTGAAGTAGTATGCATATACAAATACATGCATTCAAAAGCAATATGTCATTATATGGAATCTTGAGACGTTCCACTTTAGGTACATATACATGCATGTTGTAAATGGTCTTTTGGGAGATGTCATGGCTTAATTTCCCAACCTGGCACTTCGAGTGTAGATATGGGGGCCGACTAGCAGAATAAATGCTGTAAGAACCTGTTTCTAACTCCCAGAGACAAACTTGTTTGGTCTGTTTCCCTGAGATGCAAAAGAAAGACAGTCGGTTTGCTACCACCATCAAGTATAAATAAAAATATAAAATGAGCCTTTTCTAGGGAAGAGATCACCTGAACTCCTCTCCCTGAGGCAAAGTTCTCTCCCTGCCCCAACCTCCATTTTGCTTGGAGTTGGGAAAACAACCAGAGGTAATCCACAGAGAACAATGTAGCTCTGCTTCTCCTGGGTAACTTAAGCACTAGGTTTAAGAACACACAAATCAATCAATACCAGTTAACCAAAACACAAAGAAAACACTTTTATTATTAAAACAAGACTACTGTTGCAAGCATAGTAAATGACTGGGTGTTAAAAGCCATAGATTGAAACCTGATGGACTATCTAAACTTTTCCCTACTTACACATTTCAAGAAGTCTGTTCCTGGGAGAGCCCATCTCTCCTGCTGCCTGGGGAAAAATTGTTCTGATCTAAAACAAAGGAAGGGGGTAGGGGGGAGCCCCTCTCTTGGTTTGAAATTCCTATCTGCATTTCATTGGCTAAATGCCCAAAGTCCCCTTCCCCAGGTGCATCTCCAGAGTTGCCTAACCCTTTCCTCAGTCTCCAGGTAAGTCAGACTCTCTTTAGCAGCTCCTATTCATGACAGGAGAACATTAGTTTAACACAGGCTTGTGCATGTAAGTCAAGATGAAAACAAACATACCTTTAAAACTCTGCCAAGTCAAATCAGACTTCTGTCAGACCAATGAAAGGCTCATCTGTGACCTAGGAATTAGCTGTCAAATTTGAAGTTTCCTCCATCAGTTTCTTGAGGTGCTGGTGATTGAAAAAAGTTCCAATCCTTAGCCAAAAGACTACATGTTTTCACATGAAAGCAATTCATCCATTTTTGAGGAAACTTCGGGAAAAGTTTTCTCCCAACCCAAGAGCAATCTGACAAAATTTCAGTTGAAAAGGTAAAAATGATGATAAATGAAGGAGCTGAAAATGATTTTCTGTAATAGACACTCGGGTAACTCTATAGGCCACAGCATGTGTAGTGATTATGATTGTGTGTATGTGAAATCTCCTCCTGAAGTGCTTTTATCCTGTGCCTCCAGTTGTGTAAGAGATTAATTTTTTTATATAAAGAGCATTCTTATGATGCTGCTCAGCCATCCTGCCAGCTGTGAATGGCTTAAACACACTTATTTGTTCTTCAGGTGCCTCTTCAATTTGTGCTTTTCCCCTTGAGCCACCAAGAATTCATGTTATCACTTGCTGAAAACTTGCAAGTGGATCAGAGGCCTGATCTTTGGGTCTGAGTGGGAGCCAGAACTCCGGAGAGCCAGTCCCAGCTCGGCCATGAGCACGCTCTGCACCCTTGAGCAAATCCCTTAACTCCTTTGTCTTGGTAAAATTGAGAGAACACTGATGTATCACAGGGTTGTTTGGAAGCTGAATATAGTTCAGATATAAAGCGTATCAACTGCTTCATGTTCTGTGAAAACTAATTTACTAGATCTGTCATTTGGGTCTAGTTTAAATAGCATTTTATGTTTGTTGAGAACACTGTAAGCCACCAGTAGCTTGTCTTTATATCTCACTTTATTACTGGAAGCAATTTGAGCATGGAATGAAGTAATCCTGTGCTGGATTCAGGTTTCAGGGAGATGGTGGGGTTTGAGTAGCACTAAAGCATCTCAAGACAGGAGTCTGGCTTAAGAACTGGAAACAATTCTGACCTCTCATGCGAAGTGCAGATCGAATCAGTGCTGATAGAAAGTCGGCTGTTTGGGGTGGGGCAGAAGCTATGTGGTCATGATAAACAAATGTGTGGAGCAGCTGGAGAGATCAGAGACTGAATTTCTCTCTCCTTCCTGGAAAACAGGACCTGCAGGGCAAGTCTGAAAGACACTAGCTAGGCAGTAGGGTGAGGGAAGCAGCAATGCCTGGGCTCGCCCTTTGTGGTGGTGGGCTTCTGTCACTTTTTACTGTTCCCATTTTTTAAAAACAAGGCTTCATAAACATGGTGGTAAAAAGTCTGAGTGCAAATGTATGGTTTTTAAAGTGAGGAAACACTTGCTTCAATCCAGAGCATATTTACTGCATCCAGGTTACTCCTTTCAAATAATAATTTGCATCAAAATTACTGCTGCAGTGTCTTTAGTTGGCCTGTTCAGAAATCTGGACCTGCTCCTGCAAAAACCATTTTTGTATAAAATTTCCACTAACATCAGCTGGTCCTTGCTGATTGGTTGTATAATTCCATGTGGGCTTCTGAGCACAATTACAGGAACCTGGAACAGTACTAATTAGAACTAAGATGGTACAAAAGTGAGCTATTCCCCCCTGCTTGCCTTAGGCAAACCAACCAATACTACTTTCTGCATGCAAAAGAGAAGCTGAAATGAGCAGTGTGGGGGAATAAACAGAATCAGCGTGAAACCCTAAATCTGTAGATTCAAAGGCAATGGTTTTGTCCTTTCTTCCCAGGATTATATGCGTCAGGCAGGCGAAGTGACATATGCAGACGCACACAAAGGGAGAAAAAATGAAGGTGTGATTGAGTTCAAATCCTATTCTGATATGAAAAGAGCCCTTGAAAAACTGGATGGGACAGAAGTAAATGGCAGAAAGATTAGGTTAGTGGAAGACAGGCCGGGATCTAGACGGCGCCGCTCCTATTCCAGAAGCCGAAGCCATTCGAGGTATGTGTGTTCATAACACAGCAATGGCTCTTGTAGTCTAATCTGGTGGTTCTCGAACTATAGCAACCCAAGGCCCTCCATTTTGATGTAAACATTTTCAGGGACCCCTTGCCCTGTCCCTTCACCAAGCCCCCCCACCTCCTCCCCGCTCCATCTCCCATTCTTCCATTGCTGGCTCCCCCCCCCCCCCCAACATACTCACTTGCACTGGGCTGGGGCAGGAGGATGAGGTGTGGGAGGGGTGAGGGCTCTGGCTGGGAGTTCAGGGTCTAGCATAGTGCCAGGGATGAGGTTTTGGGGTGCAGATGGGGTGCTGGGCTGGGGGTTGAGGGCTCTGGCTGGAGTTTTGGACTCGGGTAGGGTGAGGGATGGGGGATTTGGGGTGCTGGAGGGGGTTCCAGACTGGGATGGAGGGTTGGGGTTTGGAACAGGTATGGGGTGCAGACTCCAGGAGGGGAGTTTAGGGTGGGAAAGGACTTTAGGATGAGGAGCAAGCTCTGGCTATGGATGCAGGCTCTGAGGTGGGACTGGGGATGAGAAGCTGGGGTGCTAGTAGTGTGTACCCTGGCTCCCAAGAAGCAGCCATGCCCTATGGCCCCTAAGTGCATGGACAGCCAGTGAGGTGCCGCATGCTGCTCTCCCACCCACAGTCTGTGCTCCCCATAGCTCCCGGTGGCCGCGGCTCCCAGTCAGTAGGAGCTTCAGAATTGGCACTCAGGCGGGGCGGAGCACTGAGCCTCCCTGGCCATCCATGACCTAAGGGGCTGCAGGCACCTGGTGACTGCTTCCAAAAGCAACACTGAACCAGAGCAAGAAGTGTCCCTTAGCCCCAGGCTGCCAGCCCCATGACGCACAGGGAGGGACAGGGAGAAAGGGAGGAGTTGATCAGTGGGGCCCATGGACCCCCTTGGACTTCCCTGGCGGACCCCAGCTTGAGAAACCCCAGTCTAATCAAATAGCAAATGCCAGCATGTCATTCCTTAGAGGCATGCTGGGTTACCAGGAAATGGGAGTTTTGATGACAGACCAAATCAGTGGGAAACGAAGGCCTGAGGAGACTGGAGCCACTGCTTATGGGGTGGTGTGCGACTTTAATAACTATTTGTTTTACCAAAGTACTGAGAAGTGCCTGTCACTGTAACGCCACCGGACTGGACACTGCACAGACAACACTGGCGTGCTGTAGGCTCCTGGACTAAACTCTAGTGCCCTTTAACACAGCGCGAAAGCATGGAAGTGGCAGAAGTAAATGTACAGAAGTGTCCGTAGAAGTTCTCCACTCCATTGCCCACTGTATCATTTCTCTTTTGGGAGACATCTGCTCTTCCCTAGAGGTTGGCTATTTACATAGTGTGTTCAGTTTAGCACAAGAAGAGGGCTTCAACAGAATGGAAAATCTTCATGGTCAACTCTGTAGGTTAGTAGTGTGGGATTTGGTAAGACAGCCCCGACAAATACTTGAAGAAACACAGACCCTGTAAATTACAGGCAAGACTCGAAGCTTTTACTCCTGGAAAAATACGTTTGACTTTTTGGGGAAAATCTCTGCGTAGATGGAAGAGGAAATACTGTTAGACCCACACACTTAGGATCATCAGCCCCATAGCATTTCTTGCAAGAAAAGGGGAGATGAGCTATGTCCTGACTAAATTGTGTCCTGGGTAAATGTCTCCTGTACCCAGAATTTCCCTGATTGTATTTGAAAAGGGCTAGTCTTTAGGGATGTTAGATAGCGTGTAACTGAATAGTCGTGTGTAAGCCTCAAATGTTAGTGGATACATGGCTATTCAGTAATCCCCGGGGGGCAGGACCAGTGCGTTCCCGGGCAGCCCTGTGCCACCCTGTGTGGGATGGCAGCAGCCCCTGTGCATGGAGGGTCCAAGTTCCCCGTGGACAGAGGCTGCTCCATGGGATGCCGAAGCAGCCTCTGTCTGTGGGGAGCTCGGACCCCCCACAGACGGGGCTGCTGCTAGCTCTGACACAGAAGCAGCAGCGTGGGATGACAAGGGAATGCTACAGGATTAAACAATAAGCCCATGTAGTCGTCTACACACTGACATCCCTACTAGTCTTCATTTCCCTCACTTGCAGACTTATGCTTCTGCTTCAGATTGGCAGCCGTGTTCAATTCAAGAAGTGGCAGCATTTCCAGTATATATAAATGAGCAATAAAATACTGTGCTGGGGTGATTCATAGGGTTTTCTAGAGCCCCCATCTACAGTCTGTAAAATGCTTTCAGGCAGAAGAATCCCAAAGTGGGGGAGAAAGCTGTTGATGTGCTGTCACTCCTTAGTCATGTGCGTTTTTACAGATCCAGGGTCAGGGGTGTTTCTCTTTCCATGGGCGTGGAATGACTTCATGTCAGTTCTCTCGTTTCAGGTCTCGCTCTCGAAGCAGACACTCTCGTAAGAGCAGGAGCCGAAGTGGAAGTAGCAAAAGCAGCCATTCCAAGAGTAGATCAAGATCCAGGTATATTTTTGTGGGGGAGAAAGTGTGGAGAGATGTTCTGAAGTGTAAGCAGCATCAGTCTAACACTGCAGCATGGGCACTCTTCCTTTATCAAAATTCAATAGAAGATGAGAACCAAGCCATGTTCAAAAGGCTGATGTGTCCTCATCCACTTGGACTTTTTCAGGTCTGGGTCCCGTTCCAGAAGCAAGAGCCGTAGTCGAAGCAAGAGCCGTAGCAGAGGCCAAAAGGAAAAAAGCAGGAGTCCCAGTAAAGACGATAAAAGTAGGAGCCGCAGCAGGAGTGCAGAGAAACCCCAGAGCAAAAGTAAAGACAAAGTGGAGGATGCTGTTCAGAACAACGATGATGCAAAAGCAAAGAGCAGGAGCCCCAGCAAGGAAAAGAGTAAGAGTAAAAGTAGGAGCAGGAGTGGGAGCAAGGAGAGAGTAGAGGAGAAGGGGAGTGTGAAGAGGAGTAGGAGTAAGGAAAAAAGTAGGAGTAAAGAGAGGGAGAAGAGCAAGGCTAGAAGCAGGAGCAAGAGCAGAGAGCAGAGTAAGAGCAGAAGCAGGAGTCGTAGCAAGAGTCGTAGCAAGAGTAAAGACCGAAGGAAAGGACGGAAGAGGAGTAGGGATGACAGCAGAAGTAGGAGCAGGAGTCACAGCAAGAGTGAGAAAAGCAAAAGGCGCAGCAAGCGAGACAGCAAGTCTAGCAGCAAGAAGAAAAAGAAGGAAGACCAAGAGCGATCCAGGTCCCGGTCCAGGTCTAGGTCTAGATCCAGATCCAGATCCAGATCGGAGTCCAAGGAAAAGGAGCATCTAAAACCAGAATCTGACAAAAAGGAGGTAAAAAATGAGGGTGAGGAAATGGACAAAAGTCACAAATCTCGGTCCAGGTCTAGGTCAAATTCTAAATCTAAACCAAATGTCAAATCAGAATCTCGTTCCCGATCAAAGTCAATTTCCAAAACTAGGTCCCGGTCCAAGTCTAGATCTAGGTCTGTCTCTAAATCACCTTCCCGATCTAGATCAAGATCTCGTTCAAGGTCCTAAACTTGCTGCAACCACACTTGAAACTATATGAAAAGTCTTTTGTACATGTTTGGTAGTTGTAGCACAAGTGATTGAAGTAGAACACATGTCAATGCTGTACATTTTTAACTGCCCTAATGGTGTGTCTGTAATTGTTCAGTACAAGGGTCCTTCTCTGCATTGCTTTCTGGATCAAGGCTATGCAGCTCATTTGCTGACTAGCAGAAAGATCCCCCTTTGTAACCCGGTCCTCACCAGAACACCAACATTGTCTTATTTTTCAAAGAATAGCCTTGCAGAGAGGGAGCATTGTACTCTGATGGGTTTATAAGGTTGGAATGATGACTGATAGGTAGGTATGGTGACTTCAACTATTTTTGCCCTTGAACTGATGCCCTTTGATGTATGCCATTTAGTGAAAGTGCTAAGTCTTAAGTTTCATACTACTTTTTGTTTCATATTTTTGGATTTACAGAGTTGTGAATAGCACAGTCAAGAAAACAGATACCTGCAGTAACCCATAGGGGAATAAAAAGTAGAGTTCCATATTCTGGTATTGTGACAATATCCTTGTTTTATATTAAATTTTTTTATTTTATTTTCCCTGTCTTGCAAAGTACAGTGATCCCTGTTTCCATGAAATTTGAATAAAGACTATTTTTGCTTGACGACATTTGGTGGTGGTTTAAATGAAATTGTCATGAGCCATGTTGGATTGGTTCTTCTCTACTATTGCTGTAGCTAACTCCGCAGATTAGTTTAACTGAAACACTAGAGCAAAACCAGTTTTCTGCTTTTCAGTTTTACTGTGTGCATTGGAGAGCACTTTGTATTGTCTGTTCTAAAGACAAAGGGGGTCATAAAAGGAACCTGCTGCATGAATGCCAGAGTATGCTGTTGTACACACTGGTCAAAAGTTTGCAGCACCTTGTATAAGGGGCATATCTGCCAGGGAACAAGAGTGCTGCCTATGGAGGTGGAGTGCCCTTACTCGTCACTGTCTAAGTTAATACTGAAATTGTGTCCCAGCATCTGACAACAGATGAATTGGGGAGGAGGGGGGAGAGAACTGGCTTGCTCACTTGAGAGAGGAGCCTCTTCACATAAGTGGAGGGGGAGGGGGAAGGGTGTTGGGGCAGGAGATGCTTCCTTCCTTCTCCAAAGCTAGCTGCAAGGGACTGGAGTGCCAGAAGGGTCCCCAGGGTTCCCAAGCTCCCCAGCATGTTGTCACTGGCAACAACTAAAATATTTCCACGCGTTACACAGATAATGATTTATTGATATAAAATGGTCAGGATCACTTTGTAACATGCTGTAAGTTGTTACAGATGATAGCATGTCCACTCCCTGCAGTGACTCGGGGTGTACGCCACTCAGTTGCGATGGAGATGCTTTCCCATTCAAATGCCTGATGTGGAAGTGGCCCGTGATGCCAAAATAAAGCATGAAAGGTTCAGTTAACGGGCTGGAGACGTCCCAGATTGCACTGCAGGTTCCCAGCACGAATAGGAAGTTGCTGTAAGAGCTGTTTGCTGTACATCAACCTCATTTGTCTAAAGTAACTGTGGCTTCTGTGACTATAGTTCCCACTAAGGTGTGCGCCTGCACGGCCACACACACAAAATTCTTCCTCTGCCCACCTCCTCTGGAGAGCCATGCAGCAGCACCTTGCATGGCAGGTGGCTGCTCCAGCAGGCGGGGTCAGCTGAGATGGTGTGGTGAGGGAGCTGCTGGGGTGGGGGGCCAGGACCTGCCACAGCCACATGGCAGGGGAGGGAGGGAAGGCCCGCTCTGGTGGCTGGGACTGCCTTGTGGTATGGGGTCGGGGCCTCTTCTGGTGGCGGGGCTGGGGCCAGGAACAGGACATGCTGCATGGCAGGGGAGGCCAGGGGTTTGTTCTGACAGCTGGGAACTTGTGTGTGTGAATAAACTGGGTGCACACATCCACACTAGTGCACATGATCTCAATATTGGTGCACAAGCCAAAATTCACTCCACTCATGGCTGGAAAATCTTCATGGGAGCCCTGGCTGTGACCAAGTAATTAGCACCAACCAAAACACACTGAGCTCTCAGGCCACCATCTTTGCATCCTACCTGCTTCCTCACACACACAGCATCTACCCCAGCCATGAGCAAGAGAGGTTAGTGAGTGAGCTGCATGAGTAGCCCTCCTTCGTCTGTGGGCCACAGGATTGTCACAACCGATCTGCCTCCTGGGATAGGCTGACTGTGCTTGCAGGCCCAGACTCTGTGGGCTGTGCCAGCTGAACCGTAGCAAGGTCTTGATTGGATGCAGGAGGAGTGCCCGGCTCAGTCAATGTTACATGCAATCAGCACGCACCTCACTTTAGATACCAGTGTTTTATGTGTGTCACATTAGTAATACCGGTAGGAGAAAAAATGACATGGACAGAAGCCAGCTGAATTTAGCAACCTTGCATACAGACAACTAAACAAAATGCCTTATGGGACACAGGTTGCCCACCACTGATTTATCACAGTCTTACAAAATTAAAAAGCCTACAGAAATGAGGCATTGTACTACCCGCCCAGTGCCTTTTCCTCACCACCTGCCAGCCTGACCACCCCCACCACCCTCCTACCACTCCTTCCCTAAAATGCCTGGGTTGATGTGCACTGAGGTGCATGAACATAGGTCTGTATCAAAATGGGGGGAGGGGACTGTCCAGGGGGAGTGATACTAAATATGACTTGGACCCATGCTAAAGCAAATGAAAATACCGGTTTCAATACAGGATCTTGCCACTTCTCTCTGACTAGCATATTTTAGGAATAGTAATCTAGCCTCTGGGTGAGCAACATAATGCTTACTTAGCACTTTCTGTCTAATAGGGATCTTTAAGTGCTTTGAGAGCAAGAACGCAATGATCCCAATCTTCATTCATTCTTTAGGTAGAAAACAGACCCAGAGAAGTAACCAAATTTCCCAGTGAATTAATTGATCACACATTTCTTTCCTTATTGACCCTTATCCTGTCCATGAGGTAATGCTGTCTCCCCAGGGAGACTGAACACACCATGTGTAAGTGTATCTGGCTTTACTCAAACGTATCCACTGACACTTGTCTAATGCTAGTCCAGCCTGGGTGTATGTTTCAGAGGATTGAGCCAGAATTTTAGCGGGGACACATGGTTGCAACCTGTTATGAGGAGCAATAATGTTGTTTGGCCTTGAGTGATCTCAATATTTAAAGCTGCCTTTTTGGGGGAGGTTTTTCACCCCGTAAAAACAATGTTGGAGGAGAGGAACAAAGAGGTCCTGACAACTTTTCTTACTTGGTTGCATGGGTCATAGCTCGGAGGAATTTGGAGTGTCAGCCCTGCTGTGTCACCCAAATCTTAGCTTAGCTAAAATTGTATTTAGCTACCACAGCTTGTGCGCATTGTTTCAGTTGGACACATTCTTCACTTCTCTCCATAACTGTACTCTAGTGTTGCTGTGACCAGTGTGCTCACATATGATTTGCTTCCAGATTGCCCATTGCCTTACGTTCATTGGCGTTATGGACATAGATTCCGAGCTGAGGTCTTCCACTGAGATCACCAGCTCTCTAATTTAGGACCTACTAGTGAGAATACCCCAGTTAATGTCAAGAGTGGGCATGCTCTAAGTATTATTCCAGTTTTCTAGACATGGGGACATTAAGGCTATGTCTAGACTACATCCCTCTTTTGAAAGAGGGATGTAAATTAGATCAAAATTGCCAATGAAGCCAGGATTTGAATTTCCCATACTTCATTTGCATAATGGCAGCCACGCGTTCTTTCGAAAATGGGTATTTTGAAAGTGAAATCGCCATCTAGACGTGGTTCTTTCAAAAAAAAGAAAACCTTTTCTAAAAGATCCTGTACTCCTCAAAAAATGAGGTTTACAGGATCTTTCGAAAAAAGGGTGGATTTTTGAAAGAACCGCATCTAGACAGCGGTTTCACTTTTGAAATACCCATTTTCGAAAGAATGCATGGCTGCCATTATGCAAATGAAGCACGGGAAATTCAAATCCTGGCTTCATTTGCAATTTCGGTCTGTCTAATTTACATCCGTCTTTTGAAAGAGGGATGTAGTTTAGACATGCCCCAAGGGCGCATCTACACTGCACCCGAACCTGAAATAAGATATGCAAGTTGAGCTATGCAAATTGCCTCTTATTTCAATGCTGTTTCGAAATAGCTTTTTTCATCATTTGGTGCTGTCTACACAGCACCAAATTTTGAAAAAAAGCGTTATTCCAAACCATCCCTTACTCCTCCCAGAATGAGGTTTACAGGGACGTTGGAATAGCCCAAATAACAGGCTTGCTGTGAAGACGCAGGATACCTGTTCCAGTAGACTCTGGGGTCCTGATGAGCATTGCAGTGTAGATGTAGCCTAAGTGACTCCCCAAGTTCCTACACTGAGTCAGTGGAAGGACTGGGAGTAGAACCCAGGAACCCTGATTTCCACAATACCCTCAGAATCAAAACATCTGCTTTCACAATAAAATGTAACCTCCCGGTCCTACGCTCCTCTAAGCTGTGCAGCTGCCTAACAGGCCCTACACAAGTACTCAGGTTGCCTGCATAGAGCACTGCTGGCCCCAGCATGGAGCTTCCGCAGGCAAGGCAGAAGCACCTCTCCCTGCCGGCCCCAGCACAGAACTGCTGTGGCCAGGCCAGAAGCACCTCTCCCCGCCAATCCCAGCATGTAGCTGCCAGGGCAGAATGGCTGCAGCAGCTCCATATGGGGCTAGCGGGGATGGGTGCCTCACCCTGTCCGCAGCTGCTCCGTGCTGGGCCTGAGGAGGGTGCCTCCCCAGTGGCCACGGTGTCCGGCCCAGAGCTGCTGGTGGACAGGCACCTCTACCCTGGCCCCAAGCTGCTGCAGTTAGAGGGAGCTGGGAATAGTTCTTTCTTCCCAGGGCAGACACCACCCAGAACTCATCTGTGGCCCCACCCCTAGCCAGAGACCACACCCCACCTCTGCACTCCAATCCGTCAGCACTACTACCCCTGCCACATACTGTCCATGAGTGGAATAACTTTGTATGTGATACAGCACCTCCTTACTGGTGCACTAACAAAAGTCATTCTGCACTTGGGTATAAAATATTCAAAGGGACACTGCCACATATTCATTCTTCTTCTAGCAGCTAAAGAGGGGTTTTTAAAAGCCCATGTGATCACCAATGAACATAGCATTAATGGGTAAAAATGGCAGTCTTTACAAGTGGAAATTGACTTTATAGCAGCAAGAAGCTTCCTATGCAATTCAGCATTTTAAAATATCCATCGCTCTGTAAAAGATGAAATAATGATACACGAATAAGAATAATTTTCATCATATGAGAAAAGATCTGTAGAGTTTAAGAAGTGTCACAGCTAGCTGACTCACTCTGACTTAATCAAATGTCATATTGCCAGTGCATCATCAAAACCCTCTGTGGAAGTGATATTTAACTTCCTTAGAAGTCTGAAGGAAAAGTCTTTTCAGCTAGATGTTCAGTGATTGAATCTCTCTGGCTTTTATAAAAAGTGTTCAGTCAAATCCCTCCTGCTTCGCAACCTCTCTGCAGAAATCAATCAAACTGAGGCATCTCTTTGCTAACAAATGAGGGGCAAGGGAAATATTTAAGAGAATGCTGCAAATGCAAGGTACTAGGGCAAGATTTTCAAAAGTGACAGGTGATTTTGAAAATCCAAATGTCTCCAGTTGAGCATACCTGGAACTCCTAGCAAATTTTGAAAATTTTGGCTGTAATTTTAATTTTCACTGCATGTTATTGACCATTCTCTATTGATGTGTTAAATGCAAAAGCCTGCATGAAGGTTGCTTATGCGAACTCTTGGACGACCGTGTAGTCTGCCACAACTTCAGCATGAGAGTCACCTGAGCCATGTAACAGGATACTCCGTCACGCTGGGCACACTTCAGTATCTTCATTGTTTCTCTGCTGGAGGTCCTGCTGTTTTCAAAGCAGCTGCTCAATCTGTCACAGACAAGTTCCTGAGGGCCTGGCCCTGGGTTCAGGACATGACTGCCCCTGGGGCCGTGTGTGACTTTGCCTTGCCGCTTTAGCACTAGATTTGTAAAGCTATTTAGGCATCTCACTTCCATTGAAGGAAAACAGGCAAGTGCCCCAAAACCTTTGAAGATCTGGGCCCTAGAGCCTGGCTCTCATTGATTTCAGTGGCTGTTCAGTTTTAGGTGCTTTTCAAAATCCTAGGCACTTGTCTGCCTCTTTAGATTCCTAAGGACCTTTAAAAATCTGGCCCTTCAACCCTCTAGCTGGCATGTAAGCTCATGATTAACTTCAAACCTATGGGCAATCCCATTGAAGTTAGTGGGTTTGGTTGTGCGCTTGAAGCAAAACATGCTTATGTGCTTGTTGGATCAGGGCCTATATCTTTGTCACCTCGGTTTGCCTCGAAAAGTAGGTAAGATCTGTCGGCAGAAGGCACTAGATAAATGCCAAGAGTTAAGGGGCCAGATCCAAAGATATTTTGAATCAGCTGCTGATTGACTTGGCGGGGCTGGTGATGCAGCTGTTGAAATGAAGTGTTTGAAAGATCCCAGTGTCTGGCTGGACTGGTCAGTGCTTCGGACACAGTTGGAGGCTTTACTGCCGCCATCTCCTCCCCGCTGCTTTTGTGAAAGAGCCGCTCGGCTTAATGAGTCTGTACCCCCACTTCAGACGATCAGCTCCCTCCATTTCACAACGGACACAGCCCCTGGGAGGTGGCGGCAGGAATGTCACAAAAAGGCTTGTTCCACACTTCACTGCTAATCCCCCTGATGTGCTCTGCCACGGGCCAGTGAATGTCTCCTGGGGGGAGGTGGGGAGAAAAGGGAACGGTCCAAACAACAAAGCTGAGCTGTCCGATGAAGTGTATTTAAAGGGCTCCTAACCCCGTTACCTTGGAATCCTTCAATCCATTGCTTTCTTCCTGCTCCACAAAGTGGTGAAATAAAAGGTGGCATTAGCGCCCCATCTCCAGGGGAATTTAGCACAAGAAAGCATTTATTTCCCCTGTTTCAAGATTCCCCAAAAGTTGATATTAAAACATTATTTCTTCTGTTCCCCGCCTTTTTGGAGGAGGGAGAAGAGCCATTAAAAGCTGCCTTTATTCCCTCTCCTGCCAGCCTGAGACACCTGGGCTCTTCCTCTACAGTTGGATTTAACCCATCAAACTAGTTCTGTTCCAGCATTGCACTGAAGTGGCCTCTCTGAGGAAATAATCCCTTTGTTCCCCGTTGCTCCAGCCTGGCGCCCCGGCGCTGTGGTGCCTCCTGTCTGAGATGATCTCTGACTCTCCCGTGGGGGCTGGTCTGGGGGTGCAAGTCCCGGACCCTCACCCCACATAGGGCTGACACGCTCGTGCTAATGGATGCTCCTCAGGCTTCTGCCTTCAGGTGGGGCAGCTTTTCTCTCACCTGCATCTACCTATGGCCCCGCCTCCCTGATGCCCCAGAAGTTTCTTTGATTGTGGTGTGGAAGTATGTACCGACAACCCTGCACTGGGCCAACACCGCCTGACCAATCACTCTGGGACCAGGCAACCACACCCCTGGGCCTCTGCTGCGCCTACTCCAGGCACAAGGGACAGATAAAAGGAGGCAGCCCAGCCCTGCTCAGTCTAGGCTGAGGCTCCTATAGAAGCACTTGCAGCTTCCCAAGCAGCGGGCCCTGGGCTGCACTGCAAGCAGCCAGCGGATTACAGAGACTGCTGGGATGCTGAGCCACTGCCAGCCCAGGCACTGCCCGAGGAAGCGGCCCAGGGACTGGCTAAGAAGGCAATGCTGAAATCTTTCACTGGAACTCCCCTGGCTTCACAGGGCTCTGGGTTGGAGCCCCGTGGAGTGTGAATGGCCCTGGGTTCCCCTCCTGTCCCTTGGCTACATATGGCTACTGTTTGTTTGCTGTGCCCTGCTTGGGGCTACAGGTTGATTGATCCCTGGAGGGTCAGAACCCCCCAACTGTTATTCCCTGTCCCTGCCAGGAGGTTTAGGGGCCATAGATCACGTGCTGTGCCCTGCCCTGCCTGGGGGCTGCAGACTGATTGTTTGGCCCCACCGGGGGTTGTCCTGAGTCCATATTGCAATTGCTTGATCCTGCAGGGAGTCGGAATGATTGTGCAGCAGGGAACCCAGCCCTGCTTCACATGCAGGGCCTCTTGTGATACGTGGCATCTAGCTTGCCTCTAGGGAGCTCTGTCTGTCCTGTGCCTCTGTGAACTGGGCCCAGGGGAACTGACAAACTTGCCAGGCCCCTGAACAAGGGGGGTGTGGGGGGAAAGGGGGGCAGCTTTGTGCTTCCAGAAGGGGTGGGGCCTCAAGTGGAAAGGGGGGGCAGGGAAGCCATCCCTTAGCACTGTCTGGAGCATGCCAGCCCCTCCCACCTGGCCTCAGCACTGCCGGGAGCTGTGCAGTACGCCATGCTGGGCTCTGGCAGCAATTTAAAGGACCCGGGGCTCCAGGCGCCACCACTACTGCAGTGGCTGGAAGCCCTGGGCCCTTTTAGATCACTGGTCCCTGGGACACCTGGCCCCTTGTCAGCAGGCCTGACTGGGCCACAGTGTTTCCCTCAGAGTTCGGCTCAGGAATTGCTTTGCACTCTACTGTTAGGTGCTGAAGGCTAGTTGGACCCGTTAGTAGCGGTGTCAGTGGGTAGTTGACCACACAAGTCAGTGATAAGCCTGGGTTTATCAGTTAATCCGGGGGTAGGGAACCTAAGGCCGGGGGGCTAAATGTGGCTAGGGGCTCCCCCCCAGCATTGGGAAGCCTGCACTTGCACTCCAGCCTCCCGCCATCCCACTGTCGGGCAGGAGCACACAAAATCACCTAGCTGGGTCCTCCCAGGCTCTGGTGTGCGAGGGAAGATGGGGAGTAGCTTTCTCCCTCTCAGTCAGAGGCCACGTCAGTGAGGGTTTGGTTCTGGTTTTTTGCTTCTCACTTGTGTTTAGCCCGTGACTGATTTTTCTGTGGGTCAATGCCCCCTGACCCGAAAAAGGTTCCACGTTTCTTGAATCCTATTGACTACATGCATTCCCCACACACAGACAGTGCTGCTTTTGTATCAGAGGCAGCAAGTGGGGGAAGGCGAGAGCTGGTAGCAGCAGACCCCATAGAGCCACCTACCCTCCCCACCCCCATGTTGCTGCCTCTGACACAGAGGCAGTAGTGTGGAGGATGAGGGGGGTGGGCAGGTGGCTCTGCAGAGCCAGTAGATGCAGAAAGCCGGCTTTCAAGCCAGCTGCCCGTGCATATCGGCTCCCATGGAGTCGCTTGTCCTCCTGCGCTGCAGCCTCTCTATCAGAGGCAGCAGTGTGGGTGGGGCAACAGAGGCCGCCGTGGAGCAGCCTCTGTCTGCAGTGGGCCCAGGCTCACCACAAACAGAGGCTCCTCCGTGGGATGCTGGTGCAGCCGTGGTCCACAGGGAGCTCGGCCCCCCCGTGCACAGGGACTGCTGGCTCCCCAGGAATGGAGCCGGAAACATGCCAGCCCCACTTCTGGAGGCTATAAAATACTCGTGTAACCACTATGTTTTGATGTGGTTACACGATTATTAAATTAATCGATATCTAACATCCCTCCCAGTTAGTGCCTATTGTGGTGGTGATTGGTGCTGAGGACTCTTGGCTCTGAGGCACTCGACTGAGTCCCGGAAAGGGACTCCACAGTGTTCAACAATGTAGCCCTCTGTGAGAATTACAGATCTGCAAAGGGAGATTGATCACTGGAGCAGATTCAGCAACACCAGCAAACTCAACCACCAAACTGGAGAAATGGTCTGAAATATGCAGGAGAGATGCAAAGTACCCCACCTAAGAAGTAACAAACAACTTCACAATTCGGAAACGGGAAATGGCCGCCAAGGAAGGAATACTGTGGAAGGGGATCTGGGCGTCCCAGTGGTTCACAAAGTACACACCAGTCAACAGGATAACACTGCTGCAAAAAAAGTGCACACCATTCAGGGGTGTATTAGCAGGAGCTCTATAAGCAAGATAGGAGAAGTAATTCTGCTGCTGTACATGGTGCTGAGAAGACCTGAGCTGGATCACTGTGTCCTGTTCTGCATCACTCTTCGGGAAAGACATGGACAAGTTGGAGAGAAAAAGAATTAAAGGTCTAGAACACATGATTCTGAAGACAGATTGAAAAAAAAAATGAGTTTGTTTAGTCTCAAGAAGACTGAGGAGGAACATAACAGTCTTCAAGAACATAAAAACAATTTATCCTCCTCCTCTTTTTCACCCTCCTCTTTTTCACCCTGCCAGAGAGCAGGACAAGAAGTAATGGGCTTAAATTACAGCAAGGGCGATTTAGCTGAGACATTAGGGGAAAAATCTTTACTGTAAATGTCCGTAGGCACTGGAACAAATTACCTAGGGAGGCTGGGGAAGCTCCATCATTGGAGGTTTGTAAGAACAGGTGACAAACACCTGCCCTCACTGGCCTAGATAATGCTTAGTCCTGCTTCAGAGAAGGGGCTGAACTAGATGTCTTGTTGCAGTCCCTTCCTGTCCTACGTGTGTATGATTCTATAATCAGAGCTTTCTCCAGATAGGATGGAGTGGACAGTTGGAGTTCTGCAGGGGTCCTGAAGGAGTCTCTCCTGTCCTGGCACAATACCCAGGCCCCACTTTGGAGGAAGTTTGGGTCTGGGTCCACCACTACAGACTTGCCTTTAGTGCATAGGCAGAGGAATAGGGGCCGGAATTAGATGCTTTTTAGCCACAACTGAAACATTGTGGGTCAGGTGGGTTTGCACTCTCGGCTGGCCAGCTGCCCAACTGTTGTAAAGCAGCAACGTCCCACTGCAATCAAGGGATCAATGCTGATTTACACCAGCTGGGGAACTGGGCCAATAAGGCATTTCCAAGCATCGTGACATCATATTAGTTCACATACTTTTGTTTTTAGCATCTGTCTTACAAATGTAGCAAAGCACTCAGGAGCCAGAGCTAGAGAGTCCACATCTAGCCAGCTTTGTTCCTTGGTACCTGGGTGCCCAGTTCCTCGCCAGAGGGAGGAGCTACTCCCAGAGTGCACAGGGCGATGACCCAGCTTTAGAGTCCAGGCCAGCCGGTCCAGGGAAGGCATTTCTCCGATTTGCTGCTGTGAGGGTTGGGATGTGACCAGTGTGCTCCTGCCAGAAGAGTGTCCTCTCAGTCTTATTCCGATACTGAGCCCACAGGGACAACGTGCTGTGCACTGACACACGGTGGGAGGAGTCCAACTGCTCCCCTGAGAGGGCCTGATCCTGTGGCGAGCAGCTGGAATGGACATAAAAACCTCTTCTGGAAAGACACCGGGGGTTTCTGGGCTTGCTAGCTGGCAGCAGCAGCAGGATAGTGGCACCGTTCAAGAGCGGTGGTGCTTGTGTTCAGCAGAGGGAGCTGAACTAAGGGTGTGTCTACAAAGCACAGTTATTTCGAAAGAACTGACATATCGAAATAACAGTAATACAGCAATTCCGTTATTTTGAAAAACAGGTGACCCCCGACTTATGACCCCCCGCATTTATGGCTGCCCTGCTCCGGGAGGTGCAGGGGCCGCCTACCACCCGCCATAGCCCCCGGCTGGCTCTGGGCGCCGTTCCCCCCCACCCCAGAGCCGTGGGGCCACCTACTGCCCAGCACAGCCCCCAATCCACTTTGGACACCATTCGCGCCGTGGGGCCGCCTACGGCCCAGCACAGCCCCTGGCTGGCTCTGGACGCTGTTCGCTCCCCAGAGCTGCGGGGCCTCCTGCTGCCCGGCACAGCCCCCGGTCAGCTCAGGGTGCAGTTCCCGCCGAGGAGCCGTGGGGCCACCTATTGCCCAGCACAGCCCCCAACCCGCTCTGAGCGCCGTTTGCGCTGCAGTGCTGGTTACTGCCCAGCACAGCCCCCGGTTGGCTCTGGATGCCGTTCGCACCGCGGGGCCACCTACCGCCAGCACAGCCCGCAGCCAGTTCAGGGCACCGTTCGCACCATGCTGCAGGGCCGCCTACCACCCAGCACAGCCCCGGCCGGCTCTGGGCAGGAGACTACAATCCCAGGAGGCAAAGTAGGCCAGGAATGGAACCCCCAGTCATAACATTGCCCCATGGGCAATAAGGGTTCGACTTACGATGGTCCGACTTACGATGGTTCTCCAGGAACCAATTAGGTCGGAAGTGCAGGGGTCACCTGTAACTTCGAATTAACGGATGGCTTATTCCAGCCTCTGTAACCCTCATTCCACGAGGATTAGCGCCTCTTCCGAAGTAGCTATTTCGGAATAGCAGGAGTGTGGACGCTCTGCTGCTGCTATTTCGGAATAGCTCCTCCCTGGGGCCATTCAGTGTAATTACTCCCCAGTGCCTGCTGGGGCTCTAAGTCGAGGTAGCGCATCCACATTAGTACTGTAGCAGGAGTCAATGTACCTTAGGTCGAGCTGCCATGGGCTCTCCACTGCAGAGGAGGGGGTTGATGGGAGGAACTCTCCCGCTGACTTCCCTGACTCTTCTCGCACGGGTGGAGTATCGGAATTGACAAGACAGCGATTGGCAGTTTAGTGGGTCTTCACTAGACCCTAATTCAATTTCCAAGGGATGGATTGCCGCAGCGCCAATCCCTGGGGAAATGTAGACATGTCCGAGAGAGAGAGTTCACACATGCTGAGCGCAATATACATGAGGTGAGAACGGAAAGGCTAGGAAGGGGATTCTTCCTGGAGATGACTGACATTAGCAAAATGGATCAGGGTCCTAGAAGCAGCTCTTGCCCCAAGCCCATGGCCGTGACCCAGCATACAGCTGCCAGCTTTCCCAGGTTCTGGATGCTGTAGGCCACACCCAGCGGTGGCTGTCTCGTGCTATCCACAGGACTAGCTGCAGCTAAAGCTCTTGCTACAAAGAGGCAGGACATGCAGTCACAGCTCGTGCTGGATGGATTGTAGACTAGAAAGATATGGACCATTGTGTAAAACAGGTGGGGACAAGGAACCTTGTTGGGATCAGAATTTGGCTGGGGCTTGGTTTGGGGGTTTGAAGCTGAGGCCTGATCTACACTAGGAACAGGGGTGACTTGGGGGAGTATGAAGGGGCACATGCAAGGGGGTTAGGGGCTGGCCAGCAGCTGGTGGAGCCAAAGCCTTTAGGTGGCCCAGGGACTAGTTCGGGGGGAGGGGGGAGTCTGGTGCCTGCGGTTCACCATTCAAGCATCTATCAAAGATAGTTGTAGAATCCAGACAGCACCCCACCACTGTATAGCAGATCAAGGGAGCTCGGCTTTCTCGTTGGCATTCAAGTCACCCTCCAACTTCTGGCGGAGGGGTGCGGGGGGGATTTGCACCTGCCTGTTCAGAATCTCCAGGCCATATACAATGTCTGATAAGCATTTAGTGACTAATGAGAAGAGCTTTCAAGACTACACCTTATCACTCAGGTTCAAAATCCCTGTTTGAAAACATTGCCTGGGAGCACATTTGCCTGACTGGCCAGAAAGGCTCAGACCTGAAGCTCTGCAGCGAGCAAAAGTAAATATTTCCTCAAAAGATCAGAGTCATTCTGAAACAGAGCATGTGTGTATGTGGGCGGGGTGGGTGGGAACAGAGCCATGGAGAGAAATCACCTACCTCTGCCAGGTAAGTGACTATGTATTTAGAGATACGTATAAATGCATATTGCACCTGGACATAAAACAGCTCTGAGAAATCCCACTCCATCAATTTTATACTTCCAATAATAACAGATTGAAGGAACCGTTTGGGCAGGTGGGCGGGCGGGCGGGCTGCTACTTGTGTGCTATTTAAACCACTGCCCAAATCCAGGTGAGAGGTGTCTTGTGGTTAAATTCCAGTCTAGATAGGTTCTTAAACTGAACTCTCATCATCATGTATCTGAGACCCAGATTTCTAAAAGTATGTAGGCACCTAACTGCCAAATCAATGAGAGAGAGGCACCAAAACACCTTTAAAAAAGCTGGTCTTGAGCCTCTTCCAGGAGTGCACTAAGCCATGTGAATTGCATGGGTCATGTAGAAGCAGGTGTCAGGACTCGTGGGTTCTTTTCTCAGGTCTTCCACCAACTTATGTGATCTTGGACAAATGACTTTGGTTCTCCTGGGAATGCCAAATCGTAAGCGCTGAGGGCCTGGTTTTCAAAAGTGCAAGCACCTTGTTACTGACTTCATATGGAATCAGTGATGCTTAGCACCACTGGAAATCAGGCCCAAGAGGTCTAATGTCAAGAACTGAAAAACAGCAAATTTATTCCAATTTTGCTTTATTGTCTCTAAGCCTTCACTGTGTAGGAAGTGGTAGGGGCAATTCCGTAAGTGATGGTACAGGCTGTACCTCCCTTAACCGGGACTCCCTGGTCTGGCAGCATCTGTGATCCAGCACTGACCATGGATGTTCCTGGACCACAGAGCCCAGGAACAGAGAGGTCTGACAGTGAGGCAGAAGCACTGTAGGAGGCACTGGCAACCCAGTGTGTGTGTGGAAGGGGGGCCCAGGTGGCACAACAGGGAGTTCTGGCCCCAGCAAGCGGATGGGGAGCTCCAGCTCCAGCGGTGGCCAGGGAGCTCTGGCCCCAGCTGCAGAGCCAGGTGGCTGCGGAGCTCTGCCTTGGTTGTGGAGCTCAGGCCCATGCTGTGGAGCCAGGTGGCTGTGGAGCTCCAGCCATGACACTTGGAGGCTGGGGCAGCAGCAGGGACAGGCTGGAACTCAAACCTGGTTGCAGCCCAGGTCAGAAGAGGAGGGACCTCCCCATGTCCAGCAAATCCCTTTGTTTGGGACCAGTCAGGTCCCAGGGGTGCTGGACCAGCAAGGTCCAGTCTGTATTCCATCTAACTCTGTATTGAACCAATGACACCGGGGTTGAATGAAGTCCCTGACAATTTGTGGCCAATAAAGTTTCCCCAGAACTTTTTGTAAGGGAAGGGGTCCTGGCTGCATTTCAGCTTGGCTAATTACATTCTCAGTATTACAGTTCCAAGGGTTCACACACCATGAGAAAGACTCATGAGAGGGCCTTAAACACCATGGGATTGAAAAAAAAAAATCAAAGGTGGGTTATTTTAAATTGCCTTTTGGTGTTGAGTCTCTGGGATGCCTTCAGTTCACACTGTCAAGCTTTTCTCCACAGCCATGGCTATGGAGTGTCTAATATAATCACATAACTCCAAGAGCTGGGGCATTAAGGAAAACACAATATATTGTGAGAGTCATGCTAAAGGCAGGAGAGCCGCACAATGCAACATCCTAATTCTTTACATTCGCCTTACACTTGCAGTTGGACACAGGATACTTCACTTCCTGTCCTAAACAGCTGTGTGATGTTGCTGCATGTTGAAATTCAGCCAGGTTTTTTGCAATGGCAGTCAAGGAGGGCCCTGTGTGGGGTCTAGTGAGTAGGCTGATGCATTTCAGGATACATTAGAGGCTTTCAGGATGAACTGTCATTCATTTCCCGTGCTGCACAATAGAGAGGCAGAGGGTGGATGAGCTTGTTGGTCACGGCACCGAGCTGGAACTCTGGAGTCCTGCCTTCAGTTCCTTACTCCCGCAAAGTGACACTGGGCAACACCCCTTCATCTCTGTGTCTGACCCCCGCCATCTGCAAGATGGAAGAATCATCCTCCCTTCGTTTATATTGCAATCCCTTTGGGGCAGAAACTGTCTCTGACTATGTGTGTATACAGGGCTTAGCACAGTACAGCCCTGATCTAAATGGTGGCTTCTGATAAAATAACAATCACGTTGCTATCAGTACTACATGACCAATAAAGCTCTGGCCCCACAATAGCTCATCACTTTTTTTTCTTCCCCTGGGTGAGGGAGGGTGATGTAACAGGCTGAAATACAAAGAGAATCAGCACGTTTACGAGTGGGAGCTGCTGAAAGTGCACTGGAACGCCTGGCATCTGCCCACAGGCTGTGCCCGTGTGTGCCAGTGGCTCAGGTACAATATGCAGTGGAACCCCTGCGGTGCTAAGACATTGGAGGCAGCAAAGATCTGCTTCCAATGGGTGCCGTGGTGATGGGGTTTCTCCAGGTTTACACGAGTGTCACTGAGAACAGGATCTGGTTTCATGTCTTCAGGAGCAGACCTGCTTGTGATTGTTTGGAGGAATGGTTTATTCCACACAAATGCTGTTTCACTCAACCTGCAGCTAGTTGCGAATTTGATATTCACAAACTGGCCAGAGGAGGTGGTTCTGCTCTGCCCTCCCCCCCACCCCACCCCACTCTGCCTCCACCTGGTAACCCTTAGCTCAATGGTTAAGATACTCCCCTTGGTTGCAGCACACCAGGGCTACGTCTACATTGGCAAGATTTTGCGCAAATACTTTTAATGCAAGAGTTTTTGCGTTAAAGTATTTGCACAAGAGAGCGTCTACACTGGCATGTGCCTTTGCGCAAAAGCATCCGTGCCAGTGTAGAGGCTTTTTTGCGCAAGAAAGCTCTGATGGCCATTTTAACCATAGGGCTTTCTTGCGCAAGAAATTCATGTTGCCTGTCTACACTGGCCTCTTGCTCAAGAACAGTTGTGCAAGAGAGCTTATTCCTGAGCGGGAGCATCATAGTTCTTGCGCAAGAAGCCCTGATTTCACACTGTCGCGGACGCGCGGGGGCGATCACCCCCTCCCGGGAGGGGAGGGGGGTTCAGCGACCCCTTCCTCCGGGTTGAGGCCTCGGGGTGCGACCACCCCCTCCCAGGAGGGGAGGGGGGGTCAGCAAACCCCTTCGTCCGCTCTTTCCCTCTCTTCCCGAGCGTGGCCGCCCACCGGAATCGGGTCTTCCGGGTGAATGGGGAGGGGGACCCGGTCCCACCCTCTCCCCGGGTCCCAGCCCGGGGCCCTAAGCGCTGGGGCTCTCTCGTGCCCCGACGCGGTAGACGAGGGTGATTCCCTCCGAGACCCGTCTACCCAGGGGCGCCAAAAGGGCCCTGCCCCGGGCTGCTTCCTCCCCTCCGCAAGGGCCCCCCCGGGCCACTCTCCGGCTTCCCGAGACCTACCCTGGTTCAGCCGTCCGGGTCGGGGGCTGCTTGGGGGACCGCTCGCGGGTCCAACCCCTCCGGGAAGTCCCGTTCTTGTCCGGCTGCTCTCCCCAGGTCCGTCCGGGTCGGCTCCCGTCCACTTCGGAGCCGGGGCTCCTGGGGTCGAGGCCGGACCGTCCACCGGCCTCGGTCCTGCCCTGGGTCCGTCCTGGCCCCCGGACTCTCTTCCCCCCGTCCGAGGAGGCTGCCCCCCCTCCTCTCAAATGGCGGGCCTTTTTAAAATGGCCCGCCACGCCGGACGCCGCTTGGGGCCTTCCCCCTTCCGGCGGCGTGCCGGCGTGCTCCACAGCCGTCCGCCTCCCGGCCTCCCACTGCGCCCCGCCGCGCGCTACCCTGGGGGCGGGGTCAGTGGCAGCCGGGCGGCGTAGGCGCGGCAGTTGGACCCGGTCCCGCCGCCCGGTCTCCGCCGCGCCGCGTCCGGGGTTGGGGCCCCCCCCGGGCGTCTTCACCCTCCCCCACCCCCTGGGTGTCCGGGTGGTTCCCCATGCGGGCCGGTGGCGGCCCGTCACACCCCCCCCCCTTACGGTGGGACTGCCCCCCTCCTCGTGTTGCTCGAATACCCGCGAGAAGAAATCGGCGTTTTGGTGCTTTATCCCTGCCCTATACACCACCTCAAATTGGTAGGGCTGAAGCGACATATACCACCGCATAAGGCGGGGGTTAGAATTTTTCATGGAGTTCAGCCACACCAACACAGCGTGGTCCGTAACCAACTTAAATTTATTTCCCCATAAGTAATACCTCAACGTTTCTATGGCCCATTTTACGGCCAAGGCCTCCTTTTCGATTGTCGCATAATTCTTTTTGCGGGGTAGGAGCTTCCGGCTCAGGTATAGGACGGGATGTTCCTCGCCGTTGTGTTCCTGGGCTAGAACGGCTCCTAGTCCGCACTCGGATGCGTCTGTACACAAGAGAAATGGCTTGTCAAAATCAGGTTGCCTTAGAATCGGGCTTTGGGTTAACCTGCGCTTCAACTCCCGAAAGGCCCGGTCTGCTTCGGTCGTCCATTGGACCTTATTAGGGTTCGCGTTCTTAGTTAGCTCTGTCAAGGGGGCCGTGATCGTGGCAAAGTTGGGCATGAATTTGCGGTAGTATCCCGCCAGCCCCAAAATCCCCCATACCTGCTTTTTGGTTGTTGGGGCCAGATAGTTCCGCAATGCCTCTACTTTATCCAACAGCGGTTTTATCTGGCCTCTCCCCATGGTATAGCCCAGATAGGACACTTCCCTCTGGGCGAAATGACACTTTTTGGGGTTGGCTGTGAGCCCCGCCTCTTGTAGGGCGCGCATTACTGCCTCCAGATGCTCTAGGTGCTCTTGCCAGGACAGACCGTAGACCATGATGTCGTCGATGTAGGCAGCAGCATACCCTCTAAGGGGCTCTAACACCTGGTCCATGACCCGCTGAAAGGTCGCCGCGGCTCCATGTATCCCGAACGGCATCCGTCGGAACTGAAAAAGTCCGAACGGGGTCGCGAAGGCAGTTTTCTTCCTATCACGGGCCTCCAGCGGGATCTGCCAATATCCTTTTGATAGGTCCAGCATGGATATGTACGTCGCTCGCCCGAGGCACTCTAACAGTTCCTCCACCCGGGGCATGGGGTATGCGTCGAATTGCGATATCACATTGACCCGCCGGAAGTCGATACAAAATCGCATGGTCCCGTCGCTCTTGGGGACCAGTACTATGGGGCTTCTCCATTCACTCCGGGAGTCCTCGATCACCCCCCACTGTTTCATGGCCTGCACTTCCTGTCGGACCGTCTCCCATATCTTCCTAGGAAGGGGTCGGTGGGCCTCCCGTACTACTTGCCCCGGCTCAGTACATATCCGGTGTACCCCTACCTTTGCTGTACCCGGGGTTGCCGTTAGGACAAGGTGGAACCGCTGGAGGAGCGCGCTGATCTGCTGCCGCTGCTCCTCCGAGAGCTCCAGTCCCAGGGATGCCGATCCCTCATACGCGCATTCCTCCCGGGACGGCCCTAAAGTTTCCTCAGGTCCTGCGGGGGCCACCAGGAGCCCCTCCCGGGCCACCCACTTCTTGAGGAGGTTAACGTGGAAGATTTGCGTGTCTCTCCGCCTTCCCGAAAGGCGAATCTCGTAGTCCACGTCTCCCACCCTGCGGACCACCTCGTATGGTCCCTGCCACTCCGCAAAGAGCTTGGATCCCTTGGTGGGTAAGAGCAACAGCACGCGATCCCCTGGCATGAAGTGGCGGGCCGCGGCTGTCTGATTATAGTAATGGGCCTGCCTAGTCTGGGCTTTCAAGAGGTTCAGCTGGGCGTAGGCTCCAATTCGGCGCAGCCGCTCGCGGAGCTGCAGAATGTACCGCACCGTACTCTGGCACCGGACGTCCTATGCTTCCCAGTCCTCCTTCAGGATGTCTAGGATTCCCCGTGGTTGGTGTCCGTACAATAGCTCGAACGGGGAGAATTCGGTGGAGGCCTGAGGCACCTCCCGGATAGCAAAGAGGAGCGCTGGCAACATCTGATCCCAGTCCCGCGGGCCCTCCCGTACTACCCGCCTTAACATCGTCTTTAGGGTGCGGTTAAACCGCTCCACCAGGCCGTCCGACTGGGGGTGGTATACGGATGTTCGGAGGGTTTTAATCCGTAGCAAGGCACACAGTTCTTTCATGAGCCGGGAAGTTACATTCGTGCCTTGGTCTGTTAAGATGGCTTTAGGGAACCCCACCCTGGCGAACATTTTGAGCAGCTCCGAAACTAGGGTCGGGGCTTTAGTGTTGCGCAAAGGCACTGCTTCGGGGTACCTGGTGGCATAGTCGATGACCACCAGGATGAACCGACACTCCGACCGAGAGGGTTCTAGGGGCCCCACCAGGTCCATAGCTATCCTCTCAAAGGGCACCCCTACCACAGGGAGGGGCACGAGGGGAGCCCGGGGTGCTCTACTCGTGGAGACCTTCTGGCAGTCAGGGCAGGAGGCGCAAAAGTCCCGCACTGCCCTATAGACCCCGGGCCAATAAAACCGCTGTAGGACCCTGGCCAAGGTTTTTTCCCGTCCCAGGTGCCCCGCCCAGGGGTTTGTGTGGGCCAAGTCAAGGACCTCTTGGCGTCGGCCCTGCGGGACGACCAGCTGCTTTTGGCCTTCCCCTCCTTCCCCGGCCCCTGTCAGGCAATATAATCGGTCGCCTATTACCTGGAAACGCGGTCCCTGCCGGACCTCTCCGGTTTCCTCTGGGCCAGCCGCTTGCACCCAGGCGTGTTCCAACGTCCCATCTTCCTGCTGCTCTTCTAGAAAATCGGGGGCGTCCGCCAACTCGTCCTCTGGCCTCCTCCTCGCGGGGGTTGTCCGCCTCCCGGCGGGCTCGCCCGGGGCCCGCAGATGGACATAGCCTTCTGCCACTGGCGCGCCCTCCCTCGGCTGCTCTCCGCCGGAGGCCCCGGCACCCTCGCGTAGCAACCTGGAGAACCCGGGCCAATCCCGGCCCAGCACTATCGGGCACGGTAGCACGGGTGCTTTCCCCACACGCCAGACCTTTCCGAGCTGACTGTCGGCCAGGTACACCCACACAGTGGGGTAGGCTCTCACGTCCCCGTGTACACACTTCATCCAGATCGTCTCCCCGGTGGTCGGGGCGTCCGGGACGAGGTCCTTTCGGACGAGGGTGATCGCTGAGCCGGAGTCCACGAGGGCCCGCAGAGGTTTCTGTCCCAGCCGCATGGTCACGGTTGGCCGCAGCTGCTCGGGCGGAGATGGTTGGGGCCCTCCCGGGGCCGCCTGGCTCAGGGTGCAGTCCTTTAGGGGGCATTCTCACTTGAAATGTCCCTCCTGTCCGCACTGATAGCACACACTCCGGGGCCCTGCTCTTCGGCCCTCGCCCGCTGTCTCTTCCTCTTCGCCTCCTCCCTCCCGGCGTTTATCCCCCGATTTCCTGGGCCACACCGGAGCCAACCGCCGTCCCCCGACGGGGGGGGGGGGGTTTGGGGCGACCTTTAGGGCCGCCGGCCCACTGCTCCGCTCCCGTGTGTCTTCCCCCCTGGGGGGGTTGGGCAGGACCGCACGCCGCTCACCCCCTTCGCCTCCTTCGGCGTCCAGATGGGCCTCGGTGAGCATGATGGCTTCGGCCACCATTGTGGGCTGGTGCCTCCGGACCCACTTCTGTGCTTCCCGGGGCAGGAGGTGGATGTACTGCTCGAGGATGACCGCCTCGGCGACCTCGGCCCCCGTGCGCTGGTCGGGTTCCAGCCACCGCCAGGCCCATTCGCGTAGCTGCTGCGCGACCGCGCGGGGCCGGTCCCCTGGTTTGAACCGCTCCCCCTGGAATCGTTGCCGGTATGTATCCCTTGTGATTCCCAGCTGGTCAAGTATGGCCGCCTTCACTTTGTCGTACTGCAGGGCTTCCTGGGCTGACAATCCGTGGTATGCCAATTGGGCAGGCCCCGTTAGATAGGGGGCCAGTAAGGTGGCCCAATGGCTGGGGGGCCACCGTGCCGCCATGGCCACCCGTTCAAAAGTTGTTAGGTAGGCTTCCGGGTCGTCTCCTGGCCCCATCTTAGTCAGCCGCAGTGGTAGGGAGCTGAGCTCCTGCTCCCCCTCGGGCGCCTCCAACCGCGGACTGGTCACCCCACTCCCCGGGTGGGCCGCCTGCAGCCACTTCTCCTGTTGCGTGGCCAGTTCTTGGATCAGCGCCCGCTGTTGATCCTGAAACTGCGCGGCAAGCTGCTGCAGCATCTGGGCTTGCTGTTGTTGATGCTGGCGCTGGGTTTCCCCCACCCAGTCCAACAACTGCTTCGGATCCATCGTTCCGTCACTACGGGTCCGTCCCCTAGATATAAAGTACCCTTCTCTTTCGGTTCCGCCTTAGGGGATCGGTGCCCACATTCTCCACCACGTGTCGCGGACGCGCGGGGGCGATCACCCCCTCCTGGGAGGGGAGGGGGGTTCAGCGACCCCTTCCTCCAGGTTGAGGCCTTGGGGTGCGATCACCCCCTCCCAGGAGGGGAGGGGGGGTCAGCGAACCCCTTCGTCCGCTCTTTCCCTCTCTTCCCGAGCGTGGCCGCCCACCGGAATCGGGTCTTCCGGGTGAATGGGGAGGGGGACCCGGTCCCACCCTCTCCCCGGGTCCCAGCCCGGGGCCCTAAGCGCTGGGGCTCTCTCGCGCCCCGACGCGGTAGACGAGGGTGATTCCCTCCGAGACCCGTCTACCCAGGGGCGCCAAAAGGGCCCTGCCCCGGGCTGCTTCCTCCCCTCCGCAAGGGCCCCCCCGGGCCACTCTCCGGCTTCCCGAGACCTACCCTAGTTCAGCCGTCCAGGTCGGGGGCTGCTTGGGGGACCGCTCGCAGGTCCGACCCCTCCGGGAAGTCCCGTTCTTGTCCGGCCGCTCTCCCCAGGTCCGTCCGGATCGGCTCCTGTCCACTTCGGAACTGGGGCTGGCTGGCCACCCGCCGCGCCGGCCCCCCCCCCCGCGGCTCCCGGGGTCGAGGCCGGACCGTCCGCCAGCCTCGGTCCTGCCCTGGGTCCATCCTGGCCCCCGGGCTCTCTTCCCCCCGTCTGAGGAGGCTGCCCCCCCCTCAAACGGCGGGCCTTTTTAAAATGGCCCGCCACGCCAGACGCCGCTCTGGGCCCTCCCCCTTCCGGCGGCGTGCCGGCGTGCTCCGCAGCCGTCCACCTCCCGGCCTCCCGCTGCGCCCCGCCGCGCGCTACCTGGGGGTGGGGTTAGTGGCAGCCGGGCAGCGTAGGCGCGGCGGTTGGACCCGGTCCTGCCGCCCGGTCTCTGCCGCGCCGCGTCTGGGGTTGGGGCCCCCCCCGGGCATCTTCACCCTCCCCCACCCCCTGGGAGTCCGGGTGGTTCCCCGTGCGGGCCGGTGGCGGCCCGTCACACACACATTAGAACATCAGTGTTCTTGCGCAAGAACTTCCCGCCAGTGTAGACAGGCAGCATGTTTTTGCGCAAAAGCGGCCGCTTTTGCGCAAAATCATGCCAATGTAGACACAGCCCCAGGTTTTAATCCCTGCTCTGGAACACATGTGAAGCAGCTGTTTTTGATTCACCAGAAGTCAAGCAGATTTCCCTTTGATTCAGCCTGAATCACATTTGGTTTTTTCAAATTTTCAGATCTGCTCCTGAACTGAAAAATCACATACTCTCCCCATTCTGTTAAAGAGGAAATGCAAAGTTAAATCCATGGAAGTCAATGTCAAAGCTCCTGTGGACTTCAGTGGGGCCAGGATTTCACTCCAAATGCTCACAAAGGCATTGCGCCAAAGCCTTACCTGGGACACAGGCAGGCAGGGAAGGTGCAAGTCACTGCAGGGAGGAGGCAGCATAAGAAGAATTTCCCCTAAGAAGTGTATAGTGGTGTCCATGACACCAAAGCCCACTGACCCTATGCTACTAGCCCTGATGTACTAACCTATTCCAGGGCCTGCACAGGCTTTGTAGGCAAGATACATGAATCCTAACTAAGAGTTTAATCCAAAGCTCACTGAAATGAATGGGAGACTTTCCACTGAGTTCACCGAGCTTTGGCTCAGGCCCCGGACTCACTCTATCAACACTGAAACATTGGTCAGTAAGCCTAGTTCTCCATTTTCTTCCATTCTGTTCCATTCTTCAATTCTGCCAGCAGAAATGGGCCCCACTTAGGACTGAATTGGCAGATAAACGACAGAGGCGCGGAATCTCAAAAATAACAAGGAGGTTCAAGGTTGTTTAGTCCCTAATTCATGGTGCTACTGTGGTTCACATGATGCCGATTTCTGTGTG
Organism: Pelochelys cantorii; assembly: GCA_032595735.1. Classification (NCBI taxonomy): domain Eukaryota; kingdom Metazoa; phylum Chordata; order Testudines; family Trionychidae; genus Pelochelys; species Pelochelys cantorii. The sequence goes on from CM064350.1 coordinate 3,193,339, forward strand.
GAGATGAGAAACCCACTATAATTGGGGTGAGGGAAGCCACCCTGCCAATCATTTTGCGTGCATTATGCTAAACTCTTATCTAAATTAGCCAGCCTCAAGAGGTGGAATCTAAGCAGGACAGTTTTTGAATTTTCCACATATGTTTGAATATTTTTCTTTTTTCTTTCCTAGTTCTACTTTTGATTTATGTTTTGTCCAAGAGAAAAAAGGAAAATATTAAAAGCTCATCTGCATGGGAAGAAAAAATGGACATGGTTATTTTCATGTCAATGGCTTTTTGCAGTACAATCCAGGGCAGATTAGAGGGAACAGAATTCAATAAATTCGCTGCATTTCTTTGAGAGGGTGGCATGAAAGGCACAGAGTTGTGAAAACATGAATAACCAATTCAGAGGGGGAGAAAGTAAAACTTTGCAAGCGTACATAGTGTCATGCAATGGTGATAGTCGGGTATTGGGAAACAAGACTCTTGGGTTCTTTCTCCAGCTTGGCCACATTTAACCATAAGGCCTTGAGACAATCAGCTATAAAATGGAGAAAATGATACTGACGTGTCTCCTGTGTCATCTGTGAAGCTCGCTTGATTCATCTCTGTAAAATGCCTTGAAGCCTTGGAATAGGGCACCTATACAAGTCCCTTATTACTACAGGTTGGACCTCGCTGGTCCAGCATCCCTCAGACCTGACTGATCCCAAACAAGGGGATTTGCTGCATCAGGGGAGGTCCCTTCTCTCCTGACCCAGGCTGCCACCGGGTTAGGGCTCCAGCCTGCCCCCGCTGCTGCCCCAGCGCCCTGGGGCTCTCTAGATGCCACCCACCCCGCTGCTGCCAGAGCTGGAGTGCCATGGCTGGAGCTCCGCAGCTGGGGCAGAACTATGTAGCCACCTGGCTCTGCAGTCGCTTGGCTAGATCTCCCTGGATGCTGTTGGGGCCAGAACTCTCTGCTGTGTTGCCTGTCTCCTCCTCCTTCCCCTGTCCCCCATCCCATTCACACGCACTAGGGTTCCTTGCACAGGCGCCAGTGCCTCTTATGGAGCTTCTGCCCCACCGCCAGACCTCTCTGTTCCTGGGCTCTGTGGGCCAGGACCATCTGTACTCAGTGCCGGCCCACAGATGTTGCCAGACCAGGGAGTCCTGGTTAAGGGAGGTACAAACTATATTGGATCTAAAAATTTTATTGTAAGTCGTTGGTTGTGTAAACTCTGGAGCAAAACCCAAAGTGCTACCTCAGACCTGCCCAATGGTCCAACTAGCTCAGTATCCTGTCTTCCAACAGTGACCTATTCCAGGGGCTTCCAAGGGAATGAACAGAACTGGGAATCATCACGTACGTGATCCATCCCCTATCACCCATTCACAGTTTCTGGCAAACAGGTTAGGGAAACCATCACTGCCCAGCCTGGAACTTGTCTGGTTATTTTTTTAACTCTGTAGTCTTAGCCTTCACAACACCCTCTGGCAAAGGGGCCGGACATGTGTTGTGTGAAGAAATACTTCCTTTTGTTTGTTGTGAATCTGCTGCCTATTAATGTCACTGGTTCTAACGTTATATTTTATATTTATAAAATATATACATAATATATAAATATATAGAGAAAGTATATATATAAGGTATATATAAAAATATATAGAGAGTTATATACTCTTCAGCTTGGAAAAGAGGAGACTAAGGAGGGATATGATAGAGCTCTATAAAATCATGACTGGTGTGGAAAAAGTGAATATGGAAAAGTTATTTACTTATTCCCACAATATAAGAACTAGGGGTCACCAAATGAAATTAATAAGCATCAGGTTTAAAACAAACAAAAGGAAGTTTTTCTTCACTCAGCGCACAGTCAACCTGTGGAACTCCTTGCCAGAGGATGTGATGAAGACTGGGACTTTAACATGGTTCAAAAAAGAGCTAGATAGATTCCTGGCACCTGTAGCATGTGATCCTTACAGAGTTCATATGAACGTATGTTCAGGTCAAGTCGATAATTGAATGAGAGCCCACCAAGATCCCCCCCCAAGCGCTCTCTGTGGTTTACTAGGTAGCACTGTGATCTGGCAGGACCAAACCAATACTGAAAGCAGCAATAGGAGCAGGGCCAGCTTTAGGAAGTGCAGGGCCCAATTCAAACAGTTTCCACAGGGCCCCGGCAGCCAGGATTTTTTGTTGAGGAAAAAAAAAAGAAAGAAAGAAAACAGCGCACACACACACAAAGAGAGTCACAGCCCCTTTAAATCCCCAGCTACAGGGGCCCACCTTCCCACCACACCCCAGGGCCGACTCCCCCTGCCGCGGCACAGGGAAACCTCTGCACTCGACTCACCCCTCCTGTGGTGCAGGCACGCCAGCACACTTCCGGCTTTAGGGCACGGGGCCCAATTCAGGGGAATCAGGTGAATCAGCATAAAGCTGGCCCTGAATAGGAGGTGCTTCTGGACATATTTAGACTGAAACCAAAACCCAAAATCTTTTTGTAAAAATGTAGGTTTCAGCCCAAGGTGTTGGGCTAATTCCAGCTCAGGGGATTATATTTTGCCTAGCTAAACATTCACGTGCACGTTCAAATGTAATATCACACACCTTCTCGCCTGCAGCTTTAACCAGCTGCTATATCCTATCACAGAAGGGATATCCTATCGGTGGTATGTAAAGGCACCCATATAGAACCCTTGTTTACACCACAGGAATGGTGTAAGGCTTAATTCGCTAATGCATGTAAAGTGCTTCCAAATACTACGATGGAAAGTGCTATGGAAGTGCAAATGCGTCTTAGTTGTGGTAACCCTTTTCTGCAAATGTAAGCAGCGGCGGATATAGGGCAGGGTGAGCGGGGCGGCTGCCCTGGGCCTCGCGCTTCAGTAGGCCCCACACACGTGCCCTGTGCATGCTACTTCTGGTCGGCTGCTGCCGAGGCACACGTGCAAAACGTTACTTCCGGTCGGCTGCTGCCGAGGTGCATGCACGAAATTGTGCTGCCCCGGGCCCTGCGGCGCTGCCCTGGGCCCCGCAAAATTATCATCTGCCCCTGAATGTAAGGGAGGGATTTTAAATTCAACCTTAGTCTTCATGGTAGCAGAAATGTGGCTCTTGCTTGGCATTACAGCCAGAATTTCAAATAAGGGTCTTTATGGAACACACCTTCCCCTGTAATTATGTGAAGCACCATAATCGTCTCTCCCAGCATGTCTATATGGCTCCATTGTTGTCACCGTGGCGCAGTGTTTCCCAAATGGTGTTCCACGGAACCAGTAAAAATAAGAGTTCTGTGAGAAAATTCCATTACAATAATATTTTATCATTTAAAATAATAAATATTTAGGCATTTATAAATTTTATTGAAAACAATTTTAATTGTGTTTTCCACGATAAGTGTCCCGCTGTAATGCCAGCTTAGCCAGAGAGCGGGGATGATGATGTCACTACTCAGCGCTGCGCGCGCAGTCATTCAGTCAGTAGTGCAATAGTCTGTGATATACCGCCATAAATCCCCGGACTCACTCTCAGGGACCGTGGCTCATGTGGGTGACAATACGAATACACTAGCACCCCGGCGGACAAGGTCAAAGCTTCAGCTGTCAAACCAGTTGCTTGTATGGGAGTGTACAGGCAGTGCTCTCGCAAATACTTTACTGCAGTATAGTTGTGTCATTTTGTGTATTTAAAAATGTAACTGTGACAAATATAAATTGACTATGATAGATTAATCTATGTGCAATTAAACTAAATGTTGAGCTCATGACCTTGTTTAGCATTTGGTCGAACAGGTGAGTGCCAAATGGGAGTTTAGAGAGGGAATTCTCCAGGTAAAGGAGAAGCAGATACAGGACTCTGAGAGAAATGTGTGTTGTGTTTGGGGCTTTCGTGTTGTGTGCTGAGCTTGTGTTTGTGAGTGAAGGTTGGGGTGTGGTTTTTTTTGTTTTGTTTTTTCCCCTGTGTTTGTGAGTGAGGCTTTTTTTTTTTAAACTTCCCCTCCCCCTCCCCTTTCACGGAGTATGTGCTGTGACTGGCAGGTGGAAACTGTTGGCTTCTAGTTAAAGTTTGAATTGTAGAACCCTCTGCTGATTGGCTGAGCCTTGGGAGGGGGAGGGACTTTCAGGCAGTCCAGGGCTTTGTAAAGCTGTGAGCAAGTGACCAAGGAGCTTGCGAACAGGTGAGTGCTAACGGAGTTGGGAAGGGCACGAGGTTCTCTTGCCTTTCTTTTAAATCCCTTCTCCAGGACAGCAGGGATGGATGGTGATAGGTCTGCTGTTGTTACCTGCACAGCATGTGCCATGTTTGTCTTCCTCCTGGAAGAAAGAATGGATTTCATCTGCACTAAGTGCAAGCTGGTTGCCCTTTTGGAAGAAAAAATTAGAGGACTGGAGGCCCAAGTGTCGACCCTACGCTCCATCAGAGAGGATGAAGACTTCCTTGATAGAAGGCAGCGTTTAATCCTGCAAGCACGGCAGGTGGAAGAGCCAGAGAGGGCAGTACGGGACCAGGAAGAGAACTGGCAGCATGTAACTTCTAGAAGGGGAAAAAGGCCAGCACAGGAATCCCCTAATGCATTAGAGGTAAGTAATCGCTTTCAGGCTCTCTTCACAGGCTCTGCAGAATGCTTTGGAAGGGACCTCACAAGGAAGAAATCAGAAGAGAACACCATCTACTGGAAGGCATGGGATGCGTACTCCTAGGGATGGGGGTTCCAGGACTACCACACCCAAAAGACAATGACGGGTGGTGGTGGTCGGGGACTCCCTCCTAAGAGGGACTGAGCTATCCATCTGCCGTCCAGACCTAGAATCTCGAGAGGTGTGCTGCTTAACGGGAGCTCAAATTTAGGATGTGTCTCAGAAGTTTACAAAACTGATCAAACCTTCAGATCGCTACCCCTTCCTGCTTGTCCACATGGGAACTAACGATAGGGCCAAGAATGACCTTGAGCGGGTTACTGCGGATTATGTAGCGCTGGGCAGAAGGATCAAAGAATTCGGAGCGCAAGTGGTGTTCTCATCTATCCTCCCTGTTGAAGGGAAAGGACTGGGCACGGATTGTCGAATTGAGGAAGTAAATGCGTGGTTGCGCAGGTGGTGTCGCAGAGAGGGCTTTGGTTTCTTCGACCATGGGACTCTGTTCCGGGCACAAGGATTGTTAGGAAGAGATGGAATCCACCTAACCACGAGAGGAAGGAGCATCTTTGTGGGCAGGCTTGCAAACCTAGTGAGGAGAGCTTTAAACTAGGTTCATTGGGGGACGGTGATCAAAATCCTGAGGGGAGTGGGAAAGTCGGATACTGGGAAGAAATGCATGGAGGAACAAGCAAGAAAGGAGGACCCCTGATTCGAATGGAGAAGATGGGGGAGATCAACTGGTTATCTGAGGTGTATGTACACTAATGCGAGAAGCCTGGGCAACAAACAGGAAGAACTGGAGGCCCTGGCCCAGTCCAAGAAATATGATTTAATGGGGATAACAGAGACTTGGTGGGATGACTCACATGACTGGAGCGCTGTCATGGAAGGGTATAAACTGTTCAGGAAGAACAGGAAGTGGAGAAAAGGAGGAGGAGTTGCACTGTATGCAAGAAAGCACTATGATTGCTCTGAACTCCAGTATATAGAGAGAGAAAAACCTGTTGAGAGTCTAGGGGTTAAGTTTAGAGGTGCAAACAACAGCAGTGATGTTGTGGTTGGTGTCTACTACAGGCCACCGAATCAGGTGGATGAGGTAGATGAGGCTTTCTTCGGACAACTGAGAGAAGCTTCCAGATCACAGGCCCTGGTTCTTGTGGGGGACTTGAATCACCCTGACGTCTGTTGGGAGACCAATACAGCAGTACACAGGCAATCCAGGAAGTTTTTGGAGAATTGGGGATAACTTCTTGGGACAAGTACTGAAGGATCCGACCAGGGGCCATGTGCAGCTTGACCTTCTGCTCACAAACAGGGAGGAATTAATAGGGGAAGTAGAGGTGGGTGACAACCTCGGAAGCAATGATCATGAGATGGTAGATTTCAGGAACCTGACCAAAAGGAAGAAGAGAGAGTAGTAAAATACACACCTTGGACTTCAGAATAGCAGATTTTGACTCCCTCAGAGATCTGATGGGCAGAATCCCCTGGGATGCTAACATGAAGGGGAAAGGAGTCCAGGACAGCTGGCAGTATTTTAAAGAAGCCTTATTGAAGGCACAGAAAGAAACCATCCCGATGTGTAGTGAGAGGCAAACATGGTAGGAGACCGGATTGGCTTACAGGGGAAATCCTTGGTGAACTTAAGCACAAAAAGGAAGCTTACAAAAAGTGGAAACTCGGACAAATGACCAGGAAGGGGTTTAAATGTATAGCTCGAGAATGCCGGGGGGGGGGGGGTTACAAGGAAGTCAAAAGCGCAGTTGGAATTGCGACTGGCAAAGGATGTGAAGGATAACAAGAAAGGTTTCTACAGGCATGTTAACAAGAAGAAGGTGATCAGAGAGAGTGTGGGGCCCCTTCTGGATGAAGGAGGTAACCTAGTGACAGATGATGTGGGGAAATCTGAAGCACTCAATGCTTGCTTTGCCTCTGTATTCACAGACAAGGTCAGCTCCTGGACTAATGCACTAAGTTGACGCAAGATGGGATGAAGATGGACAGCCCTTGGTGGGTAAAGAACAGGTTAGGAACTATTTAGAAAAGCTAAACGTACACAAATCCAAGGGTCCGGACTTAATGCATCCGAGGGTACTGAGGGAGTTGGCAAATGTCATTGAGGAGCCTTTGGCCATTATCTTTGAAAAGTCGTGGAGATGGGAGAGATCCCAGATGATTGGAAAAAGGCAAATGTAGTGCCCATCTTCAAAAAAGGCAAGAAGGACGATCCAGGGAACTATAGGCCGGTCAGTCTTACCTCAGTTCCTGGAAAAATCATGGAAGGGATCCTTAAGGAATCCATTTTGAGGCACTTGGAAGAGGAGAAAGTGATCAGGAATAGTCAGCATGGATTCACAAAGGGCAAGTCATGCCTGACCAATCTGATTAGCTTCTATGATGACGAAACTGGCTCTGTGGACATGGGAAAGTCAGTGGATGTGATATACCTTGACTTTAGCAAGGCTTTTGATACAGTCTCCCACAATATTCTTGCCAGCAAGTTAAGGGAATGTGGATTGGATAAATGGACGGTAAGATGGATAGAAAGCTGGCTAGTAGGCCGGGCCCAGCGGATAGTGATCAACGGCTCGATGTCAGGATGGCGGTCAGTTTCTATGATTCGGTTCTAGGACCGGTTTTGTTCAATGACACTAAGCTAGGAGGAGAGGTAGATACGCTTGAGGGCAGAGATAGGGTCCAGAGTGATTTAGACAAATTGGAGGATTGGACCACAAGAAATCTGATGAGGTTCAACAAGGATAGGTACAGAGTCCTGCACTTGGGACAGAAGAATCCCAAGCATTGTTACAGGCTGGGGACCAACCAGCTAAGTAGTAGTTCTGCAGAAAAGGACCTGGGGGTTACAGTGGATGAGAAGCTGGATATGAGTCAACAGTGCGCCCTGGTAGCCAAATGGCATATTAGGGTGCATGAGGAGGAGCATTGCCAGAAGATCCAGACAAGTGATTATTCCCCTTTATTCAGCTCTGGTGAGGCCACATCTGGAGTATTGTGTCCAGTTCTGGGCCCCCCACTACAGAAAGAATGTGGACGCATTGGAGAGGATCCAGCAGAGGGCAACCAAAATGATTAGGGGGCTGGAGAATATGACCTATGAGGAGAGGCTGAGGGAGTTGGGTCTGTTTAGTCTGCAGAAGCGAAGAGTGAGGGGGGATTTGATAGCAGCCTTCAACTTCCTGAAGGGAGGTTCCAAAGAGGATGGAGAAAGGCTATTCTCAGTAGTGACAGGTGGCAGAACAAGGAGCAATGGTCTCAAGTTGTGGTGGGAGAGGTCCAGGTTGGATATTAGGAAAGACTATTTCACTAGGAGAGTGGTGAAGCACTGGAATGGGTTCCCTCGGGAAGTAGTGGAGTCTCCATCCCTAGAGGTGTTTAAATCTCTGCTTGACAAAGCCCTGGCTGGGTTGATTTAGTTGGAATTGGTCCTGCCTAGAGCAGGGGGCTGGACTTGATGACCTTCTGAGGTCTCTTCCATCTCTATGGTTCTATGATTCTATGATTTGTTTATTATTATCCTTACTTATTTGTGGTCTACTGTTTCAGCTCCATATACAAGACTTATTAGGGGTTCCGCAAAATTCTTTCGAGTTTAAAAGGGTTCTGTGGCCAAATAAAATTGGGAAACACTGCCCTAGCAGTTCAGAGGCACCGGGGACATAAAGGTCTATAGAACAATAGCTGAGTTAACAGAGAATTTCTATTGGCCGTCTTGTGACAGGTTGTTAGGCAATTCTGATTCCATGCAGGGCTTCACTCAGGACCGGATTATCCATTAGCCACAACAGGCACAGTGCCTAGGGCGCACAAAAATGTTTAGGGCCTAAAAAAATTCATAATTGACTTGAAAATGAGAAAAGAAAAACTGCTAAATCAAACTTAATTTGATATCTTTGGTCAACAGACAACATATGGGTATAACATACAATTAACCATGAGGCATATAGGCAATATTTAATTTAATGCATCCGAGGGTAGTGAGGGAGTTGGCAAATGTCATTGTGGAGATTTTGGCCATTATCTCTGAAAACTCGTGGAGATTGGAAGAGATCCCGGATGATTGGAAAAAGGCAAATGTAGTGCCCATCTTTAAAAAGGGAAGAAGGACAATCCAGGGAACTACAAACCAGTCAGCCTTACCTCAGTCACTGGAAAAACCATGGAGGGGATCCTCAAGGAATCCATTTTGAAGCACTTGGAAGAGGGGAAAGTGATCAGAAATAGTCAACATGGATTCAGGAAGGGCAAGTTGTGCCAGACCAATCTGATTAGCTTCTATGATGAGGTAACTGGCTCTGTGGATATGAGAAAGTTGGTGGACGTGATATACCTTGACTTTAGCAAAGCTTTTGATACGGTCTCCCACAATATTCTTGGCAGCAAGTTAAGTTAAGGAAGTATGGATTGGATAAATGGACTGTAAGATGGATAGAAAGCTGGCTTCACTGTCGGGCCCAATGGATAGTGATCAATGGCTCCATGTCAGGTTGGCAGTCGGTTTCTAGCAGAGTGCCCCAAGGATCGGTTCTAGGACCGGTTTTGTTCAACATCTTTATTAATGACCCGGATGAGGGGATGGATTGCACCCTCAGCAAGTTTGTGGATGACACTAAGCTAGGGAAAGGTAGATATGCTGGAGGGCAGGGACAGGGTCCAGAGTGATCTAGATGGATTAGAGGATTGGGCCAAAAGAAATCTGATGAGGTTCAACAAGAACAAGTGTAGAATCTTGCACTCGGGACAGAAGAATCCCAAGCATTGTTACAGGCTGGGGATCGACTGGCTAAGTGGCAGTTCTGCAGAAAAGGACCTGTGGATGAGAAGCTGGATATGAGTCAAGAGTGTGCCCTTGCAGCCAAGAAGGCTGCATATTAGGTTTCATTAGGAGAAGCATTTCCTGCAGATCCAGAGAAGTGATTATTCCCCTTTATTTGGTTCTGGTGAGGCCACATCTGGAGTATTGTGTCCAGTTCTGGGCCCCCCCACTATAGAAAGGATGTGGAGACATTGGAGAGGGTCCAGTGGAGGGCAACCAAAATGATTAGGGGGCTGGAGCACATGACCTATGAGGAGAGACTGAGGGATCTGGGTTTGTTTAGTCTGCAGAAGAGAAGAGTGAGGGGGGATTTGATAGCAGCCTTCAACTTCCTGAAGGGAGGTTCCAAAGAGGATGGAGAAAGGCTGTTCTCAGTAGTGATGGATGGCAGAACAAGGAGCAATGGCTCAAGTTACAGTGGGGGAGGTCTAGGTTGGATATTAGGAAAAACTATTTCCCTAGGAGGGTGGTGAAGCACTGGAATGGGTTACCTAGGGAGGTGGTGGAATCTCCATCCCTAGAGGTTTTTAAGTCTCAGCTTAACAAAGCCCTGGCTGGGTTGATTTAGTTGGGATTGGTCCTGCCTTGGGCAGGGGGCTGGACTTGATGACCTCCTGAGTCTCTTCCAGCTCTAGGATTCTGTGATTCCATGATTCTAATAGGGAATTTCTCCTTTAGGGTATGTCTACACTACAAAGTTAATTCGAACTAACAGCCGTGAGTTCGAATTAACTTTTATAGGAGCTACACATACAAACCACTAGTTCGAATTTAAATCGAACTAGCGGAGCGCTTAATTTGAACTAGGTAAACCTCATTCCACGAGGAGTAATGCCTAGTTCGAATTAAGTAGTTCGAATTAAGGGCTGTGTAGCCACTTAATTCGAACTAGCTGGAGGCTAACCCTTCCCAGGTTGACCTGGTGGCCACCCTGGGCCAAACCAGGGAAACTCTTCTATCCCCCTCCCAGCCCCGGAGCCCTTAAAGGGGCACGGTCTAGCTACAGTACTTGTGCCAGTTGCAAGCCTGCCAGCACCCAGCCAGCAGACCCTGCACCTGGCACAGCATGAGTCAGCCACCCGCTGCCACCCAGCCCTCTGCCTCTTCCCAGGATCAGGCTGGCGGCTCCCAGGAGCCTGCCCGGGGCCGCAAGAGGCGGGCGCCCGCCTGGTCTAGTGCGGAGATCATGGACCTCATCGAGGTTTGGGGGGAGGCTTCCAACCTCCACGATCTCCGCACTAGCCACAGGAACGCGGCCGTCTACAGTCGCATGGCTGCCAGCCTGGCCACCAGTGGCCACATGCGAACCCAGGAGCAGGTTTGCATGAAAATCAAGTTGGTCTAGTGAGACCCCCGACCCTGAGCTTAGAACATAAGAACGGCCGTACTGGGTCAGACCAAAGGTCCATCTAGCCCAGTAGCCTGTCTGCCAACAGCAGCCAACACCAGGTACCCCGGAGGGGATGGACTGAAGACAATGACCAAGTGATTTGTCTCGTGCCATCCATCTCCAGCCTTCCACAAACAGAGGCCAGGGACACCATTCCTACCCCCTGGCTAATAGCACTCCATGGACCCAACCTCCATGAATTTATCTAACTTCTCTTTAAACTCTGTTATAGTTCTAGCCTGCACAGCCTCCTGCAGCAAGGAGTTCCACAGGTTGACTATGTGCTGTGTGAAGAAGAACTTTCGCTTATTAGTTTTAAACCTGCTGCCCATTAATTGCATTTGGTGTCCTCTAGTCCTTATATTATGGGAACTAATGAACTTTTCTTTATTCACCCTCTCCACACCACTCATGATCTTATATACCTCTATCATATGCCTCCTCAGTCTCCTCTTTTCTAAGCTGAAATGTCCCAGTCTCTTTAGCCTCTCTTCATATGGGACCTGTTCCAAACCCCTAATCACTTTAGTTGCCCTTTTCTGAACCCTTTCCAAGGCCAAAATATCTTTTTTGAGGTGAGGAGACCACATCTGTACACAGTACTGAAGATATGGCCTACCATAGTTTTATACTTCCCCTCCTCCTTCTTCCCCTGGCTTCCCCCTTCCAGCTCTCTCCTCCCATGTTTCCCCCTCCCCTCTCCCACCCTCTCTCTTCCCCTCTCCCACCTCCTTTTCCCAGTCTCCCCAGAGGTTAATCCCCCCCACCCACTCTCAGTTTTGTTAAATAAAGAGAGTTTCTATTTTTGAACACACGTGTCCTTTATTTTTTACATCAGGAAGGGGGGCTAGGGAGGGGTAAGTGGAAGGAGGTGAGGGAGGAATAGGGCACGAGCCCCTGATGGGGAGGACTGGGGTGGCTCTGTGGGCTCCTCGGGGTGGAAACTCTCCTGCAGGGCCTCCTGGATCCTGACAGCCCCCCGATTGACCCCCCCAGATGGCAGCTTGCGGCAAGTGCAGCCAGGCTGATGGCCAAGTGCTGTGATGTGCTGAGTGTGGGCACTCAGGGCACTCCAAGATAGGACTGCTTTGCTGTCCCTCATTGAGTTAGACAAGCAAGCGGGGAACCCTGAGAACTGTGTCTGGGGTGAAGGTCGGGTCCCTTTAAGCACAGCCCTCAGCTAGCCTGAGGCAGCAGCTCCACACTCTAAGTCCTAACCTGATGCCCTGCCGGCACTGCTTCCGGCCAGCCTTAACTTCGGTTCAAGGTCCACTCAATGTGGACATGCTATTTTGAATTAGCAAAACACTAATTCGAATTAGTGCATCTACACCTAAAAACTAATTTGAATTAGCTTATTTCGAATTAACTAATTCGAATTAAGTTAGTTCAAATTAGTGCTGTAGTGTAGACATACCCTTAGATATTTATGTATAATCCAATTTAAAGGCCTACAATTATGAGTGCTTAGGGCCTGAGAAGACCTTAATCCGGCCCTAGCTGCACTAGCCAATTCATTACAATGTAATACAATTTTGCAATTGTTAGCAGATAGCTGGCTGAGCATAAAATCTCCCAGACTCTTTGGAGTAGGGTTTTGGCCATATAACTTCAGAAAGGTGATTTTCCCCTAATTTTGCATTAAGATATTATATCTGAATCTGTGCCATAACAATGCTGGCATTCAAAGTCCATCACGGTTGTGCAGGATTCTCTATCATGGTGATTTATAATCAAGAATGGATATTTTTCAACAATCTGCTCTAGCTCAGGTAGGACTTACTTCAAGGAAGTTCCGAGCTATGAAGGGGGTCAGACAGGAGTGGTCCCCTCTTTCCTTAGACTAGTATGTGACTCACCTCATCTCCAGGTCACAAAGACAAATAGAAAAAATAATAACTGTACCTCATAAGATATAAGAATCAGCTAAAAAGTCATTTGCTTAATTAATATTTACTCTCTTGTAACTGAGCTGGAGTTGTATAACACATACTAATACTAAAGAGCCATCTTTGAAATGGACATTTCCACTCAGCTGCAATTTTTAAAATAGCTTGAGTTTAGGACTCGGACAGCTGTGTTCACAGGAAGTGAAAGTTTAAAGCTAGTTGCAGCCAGAGAGAGCATGAATAAGAGTCACCGCAAATGGCAGTTTCCGTTATAAAATGACTGCGGAGGGACGGAGGCAAAAAGGGACCTGAAACTTGTTACTAAGTGTGTGCGAAGCTAGTGCTGGAAAAAGGAGCCAGCATGACAGGCCTGGAGACTGATGTCCTCCATCTATCCACAGAACAGGGCAGATGAGGCTCTGGCTCTGCATAGTTCTTCCAGCATGACTGCGTCAGTGCATCTCACCCTGGAGGGATGTCCGATGGAGTGTGAAGTACCTATCACCCCTATGACCCATTCACTCCTCGGCCCCATAGTTGAGTACGCCAGTTAATGACAAATATATTGTGTGGCGGGTTCACTCACTTTTCGCATGGCTTCTCACTTTTTTGCCCGGATGACTCTCAAGTGGCTTGTGGGGAAGTCACCCGTCACCCTGATGCCAATGCACCCCCTTTGGGTGAGGTGTCCTCTTCAGGTCACTACCCTCCAGCAGTGACCACTTCACTGTTCGTCCACACCCCCTTTCAGGGGGAGTCACTGTTCTTCTGGTACTCCCAGGGTCCTCCCTACTTCTGGGGACCCCTAGCTCTTCCCGGGAGCACTCAGCTCCTTCCTGGAACACCCAGTTCCTTGGTCTGCCCTGTTCCCTCCTGCACCTCTGCCTTTGTGCCTTCTGGCCTAGGGCTTCCCTGGCTCAAGCACCCCCAGCCTACTGCAGCCCAGCCTTTTAGGGCTCCCTCCATGCAAGCCCCCACCTTTCATGACTGCCTTCATGCAGCACTGGGCCACAAGCCAGGTAGTCTGGGTTCACTGGGCCCAAAGCCTGTGGCCACAGAACCCTCTCCTCCTCCCAGGAGCTGCTCTTATAAGCTCCAGCTGAGCCCTCCTTAATTGCCTTCAGCTGGGCTTCCCTGACTCCAGGTCGCTCAGCCCCTTAAAGGGCCAGTGCAGGGCAACACCCTGCCACAATTGGTATGATGATGAAGACATCTGGGAATGAGACTGGAGCCCCAAAAGCCTATTTCACATACTGCGTTTCACAGAGCCACTACCAGATGGTAATAATTTCAGGCACAAATGATTTGGGCTGGATTTGAACCAACTAGAGACAAAAGGCTCCATCCCATTGCAGATCGCATGAGCCATTCAGTCCCCCATTCATACTTTAATTTTTTTGTATAAATAATAAGTTACATTAGTGATGATACAGCAAATAAGGATTTAAATACACATTGGTGGTGATGAGGGAGAGAGCACAGCTGGGCTTACACAACCCTACCATGGCTTGCAAGTAGAAACATCGGGTCTGATTCCTATTTTACATCAAAGCCCCTTTACACCACTTTGACAGTGCAAGTGGGCTTTAGAAGAGTGCAGATGTCGTCTCTGAAATGGCATGTCTAGAGCAGTGTAAGGGGGCATTAGTGTAAAGCAGCAGGCCCAGCATCTTGTTAGCTCTGCAAGTTTGAGCCAAAATCAGGTTGGTAGGGTTTGATCCAGCCAAATGTCTCCTTAGAGATGCTGAGCATACTCAGCTCCCAGTCCAGGCAATGGAAACAGAGGGCACTTAGCACTTCCCAAGATTAGGCCCCAAGAGGAGTGGAATCTCATTATGTGATTTTTACAGTTGCTTTTTGCTGTCAGAATTCTGTCCTGAGCTGCCATCTTATAGAATCACAGAATCATAGGGCTGGAAGAGACCCCAGGAGGTTGTTGAGCCAGGGCTTTGTCAAGCCAGGACTTAAAAACCTCTAGGGATGGAAATTCAACCACCTCCCTAGGGAACCCACCCCAGTGCTCCTCCACCCACCTAGGGAAATAGGTCTTTTCTAATATCCAACTTAGACCTCCCCCACTGCAACTAAAGACCATTGTTCCTTGTTCTGTCATCTGTCACCACTGAGAACAGCCTCACTCCATTCTCTTTGGAACCTCCAATCTCCTATCATTCTTCTCTTCTGCAGACTAAATAAGCCCAGTTCCCTCAACCTCTGCTCATAAGTCAGATGCCCCAGCCTCCTAATCCTATTTGTTGCACTCTGCTGCACTGTCTCCAGTGCAGCCACATCCCTTCAGGGAGCCCTGGGGATGGGGAGCCCTGAATTGGACTCCAGATGTGGCCTCACCAGTGCCAAATAAAGGGAAATAATCACTTCTCTAGATCTGCTGGAAATGCTCCTACTAATGCACCCCAATATGCCATTAGCCTTCTTGGCTACAAGGGCACACTGTTGACTCACACTGTCATCCATTTTAATCCTCAGATCCTTTTCTTCCAAACTGCTGCTTAGCCAATTGGTCCCCAGCCTGTAACAGTGCTTGGGATTCTTCCATCCCAAGTGCAGGACCCTGAATTTGTCCTTGTTGAACCTCATCAGATTTCTTTCAGCCCAATCCTCCAATTTGTCTAGGTCACTCTGGACTCTACCCCAACCCTCCAGCTTATCTATCTCTCCCCCTAGCTTTGTGTCATCTACAAACTTGGTGACGGTGCAACCCATCCCCTCATCTATGTCATTAATAAAGATGTTGAACAAAACTGGACTCACCCCTGGAACACTGCTTGATACCGACTGCCAACTAGACATTGAGCTGTTGGTCACTACCCATTAAGCCCATGATCTAGCCAACTTTCTATCCACTGTACAGTCCTTTTATCCAATCCATACTACTTTAACTTGCTGGCAAGAATATTGGGGGGATTGTATCAAAAGCTTTGCTAAAGTTAAGGTATATTACATCCACCGCCTTCCCGATATCCACAGAGCCAGGCACCTTGTCATAGAAGGCAATCAGATTGATCAG
This sequence comes from Pelochelys cantorii, assembly GCA_032595735.1. Lineage (NCBI taxonomy): Eukaryota > Metazoa > Chordata > Testudines > Trionychidae > Pelochelys > Pelochelys cantorii. Next base: position 3,209,086 of record CM064350.1, read on the forward strand.
GCAGGACTTGCCCTTGGTGATTCCAGGTTGACTGTTCCTGATCACTTTCCCCTGTTCCAAGTGCTTCGAAATGGATTCCTCTTGGAGTGAGGCACCTAAGGAATCAGCTGCTCAGATGGCTCAGGGCTCAGCAGCCAAAACCATGTCACTCTTTTTAGACAGCTTGCTCGTGCTTGCCCTACATTTCCCTGTTCATTTTGTGGTGGAGCTTTGATACCTTTCACCTATTGGTGGCCTCCCTTTGATCCTGAATGTGGGAGCTGACAATTAAGAGGTATTGGGTGTGCTCTGACATGCGAGGGGAGTCAAGTCCATTTGTTAGAGAAAATGGCTTTGAGGCCTCTGGAGCTTCAGCTTGGGCTAGAGCTCAAGCTGTGGGGTAGTGCCAGCACTTAGCTAGCTTTGCAATGCAGACTGGCATAAACGTAGACAGCTATAGTGTTGGTCAGCTGTTGACAAGTGGCTTTGAAGATGTCAGTGACCCCTAAATGATGGACCTAGGCAGACACCTCGGGTGCATCTACACAGCGGCAATAGCTTGAAATAAGCTACACAATTTGAGCTACACAAATTGTGTAGCTTATTTTGAGCTAGTCTATTTCGAAATAGCCCGCTATTCTGACAAGTCCCTTAATCCTTGTGTAAAGAGGTTTACCGGGACATCAGAATAGCAAGTCCGTTATTTTGATTGCATTTCGATATAATGGGCGTGTTGTTAAGATGTGGAAAACACTATTTCAGGATACCAGACATATCCCAAAATAGTGCCGCTGTCTAGACGTACCTCCTGAGTGCATTTAAAGATCTGGGTTTTGCAAGTGCTTAAAGAATAAGGCTCTTGTAATGAAATCACTACAGCAGATGAGGTGAGAGATGTTGTTGGTTTTGGTTTAGTTTTTTAAAAGTATCTAATGTTAGAGATGAAGAATGTGTTTCAAATGAGCCATTTCAAATCTCACTATTTTACTGAAATCCCATTCCATTCAAATTGTCACAGCTTGAGACCTACTTGTGCTTTTTTTCTGTCTTATCAATGCAGAAAATAGAAAATAGCGTCATTAAAAAGCTCATTATTTTTATTGTTTCAAAATTCAAACCCAAGTGAAAATTAAAACTTTTTCAGATAAAAGACAATTTAACGAAATGCAGAGAGAAAGATAAAATATGTTACATTAAAAATTGTCAAGATTTGACAATCTGTCACAAAATCCACTGAGGTTGAAAGTATCTATTAAAAGCATTCCCCAAACCTGTACTAAGCAAATTAACATATCCTAACATTCTACGCATGTCTGTCCTCCCATATGGAGTAATTTCAAAGATCAGGGCATATACGATCCTATCAAATCCAGGTATTAAGTGTGCAGACTAGGGGATTGGAGGGTGAATCCCTGGCTAATAAAACACTACCTTAAGAGTTGGGTTGATGTTTCCCTTTGCCAATTCAAGTAGCCAGGAGAAACCACCTTCTTTATAGAAAATGTCCTTGTGGATCTCTCTCCACTCTCCCAAGTGTTTCCCACTTCTCCCTCTTCTCCAAACTCCCAGACACTATTTCTCTATTCTGCTGTCTTTTATTTATCTAGATATCAAAGATACTGCTCACAAACCCATTAGCATAGTATCTGAGCACCTCACAATCTTTAATATATTTATCCTCACAGTGCCCCTATGGGTTAGGGAAGCAGCTTTATTCCTATTGCACAGATAGGAAATGAAGGCTCAAGGTCACAAAGGAAGACTATGACACAACAAAGACTGGAACCTAGGTCTTCCAAGGGCTAGGCAAGTGCTCAGACCTTGGACCTGCCTTCCTCTCCCAGCAGTCAGTCCCCCTCTACTGTCATCTTTTATCATGGCCGGTCCCAAGGTGCTGTCGCCTTCCTTTTCCTAACCCCCCCAGACTTCTTACACTGCTCTCTAGTGGCACCCCTCTGTCCCTAAGCCCCCCAGCTTTTCCATGCCCTGCACTCTCTTGCTCCTCCTCCTCCCCTTCCCTCTGCCCTGTGTCCCTCTTGCTACAGCCCAACAGCTCGCTCCCAGACTCTCTCCCCTGAGTCCCTCACATCTTTCCCCTTCCTCTGCCTTCCCCAGGTTGCCCCATCAGGGTGCCCCCAGGGCGCCCCAACCTGCCACTCACTCTGACCCTTCACCCTGCCCTCTAAATCCCCCCCCCCGCCTTGCTCCCTCACTCTGCCCCTGCATCTGGGGCCCCCCATCCTACCCCCTCACTTGGCCCCCCCGGCACCCTCTACCCTCCCCCCTCACTCTGCCCCCGCCCCCTGACTCCCTCCGCCCTACTCCCTCACTCTGCCCCCCGGGCTGCCCCCATCTTCTCCCTCCTCCCTCCCATCCTGCCCCCCGGGCTGCCCCCATCTTCTCCCTCCTCCCTCCCATCCTGCCCCCGGGCTGCCCCCATCTTCTCCCCGCCCTCCCGCTCTCCCCGCCCCAGCCGGAGCAGCGACTGCGCATGCGCCTTGGCTGCCCAGGGGGCCACTCCAAAAACAAACTGTCCTGACAAGAGTTAAAGAGAAAGGAAGGAGGGGCGGGCCGGTGAGTGGGGGCGCCGAGGGCGGGGGGCCGAGCGGCGAGTGGGGGCGGGGGCGCCCTGGTGCGTGCCTGCCCCGTTCCCCTCTGGCCTGGCGGGGTCCCAGCCCCCTTCGTCCCAGTCAGTGTGAGGCCAGGGGACTGCCCCTTTCGGGGGGAGGGGGGTGCCCTGTGCCCCGGGCCCCGGGCCCTGGGGTAGGATGTGAGGGGCCGCACCATGGTCCCGCAGTGCCTCAAAGTTCCTGGTCCTCCCCCCCGGGGACGTGGGGGGTCCCCGTGAGGTGGGGGGGGGGACTGCCTGATTCCCTGGCCGGGGTGTAGGCGGATCCCTCCCCATGGAGCTCTGTAGAAGGGGGGGACCGCCCTAGTTACCTCTCCCCGAGTTGTGAGTTGAAGGGGTTGGGGGTCCCAATTCAGACTGTTCTTTCCCCCCATCAGACCCTCATGGGGTTAGGCAGGAACAGGAGGGTGGTCCCTTAGCATCCACACACCTAAGCCCTCTCCACTCAACACTTGCCTGTGCTGTAACCATCCCTCTATTCCCATGCTTTGCCTCAGTTCCCTTCCCTCACCAGGCACTCTGTCAGTACCCTCACTTGGTGTCTGACTGAGGGAGGGCCCTATTCACCAGATACCAGGGAATATACCCTTTCTGACTGAGAGGGGCTGACCCACACAATTTTTTCTGGTTAATACCCCCTTCCTGACTGATGATGGGAAAGGGACTGATATACCATAAATGTCAGGGAGTTACCCCCTATACTCCACAGGAAAGTTTTCTGATCTCTCTGAGCTAGAAGTGTGAGGGTGAGATTAAGAATTCGCTTTGCTGTTATTTTAACACTGCCAGTTGGAAGGCTGAAAGCATATTTTAAAATATAGTGAAGCATTTATGATACAGTCTCTCTCTTTTTATACTCCTGAAATCGCTGGACAGGAACAAAGCATATTTATAAAGAAAAGTGGAATCTAGTTATTTTATTAGCTGCATTGTTGCTAGCACAGTGCAATTATTAATATTTATTACGAGGCTCTAGTTGCCATAAACATTATGTATTTTTAAGATAACTGTTTGTGCAGAAGTCAGCATATAAAACAGCCTCAAAAACTTTACAGAGTTAAGAAATAACAGAGAGTGATTTTAGGGACTTAGGTAAGGCAGAAAAAAAGTTTTCACTTGAGATGGATATTTGATGTATGGGAGAAATATCATAAGGGTTTTCTAGCTGCAGATTCTTCAGAGGACAAGTTTTTGAACCAGCAATATCAAGTTTTTATTAAAGGGAAGAATGCTTGTGGCAGATGAGTGGAGGGGTATATTTAATACTTCAGAAATAGTGATTATAGCTCTTGGTGAGGATCATCATATAGGGATAAGTATTAATATAAGACAAGTGTAGTGAAGTTTGATACTGGGAGGAATGGGATTACATTTTTAATCTGAAATTTTTAATGTAATTTATTCAACCACTGTCTGGGTCCGCAAAAAAATTTAAATGTTGTGTAGTTAGGATTAAGGGATAAAGAACTCTGAGCTTTTGTGCTGAATTGCACAAGATCTCTCTTCTGCAATCAACTTTGCAGCCTTTTGGCTAAGATCAAGTGCATAGTCTCCTTAGTGGGCACAAATGCTCATTATAATAGTCACTATGGGCCCAGTTTTGACATAACCATGATTGTGCCTTTCTCTGCAGGTATGCCCATTAAAATTGAATACTTGTGGAATAAGATATAACTTAGCACGAGTATGGGTGTCAGAACTGAATTCTGTTTGAGTTGCTTAATAGAACTCCAGTATGAATATTTGACAGACTGCAAATTGATTCCCATTTGTTTTGGTCTTATACTATTTTTCTTGCCATAACAAGTAAATGGCAAAGTTGTTTTTAATGTGATTAATGTAACAAAGCAGAGGGGTGTTTTGCAGTCATTTATTATCTCAGCCAACCTTCTCATGGCTTCAGGCTGTATCTTACTTGCACCAAGCATGCTATTTAATAGTCTATATACTAGAGTTGTAAAAGGTTAACCAGTTAACTAGTAGGGACTGGAGCAACTCCCTCCCCTCCCCGGGCAGGAGGTTGCTCCAGCCCTGACATGCCAGAGCAGTCCTTGTATGTGGTGGGCCCACATAGCCCGTAGAAAAGCTTCCTCCCTGGTACCAGGGCTCTGACTGTTGTGGTCTAGGTCCTCTGTTGTCTCCCTTTTGTCACCCAAAAGAGCTTTTCATCTGAACATCCCGAGGCCAAAATGTTGAGCTTTGGGGAATGAAATTCTTAGTAAAACAGAGCCTATATAAACAGATTGCATGGCTGAGGAATAGAATCTGTTTGTCCCTAATGTGTGTGCATGCATGCAGGCAGTTTTGTGAGGAGGAGGAAGACCTTCAACCCATTGCACACCCCTTGCGGAGGATGGGTTTAGACCAGTGGATGTGTAATAAAGGCACATTCACTCAGCCCACCTCTAACTCCACCACCACCAAGTTTCAGTGCATCTTGCCTTTGACTATCCCACTCGCAACCTTCTTTCTGGTTTTAGGGTGTTGCAAATTTAAGAATGTGGTGCAAGGTGTGATTCTCAGTGCCCAAAATAACATGGAAGATTTAGATGTCAGGTCAAAGAAAAAAACAGATTATTTTAAATCTTCATTATTCTGCTGTTGAATAATGAGAGATGAGCCCAGGCTGAAAGATCTGATTATAGTCAGAAGAAAGATTTGGGGGTAACAAATATGCTTTGTTTTGAAGTATCTTTGTAAACAAGCTTTTCTTTTTTTCTTGTATTCTTGACAAATGTTAGGATGATTTTTGATGGGGATATTGGAATATTCAAAGACACATATTGACACCTCCCCCACTCAATTAAAATGTTTTTGGTATTTCTATTAACTCAGGGGAAGGAAAATATCAACTATAATATATATATATATATATAAACCTGAAGTATTTATATAGCAGAATAAGATGTGCTGTTATGGAGGGAACAGTAGTGCTTCCCTAGTTCAGGTTGAGGATTTTCACTTAAAGTTAAAATCCTGTGCTTCACAGTTTAATATATTTCGTTTCTAAATGTGACACAGTTAGTTCTCTGGGAATAGCTGAACTTGATATTCATTTACAGATAAAATTCTTTCTTGTATTACTATTTTCATATATTTAAAAAGTTTTGTAAATTTTTTTTTTGCTTTGTGTCGTGTGAATAATGGAGTAACACAGACTTTTCAAAGTAAGCAGAGCAGTAATATATGTTGATAATGTGTCATAGAATCATAGAGCTGGAAGAGACCTCAGGAGGTCATCAAGTCCAGCCCCCTGCCCAAAGCAGGACCAATCCCAACTAAATAAACCCAGCCAGAGCTTTGTCAAGCTGAGACTTAAAAACCTCTAGGGATGGAGATTCCACCACCTCCCTAGGTAACCCATTCCAGTACTTCACCACCCTCCTAGTGAAATAGTTTTTCCTAATATCCAACCGAGACCTCCCCCACTGTAACTTGAGCCCATTGCTCCTTGTTCTGCCATCTGTCATGACTGTGAACAGCCCTTCTCCATCCTCTTTGGAACCTCCCTTCAGGAAGTTGAAAGCTACTATCAAATCCCCCCTCACTCTTCTCTTCTGCAGACTAAAGAAATCCAAATCCCTCAGTCTCTCCTCATAGGTCATGAGCTCCAGCCCCCTAATCATTTTGGTTGCTCTCCGCTGGACCCTCTCCAATGCGTCCACATCCTTTCTATAGTGGGGGGCCCAGAACTGGACACAATACTCCAGATGTGGCCTCACCAGAGCCGAATAAAGGGGAATAATCACTTCTCTAGATCTGCTGGCAGTGCTCCTTCTAATGCTACCTAATATGCCATTAGCCTTCTTGGCTGCAAGGGCACACTGTTGATTCATATCCAGTTTCTCATGCACTGTAGTCCCAGGTCCTTTTCTGCAGAACTGCCACTTAGCCAGTCAGTCCCCAGCCTGTAACAATGCTTGGGATTCCTCTGTCCCAAGTGCAGGACTCTACACTTGTCCTTGTTGAACCTCATCAGATTTCTTTTGGCCCAATCCTCTAATTTGTCTAGGTCACTCTGGACCCTATTCCTGTCCTCTAGCTTATCTACCTCTCCCCTAGCTTAGTGTCATCTGCAAACTTGGTGAGGGTGCAGTCCATCCCCTCATCCAGGGCATTAATAAAGATGTTGAACAAAACTGGTCCTAGAACCGATCCTTGGGGCACTCTGTTAGAAACCGGCCACCAACCTGACATTGTGCCATTAGTCACTATCCATTGGGCCCAACAGTGTAGCCAGCTTTCTATCCATCTTACAGTCCATTTATCCAATCCATACTTCCTTAATTTGCTGGCAAGAATATTATGGGAGACCGTATCAAAAGCTTTGCTAAAGTCAAGGTATATCACATCCACTGACTTTCCCATATCCACAGAGCCAGTTACCTCATCATAGAATCTAATCAGATTGGTCAGGCACGACTTGCCCTTCGTGAATCCATGTTTACTATTCCTGATCACTTTCTCCTCTTCCAAGTGCTTCAAAATGGATTCCTTGAGGATCTCCTCCATGATTTTTCCAGGGACTGAGGTAAGGCTGACTGGTTTGTAGTTCCCTGGATTGTCTTTCTTCCCTTTTTTAACGATGGGCATTACATTTGCCTTTTCCCAGTCATCCGGGATCTCTCCCAATCGCCACGAGTTTCAAAGATAATGGCCGAAGGCTCTGCAATGACATTTGCCAACTCCCTCAGTACCCTCGGATGCATTAAATCTGGACCCATGGATTTGGGTATGTCTAGCTTTTCTAAATAGTTCCTAACCTGTTCTTTCTCCACCAAGGACTGTGCACCTCCTTCCAATACTGTGTTGCCTAGTGCAATAGTCTAGGTGCTGACCTTGTCTGTGAAAACAGAGGCAAAGAAAGCATTGAGTACTTCAGCTTTTCCCATAACATCTGTCACTAGGTTACCTCCCTCATCCAGTAAGGGCCCCGCAGCCTCTCTGATCACCCTCTTATTGCTAACATGCCTGTAGAAACCTCTCTTGTTACCCTTCGCATCCCTTGCTAGCTGCAATTCCAAGTGTGCTTTTGCCTTCCTGATAACTCCCCTGCATTCTCGAGCAATATATTTTATACTCCTCCCTAGTCAGCTGTCCAAGTTTCAACTTCTTGTAAACTTCCTTTTTGTGTTTAAGATCACCAAAGATTTCCCCAGTAAACCAGTCTAGTCATTTACCATATTTACTTTTCTTGCTGCGCATCGGGATGGTTTCTTCCTGTGCCTGTAATAAGGCTTCTTTAAAATACTGCCAGCTCTCGTGGACTCCTTTCCCCTTCATGTAGCATCCCAGGGAATCCTCCCGGTCAGTTCTCTGAGGGAGTCAAAGTCTGCTTTTCTGAAGTCCACGGTGCATATTTTGCTACTCTCTTTTCTTCCTTTTGTCAGGATCTGAAATCTACCATCTCATGATCACTGCTTCCCAGGTTGTCACCCACCTCTACTTCCCCTATTAGTTCCTCCCTGTTTGTGAGCAGCAGGTCAAGCTGTGCATGGCCTCTGTTCGGCTCCTTCAGCACTTGTACCAAGAAGTTATCCCCAACGTTCTCCAAAAACTTCCTGGATTGTCTGTGTACTGCTGTATTGGTCTCCCAACAGATGTCAGGGTGATTAAAGTCCCCCATGAGAACCAGGGTCTGTGATCTGGAAGCTTCTCTGAGTTGTCTGAAGAAAGCCTCGTCTACCTCATCCACCTGATCTGGTGGTCTAAAGTACACACCAACCACAACATCACCCCTGTTGCTTCCACCTCTAAACTTAACCCATAGACTCTCAACAGGCTTTTCTCCCTCTATGTACTGGAGCTCTGAGCAATCATACTGCTCTCTTATACACAGTGTCCCCCAAAACTATTTAAAATGTAGTTATTAAACTTATCTAATAAAATTTTTAACAAAAGATGAGTACTATGGGAATAGTTGAGGTGATTCTTGAGTGATGTCTGCCGACGTCAGATGTAATTTAATCAGCCACCTTTCTTCTCTACTTAATTTGTAGGTTGCAGTTCTTTTGTGGTCGTGGGAGGGGGAGAAGAAGAGGAGACGGGAAGGACTGTACCAATATGTTGTTATTTCTCACTGGTAGATTATTTGTTTATCTTTACACAAGCAGTTTACCCTAAGTGTCACCATTTTTAAAAGGTGCGTGCTGCATGCTTAAGCTTGATCCCTGTAGTAAGGTTTGTTCAGTACAGTTGAACAGGAGTTGTGGAAGGTGGGTAACCTCTTTTTAATGGAAAGAAGAGGAGTGTATTGTATCTTTCTAAACTTATACAGTATCTCATGTTAAAAGATTCTGTGACAACTACCTCAAAATCTCTGTTCTCTGACCTTGCCTCCTCACATTTCTGTTCACGTCTCTATGTCCTCCTTACACAGTTGCTTTTGCGCCTTTTTCCCATCCTTGCTTCTTATGGTGGTACTTTCTGGTTTTGGTAGGGTCTGGGGAGTGACTGGGGCTGTGGAAGAAAGGATGTGGGGGCTTCTGTTATGTACTTTTAGCTTTAACTCTAGTATAATATAACTTTTTAAATCTGGGGACAATAAAGGAGGACTGGTACAATTCGCAGATTAAAAAACTAATCCTATCAAACCAGAAACACAGACCAAATCCCATCAAACTGCATTTCCTTATCTTTCAAACAGCATGAGGCCCTCTCTGAATTTGCCAGCACATTAATTTCATTATATCGCTCAGTTATATATAAACAAAGTGCCTTTGGACATGAGAGAGGCTGTCAATAAGAATAGTGTCTATAAAGTATAGACAGGGCCTGACGCCACTCACCTTACTCAATCAAAAATCCTATTGAGTAGAGACGGCAGGTTCGGAGATGGAATGTGAGTGAAATCTTTAATACAAAAGTCCCTGGGCTGTTTGGGATATCAAAGGTCAATACCATTTGAAGTCTGGTTCATACGTTTTAAAATACTAAAACTATTGGACTCAATCGCAGAGGTGTTGGATATGTGTTTTATAAATTGTACTTGATATGAGGCCCAGAAAACATTAATACTCGGTGTATTAAGTTGGTCTCTGTCTCTCTAGGGAGAAAAGTATATTATATTTAGTACTGTTGATTAATCGCAATTAACTCGTGATTAATTAAAAAATTAATTGTGATTAAAAATTGTGATTAGTTACATGATTAATTGCACTGTTAAACTATGAATATAGATTGACATTTATTAAATATTTTGCATGTTTTTCTACATTTTCAAATACATTTATTTCAGTTCTAACACATAATACAAAGTGTACAGTGCTCACTTTATATTACAGTATTATTTTATTACAAATATTTGCATTGTAAAAACAAAAGAAATAGTATTTTTCAGTTCACCTCATAGAAGTCCTGGAATGCAATCTATTGTGAAAGTACAATTTGCAAATGTATATATATTTTTTCTGTTACATAACTGCGCTCAAAACCAAAACAATGTAAAACTTTAGAGCTTACCAGTCCACTCAGCCCTACTCTTCGGTCAACCAATTGGTAAGATAAACAAGTTTGTTTACTTTTACGGGAGTTAATACTCCCAGAATCTTATTTACAATGTTACCTGAAAGTGAGAGCAGGCAATCACGTGGCACTTTTGTAGCTGATATTGCAACATATTTACATGCCAAATATGGTTAACATTCGTATGCCCCTTCATGTTTTGGCCACCATTCCAGAGGACTTGCTTCCATGCTGATGACGCTTGTTAAAAAAATGCATTAATTACATTTTGACTGTACACCTTGCGGGGGAGAATAGTATTTTTCCTGCTCTGTTTTACCCACATTCTGCCATATTTTTCATGCTATAGCAGCCACAGATGATGGCCCCAACACATGCTTGTTTCAAGAATGCTTTCACAGCAGATGTGACAAAACACAAAGAAGGCACCAATGTGAGATTTCTAAAGATAGTTACAGCACTCCACCCAAGGTTTAAGAATCTGAAGTGCTTTCCAAAATCTGAGAGGGATGAGGTATGGCATGTTTTTCCAGAAGTCTTAAAAGAGTAACACTCTCATGAGGAACTTAGAAAACCCAAAATCACCGAAAAGGAAAATCAGCCTTCTGTTGGTGGCATCTGACTCAGATGATGAAAGTGAACATGCCATGGTCTGCACTACTTTGAATCATTATTGAGCAAAACCTATCTTCAGCATGGACACATCCCCTGGTATGGTGGTGGAAGTATGAAAGAACATATGAATCTTTAGTGCATCTGGCATATAAATATCTTGTAACACAGACTACAACAGTGCCATGCAGGGCTGGATTAACTCTTCTAGGGGCCCATTGCTATTGGATTTTGTGGGGCCCTCTAGGCTCTGGGGTGGGACCATAAATGAGGGATTCAGAGTGTGTGGGGGGCTGTGGGTCAAGGCAGGAGAGTGGATATGGGAGGGGGTGAGGGCTCTGCTTGGGGGTGCAAGCTGTGAGCTGGGGTGGGGATGAGGTGTTTGGGATGCAGGAGGGGGCTCCCGACTGGGAGCAAGGGGTTTAGAGTGCAGGAGGGGGCTCAGGATAGGAGGCTAGAGATGTGTGGAGTCTGAGCGGGAGCTAGAGTGTTGGAGGAGGCTCAGAGCTGGGATGCAGGGTTAAGGGGTCAGGTCTAGGAGAGAGTTAGGAACTTGGAGTGCAGGAGGGGGCTCAGGGCCACGGGTTGGGGTACAGGGTCTGGGAAGGAGTTAGGGTGCAGGAGGAGGGCTCAGGCCTGGGGCGAGGGTTGAGCTGTGGGGTGCTTATCTGGAGCAGCTCCCTTTTTGGGAGAGGAAGCAGGTGATTCAGAGTGGTCCATGCTGCCCTGTGCTTGCCTGCAGGCACTGCAGTCACCACCCCTGCAGCTTCCTTTCATCATATTCCTGGCCAGTGGGAGCTATGAGAGTGGAGCCTGCAGGCGAGGACACTGCAGGGATGGAGCTTCCCCTGGTGCTCATGGCGACGTGGCTCCAGCTCAGCAGTGGGGATGGCAGTGTGGGGAGCCATTTCCCCTCCCCTCATCCAGGCAGTGCCAGATAACATGCAGGACTGTACCTGCAGCCCAGGGCCCTGGGCTAAAGGGGCTTTGCAAAAAGATCTGGACATTTGGTGACCCAGAGATCTTTTTTGCAGGACATCCCTTTATCCTGGGACCCTAGCATATATCCCCCAAAGCCCCTTTCTTCATTCAGCCCATGTACCATGTGAATACCTGTTCTCTCTTTCAGATGATATTGTGAACCAGAAGTGAGCAGCATTGTCTTGCAAATGTAAATAAACTCGTTTGTCTGAAAATAAAGGTCTGGTAGTACTTTATAGACTAACAAAACATGTAGATGGTATGACGAGCTTTTGTGGGCACAGCCCACTTCTTCAGATGACCAAAGTTATGAGTGGGGGTATGAAAACTCGAAATAAATAGAAGAGGGGGTACCTGGAGAATGGGTACTATTCTATTGACTTTGATTTTTTATCTGCTTATGTTTAAGTACCCATTCTCCAGATACTTAATGATGCTCTGTCTCACACCCCCCCTTCCTTTTTTCTTTTTCTCCCCTCTCCTCTTCCCCTCTCCTATTTATTTCAAGTTTTCATATCCCCTACTCATAACTCTGGTCATCTGAAGAAGTGGGCTGTGCCCATGAAAGCTCGTGATACCATCTACATGTTTTGTTAGTCTATAAAGTGCTACCAGACCATTTGTTGTTTTTTTTCTGTAACAGACGAACTTGGCTACCCCCTGAAGCTCGTTTGTCTGAGTGATTGACTGAACAAGAAATAGGGATGTAAAATCCCATTTAATTGGTTAACTAGTTAAATGTTAAGTTTAACTGGTAAACTGATTAAAATGGGGGCAGGCGGGAGGGGTGCTTCAGCCTGGCCGTGCTGGAGCAGCCCACCTGCTGGCCAGGGCCGGGCTGGAGCAGTCCCCTGCCCACTGTGGCTGGGCTGGAGCAGCCCCCCTACCGCTGCGGGCAGAGGCTGCTTCCGCCCAGCTGCTGAGACTGGATAGGGCAGCGGTGGGCAATAACCAACCCATGGGCCAGATGCCGATCTCCAGGGTTGGCCCCTGGAGGGCTGCCACCACAGAATTTATCTGTGCCTCCACAGGTACAAGTGCTTGCAGCTCCTGTTGGCTGCTGACTGCTGTTCCTGGCCAATGGGAGCTGCGGGAAGCGGTGTCCTGGTCTGTGCTGCTTCCCACAGCTCCCATTGGCTGGGAATGGTGATCTGCAGCCAATGGGAGCTGCAAGCACCCATACCTGCAGAGGTGCAGTTAAATAAACCAGCAACTAACCCTGGCAAACAGCTTCTGTCTTATTACCCACCCTTGGTATAGGGGATGCATTTATACATTTAATCAATAATACGTTATTGTTACACAAGCTCCTGATCTAGCAAAACTTTTAAGCATTCGAGAAGTCTGTGAGAAGTCAATAGGACTGTTCATATTCTTAAAGCTATTTATGTGCTTAAATGCTTTGCTGTATTGGGGCCATGAATAAAAATGTATTCTCAATTAAATGTGCAGGCCCCAAAGTGCAAAGCTAATATTATGTCTTTATTTTTAAGCTTCTGGTAGATGAAGGAGGATGGCAAGTATTGTGTGTATAATCCTAGATTTTTACCTATTTTAATCAGTAAAATGAAATGATCAGCCAAGGAACAGAATCATTCTGTTGGAGGATGCCATTTTTGTTGTAACTTTTTCCTGACATAACAACACTTGAGCTTTTGCAGCTTTCTATTATATGTAACTAGAAGATGTACCGGATATTGCTCAGTCCTTAACTGAGATAAGTTTTGTTTATCTTTATTTAAATCATTGGTCTGGGGTGGGACTGGGGATGAGGGACTCAGTTTGCAGGCTGCCCTAAGGAGAGAGGACAACCCCAACGCTCTCTCACCACAGCAGCTTGGGACCAGGTAAGAAGCGCCTGTCACAGCTGGAGGAGGGGTGCATGTCCCCCGGCTGGGGGACGTACACACACACACATGGGATGTCAACATGTAGACGACTACACGATTAACCGATAAGCCTGGGCTTATCAGTTAATCTTGTCAAACTGCATGCCCTCTCCCGCCACCCCCCGCTGGCTCTGTATCAGAGGCAGCAAGGATGGGGAAAGCAGGAGCCGGCGCATGTGAGGAGCTGGTTTTAAGCAGGCTCTCCATGAGTACTGGATCCGTCTGCCCTCCTCCTCATCACTGCTGCCTCTAATAGAGAGACAGCAGCATGGAGGGTGAGGAGTGCAGGCTGGAGCCAATATGCGTGGGAAGCTGGCTTTCAAGCAGCCTCCCCACACGTGCTGGCTCCGTGGACGTGCCGCTCCCCTTTCCCCGCTCCCTTCTACAGCCCATTGCCTCCTTAAAAGCTGGTTCCCTCCAGCACCATCTCTGTGGTGCTGCTTCCCCCTCACCCCTGCTGTGCAGTCTGGGCTCAGTGTGGACAGAGGCTGGTCCATGGCAGCAGCCCCTATCCATGGGGAGGGGGGTCGGCGTCAAGGTCCCTGTGGACAGGGCCTGCAATCGTGGACCAGCCTCTGTCCACAGGGAACTTTGACTCCCATGATAGTGGCTACTGCCACCCTGCACTGCTACCTTTGTAGCACGGGGCGGCAGGCAGCCAGTCTGTGCAAGGAGCTGGTTTTTAAACTGTTTCCCCTGATGGACCAGCTTCTGCCTCCACCCTGTGCTGCTGCCTCTAATACAAAGGCAGCAACATTGGTAGCAGATGGTTCCCTGGGAGTGGGGCCCGGAGTGCAACTGGCTGACAGCCCCACTTCTGGGCACTTTAGAATAGTTGTATAACTGCTAAGATTTCATGCAGTTACACGACTGTCCAGTTACACGGTATCTAACATCCCTAACACACACAAACAGACTCACAAACAAATGCTCTGAAATATATAGTGGATAGCTGTACCTTTTTCCACTCCTACCCCCTGCTGGCCCAATGGAGTTAAAGCTGTCCCAGTCTCCATCTGCTGCCCCCTTATGGTCATTCTACAGTATAACTCCCTTCTAGTCCCTTCCCTTCCTTTTTATAAGTAACAATTGAATTCAAGGCACATCCCATTTAGGGATGTAAAATCCTGTTTAAATAGGTTAACTCCATGGTCACCAACCCGTCGATCGCGATCGACTGGTCGATCGCGAGGGCTCGACCAGTCAATTGCGAGGCATTCTGGGCCCCTTCCCCATGTCCCCCCACCCCCAAGAAGCCCCACTACCTACCTCCAGTGACAATGGAGCTGGTGCCGGCTTCCTGCCGGGTGGACGGAAGTCCTGCAGCTGCACACCACTTCCGGGGGTTCTGGAAGTGCGCTGGCTGCTCCCCCTCCCCCAGGCCTGTGGCATGCCAGGAACTTGCTTGCGGGGGCGGGGGGAGTCCCCAGAGAAGGCGCACGCCAGGGCTTCTCTGCTCTGCAGGAGGGGGGAGTCGTCCCCGGAGGAGGCACGCCCTGGGGCTTCCCTGCTCTGCGGGAGAGGGGAGTCGTCCCCGGAGGAGGCGCACACTAGGGCTTCCCTGCTCTGCGGGAGGCACACCGTGGCTTCCCTTCTCTGTGGGGGTGGGGTGGGGAGAAGGAGTCCCGGGAGGAGGCGGGTGCGGGGGACTCCCTGCCCCCACTGGTACCCTGTCCCCTGCTGCAGAACCCTGTCCCCTGCCCCCCCGGCACCCTGTCCCCTCTCCCCTGTCCCCCACTGGCACTCTGTCCCCTGCCCCCCTGGCACCCACTAGTACCCTTTCCCAGTACCATGTTCCCTTTTCCCACCAGCACAATTGGGGCCACATTAGTGAGGCTTGTGGGGTTTTTGGAGGAGTTATTTTTTTGCATCTCACTTGGGTGGCCCCAGCTGACTTTTTTGTGAGTCAGTGACCGCTGACTCAAAACAGGTTCCCTGCCCTTCTCATAAATAAAGACAATGCAGAAACTTTTTGTGTTTGACATAGTATTTTATTTAAAAATGAAGCCTGACCAACAAACCCCCAATTGGGGCCGAGCCCCCATCTGGCTGCAGCATCATATCACTCCTGCACCGCCCCCCCCAGACCCTAGATACGAGCCTATCATACACTGGACCCTCCTGCCATGAGCCCCTCACATACCTCAGCCCAAATTCCTGCACCCTCACATCCACAAGCCTGTGGCTTGCTTAGTACCCCAACCCTTCATCTAACCCTAACTCTCCCCAGCCTGGAGCCCCCTCCCCGGGCCAGCATCCCCTTCTCCACTTCCTCCTGCATCCAGATTTCCTCCCAGAGCTTGCACTTCTCACCCTTTCCCACACCCAAATCCCTCGTTCCCACCCCAGAGCCCATACATCCTGTCTCAACCCAGTGAGGGTACGGCTAGACTGCAGGAGTTTTTCCGGGATTCCAGAGATATCCTGGAAAAACTCTTCTGCATCCAGGGACGTATTTGTTCTTCCTCTTTTTTTAGTGGAAGAGCAAACATGCTCTTTCGGTAACTCCTGTATTCCTCGTTCCACAAGGAATAAGGGGGCTTCTGAAAGAAGGGGTTTTTCTGACATTTGGTCCAGTCTAGACAGGCCAAATGTTGGAAAAACCTCTTCCTACAGAAGAATAAAAAAAAAAGTGGCAGTGTAGAGTGTATAACGGCTGGGGATAGCAAGTGATGGAGAGGAGGAGAATAGAGAGGGTGGGGCTTCAAGGAGGGGGTGGAATTTTGGGGGAAGAATGGGGCGGTAGATCTTGGCTTGTTCTGACATTTAAAAAGTGATCTTGGATGTAAAAAGGTTGGAGACCACTGGGTTAACTGCTTAAATGAGGGCACATTGGGGGCCTGGCACGGCTGTCTGCTCACAGTGTGTGGTGTGGTGTGCCTGGCCATGCTGGAGCAGCCTTCCACTCCAGGCGAGGGCTGCTCTGGCTGGACTGAAGTGGCCCCTCTGCCTGTAGCATTGGGCAGGGGGGCGGGTGCTTCAACCCAGCTGGGCTGCTGATTAACTGGTAACTGGTAACTAATCCCATTGTCCTAGCATAACCAAATTTTATCTTGCTTTTCGTTATGACAAGCGGAAGCTGCATATCAAATTTGGTGGTCCTAGCTCTTACTGTTTAGGAGGAGTTCTTGAACAAATGGACTCATGGACGGACGGACCGATAGATTCACATTTGTGAAATATATACAGGTTTAACATCTCTAGTCCAGCACCAGTGGGACCTGACTGGTGCTGAAGCAAAGAATTTGCCAAACCATGGGAGGTCAGTATTGTCTAGCAACATTACCAACACTTCCACTGCTTACTGGGCTCTTAGAAGACATTTGGGGTATATTAGAGCTAAATAACAGCACAGAACACTGAGAGCCAGGACTGGTGGCTGTAAATAAACTTTATGAGACTGCAGAAAACTTGGCCACACCCATAATAAGTGAACATTCAGCTAACTAAAATCATTTCGGATCATGGATGTTGCTAGACCAGACAGTGACGGACTGGAAAGGTTTAACCTATAGTAAGATATGGGGAAGACATCTTGATGTTATACTGTATTTTAGTATTGTAGTGTTGAGCAAAATCTGAGACAATTTTACTGTATTATATCATCAGCTAGTTTAGCAAATAGCTACCATGTTTCTTTAATTTAAATTTGCAATTTTTATTGAGCTGCTATTAGATAGAATGTGGGTACTCAGACTAGTTTTTGTATTGACTTCAAGGTCAGATGAATTTTAATCACCTACCTACATATGTGTAGGCATGTGTACATATATCATCATGTTTGTATTCCTTTATGCTTATTTTGGCCAGTTCTGTAAATATTTGTATATTTAAAAGTTTTTGTACGTAGTTGACCTGAAGGTGAATTAATCTAGGCTTGAAAAGAGCAATGATTAATGTCTGCTTATAAAACAGTGCTTCCAAAACTGAACAGTGAGTAGCTATATTATTCTCCTTAACCTTGCCCTGTAGGTGATCAATCATATACCATTCTCAGAGAGTAGTTATTAACGGTTCACAATCCTGCTGGAAAGATATTACAAGTGGGATTCCGGAGGGGTCTGTTTTGGGACTGGTTCTGTTCAGTATCTTCATCAACGATTTAAATATTGGCATAGAGAGTATGCTTATTAAGTTTGGAGATGATACCAAGCTGGGAGGGGTTGCAACTGCTTTGGAGGACAGGGTCATAATTCAAAATGATCCGGACAAATTGGAGAAATGGTCTGAGGTAAACAGGATGAAGTTTAATAAGGACAAATGCAAAGTGCTCCACTTAGGAAGGAACAATCAGTTTCACACATACAAAATGGGAAGCGACTGTCTAGAAAGGAATACGACAGAAACGGATCTCGGGGTTATAGTGGACCACAAGCTAAATATGAATCAACAGTGTGACGAGGCTGCAAAAAAAGCAAACATGATTCTAGGATGCATTAACAGGTGTGTTGTGAGCAAGACACGAGAAGTCATTCTTCCGCTCTACTCTGCACTGATTAGGCCTCAGTTGGAATATTGTGTCCAGTTCTGGGCACCACATTTCAAGAAAGATGTGGAGAAATTGGAGAAGGTCCAGAGAAGAGCAATAAGAATGATTAAAGGTCTACAGAACATGACCTGTGAAGGTAGACTGAAAGAATTGGTCTTGTTTAGTTTGGAAAAGAGAAGATTGAGAGGGAACATGATAGCGGTTTTCAGGTATCTAAAAGGAGTCACAAGGAGGAGGGAGAAAAATTGTTCTTCCTGGACTTTGAGGATCGAACAAGAAGCAGTGGGCTTAAACTGCAGCAAGGGAGGTTTAGGTTGGACATTAGGAAAAAGTTCCTAACTGTCAGGGTGGTTAAACACTGGAATAAATTGCCTAGGGAGGTTGTGGAATCTCCATCTCTGGAGATATTTAAGAGTAGGTTAGATAAATGTCTATCAGAGATGGTCTAGACAGTATTGGGTCCTGCCATGAAGGCAGGGGACTGGACTTGATGACCTTTCGAGGTCCCTTCTAGTCCTAGTATTCTATGATTCTATGATATGCGCATTCTGACTTCTTTTTACTCCCATTGCCAAAAGGTTATCTGAGGTGTTCAGAATAAATAAAATTTAACCTTAAATAACCTTTTCTTTTAATTTGCCTTAAAAGAAAAGCTAATGCAAAGCTTTACAGTTTCCTTAACTTTTCTATTTGGGAATCCATATCAAACAATTGTCTTAAACTTCAAGAGACATTTTTAGGGAAAACAACAAAATATTTTGGATAGTGGCATTTTCTTGTGGTTGGAAAGGTCCACTATTTTGCATTATACACTTGAATTTTCTGAACATGTAATGGAAATATTTCCTTGTGACATTCATGGTTTATGTCGGTGTTAAACTTCATCACATTACTTCACATTTTAGTTTTCCATTGAAAAAATATTATGATGATTTTTCAGAATTGTGACTCTTTCAGTGATGTTACCAGTTAACCAAAATTGTATTGTTTTCTTCAGGTTATTAGGTCTTGAATGAGAATAATTGAAATCCAAACTGGTGAGAAGTACCTGCACCGTATTGAGGTAAAATATACATTTGGGAATAATACAGATTAAAGCATCTGGGTGATGAATATTTCAGGTAAGATGCTTTTACAAGAAATTCTGAAAAATCTCTTTTCAGTTGTCTTTCTTGTTAGTGCCATGTAGTGTTGGCTGAAACTCATAAAATGTTCATACTTTTGGGGGAAAAGTGGCCCCTTTGGGTGCTGTTGCAAAAGAAGGACTGGGACTGGGTGAGACACAGAGCCTGAATTCCCCAATTTCCCCTATATGTGACCTCTTCAGGCATGTTGGTGGGACAAGATTGTATTGCCACTTCTTGTACTGTACTTGTTCCTTGGCTATCCAGTGGGGGATTGTCAGCGAGCGTTAAAAGATCACCAACATTTTCAAAATAGCAGATGAGAGGGCTAGTAAAAGCCTTTGTAGGACAACATTTTAATGCAAGCCACCAAAACAAATTAATGAATTGTGTGGTCACTGAGAAGTAATTGAACACAAACTGTTAACATTGTGGATGCACAAGTATGCTTTGTACCTTCTGCTTCACTCTTCTTTTGGGAATAGACTGAAATATTTTTTCAGCGTAGCACTAAATGCCTTATTTAGTTTCTATAACGAAAAAGGCAGGAAAATGACTGCTTTCTAGTTAACATCAACATTATACAATGTGAAGAGAAGGGCAGCAAAGCACATATGATCACACTCTGAAGGAAATTTAACTGGAGGAGACTTGAAGAACTGAATGGAAAAACTCACAGGTTTTCCTGTTTCAATCAGGTAGAAATTGTGTGAATTGGAGCACTAAAGCACTGAACTTTGGAATTGTATTTGCTGCACTTGATTTGATATATGTTTTCGTTTCACTACATTTCCTGCTGAAACTTCGCTCTAATACACAGTGGCTGGTTATTGGAGGTGGGGATTTGAGTATGAGAGATGGCGAGAGCTTTTTAAGCAACATAGATGCTTGTCTCATAATTGTGTTATTTTGGAGTTGGCATGTGTATGTATATATGACCAGGGGCTTCTATGAGAAAGAAGTTCTGTGGATTGTGGTGCTGGTCTGGACATACTGCAAGAGTAAGGATTTGGCTTAGAAGTGCTGTATTGCTGCCTGAGCTTATACGTTGATAGGGATTGGAAAAGCTCTGTTACTATTTTGTCTATCTCCCCGCATCATGATAGAGTACCACACAGATGTAATGAATTTATCCTCACCACATCTTTGACAGATAATAATTTTACAGATGAACAACTAAAACACAGAGAAGTAAAGTGTCTTGTCCATGGGGAAACTGTGGCAGAGCTAGGAAAAGACTTGGATCTCCTGAATCCCAGCTCAGTGTCTGAACTAAAAGGGCATTCTCCCTTTGCTACACTATCCTTCTCTGGTCTTTCAGTCTAATAGCATTTTGGTTGCTTTTGTTGTCATAACTGAACTTTTTCTTCTTGCCTACTGTGAACACATGCACTAGGAACAGGAGATGCATGGAAATAGAAAGTACAATGAATGAAGGCTATGGCTCAAACAAAATGCTCCATTTCATTTTGTGTTTTTCACACGGAGATAAAGGACAGTATGACCAACTATATCTTACTGATGCAGTAAGTGCCTGCTGGATCCTTCACGGCAGGAGGCTGGTGGTGTGGGGGTGCAGGAGTTAGGGCAAAAGCTTGGGGATGTGGGGAGCTCAGGGCAGGGGGCTGGATGTGCGGGAGATACAGGAGCTGGCGGAGGCTGCGCTGGCCGGGAGACGGCTCCCTGGGGCTAGCCACAGTGGGGACCTTGCTGCCTGTGTGACGGGCAGGAAGCTTACTTCCACCCGTGCCCCCTTCTGCCCTAACAGGGTTATAGCTATCCTGGTCCCCATATCTGGCCCCTTGCTTCGCCGCTGTGCTCATTATATGGCATAGCTGTCCCTGCTAGCAGACCCCTCCCTTTCCATGTTATAAAAAACAATTGCCATAGTCCTGGCACAACCAAATCCTTACCTTGTTATCCTAAGAGGAAGCTATTCACCAAATTTGGTGGTTCTAGTTCTTACCATTTAGGACAGGGATGGGCAACCAGGCCCTCAGACAGTGACAGAGGTCTGGGCCACTTTGAGTTTAGAGGCCCCAGCCCAGCCCCCGTTCCCCAACATATCTAACTTCTTATCCACAGGGTCATACTAAAACCAAAATAATATATGAAAATAAACACTTGAGACATTTATACATTGTACCAATAGCATGTACATTAAAATGTAACTTTAATTGTGAGTTTCCACTGCAAGCAAAACTCTTCATTTTAGGAATGCTTTTCTGGTTTTGTTGTGTGCAAACTTGTTTATAGTTGAAGAAAAATCTAATTTACATGCAGCTTCACCGTTAATGATAAGCACTGCAAGCCCATTTAAATGCTCTTGTCCCATTGTAGGACGATGATAGTTATTTACTTGTTTTAATATATTGAATGTGCTTTCATCTGAAGTCACTGATGCAGGGGGACTGACAAAAATATGTAATGCAACTGTGATATTAGGAAATACAGTTGACAGGCCGAGATCGAATATTTCTTGAAGCAGTTCTTTTGGCTTGCAGTCTGATTATAGTTGGTGGAATGTATATGTTTCAGGAAGACGATCTCAACACAGATGTCTTGAAATTTCATTGTTGTACCTTTGTTGAAACTGTTCAGTCACTGAATATAGATTTTCATTACTTAGTTCTCTGAACTTCTAAAGGCATCCAAAAAGGGTACAAATTTGTTGCAGTGATTCAAATCGATGTGTCAGATTTGATGGAGTCAGTAATAACAACAAAAAAAACACCCCATTGACTGGATAGTGCCTTTCTGCATCAGATTGAGATATTAGGCTGTGATTGGTGGAAAACTCAGATGAAATGTGCTACTGATTTGGACTCAGAAAGAATTGTGTCTCATTGATCATGAATCTTTTGAGTATCTTTAAGAAGTTGTTCAGTGTTATCCCTCTCAACATCTAATGTAGCAATGCATGCTTCAATTACAAGATTCATTTCATGGATTGTTTTTAGCAGCTTCATCCACATGGACGACATTAAAATGCATTCAAATTTGAATGTATACTTCTGAATTGACTTAAGCTCACTGCGAGCCTGTGCTGTGAGAGTAAGAGATTCAAGTTTACCGTATTTTAGCGCATATAACCTGTGGGTTATATGCATTTTTACAAACCCCGCCCCCCCCCCACAGGGTATATTCGGGTGCAGGGTATATAGGTTTTTTTTTACTCACCAGCGACTCTCTGGGAGGTGAGCGCTCCCCCGCCCAGAGGCTGGTGGTTTCTGCAGCTGTGCAGGAACGGGGGGAGGGGTGAGCGCTCCCCCCCGCCCAGAGGATGGTGGTTCCTGCGGCTGCGCAGGAACCTGGCAGGGGAGTGCTCCTCTGCCCGGAAGCTGGTGGTTTCTGCAGCTGTGCAGGAATGGGAGGTTGAGTGCTCCCCCCCGCCCGGAGGCTGGTGGTTCCTGCTCCCCCGCCCCTTCCTGCGGCTGCGGAGGAACCAGGGGTATGAGTGCTCCCCCGCCCAGAGGCTGGAGGCTGCTCAGGAACTGGGGCGGTGAGTGGCTGGCTAATTTCACCCCCCTCCCCCCCCGCACCATAAATTAGCAAATATACCCCCGGCACAGAAAAGTCTTGTATACCCCGCGGGTTATACTCGTGCACGGGGTATACAAGGTTTTTTTTACTCAAACAGCAAAAACCGCAGGGTATATTAAAGTGCGGGGTATATTCGCTAAAAGACGGTACTTAAAGCCTTTCTCAGAGTCCAAATGCTATGCAACTGGTTTAACACTATCAGTTTGTGCTAACCATCTCATTGTCAACATGCCGTGAAGGGAAACAGGCAGATGCTGCTTCAGAATTTCCCATGATGCTGGATTGTTCCAAAGTATATGATTGCTTCCTTGCATGATTCAGCACAATCCACGCCAACAAGATTTAGTGTGGTTGCCACAATTGGAGAAAATACAGTTTGGATTTTGCTCAAGAAGGACTGCTTGTACTCCGTTGTACTTCCGAGCCATATTGGATCTATTGTCATAGACTTGGACAATGCAGACTTGAAAATTTAATTTGAAGCCTTCCAGAATTTCTAATACATGATCAGTGATTTCTTTTCCAGCTTTTTTCATGAAATTATCAAACAAAATGAATTGTTCTTCAAATGAAACCTTTACCTTCCTGCTATTTTAACATATCAAACAACCAAGGTCATCTATTCTTTATGAGAACAGTCTGGAGTTGGATCAATAGTAATTGAAAAACACTTCACATGTCGTATCTCTTCAAGAATTGTTGTTTGCACAAATGTCCCACACAGCTCAATAAATTTGTTTTGTATTCTGGTAGATAGATCATGGACTTTGGATCATGGATCATGTATTTTCCACTCTCTTGTGATTCATGAACATGCTTGACATGGCCTGATAAAAGTGGGTCATTCTTGCTAAGAAACTCAAGTGTACCAAGAAGGTTTCCGTTTGTAGGGTCACTGATATATTGACTGGAACCAAACAAAGCCAATCCCTGTTCAGAAAGAAAAAGAATGATATTGAGTATGTGCTCAAGGAGTTAGAATCATAGATTCATAGGGCTGGAAGAGACCTCAGGAGGTCATCCAGTCCAGCCCCCTACCCAAAGCAGGACCAACCCCAGCTAAATCAACCCAGCCAGGGCTTTGTCAAGCTGAGACTTAAAAACCTCTAGGGATGGAGATTCCACCATCTCCCTAGGTAACACATTCCAGTACTTCACCACCCTCCTAGTAAAATAGTTTTTCCTAATATCCAACCTAGACCTCCCCCACTGTAACTTGAGCCCATTGCTCCTTGTTCTGCCATCCGTCACTACTGTGATCAGCCGCTCTCCATCCTTTTTGGAACTTCCCTTCAGGAAGTTGAAGGCTGCTATCAAATCCCCCCTCACTCTTCTCTTGTACAGACTAAATAAGCCCAAAACTCTCAGCCTCTCCTCGTAGGTCATATGCTTCAGCCCCCTAATCATTTTGGTTGCTCTCCACTGGAACTTTTCTAATGTGTCCACATCCTTTCCATAGTGGGGGGAGAGGGCCCAGAATTGGACACAGTATTCCAGATGTGGCCTCACTAGTGCCGAATAAAGGGGAATAATCACTTCTCTAGATCTCCTAGCAATACTCCTTCTAATGCACCCCAATATGCCATTAGCCTTCTTGGCTACAAGGGCACATTGTTGATTCATATCCATATTCAATCCACTGTAATCCCCAGGTCCTTTTCTGCTGAACGGCTACTTAGGCAGTCGTTCCCCAGCCTGTAACAATGCTTTGGATTCTTCCATCCCAAGTGCAGGACTCTGCACTTGTCCTTGTTGAACCTCATCAGATTTATTTCTGTCTAGGTCACTCTGGACCCTATCCCTGCCCTCCAACATATCTCTAGCTTAGTGTCCCCCTAGCTTGGTGTCATCCGCAAACTTGCTGAGGGTGCAATCCATCCTCTCAGCCAGGTCATTAATGAAGATGTTGAACAAAACTGGCTCTAGAACCGATCCCTGGGGCATGTCACTTGAAACCGACCGCCAACCAGATATTGAGCCATTGATCACTACCCGTTGAGCCCAACAATCTAGCCAGGATTCTATCCACCTTACAGTCCATTTATCCAATATTTCCAATATTATCCATATTTCCTTAACTTGCTGGCAAGAATATTGTAGGAGACTGTATCAAAAGCTTTGCTAAAGTCAATGTATATCACATCCACTGACTTTCCCATATCCACAGAGCCAGTTACCTCATCAGAGAATCTAATCAGATTGGTCAGGCACTACTTACCCTTCGTGAATCCATGTTTACTATTCCTGATCACTTTCTCCTCTTCAAGTGCTTCAAAATGGATTCCTTGAGGATCCCCTCCATGATTTTTCCAGGGACTGAGGTAAGGCTGACTGGTCTGTAGTTCCCTGGATTGTCCTTCTTCCCTTCTTTAAAGATGGGCACTACATTTGCCTTTTCCCAATCATCCAGGATCTCTCCCGATCTCCACAAGTTTTCAAAGATAATGGCCAAAGGCTCCACCATGACATTTGCCAACTCCCTCAGTACCATCGGATGCATTAAATCTGGACCCATGGATTTGTGTACATCTAGCTTTTCTAAATAGTTCTTAACCTGTTCTTTCTCCACCAAAGGCTGCCCACCTTTTTCCCATACTATGTTGCCTAGTGCAGTAGTCTGGGAGCTGACCTTGTCTGTGAAGACAGAGGCAAAGAAAGCATTGAATACTTCAACTTTTCCCACATCATCTGTCACTAGGTTACCTCCCTCATCCAGTAAGGGCCCCACACCCTCTCTGATCACTCTCTTATTGCTAACCTTTCTTGCTACCCTTCACATCCCTTGCTAGCTGCAATTCCAATTGCGCTTTCGCCTTTCTGATAACTCCCCTGCATTCTCGAGCAATATATTTATACTCCTCCCTAGTCAGCTGTCCAAGTTTCCACTTCTTATAAGCTTCCTTTTTGTGTTTAAGCTCACCAAGGATTTCCCCAGTGAGCCAATCAGGTCGCCTACTGTATTTGCTTTTCTTATTGCGCATCAGGATGGTTTGTTCCTGTGCCTTCAGTAAGGCTTCTTTAAATACAGCCAGCTCTCCTGGACTCCTTTCCCCTTCATGTTAGCATCCCAGGGAATCCTCCCCATCAGTTCTCTGAGGGAGTCCAAGGTGTGTATTTTGCTGCTCTCCTTTCTTCCTTTGGTCAGGATCCTGAAATCTACCATTTCATGATCACTGCTTCCCAGGTTGTCACCCACCTCGACTTCCCCTACTAGTTCCTCCCTGTTTGTGAACAGCAGGTCAAGCTGCACATGGCCCCTGGTCGGTTCCTTCAGCACTTGTACCAGGAAATTATCCCCAACATTCTCCAGTAACTTTCTTGATTGTCTGTGTGCTGCTGTATTTGGTCTCCCAAAAGATGTCAGGGTAATTAAAGCCCCCCATGAGAATCGGGGTCTGTAATCTGGAAGCTCCTCTTAATTACCTGAAGAAAGCCTCGTCTACCTCATCCACCTGATCTGGTGGTCTGTAGCAGACAACAACCACAACATCATGTCTCTTGCTCCTGTCTCTAAACTTAACCCATAGACTCTCAACAGGCTTTTCTCCCTCCATATACCGGAGCTCTGAGCAATCTGCTCTCTTAGGCTATGTCTACAATACAGCGTTATTTCGAAATAGCTTATTTCAAAATAGTTATTTCGAAATAGCTTATTTTGAAATAACGCGTCTAGACACAAAATGCATTTCGAAATAGCATTTTGCTATTTCAAAATAGCTTGTCCACCCTGATAGGACGCTGAATCGCATTTAAGGCCGGCCGGAACCGGTTCTGGCAGGGCATCAGGTCAGGAGTTACCTTGTGTGGCTGTTCTTAAAGGGACCTGTTCTTAAAGGGACCCCCCAGGACAGCCGGTTCTAAGGTTTCCCTGCTTGCTTGCCTACCTCGCTGAGGGACAGCAAAGCATTTTTTTTTCTGCGTGCTCTGATTGCCCTCACTCAGGACACCACAGCACTCTGCAGCATGGATCCGGAGCCGCCCCTGGGCACTCTGGTGCTTCTCCTGGCCGTGTTGCTGCGAGCCTGGCAGCACGTTCTGCAGGCAGTAACAGTCTCCCTGGTGTGCTCCACTGGGGGCTTGTGCCTCATTCCTCCCTCACGTCCTTCCACTTACCCCTCCCTAACCCCCCTTCCTTCTGTACAATAAAAGACACGTGTTCATTACAACAAAGCCTCTTTATTGAACAAAACTGGGGTAGGGGGGGAATGAAACTGAGGTGAGACTGGGGAAAGAAGGTGGGAGAGGGGAGGAGGGAGGGTGGGAGAGGGGAGGGGGAAACCTGGGAGGAGGGAGTTGGCAGGGGGAGGCAAGGGGAGGAAGGGAGAGGAGAAGCTCAGGGCTCAGGGTTGGGGGTCTCGCTGGCCCAACTGTCTCCCAACACCGTGGGTGCGGAGGCCTCCGCGTCCCTGGGGGTGTGGAAAGGGTGGGGAGGAAGAAGCAGGAGTGGGAGGAGGAACGGTAGCTGGGGAGGCAGCAGGGGCTGGAGCAGCAGGAGGCAGCAAGCCTTGCCCCAGGGTCGATGACCACCTGGGGGGCACGGACCGTCCTGCCCCCCAGGATGCAGTCCACGGCATCAAAATAGGGACAGGTGTCTGGGTCTGCCCCTGGTTGGGAGCTGCCCCCTGTGGCCCTGGCATACGCCTGCCACAGCTCCTTTATTTTTATGCGAACCTGCTCCTGGGTTCACGTGGCCTTTGGGGGCCAGGCTGGCAGCCATCCGCCTGTAAATGGTTGCGTTCCTCCATTTAGTGCGGAGATCATGGACATTGGAGGCATCCCCCCAAACCTGAATTAGGTCCCTGATCTCCGCACTGGACCAGGCAGGCGCCCACCTTTTCCGGCCCCTGGCAGGCTCCTGGGAGCTCGCAGACTGGTTCTGGGGAGCGGTGGAAGGCTGGCTGGCACTGGCTGCTTGGCTCATGCTGGGGCCACTGGGTCAGGTGCAGCGACTGCTGGCCCTGGGCTGGCAGGCTTGGAGCTGGCACAGGCACTGTGGCCAGAGTCTACCCCTTTAAGGGCTCTGGGGAGGAGGGAAGGAAGAGGAGTTTTCTTGGTTGTGCCCAGAGTGGCTACCAGGACACCCTGGAAAGGGCTGGAGACCCCCTATTTCGAAATAAGTGTCTACACAACTCTTATTTCGAAATAGCAATTTCGAAATTGGTGCTATTCCTTGTGGAATGAGGTTTACCAATTTCGAAATAAGCCTTCCACTATTTCGATTTAATTTCGAAATAGCGGTTTGGCTGTGTAGATGCTGGTAGTTATTTCGAAATAACGGCTGTTATTTTGAAATAACTTTGCTGTGTAGACATACCCTTACATACAGTGCAACTCTTCCTCCTTTTCTCCCCTGTCTGTTCTTCCTGAACAGTTTACATCCTTCCATGACAGCGCTCCAGTCATGTGAGTCATCCCACCAAGTTGGAATTGGTCATGCCTTGGGCAGGGGGCTGGACTTGATGACCTTCTGAGGTCTCTTCCAGCTCTATGATTCTAAGTCTCCGTTATTCCAATCAAATCATAGTTCTTTGACTGTGCCAGAGCTTCTAATTCTTTCTGTTTGTTTCCCAGGCTTCTTCTTGCATTTGTGTACACACACTTTAGATAACTAGTTGATTGCCCTATCTTCTCCATTCGAATCAGCGTCCTCCTTTGTTGCTCCTTCCTTCCTGGTATCCCACTTACCTCAGGGCTTAGGTCACTGTTCTTTCCAGTTACCAGTTTCTGTGTTTATTTCACTCAGCATTAAGTTTTCAACTGAACTGTCAGCTCGTGCTGCTCTACTAGCTGATTTCCATGTAACATAGTTATCTTTATGTAATACTGAAATTTCATGTGCAGTCTTTCAACTTCCTCCAACCTCTACTGATGCTCCAACCAGATGGATCAGACAGTACTGATGCATTTGAAGTATTGCTGTTAAAAATGAAACAGGGTACACAGTAAAGAGGCTACTTTTCCGTGCTCCAGCAAAGCCAGTCTCTTGAGCCAGTCTCTCCATTTGGAAGAGTTTTTCAGCAGACAAGTGGGAAAAGCATGATTTTCAGCATATTTCGGTATATTGCTTGCAATCTGAAAACAACTAACTTTGAGAAACCACTGCATTTGAGCAACATTGTTCTTATCAAGAAGTCCAAGATCAGGTTCTGATGCCACTGTTGTTACACTGTGTCCTGTGCTAGTCATGAGTTCTTGCTCTTGCTGTGCAGTATCTCCAAGGTCTTCATTTTCTGCCTGCACAGTCTCTAAATTGAGCATAGATTCTGCATCTGTCACTCCTGTTGGCATTTCTGTTTCTTGATTCATGACCTTCATTTTGAGGCAGTGGCATTGAAATGTCATTTGTGGGTACAACGTTTTCATCATCAGAACTGGAAGTGTCATTGTCAGTGGTCACCGTCTAAGGGTTGCGGTGTCTTTTCTACGAGAAATGATGTTATTGGCTTTAAACTCTTAACTGCTGCTTCACTCTGTTGCTTTTGCCCTCTCTTACCTGCACCACTTTCAAATCTTCACTTCATTTTTATAAAGGGTTATTTTAAAACACAGTTACACACAATAAATTAATTCGCTAAAGGCTATTGGTTATACAAAATTTTAATTGTATTTACTTCGCAATAAATATTATATAATAATGGTTTGGGGGTGTTATTTACTATGGCCCTTATAGCCTTATTTCAAAGTCTTGAAATTTTGTCTGCTAACATGTTCCTGTTATTAAATTCCTCTAATAACTGGTGCGTTATTATGAATATGAACATGGGGCGATTGCCAGATTAGATATAAAATTTATTAAATAACTAGAATTAAAGTTTATCATCACAAAAAAGCCTTTAAAGATTAATCTAAAATTGGACGAAGAGGTATCTTACAGCTGTGCCTGAGATGGTTATTGTTGACAAAGACACATAAGAAAAACCAGGAATATGAAAATCTCCTATGCAGAGGTTTAATTTAAAGGTTAAACTCACCCTCAGACCAAGCAAAATCACTTTACAGTAACAGAATTAACTATGACTTTCAAACCTCTAAATTGCAAAGACTGTAAACAGCATTTCATAATGTAGAACCGCTAATCACAGAAGCTACTCCAGTCTCCAGTCACGCAGATGAAAACTCAGTTATGACCGAAAAATTGGTGAAGGCCTGAGGTCCCACAATGACTTAAATACATTTTTGCAAGTATATATAGCTTCTTTTGTTGTCTCTGTTATAACTGCAATGTATATAATAAATGGAAATGACTTGGTAAAAAAATGTCAAAATTTGAGGCCCCTTTGTCTCCTGAGGCCTCCTGGCCCCCTTCCTCCTCCCCCTCTCTCTGATAGGGCCTGTGGGCAACCACAAATAGTGAGTAGGCCTCATTCACTTCAGTGGGCTGCAGCAACCCCAGCCCACTGGGGCTCCACCTGCAGCCCCGCAGTCCCCCTGTCTGCCCCCTCTACCCTATGCACCTCTCACACACTGTGGTACCAGAGCCTGGCACTTATCTGCCCCTCCTCCTCCCTCCTAGCATTTTTGTAGTGCACCCATCTCCTGATTTGCGCTCCATCCCCGCTCCTTTTTCTTCCTCCCAGTGCTGGAATGTTGTGAATCAGCTGTTCAGGCCATTCCAACTCTTGGAGGGAGGGAGAGGAGCGCAAATTGGGCGATTCACATGCTCTAAAAGTGCTGGGAGAAAGACGGGATGTGTAGGAAGTGCGGGGCTCCAGTGCCCCAGTGCGCAAGAGGTGCATGGAGGAAAGGAACAGTAGGGTTTGGTGGGCCACAGGTGGCGCCTCAAAGCATGCAGACCGTGGGCTGCAGTTTGCCCATCATTGGTTTCGGAAGAGTTCTTGAACAACTGGACAGACAGACAGACTTGCTGCTCACAGACAAACACTCTCAAACATATTGTAGATTATGGTGCAATTTAGTTCCAATGCAAGTTTTACTGTTTGTTTGCGTTTCCGGCTTGATTGATGGGATGCCAGTGGCAAGCTGGTTTTCCTAGTTAGAAGACTAGTTGAGGCTTGCAAAATATCACTTGCCCAGACTGAGTTATAATTTTTGATGGTTAAGGGAAAGGGTCAGTTGTCATCATCATAGTAAAGTGCTGTATGTCCTAAGTGATTTGTCCAAGACCCCAAGGTGATTTTGTGTCAGAGACAAGATTAGAACTGTGACGTTCCTGGCTACCACTTTCCAAGCCTTTGAAAGTCATAGAATCAGAGAATACTAGGACTGGAAGGGACCTTGAGAGGTCATCGAGTCCAGTCCCCTGCCCTCATGGCAGGACCCAGTACTGTCTAGACCAGTGGTCTCCAACCTTTTAAAGCACGAGATCACTTTTTGAATTTAAGTGCAATCCAAGATCTACCTCATATATAAATACCCTGGCCCTGCCTCCTTCCCGCCCCTTCTCCAAGGCCCCGCCCCTGCTCACTCCATCCTCCCTCTCTTGCCCATCTTCACTCACTTTCATTAGGCTGGGGCAGAGGGTTGGGTGCAGGCTCTAGTCTTGGATTAAGAGATCTGGAGTGTGAGAGGGGCTCTGAGCTGCTCTTGGGGCAGGCAGTTGGATGTAGGAGGGAGTTCTAGGTGCAGGTTCTAGGAGGGTGTTTGGATGCAGGGGTGCTAGGATAAGGGCTTGGGGTTCAGGAGGGGGGTCATGACTGGGGTAGCAGTTTGGGATGTGGGCTCCATCTGAGTACTGCTGGTGGCTCCTGGGTGGTGGGGCTAAGGCAGGCTCACCTGTGCCCTGGCCCTGAACCACTCCCTAAAGCAGCCAGCAAACTCCCTCCCTGGTCCTGTTGTGCCCCCGCTCTGCTCTGTGGAAAAAGGATACAGAATGGGAGAGGGGGCAGCTTGACATCAGCACCCCTCTTTTCCCTCCCCTTGCCCTGCACAGAAAGCAGGAGACTCCCAGGGGGAGGGGCAGCTCCAAAGCAAAGGGCAGGAGATGCGCAGCAGTGGGGGTAAAGGGGCAGCTGAAGTGTAGGCACGTGATAGCCTCTTGGCCAAACCAGTCAGGATCACCTGTCAGAGGCTCCAAGATCTACCAGTAGATCCTGATCTACTGGTTGGTGACCACTGGTCTAGACCATCCCTGATAGACATTTATCTAACCGACTCTTAAATATCTCCAGAGATGGAGATTCCACAACCTCCCTAGGCAATTTATTCCAGTGTTTAACCACCCTGACAGTTAGGAACTTTTTCCTAATGTCCAACCTAAACCTCCCTTGCTGCAGTTTAAGCCCATTGCTTCTTGTTCTATCCTCAAAGTCCAGGAAGAACAATTTTTCTCCCTCCTCCTTGTGACACCCATTTAGATACCTGAAAACCGCTATCATGTTCCCTCTCAATCTTCTCTTTTCCAAACTAAACAAGACCGATTCTTTCAGTCTACCTTCACAGGTCATGTTCTGTAGACCTTTAATCATTCTTATTGCTCTTCTCTGGACCTTCTCCAGTTTCTCCACATCTTTCTTGAAATGTGGTGCCCAGAACTGGACACAATATTCCAACTGAGGCCTAATCAGTGCAGAGTAGAGCAGAAGAATGACTTCTCGTGTCTTGCTCACAACACACCTGTTAATTGCATCCTAGAATCACGTTTGCTTTTTTTGCAACTGCGTCACACTGTTGACTCATATTTAGCTTGTGGTCCACTATAACCCCTAGAACTCTTTTTGCCGTACTCCTTCCTAGGTTGTCGCTTCCTATTCTGTATGTGTGAAACTGATTGTTCCTTCCTAAGTGGAGCACTTTGTATTTGTCCTTATTAAACTTCATCCTGTTTATCTCAGACTATTTCTCCAATTTGTCCAGAACATTTTGAATTATGACCCTGTCCTCCAAAGCAGTTGCAACCCCTCCCAGCTTGGTATCATCTGCAAACTTAATAAGTGTACTCTCTATGCCAATATTTAAATTGTTGATGAAGATATTGAACAGAACAGGTCCCAAAAACAGACCCCGGCGGAACCCCACTTGTTATACCTTTGCAGCAGGATTGTGAACCGTTAATAACTACTTTCTGAGAACGGTTATCCAGCCAGTTATGCACCACCTTATAGTAGCCCCATCTAAGTTGTATTTGCCCAGTCAAAGTACAAAGAGTTGGACTGTGATGTAGGGATGTGAATGTGTATCAGACTGCACGGTTAACTGATGAGCCTGGGCTCATTGGTGAACCCTGTTGGTTACATGCACACTCCTACCTCCTCTGCCAAGCCGACTGCCCCCTCCCCATGATGCTGCCTCTGTATCAAAGACAGCAGTGTGGGGGTGGAGAGGAAGGCGGCTCCGTGGGAGCCAGCGCATGCAGGGAGCCAACTTGTAGTCTCCCAGGATATTTGCATCACTTATGAATCTGAATTTGCTGTTTAGAACTGAAATTTCCATTCTAGTTTTACCACATTTTAAATTACAGTGACAGGACTTTTAGTCTTCTGGCACGGTAGTGTTTTCAGGGTCCTTTTGTAACTTTCAAGGAAAACGCACACATATTGGAGCAAAAGGGAAAAGTTCTTGCATGACTAAAGCTTTTTCTAATTTTTTCAAGCTGGTTTCTGCTGTCTCTTTTTAATTGAACATTGTTTGCCTTTACTGGGATATCTTGGTTTTATTGTAATATAGATTATACTGATAGAGGATTAGAAAAAGAGCATTATAAGAAAAATAATTTCTTTATTATAACATTTTCTAGTTTTTAAAATTAGATTTATGAAACATAGAGATGAAAAAGACCTGATTTAGCTAGTCCTGCTCTAGTCAGTATGAGGCCATACACTGTGTTTTCTAATGCTGTGATTGGTCTCATTTTAAATAACTCACATAGTTTAAACTAGTGCTTCTCAACCAGCATATATGTACTCCAGAGGGTGTACAGAGGTCATCCAGAGGGTATAATGACTCATCCTATTTGCCTAGCTTTACAACAGACTCCAGAGCTTTGCAGGGGGTCTGGGAATCTTGTGCGTCCTGCAGGACCCTCTGCCACAGCAGTGGAAGAGGGATGAAAATTTAAGACAATGTGGGAGTGGGTAATGCCGAGTGAGGAGGGAATGGGATTAAAAAAATAGTACCCCCATTCCACAGTAGGGATGTGAACGTGTATCTGACACATGATTAACTGATGAGCCTGGGCTCATTGGTTATCCCTTTCGGTTATATGCACATACCCCTTCCCCGCTGAGACAACTGCCCCCCGCCCCCTTACGATGCTGCCTCTGTGTCAAAGGCAGCAGCCTGACCGTGAGGGGAGGGCCTCCGCGGGAGCCAGTATGTGTAGGGAGCTGACTTTTAAGCCACCTGTTCCCTCTCTGTTCCTGTGTGTTACCATTTCAAATATCTGATTTGTGTCCATTAATCCTTTGTTGTGGAGACTGTCCAGTTTGGCCAAAACACATGGCAGATGGGCATTGCTGGCACTTGATGGCATATATCACATTAGAGAATGTGCAATTGTATGAGCCTCTGATGTGATGGCTTATGTGGTAAGGTCTTGTAATGGTGTCACTAATATAGATGTGTGAACAGAGTTGGCAATGGGGTTTATTGCAGGGGTAGGTTCCTGGGTGAATGTGTATAAGGTGTGATATGTGGCTGCTATAAAGAATTTACTTCGGGTTAGGGTGTACTTGGCGGGGTTTGAGCAAAGGACTTACCATCACCTACAGCCTACATCTCCTACTAGCCACCACTAACATCCCCCAGTTTAAACTGCTCCAGTGCATCATTGACAATCTACAACCACAAAGGGTGGGGGAGTGGCACTATATATAAAGAAAATTTAGAATCAAATGAAGTAAAAATCTTAAATGAATCAACATGTTCCATAGAATCGCTATGGATAGTAATTCCCTGCTCTAATAAGAATATAACAGTAGGGATCTATTATCGACCACCTGACCAGGACAGTAATAGTGACTATGAAATGCTAAAGGAGATTAGAGAGGCTATCAAAATAAAGAACTCAATAATGTGGGGGATTTCAATTAGCCCCATACCGACTGGGTACATGTCACCTCAGGACGAGATGCAGAGACACAATTTTTTGATACCTTAAATGACTGCTTCTTGGAGCAGGTGGTACAGGAACCCAGAAGGGGAGAGGCAATTCTCAATTTAGTACTGAGTGGCATGCAGTTATCCAAGAGATAACTATATCAGGGCTGCTTTGAAATAGTGACCATAATATAATAACATTTAACATTCCTGTGGTGGGAAGAACACCTCAGCAGCCCAACACTGTGGCATTTAATTTCAAAAAGGGGAACTATGCAAAAATGAGGAGGTTAGTTAAACAGAAATTAAAAGGTAGAGTGACTAAAGTAAAATTCCTGCAAGCTGCATGGACATTTTTCAAAGACACCATAATAGAGGCCCAACTTAAAAAACATAGCAGAAGAACTAAAAAAGAGCCACCGTGGCTTAACAACCATGTAAAAGAAGCAGTGAGAGATAAAAAGACATCTTTTAAAAAGTGGAAGTCAGATCCTAGTGAGGTAAATAGAAAGGAGCATAAACACTGCCAAATTAAGTGTAAAAATGTAATAAGAAAAGCCAAAAAGGAGTTTGAAGAACAGCTAGCCAAAAACTCAAAAGGCAATAGCAAAATGTTTTTTAAGTACATCAGAATCAGGAATCCCGCTGAACAAGCAGTGGGGCCCCTGGACGATCGAGATACAAAAGGAGAACTTATCATAGAATCATAGAACCATAGAGCTGGAAGAGACCTCAGAAGGTCATCAAGTCCAGCCCCCTGCTCTAGGCAGGACCAATCCCAACTAAATCAACCCAGCCAGGGCTTGGTCAAGTCGAGACTTAAACACCTCTAGGGATGGAGACTCCACTACTTCCCTAGGTAACCCATTCCAGTGCTTCACTACTCTCCTAGTGAAATAGTTTTTCCTAATATCCAACCTGGACCTCTCCCACCACAACTTGAGACCATTGCTCCTTTTTCTGCCATCTGGCTCTCTCCATCCTCTTTGGAACCTCCCTTAAAGTCATTGCGGAGAAACTAAATGAATTCTTTGCTTCAGTCTTCATGGCTGAGGATGTTGGGGAGATTCCCAAACCTGACTCGTCCTTTGTAGGTGACAAATCTGAGGACTTGTCTCAGATTGAAGTGTCATTAGAGGAGGTTTTGGAATTAATTGATAAACTTTTAACAGTAACAAGTCACAGGGACCGGATGGCATTCACCTAAGAGTTCTGAAAGAACTCAAATGTGAAATTGCGGAACTGTTAACTATGGTTTGTAACCTATCCTTTAAATCAGCTTCTGCACCCAGTGACTGGAAGATAGCTAATGTAACACCAATATTTAAAAAGGGCTTTAGAGGTGATTCCGGCAATTACAGACTGGTAAGTCTAACGTCAGTACCGGGCAAATTAGTTGAAACAATAGTAAAGAATAAAATTGTCAGACACATAGAAGAACATAATTTGTTGGGCAAAAGTCAACATGGTTTCTGTAAAGGGAAATCATGTCGTACTAATCTATTAGGGCATGTCTACACTACAGTGCTATTTCGAATTAACTTAATTCGAAATAGTTAATTCGAATTAAGCTAATTTGAAATAACGCATCTATACACAAAAACTATTTCAAAATAACGTTTTGCTATTTCGAAATAGCATGTCCACACTGAGTGGACCCTGAACCGAAGTTAAGGCTGGCCGGAACCAGTGCCGGCAGGGCATCAGGTTAGGACTTAGTGCGTGGGGCTGCTGCCTGAGGCTAACTGAACTCCATGCTTAAAGGGACCCTACCCCCACCCCGGACAGACACTTCTCAGGGTTCCCCGCTTGCTTGTCTACCTCGATGAGGGACAGCAAAGCAGTCCTGTCTTGGAATGCCCTGAGTGCCCGTACTCGGAACACTACAGCACTTGGCCACGTGGAGCCAGAACTGCCCCTGGGCACGCCGGTGAGTCTCGTGGGGTCGTTGCCATCAGCCCGGCTGCACTTGCTGCAGGCTGCCATCCGGGGGGTCCATCGGGTGGCTGTCAGAATCCAGGAGGCCCTGAGGGAGAGCGTCCACCCTGAGGAGACCTCAGAGCCTCCCCGGTCCTCCCCACTGGGGGCTCGTGCCCCATTCCTCCCTCACGTCCTTCCACTTACCCCTCCCTAGCCCCCCTCCTGATGTCAAATAAAAGACACGTATGTTCAAAAATAGAAACTGAGTTTATTGAACAAAACTGGGGAGGGGAAATGAACCTCTGGGGAGACTGGGAAAAGGAGGTGGGAGAGGGGAAGAGAGAGGGTGGGAGAGGGAAGGAGGAAACCTGGAAGGAGGGAGCTGGAAGGGGGAAGCAAGGGGAAGAAGGGGGAGGGGAAGCTCAGGGCTCAGGGTTGGGGGTCTTGCTGGACCAACTTGACTTTCATTCAAACCTGCTCCTGGGTTCGCATGTGGCCTTTGGTGGCCAGGCTGGCAGCTATCCTGCCATAGACGGCTGCGTTCCTCCATATAGTGCGGAGATCATGGACATTGGGGGGCATGCCCCCCAAACCTGAATAAGGTCCATGATCTCCACCCTGGACCAGGAAGGCGCCCGCCTTCTCCAGCCCCTGGAAGGCTTCTGGGAGCTGGCAGACTGCTCCTGGGGAGCAGTGGAGGGCTGGCTGCCAGTGGCTTGCTGGCTCCTGTTTTGGAGCCACTGGGTTAGGGGCCCCGGTGCCCACTGCTGGCTCTGGGCTGGCAGGCATGGAGCTGGCACAGGCACTGTGGCCAGGGTCTACCCCTTTAATGTCTCCAGGGATGGGGGAGAGGAGAGTAAGTTTTCCTGGTTGTGCTCAGAGTGGCCAGTAGGGCTCCCTGGGAAGGGCTGGAGGCCCCCTATTTCGAATTAAGTGTCTACACAGCACTTAATTCGAAATAGCTATTTTGAATTTAGTGTTACTCCTCGTAGAATGAGGTTTACCAAATTCGAAATAAGGGCTCCACTATTTCAGATTTATTTCAAAATAGCCGTTTGCCTGTGTGGACGCTATTAAAGTTAATTCGAAATAACTGCTGTTATGTCGAATTAACTTTGTAGTGTAGACATACCCTTAGAGTTCTTTGAAGGGGTCAACAAACATGTGGACAAGGGGGATCCAATAGATATAGTGTACTTAGATTTCCAGAAAGCCCTTTGACAAGGTCCCTCACCAAAGGCTCTTATGTAAATTAAGTTGTCATGGGATAAGTCCTTTCATGGACTGAGAACTGGTTAAAAGATAGGAAACAAAGGGTAGGAATAAATGGTAAATTTTCAGAATTGAGAGGGGTAACTAGTGGTGTTCCCCAAGGGTCAGTCCTAGGACCAATCCTATTCAACTTATTCATAAATGATCTGGAGAAAGAGGTAAACAGTGAGGTGGCAAAGTTTGCAGACCATACTAAACTATGCAAGGTAGTTAAGACCAAAGCAGACTGTGAAGAACTTCAAAAAGATCTCACCAAACTAAGTGACTGGGCAACAAAATGGCAAATGAAATTTAATGCGGATAAATGTAAAGTAATGCACATTGGAAAAAATAACCCCAACTATATATATAATATGATGGGGGCTAATTTAGTACAACTAATCAGGAAAGAGATCTTGGAGTCATCCTGGGTAGTTCTCTGAAGACGTCCACGCAGTGTGCAGCGGCAGTCAAAAAAGCAAACAGGATGTTAGGAATCATTAAAAAAGGGATAGAGAATAAGACAGAGAATGTCTTATTGCCCGTATATAAATCCATGGTACGCCCACATCTGGAATACTGTGTACAGATGTGGTCTCCTTATCTGAAAAAAGATATACTGGCATTATAAAAGGTTCAGAGAAGGGCAACTAAAATGATTAGGGGTTTGGAACAGGTCCCATATGAGGAAAGATTAAAGAGACTGGGACTTTTCAGCTTGGAAAAGAGGAGACTAAGGGGGAATATGATAGATGTCTATAAAATCATGAGTGGTGTGGAGAAAGTGAATAAGGAAAAGTTAAATACTTGTTCCCATAATATAAGAATTAGGGGCCACCAAATGAAACTAATGGGCGGCAGGTTTAAAACAAATAAAAGTACGTTCGTCTTCACACAGTGCATAGTTAATCTGTGGAACTCCTTGCCTGAGGAGGTTGTGAAGGCTAGGACTATAACAGGGATTAAAAGAGAACTAGATAAATTCATGGAGGTTAAGTCCATAAATAGCTATTAGCCAGTATGGGTAAGGAATGGTGTCCCTAGCCTTTGTTTGTCAGAGGGTGGAGATGGATGGCAGGAGAGAGATTGCTTGATCAGTACCTGTTCAATTCACTCCCTCTCGGACACCTGGCATTGGCCACTGTCGGTAGACAGGGTACTGGGCTGGATGGACCTCTGGTCTGACCCAGTATGGCCAATCTTAGGTTCTTATGAAAATAATCCCTCACAGAGAAACCTGTAGGGGAACATTTTAACTTGCCAGGGCACTCATTAATAGTCTTTAAAGTAGCCATTTTTCTACAAAGGAATTTCACAAGCCAACTATAGATTGACTTTCATAGGCAAATTTGACACCATCTCCTTGGCTTGAACAAAGACTTGAACTGGTTAACATAACACCAGCTTTGCTTTCATTCAACACCCTATTGACATCAAAAGTTAAGTATGGGACACTTCCAGGCCACACATTTAGCCTGTTTAGCACCAGGACTACATTTGACAGGTCTTTTTTTTTTCTTCTTCTCCTTTCTTATTCTGAGGGTTCCCCTTTTTTTTCTCCACTCAAGATCATCTCATCTGAAGAAGTAGGTTTTTCCCATGATAGCTCATGATAACTTATATATAGTATCCGAGTGCAGAAGGTGGAGGGCCTGCAAGAGACCTTAAAAATACCTTGCCTCTAGAGGCTTCTGTTTTTAAAAACTTCCTAAGGTCACAGATTCCCTGACTTTGGGAGATAGGCTGCTACCACCCCAAAAAAACAAAAACAAAAAACAAAAAACTTTCTTCTTGAACCCAGGAAGAAAGCACTTGGCAACATTTTCCAAAGGAGTACCCCAGGCTCTTTTACCACAAGAGAGCTTTTTCTTAGGCATGCATACAGAGACCTCCTATTACATTCCAGGACACAAGAATTAAATCATAGCCTGAAAAAAGGTGATTTTATTAACAAAACAAAAAAGATATACTTGGTAAAGCGTACTTGGTTGTTACATGTTATAGAGCAATAGAGAAAACAGATTAAAGCACAGACAATTTCTTCCCTGAGACTCAACTTTAAAGTTACAGTTTATGAGGGTGAGGGGGGACATGGATATAGCACAGAGAAGTTTATCCAAACAACAGAACAAAGAAAATAACATGATTGTATCTAAATAAACATTCCCTATCTACTCATGTAGCCATACCTCCAAGGTTCCATCCAGTTCTAGGCCCAAATATTCCTTTTTTTTTTTTTTTTTTTTTAAAGGCATTGTATTTCTGCCTGGTTCAATGCATCTCTTCTCCCCTCCTCCCCCTCAGCAAAAACAGCAGGCAGGTACCCATTTCAATTGAAATCTCAATACTTTCTTCTCATTGGTTCTCCTGGCTCCCTGCCAACATTTTCTAGCTACCTGGGTTTAACCCTTTAGTTACTGTATGCTGGGATGTTTAGAAAAGGACAGCACTCCTCCAATCTATCAGATCCATCACACCCTCTAAGTCTGTGTCAAAATATTCATGTATTGGGTTGGAACTAGATGAAGAAGACTTAGATGATGGATGATCCTGAGTAATTGTATCAGTGCATCTTGGTAAATTATATGCTATCATGTGATCTCTGTATTAACTTAGTAGACTCTTTGTTTGCTCATCTATTAACTAGTGGCACTAAGAGCCTGATAGTAAGATTCTACTAGGGGACTGTGCCCTCTGCTCACTGCGCTCACCTACCTCCCTCTCTCTGGCTGCTTTCGCTTCACTGAGAGAGCCTGTTGATGCTGATGACGTGGTGATGTCATTCTGTTACTCAACAGGAATATTGTATTGTTCGTCAGGAAAAACTTTTTTATATATGTGAGAGAGAGAGAGACAGAGAGAGAGAGATCTCATGTTGAAGTAAAAGGGAATTGAAGTTGTTGAGCACCTTCAATAATTGGACGATAAATGTAGCTAACAAATTTCCGGTTTCTTCAATCTGACTCATCATGATCACAGTATATGGTGCTAGTATCTCTGCCAGTCTCTTGGGGTACAAAAGCAATTGTCTTTGTTTGATTTTTTAATTTAAAAATGTAGAGAAAACAAACCACCCCAAAGGGAAATAATCAGATCGTGATGCCAAGTAGTTGACATCAGCAGTGGACTTAGTTTTGTGCAGAGGTGCTTGGAAGTACTGTTTGCAAATGCCACCCCACAAAATAGTGAATCATGTTAAACATACAGCATTCCCAAAGCTGCTTGGATTGGAGATACGTGATTGCTTGGACAATGAAACTTGTTCTATCTCAAAGGTGAGCTTTTGCCCTCCAGTGAAATGAAGTTCTGCCTTGGAACATGCTGATAATCTAATGTGAAAGAGACTTTGAGATTTCCCCACAGCAGTTGAGACCTGTTTCTGTAGGGCAAGGATTAAATTGAATATGTCACTGGTATGGACTATTTTTACTAAAATATAAGGTTACATAGGAAAAATAAAACTTCTAGTTCAATAATGAGAAATGAATTCCCTTTTTAAAAGCATTTTTTCTGTATTCATATTCAGAACATATATGCAAGGAAATTGAAGTACAATTTATTGATGATTACTGTATGTAAAATTCTATATTAATATTATTACAATTGCTGTCATTGTATATGTAATCCACATAGCAATATATCCTCTAGTTGATTCTCCTGCAGGAGACTTTTACTTAACTTTTGTATGGCTGCAAAAAGCAGCTTTTACAGTGTAAGCACTGTAGGAGATGAGTACCAATAACATTGCAATCTGCCAGTGCTGCTAAGATAATATTGCTCTTTAAAATTGTTTAAGGCACCCCAGTGCCACAGCAGTGTGTGTGTGGAGGGGTGCACATTTGTGTGCTTCTGTTGACATAGGGTCAAATCCTAGTCCTATTTAAAGTCAATGGCAAACTTGAGAGAGACCAGGGATTTGCCCATAAACTGTAAAATGAACAATAATTGTGCAAACTCAATTGAGCATCATAGTTTCTGTTTTGTAATTTTGTCCTGAAACTGCAATTTTATTTCATACCTCAAACTGGTTTTTAAAAAGTGTCTTAGGCAAATTACATGTTGACATTTTTTTCCATCTTTTGAAAGCCATTAACTATATGAATCATAAGCAGCATCACTCTTAAAAACCTTCATGAAATGTGACAGGTCTTATGATTCTGTGCCTCTTTTGTTTTCAACCCCTAGTTTTCTTTCTTAAAAAACAAACATACCCATAGACTAAGCTGAATGATGTATGAATGAACAGTGTGTCTCAGCAAGAAAACCCACCATTACCCCGACTGCAGGCTTGGATGTAGTGGGTGCCTTAGACTGGAAAGATGGCATTGTTATCTGGTAATGTAGCAACATAAAAGTAAGACATCAAGGAATATGGTAAAAAAAAATGACTGTGTGTTTAGTAACACACTAAAGTTAGCACATTTCCATTTGTTTGGTTAGAAAAAAAGACTTGCCTTAGAACAGCAGTTCCCAATCTTTTCCAGATGAGGACCCATTTTGACAATTCAGGAAGACTTGTTGACCCAAGGCAATTCAAAAACAGGGGAGGAGGGCAGTGCCGTACTAGCAAATTTTGGCGCCTGAGGCAAGAATCTAAAATTGTGCCCCCTCCTGTTGATATATTCATAGTAGTTATTTCATAGAAAAACTGAAATACATTAATAATAAAATAATAACACTACATTTATTTGAGTTGTGGCCGGGGAAAGACACTCATCCCCAAACTGCTCCCCGCCCCCCCCCCCCCCGGCTTAAACCCCACACTCAGAGGCTGGAGGGCCTGAGAGTCACACTCAGGGGCTGGAGGAGCTGGGAGTCTCACAGTCCTGGGCCTGAGAGTCTCACGCTCAGGGATCTGGGGGGCACACTCACTCAGGGGACTGAGATTCACACTCAGAGTCAAACTGTGGGCCTGGGAGTCTCACAGGTGTTACAAAAATATTAGAAACATAATACACATTATTCAAAAAAACAAGTAACATTTAGTATTTTACCAAACAGTTTCACCTGAACTTAAATTAATGGGATGGTTGAGCTTGCATTTGCTTTACTAACTGTTGTATCCTCGGAATTGTTGTGGCAAGTGCGCATCGAAGATCATCTTCTACGTTTAATTTATTTCGATATTTGTTTTTAATTGTAAGCAAATTAAATATTTGTGTGAGAAGCCTGATTCACACAAATACCTTCTTTCACACTGATGGGCATGAATACAAAGATCAAGGCAAGACTACACGACACACAAGCCCCATTTAAGTCAATTTTGCTGATATTAATAAAATGCAACATTTACCCGATTTCCACCCATATGACAGCACTTTTTACGAGCAATGACGGTCCAAAAATTTAACTACTGAAACGCATCTCAACAAAAGACCATTACATAGACTACTTTTTTGTTTTGGCTCCCACCTGCTGGCTGTGTGTTGATCCACACATAAACCCAAACCGCACCACGGGCTGCAAACAAATGGGCCGTGGGCAGCATGTGGCCAATGGGCCATTTGTTAAGTAGCCCTGGGTGCTTGGTCCTGCCGTGAGGGCAGGGGACTGGACTCTATAACTTCTCGAGGCCCCTTCCAGCTCTAGTGTTCTGTGATTCTATACTGCTCGCATGGGGTTAGATAGGGGCCGGTGCCCCCTAGAGGGGATGGGTCCCCAGAGCCCATCCATACCTCTGTGAGCCAGCCTGTGCCCTCTGCCCTGGGACTGAACCAGAGCCAGCGCCCCCCTAGAGAGGCCCTGTAGCCTCCTGTGCACCAGTGGGATTTTGGTGCCAGGCCCCTCCCTCAAGTGGATCCCTTGAACTGGGGGTCAGGTCAGGCCCTGTTCTCTCCCACACTGTGGGGTCTCAGGGGCCAGGCCCTATGGTGCCTCTAGGCAGGTGTCACAGCACGAGGGGAGTGGATTAGCTAAGTCTGAAGCGTTCCCCCCACAGGGCTCAGCAAGCCTGGGGACAGGGCTGAGCGGATGGGAGAAGCGGGGGCAGGTGTGGCTGCCGGGTATCAGTTTCTGCCTCTTGCTGCCATTAGTTGGGCTGCACTGCGGGCCAGCGAGCAGCTCCCAGGACTGTCTCCTTTGAGAAGGGGCGGCTTGATCGTAGCACAAGCTAGCCAGGGCGTGATTGCTGAAACCCCCAGCCCCGCAGTTGTTCCCCATATTAGCTAGATTACAGCCAGCTGGGTTATGCCGGCCTGTACTGCGGTCACATCTTTGCTACCCGTGTAAACAGCCCCTGAACCACTGGAAATTGAGCTTCTAGTCTGGCCTGGTGTGTGACCTCAGGCATGTTGCAGCCTCCTCTGTGCCTCAGTTTCCACAGCTGTAAAACGGGAACAATGCTGGCCCCCTTGGGAAAGCCCTCTGAGTGCTACCAATGGGCAGAGCGAGGGCTGGTGAGGATTAGCCTTGCCTTGGTCACAGAGGCTTGGTACCATTCCAGCGGGCGGATGGCATCGTCAGTTGCTTAACAGCACTTTGTGTCTGTATGAAGTCAAGTGAGGTGGTCCAGTGACAGGTGGGTGAGTGGCTGAAAGTCAGTAGGCAGGGAACCGGGTACCAGGCGCCGGGTCACTGGCAAATTCAATGTACGGGGAAGGGAGCTCCCCACACCTCAGCTCTCAGCACTTGCAGGTGGAGTTCACAAATATAAAGCTCTTCTCGCTTCCCTGCCAGCCAAGCCATCGCTTTATTCCGTGTCCTTA
This sequence comes from Pelochelys cantorii, assembly GCA_032595735.1. Lineage (NCBI taxonomy): Eukaryota > Metazoa > Chordata > Testudines > Trionychidae > Pelochelys > Pelochelys cantorii. Next base: position 3,253,665 of record CM064350.1, read on the forward strand.
ACATGTGCTGTCCCTTGCCTTGGCTGGACACTGCTCTGGGGCGGGCCTGGCTCTCCAAGCCCAGAATCACAGAAGTGCCCAAAAAGTGGGATTGGGGGGCACAAGCACCCGGACCCGTGATCCCACATCCTGCTGTTCTTGCCCCAACGCCCCACCCATACACTGTCCCTCCCCCCCAAAATGCTCCTGAGCTACCTCTTCCTCCCAAGACCCACCCCCAGCTTGCGCTCTCCCCCTGCCATTGCCTGCCCTTACACGCCTCTGGCTCCCCACTCCCTGCTCCGTGCTCCCTGGCCCTGGCCTGCCTGACCAGGGGCTGCTGCTGGAGACTGGCAGATTTTCTACGAGCTGATGCCAGAGCCTGTCACCCCCAGTGCCCGTCCCAAACCACATCTCCCTCCCTCAGAGCCAGGCAAACCCAGTGCGCCCCCCCAAATCAAATCCCCCTTCCGCAGAGCCAGGCACCGGAGGAACCGGATGGGTAAGTTAATCTTAGTTTTAAAGAGTCCGCTCCTGCCGCCCGGCCGGCTGCCTCTGCTCGCAGTGTGTTCCAAGGTGGCAGCACGTGGCCCAGCCCCCGGTTCACTGATCTAAGCATCAGATGGGCCTGTGCAGCATGCGCTCTGGTCCCACCCTGGCTTGGCGCCCCCCCCAGCGTGGCGCCCAGGGGCAACTGCCTGTCCTTGCCCCCCCCTTCACTACGCCTCTGCACTAGAACCAGGTACTCTCCAGTTCCCTGCTGTGACGGACTGGGCCGGGTGTGGGCACAGCTGAGGGCATCCACTCAGGACGAATTGCTCAAACTCAGGGCTTTTTACAGCCCCAGACCGGGGACCTTCCCAAATAGGCCACAAACCAGTCACACTGAGCGCTTCAGCTGCCAATCTGGCCAGCCAGAAGCCTCACGAGCAAAACCCCTCGGACACCCCAGCTCTTGCTATGCCCCAATCAGCCCCGGGCCTAACGCACAGATGAGGGGTTTTAGAACCCAATCTCACCTACCCCCAACGGGTTCTTCCAGTCTCAAGAAACCAGCCACAATTCCCAGGCCAATTTATACTCTGGATCTTACCCACAAGATCACGCTGAGTCAATCCTTTAGAATCTAAAATCTAAAGGTTTATTATTAGTGTTAGTCTGGATCTGCAAAAGCGACAAGGAGTCCTGTAGCACCTTATAGACTAACAGATGTATTGGAGCATAAGCTTTCGTGGGCAAAGACCCACTTCATCAGATGCATGTAGTGGAAATATCCAGAGGCAGGTATAAATATGCAGGCCAGAATCAGGCTAGAGATAACGAGGTTAATTCAATCAGGGAGGATGAGGCCCACTTCTAGCAGCTGATCTGGAGGTGTGAATACCAAGAGAGGAGACTCTGCTTTTGTAGTTAGCTAGCCATTCACAGTCTTTGTTTAATCCTGAGTTGATGGTGTCAAACTTACAGGTGAACTGTAGCTCAGCAGTTTCTCTTTGGAGTCTGGTCTTGAAGTTTTTTTGCTGCAGGATGGCTACCTTTAGATCTGCTATTGTGTGTCCAGGGCGACTGAAGTGTTCTCCTACAGGTTTTTGTATATTGCCATTCCTATATCTGATTTGTGTCCATTTATTCTTTTGTCCGGTTTGGCTGATGTATACAGCAGAGGGGCATTGTTGGCACATGGTGGCGTATATTACATTGGTAGATGTGCAAGTGAATGAACCAGTGATGGTGTGGCTGATCTGGTTAGGTCCTGTGATGGTGTTGCTGGTGTAGATATGTGGGCAGAGTTGGCACCGAGGTTTGTTGCATGAATTGGTTCCTGAGTTAGAGTTACTGTGGTGCGGTGTATAATTGCTGGTGAGAATATGCTTCAGGTTGGTGGGTTGTCTGTGGGCGAGGACTGGCCTGCTTCCCAAGGCCTGTGAAAGTGAGGGATCATTGTCCAGGATGGATTGTAGATCACTGATGATGCATTGGAGAGGTTTTAGCTGAGGACTGTAGGTGATGGCCAGTGGTGTTCTGTTGGTTTCTTTCTTTGGCTTATCCTGCAGCAGGAGGCTTCTGGGTACACGTCTGGCTCTGTTAATCTGTTTCCTTACTTTCTCATATGGGTATTGTAGTTTCAAGAATGCTTGGTGAAGATCTTGTAGGTCTCATCAGTGATCTACAACCCATCCTGGACAATGATCCCTCACTTTCACAGGCCTTGGGAGGAAGGCCAGTCCTCGCCCACAGACAACCCGCCAACCTGAAGCATATTCTCACCAGCAACTATATACCGCACTATAGTAACTCTAACTCAGGAACCAATCCATGCAACAAACCTCAGTGCCAACTCTGCAGGTGAATGGCTCCTTAAGACTAAGCCAGCTGTGGAGTCTACCTTTTCAAATGTGTGAATGGCTCCTTAAGAGCCACCTGGGGAGACACTTGGTGACTCTTTTGAAATGTAATGGCCATCCATATTTGGGTCCTGACCCATAGGTTGGGAAACCCTGCCTTAGAATGATTATCCCCTGTCAGCTACTCCTGTGGCAAAACAGAGTTAGAGTCACCAAACAAGTAGTGGATTCCTAGTGTGATTTCTGGAAAGTTGCGGGGGGGAGGGCTTCTCTTGACTTTCCTTCAGTTAATGTAGAGTTTCTAGACATAGCTGTGTCATGAACAGGAGGAGTGCTGACCAGCCCCCGGTGACTAAGGGGTTAACTCAGGTACCTAGTAAAGGTGTCGTCCGGGGGAGATAGAGGTTGAAATTTGAATTGGCTATAGGTCCCCTACCTGTTTTCTTTGTGTGAGAGAATTACAACAGAAATTGAGAGACACAGAATGATTTAAACGCAGGCAGGACTACCATGCCTCCCCACAGAATTCAGGGCATGGGAGCGGACTGAACAAAGAGAAAATTAGAAGTGAGTACCAGGGAAATGTGCGTCCACCATGTGCAGGTTAAACGCTTAATCTGTTTCATAATGTAAATTAAACTGTTCTTACTAGCTGCAGCTGGTTCAGAAAATAAGGTCATCATACTCAGCAGGGTAGTTCTTAACCCCGCCCGGCCCACCCCTTCCGGGTCGACCTGCAACCACTTCTGAAATTTGTGAAGTGGCCCTCCCTTTCAAAATTATTGCCCACCCCTGATCTAGATCATCCCTGACAGATGTCTATCTAACCTGCTCTTAAATATCTCCCTAGGCAATTTATTCCAGGGCTTAACCACTCTGACAGTTGGGAAGTTTTTTCTATTGTCCAACATAAGCCTCTCTGTTTCAGTTTAAGCCCACTGCTTCTTGTCCTATCATCAGAGGTTAAGAAGAATAATTTTTCTCCCTCCTCCATGTAACACCATTGAAAACTGCTGTCATGTCCCCTCTCAATCTTCTCTTTACCAAACTAAACAAACCCAGTTCTTTTAGTCTTCCCTCATAGGTTATTTTCTAGTAATAGAGATGTAGCCGTGTTAGTCTGGTCTTGCTGAAACAAAAGACAGGACTATGCAGCACTTTAAAGACTAACAAGATGATTTATTAGGCGATGAGCTTTCGTGGGCCAGACCCACTTTACGAATGGGCCTTAACAAAGATGCTAATTATCTTACCCATTACAAAGATAGCTTCCCCAATTATCACCTCTAATATCATTAGCTCATAGACATTAACCTCCTCCCCTCATCCCCCCTCTGTTCTAAAATCTGATTTGTCTATTTTATATGTGTTCACTTTTTTTGATTGTATCCCTTTGGTATATATGGTCATGCCAATTTTCTTCCACAGTTTGATCTGAGGAAGTGGGTCTGGCCCACAAAAGCTCATCACCTAATTAACCATCTTGTTAGTCTTTAAAGTGCTGCATAGTTCTGTCTCAGGTTATTTTCTAGACCTTTAAACATTGTTGTTACTTTTTTCTGGATCTCCTCTAATTTGTCCACATCCTTCCTGAAATGTGGTATCCAGAACTGTACACAGTACTCCAGTTGAGGCTTAATCAGAGCTGAGAGGAAGAATTACTTTTCGTGTCTTGCTCATAACACTCCTGCTAATGCTTCCCAGAATCATGTTTGCTTTTTTGCAACAGTGTTACACTGTTAATTCATATTTAGCTTGTGGTCCACTATGGCCCCTAGATCCTTTTCTGCAGTACTCCTTCCAAGACAGTCACTTCCCATTCTGCATATGTGAAACGGATTGTTCCTTCCTGAGTGGAGTACTTTGCATTTGTCTTTATTGAACATCATTCTGTTTACCTCCAACCTTTTCTCTTGTTTGTCCAGATTGTTTTGAATTATGATCCTATCCTCCAAAGTACTTGCAACCCCTCCCAGCTTGGTATCATCTACAAACTTTATAAGTGTACACTCTGTGCCATTATTTAAATCGTTGATGAAGATATTGAACAGAACCAATTCCAAAACTGATGATCCCTGTAGACAGGAAGCTGCTCCCGTCCTTTCCCTCATGCACAGTGCTAAAAGGTTGCTGCTGGCCACGTTCTGGTGTGAATCCGGGCCAAAATCTAGAAGTGTGACCCTGAATGTCCCCTGCCCATGTGTTGCCTCAGGAAGATGTGGTGCCAGGTACCAGGAGAGGAGGATCCATCCTGGGGGGCCCACCCAGGCATGGAAGGTGGCAGATTCAGGCAGGGAGGATTGGGTCCGTCGGTCACCCTCCCCTACTCCTCCCATGTGAGAAAGGTGTATGGGAATGTGTGCTTCACCTCTCCCTGTGTGTGTGTTTGGGAGTAGGGGTGTTTGTCAGCCCCTCTATATGTTACCCCTCAAGCCTTAAAGACAAGAAGGTAAAAAGAATCCAACTATGCAGTATTTAACAGGGGCTCAGTCTATGTGATGTTAATTTGAACATTTGTACTGCATAGTTCTGACTGCCGTTGAACTCATTTGAATATGAGTAGTGTTACTGGGTGTCTTATATTCACCATAGGGAAATACGGTCACCCTACCAAAGCGCCAAGGCATGGTAGGGTGTGTGTATAGGTGGAGGAGGTGTACAGGGGGCAGAGGCAGCTCATTCTACAGGTTGTGTAGCACTGTCCAGATAACTGCAGTTACTGGTAAGTAACCTCTTTCTTAACAGTTCCTACTTGTTAGAAGATTTTTAGGTAGGTTGCTTCTGTTTGGTAACTACATTATAGCCCATTTATTCATCATAGGCTAATACTAAAAACTCAGACCAGGGATTTTGGCCAAGTTGCTTCTCTTTTTCAGAGGGCATATAAGTTGCTTCAGTTTGTTTGCTAGTAATGTTAAAGGTTTGAATTACATAAAGGGGGAAAAAATCTGAAGCACAAAAGAATAAGCCTAGCTTTTCAATATTAACACTGAAGTGGATCAATAACTTTTTTATGAGACCAGCATGGAACAGGCATTTCCTGGTAAAATAAGATTTTGTTTATGACTCTATTTTGTATGAAAAGCAATTTCTCTTGCCAATAGCATTTTTGTCCCAGCTCTGCTTGTGAATTGAATCTCATGCACTATCATTTCCCCTTTCAGGCCAGTCTGCTGCTGTTTAGTTTGCTTGTGTTCTTTAGCCCTTTTCTTTTTGTTTGTTACCTTCAGTTACCTTTGAGTTTGGAACACTTGAAATCATTACTGAAGTAGAAGCAGAAACCATAAAAACTCTCTGGGCTTCAGCAATAAACACCAGCGTAGCCAGCCTTAATCCTGGCACTTCTACTCCATTGCCTCTAAAGCCACTGCTGTCGCTGGCACTGCTTCCAAAGGTGAGTTTTGTGCACTGCTGAGGGACCAAATACACTGCATAACAGGATACTGGAATTACATATTTTAATAAGCACTTCCTGTAGCAATACAGTACGTGTTGGCATATGCAGTGTGGTGTTGATCGTTTTAATGAATCACTCTGTTTTTGAATATATTTCTACAAGGGAGGTTAGCATATTGTTGTTTACATGATTAACCAATAAACCTGGGTTTATTGGCTAATCCTAATGACTACATGCACACTAGTTACCTGGAGGCTAGGGATTAGAGCTCCTGGTACAAAGTCACGGGGGCCTCCCAGTGGGCTGTGGGCTGCAGGTTGTCCACCACTGGTTATCAGGCAGTCCACTGAGACAAAGGAGGACTACTCATGCAGACCACTCAGTGGTCTTGGTTGCCCGTCGCTGGACTAAAAGGTGTTTTTCCATCCAGGCTAAAAATCTGGTCTGATGATGCAGAGACAAGCAGTAAGACAGCCATGCTACACTTTAACTCTAACAATGTGCCTGCCAAGAGAGCAGAGTTCTGCAGGCATAATCTTTTATGTAAGGGTTCCCCCTTACCTGCCTTCCCTGTGTCTAGAATCAGCAAGTCTGCATGGGAAGATGGAAAGAGTTTAGGATGTTTTACAAATGGACTGCATCTGCCGAATACTAGCCAAATCCATCTGAGGTCTGTATTTACCTCTCTGAGGCATCAAATGTAAACTATAAAATGCAAATGTATTTTTCAGTCTTCTGGCAAGATATTACAAGCCTTGGTGAATGAAGGACAGAGAAGAATTGAAACAGTACATATTACTTGACTGTTTTTTTCTAGCGTTTGAGACCATGTTTCCAGCTAACTGTGTTAAAGCAGTCAATTGTGAGCATAAAATATGCTGTTTCACTTGTATTAGGTATAGTAGATTGCAGTCAGCCAACATGCATGTCCAAGTGCATAATTTCTGCACAACATTACCTAGTTATAGATGAACAAAATGTGCATTACTTTGGTGCTGAGTTTTGGAAACATGGACTTGTGTTATCTAATGTGATATTATATCTGGATTTAACATACATTAGGCAGAACCTAAATAAGGACGAGCTGTAAAATTGTTATATTGCAGAGTTTCTCAAAGCTGTCTGCGAAACCATTTTGAGAAACCTGTTATCTGGCTGTACCAGTGTGTTTACGTACCGGTGCCATGGCCACGCAGCCTCGTGGCTCCTATTGGCGCCAATTTGCTGTTTCCATCCAAGGAGAGCCGCGGGAAGCGACGTGGGCCAGGCCACCACTTCCTGCAGCTCCTCTTGGCTGCAAACAGCGAATCGGCGCCAATAGGAGCGGAGAGGCTGTGTGGCCATGGCACTGGTAAGTAAACACACCGGCGCAGCCAGTTAACAGCTTTTTCAAAGTGGTTTCATGGACCACTTTGAGAAACACTGTTATATTGGGATTCTCACGCTCATCATTTAAGTCAGTTTTTTTGTATTCAACTTTTTCATTTTCCTTGCTAGTGTAGAGCCATTTATATATTTTCAAATACTTTTAATGGCAGACCTATAACTGGTCTTTTCCAGGGACCTCTTAATAGAGGTGTTAAGGATGTCTGAAAAATACATTTGAAGACCAACTTTTAAAGACGAGACGTTACAAGCTCCATGCCCCCTCCAAAAAAGCTAATCACTTGTGACAAAAATTTCAAGCAAAATTTGCACTTGTGTCTGAAAATATAGAGGGATTAAAAATAAATCTTCTAATTGGATCCTGTTTAGAGTCATGAGATTTAATTATTTGACACCTTTACAGAGGAGCCTGAGTTTTCCTAATATTAAAATACTGCAATTTCTTTAGATATGAATAGTTCATGCTTTAATAACAGAAAACACTCTCTTTAAATACCAGATCAGAGATAATAATTACCTAGGGGAAGTAGAAGTGGGTGACAACCTGTGAAACAGTGATCATGAGATGGTAGATTTCAGGATCCTGACCAAAGGAAGAAAGGAGAGTAGCAAAATACACACCCTGGACTTCAGAAAAGAGAACTGATGGGCAGGATTCCCTGGGATGCTTACCTGAAGGGGAAAGAAGTCCAGGAGAGCTGGCAGTATTTTAAAGAAGCCTGATTGAAGGCACAGGAAGAAACCATCCTGATGCGGAGCAAGAAAAGCAAATATGGTAGGAAACCAGATTGGCTTACCAGGGACATCCTTGGTGAGCTTAAACACAAAAAGAAGCTTACAAAAAGTGGAAAATTGGACAGATGACTAGGGAGGAGTATAAATATATTGCTCGAGAATGTGGGGGAGTTATCAGGAAGATGAAAGCGCAATTGAAATTGCAGCTAGCAAGGGATATGAAGGGTAACAAGAAAGGTTTCTGCAGGCATGTAAGCAATACGAGGATGATCAGAGAGGATGTGAGGCCCTTACTGGATGAGGGAGGTAACCTAGTGACAGATGATGTGGGAAAAGCTGAAGTACTCAATGCGTTCTGTGCCTCTGTCTTCACGGACAAGGTCAGTTCCCAGACAAATGCACTAGACAACGCAGTAGGAGAAGGAGGTGGACAGCCCTTGGTGGGGAAAGAACAAGTTAGGAACTATTTAGAAAAGCTAGACATAAACAAATCCATGGGTCCGGATTTAATGCATCCGAGGGTACTGAGGGAGTTGGCAAATGTCATTGTGGAGCCTTTGGCCATTATCTTTGAAAAGTCGTGGAGATCGGGAGAGATCTCGGATGATTGGAAAAAGACAAATGAGGTGCCCATCTTTAAGAAAGGGAAGAAGGACAATCCAGGGAACTACAGACCAGTCAACCTTACCTCAGTCGTGGGAAAAATCATGGAGGGGATCCTCAAGGAATCCATTCTGAGGCACTTGGAAGAGGGGAAAGTGATCAGGAATAGGCAACATGGATTCACGAAGGGCAAGTTGTGCCTGACCAATCTGATTAGCTTCTATGATGAGGTAACGGGCTCTGTGGATATGGGAAAGTCAGTGGATGTGATATACCTTGACTTTAGCAAAGCTTTTGATACGGTCTCCCACAATATTTTTGCCAGTAAGTTAAGGAAGTATGAATTGGATAAATGGACTGTAAGATGGATAGAAACCTGGCTACACTGTCAGGCCCAACGGCTAGTGATTAATGGCTCAATGTCAGGCTGGCGGCCAGTTTCTAGCAGAGTGCCCCAAGGATCGGTTCTAGGACCGTTTTTTTTTAACATCTTTATTAATGACCTGGCTGAGGGGATGGATTGCACCCTCACCAAGTTTGCGGATGACTCTAAGCTAGGGGGAGAGGTAGATATGCTAGAGGACAGGAATAGGGTCCAGAGTGACCTAGACAGATTAGAGGATCGGGCCAAAAGAAATCTGATGAGGTTCACAAGGACAAGTGTAGAGTCCTGCACTTGGGATGGAAGAATCCCAAGCATTGTTACAGGCTGGTGACCGACAGGCTAAGGAGCAGTTCTGCAGAAAAAGACCTGGGATTACAGTGGATGAGAAGCTGGATATGAGTCAACAGTGTGCCCTTGCAGCCAAGAAGGCTAATGGCATATTAGGTTGCATTAGGAAGAGCATTGTCTGCAGAACTAGAGAAGTGATTATTCCCCTTTATTCAGCTCTGGTGAGGCCACATCTGGAGTATTGTGTCCAGTTCTGGGCCCCCCACTATAGAAAGGATGTGGACGCATTGGAGAGGGTCCAGCGGAGGGCGACCAAAATGATTAGGGGGCAGGAGCACATGACCTATGAGGAGAGACTGAGGGATTTTGGGTTTGTTTAGTCTGCAGAAGAGAAGAGTGAGGGGGGGAATTGATAGGAGCCTTCAATTTTCTGAAGGGAGGTTCCAAAGAGAATGGAGAGAGGCTGTTCTCAGTAGTGACGGATGGCAGAACAAGGAGCAATGGTCTCAAGTTACAGTGGGAGAGGTCTAGGTTGGACATTAGAAAAAACTATTTCACTAGAAGGGTGGTGAAGTACTGGAATGAGTTACCTAGGGAGGTGGTGGAATCTCCATCCCTGGAGGTTTTTAAGTCTCAGCTTGACAGGGCTCTGGCCGGTTTGATTTAGTTGGGATTGGTTCTGCCTTGGGCAGGGGGCTGGACTTGATGACCTCCTGAGGTCTCTTCCAGCTCTATGATTCCTTACAAGAGGCATGAGGCTCACTTAATGAAAGTTTATAAAGGGTATTGGGAGAGCTACTTGGATGAGAGGTGATAAAGTTGCAGTTTTCAAATTTTTCTGTAATTATTGTCCTTGTCCCTCTTCTGCAGAACCCAAAGCCAACGTGCCTAGCTCAGACATCTTAGCCTGTGAAAACTGTGAACAAATGGACTGCTTGGAGAATGGGAAGTTTTGTACTCGAACCTGTTCTCAGCATCATAAAGACAAGTAAGAAACCTCACATCACTTTTCCATTTAATATTTAATGAGAATTTAGCATCTGTGGAAGGTATTGAGTGACAGCAATACATCAACAAAGCAGGTAACAGCACAGTACTGACAGCTGCAGTGCAAAGCTGACTGCTCACGCTAGTCCTGTCCTGGAGCACGATCTGTAAAGAAATAAAAGAGTTTGCTCTCCAGGACTTCAGTCTTTGGCCTCTCTGCGAAGATTGCCGGCAAGGGGGTCATTTAGTGCAGTGGTTCCCAACCTGTGGTCCGTGGACCCCTGGGGGTCCGTGGTGGTACTGTAGGGGGTCCACATGGAGCCTCTCACATGTCCTTCAATCCATGTTGCTTCCTGCAGCTTGGGAAGCAGCGTGGGCTGAGGGATGTGCAAGCAGCAGAAACAACTATATTGTTTGAGGGGAGGTCCGTAAAATCTTAATAGATTGAAAAGGGGTCCATATCCTTGAAAAGGCTGGGAGGCACTGATTTAGTGCTCAAGTCAGGCTGTGTTGCCACTGCGTGTGCTATATCTGCTCAGGAGATAATTGAGGGATTTAAGCCTCCCAGCCTGTCAATCTGGCATTTCCCATGAAGAAAATGCTTAAGGCTTTTGGCTGGGACTTGGGAGACCCAAGTTATCTGGCATAGATTTCCTGTGGCCGAGAGCAAGTTTCTTAGTCCTTTTATGCCTCAGTGTTCCAGCTGTAAAAAATAGATAATAGCACTTTCCTACCTTACACAAATGCTGTGAGGGTAAATACATTAAAGATTGTGATGTGATCAAATACTGTGCTGACAGGGCCATATAAGTAGAATCGTCAGAATTTAATTTTTATTGTGATGATTTCAACAGGTAATATCTATGTTTATTTTTAATAAACCATTTTATTAAAATGATATCAGTTTAAATTTTCACAGTTCTGCAAAATTATAGATGAGTTTCAGACAATTTTATGACCATGGATGCTGAGATTCAAAAAATAAAAGCTTTGTAACTGTTAAAACACAAATAGTCAACATCACATATCAGAATAAATATAGTAAATATCCTTAAAGCAAATTCTAATAAGGTTTCACACAGCATTTTTCTTAAGGTTTCACACAACATTTCTTATTTATCTATCTGTAAATTTAGATTATTATTGATGAAAAATCTTCTAGTTGATTTTATATGTGCACAGTGAAATCAATATTTTATAGACTAATACTGATAAAAGTGAATCCTGCCAAGCCTATGTATAAGTAAATCTGTTTCTTCCCACAAATATTACATTCACTTCTTACTTGGCAGCCCAAGCCCTACACACAATCCATACACTGGTTATAGAATAGGTTTTTTATTTTAAATTGTGGCTGTTTGCAGTGACTCTAAAGACACCCCAGTTGATTGCAGAAACAGAATAAGCAGCAGAAACCTTAATGTCAGCATTGGCTGCCAGGTCAATGAGGCTGATAAACCTCTCAAGCGACTCCAGAGGAAGAGGAAACTTCTTCTGGATTCTGAGGATGAGGAGGAGAACGTAGATGATGATGAGGTAAACGAGATTGACATGCACTTTGTTTGAATTGAATTGTAACAAACAGGGCTACTTCTCATAAATCATATCAAATCAAAGGGGTGTATTCTGTGTACACTGGTGGGCTCCATGAATCATTGGGACTTAAGTCTGACCTCGTTACAATTGGGGTAAATCAGGAATATCTCCACTGAAATCAATGGAGTTATGTTGGTGAAAAGCTGATATGAGGTTGCAATTGAGCTTTTAGACTATAATTTGTCCACACTTATATTTTGCATATTTAGTACCAGCAAAGTACATAGTCCTTTACAGTAGTAAAAATACATGTATGACAAGGCTTCTGTACATAAGAGTATAATCTAAAGCCACAATACAGAAAACTATACAGAAAACATCTGAAACAGTGGAACTTCAGTTCAGTATTAGAACATCCAATGCATGTGCATCTGCAGACCTTTCTGTACATTAAAATAGCTGGAGACTAATAATGGGAAAACAAAAATATCCCCCAGTGTTGAAAACACTGTAGCATGTGTGTAGTTACTGGTGAAGTAAATTGCAGATATTTTTTGCTTGAGAAAATTGCATCTCGTCTTTGCCACCAATCTCTTCTCTCTCTTTTCAAATGTAGACGTTGCACCACCTTGTCTTTTCCTTGTCCTTCAAAACTCTGCAAAATAATTGCTGAGGCATGACTTGTCCATTATGAAGGCACTTTCACTAGAACATGGGAAGGTTGATACACTCATCCTCTGAGTGCTTGACACTTCTGCTTCCTTTTTCAGGTACATATTCATGTACCTTTCTGATCAAGGGAAAGAAGCAGTTCACAAGATTAGTGTTCATATAATCAACACTCTGCTGTCCTCTGTTTGAAAGGTCCATAATCTGCTACTTGGTATGCAAGCTGCCAAGTCATATTTTTATTTGCATTCATTTGTTTTGCTTATTTTGAAACACTGAACTCACTTGGAGTAAGGATGTTAAGTATCAGGTAATTGCATTGACTATTCGATTAGTCGATAGGGTGCCTCCGCCTTTGAGGCGCTTCAAAGTGCCGTGGCGATGTTTCAAAGTGGCAGCCCCGCACAGAGCCCAGGGTCCTCAGCTGATCCCGGCACGGCACTGCTGCTTTGAAATGCTGGGCTCCCCACGGCATTCAAAGCGGCAGTGCCACATGGAGCCCAGGGTTAGCTGGGGACTCCCCAGCTGAGCTTGGGCTCTGCATGGCGCTGCCGCTTTGAAATGCTGAGCTCCCTGCGGCATTCAAAGCAGCAGCACTGCACGGAGCAGCTGACCCCAGGTTCCATGCAGCGCTGCCACTTTGAAATACCCCCCTTTTATCCTCCCTCCTTGCTGCTTCTATCTCATAGAGGCAGCAAGGGGTGGGAGGAAGCGACTAGTCGACTATCCTGTCAGCTATCCGATAAGCATTTGCTTATCGGATAGTCAAGTAGTCCTTCACATCCCTAACTTGGAGTAGTTACTGGTGGCACAGGCTGAAGTTTCAAATGTTGCATATGGTTGAATTCATTCCCATTGTTCAACTTTTATCTGAGCAGTTGTATGCAAGACCTCAAAACTACTTTCCTTTTCCATCTCACCCTTTCTTTTCTCCTGCCCCCAATTTAAAAGATCTTTTAAAGATTCTTGGGACATGCTTTGGCTCTGCTTTTCAAATTTTGACTTTATTGGTTTGCTCCAAGAAATCATAGAACTGGAAGGAACCTTGAGATGTCATCAAGTCCAGTCTCCCGCACTCCTGGCAGGACCAACTGCCATCTAAACCGTCCCTGACAGGTGTCTGCCTAACCTGCTCTTAAAAAATCTCCAGTGATGGAGATTCTACAACCTTGCTTCAATTTAAGCCCATTGCTTCTTGTCTGACCTCAGAGGTTAAGGAGAATATTTTTTCTCCTTCTTTGTAACAACCTTTTTGGTTCTTGAAAGCTGTTATGTCCCTTCTCAGTCTTCTCTTTTCCAGATTAAACAACCCCAGTTCTTTCAGGCTTCCCTCACAGGTCATGTTTTCTAGACCTTTAATAATTTTTTTTGCTCTTCTCTGGATCTTCTCCAATTTGTCCATGTTTTTGGAAGTGACAACCAGGTGAACTAACTTTTTTTTTGTAGTTTAATAATTACCAGATATAATCTGTGATGTTCAAAGAAAAATAAAGTTTCTTCTAGAGGTGTCTTTTTGTGACAGCAGTTACTTGGAACTTTTATTTCCTTAAATGTCTGGTGAAATATGCTTTCTGAGTAGCATAGATGGCCACAAATTTGTGTGAATCTAATGAGTAGCATTGCAATAAGGTTGCTTATTGCAGCAAATTCTGCAGCGCAGGCAATCCAATCCATTAGAATAGAAATTTCAGTCTTTTACTACACCATGTTGACTTATTTAAATGAGCTTTAGTGGAAACAATTTGTAAAGCACTTTCATACGCTTTAGGGTAAAAATGTAATTGTATATATAAGAGAACCCACTGTTACTGTAATGCACTCACAGGTTTGGTTTAAGAAGAAATAATGTCAGTCAATATTTTTGTTAGTAATATGGTACATCTTTATCCTGCCTGCATTGAGAAATAACCAGGTGGGGGAGACAACAATATGGCTAAACTTTTTTTTTAATCATATTGTGTCTAGGAGAAGAATAAATCAAATAATATGAAAAGCCGCAGAAATACTAAACCTCTAAAACAAGGTGAGCTGAGCTCATGGTCTCTTTTCTTATTGTTTGCAAACTTTACCCGCTGTTGCAAAATGGATCATATTAAACAGAAAAAACAAGGTTGGTGGAGACCGTTACACATTCAGAGTAATAAAACCTTTGTTAGGCACCTATTATACTACAGAAGGTTGATGTATAAAAAGTAGATCAGATGGAATGTTACAGGCTCTTGCTTCCATGTTGGGCACAATATAAGAACCTAGAAAAAATAAGCCTCATCCAAAGCCTATTGAAGTCAATAGGAGTCTTTTCACTAAGGATGTTAACTAACATGTTTTTGTGTAAATGTGTAACCGGTTGAATTTTTAGCAGTTACACATTTACACACGGGGTGAGGGAGTGGGGGGGAGAGAAGGGGACAGGCAAGAGTCTGTGCTCTTGCGGAACCAGCTTTTAAGCTGGCCTCCTGGCAGCACCAGCTCCTGCCTGCCCCCTTCCTCCACTGCCTCTGATAAAGAGGCAGCAGAGTCGGGGTGGCTTTCAAGCTGGCTCCCCCCCCGCGCTCCAGCTCCCTCCTGCCCCCCTACTGCCTCTATGGGAAGCAGTAAGAGGGGGCAGGCAGCTCCGCGGAGCTGGCATGGGTGGGGTGCTGGCTTACAAACCGGCTTCCCTCAGTACTGGTTCTTGCCTGCTCCCCTCAAGCAAGAGGGGCTTAGAACTGCTGCCTCTCTAGCTGAAGCAGCAGCACCGGGTGGCAGGTGGCTCCACAAGATCCAGTGCTCCCCTCAACACCGGCTCCTGCCTGCCCTCCCAACACTGTTACCTCTGTGGGAGGCAGCAGGTAGGAGCAGATGGCTTTGTGGGAGCCGGCACCTGCAGGGAGCCATCTTAAAAGCTGGTTCCCTATGAACACTGGCTCCCACCTCCCCTCCCCCACCTCCTCTGATACAGCGGTAGCAAGGGGCGGGGGATGTGCGTGTAGTCGTTTGGATTAACCAATAAACCCAGGCTTATCAGTTAAATGTTTAAATGACTACAAGCTATCATCCCTACTTTTCCCATTGATTTCAATGGGTTTTGGATCACACCTGTATTCAGCAAATTCTAAACAGAAGATGTAATGTAAATAAATAGGGAATTGTTTACAGACTTTGAAGGTGATGGGTTTGAGATTTATTATATACTTTTAGGGAGACAGATATAGATAATTTTAATAGCTATTTAAAATGTTTTTTTTCGATGTGTGCTTCTATTACACTGAACCAGACACTGCTTTGTGATTGTATTCACTATCTTTGTACTAATATATCCGCTAAATAAAAGTTTGTTTGGTTTTTCATTTGATTCATTTTGGATTTATTTTCAGCTGCTGTTGTGCGCTTTTCCTGAGCTGTTTTTAGTTTGAGTCCCACCCCTTATCCATGCTCTGAGGCATTGGGTGGAAAAATTATTTTTCTCTTTTTTTAAGATCCTGTTCTAGGGCTGTCCAAGCTTTGCAGCACCGACACTCCAATGGCAACTTGCCAACAGCTAGTGTGCCACAGCTAATTGGCATATAACTCAACATAATTTTCCTAATGAAAAATAAATGCAGTCAGAATAACACCTGGGATTTGTATTTTCCTCAAAAGATGGGGGGCTAGCAGTCACCAGATGTGTTTGGCCCCCAGCTGAGCTTTCAGTTCCTCAGAGGCTCTTGTAACCTACTATTTAAACATTGAAGGAGTGCTGGGTTGGCATTTGGATCTGCTACAGATGGTCTTAGCGATGATTCTGTGAATGGGAAGGAATGGGAGGAGATGGCTGCTCTCTGTCTTCCATTCAGCACTCTGTCTTCCATGAGATAAACATTATCTCTTTCTGGTTTTGCTTGTTCAGTTGTTCCAGGAAAGAAGACAGTGTGGAACTGGGTTGCTTACATGGAAGAGGAACGGATGCCAGCTGCTCACGTCAAACTGTTCAAAGAGGTTGTCAGCCCCTTAGATACTTTCTCAGCTTTGATAATTCTAATGCAACATCCCTGAATTATTAACCCCATGGTGCCAACATAGGAGACTGCCCTGACACCACTAGTTGCAAGTAGTGCTTGGGTTGCTATAAATTGGTAGCATAAAATATGTTGGCTCCCAGCACCATAAGTTGTAAGTTGTGTAATAAAATATATCCTATGCATTTTCTATGGAGGCAGTGCATTTGGGTGGTTAGAGAGAGGGGACTTATCAGGATTGTAGTGTTCTACTTCCAGTTGTAATGTTGACATTTGCTGCATTGCAATGATAATGTTTTGCACATAAAGCACTCTTCAGTTCTAAATCTCACAGTCCTCTGGAAAAAGAAGCAAGCATTGTTATCTGCACTTTCATCTTGCAGATGGGAAAACTGAGGTACAGAGGGGTGTTAAATAGGTTTCCCAAGGACATGCAGCAAGTCAAGAATGGATTCCCACAGCTGCAGACTGAATTAGTCATACAACCTCTCTGCCTCAGTTTTCCATTCATGTAAAATGAATAAAGCCAGTCAGCAATTTTTGACTCAACATTTTTTGTTGAAAAATGCTAGTTAATAATAACACACTCTTTGTGGGAAAGGATTTGTTTCAAGAAATGTGCAATTCAGAAAAATGTGGAGGAGGAAAACAGATTTTGAAATTGTTGAAGCATTCTATTTTGACACTTAAAAACAAAATTGCAGATTTGTGGTTCAGGCAGACTTATTTTTAAAATAAGTTAATTCAATTTAAATAATACATTAAAAGCTGTCAAAATCAGAACAAAATATTTTGCTTAACCTGGACAAAAATACTTCTGGATTTTTGATTTATGAAAGTTTTTGAGAATTTTGACTTTTTGTCCCAATTCAGGACAGGGACATTTTTTGAAACTGAAAAAAAAAAAATTGTGGTATAGGAAAACTGTTTCTCACACTGAAAACAAGTATACCTTACCTTACAGAAAAGCTGTGAGGCTCAATTGGTTAATTGTAACTTGTGAAACAATTTGAAATTCTCTAAAAAGTAGTATAAAGGGACGAAATATTATTTCAGAACCTAATTCAGGGGATGAAGAGTTAATTCTCTAGATTTCAGATATGACTGGCTAATATTTGATTTGTTTTAAATCTCTTATTTTTCTTTTAAGGCAACAGTGGGACTAGGTGACATTTACACACCCTTTATAGTTCTTGCACTTAATCTTGGCCACAAATAATGTTCTAGTCTGCTTCAATGAGTTATGAGTCACTCTGCTATTCCCAGGTCACTAAATCGCAGGGGAGGGCAGTTTATTTTATTTTATATGTCCTAGTCATGACTGGTGATCATGTGATGCTGATTTTAGCCTTGCTAATTAAAACACTAGTAATATCAATTGGATCCTTGAATCTTGGACTTTTGTAGATTATCTTATTAAGAGGCAATCATTACAATTGAAAGTATAAGTAGCATCCTGTTGCTATGTCTAAATCAAAGCAGAGAGAACTTGGATATGATTAAACTTTATCTGCAGGCGCCAAGCCCGTAAGTTTCTGGGCTTCTACAAATCCCACTGACTTTGTTGGCAGTAGAGAATGTTCACCAACTTGTAGGTCTGAGACTTGCGTATGCCGAAAGGAAAGCCTTTTAAGATTTCATTGTATTGACGTAAGCAGTTTGCAATTCTGGTTATAGAGAATCTATTCTTTAGGCTTATCTACAATTGAAAGATAATTTGGATTGAGGTTGGATGTAAATTTAGAGTGCAAAAACTAATAATTATATGTGTGGATACTTGTTTCCAAAGTGGATTAAGCTAAACCAGGAACTCTTATTCCAGAATGTGAACATCCACATGTGGAGTTATTCCAAAGCAGCTAGTCCTGAATAACTGCATGTGTAGACAAGTTCTAAAGAATGAATGTGCTCTATTGGGATAATGACTGTAGTAGGACCCCATGATGACATAGGCAAAATCCCTAATGGTTTTGCCTGTGTCAGGCCTTCTGGGTTAGGTCCAATAAAGGGGGATCTTTTATGTATAAATTAAACTTGCACTGGCACATTTTTAAAAGATTTGCTGTTACGTATAGTTAATTAAAACAGTCTTCCAGGTTAATTCTTTAAAAAAATCAGATATGTTGACAGTGAGTGTTTAGAATGATACCTGCAGATATATTCATGACACAGGATGATTTTTGGTCCATGTAACTATCATTGATCATTGGACATCACTTCTCATTTTAAAAGGGATACAGGGCAGGGAACAACTGAGAGCACCTGCATCCAGTCATGGGAAACAATTCAAACTTTTGCAGGGGTAACACCTAGGTGATTTCTAGCGTTGATGGTTTCTTCTAAATTGAATAGTCTTCAGTGTTCCTGGTGACTATTTTGCAATAAGTTGTGTCTCTAAAAGTGAATTTACAATTTTTTTCTCCAACATTGATTTCCCCACAGTATCAATCCTTCCCACAAAGTAGGAATGGATTTAAAGTTGGAATGAAGTTAGAGGGACTGGATCCTGCACACCCATCTTTATTTTGTGTCCTCACCGTTGCTGAGGTAATTGTTCTTCCTCAGTTTGATTTTCTTTTCATTAGAAACAACAGCAGAAGTCTGAGGAGTAGTTGTTAAAGAAATAGTATTAGATTGGTTTAAAAAAATAAAATAAACCAGATAATGTTAAGAGTAGGGAGAAGTTTGAGCTGAAAGCTGAAACAACATAGTTGAGAATTTAAATTTGGGGTTATATAGCTAATGAGCTTCTCTGGACTCAGCCAGCACTAACTAGACTGTAGATCTGGTTTGACAAGAGTATTTGGACATGAGACTACTACTTCTTGTCCCTCACTTCTTGGGACAAAGGATTAGAGTGGTAAATGGATCAGCAGGTTGGAAACAGATTGTTTATACTAGCTAAAATAAGGGGGAACACCCAGAGAACTATTTACAATGGACATGATAACAATTGATAAAATAAACCAATGGACACACCTGCAAGACTCACTCTGCCTGAGGTGGGGGGAGAACTGCAAAGGGGAAAGCCTGTCATAGGAAGGCATGGCAATTAGGGGGAAGTCTCCTGTGTAGTACCTCAGAGACAGCTGACTATAGGGTAGATCAGTGGCGAGGAAGATTGTTAGAAACCCTGCTGCTCCTGAAATTGTATGAACCAGGTGCCGAGTAGGGTTGTGGAAAGGAAAGGGTGATCCATCATCCCTTGTCGCCCATTCCCAGCTTCTGGCAAATAGAGGCTAGAGACACCATCCCTGCCCACCTTGGCTAATAGCCATTGATGGACCTATCCTCCATGAATTTATCTAGTTCTTTTTTGAACCCTGTTAAAGTCCTGGACTTCACAACATCCTCTGGCAAGGAGTTCCACAGGTTGACTGTGCGTTATGTGAAGAAATTCTTCCTTTTGTTTGTTTTAAATCTGCTGCCTATTAGTCTCATTTGGTGATCCCTAGTGCTTGTGTTATGGAAACAATTAAACAACTTTCCCTTATTTACTTTTCCACACCGGTCATGATTTTATAGTAGGGAAGTCAACTGTACACAGCTACACGATGAAACAATAAGCTTAGGCAGCAGCGAGGAATAGCAGGGGGCTGCCCGGGAGTGAAACTGAGAGCGCACTGGCTGCCGGCCTGCCTCTGGGGATTATTGAATAGTTGTGTAATCACTAAAATTTGATGCGGTTACACAACTATTCAATTACATGCTAACATCCCTATTTTATAAACCTCTATTGTATCCTTCCTTAGTCTCCTCTTTTCTAAGCTGAAAAGTCCCAGTCTTTTTAATTTTTCATCATATGGTAACTGTTCCAAACCCCTAACCATCGGGTAGCAATGTTTTCATAGTATCCTGTACAGTTCCCTTGCAACCCAAAACATTGCAATGTAGGGTAACAGTCTGAGAACAAGAAAGCGAAACTGTCAAGTCTTATTTTCTGTTGTCCAAACTGAGGGCAAGTCTACATTGCAGCTCTGCATCGGCACTGCTGCAACACTGTAATGTGTCTGATGAAGACACACTATGCTGGTGGGAGAGCACACTGCCAGCACCATAGTTACTCCACCTCGGCAAGCAGAAGCTGTGTTGGCTCTGTGTTGGCTCTGTGTTGTCTCCCACTGACGGAACGCCAGAGCGGACAGCACAAAACTTGTGTTGCTTCTGGTAAGGAGGAGTTTTTCACGCCCCCAAGTGTTGTAAGTTAGATCGACTTTAGCCAGCAGTTCTCAGACTGTGGGTCAGGACCCCAGACATGCCCGAGCCTCATAACCAAGGGCCAGAGCCTAAGAGCTTCAGCTCTGGATGGTGGGGCTCAGGTTACAGGCCCTTGAGCTTCAGCTTTGGCCACCCCCAACTTGAGGCAGTGGAGGCTGGGTGGGCTCAGGCTTCCGTCTCCCTTCCTGGGGTTGTGTAGTAATTTTTGTTGTCAGAAGGGGATCGCAGCGCAATGATGTTTGAGAACCCTTGACTTAGGCAGTAGTGTAAACCAGCCCTGAGTGATGGAAAAAGTAAGCAAACAGCATAAATGGAAAAAGTAACCCTGAAATTTGAAAAGTAAATTCGTTTTTTAATGCTCATTTTAGTTTTACAGGCCCAAAGGGAAGAGAGTTAATGACTTTTTAAAATAATATTTTTATGCCACCTGTCAATGTCCCTTGAAGGTAATGCAACCTCTTGTGGTTGTAGGTGCAGGGATACAGGATGCGATTACATTTTGATGGTTATTCTGAGTACTATGACTTCTGGGTTAATGCTGACTCCCCAGATATCCACCCTGTTGGCTGGTGTGAAAAGACAGGTCACAAGCTGCTCTCTCCGAAAGGTATGTGGAAAAATAAGAGACACGTGTATAGGAAGCAATATTTGTTGCTGCAAACTGCCTTTCATGCCCATGTTTTGTTTCATGTCACACCCATATTGAATGATTTGAAGTGGGAAGACATTAATGCCATAAGAGCAAACCAATTTCTTTCTGATATTTCCAGTGCTTAGCATTGTGAGTCAAAATAATTAGTAACTCTATTAAGCGAGCATGCAAATGAGTATTTTTGCTCAGAGCTCATTCTTTCTTTCTTAAGTTCTTTTTCCTAGAAACATGTGAAGTTTCAGATTAATGATTAGATAGTGCAGTGCAAGAGGCAGCAATGTGTTAACTGAAACATATAACCCTTGAAGATTGTACAAGGGCAGGTATCTTGCAAAGTTCAAATCTTTCTCTAGGTTATTTCCATTTTTGAGAAACCAATCTGAATATAGCAGGAACACTGTAAAACAATCTCTGATCTCTGTTTCTAGGTTACAAGGAGGGGGAATTTAATTGGGCTTTGTATTTGAAGAATTGCAAAGCTCAAGCAGCCCCAAAAAACCTTTTCAAGACCTTCAGCACAGTAAGTGGTGGTATTGGATTTAATGTAGTTTGAAATATGACCAATAATAAGTAAGCACTGCCTAAAATTTTGGCCAGAATATAACACTGTTCTTTTTACACGCTCAGTACAGAAGCTATAAAACTGAAGAACTTCGTGGAGTCAGATGGGAGCTGTTTCCCTCAGCAATTTTTTTGTAGAATGGGAAATCAGAATAACTTCTCCATCCCCAAACCTCCCAACATTCACTGACTTCCCAGCCAGAGACCATATATTGCCCCTCCTTCTTGGTCTTTTTTCTGCTGATTTACATTAGCATTAGTTAAATAAATTGTAATACTCTGTTTTGCTTGGGCCTTAGCTTCTAGATGTTTGTGATACTTCCCCTTAATCTAAAAATCTCACACAAGTTCCTGTTCATCTCCATACATATCTCTATTTGTAGTGTTGTTATAGCTAGGTTGGTCCCAGGATATTAGAGAGACAAGGTGAACAAGGTAATATCTTTTATTGGTCCATCCCCTGTTGGTGAAAGAGACAAACTTTTAAGTTCACCTATATCTCTGTTGTTTTTCTGACTTCGCCGCCATTATTTCCCCCCATCCTGAGTTAGTGAAATAGTCTCCTGGTTCTTTGCACAGCACCATTTCTCATTCAGCCCAAGCAAAGTATTCTTACCTTGATGTTGCAGAAGGATGGAGAATTTGCTTTAGAAGTATCAGGGCCTTACGTAGTCAGATTCATGATTAACTGATAAGCCTGGGCTTATTGGTTAATCCTATAGATGACATGCACTTCCTCCTCCCCTTGCTACCTCCAGGAGTTGGAAGCCAGTGCCCGTAGGGAGCCAGCTTTTAAGTCGGCTCCCCACGAGCACCAGATCTGTGGAGCCACCTGATACAGAGGCAACAGTGCAGGTGGCAGGGGGCTCCCTGGGAGTGGAGCTGGGAGCACAGTGGCTGCTGGCCCCACCCCCGGGGACTATTGAATAGTCGTGTAACCACTAAAATTTGATGCAGTTACATAACTAGTCAATTAATTGCTATCTAACATCCCTAGGCCTTAGCATGTGTAACCCCCATTTTCCTCCCCGGGTTACTCGGGACCAGGTGTGCCTGGGCGCCTGATGGTTTTAACATAAAAGGAGATCCTGAGTACCCCAGTGGTGATGTTGTTTAGTTGTGGAAAACCCTATCCACCCCCTTGCTGCTGTCCCTTGCTCATAAAGAACATACAGTGGCGGTGCCTCCACCTGGCTGGCCCTGTACACACTTAATGGTGTGCCTTGGGAGCCTCCAGGAATAAAATTATTCCAACAATAATCTGGATCTAACTCCAGAACAACTACAAATCATATACATCTAATAGATTACATTAGAATGAACAACCTTTACTTAACAATTTAAAGAAACAGAGTTTAACAGATTAACAGTGAATAATACTAACAAAATACACAGAAATAATAGGAACGTATCTGTCTGGCATTTGCACTGCCACCGTTTATCACACTCCAGAGTATGCCCTCCTCAGGACTCACAGTACCATACACTTGCTTGCGTGGGCGCGCTTGAAGATTTTGCAGTTGGAGTGGATGATTCTAGTGTCCTTCAGTGTGCTGGGTGCAGAGTAGTACTTCTAGCCACAGATACAGCTAAAGGGCAATCAGAAGCAACCTTCTAGATTCCAGTCCCAAAGGCTCTGAATCCAAGTCTGTAGCTGCAACCTAACAGCTCCTGTTAGTTTTAGCTAAAACTCCTCCATGGCAGCCTGGCTCCTTTTTTCCAAAAACGAAGGGAAGTGTCCACAGACTACTGAGAGTCTCTCTCCACACACCTGGAGAGACCCAGCCCCCAAACAAAAAAAACCCCTTCCTTCCTGGTTTCCTCAAGGGCTCATGGGAATTGTAGTCTCTGGGGCTAGATTGCAGCACACAGGATCTTCCCAGAAAATAAGCAGAGGCACCTTTAGTAGGGGGACTACACATGTAATTCTGGCTCTGCTTTTTGGACTGACTCATTTGTGAACCCTGGAGACTCTCACAACAAACCACATCTGACTTCTGCATCCACTCCAACTGCAAAATCTTCAAGCGCGCCCACGCAAGCAAGTATATGGTACTGTGAGTCCTGAGGAGGGCATACTCTGGAGTGTGATAAACGGTGGCAGTGCAAATGCCAGACAGATACGTTCCTATTATTTCTGTGTATTTTGTTAGTATTATTCACTGTTAATCTGTTAAACTCTGTTTCTTTAAATTGTTAAGTAAAGGTCGTTCATTCTAATGTAATCTATTAGATGTATATGATTTGTAGTTGTTCTGGAGTTAGATCCAGCTCTATTAATATGACAATGCTAGTACCTATCCAGAACTCATCACCAGCAGAGCCTTCTGTACTAGGGATGTAAGCGTATCGGATAGTCGACTAGGGATGCAACTAGTTGCTTCCCCCCGCCCCAGCCAGTTCTCCCCAGTACTGTCTCTATGGGGGGCAGGGGAGGTAGAGGCACAGTGGGAAACAGCATGAGCGGGCACTGAAGCAGTCTCCACTTGTGCCACTTCTGCTGCAATTCTGCTTTTGAAATGTACAAGAGTCCCAGCAGAGTACTCCCTGCACTCCTTGCTGGTCTTCCTTTTGAAATATACAAGAGCCCTACTAGGGCTCTTGAACATTTCAAAGGCTCAGGCACCTCAGGGAGCGTCGGGCTTCTGCAGAGACACCCTTATAGACTAATCGAATAGTTGATGGAAATCCCATTGACGACTTGATTAGTTAATTAATCTAAATTTAACATCCCTGTTCTGTACCTCTGTCTCAGAATAGCCTGGCTTAGGTGTAATGGAACATAAGCAGTATTCAGATTGCACCAAGCCTTGCTTAGATATCATAGGCATTGTTGCCAGAATGCATGGAAATCTGGGCGTTAATCCTCCTGACAGGTATTCTGACCAGCAAGTAGTTATAACATGATACTGTTTTTTACTACTACAGTATTTTGTTTAAATAACTTGAACCAAGTGAGTTTGGAACAGTAATTGAAATGAACTTGACATACCTTTTCCCTCTGTGGTATTCTTTAGCCTGCCACACCATCTGGTTTTCGAGTCGGAATGAAACTAGAGGCAGTGGACAAAAAGAATCCATCTTTGATGTGCGTGGCGACCATCACTGATATGTTGGATAACCGGCTGCTAATTCATTTTGACAACTGGAATGAGAATTATGACTATTGGTAAAGAAAACTATTTCCAAACTGTATCTGTAGATACTGAGATTCATCATCTCCCATTCTTAGCTGCTAAGATTTAAATTTGAGGGGCTCCTAAATCAATTTTTGGATTCGTCAGTAAGTAGCCTTGTCACAGTTTTGAGGTAACTGCACGTGTATTTCCCCTTTCATGGTCCTTCAAAGAACATCCTCCTAAAGATTTCTGGATTGCAGTTGTCACCTCCTTGGATTGAAATCTGTGTCTCATTGCCCTCTGTGATCATATTGAAGTCAATGGAAGTCTTTCCCTTGAAATCAATGGATTTAGATTACAGTCTTACTCATTTTTTTGAAAATTATGGCCTGTTATTTTATTACACTTTTCATCTGAGCATCTCAGGATGCTTTTTTTGGGAGGGGCGAGGATGGTGAGTTATTTCATCCATGTAAGGGTCTTCTGAGTCCTGGTCTCAACTAATCATGAGAACATTTTGAATATTTGTGAAGGAAACACCTTTGCTTTCCATTCCATATACCCCAATCCACAGTACAGAGGTATATCCAGTCTTTAGTTTAGTTTAATTTCCAATGAAATGGCTATTGGTCTGCAAAGACAATGCAAAGCTGTTAGATTCACACCCATCAGCTCTGTGTTGGTGGTTATTTCTTTATTACTACTCTTTTCCTAGTTGTTTCTTACTTCAAATAGTTAAATAGGCACCTGCTTGTTTGTACTGTGCTAAATGGTCTTTAGTTCTCCACAGGTACCCACTCTGCAGTTTCAGTCTATAGGCCTTTAGAGCTGCTTCCATTATTGTCTTAATCTGCAAGGGTTATCATTTGCTCCGCATTTCATTTTGAGTGTCAGATTTGAAAAAAGTTAAGAAAATCAAAGCAAAATTTGGCTGTGTTGTTTTGCCTGGTTTAGCATGAAACTGTTAATCCCTTCCCCAGAAATCTTGGGAGGAAAGGGACTTTCTCAGTATTTGGGCCCTGTTTGCTCAACAGTTTCAAGTATTTGGACCAAGTTTTGAATTTGTAACTAAAACAGAAGCCAGACAAATTCCACGTGGCTTTAGGTTCAATTAATGAAATATGTACACTGTTGTGAACTGTAATCTTCAAACCATCCCGCTCCCCTGTCATAGCTTTTATTTCTTGCATAGGCTTTTTATGGTATGTGCTTTTACATTTTGTGTTTTACTTTTGAAAATCAGTGCCCAGGCTAATTCAGTGGGCTCAGTTTTCAAAGAATAATGCTTAGAAAATATGCCATAGTCACACCAACACATACTTTAGCTCTTTAGTATTCACCTGTCTCGCTGGGGCAACTAGAATGTCAGTTCCTGAAAATGTAGCTTTTATGAATTCCAACCAGGAAGCACTTGTGCTGTACATCGTGATCATACACGCTAAAAGCATCTGCTGCCCCAGCAAAGAAACATCAGGTGGGATTTGATCTGCTGTGTTTCTTCTCACATTCAAGTTGACTGGAGCCAATTCTTTCCTTTTGATCCAGGTGTGATGCTAGCAGCCCGTATATTCGTCCTGTTGGTTACTGCCAAGAAACTGGAACCCTACTGACAACACCACCTGGTATGTTAAAAGCAGGATTGTGTTTCTTGCTTCAGTCAGAAGACCTGCAGGCTCAATATCCTATGTAATTATAAATGTGCAAGTTACGAGTTCTGTTCAGTCTTTTTCTTTTATTGGCTGAACAGGATTATTATTAATGCACACTGATGAGCATCTCTATTTAATTTGTATTGTACTTTCAAGCCACTGAGGTAGAGCTTGGTCATTTGGAATTGAAGTTTTGGGGGGAGGGCTTTTGAGGCAGATGCTATATTTTCTTGAAGAAAAGATGGATGAAAGAGGGTCAGTCACATGCCCTCAAAGGCGTGGCTGTGGAGTTGCTAGAAAAAGAAGAGGAAAGAATAGTTGGAGCCCTCTTTGTTTCTTCTGCATTGAAATTGAGGTATTAACAAATGAAAAGGATAAAATTGGCAGGGAAATCAGTGGTATTTTCAGGTTTTCGCTGGTATTCTTGTAAAAAAAATCATGACTGGATTGACAACCCTGTAGCATGAAGTTCTTTATTTGCTTAACAGGTTTAGCAGCATTGGTGGCAGTATGAGCTTCCTCCACAATGGAAAGCTAGTCTCTGTTCAATTCTTGACTTCTCTGCTGAGATTGTTAACAAGGGAGTCCTCAATTTGCCAGTAGTGTGGTTTTGTGATGTGCATGGTTGTCCAATCGGAACAACACAGAGACTCACAAAGTCAAGCTACTAAGATGGTGATAAATAGGGATAGAATAAAAGATGGAGAACAGTTTTTAAAAATGTTGTTTGCAGTGTGCTGCCAAGGAGAGCATATCCTACCGGTATTGAAATACAGGAAATTTGTTTACCATAATTTCAGGAAGTTAATTGGAGATGAAGCCTTTAACCACCAAGGTACTAATTTGCATCCAGCCTATGGATAGGTAGGAAGTGATGGAAAGTCTTTACCAGCTGACAGGTGTTCAAACGCTTTCAATATAGGAAATTAATTTGGTGATCTCATTTCACGTCACAAAAACCCATGGCTATTTGGCTGGTTACTCCAGAGTTTAAGAATTGATGGAGGAATAAAGAAATAAACTACCCTCATTTCTTCAGCTCTGGGTTGAGGCTCATTGTGTGTGCCCTGGAAGCTTGCATTGCAACTGCCTGTACTGTAAATTTTCTGCGTGAATAAACAAGTAGCTTAATTCTGCAGTGATGTCAATCTGCCATCTTTTCAGAGCGCTAAATTCACAGAATAGCTACGTATTACATGATTGTACTTCTGTGGTGGTTGTTTTGTAGTTGACTGGTTTGTTTTTTTTTTTTTTTTTTATAGTTTAACTGTTAAGATAGTCCTTCATCTTTTCCAGAATACAAGGATTCCAAAAGCTTCTCTTGGGAGAAATATTTGGAAGAAACCAGTTCCCAGGCAGCCCCAGCAAGAGCATTTAAATTGGTTTGTCAAGTTCTTTTGTTTTACTGGATCAGACTATTACTGTAGATTGTACCATTCTCAGTCCCACCTATGTCAGGCGGTCTTCACAGTGGGCATTGCTCATCTCCACACACCTTAGGCAGACCAGATCTTTGCTCTGAGCCTGGGTTTAGGATGGCCCCTCAGGAGGAACTCTCCAGAATTCTGTCTCCAAACCCCAGACATGGTATATTCCAGGGCTCCCTTTGGAAAGGAATTTGTCATAGACTCATAGAAGATTAGGGTTGGAAGACACCTCAGGAGGTCATCTAGTCCAACCTCCTGCTCAAAACAGGACCAACTCCAAATAAATCAGCTTTTGCGCAATTTCTGAAATATTTTTAACTGGATGTCTCTGTTTCTTCTTTGGCTTTGGGGTTTTTTTTCTCAAAACTGCTAAAAAAACCTTTTGGCTTTGTGAGGTGAGTAGGAAGAGCAGCAACTTCCTTAACTCATAGAAATAGCAGATACAGACAGCAATCCCCTGGCACTCTCTTCTGGTGGTTCTTGGGACCAAGGAGAAGCTCTCAGCCAGTGACTGGGAGAGGTCCATGCCAAGACTGTCAAGCAGGCCTTATGAAAGCTCCCTTCACTGAGAGCAGGCCAGAATCATTTCCGTGGAATCAGTAGGTAGCTTTGAGGTGTTTTCCAAAGCCCTCTCTTGTAACACCTCTTATCTAACCATGGGAACTCTAGTCCCACGGTTTGCAAGGTGAAAACATTCACTGGAGTCTCCTGAGTGAGTATTAGGGGAATGGGAAGTGCCAGAGGAGCAAAGCCCTGCTAAAAGCTAGCCTGTAAGCAAGGTCCAGGCTGAAATGATTGAGAAGGCAGCAAAGATTCCACACTCTCCAAAAGCTGTTCTGCCTGCAGGTGTCCAGCTGCCATGAAAGGTGTCAGTGGCTACAACCTTTCTGATGCCAGTGAGCCTATCTCCAGTGGGTCAGCTCACTCCTTATTCCATGCGGTCAATGCTGCTGGCTCCAGGCTGAGTGAGCAGGTGAAGTGATCCCCTTCCATGGGAGATGGACCTGCCTCCTCTGCCCTGCCAGTCTCAGGGATCCCACAGGAGGGAGTAGCTACTAGTAGTTTTCCTTCAGGAAACATGCAGGATACATGCCTACATACTGTCCTTTCTGTCTCCTTGCTAATGCACTCTACCCCTCACTCCAAAGCAGTTGGGCCTAGATGAAACT
Source organism: Pelochelys cantorii (assembly GCA_032595735.1). NCBI lineage: Eukaryota > Metazoa > Chordata > Testudines > Trionychidae > Pelochelys > Pelochelys cantorii. The sequence continues at coordinate 3,282,747 of CM064350.1, forward strand.
GAAGGACATTGCTCACAATCAGCTCTTAATGCAGGGGTGGGGAACTTTTTTAGGGTCAAGGACTGCTGACCCTCAGAAAAATCAGTCGGTGGCACACACAAGTGAGAAACAAAAATAAGAAACCCTCACCCACTGAGAAGGAGAAAGACATTCCACACATTCCCCTTGTACACCGGATTTTGTGTGCTCCAGCTCCGCGTGGGGATGGCAGGGGAGCTGGAGTGCCAGCACGGGCTCCCCAATGCTGGGGGAGAGCCACAGGTCTTGGGGGCCTGATGCAGGCAAATTGGAGAATGCATCCGGCCCCCAGGCTTTAGGTTCCTTGTCCCTGTCTTAATGGGACAGCACAAAGTCTTTGACTCTCCAGCAAGAGAATCTCCCCTCTAGAGCCTCCTAAGAAGAGAAATCTATAAAGCTAGGGCCATAAATGAGATGCCCCAGACTTTCGAATAGCTTTTCAGAATTAAGCTTGACCAACTTTACAGGTGCTTGTGTTGTTAGAAAATGAAACAAGAGGAAAAAAACACCTTAGAAAAACTGACAGATTTGAAGAGGCAATTCTTCCTTGCCTAGATTATGGGGGTATGATGATGGTGGAGTGGGAATTCACTTGGAAGACTTACTTGTACCTATCGATCAAAAGGCCTTCATTACTATGTCTAAAGTTAAGCTTACTGCAGCCTCCTTAGTAATGGGCGTAATCATACCAGCAGTAGGAGTATTCTTGTCAAACACATGGGCAAGAGAATAAGATGATCACTCAGACTAAACTTAGATACAGAAGCCTCAGCCCCGAGGTTATTGGCTAAAGTCTTCTGTTGTTGAGGTCTGCGCTCAACGGGGGAGTCAATGTGAATGGAAAAAAAACAAAGGAAAAAGGCAAAAAACCCACTAAATAAAATCTACTTAAAACTACATTTCCCTAGCGGTTTTTCAGCATTGATGCTTCACCTGGCTAAATGTACAGAACATTCAACATTTCCAGAGATGTGTCTCCGGGATAACTATGGCTTCACTTGAAATATTTTATTGGTAAGCTCTTTGGGGAGCATAAAAAAACAAATCAGTCACTGCGGCTTTAGACAAGCTAATACACCCTCCCACTTTCCAGTGAGAGAAACTTCAAACTGTCTTATCCTAACAAGTTTTCCCTTTGAAGTCACTAGCATAGAGATTACACATGAGGTGGAGGCCATTGCTGTTGGAAGACCACAGCTGGGATTGCAAACCATTCAGTCCCTTTTCTTGATTTTGGGTTTCTCAAGTCTGAACTGCTCCCTATGAGGGGTGCTTCAAGGTGGGTTCTCATCAGGGAGTGAGCCACCTCAGAAAATGGATGCTTGAGGCAATCAAGGAAGGATGTTCAGTAGAAGTTATTGTCCCAAATACAAGCTCATCCTTTCCACAAAGTAAATTAAAATAAAACACTATCAAAAGACCCTCCTCCAGCATCAGCAAATGAAGGGTGCAGTATCCATCTCTACAATGGAATGATAGAACCAGCTCTATGGAGAGACAGGTAGTTTGGAAAGGGGGCAAGAATCTTTGTGATTCAAAGAGAAACAATGGTCTGCAGCCTGCTTCAGATCTCATTTCTCTCAATAAGTCTGTAAGGAGATCAGTATTACAGGTGGAAATACTGAAATCCATCATTATATCATTGTCTTACCAACATTTCAGAATATAAAAAGAATCCTCCTAGAGATCTAATCGAGGAGAGTCACCCAGAGATACACCCCAGCTTCTGCTGCAATAGATGTATCTCAGTGTAGAATTGTAACTTTTACACAGGTATGCACAAATGCCAATGTTCTCCCTTCAAGTGAAAGGAATATATGTCCACCCTTCTCCAGTGACTTTCTTGTCATGTTATGCAGGGTCCAGCAGCCATTGCCAAAAGCTTTCAGAGGCATGGTTTTGAGCAAACAAGTGGAAGGGCTAGTTACAGCCCTCATAAAACTTTAGCATATAAGTTATTGTCCACCACAGCCTTTATTTCAGAAGAGAGATGTGTTAGAAAAGAACAGGCTGACCCAAAGGGGAATGGGGTAACAAGGCACCTTTGTTGCTGATACTCATTCCATCTTGGATCCCGCCTACCTGGGATGCAGGTAAGCAACAAATTAACCCCACATACACCTTTTTATCTTAGTTAGTATGTAAGTATATTTATCAATTACATCACCCTTTAAGCCCTAATTTAGTAGTATGAACACCCATATAATGCGTAATCATAACCATGTGTTGAATATAATTATACCCACCCGTTTACTGTTTACAGTTTTTTAAGCTGATGTCGGCAGTTTTCACATCACAAAACTCCTTGAGTCAGCAGCTTCCAAGGGGTACAGGAGATGTGACCCTGAATGTATATTTCAGAGTGGATAAGGGAGTAAGGAAGAGAGCATTGTTAACACATAGGCCATGCATTAAAAAGTTACATTTTAGGTACAGCTGCATGCTCCTCTATCCTGTAACAAGTCTGTAAATCAATAGAAGCAGGGTCTGCCTGTGCCATGCCCCATTACCATGGTCGCAACTACCAAGACCCCTTGTTTAACTCTTACACACCCCAACAAAATGGGAGAAGAAAGTGTCTGATTTGTCCAACATTAGGTGCATATCTGCTGAGATAAAATCTCTGATTCCACTCCTGGGCTAGTAGGGCTCATTTGTGGAGACCTGGCAGAATTCTGGCTTTGCTTCCAGCCAGCAATTGCAGTAAATGAGTATATAACGATCTTGGTCCATCTCCAGTACTAGCATCTCTTGATGAATTCATTTTTGTGTGTGTGATTAATTTTGTATTGATTTCTATAAAGAACTGGACAATGAAAAGTTTAATAAGGTAAATGACCTACAGCTTGTATATGTTTGAAATACTTCATGCTTTATGGGATCTCCAATAGAATTATGCTGTTACAACTTGTCAAGGCTGCAAGAGGAGACAATACAAAACCAAGCAATAATACATAGACATAAAGAGGCGGTTAGAAGGAGGGTAACAGTAGTGAAACAGGCAGAAACATACACGCATAGAGTGAAGAGGAATGGGGAGTGCAGGAAGGAAAAAGAGAAGCAGTTTGGAAAATGGCATTCTTTGAGACATTGTTTGCTCCCTCCCGGTCCAGGGGGTTTAGGAGCTTAATGTCAGTGAAAGCACAGTTACACACTCTTATCAACCATGGTATGTCAGCAAACTAACCAGCCCAAAGTTACCAAAGGCTGCCTCGTACAATAGGAAGTGGTTATGTTGCCCTTCTGGTTGAATTCAGACATTCTAAAGAAGTAGAAATGCCTAAGTTAGATATGAACAGAAGCTGCGAGGAATTGTATAGTGTCCTCCTTTTTTCTCCACTCAAACTCATCTGATGAAGTGGGTTTTGCCCTCAAAAGCTCATGATATTTTTGTTAGTCTCTAAGGTGCCACAGGACTAGATGTTTTTAATATAGCAGAGACATTCAAGAGGTACAGCTCCTCTTGTTACTATGCATGCTGTGAAAAGAGCAGCAATTTTTGTGGGTAGAGAGATCACACACATCTAAGGAGGGCTGTCATTCTCAAAGACTTTCTCAGATCTTGTAGAGTCAAAATCCTCAGCCTTGCTGGTACAGTGATTAGTAGAAGACTGGTTTACAGGACAGCATACGCTAGTAGCCCATAAGTTTCTTTTCAATTCTACAAGAGACGCTGAATCCTTCCACCTTAGGGATGATTTGCTGTTTTCTACATCCTTCTGTGAAGGCTATCTGATGTGGAGGGGACAGAGAAAGGGAAAATTCTATTTTACCTGTGAATTTTCATTCCAGGACCCTCTGTGTCAGCCAATCTGACTCTCCCTTGGAAGATTGTATTTTGTCCGTGTTTTTTTCTGACTGTTATTTTCTTGTTAAATAGTTTGAAAGGGAATAGGGTGTTCTTCCAGGAAATCACTAAATATCCCAGCTCTGCTGCAAATGGTTTGAATTGAATAGCACTTTTACATGTTTCTTACAGGTAATACATTTCAGCATTGGAAACTACTGTTCTAAGGTCAAGGTCAGAGCAAAGATGGCCTGCCTCCAGTTGTCATGGAGAGATGTTGTGATTTTATGTAGTATCTAAAGGGTTAACTAGAGATTGCTACATCCTGAAGCCAAGCAGGATATATTACCCAGAAGTCTTCAAATGTTAAATGATTTTCTTGCCGGTAAAAGGTGCCAGATTGACAGCCTGAGATACTTGCTTTCTCTGTTTATCTGCAGAAAAGGAACGGCACTGGTAACAGCAGGGCCATCCTCCTCCATGTGACATGCAGTGTACGTGAACCCATTGGTGGAGGGACTATATCTAGGATGAAATGATAGCAGGGTTTCTGTGCCCATTAAATTAATGGCCTATGCTGAGACTTCCAACACTAGGACTGTTTTTGTTGACAGGTTTGACAGGGTTTTATGTGATGTGCACACATGTCCACAAGCGACTGAAATGAGACCTGCCAAATCACATCACATAAATTATGGAAGAGAGCTGTCAGATGATGGTGTCTTTCAGTCACTATCGTTGTAGTAGGTAGCTGTCCAGTGTCTTTCTAAAATACCTGCAGATGGATCGTGTCTTAGAACTCCCAATAGGAGTTCTGCATGAAGAGGTTGATAGCCCTGCATCTTTAAAGCTATGGTGTCAAGATTATCCTGAGAAATCTAATTGTGTTTTAACTTTTAAGGAGGAAATAAAATCTGCCACTAGGCTGGTGTGTGAAAAGCTCCTCTGCGTGATTCCATTTGCAGCCCTTAACTACTAGCAAATTGCCAGCATAACCCCATCAGAAAATCCTGATTTTGGTCTCAACTGTACTCAGTGGCTTGCAGGAGTGGGGCCCAAAGTTTGTGGTATCTAAGGGTATGGCTACACTAGCTCGTTAGTTCGAGCTAGGTAGGGTAATGAGGGCAAGCGGAGTTGCAAATGAAACCCGGGATTTAAATATCCCGGGCTTCATTTGCATGTTCCCGGGCGCCACCATTTTTAAATCCCCCTTAGTCCGAACTCCGTGCCCGTGGCTACACGCGGCACGGACTAGGTAGTTCGAATTAAAGATCCTAATTCGAACTACCGTTACGCCTCGTGGAATATTTAAATATTTAAATCCCGGGCTTCATTTGCAACTCCGCTTACCCTCATTACCCTACCTAGCTCAAACTAACGAGCTAGTGTAGACATACCCTAATTGTTTGTGGTATGGAGGAATTTACCTATTTATCCAGAAAATATATATGACTTAAAATGATGAACTTTTCACAATTCCATCTGCAATCTTCTCTTGTAGCGTCCAGCCCATGGTTTCCAGGTTAACACAAAGCTAGAAGCTGTGGACAAGAGAAATCCCATGTTAATAAGAGTGGCAACAATAGCTGAGAAGGACGACCATCGTATCAAGGTATGGCCTTCAAGGAAAGTACAGTGCCCTTATGCCAAGAAAACCAGATGATTTGAGATACAGAATTTCTGGAGATTGGCTGCACCTTGTTGTGGAAATGACAACAAGCAGGAACACCTTGCAAATAACAGATCTGGAAAACAAACCTGTCCAGTCTAGAAATGATGTTTTGCTTGTTTGTCCCACATGAAGTGTGTTGGAAGTGCTCAGTATTGTCAGCTACTAGTTGAATATAATGTTATGTGAATGATGAATGGAGCATAGATGTATTGTTAATGAGAAGTTCATTGGCAACTTCTGTGCTCACCTTAACAGTGAATTGAAAGGGGAAAGCCATAGTCAAGATAAGCCCAGGTTTATGTAGTGAGCAGCTCTACTCAGTAACGTCATTGGCACATAATTGCATTTTAATTTGCCTTTTGATTTTGGTTTATTGCTGTTTTGCTGGTCAGACTGAATGGGGCAGTAGCAGTGTGAACTCCCTCAGCAATGTGTTTGCATATTGACATGTAGCTCTGTCCCTGGCCCATTCGATTCTCGATCTCGCCCCTGAGCTCACTGAGAGTCAAGTTTTACCATTTACAGTGCTGGAATAAGCAGTATGAACACCAACTCTCATCCTCTAGACCAGTGGTGCACAACCCATGGGTCGCGACCCCCAAAGGGGTCATGGACCTCTTCCTGGGGGGGTCACCGCACCATGCGGCCACCAACGGCCAGGCCCACCCCCCGGCTGCCCAGATCTGAGCGCTGCGCAGCTGCCGACAGCCGGGCCCAGCCGTGTGGGTCGCAGTGGAAAAAAGGTTGTGCACCACTGCTCTAGACCACCAAACAAGCAGGAGCTGACATCATCTTTCGTTGGACCAACTGCTTTGGTGAGAGAAACAACAGAGCTCTTCCTCAGGTCTGAGAAATGTACACAGAGTATCACAGCTACATACAGAGTGAACAGCCTATGTAGCCTATTTTAACACACAGGGCCATCCTTAGGATGTATCCTTAGTATGCAGTACTGTTAAACTGATGCCTCTATGCCCGATGGCAGCCAATATGAGGGGACGACAGTTTTTTACAGATGTGATTTTATAATCTTCAGCAACCCACTGATTAAATGTTTTTAAAGCAAATTTTAAACAAAGGTTCTGTAGACTAACACAGTAAATTCAGAAACCACTCGTATATACTTGGGGTTGGCAAATGCATGTTGAATGGCTGCATTACCACAGGAATGGCTCTTTCACAGGTTCAGCGTCCACTAATAGGTCTGGCTGGCTGTGTCACTTTTAAGTTAACTAGATTGTCTCTGGAGGAAGCAGTGCAACAGAACAGGGATAGGACGAGGCAAGCAGGTGGACATTAAACCCCAGAGATTCCCCAGATTTTCAGGTGCCATACGTAGGGTAAGGATAGCCCTGATAACACACATTTCAAAGGACAATTCAAGGTGAAGTGGCCTGTTAACATATCCCCACAGTCATAGGGGGAATGTAAAAAGTGGGGAGGCAACTGGATGGGGGGCTGTTGGTGGGACTGTTACTGTGATTGCTGTAATAACCCATAAATCCAGTGACTTTATTCAGTTCATGATTTTTACTCTCTAGCAAAGTTAACATAAGAACATAAGAATGGCCGTACTGGGTCGGACCAAAGGTCCATCTAGCCCAGTAGCCTGTCTGCCAACAGTGGCCAGCACCACGTGCCCCAGAGAGGGTGGACCGAAGACAATGATCAAGTGATTTGTCTCCTGCCATCCTTCTCCAGCCTCTGACAAACAGAGGCCAGGGACACCATTTCTATCCCCTGGCTAATAGCCTTTTATGGACCTAACTTCCATGAAATTATCTAGCTTCTTTTTAAACTCTGTTATAGTCCTAGCCTTCACAGCCTCCTTTGGTAAGGAGTTCCACAGGTTGACTACACGCTGTGTGAAGAAGAACTTTCTTTTATTAGTTTTAAACCTGCTACCCATTAACTTCATTTGGTGTCCTCTACTTCTTCTATTATGGGAACTAATAAATAACTTTTCTTTATTCGCCCTCTCCACACCACTCATGATTTTATATACCTCTATCATATCCCCCCTCAGTCTCCTCTTTTCTAAACTGAAAAGTCCCAGTCGTTTTAACCTCTCTTCATATGGGACCCGTTCCAAACCCCTAATCATTTTAGTTGCCCTTTTCTGAACCCTTTCCAAGGCCAAAATATCTTTCTTGAGGTGAGGAGACCACATCTGTACACAGTACTCAAGATGTGGGTGTACCATAGTTTTATACAGGGGCAGTAAGATATTCTGTGTCTTATTTTCTATCCCTTTCTTAATAATTCCTAGCATCCTGTTTGCCTTTTTGACCGCCGCTGCACACTGTGTGGAAATTTTCAGAGGACTATCCACGATAACTCCAAGATCTCTTTCCTGATTTATCGTAGCCAAATTAGCCCCCATCATACTGTACGTATAGTTGGGGTTATTTTTCCCAACGTGCATTACTTTACACTTATCCACATTAAATTTCATTTGCCATTTTGTTGCCCAATCACTCAGTTTGGCGAGATCTTTTTGGAGTCCCTCACAGTCTGCTTCTGTCTTGACTATCCTAAACAGTTTGGTATCATCCGCAAACTTTACCACCTCACTGCTTACCCCTTTCTCCAGATCATTTATGAATAAGTTGAACAGGATTGGTCCCAGAACTGACCCTTGGGGGACACCACTAATTACCCCTCTCCATTCTGAAAATTTACCATTTATTCCTACCCTTTGTTTCCTGTCTTTCAACCAGTTCTCAATCCATGAAAGGACCTTCCCTCTTATCCCATGACAATGTAATTTACACAAGAGCCTTTGGTGAGGGACCTTGTCAAAGGCTTTCTGAAAATCTAAGTATACTATATCTGCTGGATCCCCCTTGTCTGCATGTTTGTTAACCCCTTCAGAGAACTCTAATAGATTAGTAAGACATGATTTCCCTTTAGAGAAACCATGTTGACTTTTGTCCAACAAATTATGTTCTTCTACATGCCTCACAATTTTCTTTTTTACGATTGTTTTGACTAATTTGCCCGGTACTGAAGTTAGACTTACCAGTCTGTAATTGCCAGGATCGCCTCTAGAGCCCTTTTTAAATATTGGTGTCACGTTAGCTACCTTACAGTCATTAGGTACGGAAGCCGATTTAAAGGGTAGGTTACAAACCACAGATAATAGTTCAGCAATTTCCCATCTGAGTTCTTTTAGAACCCTTGGGTGAATGCCATCCGGTCCCAGAGATTTGTTAACATTAAGTTTTTCTATTTGTTCCAAAACCTCCTCTGATGACACTTTAATCCGGGACAGTTCCTCAGATTTATTACCCACAAAGGACGGTGCAGATTTGGGAATCTCCCTAATGTCCTCAGCCGTGAAGACTGAAGCAAAGAAATCATTTAGTTTCTCCGCAATGGCTTTATCGTCCTTGATTGCTCCTTTCATATCTCAATCGTCTAGGGGACCCACAGGTTTTTTAGCAGGCTTCCTGCTTCTAATGTACTTAAAAAACATTTTGTTATTTCTTTCTGAGTTTTTGGCTAGCTGTTCCTCAAAATCTTTTTTTGCTTTTCTTATTACATTTTTACACTTGATTTGACAGTGTTTATTTTCCTTTCTATTTATCTCACTAGGTTTGGACTTCCACTTCTTAAAAGATGCCTTTTTGTCCCTCACTGCTTCTTTTACATGGTGGTTAAGCCACAGTGACTCTTTTTTAGGTCTCTTGCTATGTTTTTTAATTTGGGGTATACATTTAAGTTGGGCCTCTATTATGGTGTCTTTAAAAAGTTTCCATGCAGCTTGCAGGGATTTGGCTGTAGTCACTGTGCCTTTTAATTTCTGTTTAACTAACCTCCTCATTTTTGTGTAATTCCCCTTTTTGAAATTAAATGTCAGAGTGCTGGACTGCTGAGGTGTTCTTCCCACCACAGGAATGTTAAATGTTGTTATATTATGGTCACTATTCCCAAGCGGTCCTGTAATGGTTATCTCCTGGACCTGATCCTGTGCTCCACGCAGGACTAAATCGAGAACTGCCTCTCCCCTTGTGGGTTTCTGTACTAGCTGCTCCAAGAAGCAGTCATTTAAGCGATTGAGAAATTTTATCTCTGCTTCTCTTCCTGAGGTGACATGTATCCAGTCAATATGGGGATAATTAAAATCCCCCATTATTATAGAGTTCTTTATTTTGGTAGCCTCTCTAATCTCCCTCAGCATTTCAATGTCAGTATCGCTGTCCTGGTCAGGTGGTCGATAATATATCCCTACTGCTAATTTCTAATTATTGGAGCAGGGAATTACTGTCCATAGCGATTCTATTGAACATGTTGATTCATTTAATATTTTTATTTCATTTGATTCTACATTATCTTTCCACATACAGTGCCACTCCGCCACCCACACGGCCTGTTCTATCCTTCCGATATATTTTATATCCCGGTATGATTGTGTCCCACAGATTTTCCTCATTCCACCAGGTTTCAGTGATGCCTATTATGTCAATCTCCTCCTTTAATATGAGGTACTCTCGTTCACCCATCTTATTAGTCAGACTCCTAGCATTTGTGTAGAAGCACTTTAAAAATTTGCCACTGCTTATTTGTCTGCCCTTCCCTGATGCATTGGATTCCTTTATACGCGGTTGTTTGTCTGCTCTGGCACATGGTTTGTCCTCTCCCCTCCTCTCTTTCTGACTACAGCTTAGAGAATCTCTATCAATGGATTCTCCTCTAAGAGAAGTCTCCATCCAATTTATGTGCATCTCCGCACCAATCGGCTTTCCCCCATCTCTTAGTTTAAAAACTGCTCTACAGCCTTTTTAATGTTTAGTGCCAGCAGTCTGGTTCCACCCTGGTTTAGGTGGAGCCCATCCTTCCTGTACAGGCTCCCCCTCTCCCAAAAGTGTCCCCAGTTCCTAATAAATCTAAACCCTTCTTCCCTACACCATCGTCTCATCCACGCGTTGAGACTCTGAAGCTCTGCCTGCCTACCTGGCCCTGCATGTGGAACTGGGGACACTTTTGGGAGAGGGGGAGCCACCATAGAGGTCCTGGATTTCAGTCTCTTTCCTAGCAACCTAAATTTGGCCTCCAGGACATCTCTCCTACCCTTCCCTATGTCATTGGTACCTACATGTACCACGACCACCGGCTCCTCCCCAGCACAACACATAAGTCTATCTAGATGCCTCGAGAGATCCGCAACCTTCGCACCAGGCAGGCAAGTGACCGTACGGTTCTCCCGGTCATCAGAAACCCAACTATCTATGTTCCTAACGATCGAATCGCCCACTACTAACACCTGCCTCTTCCTAACAACTGGCGTTCCCTCCCCCTCAGAGGTATCCTCAGTGCGAGAGGATACCGCAACATCCTCTGGAAGGAGGATCCCAACTACGGGATGATTTCCCTCTGTTCCCTTTGAATGCTCTGTTCCCTTGAGACTTTCATCCTCTTTAAGAGCACTGGGGCTCTCAGACTGGAGGTGGGACAGTACTACAGTGTCCCGGAAAGTCTCATCAACATAGCTCTCTACCTCCCTTAGCTCCTCCAGTTCAGCCACCCTGGCCTCCAAAGCCCAAACTCGGTTTCTGAGGGTCAGGAGCTCCTTGCAACGGGTGCACACATACGCCACCTGCCCATAGGGCACTTAATCATACATGTTACACTCAACGCAATAAACAGGATAGCCCCCACTCTGCTGCTGGGCTTCTGTCTCCATTTTTCTTATGAATAAGTTTAAGTATAAACTGGGCTTCTTATTAAATGTCTGGAATATAGACTATTATAAAAGTTATGTTTAAAGAAGGTCAGAAATCACTAGCGCCCTCTAATCTCCCCCTCTAAACTCCCTCTCCAAACTCCCTGTTAGCTGCTCCTGGTCGCAAGCTCCCTGGTCGCTGACTCACAGCTTATAAAGCCCTCATAGCCCCTCCCCCTGACTGAGACTCAGCCAATTAACAGAGGCTTCTAGATTTCAAACCTTTAGAAGCTCTTTCAAAACAAACAAACAAACCAAACAGACAAACACAAGCTTAGCACACAGCAAGTAACCTCCCCACACACAACACACACTACAGACAGCCACTTACCACAAGGGTCCCGTATTTACTCCTCCTTTACCTGCAGAACTCCCTCTCCAAACTCCCTGTTCGCTGCTCCTGTTCGCAAGCTGATTTAAGTTATGAATTTAAGCTCCCAGAATCGTCCTTTGAAAGTGTTGCGCAGAGGACTGTTAGGACAGATATAGAATGATCGCTTAGTGGAAAGTATGATGTGATGTTCTCGTCTTGTGATCCATATCCTGGATGAGTTCATTAGACAGACTAGTCATTGTGTGGTTTCATCCACATAATCATTACTGGAGCATTTAATGCAGTGGATGAAGTACCCCGCAGGTTGTGACAGGCAGGTGTAGGACCCATGGATCGTGAAAGGTGTGTTGTTTAGGATGCTAATCACTGTAGTAGTGGAGTTATATCTGCAGTTTTGCACCTGTTCTGGCAGGGCCCGGGGCTGCTTTGAGTTGGTGTGTGCTGGTCTGGGAGAGGGGGTGGTTGTTTGAAGGCCAGAAGTGGAAAGATTTCTTTCAGTATTGTCCTCATCAAGTATTGGTTGTAATTGTTTGGTGATACAGTGTTCCAGAGTGAGTGGGTAGGTAACAACTAGGAATGTCCAGTCTGAGGGAGTTTTATTTTTGGTCTTGAAGCAGGTGCCTGTGGTATTTGGGTGGCCCATTCTAGGGATGTTCTACCGTTAACTGATAAGCATCCTCCTTGCTGGTGAATTCCAGTGGTGGCCTGCCACGCCAGGCTGGAGCAGCTCTGGCCACAGAAGTGCTGGTGGGCTGGGCAGCGGGACCTCAAGTCCCATGGTGGGATCCCATGGCCACAGTGAGGCCGTATGGCAGGCCCCTAAGTTAAAACCGGTCAAGAGTTATCATGTAACCAGTTAACTGGTTTAACTTCCCTAGCCCATTCTGTGAAAGAGAATTAGAACCCATGCTTAATGGGGACCATATGCTGAAAGAAATCTTTCCTGAATCCCCTTTCTGGCCTTCAAACAGCTCCCCAACTTCACCAGGCTCATCAGAAGACAGATCACCACAGACCAGTTCTCTTAACTCAGAGTGGCACTAGACCCTTCCAGTAAAATGGATGTGAAACCTGCAGACACAGCTCCACTGCTAGGATGATCAATCCTCAAAGGAAACTTGTATAACACCTTCAGAAGATGAGTCTGGGAGCTTAAATTTGTGACTTTCTTCAAAGCTAAAAATTGTGATCTTATAAAAATGCAAGATTTATGGCATCTTACTAGTGATGCTAGGAACCCATTTGCTATGGAAAACCATTGAATTTGTGTTTTTACAGAGAATCTTTAGTTTTCACATTTTGTGAAAAAAATAAAAACATATACAGCAGTGGTCCCCAACCTTTTGGGGCTGCCAGGCGCCCGGGGGTGGGGCCGCTCACGCACCGTGCATGTGGGGGGCGGGGCTGTGCATGCGCCACGCGCAGGGCCGGATTAAGGGGGGGGGTAGCAGGGTAGCTGCCTGGGGCGCCAACCTATGGGGGGGCGCCTGATGGCAGCTGTAAGGGGCTCCGGGTGCCCAGCTGCACGGTGCCCCTTAGAGCTGCCATCAGGCGCCGTGTGCCCGGGACCAGGGGCCTCGTGACACCCCTTAGAGCTGCCATCAGGTGCCCCAGGGCTGGGAGCCGCGCAGCGCCCCTTAGAGCTGCAGTCGGGTGCTACACGCCCGATTGCAGCTGTAAGGTGCGCAGCGCACTGGGGGGCGGGGCCGTGTATGCGCCACGTGCCCGGGGGCGGAGCGACGCATGCATCGCGCACCCGCTACTCGGGGCGCAGGAATGGCTCGAGCCGGCCCTGCCGCGCCTGGGGTTCGGGGCGCAAGAATGGCTTGGGTTGGCCCTGGTCATTCGGCGGGCACACACAAATGCCCCGGCGGGCGCCTTGGCGCCCGCGGGCACTGCATTGGGGACCACTGATATACAGTGAAAATCCCTGTTATCGGGTCAAATCAGGACCAGAGCCAGACTGGATAATAAAAAATTTGGATAATCAGGAGAATGGGTGGGGCTTGAGCTGTCAATCCTGAGTGGTGGAGCTTGGGCTGTCACTCTAAAAACTGTAAATGTATCAGTAAAATACTGTGTTCGGCTGATGCTACATATATTGTGTCTAGGAAAACTAAAGTACAGCATTTCATTTTAATAATGGAAAATCATGGATTCTTGTGGTTTCTTCTCAGAGATTTTGGGCCGGGGGTTGGGGGGGGAGGGGAGACTAAGCTTCCTAGTTTTTTGTGAAAACTAGGATTCCTAGTGTGACGACGTGTCGGGGTCCCCCGACTCCTGCACCCCCGTAGTGGCACGAACAGACTCCACCAGCCAGTAGAATAGAGGGAGTTTATTGCTTCTCCAGGATACAGCACAGCATTGATGTAATCTGGTTACAGGGCCAGGCCTAGGATGCCTCAGCTCCTCTTGGGATGGGGGAGACTGGGCCCCTAAATCCCAGCCCCCCTTTGCTCAGGCTGCTTTCTCCATGATTCCAGACAGAAACTAACTCTTCCTTCCAGCCCTGCCCCCAGCCAGGGCTCCACTCCCCTCCTTCCCATTGTTCCGCTCCCTGGGGGATAACTCGTTGGACAAGTTCAGAGCCCCCTTTGCATAATGACTCATCCCCTGCCCTGCTGGGCCATGCTACAGACAGCAGCCACCGGAGGTCACCCACAGCCCACTGCCCAGCATAGCAACTAGCAAGGTACCCCCCACTACGTCACACCTAGATTCCAAAAGTCTGTAACCAACCAACTCTCTTCCCCCCCCCCCCCACCCCATAAGTGAAGAGGTTTTAACTGGCCGCTTCACCTTGAATAGTCTCTTATAATATGTGTTAACTACTTGTGCTAAACAATCTGTCCCACCTTGTTTGTAGCTGGGACACTCTCTACGCTACCAATTTATGTTGCTACTAGAAGATTTACCCAGTGTTGCGCTGGTCCTCCAGGGCAGGGAGCTGCGGGTGTGGGTAGTGCAGGAGTCAGGGCAGGGGTTAGGGGCTCAGGGCAGCGGGGTGGGAGGGGGAGGGCTCAGGGCAGGGGGCTGGGAGATCAAGCGGTCTTACTGGGACCACCTGTGGTGGCAAGGGTGGTGCTGCTCCAACAGCGGCTCCAACAGCGGCTCCTCCCAGGGTGGAGAGTGGGAACTGCACTGTCCACCCCCCTCCACGGCTGGTGGACCCTGGCCAGCCCCCAGCCCAGCAGCTCCTCAGGGGGGCAGGGCTGCAGGCTGGCAGGGCTCCACCTCCTCCCGTGTCCAGTGCTGCAGCTGAGGGCTGGGGCGGGGGAAGGAGTTTGAGGACAGGGACCCACTTACCTTGGCTGATGGCTAGCAATAAGGAGAGTCCCATCTCCAGCTGGTCACTCTGCTGGTGCTGCTGCCCCTCTGTGCAGTATAACTGTCCCCTGCACTCCCTACCCCCTGTGGTCATTGCAGAGCATGACTGTCTCTCCTGTCAGACCCCTCCCTTTCCATGTTATGAAAAACAATTGAATTCCAGGCACATCCCATTTTCCTGGTACAACCAAACCCTGACCTTGCTTTAAGTAAGGATAAGAGGAAGCTGCCTGCTGAATTTGATGGTCCAAACTCTTATAGTTTAGGAGGAGTTTCTTGCGCAGATGGACTCATAGACTCCTGGGCAATCACAGACAGACTGACAAACACACTCTCTAAATATGTATATACAGAGAGAGATAACTAGGTCACTCGAGGGTATGGATTTTCCACATCTGTAGTTATACTAATTCCCAGTGTAGACAGCGCTATGCTGAGGGGAGGGCTTCTCTTGTTGACATAGCTACTGCCTCTCAAGGAGATGGAGTACCTACACCTCCTGTCCATGTAGGTAGCATCTTCACTATGCTCTACTGCCACACAGCTCCACTGGTACCGCTGTGTCACTGCAGTGCTGTAAGTGCAGACAAGCTCTCTGATTACCCTTCCCAGAGCTGAAGAACAGCTGTTTCGCTTGAAAGCTCATCTCTTTCACCAACATAAGTTGGCACAGTAAAAGATACTAACTGATGCCTCTCGTCTCTAATATTCTGAGATGAACATGGCTACACCAATGCTGCAAACAAAATGTTCTAATTATTCAGTGCAAAAACAGTACTATTTACATAACACTGTTGGATTCCTAGAATGCAAACCAATTAAATAAGCATCTGAGTTAGCAAATATTAAGCCCAAAGATAAGATATGACTAAAAAGCCACATGCTCTATGCTTTGCTGAGAGCCCTGAAATTTGACTGTGTCAGCAGAATCTTTGTTCTTTGTAAATACAGATGCAGAGCTCAGGAAAACTGTAGTTAGGTTGACCGGGTCAGAGGGAGGATTGAGTAGCATACAGCATGGAAAGTTGTTACTGAAAAGGAACTTTTTGTGAAAAATTGAGCAAATTAAAATAGAGTAGGAAGAGAGGCTAAAATGAAAGCTGAGTCTTAACCTTAATTCTCTCCCTCACTGCTGGTCTGGTGTGTACTTGTTTGGCTTCTCTTTTAGATACATTTTGATGGTTGGGATCATAGTTATGATTTCTGGGTCGACGCAGACAGCCCTGACATTCACCCTGTGGGCTGGTGTGCAAAAACTGGACATGCCCTACAGCTCCCGCTAGGTGAGGGGATGATGTAATGCTGCTATGTTACATTTTTCTTCTCCTGCCTAATCTTTAAATGCAAAAAATATATTATTCAACTATTTTCATTGCTAGGTGCTGCTGATATGATGGAAGTAGCAGGGCAGGGGTGCCCTACCCCCGGCTGCCAGGGTATTGGTCATGTCAGAGGATACCGATACGGAACACATTACACGTACGTGCACCTAGGCTGTGAGGAATAGTTTTCATACCTCGAAATGAGGGTTTTAGCAGCCTGACTCTTATTGTTCATAGTAACAGTACAACTATATCCCCATGCACTTTATTGGTCTTGTTACTCTGTAGATACTGTCATGTCTTTGGTTGCAGCTCCCTCTTGTGTCTAAATGGACTGCTTGACTATCAGTTCTGCTTGCAGTAGTATTGACAAAAAGATTGTATTTGAGGCCTTGTCTACACTACCAAGTTTTGTGGACAAAGCTTATGTCAACATCCAAAAGCTGACAAAACAAAAATCGCCAGAGGGTGTTCACACTTTCTGCCTCTGTCAACAGATCACATCATCGACAGTGTGAGCAGTAGCAGAACAAAATACTTTAACAACTACATTGTGCTCCTTCTCCCCTAAATCGAGATTGCCTTGTTGTCTGTTGTTTTCAGGCATGTTATTTTAAGAAAAGGAACAACACTAATGGCAGTGGATGCTAGAAATCTAAGGGTACGTCTACACAGCAGCACTATTTCAGAATAACTGACATTACGCTGAAATAACATACTGCGTGTCGACACTACAAGCCTTTATTTAGAAATAATGTTGAGCTGGAGGACTTCTTGCTCCAACTCATGGTAACCCTCATTTCATGAGGAGTAAGGGAAGTCGAAGGAAGAATGTAGGTGTATATCCTACAGTGCCGTGTTTTGTGTGTCCCTGCCCATCTTGGTTCAGCCTCCTCACCTGCCAGGGATGGCATCGTGAGTAGCTGTGAGCTCTCCATGCTGATGAGTGTCAAAACAGCACAGCAGTCTCTCCTGCCCTTTGCGACACAGTCTGCTTGCTGCCATGTGCCTTGCTAGTGTAGGGCAGAACAGAAGCAGTCCAGTGATTTGCTCTTTGTTCCCCAAAAGGAGCAGCTCACTCAGCTGTCAGACACTTCCTGGAGCTTTGAAAGGGAGGGGATGCATGACCCAAGGGCAGCAGAGCTCAAAACAACTGAGTGGAACAGTCAGGACATGCATTTTGGGATACTGGCGGAAGCCCATTCCATGGACAAAACAAACAGCAGTGTCTACACTGGCTCTCTGCCCACAATAAGGGGAAGGAATAAGAAAAAAGTCTCTTATAGGGATGGAGGTTTTTTGTCACTGAAACCAGGCATTTTTTCATGACAAAAGTTGCATTGCAGTATGTACGCTTTCACTATTTTGTTTCCAAAAGGCAGCTTTTGGTGACAAAACTTGATAGTGTAGATCTGGCTTTAGTGTAACAGGTATCCATTATTAATTCACTAAGGGTATGTCTACACAGCAGGGCTAAAGTCGAATTAAGCTATGCAACTTCAGCTACGTCAGTTGCGTAACTTAAGTCGAAATAGCTTAACTTGGCTTTTGGTGCTGTCTACACAGCAGGAAGTCGAAGGAAGAACAGTCTTCCTTCAACTTCCCTTACTCCTTGTGAAATGAGGGTTACCAGGAGTTGGAGTAAGAAGTCCTTCAGCTAGACATTATTTCTAAATAAAGGCTTGTAGTGTCGACACGCAGTATGTTATTTCAGAGTAATGTCAGTGATGCTGAAATAGCGCTGCTGTGTAGATGTATCCTTAGATTTCTAGCACCCACTGCCATTAGTGTTGTTCCTTTTCTTAAAATAACATGCCTGAAAACAACACACAGCAAGGCAATCACGATTTAGGGGAGAGGGAGCACAGTGTAGTTGTTAAAGTATTTTGTTCTGCTACTGACTTCCTCAGGGAGCGTAGATTAATTTTCTCCTGCTGTAAAATGGGATCATAAGGATTGACAGGATTAGATTCTTATTGTCTAGCTTTTATGCCCTGTAAAGTGCTCTAAAACTCTCAGATAGAATGGGCAATAGAGGTGCAAAACATTGTGTTTTAATTTCCTATGAATTTCTGCACACACAAGGAGACTACAGCCACTCGCCAAGTTACGAACAAGTTACGGACCAACACTTGGTCCGTAACTTGAAGTGTTCATAACTTGGATCCCATAGAGTTACATGGCGACCACGCTGTTGTAAGCGCGGATCGCCGTTCGTAACTTGGATCCGCATTTACGACCGCTTCGGTCGTAAGTGCGGATGGTCGTAAGTGGAGGTGGTCGTAACTTGGGGAGCGGGTGTAATGGAGAATAGCTATTATTAAGGAGCCGGTGTTGTCTTGTAGCTAAAGCCCAATACTGGAAATCATGGGACCTTGGTTTCTAATGTTGGCTTCATCACTGGCACTCGATGGCTTAGTTTCTCTATCTCTAAAAATGGGCTAATAATAGATTAATATTTGTGAAACTGCTCCCAACAGAGCAATAAAGTAGGCATACCCCATAAGGAGAGTTTATACTGTACTTTCCCCCTTCGTTTTTCTTCTTAGGAAATTTACTCTTTGCACTTTGGACACTACAATTTCACTTTGCTTATGAGATCAGCTCACTTCGATGTTCCCTTACTCTCCTTCTCCCACAAGATATCTGATGCCTGGTTTTGTGCTATTCTATGACTGAAACACCCTTTCCTGACCCTGTGCCCCTTGCAGCCTTATTCAAATCCATATTCAAAAGTCTACTTTTGTTTAATTGTCCATCGCTGACCTCTGCTCTGGGCCAGACTCTGCTCTTTTACATTGGGGTCAACTCATTAAAATCATCTGTGCATCTCAGAGCAGAGCCTCCTTGACAGGTCCTCCTTCCCTCTTCCATGCCCTAGCACTCCCATACTGCCAGTTGCACATGTCTGGCATGCAGCTGCTAATCAGACTGTCTGCCCCTCGGGGCTCTTCGGCCCACATGCCTTCCCTTGCTTTAATCTCCCAAATGGCTGCACTCTCCTGGGCTTGTTGGTGTATGCATCCCTGATTTGGGCAGGGTGGGCCTGGAAGGGCTAGATGATGATATAATAAAGGCTGAAGTAGAATGTGTTTGTTTTCAACACAGGTTAGTTGGCTGCCCATATTCTGAAGTTAACCTCAACAAAGAAAGCTCATTACAGGATCGCCTCAGTGGGGGGAGGCCTTCACCCAACACTGGTGTCCAGAAATCCAAGAGACCAGTGATGCCTGCTCCATTTGTAGGCCCACGTGAGGACTCTCCACAATCCAGGTTAGGCTGGCTTTATTGTTGACCAGAGCTCTGTTGACATCCAGTGTTGATTACCTCACAAGACTGAAAAACGGGAGTTAAGAGGATAGCAGTTAAAGCACTGGATTCATCTCTCCTCTTTGTACCCATGACAAAGAGCGGGAGCCACCAGAAAGTGGGTCCTGTTGAGTTCCAGGAAGGTAGGTGGGCATAAGCCTGTCCACAGCTGAAGGAGGGGAGGATCCACTGAGCCTGAGAATGCAAATGATGAGTGGGGACAACAAAAAATAAAACAAGGGCAGGTCTGAAGGTCAAAAGGAGAGAACTGGAAGGGGACACCAAGTAGAGAACCCCAGACAGCACCTACTGCTCCTGGAAGGTGTCAAGGGAGCCCGTGGACACCACCCATAGGAACTCTTCCTGGAGGTGGGATTGGAAATAGGCCCCACAATCGCAGGAGACCCCTCAAACAACATCCTCTCCCTGATATTATAGATGATCATCTTGACCAGTATTAGAAGAAGGTTGACAAGAGGCCCCGTGACTTTGTAGGGCCAAATTTAGGGTTGTTGGTGGAGGGCAGCTATATTAGCCCTAGAATGATGAAGGCCCATTTCCGCATGAGCTGAAATGTGATTACATCAGGTCAACTAGAGATACCTGAGTCCAATTATGGATTGCCTATGACCTTTAAAAAACCCCTTTTCTGTCGAGAGTGTGAAGAGAGTTTGGAGACAAGCTGCAGCAATGAAAAACGTTTTCTCCTGCATGGAAAGCTGCTCTCTTCCCTGTAAGGGAAGCCACCCTCCTAATGGGCTATTTGGGGAAGATCTGGAACTCAGAGGCTAACATAACGTAACAGGAAACTTGGAAATGGCAGAGGTGCTTAATGACTTCTTTGTTTCGGTCTTCACCAAGAAGTCTGATGAAGGAATGCCTAACATAGTGAATGCTAGTGGGAAGGGGTAGGTTTAGAAGATAAAATAAAAAAAGAACAAGTTAAAAATCACTTAGAAAAGTTAGATGTCTGCAAGTCACCAGGGTCTGATGAAATGCATCCTAGAATAATCAAGGAGCTGATAGAGGAGGTATCTGAGCCTTTAGCTATCATCTTTGGAAAATCATGGAAGACAGGAGAGATTCCAGAAGACTGGAAAAGAGCAAATATAGTGCCCATCTATAAAAAGGGAAATAAGAACAACCCAGGAAACTACAGACCAATCAGTTTAACTTCTGTGCCAGGAAAGATAATGGAGCAAGTAATTAAGGAAATCATTTGCAAACACTTGGAAGACAGCGAGCATCAATTTGTAAAGAACAAATCATGTCAAGGGAGAAGCGGTGGACGTGGTATACCTAGACTTCGGTAAGGCATTTGACATGGTCTCGCATTATATTCTTATCAATAAACAAGGCAAATACAACTTAGATGGGGCTACTATAAGGTGGGTGCGTAACTGGCTGGATAACCATTCTCAGAGAGTAGTTATTAATGGTTCACAATTCCGCTGGAAAGGTATAACAAGTGGGGTTCCACAGGGGTCTGTTTTGCGACCGGTTCTGTTCAATATCTTCATCAACTATTTAGATATCGTCACAGAGAGTATGCTTATTAAGTTTGCAGATGATACCAAGCTGGGAGGGGTTGCAACTGCTTTGAAGGATAGGGTCATAATTCAAAATGATCTGGACAAATTGGAGTTTAATAACAGCAGGATGAGGTTTAGTAACGACAAATGCAAAGTGCTCTACTTAGGAAGGAGCAATCAGTTTCACACATACAGAATGAGAAGTGACTGTCTAGGAAGGAGTAGGGCAGAAAGGGTTCTAGGGTTTATAGTGGACCACAAGCTAAATCTGAGTCAACAGTGTGATGCTGTTGCAAAAAAAGCAAACATGATTCTAGGATGCATTAACAGGCGTGTTGTGAGCAAGACACGAGAAGTCATTCTTCTGCTCTACTCTGCGCTGATTAGGCCTCAGTAGGAGTACTGTGTCCAGTTCTGGGCACCGCATTTCAAGAAAGATATGGAGAAATTGGAGAAGGTCCAGAGAAGAGCAACAAGAATGATTAAAGGTCTAGAGAACATGACCTATGAAGGAAGGCTGAAAGAATTAGGCTTGTTTAGTTTGGAAAAGAGAAGACTGAGAGGGGATATGATAGCGGTTTTCAGGTATCTAAAAGGAGTCACAAGGAGGAGGGAGAAAACTTGTTCTTCCTGGCCTCTGAGGATAGAACAAGAAGCAACGGGCTTAAACTGCAGCAAGGGAGGTTTAGGTTGGACATTAGGAAAAAGTTCCTAACTGTCAGGGTGGTTAAATACTGGAATAAATTGCCTAGGGAGGTTGTGGAATCTCCATCTCTGGAGATATTTAAGAGTCGGTTAGATAAATGTCTATCAGGGATGGTCTAGACAGTACTGGGTCCTGCCATGAGGGCAGGGGACTGGACTCGATGACCTCTCTAGGTCCCTTCCAGTCCTAGTAGTCTATGATTCTACAAAAAGGCAACACCCTAGAGTGGAAGCAGAAGGAAAGATTTCCTTTTTGTGTTTTGAATTTGTTTCTTTTGGTTTGGCTGAAAAGTATTCCTGGGGCCTACCCTGAGGCCCCTCTTGTAAATACTGAAGAGTAAAACCAGATTGATGTGTAAAACTCTCGAGAGTGGGACTGATTTACTCCAGGCCTGCACCACCAGAGGGGGAATGCTGAGCTCCGCAAGGGGAAACAGGTGTCTTACCATTAACCCTAGCCCTGCACAATCCCAACATGGACATTGCACTTATGCACTCCTGGCATGCTCTAAATAGGTTTCTTTCCTCCTTTAGCCTGTTACCCTGGTCAAATTCCTATAAGGAAATTATATTCTATTCTGTTACCTTAAATATTTCCCTTGCCCTTTCAACTGGATATAGGCTTTTCTTTACTTCTTTTTCTGAAACTCTCAAGCATGGTTGCTGTGTTCTGTTCAACCACTGCAGCATTCCACCTTGGAGGTGGCTGCATTTTAGGTGCAGAAGGAATGATTTCATATCATCAGGACGTGATTTGGGAGCCTTCAGGATGATGGTGCTTTATGAATGCACTTGCTGTGGGAGTTGAGTGTAGTTCAGGTAAATCTGTGTATCAAGTGTCAACCGAAACATATTACTAAAGGGTTAATTAACTAGGCCATGTCTAGTCTACTTATAGACTGCAGTATTCGTGGCTGTTTTTCCTGTCCACACAACCCTCCTTTTATCAGTGGTGCATGTCTTCACAAAAGAGTCAGTGTGGGATGCTAAGAGCCCATTCTACTGCACCCCACTCAGTTTTGAAACAGGGACCCTACTCTAGCAATGCAATTAACATTCTTGACTTTCATGGCTCCAACAGTCAGCCACGCTGACAGCCAATAGGTAGTGCAAATACTGCAGTGGCTGTACAGATACTGCGTCGCACAAACTAAATCAGCCTACGTCTTTTTCCTCTTGTCAAGGTGGATTTGCTAGATACGTTACAGCGACAGGAGGAACACTGTGGTGTGTACACTTACATAGTTAGGTCAGTGTAAGCTTGACTTGACTTTGTGGTGTAGACATCCCCCTAAATTCCTCTGGAGCTTGAAGTGCACACAGCTCTCAGCAGTTAGCTGCAGTTGTGCTATTTCTTGTGAGGAGGGGTGTCTTTTGATGAAATGTTGGTGTTCTCTGTGCTTTGCATGGATGTTAAAAACCCCTGGGAGTGTTAGTAGGAAGAGATCAACAGAGCCAGACGTGTACCCAGAAGCCTCCTGCTGTGGGACAAGCCCAAAAAAGAAACCAACAGAACGCCACTGGCCATCACCTACAGTCCTCAGCTAAAACCTCTCCAACGCATCATCAGTGATCTACAACCCATCCTGGACAATGATCCCTCACTTTCACAGGCCTTGGGAGGCAGGCCAGTCCTCGCCCACAGACAACCCACCAACCTGAAGCATATTCTCACCGCACCACAGTAACTCTAAGTCAGGAACCAATCCCTGCAACAAACCTCGATGCCAACTCTGCCCACATATCTACACCAGCAACACCATCACAGGACCTAACCAGATCAGCCACACCATCACTGGTTCATTCACCTGCACATCTACCAATGTAATATACGCCATCATGTGCCAGCAATGCCCCTCTGCTATATACATTGGACAAACTGGACAGTCCCTACACAAAAGAATAAATGGACACAAATCAGATATTAGGAATGGCAATATACAAAAACCTGTAGGAGAACACTTCAGTCTCCCTGGACACACAATAGCAGACCTAAAGGTAGCCATCCTGCAGCAAAAAAACTTCAGGACCAGACTTCAGAGAGAAACTGCTGAGCTGCAGTTCATCTGCAAATTTGACACCATCAGCTCAGAATTAAACAAAGACTGTGAATGGCTAGCCAATTACAAAAGCAGTTTCTCCTCTCTTGGTGTTCACACCTCCAGATCAGCTGCTAGAAGTGGGCCTCATCCTCCCTGATTGAATTTACCTTGTTATCTCTAGCCTGATTCTGGCCTGCATATTTATACCTGCCTCTGGACATTTCCACTACATGCATCTGACGAAGTGGGTCTTTGCCCAAGAACGCTTATTCTCCAATACATCTGTTAGTCTATAAGGGTATGTCTACACTACAAAGTTAATTCGAAATAGCAGTTATTTCAAATTAACTTTAATAGCGTCTACACAGGCAAACCGCTATTTCGAAATAAATTCGAAATAGTGGAGCCCTTATTTCGAATTTGGTAAACCTCATTCTACGAGAAGTAACACCAAATTCGAAATAGCTATTTCAAATTAAGTGCTGTGTAGACACTTAATTCAAAATAGGGGGCCTCCAGCCCTTCCCCGGGATCCCTGGTGGCCACTCTGGGCACAACCAGGAAAGCTTACTCTCCTCTCCCCCATCCCCGGAGACATTAAAGGGTTAGACCCTGGCCACAGTGCCTGTGCCAGCTCCAAGCCTGCCAGCCAAGAGCCAGCAGTAGCCACCGGGGCCCCTGACCCAGTGGCCCCAAAACAGGAGCCAGCAAGCCACTGACAGCCAGCCCTCCACTGCTCCCCAGGAGCAGTCTGCTAGCTCCCAGGAGCCTTCCAGGTGCTGGAGAAGGCGGGCGCCTTCCTGGTCCAGGGTGGAGATCATGGACCTTATTCAAGTTTGGGGGGGATGCCCCCAACATCCATGATCTCCGCACTAGACGGAGGAATGCGGCCGTCTGTGGCAGGATAGCTGCCAGCCTGGCCACCAAAGGCCACATGCGAACCCAGGAGCAGGTTAGCATGAAAGTCAGGTTGGTCCGGCGAGACCCCCAACCCTGAGCCCTGAGTTTCCCCTCCCCCTTCTTCCCCTTGCTTCCCCCTTCCAGCTCCCTCCTCCCAGCATTCTCCCTCCCCTCTTCCACCCTCTCTCTTCCCCTCTCCCACCTCCTTTTCCCAGTCTCCCCAGAGGTTCAACCCCCCTCCCCCAGTTTTGTTCAATAAATCCAGTTTCTATTTTTGAACATACGTGTCTTTTATTTGACATCAGGAAGGGGGCTAGGGAGGGGTAAGTGGAAGGATGTGAGGGAGGAATGGGGCACGAGCCCCCAGTGGAGAGGACCGGGGAGGCTCCTCGGGGTGGACGCTCTCCCTCAGGGCCTCCTGGATTCTGACAGCCACCCGATGGACCCCCCGGATGGCAGCCTGCAGCAAGTGCAGCCGGGCTGATGGCAACGACCCCATGAGACACACCGGCATGCCCAGGGGCAGCTCTGGCTCCATGTGGCCGAGTGCTGTGGTGTCCCGAGTGCGGGCACTCAGGGCACTCCAAGACAGGACTGCTTTGCTGTCCCTCATCGAGGTAGACAAGCAAGCGGGGAACCCTGAGAACTGTCTGTCCGGGGTGGGGGCGGGTAGCGTCCCTTTAAGCACGGAGCTCAGTTAGCCTCAGGTAGCAGCCCCACACACTAAGTCCTAACCTGATGCCCTGCCGGCACTGGTTCTGGCCAG
This sequence comes from Pelochelys cantorii, assembly GCA_032595735.1. Taxonomy (NCBI): domain Eukaryota; kingdom Metazoa; phylum Chordata; order Testudines; family Trionychidae; genus Pelochelys; species Pelochelys cantorii. The sequence continues at coordinate 3,308,186 of CM064350.1, forward strand.
CCTTAACTTCGGTTCAGGGTCCACTCAGTGTGGAAATGCTATTTCGAAATAGTTTTTGTGTATAGATGCGTTATTTCGAATTAGCTTAATTCAAATTAACTATTTCGAATTAAGTTAATTCGAAATAGCACTGTAGTGTAGACATACCCTAAGGTGCTATAGGACTCCTTGTCACTTTAGTCGGAAGAGGGTTCACTTCCAATATAATGTACTTGGCCATTATACACTGTTCTGTGTCCCCAGATGCCAGCCTTATTCCCAAGGTAGCTTTCAGTGGAGCTGTATGTAGAAAGATTGTACAGGGCTCTGGGACCCTTGCGGGAGAACAGACAATATAGAAATGCAATATACTGTTGTTTTCAATAATTAATTTCCTGTTTGAGTTTCCTAGTGCTCCTCCCCTGCCTTGCACATCTGCTCCATTAGTCTGTGCACCAAACTCAGTTGTGAAAACTCATTTAAATATTATCCAAAGGTATCAAGGTTTAAAAATCATAAATCCCTTGCTGCACCAGAACTAATGATTATTGTTCCCTTACTGCTGCTGAGATCAGAGCCTGGGCTAGCAGCTGATTTCTCTCACATCATCTCTGTGTCAGCGCTAAGATGTAAAATGCTACATCACTGATTGATGGGGGTGTAAAGTTTAAACTATTAGGTGATGCTTAGAAGTTTTCACTTACAGGTCAAAGAACATTGAGTATTCTCCCTCTCTGGGAAGAGGAGTGGAATGTAGGAGTTAATTAACTTCTTTTATTGTCTCTCTAGAAAATCTTCCACTCAAGATAGTGAAAGATCCCGTCAAAGTAGCGTCCACAGTCTGTCAGAGCAGTCTGAAAACAGTCAAGAAAAGGACTGGATGGGAGAGGAGTCGTCTGCAGATACCAATGCCAACCCAAAAAAGTGAGACTTTGCAGCATGTTTCAGTGCATTAATGGGGAAGTTTCCCACAGCAGCAGCTATACCAGAAATGGGAACGGGAAGCAGTTGCTCTGTGAAGCAGCTAGTTTGTCCGGAGGTTTGCAGTTTGCATGATGAGATAGTGAGATCCAGGGTAAATTTCCTTTCCTTTGGGGGAAGATTTCTTCTTCTTCGCGTGATTGCTCATGTGCATTCCAGTATAGGTGTGTGTGCACAGCGTGCATGCGTCCTTGGAAGTTTTTTCCCTCAGCAGTACCCTTAGGCCCAGCAGGGAGCCCCCTGAAATGGCGCCAGTATATCAGTGCATTATATACCCCTGCTGGCCCTCTCCCCACTCAGTTCCTTCTTACCCAGTGTCAGTGTTGGAACAACCCTCAGCTCCTCCTCGAGTTGTTTCCCTTGCTAATTCTTCTACCCTGATACCAAAGTGTTTCAGTGAAGTACCTGTGAATTTGTTCTAAAGACTCTCCTTTGTGTTCACCCTTTCCACCCCGCCACGCGCTCCCTGCGCCTGCGGCAGGGCATGCCTGGCCCTCAAGGCTTCAAGCTCTGTAAGAAGTGCGGCAAGTCTATGCCCTGCAGCGACCCACACTCTTCGGTTGTGTCTAGACTGGCCGCTTGAATTTGCACAAGAGCACTGACGTTCTAATGTAAGAAATCAGTGCTTCTTGCGCAAATACTTTGACGCTCCCGTTCAGGCAAAAGTCTTTTTGTGCAAAAGTTTTTGCGCAAAAGGGCCAGTGTAGACAGCTCAGATTTGTTTTGCGCAAAAAAGCCCCGATGGCTAAAATGGCGATCGGGGCTTTCTTGCGCAAAACCTCATCTAGATTGGCACGGACGCTTTTCCGCAAAAAGTGCTTTTGCACAAAAGCGTCCGTGCCAATCTAGACGCTCTTTTCCGCAAATGCTTTTAACGGAAAAACTTTTCCGTTAAAAGCATTTGCGGAAAATCATGCCAGTCTAGACATAGCCCTCCTGTCTGAAGTGCCTGGGAGAATCACATATAACCTCTGCGTGCAAAATCTGCAAGGCATTTAAACCCAGGACCAAGCGAGAGCGCGAATCTCGACTTCGGGCTCTCCTAATGGAGGCAGCTCTCCGGCCGGCACCGGCCTCAGCGCCAGCTTCAGCACTGGGCCCTGGCAGCACACCGGCCTCGGTGCAGGACACCTCGACACACCACTCTTCCCCGGCACCGCACAGGGCCAGGTACTGCTCACACTCGCTAGCACGGCCCAGGAAGAGGTGGCCTGATAGGGGTCGGTCCCCGCCCAGGCACGTGCCCTCCATGCGCTCCTCAGTGGGGCACATGGTGCCAGTTAGCCCGCAACCCAGACCCTCGAGGTCGGGCGACTGTCCTTCCCGGTGACGGGATGCCAGCCCGCTGGACGACTTCCCAGACCCGTCCACCCTGGAGGCATTGGAGGCAGCAAGGGTACTCATTGAATCGTCTCCCTCCCCTCCTCCCATCTCGCCTCCTCCCAGATGGCACAGGGACACCTGACACCGCTCTCCCTCTAGAGTGCCACGAGAGCCGACACATGAAGCACGGAGCCACGGGTTGCAGGCAGCACCGCCTTCGGTACCGGGCATGGAGACGCCGGTGGAACTGGCACCGGCACCAGACGCGGCCCACGCTCCTCACTCAACGCCCTTGCCAACCCTCAGCACCATGGCACCTGCCCTGCCCAAGGACCCTGCCCTGGATATGCCTCCACCCCCACCTCCGCCTCGACACCACGGCAAACCCGAAGCCATGTCGCGACACGCTGCAGCACATTCAGCATTGGCACCGCCATGGTCCGCGTTGGACTGCTCCTCCGACTCTGACGCAGAATCGGCGTGGTCGTCAAGGGGTTCTAGGTCCCACTCGCGGCACCGGTCTCAGCACCGTTCCCCTCCGCACCACCTTCAACAACAGTGGGGCCAGCCGATCCCGGTGCCGATGCTACAGCAGATTTGGCCTCCTCAACCATCTGGGCAATGGCCTTTTTGGACTCCCTTGGCCTACCATCAGAGCCAGGGCTCCGCTCCTCCTCGACTGGCTTCCACTGTTTCAGGGCCACGGGTTCCCCCATTGGCTACCGCGTTGGCCCGATCCCCCACCTCGACACATTCTTTGCCTCCGGGCCAGTCATCTCCGGGGCCAGGAGGGAATATGGCTCCTCCAAGCCAACCCCCTCCCCCTCCTTCTGTGACCACCTCAGAGGGCCCTGAGCACACAGACGCCCCCGTGGGGGATATTGTAAAGGGGTCATAGTCCTCTTCCCTGGACGAAGCGCTGGCCAACGCAGCGCCCCTCCCCCCCCATGCTGTCAATGGACACCAGGGCCCACCAGGACCTCCTCCACCGTCTGGCTCAGAGCCTAGGCGTCCAGGCGAATAAGGTCACTGAGGACTCAGATCCAACAGTCAACATCTTGCACACCGACACCCCCTCTAGAGTGGCGTTGCCTATTAATAAGACGGTCGCCAAGATCTCAGCTACCCTCTGGCAGATGCTGGCTTCCAAACCCCCCCCACGGATAAGCGTGCTGAGCGGAGGTATTTTGTCCCCCCCGAGGGTAACGAGCACCTCTTCTCGCATCCTCCCCCTGGTTCCCTGGTTGTTCAAGCAGTCAACCAGAGGGAGAGGCAGGGGCAACCAGCAGCTACCCCTAAAAACAGAGACGCCAAGAAGGCGGATTTACTGGGCAGGAAGGTCTATGCCTCCGGGGGCATCCAGTACCGGATTGCTAACCAGCAGGTCCTCCTCTCCAGGTATGGCTATAACACGTGGGTGTCAATGGCCAAGTTTGTGGGATTGCTCCCCCGAGACTCCTGGGCAGAATATAAGGCCCTGCAAGAAGAAGGACGGGCAATCTCTTGAGTGGCGTTGCAAGCAGTGCTCGATGTAGCCGATGCAGCTTCATGGGTCATGGCTACAGGGGTGGTACTATGCCGTAGTTCCTGGCTCCAGGGCTCAGGGGTGCCACCTGAGGTCCAAAATACACTCTAGGACTTCCCCTTTGAGGGCACCTCGCTCTTCTCGGAGCAAACTGACCAGCAGTTCCATGGCCTGAAGGACACAAGGGCCACATTAAAATCTCTGGGCCTACACACCCCAGCCACGCAGAAGCGTTCCTACGCCAACAGGAATGCTCCTAGAATGCTCTTGCAGAGCCCACACCCTGACTTCACACGCCGTCGGGGCAGGGGCAATAACGGCAGAAACAATCGCCGTCACTCTCACCCAGCCTCGGATTCCAACCAGGGACCTCCTAGCAAGCCTCCCGGGCCCCGCCAGGGGTTTTGATGGGACCCCCGAGGGCTTGTACCCCCATTTCTCTTCCGGAATCATTTATCCCACTTCCTCCAGGCCTGGCAGTCAGTTACATGGGACTGCTGGGTCCTGGAGATAGTGGAATCAGGCTATGCTACCCCCTTCCTGTCGCCCCCACCTTCCCAGCCCCCCACCCCGTCCCTTTTCAGGGACCCCTCTCACAAGCCTCTACTACAGGAGGAAGTAAATCACCTCCTCGAGCTGGGGCGGTGGAAGGCGTTCCTCCCGAGCATCAGAACAGGGGTTTTTACTCCCGCTACTTCCTGGTGCCAAAGGCGAAAGGGGGCCTCTGTCCTATCCTAGACCTCAGAGCCCTAAATCTCTTCATCGCCAAGAAGAAGTTCAAAATGCTGACACTAGCGTCTATTATCCCCTCCCTAGCACCTGGAGACTGGTACGCTGCCCTCGATCTAAAGGACGCTTATTTCCACGTTTCGATTGCTCCCTCCCACCACAGGTTTCTGCGTTTTACGGTGGGTTGGGACCATTACCAATTTACGGCCCTCCCATTTGGCATTTCTACAGCCCCCCGGGCCTTTATCAAATGCATGGCGGTAGTGGCCGCCGAACTCAGAAAAAAAGGAGTCCAAGTGTTCCCTTATTTGGACGATTGGCTCCTCAGAGGGGAGTCCGATACCCAGGTGAGAAATCATATCACCATAGTACGCAAGCTTTTTCTAGAACTTGGCCTCCTCCTAAACCTGGACAAATCTACCCTAGCCCCCACCCAGACTATAGAATTCATGGGTGCCACCTTGGACTCCCGATCCCAGAGAGCCTCCCTGCCCAGCTCCCGCTTCCTCACGCTGCAATCGGAGGTTGCGTCGCTTTAGAGCTTCCCAATGACCACTGCCCAGACTTGCATGCGCCAGTTAGGCCTGATGGCCGCCTGCACTTATGTAGTGCTACATGCCAGGCTGTGCATGCATCCGCTGCAGATGTGGCTCTCTCAGGTCCACAAGCCGACCGTCCACTCCTGGGACAGGGTGTTGACCGTCCCCACAAACGTTCTCCTCGCACTGCAGTGGTGGACCCGCCAAGAGGAGGTCTGCTCAGGGGTCCCATTCTCCCGACCAGCCCCATCACTCTGGCTCGTAACAGATGCATTGGACACGGGCTGGGGGGGGCTCACCTCAGGGAGCTGCACACTCAAGGTACATGGTCCCCCTGCGAAACCTTCCTGCATATCAGTGTCAGGGAACTCAGAGCAGTCTGGCTCGCTTGTGCGGTTTTTCTTCCCCAACTGAGGGGCAAGTCGGTTCTCATCCTGTTGGACAATACAACTGCCGTACCGTATATAAACAAGCAGGGCAGGGCCCGATCCTCCCACCTGTGCTCCGAGGCAGTCCATCTCTGGGAGCTCTGTATCGGGGCGGATATCCACCCGATGGCCTCGTACCTCCCGGGCTCCCAGAACATCCTGGCGGACAGACTGAGCAGGTCTTTTGTGAGACACGAGTGGTCTCTGCACTGGGACATAGCCAAATCCATTTTCCACGCTTGGGGGTTTCCCCACCTGGACCTGTTCGCCATGGCTTGGAACACCAAATGTCACCACTACTGCTCTCTCATGGGGCAAGGTCGGGGTTCCCTAGGGGATGCTCTCCTCCTTCGCTGGCCGCAGGGCCTTCTTTACGCTTTCCCGCCATTCCCTCTAGTCCACAAGGTCCTGTTGAAAGTGCAGGAGTTCAGGGCACTACTAATCCTGATTGCCCCAGCGTAACCCCGGTAGCACTGGTACTCGATGCTCCTCAGTCTTTTGTGCGAAAGACCCATAGCCCTCCCACTAGTCCCAGACCTCATATCCCAGGACTTGGGCAGGCTGCACCACCCGAACCTGCAGTCCCTCCACTTGACAGCCTGGAAGCTCCAGGGCTAACGGCTCAGGAGCTCCAGAGCTCTCAATGAGTCCAGGAAGTCTTGCTGAGTAGCAGGAAACCCTCCACTAGATCCATATACCTTGCTAAATGGAAGCGATTCTGCTCCTGGGCGTCCCACTAGGGAATGCACCCAAGATGGACTCCAGGACCCAGGGTCCTGGACTACTTGCTGGACCTTAGGCTCCAGCATCTCTCTTCCTCCTCCATTAAGGTCCACCTGGCAGCCATCTCAGCCTTCCACCCAGGGGAGGGGGGCAAAACACTGTTCACCAACCAGATGGCTAATAGATTTTTGAAAGGCTTGTATAGGCTCTACCCACATGTCTGACAACCTGTTCTCCTATGAGACCTAAACTTGGTCCTCTCCGAGCTTATGGGGCGCCCGTTTGAGCCGATGGCCATGTGCTCACTCCTTCACCTATCATACAAGATCTCCCTCCTGGTGGCAATCATGTCCGCGAGGCGGGTATCCGAACTTAGGGCACTCGCATGTGAGGCACTCCGACCCCATCCGGCTTTTCTGCCTAAGGTGGTCTCTTCTTTTCACACTTTTCAAACTTCCCAAGATATCTTTCTGCTAGTTTTCTACCCGAAACCGCATGCATCTGGAAAGGAACAGGTCCTACACACATTAGATGTCCGAAGGGCATTAGCCTTTTATTTGGACAGGACCAAACCGTTCCGTAAATCACCACAGCTTTTTGTAGCCATCGCGGAACATATGAAGGGCCAACCCGTATCCACCCAAAGGATTGCCTCATGGATAACTGCCTGTATCAGGGAGTGCTACTCCCTAGAGGGCATCCCAGCCCCATCTCTTGGGGCGCACTCCACGAGGGCGATGGCGATTTGCAGCACAGGCCCCATCCCCAACATCTGCAGCGCTGCCATGTGGTCTTCGGTCCACACGTTTGCCAATCACTATGCCCTGCCCCAGCAGGCCAGGGAGCACGCCGCCCTGGGTAGGGCGGTTCTTAGCTCAGGTGTAGTTTCTTTCCCCGGCTATCCGTTTAGTTAGGTTCTGCTTTGGAGTCACCTATATTGGAATGCACGTGAGCAACCACTCAAAGAAGAAAGAATGGTTACTTACCTCGTAACTGTGATTCTTTGAGATGTGTTGCTCATGTCCATTCCAAATCCCCACCCACCACCCTTTGCCGAGAACATACCGGTAAGAAGGAACAGAGTAGGGAGGGGCCCAGCAGGGGTATATATGCACTGATATACCGGCGCCATTCCAGGGGGCTTCCTGCTGGCCCTAAGGGTACTGCTGAGGGAAAAAACTTCTGACAATGCGTGCACGCTGCGCGCACACACCTATATTGGAATGGACATGAGCAACACATCTCGAAGAATAACAGTTATGAGGTAAGTAACCGTTCTTTTCCTTTGTCTGCCATGGACCCAACTCTGCATTTCCTGCTATGAATTTAGCAGCATGGCATTTACCCATGAGAGAAGTCTGTTAATGGGAGGAGGGTGAAATAGGGGATGTGATTGCCAGTTCTGAGGAAAAAAGTTCATACAAAAATCCCAGTAACACACATTGCAGAAATACATTTGCCTCTATTGTTTATATTTTGTTACCTTTACATAACTTATTTATGCTTTCAGGATTGGATGCTCACATGCCTGTACAAGCCTCCAGCTAGTGACGCAGGAATACGATGGGAAAGGTTGGTTGATTCTATGTGTGTGTTTCTGGTGATGAAACCATTTGGTATTCCACAGCTTTTGAGTCATTAGTATCTCATTGTGGTGAATGCTGGTTTTAGCTGGAGGCAGTTATCTCAAGTGTGCTATACAGTCCAAATCACACAGCTCCCCACACAAATTAATTAAAGCAAATGTTAAAGCTCTTTGAGTTATCAGATTTAATGCCCTAGAGTTAAGCCCTTCTTTACAAAACAACTACTGCCTTCAGTGGCCCCCTCTCAGTTCAGATTAGCAGGTCTTTGCTAGACCTGCAAATTCGAACCCCAGAACATCGACTGTGGCAGCGCTGATCTTCCGGGTAGTGTAGAGATGACCTTAGGGAGCAATAACACTGGTTAACAAAGTGATTGCATAGTCTTTTTGAAGCAAAGGACTGTTTATTTTGAACAAAAACTTTTAGAGAAAACCTATCTTAGAAACAGTAAAACAAACAGTATGCATGTCTAACTGACACCCTATATCTAACAGTCTCCTACATGGCATGAGGATCCACATATGATCAGCTCTCTTGAAGGTCTTCCCTAGAGCCTGTCAGCTTGTCTCCTTGTCTGAGCTGCTGCTGAGTAATCCCTCCCCTTTTCCTCCTGAAACGTTTTTTTTAACTGGTTAGTGCTCTCGATTCCCCCCCTCCACCTTTTGCCAAAATAAGGTTTACAATGTGTTAGAGACAGATTACAAAGTCCTTGAAGCTTATAGCTTGCTCCATTGTCTTCCAAGTGTGTGCTTGAGGCTGCTTATCAAGATCTATGAGGTGGCTCGTTTGCTCTTCCCACAGCCCACTGTTATCCATGTCTAAGCTAGGGAGTTTACTGCCACAGGAGAGGGCATTGTTAAACCACTTCCAATGACTGGCATTAGCTATGTCATCAGGAGAGCCTCTCAAACCCAGAGTGCTGTCCTCACCAGCACTTTTGCAGGTGAAACTTTTGTCAGAGATGGGTGTGGGGGTTTTTTACACCTCTGATAAAGTTGACTGACAAAAGTGGTAGTGTAGACAAAGCCTTAGCTAAATTAGTACACTCACACAAGGTGGTCTGATCACGTCTGTTATATCTCATTGCCCAAGTCACTTGCAATGTTCATCCCATTATTGCATGTCAGTATTCATAGATGAGTAGCTTCTATCCATCAGAGGGGCTTCTACCGCTTCCTCCATAAATGTAAAATAACTCCCTACACTGCACTTAGGAATTTTTCCCACAATAGTCACTTAAAACACAGAAACCTTAATTCTGATTCTTCTTAGTTACTACGTCCATCCCTCGGTGGCATTTATAACATCCCGCATACACATACAGACTTTTTACCAGAGATTCCCGCATTTACCGTACCCTTCCCTGCTCCAAAAATAAACCAAATGTATTGTATGAATGATTAACACTAGTGAACACTGGGGCAAAATCACCCAAACAAGAGGAGTGGAAGGGACTTAACGAGAGAAGAGACAAGAAGGAAGTGAACAGGCTTCATGAAATAACAGTAATGGAACAACACTAAAAGAAATAGCAACCAAACAGGAAAATGAGGTCGGTAAAATAATGTGAATAAATCTGAGGAACTTCCATACTCCTATGTGAAAATCTCTTTACAAGCATTTGTGTGAGGAAGGGTTTTAAAATTCTGACTAGGTAATTTTTCTTTGTTTGCTTTAAAATACACATAGCTTGACATAGACCGTATACCTTAGGGCATGCCTACCCTAGGAAATTATTTCAAAATAACTTATTTTGAAATAACTCCTGAAATAACTATTTCAAAATAGCGCGTCCACACTACAAGGCAGCATTGAAATAGCTCAGAATTATTTTGAAATAGCACGTCCACACTGATTGGAGCCTGCATCACATTTAAAGCCCCCGGAAGCACTCCAGGGAGGGCACCAGGAGAGCCGACGTTGAGGCTAGCTCAGACACGTGCTTAAAGGGGCTCCGCTCTACAGCTGTGTTACATACTCCACTTCACCACTGCCTACCCACTTGCGGGGCACCAAACCCACCCCATGTGCTCTGGTTGCCCTTGCGGATGCCATAGCACATCCAACATGGAGCCAGAGCTGCTGCAAGGCAGTGCGAGGCTCACAGGACTCGTGCTGTGCCTCATGGTGCAATTTATCCACACTGCCCACGTGCTGCTTCTGGATGACAATGACCAGCCCAGACTGGGGGACCTCTTCACTCAGGCCCTGGTGCTCCTGCTGCAGCAAAAGCTCCTCAATCCCCATGCACTCCATGGAACACCATTTCTGGTGGAGGGAAACCAGTTCAGACTGGTGGGACCGCATCATCCTGAAGCGATGGGATGACCTGCAGTGGCTGCAGAACTTCCACATGTGCAAGGCCACCTTCCTGGAGCTCCGCGAGTGGCTCGCCCCTGCCTCAGGAGACAGGACACCCGGATGAGACCTGCAATCCCCCTGCAGAAGCACGTCGCCATTGCCCTCTGGAAGCTCGCCGTGCTGTCTGTACAGAACTAGTTTGGCATGGGGAAATCCACAGTTGGGGCCGTGCTCATGCAGGTAGTCAAGGCCATCAACACCATATTGCTGCGGAGATTCGTTACCCTGGGGAACGTTTACCCCATCGTCACTGGCTTTGTCACCATGGGCTTCCCCAGCTGTGGGGAGCCATAGACAGCACCCACATCCCCATCCTGGCCCCTAACCACCGTGCCTCAGACTATATAAATAGGGGTATGTTTACACTAGCCCCCTAGTTCGAACTAGGGAGGCTAATGTAGGCATTCGAACTTGCAAATGAAGCCCGGGATTTAAATATCCCGGGCTTTATTTGCATCTTCCCGTCCGGGCGCCATTTTTAAATCCCCCTAGTCCGAACTAACTGCCCGCGGCTACACGCGGCAGTTAAAAGTTAATTCTAACTAAGTCTTCAGTTCGAATTAACTGTTACACCTCATTCCACGAGGTGTAACAGTTAATTCGAACTGAAGACTTAGTTCGAATTAACTTTTAACTGCCGCGTGTAGCCGCGGGCAGTTAGTTCGGACTAGGGGGATTTAAAAATGGCGCCCGGACGGGAAGATGCAAATAAAGCCCGGGATATTTAAATCCCGGGCTTCATTTGCAAGTTCGAATGCCTACATTAGCCTCCCTAGTTTGAACTAGGGGGCTAGTGTCGACATACCCTAGGAAGGGTTATTTTCAATTGTGCTGCAGGCACTGGTGAACCACAAGGGCCGGTCCACGGACATTAATGTCAGCTGGTTGGGGAAGGTACACAATGCCCCCATATTCTGGAACTCAAGCCTATTCTAGAGGATGAACGCCAATACTTTTTTCCCTGACTGCACCCTCAGGGTTGGGGACATGGACATGCCCATCGTAATCCTCAGTGATACAGCCTACCCTTGCTCCCCTGGCTGATGAAGCCCTACACAGGCAGCCTGGACTCAACCAGGGAGCACTTCAATGCCAGGCTCAGCATGTGCTGCATGGTGGTTGAGTATGCCTTCGGCCACTTCAAGGAGAGGTTCAGAAGTCTCCTCACCCACCTGGACCTCGGCTGTCAAAACATCCCCTACGTGGTGGCGGCATGTTGTGTGCTCTACAACATATGTGAGAGCAAGGGGGAGACTTTCCTGCCAGGGTGGGGGGCAGAGGCTGATCAGCTGACCAGGGCTTCCAGCAGCCGGACACTGCTGGCATACGGAGAGCACATCAGGGAGCTGTACTCATCCAGGAGGCCTTGAGGGAGAGTTTCAGCCCAAGGCCACCTGTGAGACTCTCCCCCAGGCCTCTCCACAAGGGGCCTCTGCATTGCCCCTGTGTGTCTTTCCTCGCCTGCTCCTCCCTTCCCCTGCCCTCCTTTCCCACCGCCCCTCCAGATCAAGTAACGCAGACTTTGAACAAACAACTCTGATTTTTTATTGGGGGGGGGATATACAACAGGGGAGGGACTGGAAAAAGAACCGGGAATGGGGGAGGGTGGCTCAGGGTTGGGGCTGGGACTGACACCTGTCTTGGGTACCTTGGGAGGCTTTGGCTGCCCAGAAGATCCCACCGCCATGTGTTCGGGGGCTTCGGTGGCACCTCGGGGCTAGGAGAAGCCATGGGGGTGGGAACAGGGGCAGGTGCGGGGAGTGGGGCAGGGAGTTGGGCAGGGAGTTGGGGATTAGGGGGGGAAGGGAGGTGGCTGGTGGCCCGTTGCATACACATGGCCATGCGCTCCATGACAGATGTGAGGGAGGAGCACATTGCCTCGTGCTGGCGCGACATGGCCCTTCCTCTGCTCCTGGTCAGCCCAGTGCTCCTCAAGGTCGGTGGCCTACTCCCAGCGCTCCTCATCAAAGCGTCAGGTGAGGGACTGGAGGCAGGCCATCTGGTCCCACAGCAAGTCTTCCATGGTATACTTTCTGCAGCAGATCTCATGACATCGGGAAGATGGCGTCGGAGTTGGTGGCCGCGTCACGCTCACAGCTGGGCCAGCTGTGAAGAAAAGTGACAAGGGCAGTTATCACAGGAGACACTGCATGAAGCTTAGCCCTAATTTCTGCACCGACACCAAAGGTCTCGGTTCAGACGATGGTGATGTGCTTTGAGCAAGGCCATCTTTTGCCTAGACAGTGGGCGCTTTCCTACAGGGACATGGACGTCGCTACCCCCATGTCCCGAGGACAAGCAGGCATGGAAATGTGCTGGCCTGGCGAAGAGCCTGTGAGTAGAAGGGGGGACAGGAAGGCTCGGCTTCCTTCTGTGTCCCACATACGCTGAGTCTGGCACTGGCGGCACCCTGCGGAAGTAGGGTGTTGGGGGGAGGTGTATGTGAGCAGCAGAGGCCACTTGCTGGTGAGAGTGCTACTGGGGTTCCCTGCTCTTCCTCCCCCTTTCAGGTTCCAGTGCAGAGGATCTGTCTCCTCTGCATTGCCATGCTTGACCAGGATGCTGCTCGAGTGTGGGCATGAGCCTGTGCTGTGTGCAGCACTGCTGTGTGTTTCCATGACCCCAGCTTTCTTAGTGGTGGCTTGTCGTGGGAAGATGTCCCACCACAAAGTCCGGAGCCTTGTGAGAAGGAGTGAGGGGTGCCTGTGTGAGAGCATCATGGACTTGAGTGCTCTGGACTGGCGCTCCATGTGCACCTATGTGTACACAGGCTGTTGTGCGACCCCCAGGCCAAGGAGGCCAAGCAAGGAAGTGAACAGCTTCTTACAACCCACCACCTGCCTCTTCATGTAGATAGGAAAAGTTATGAAACTCACTTGAAGTGCCTTCCCCGGAATTGTCTGAGCACTGGGAGACCACCTGGGAAAGGGAGACAGTCTCCAGGCTGAGGATCAGCTCCTGGCTGGCAGGCATGGTGTCCTGGCTGGCCTGCTCTTCCTCCTGCTCCTTGTCCTCCTCCACAACCCCGCCGTCATGGAGGCTGACGCCAGGCATGTCCTGGCTGGAGTCGATGATAGAGGGTGGGGGGTGACTAGCCACTCCTCACAGGTTGGCATCCAGCCGCTCATGGAAGCAGTAGGTGTGTGGTGCCGCCCCAGAACAAGAACTTTGCTCCTTGGGCTTTGTGTAGCCCTGCCAAAATTTTCCTCTGGACCTGGTCCTGGGTCTTGGTGTGCCCTTTCTCCACCAGGCTGGTAGCCATCTCTTGGTGTGGAGATCCTGGATATTGGTCTCCTCCCTCCCAGACCTCGATGAGATCCAGGATTTCTGCACAAGTCCAGGTCGGTGCTCTCTTTCACCCCTGCCCAGGGGCATCAGAGGGTGCTTCCAGAGTGCTGGCAGATGAGGGGGATGCAGAGGAAGTGTTGGGGTCCACGATGACTCCACTGAAGGGCACTATGTAGTATGGGGCTAGCAGGACTCTCCTGTGGCCACAAGCCCTTTCCCTTCTGCCCGCAGCTTTAAACTGCAGGAGAAGGGGAGCATTGGAGTTGTCAGGGGTGCGGCCAGAGTGGCCACAAGTGTGCCTGTGAGAGCCCTCTGGAGGCCAATTATTTCAAAATAGCAGCAGCTGAGCATCCACGCTAACACTATTTCAAAGTAACAGTTTTGCAATAAGTGTTATTCCTCATGACAAGCAGGAGTTATTTCGAAAAAACGGGCTTGGTAGTGTGGACGCTCTGCTTGTTATTTCAAAATCAGAGACTCCTAGGGCTGGAAGAGACCTCAGGAGTCATCAAGTCCAGCCCCCTGCCCAAAGCAGGACCAATCCCAACTAAATCATCCCAGCCAGGGCTTTGTCAAGGCTACGAGAGGTTTGTAAAAACCTCTAGGGATGGAGATTCCACCCCCTCCCTAGGTAACCCATTCCAGTGCTTCCCCACCCTCCTAGGGAAATAGTTTTTCCTAATATCCAACCTAGACCTCCCCCAATGTAACTTGAGACCATTGCTCCTTGTTCTGCCATCCATCACGACTGTGAACAGCCTTTCTCTGTCCTCTTTGGAACTTCTCTTCAGGAAGTTGAAGGCTGCTATCAAATCCCCCCTCACTCTTCGCTTCTGCAGACTAAACAAACCCAAATCTCTCAGCCTCTCCTCTTGGGTCATGTGCTCCAGCCCCCTCATCATTTTGGTTGTCTTCCACTGGACCCTCTCTAATGCATCAACATCCTTTCTATGGTGGGGGGCCCAGAACTGGACGCAATACTCCAGATGTAGCCTCATCAATGCCGAATAAAGGGGCACTTTATCACTTCTCTAGATCTGCTAGCAATGCTCCTCCTAACGCACCCTAATGTGCCATTAGCCTTCTTGGCTACAAGGGCGCACTGTTGATTCATATCCAGATTCTCATCCACTGTAATCCCCAAGTCCTTTTCTACTGAAAAAAAGCCACTTGGTCCCCAGCCTGTAGCAGTGCTTAGGATTCTTCTGTCCCAAGTGCAGGACTGTACACTTGTCCTTGTTCAACCTCATCAGATTTCTTTTCGTCCAATCCTTCAATTTGTCTAGGTCACTCTGGACCCTATCCCTGCCCTCCAATGTGTCTACCTCTCCTTCTAGCTTAATGTCATCCACAAACTTGCTGAGGGTGCAGTCCATCCCCTCATCCAGGGGAAATAAGTGTAGACTAGGGCTTATAGGCATAGAAGTTACAGATGGCAGGTGGCAGAAGGGATAGAATTTACTGGTGCTCCCCCTGGTGGCCTGTATAGGATTCCCCCTCTAAAGCTTGCCTCTGCTTTGCCCTGACTAGTTTTAAAATAATCAAAGATACAGTGCTTTTGCTATGTCTCTCTTTGGAGTTATCGCACAATCCCTGGCGAGAAGGGTAGTTGTGACTATCTATAGTTATCCACTCCACACCCCAAAAAGGACATAAACCAGCTTCTGTTTTATATTTTGGGGTGGTTGCTTCCTGTAGAATATTCTGTCTTGTGGTTTGGTTTGATTTTGTTTTGTTTGTTTGTTTGTTTTACTTTCAATATTTTCTCATATATGGAGAGAGATTCTAATCGCTGTCTGACCTGACTTTATTTTTGTCTTTCCCCTTTTGATTTCTGTATCTAATCATGAAAAGTGCATTGACGCTCTGCTTGACTAAGTTCTGTCTCTTGTGTGCTACTTTCCCGTGGACTTTACTTCTTATCAATCTTTGTCCGCCCCCGCCCCCCCTTGAACTTTTCTCCTGGTGCTTCCTCTTTTTATGGTTTTATTCTTTCCCAAGTCGCTCCTAGTGGAGACCCAGCCCTGACACCCAGGGCTGAAGCTGAAGCCTGAACAAATTAGCTGTGGGGGCTCCCTCTGCCCCTGATTGCTACCCACTAATACCAGCCCTGGCTTTTATATTCAGAAAAACAGTTGTGGGCTATGGAATTTTTATAGCTTGTTGGGGGCCTTCAAGGGGAAAAAAAGTTGAGAACTCCTGATCTAGTCCATCCCCACAGAGTGAGACCAGATTACATACGCCTAGACCAACCTTGGCAAGTGTTTGTCTAACGTGTTATAATCCTCCAAGGAGAGGGATTCAGCCCGTCCCTAGGTATCCTGCAGTGGCACAGCCCTGGTTTTGGATGTACTTGAGCTGCTAGCCTGTGCTGCTGCTGGTGCTGCTCAGCTTCTTTGCTGTTGTTATTGGACCTAGCTAGTTCAAACTGGATTGGGCATACCCCTCTCCCACTGCAGTTAGACATACCTGCCATTCATTTTCTACAGGGACATCATCAACTGCCAGAGTGAACACCAATTGGTGGGCTCAGTGGAAAGTCCAGTATTGTAACTAACTGGTCCCTGTAGTTCTTCTCACCCTGAAGGGTGGCCCCTCTGGAATAAAGGCGAGGCACATTGCCAGGGCAAAGTGGGGCAGCTGTACCTCACCTGTGGAAAAAGTCTGCAGGACTTTGATCACCGGAGCAGTCCCTGCACTTGTCAGCAGCCCTGGAGGAATGACAAGGAAGAAAGCTTGATCTTTTCTACGCTTTTATTTTTTGCCAGGAAAATAGCAAAACATAATTCTTTGTTGTTGCCACATGGTGGCACCATTAACCTTGACCATAATCGTACCTGAAGTATTCCAGTGTTTAGAAATGTGCCTCCCTTTCGTATTTGGGGGAGGGAGGAGAGGGGTCAATAAATATTAACCGTTATAACCCAGGGGAATGTGTTCTATCTTGTTTCCATCCTTTGCATCCGCCCCCATTGCATAACCAGACAAATCCCTTTAGGTGCATGACTCTGCACTTCTCAAGTGAGCTCATTTGGAGGGAGGAGTGGGGGGTTGATTTTTTTTTTTTAAGCCTCACTCTCATTTGACAAATGGAGAGCAATATTGGTGTCTGGAGGTAACAGAGTATTACTGGCTTTGGAGTCTCTTGTGGGGGAGGGAGTTGGTCCAGGCCATCATCTGGCATGTGTCGCTTTGTTAGCAAGCCAGTTACAGGCTGTGAACTGGAATGGAGCCATTTGTTTCCAGCCAAAGATGCTGTTACCAGAACTCCTCCACCTTGTCAATACAACGTTGTCTGGGTTAGCAGCAGGACGTCATTTTCCCTAGAAGCAGCTAACGATCACGTTGCCAGCCTGGCAGCCTTGCTTTTGGTTTTTTCCTTCCCTTCTTTGGGGGCATGCCCAGAGTGCAGCGTGCCATGGAATAGCAGTCTGTTCTCCTGCCCCATCTTTCTCCCCTGTCGAAGTGTTAACATACACACACACACACACATACAAATCAAGGATTTGCTTCAAATCGAGGACTGACTGCTGTCTCTGACGCCTCGTTTCTGTTTCCAGACACAGAATTCACTCTGCAGCAGGCCCTCCATCAGTCTGTCTTCATGCCCTCCCTGTCTTCCAGCCCGACCCATCGTCTCCATCTCTGCTGGGAGCAGCACTGCAGGCTGCTGCCGGAGGTTTCGGGCCTTACTGCCAGGAGCGTGGCCAAATGGACTGTGGAAGAGGTGAGTACAGTGCGTCTGTCTTTTCTGTTTGTTCTGCCTGATGGAATCTCGGGTCACTCCCTTTTTCTGTAGTGCTGATTGGAAGACATTTTTTTTCCTCCCCCATGTAGGCAGTGGTTATCTCTTTATTTTGCAGCGATGGCTCATGCAGGGAAATAACTGGCTCCACCAAAAGTTTTTAGCTTGAGTTCCTGAAAAAAATCTGTATTAACCCCATAGTGTCAAAACATTTGATGTTTCCCTGATGATGGATCTTTTTCCAGCTGCTTATTATTCCTGACCCTTTTCATCCTCAGGCCTGAAACAAAATGCTGATAGTAGACACTGGCTTCCTCTGGTCTTTTCCTCCCCTGACTCTACTGCTAACTCGTTTTACATTGCGGATAATCGTAAAATTGTGCCATGCATTCTTGGACTCCTTCCTTTCTCTCCCTGCTTGACTCACCTGCAGAACCAAACCAGCCACGATATGACATGATTTCTTCAAGGCAACAGTCATACTGTCAGAGAGACATTTTTGCAGTTCTAGCTCACAAGATGCAGTGCTTGTAAATAAGACATGTCCCCTGCAATTAGGTGTCTCTGATACAGTGTGTCTGCTGCTGGGTGCTGAGTAGTTCTCTTTGCGTGGATGCCTGGGGCATTGGTTTGAATTGTACCACCAGCTCTGAAGTGGCAGTGGCTTGACTCCTGGAGCGTGATGGCTAGTTCACTCATGCAGTTCACAGGAAATCTGTGCAGATGTGGGTTGTGAGGTGAAAAAGTCTTGCACCAAAAAAAAAAAAGTTTGTGACCCCTTTTGCTTCTTCATAATCCATAGAGAGGGTATGCAGATTTTCAAGAGTGTTTTTTCCCTCTTGCCTTTTACACTATGAAAATCAGATCTCTGCTTGTCTCTGTGTCAGAGAACTGGCAAACTTACCCAGCATTGCCTGGGTCTGGCCTGGGGCAGAGGGTGGACACCATGCAAACCTCCCACTGGCATGCCCCAGGCCGTCCTGGGATTGGGGGGTGGTTGGCCCAGGGACATGGGGTGGGGAGGAGGTCCGGGGGGCTAGGGCTGTAGAGGCCTCCCCCTGGCTGATGCTCCCTCAGCCCAGCCTGTGAAGGGGGGTGCATGCATGCCTGTCCCACCAGTCCTCCCCTGGCCTGGCCCAGAGGGCGGGGTAAGGCAGGGGGCATGGAGGACTCCCCACCAGCATTCCCTGGTCCAGCCAGGTGGGGGAGGATGGGGGGCCAGGCAGGGTGGCCCACAGTGGCCACGCAAGGCATTCAGCAGTGCAGGTGGTGGTGGTGAGGGGTGCTGGTGGGTCCTGTGTGGAGCAGCTTGGGCTGGGCTGGCCATCCCCAGTAGTGCTCCTGCGGGGGCAGTAGGGGATCAGGGTTTGAGACCGGGAGACCACTTACCAGTGACAGGCAAGGTGGTTGAGCCCCATCCCCAGTGGTGACTCTGCAGGATAGCTCTCTCCTGCGCTTGCTTGAGGATCGCATCCCTCCTCTCTCTTCCCCTTCCTTTCAGTGTTATGGAAAACAGTCAGATTTCAGGCCCATCCCATTTTCCTGGCACAACCAACCCCATATCTTGTTTTAAGTTAGGATAAGAGGAAGCTGCATACCAAATGTGGTGGTCCTAGCTCTTACCATTTAGGAGGAGCCCTTGAACAAATGGACTCGCAGACAGACACACAAACCTCTAAAAGATGAGTAGATAGATTCATCAACAGACTAGAGACTAGAAGGATTATGACATCACCAGGGACTGTAACTTGAGCAATTGTGACAGGGCAGATAGATTGTTTAAAACTCAGGGATTCTTCTTTTGCTTCGTGAAAACTTGTTTAAATTCATTTGACAACTAATTTTCAAGGGGAAAAGCTCTCTGTAGAAGATTCACCATCCCCGTGTCCTGCTTTTCAGAGCAGAGAAAGCTTCCACTTTTGATTTCTAGTAGGTCATCCAGCAAAACCAGGGAGGGCAAGAATTATTACTTCTGATACTGATAATGTATCAAGAACAAGTGGAATGTTGTTTTTCTTTTGGACAAAAAGTTGAGAGCTGTTTCATAAAAGGGCACAAGCCAAAATATTTGTCCTTGCAGCTGACCTTTAAAGTCACTGAAGAGTAAACATAACTAGAGTGCTAATTGGTTACCAGATGAACATAAATAAGAAGCACAGAGAGTGAGGCAGGGACAGGTAGGTGCTAAACACCAGAATACACTGAACTTTGCTTGTCTGTGCTACAGCCTTTGTTACATGTTATGACAGTGACCAGCAGGGATTTTGATGGGGGAGGCGTATCAATTATAGCCACACTGCAGACTTTCTAAGGGCCATCGTATCGCTTTTGATAGAATATGTGGTCCAAAGAATTAAAGGTGTTAACATAACCAGTTGCTCTCCAGTATTAAATGGTGTTAAGCAAGTCTTGGGGTTTGGTTTACAGAGACTTCAGCTTCCTTCTTACCATGGCAAACACACTATAAAATTCATTGCTAAAGGTTAAAAATGTATTGGTTGAACCACACAAATAGAAAAGAATCAAAATGAGGAAAGGAGCATGGAAACTGATATTGATTATTTATGCAAAAGAAACTTAATCAAAGCCTGTTAAAATCCACTTTTGGAGATGGTGAATATTGGTCAGTCTCTTATTCCATTAAATAGTCCTCGTTGGTGAGGAAAAAAAGTTAGTTTGGCTGTTTAATTCTGAACTGGGAGTGATAGTGGCTTTCCTTCTTTAGACAAAACAGACTGACACACAAGGGAGAGAAAAGAGAGAGGCTAGTGACAATGGAGGAACAGCTTTTGTTGTGCTCAGGACACAGTCATGGACAGATATTTTGGGCTGAAAGGTTCATCATAACAGCTATTGTTCTGGATCCTTGCTCAGTATGCCAGTCCGGTGGTCTGATCAGGTCCCTCTCGTTCACTGGCGCTTCTCAGGTTGAGCAGAGCTGGATGGGCTGTCTCATCTCACCGTGCAGATGCAGTACTGTACGTTTCAGGCTCAGGTGAAATGCTTAGAGGGCAAGAGATGGAGGCAGAAAGGAAGCACAGGAGAGAGGGAAAGACAGATTAGAATAGGGGTAGGCAATACTTTTTGATGGGGCACTCCAAGAATTTGGTAAGTGGTTAATGGCCACCCTGTTCAGTGATGTTAATGGAGGAGATGTGGGGTCTGGGATGGAGGTTGGGTGCAGAAGAGAGCTCGGGATAGGGAATTGGGGTGCAGCACCAGGTGTGGGGTCTGGGAGGGAGTTTGGGTGAAGAAGCGGGTTGTGACCCGGGGCAAGGGTTTGGAATTCCAGAGGGAGTGTAGGGCCCAGGAGGGGGTATGGGCATGGGTACAGGAAAGGATTCGGGTCTGGAGGGAGTGCAGGGATTGGGAGGGGTTTGTGACCAGGGGCAGAGATGCAGGACTGGGTGCAGGGATTTGGGTTGTGACCTGGGGCAGAGGACTGATGAGAGGGTTTATGGGTATGGGTGCAGAAGAAGATGCCAACCTGGGGGAGGGGTGCAGGAAGGGGTTGTGACCTGGAGCAGGGGTTTCGGAGGGGGTGCAGGGATTTGGGTTGTGACCTGGGGCAGGGGATTGGGGAGCAGAGTTCCCGCTAAGTTGTGTGTCAGCACAGAGCACAGCTTCACTGGTGATTAATAAGCCCCACCCAGTCAAAGGCTCAGGGCTCCTGGCAGGGAGCTGACTGACTAGGTGGGGCTGATTAATCACTTTTGAAGCTGTACAGCCGCACAGCTTAGAGGGAACACTGGTGCAGGGTGTGGGAGGCAGTATGGGTGCAGGAGCAGGAGTGCAGAGGATTTGGCTTGTGACCTGGGGCAGGGATGCAGGACGGGGAGCAGAGGGTTGGCGAGAAGGAGAGGCTGGGGTACCAGAGGCAGGCTCTGGCTGGAAGGTGTTTATCTATTCTAGGCAGCTCCCAGCCAGCCGCCCAGCTGGATTCTCAGGCAGGCTCCTTGCCTTCCACGCCCCCGCATGCCACTCAAAATGGCCAGCTGCGGGGGCCATGTGTTCTCTGCACATCCCTGGCAGGGTACATTCATAGAATCATAGAGACCTCAGGAGGTCATCAAGTCCAGCCCCCTGCCCACGGCAGGACCAATCCCAACTAAATCAACCCAGCCAGGGCTTTGTCAAGCCAAGACTTAAAAACCTCTAGGGATGGAGATTCCACCCCCTCCCTAGGTAACCAATTCCAGTGCTTCACCACCCTCCCAGTGAAATAGTTTTTCCTAATAGCCAACCATTGAGACTGCCTTTGCCGCAAGCCTGGCCAAGACAGCTCCCATTGGCCAGTTTCCAGCCAATGGGAGCTGCGAGATTGTGCTGGGGATAGGGGTAGCATGCAGGCCCCCCCTTCCTGGTGGGCTGGATCCAGCCCAGGCCATATTTTGCCCACCCCTGGATTAGAATGTCACATGTATCAGGTTGGATCCTTGCTTGTGCAACAATGATGAGCAGGCCTCCTCATTGGATTATCAAGGTCTGGAGTCCCAGCAACAATCCTTCTGCTGAACATTTACCTACTTTTCACCAGTGAGGCTAATAGTTACAATAGGCATTCCCAGCTTCAATTGTTACAACAAGGCATATCAGATTCTGACCTAAATATAAGTAGAATGATCCAATCTTGCAGTCCCTCCTCATCCAGAATTCCCATGGAGTCCATGAGATATATGTCCATGAAAATCAAGGTGTGCAATGTAATACAGGCTGTGAAGAAGATAAAGGCAGCAGGACTTAGTAGATTTTAGTGGGCACTAAGTAAAGCTGGTCTCTTGAAGCCTGGACTTGTTAAACCTTCCTATCATGTAGTTGTTGGTCAGCGGTTGGTATCAGGTGCCCCTGAACTCTGACCCAAAAGGATCCATTAAACTGATCTGAAGCTTGCAGCATAAAATTCTCCTTTAATCTGAAGCTAAAGCTCTGTTTAATTTACAAAATTTACATTAAATAAAAATAATTTATTTTAATCTCTAGGGTCTGAGAGCATCTGAAATGAATGACTAACAGCAGTCTGAAACATCCATATAAAGGCTTGTGGTCCAGTCAAAAAGAGCTGTCCTTTGAATCAGGGCTCGTTATTTATTGAAAGCTTTCAAAGTGTAGTTAGATGGTAAGGGTGGGAGGGTCAAGTCTCAGGGATATATTAAAATGTGACAGCGTTTGAATTGGTCATTAGTTAATCCCATAGGAGATGTTAATACAAGAGGCTGAGGGAGATTGTCCTCGTGCAAGCTGCATCTGGATTATAAAGCTGTTGTTAATACCAGCTCCTGTTTGTCTATTTTCACATGGCCTTGTCAATCCTGCTTTAGTGTGTTATTACAGGGAAGCCGCATACTGGCTTAAACTCCAGCATCCCACTACCTTTGCACTTGTTACTAGTGAGATCTAGGCTAGAGGCAGTATCCGTCAGAGGAAAGGGGAGGTTAAATATGTCAGAATTAAGGAGATTTCAATACCCTGGTATAAATCTAAGACCTCATTGCAACCTTATGGAAGAATCCTTTATAGAATTTCATTATATTGAGAGTGTTCTCTAGAAATTACTCTGAAATGTATAGATCAGATCTCCTGTTTCCCTCTCCAGTATGCAGAGCCATAGATGGGGACTCATCCCATTGGCATTTCTGTCGTGCTCACAGAGATCACCACACATCACATGATGGGTTGTGTGGCTTTGCCTGTGAGAAGGGTAGGTTGGGTTTACTTTACTGTAGAAAAAGCCATAGAGCCTACCCACAAATATGATGATCCCTGGAGCTCTGCAGTAGGGATGTGATAGTGTAAGTGGTTAGCTGATGAGCCTGGGCTTATCGGTTAACCTTCACAGTTACATGCAGACCACCCCTCCCCATGCTGCTGCCTCAGTATCAGAGGCAGCAGCGGGGGGGGAGCGGGGAGTGGGAGCTGGTGCTTGTGCAGAGCTGGCTTTTAAGCAGGTTCCCTCCCTCTGAGCACCGATTCCCAGGGACCTGCCTGCCCCCCCACTGCTGCCTCTGTATCAGAGACAGAAGCATGGCAGGGGGCGGGAGCAGGCTCCACAGGAAAAATGTCAGTGGGTACATGTTTACCAAAATAAATGCATTTTAACGTCCCTGATCTGCAGGAGACACATCCTGTATCTCTGAACCAGCTCAGGTCCCTGACATCCCCCACTGACAGTGTAGCTTCTCTTCAACCTCATTTTTGGCCATGCATCATTGCTCCACTGGCCTTCCCTGATTCCTCACCCTACTCCTTTGCAGACCCCAGCAGCACAGATCTTCTTCTGCTGGGTCAGTGGAGGGAGGATGTTGCCATGAAGCACCTGAGCCCTTGCTCATGGAGGTGGAGAGTTCCATGTGAGGAGCATCCCCATCCATATGTGGATGGAGTGGGAATGCATGTGCAGACATAGATCTGAGACAATGAGAACCTTTGAACCTCCTATCACTATGACAGATTGAAACTCTCTAAACCGGGACTCTCTGGTCCGACAACATCCATGGTCTGGCAGGACCACAGATAGTCCAGGACCAGAGAGTCCCGGTGGAGAGCTAGCACCTGGGAGTCCTGCAGGCTGGCAGGGCAGCAGAAGCCCGATATGCGGCAGCAGAGCTTCCCGGCAGGACAGTGGGAGCCCCATGCGCGGTAGTAGGGCTGCCCAGTAGGACAGCCGGTGCCTGGCTCACAGAGGCAGCATGCCCCAGTGTGGCAGCAGGAGCTGGGCGCTCAGCGGAAGCCCAGTGTGCAAAGGCAGCGGGACTGCCCGGCATGGCAGTAGGAGGCGAATGCACAGCAGCTGCTGAGGTTGTCTGGTGCACAGTAGGAGCCCAGCGCACAGAGGCGGTGGGGCTGCCCAGCAGGGCAGTGGGAGCTGACAGAGCAACATGGACCAGCGAGAGCGGGGATCTGGCCCGGGAGGCCAGCAGTCAGGCTAGGGCTGGAGGGAGCCAGGGGAGGGGAAAGAAGGGGAGGGGCGGGGCAGAAATGACCTCTCCTGGTCTGGCAAAATCCCTCATCCGGGACACGTCAGGTCCCGAGAGCTTCGGACTAGGGACGTGTCCTCCTACAGCCATGCCAGGCAGTCCCGCTGCCTTTGCACACTGGGCTTCCCCTGAGTGCCCAGCTCCTGCTGCCACGCTGGGGCACGCTGCCTCTGTGAGCCAGGCTCTGGCTGCCCTACTGGGCAGCCCTGCTACTGCGCATAGGGCTCCCACTATCCCGCTGGGAAGCCCTGCTGCCGCATATCGGCATGGTAGGGCACTGCAGGCACTCTAGCCTCGGTTCCCTCAAATAACCCTTTGAAGTATTTAAAGGAATGTTCCCTCTCTTAGGGTGTAAGTTGTTAAGTTTTATAGAAAACCTTCCTCTGTGGCCCTGTCTTCTCCTTGTGCCTTCCCACTCAACCTCTTCCAGCTCCATCCGCCTACAGCCCGCAGCCTCTCTGCAGAGCTGTTTCCACCTGTTTCCTCCTGCCGTGGTCCCTGGGCTCACAAGTCCTTCCCCTTCAGTCTCAACCCACGGCCTCTTTCTTGGCTTGTGCTGTGGTTCAGGCAGGCTTCCCTAGGGCACTAGTATTCAGGATTTGGTTCCCATTCCGGGGAGCTGTTCCCTTGCAATTCTTCTCTGTCTACTGACAGCTGACTTATTATGTTCAGGGGTATCCACTTGATTAACTCTAGCTCCCATTTCCAGTTTGTTTACTAGCCCCTTAAACATCTATTTCCTTAAAGGGTCCATATCATAGAACAGGGTTGGCTGGCTCTGGACCCCCCTTGCCCTTTAAAGGAGACAGACAACATTGTTATGCGTGCTATATAACATGTAGGATAACATTTCTGTTAAATTCTGTAGCTCAGTTCAGAAACCTATGGATAGGTCTTCATTTTTGTTTACACTTTTTAGAACTTTTCCATAATGGAAACTGAGGAAATCTCTGAAAACAACCTTGACTGCTGGATTCTCATCTCACAATTCAGAAACCCCCAATTTCCTCTCTGTTTTCCATTTTGTGTGGATCCTCTAAAACAGGGGTCTCCCTACTGATTCGGTAGTAATAGTTTTCTGAAAACAGAAGGAACCCTGTCTGCTTCACTTCTGCAGTCTCATGGGAGCAGGAAGGAAGAATTGATAGTTGTTAAATTCAGAAACACTAGGATCAGCAAGAGAAGGCATTTTGTATCCACTCTTTTGAGGAGATGTTGGAGTTTGGCAATCAGGAGTTAAAAAAGAAGAGAGGAAATAGTATTTGACAGTGTCCCTTTTAATGGCTTGTCTATTTGTATTGGTGGGAGAAATGTCACATCTACACCAATTCAAGTGAACATGCCTTATGAAATAGAGTCATTCCCTCTAGGAAACATCCAGTTAATGAGATGTTTGAACAGATTATGCCTTTGATGTACAAATCTTCCATGAACCATGGAAGTTAGAGATGGAAAAGTCATGCATTGAGTTATCTAGTCTATTTCTTCTCTCTACTTCCCCATATATGCACTACATAGTCCAGTTTTAAATAACCTAATTCATGAGGCTTTCACCATCTCTCCAGGGAAACTATTCCACAGTCAAGTACATCTTGCCTTTAGAAAGTTTTTCCTGCTATTCAACACAAAATTAGCTTTCCCTTGTTTAATTCCATTGGTCCTAAGTATACTCCCTTGCTTCACCATAACTGAATGGTAATTCCTTTCTCTCTTCAGTGCTTCCACTTTTCACATGTTTGTAAACTGTTGTGCCCCTTCCTCAGGCAAACAATACATATTTGGTTGTCTAACTCTGGCCTCTTAAAGGGATACTATCTCGCCTCATATAAATGATCTTAATTTCCAAAAGTTCCACTTTCTGACAAAGTGCACTCTAAATCATACCTCCTGATTTGTTGATTGATTTTGTAAATCCTTAAAAATAATGTTGATGTTTTTGTAAGGGCTTTTTCAGCAGGGACAAAACTGGCTGCTTATCCATGAAAGACAGTGGAATTGACTATCCACACGAGGTTGTCACATGCACAGAGGAGACAAACTGAAAAAAAAAAAGAGACCATTGCTACCCTCTTTCACTATAAACATTTCAGATGTCATTTGTAATTGTGATCGGTAGTATGGTTTTTGCATTGATGATTCATCTCTCCATGTTAACTGCATCATTTCCCCTATTTGTTTTAGGTGGCTAACTTTGTCCAGCGTTTACCTGGCTGCAAGGAACAAGCATCAGTATTCAGGGAAGAGGTGAGTAAAGCCTGATTAAGTGTTGTCCTGTAGCACTGGAGGGTCTAATGCCAGCTGCATGCCCTTGCATTAGAAATGGATATGGAGTCATAGTGCCCAGTGCCTACCTAAGCTATAATTTCTGTTTGTGAAAGAGAGTGTGGCACTTCTGGGAAACTGCAGCGCCTAGCCACATTGCAAAATGAGCAAAACTTTCAAACTGTAGGGTGAATTAAAACCACTGCAATGCAGTGCACCTGCTTCTTCTAGTAATTTTGTTAATGAGGTCGGGAACCTGGGGATTCTCCTGGGGATCTCTGACTGTTCCTGGATTCATTGGCAGCAGCCATTGAGGAGATCTTTTTAAAATCTGCAGTTTAGGAAGTTGTAGCCTTTCCTCTTGCCACAGTTATCCCTGCCTTTGTCACTTCCCAATTTGGATTACTGCACTGTGCTCTACCTAGCCTTTTAACACTACTCAAACACATCAGACTTCAGAACATGGCTCTCTTACTTAGCAAACTTTCTCCTTTGCTCTCTGGATGCTACTGGCTTCTAAATACATTTCCAAGTATAACTCAAGGTGAACTTAACACCCCCTTGATCAGCTTCCTTATTTGTGCCTCCCCGTTGCAGTGTGTTATCTCTGTATATATTTAAAAAAGTTACTCTGGCTCCCACCTACCTACTCCCTGTCTCCTCCCTTCCTCCCTCCCAGCTCAAGCCCGACCTTGCTGCTTCCCCTTGCTACTTGGAATTGCTATTTTAAGACAAGCTCCTACTCCCCTTCCTCCACCCCCACCCGGCTTTCAACGCCAAGAAAAACATGGCACAGTAGTCAGCAGACCCCACATCGCAGCCGTGACATCCCAGGGTACGGTGCTCAGGACAACAACCTGGGAGCGGGGCTCTCAGCCAGGCTTATGTGCCAGCAGCAAGTTCTTGGGGGCTTCCCCACCACCAGGCACTTGGGGAGCCGGAGCAAGGTGCCCAACTGCCCAGAGTCCGGCTGCCCCCATGGAGACTCACTCCCTCTCCAGCAGCTGCACTTATTGTGGCTGCCAAAGCACCCCCAAGCTACCTGGGGAAGCTGCCACACTGACCTGTCTGTTCCTTCCCCTCGGCTCCCGGCGGGCAGGGTTGGGGCAGTGAGCAGCGCAGGTGGGACTGCTTGGGGGAGCGGTCGGGACAGCCACCCCCCACACTGCTGCTTTCCTCACCTCAGCAGGCTGCAGTGCCCCAGAGTGCTGCATGCACATGGCACAGCCTGCACCACACATGGGGCGAGCAGGCCCCCCTGCACTTTCCCGGCTGGGGTTAGAGCCAGGCCTGGCATGTGCTGGGAGGGGGGCAGTTAGGGTTGGAGAGGAGAGAAAAGGCCCAGGCTGGTGGTAGTGGGGGAAAGGACCCTGGCTTGCGAGGGAGGAGGAGGGAGAAAGGACCCTGGCTCGCAGGGTGGTGGGGGAAGGAAAAGGGAGCAGGGACTCGGGCTGGCATGGCCACAGCCCAGCCCTCCCCAGTGGCCACAAGGGGAGATCCTGGGTTACCCCCTGAGAGGGGGGTTGGTGAGCGCAGTGAGGAGGGGGCACAGCCCCCTAGTCTATTTCAATTGTAAGTTCTTGAGGATAGGGACTGTGCTTTGCTATGTTCTACAAGAACATGCAGAATGTTCTTGGGTTCTAACATAGTACTCGTCGTAATGGGCATACTTTTAATTCAGAAATACATAAATGATGGCACCTGTGAGATGGCTGCATTTCAGTGGCAGGCAAATGGAAGTCATGCTCATAGTTATGTATATTTGTACATTTCATTCCATAAAAACAATTCAGGCTTGCAAAAGGTACTGTACGAAAAGGTAAAATTACAACGGAACACTGCTTAACTGAACAGTGTGGGGGGCATGGAATTCATCCACATAAATAGGGGACTTTTTCAGTGGAACTGAGCACAGTGATATAATCTGATTTCTGATGATAGGAAATAAAGATTTAGATATAAATGAGATTCTACTGGTAAATCTACTAATCAATCCACCATTCAAACCTTTTATATCTTGTAGCTAGAATTAATTTCATCTCCACTGTAGCCACTTCTTATGTAACCTCTTGCCTCTAGCTATCCAGAGGTACCCCACTAAGCGCCAGTCCCAACTCCTGGCATAAAAGGGTTCATGTATTTTCAGACTTGTATTCAAACGAAATTGTTACGTTGAAATTAAAATCTTTTTAATAATGTTCTGAGCGTTAGCCAGAATCTGGCAAGAATTAACATGTGAGTGACAGAACTGCTGAACTCTAGCCCATTAGAAGCAGCAGTCAGGCTTGTAACTGCATTCTGTTTAGGTAAATAAATCTCATTCAGGCTTTGGGAAAGAGAGGAAAGTGATGCTTTATTTTCTTATTGAGTTACCTTAGCACTGATGATAATAAATTGTGTATAGGATTTGAGAAAGAAACCAAGTTGGATGGAACAAAGTGACACATACTGTACCATAGGCATTGATACTACATTTGTATCTGGGATGAATTCAGGAAAGGTCTCTTTAAAATAAAATGACTTAGACAGTAACAGGATGAGTTTGAAGCAGTAATAATTGTATCAGATTCAAAATATTATGCTGAAAAATACAAGTACTTTGCAGCACATTTTTCTTCTTTTAGACCCATTTGGTTTTATTTAAGCAGCTCTCTGTTCACTTCCAGGCATTTCTAATGTTCTCATCACAGCAGTCCTGTACTTGAGCACCTTGCAAACATTCAAGAATTAAGCTGTGTGACCCCCTATGAGTTAGGGAGTGTTGCTGACACCCCTATGTTGCAGCTGCAGGTAGTAAGGCACAAAGAGGTGAAATGACTTGCACAAGATCATGCAATATTTTATGAATAGGGGAATAGAAATAAGTTCTTTTCCTTGCTTGCATGATTGTCCAGTGTAATTAGACAGAACCACACTATTCATCCAGTTGTTAAAATCCAGTAGATTTCCAGTTAGAAAAAATCCTAGGAATGTAAGAATTGTTATCCTGGATCAGAAATGTGTCTCACCTAGTCCAGTACCCTATTTCTGATGTGGCCCAGTGCATATCCTTGTAATGGACATCTGTGGAGCAAAGACCCCTCTAATCTTTTCCATCCACATGCAGAATATTTTTTATGTGCATGAGGCATGTATGAATGGGCACCACCAGTAAACACAAAAATCCTGTCTGTGGGCACTCTGCTAATCAGCTGGGCAGCATTTGGATCTCTCCTGAGCAGCCATGCATGTGCACAGCTTACAGGGAACACTGCTGTTGAGTAACTTGCTGTCACAGGATGGCCACCTGGAGAGTCCTTTCAGGCATTAATCACAGCCCACAATCACTCCAGGTTTTCTTTATATTTTTCAGGAGGCTACAGTTGTAGTTTTATTTACATGTGTTTATTTTCCATAGCCAGTTTCTCTGCTTCTTCCTAAGGAAGGGACCAGTACTAGCAAAAACAGTCCTGCCTTTCTAGACTCCCTCCTCTCTCCCACTTCCTTCCTGTCAATGTATATAGTCCCACCTGCTGCAGCTGCTTCCCTTTCAATTAGCCCTTCAGCTGTTGCTCTACTTAGTTAATTGACACCCTCTGTCAACTACCTGTCTTCCAATTAGGTTCCAATTAATGCCAAATAATAGAATACTGGTGGGTATAAGAGTGACAGGAGATTGTTAGCTCCTGACTCGGCAAACATTGTCATACTTGCCTATAATGGAAATGTCTTTCTTGCCTCTGTCAATTAATGTTTGACTTATGCCCTGAAGCTGTAGGAGTCAATAGGAATTATAAGTTCATCCTCTCTAGGGTAACTGTAGATGTTCTTGTTAATCGATATAAATGTCCACAGACATTGCTAAGATCTTGGACTCGGTAATGCCTGATGGCAGTGAGTTCCACAGCTTAAACTTGTATTTTATAAAAACAAAAGATGTTTCCCTTAATCATTTTTAAATGTGATGCCTTTCAGTTTAATTGGCTGTTCCCTTACACTTGTGTTACAGAGGAGGGCAAATGGGAGCAAGTACTTTATCTTCGCCATACCATTCATTGTTGTATATATCTCTTTCATCTCTCCTTGCTAAAGAATCTCATTTTGTGCCTTTGAAGCCAATTTTCATAAATCTATTTTGTTTTAAGTGGAGATTCCATATTTATTGGCAGAATTGTAGTTCTGAGAATAAGCAAGCTTTGAAACTGCAGGGAACTGTTCCTCAATTCTGAAATCTCTGCATCTGTGACCAAAGCATCCATGCAGATCTGCAGGTCTAGATCCTTCATTTTTCAATTTTACCTTGAATAGCTTTAATGGGACTCCAAGAAGCTCAATATACAGTAGCTCTGTATAAACCACGCCCATGATTGGTGTGCTTCCTGAGTGCCATCCTACTGGAGATTTGCTTTCCAGGATTTTTCAGGATTTTTGGAAGGGTTCCAGGTGTATTATTTTATTTTCTGAAGAGTTTGTAGGATTCTTGACTGCAACCGATTTTTAAAATAGAACCAATCCTTAGTCCACAATATAGTTCCTAATGGACATAACCTACTATCATGACAGGCGCCAACTGCACTCTTATCAGTAGTGTCGGCATAGGCACTTTCACTTCCAAAGATGGTCCCTCTACATTAGGGTGGAGTCATGCTGAAAAGGGCAGTATGTGTAGGACGCTTAGCTTGTGCAGGTCTATTTGTGGATAAATGCAGGAGTTCAGGCTCAAGGCCTGTCAGTCTACTTTCTTTCATCAGTGCCTAATACATTATTTTTATGTTAATTGAAAGCCGGGAGGTGGGAAGGGAATCATGGAAGTTTCCTGGCAGTAATCTTCATTTTGTACTGTTTCTCTGTTCTACAGCAGATAGACGGGGAAGCCTTCCTCCTCCTGAACCAGGCGGACATAGTTAAAATACTGAGCATTAAGCTGGGTCCTGCTCTGAAAATCTACAATGCCATCCTCATGTTCAAATCCGCAGAAGAAGACTGAGAAGATCCCTCTGATGCAGGCCAAGAGAGGACAAAGAGGAACAGGGGGGGAGAGGGGACTCATCAGCAACTGACAGCTTAGTGCCCGCTTCACAAAATGCTGAATAGACTGGTTCACTTGTAAGCAGGGGCCTGATCACATTTCAAACTCACTTTAAGTGAAACCTATTGAAAGCATATCAAAGATGTTAAATCTCTGCCACAGCCTGGGATGGGGCATCGTGTTAGGAAGAGGAGATGATTATATTTTCTAATTGAATTTGGTTTTAGTATATTGATCTCTTTTTAAGATCTAGAAGAAACCTCCCATTTTTAAGGGGAATCCAGGGTGATATTATTAGAGGAGCTGCTATAAGCAAAACCCTATGAGCAAAATGACTGTTCTGTCAAACGATAGTGCCTGAAAGAGAGTGTTCAGTATGTTCTGTATGTATAAAACTTGAGGGGAGCAGAAGGAGGGATGGATGGGTTGCACTTCAGAAGCAATTCACTTGAATTCCTCACCATTAGGAATCAGCTGCTGAACCTTTCCAGACTGGTTCCACAGTTCATCTTCTTGCTCTTTAAATGCTCTTAGCTAATGAGATGCCTACAAAGCAACAGAACTGTAAAATTGAGGGTCAAAACGGCTCCATCAAAGAGATGGTTTACATTATTTTTGGCAGGAGAGGAGCAAAGCTTTCCAGTTCAGGCTACAAGGCTCATATGACTAAAGACTTCAGCACACCAGGTTTGATAAAGGCAACTGAAGAGAGCTCTAAGATAGGCCAGTAACTGGAGGAACTTCTGTTTTAAGACAGGCAGTGATTGGGCATGGGCAGAGATCTCTACTCAAGGAGTGGACCACGCTACAAGTATTTAGAAAAACGATCCTAGCTCATGCATTCCCAGGAGGGGTAGTTTGGTCTATTGTCATCTCTAACATGAAGATTTTACTGAGAAATGACACGGTAAAGAGACCACTCAATTCATGAATACTCTCTAAGTCCCTCTCCACCTGAAGAGCAGCATTATGTTTAAACAGTCATGTTCAAACCCAGTTGTAGCTAACATGTTTGACCTCTTGCTGTGAACAGGACCCCTTAAAACATTTATTTTAGTTTTTGAACAGCAGGCAGGCACTGTGTTGGATGACTAAAGCTTGTCATGACACTGTCACGTCCATGTTTCTCGGAGCGTTCCAGCATTGCTGCAGTCAGAATTGCCAGAGAAGGCTCATAGAATGAGGATTTGAATGGAAGGGAGAGAGTGCATTTTGCAAGCCCAGGAATGTCTGGTGTCATTGACAAGTTGGGGACAGGGAATTTTAAGCGGAGACTTCTGCCAAGAGAGATAAGGAACTGAGCTAGGCAGCCACCTCTGCTTAAAATTCCGTACCCCCAACTTGTCAATGCCACCAGACATTCCTGGTCTTTCTGAGCATATTTGGGGAAGACAGGTTCAAGTAAAGGAACTAGCTTGTCCAGAATAAGGGAGGTAGTAATTGTATCAGGGAGGAGACATAGCATGGAGCTATGTCCGTGTGCAATACATAACAATCCATACACTTTGGTACCAGTGAAGTACTAGCAATATTTCCTGCTCTTCCAAAAGTCACAATGTAATTTTGGGGGTAGGCCTCTTGCTTGATGTCCAATATGTGACAATTACACACCATTATTAATACACTAAAAACTCCTTTCAGTATAGCAGAAACTGGGGAAGTGATCACTTCTTCCATCCCCTGGTCTGTGTCCTACTGTGCCTGGGACAACCACAGATTATAGTTTCATCCCTGGCCAACCTATTCACAAGGCAGTTGAATATCAGAAATCACATGGGAGTTTACGTGCATGTAGGAGAAGGGGATGTTCAGGGGCTTGGACAGATTCTTTCTTCATCCAATCTCACCACTCAGAGTGAGTGCTTCTGAATGCGCTAGTAGTGCTGATGTTACATGACCTGGCTCATGCTTGTTGTCCTCAGTTTGGACCAGTGCTGGATGAATTTCCCAGGGGACCGGATGGTGAGAAGATATGAACCACCCTCAGACATCACCAAAAAGCCCAGCTATTGTATTTCACCAGTGTTGCTGCCCTAGTCCTAGTACCGCAACAGCTCAGCTATGAACTACCAACCTCTGTATAAATGCTTTGTGTGCAACTGTGTGACACAAATGTAAGGGCAACTATTGGTCTTCCAGCTGCACCGCCCCCACATCCATCTTACAGCTTTACCTTTCGGCTTCTCGTGGAAAGGTCTCTGAAACCTTCACAAAGTAAAAAGTCCTTTAAAACTGTAAATAGAGCAGAATCCAGGCTGCTGAATCTGTTCTGTATAGGATTAATTTGTGGAGCAATGTGTCTCCCAGCTTTCTATTTTTGTATAAGGAGTTAAGGAGTTTAAGCCTTCCACTTTGAAGCGTTACTGTACGTGGTGGTAAGGGAGTCTGTATGATTAATCGGAAATATTAAATAACAGATGGTGTGCTGCATGCACCACTGCAGTAGAGTTTAGCTTTGTGGTGCTAGGTCAGATATGCACTTTATAAAATAAGGACTTTTCCAGGGTAATAGCATGGGATAATCACCAAAGAGTGCAATTTCATTATCATATTCTGAACATAGTGGTACTATGTAAAGAGGTGTTGTGGGGTGACTTAAATACAGTGGACTCCCTTTTATGGTGAAGCTTTTTATTTTATGGTAAATTTTACCCTAAGAAAGTGGCGCATCTCATGTGCTGACACTTCACATTCTAGGTGAGGCACAATTACATAGTGGTTAGAGCAGAGGAGTGAGAGGCATAACTCCTGGGTTCACTCCTGCTTATTCCACTGACTTGTTTGTGTGACCTTATGCAAGTCACTTCATTACTGTACCTCACCAGGATGCTTTGCCATTGTCTGATGGATCATGCTAGATGAGTGCAGTGTTCACTATGTCCCTATTCCCAATAAGCAGGTCCATCTGATTTTCCTGTTTTTCCTTCCTTCTTTTGGTACCCTCACTAGGAACAGCAGATTGAGTCCTGGCAAGAAAGAAAGAACAAAAGAATGAACAAATGTCGGTGAAACAATGAGGACTGCTGTCATTGAAATTGTTCAGAGAGAAGTGAGATTGTTAATTTAGAGGGTTCCTAGCCAGCTGCACTAAACAAGAGAACTTGTACCTGCCTGGAGTTTATTCAAGCAGAACAATGGTGGTAGCTTCCAGCCAGGAAGAAGGAAGGGAACCATTTAGGGATGGAAGGAGGATGAATATGCTTCTTGTGCCTTTTTTTCTGATCTGGTAACTTTCTTCACAGAATAAGCAAGAACATGTGTATCTATTATTCGCTCCATTCCTTCCACATATATATCTATTTTCAATAAAAACAAAGAACTTTAAAATAACCATTCAAGATTTGAAATCTTTCTGCCATCACACTTCCAATAATTTCATTGGAAAACTAAAAAATTAAAACACTGAAGGTATGTCTACACTGCAGCTGGGAGCTGCATTCCCCAGCTCAGGTGGACAGAAATGCCTCAGCTGAGCTCAAGCTAACACACCAAAATAGCATAGCAATGGGTTGCACGAGCAGCCGCTTGGGATACAAATCTGCCAATACCCCCAGATACAAACTTGAATGGTTAGCCTTCAGCTGCACTGCTGTTTTTAGCATGCTAGCTCACATGGAGTTAATGAGTGTCTGTCTACCCAAGCTGGGAAGCACACTTCCAGTTGCAGTGCAGGCATATTTTAGGAATTAAGGCCTCCACTTTCATAAATGCTAGTCAGTATATGTGTCTTTAAGCAAGCGGTCAGAAAGCATGTCTTTGAATGATATTTGTTTGTTAGTTTGACACCTGCTTTTTAATTTCTTTTAAAGCAGAAAGCAACAAATTGTAGCTCTTATCACTTGATTTGGAAGTTTTCATGATCAGACAACTAAAAAAGAAAAAAAACAGCTGTCAGACTGAATTTTAGTCTAAAAAGACAACAACAATTAAAAACGAAGGATAAGTCTGTTAGTTCTTATCAACACAGCAGAACAAATCATGACAACTTTTACACATGGATCAGCAAGGCAATTGGAAAGTATAAGATCTAAATGATTTCTCTTACATTTGTACAGTATGTTGCATTCTCATCCCCGTTCCCTTTTAAGAAATCCAAAATGTTCATGTCTTTTTTTTAATCCCTCTTTGCAGGGAATCTTGTTTTCAAATTTCTGTGTCATCACAAATTAACATCCTTGTAAATTGATGGTAGCAAATTTCTGCTCTGGGTAACGAATCACATTAGAGTTGGATGGAAGCATTTGGCATCACTGATAGCAAAATCATACAACACAAGAAAAAGAATTCAACCTAGGAGATAAGCCAGTTCAGCTGTAGAAGATTTCTTGCCTGCTACTTTTATGCCCTGTTAAGGGAGTGATACCACAGAAAGCTTTAATTTTTTTGACATGTGATGAGCTAGTTTATTTTCAGACTTCTATTACTTGAACTGGAAATAGGTCCAAAATGGGGACATTTCGTGAGGTTTTCATTTCAGTGTTTGAAAGTTGTTTGCTATTTAATGCTTGGAACCTTTTATGCTAGCTGCCCCTTGCTTGACACTGAGCTCCCACAGATACTTTCTTCTGAAAATGTGAATAAATTAATATAATACTTATTTCAGTGTGACTGATTCTTCCTGATTTATTGACAACAGGGTCTGACACATATAAGTGTGGGTAAGAAAGTTGGCTTTATTTCTTGGCTGCAATCTTATGAACTGGGTGAGGGTGACAAAGAATCTGCTGACTTGAGGAATTACCCCATAATCATATTCATGAAGCAGCTTGTAGCCAAAGACAAGTTTCAGATCTGTTGTGAGCCAGGTGATAATCACAAGGACAGCACCTGCATAAATGGGAACTTGCGTCTATTGAGAGGTTAGGCTTTTAATTTCAGAACGTTTTGATATTTCTGTTCTTGTGACAACTTTAACTCCTAAAGTTTTTATGCTTGCCAGTCATCCCAGTGCCACCCTCACTATCCTCAAGAAGTGCTGTGATTGAAGTACCTAATTTGTAACAAATTAGGGATGAAATGCTAACATCTCACATACCTAATTTCAGTCAGCCCAGCCTGGCATTTGTTCCCCTTCAGTTCAAAGTTCTTTCGTTTGCAATGTTGCAAACATTATGCATGAGGGTGCTCACATTCATCACAAATTAGCAGATCAGCAATGAGTTGCAGGATCTTCAGTTCTTGTACATAATGTTTTGATGTAGCTCAGGTGCCAAGACAGTCCCAAAGAGAAGTCATTTAAATTTAGACCTAACAAAAGGGGAGTTGAAGGTATAGACAGTTGAGAGAGTAAAAAGAAGCTGGACCTGCCAAACTCCTTGTTTTGCACCCAAAACTTAAAAACATTCTGGCATTTTGAAGTCTAGGCATAACTTCCTTAACTGTTCCTATCAAGGTAAGGGGCTTGTAATATTCACATACAATGCATTTATTCAGATATTTTGGTCTGCATAAGCCCTTGACTTGCTTTTTTGTTAAAATAACTAGACTTTAAACCCAACCAGTCAGTGTTTATCTGCTTAGTAACATCTCATTTTGCCCTCTGGTCACAATCACTTTTTACTTTATTTCTCAGTGTTCTTGGGAATTTTAAACATTGCATGTATTTGTCAGCATGGTGAGCTTTGGTATCAATATGTTGCGCGATAGCCGTAATGTATCATATTCCATCAAACAGCTTCGTCAAAATCTTTCAGAATACCTTTTGCCTCTGGTTCTGTAGACAAGTTTTACACCCGTTCATAGTCCTGCAAGGAACAAAATCAATATCCATATCCGCAAAACTGATTCACGGATATTTGCATCCACATCCACCAATATAAAGCAGATATCTGCAGATTTGTGGGCTCTATCCATTCACTCAAATACAAATTGTTCAGTTCAACTGCACATGGAATCTTTTGTCCCATTCTGATTTTCTGTTCTTATGCAGATGTGTGCATATAGCTTACATTTTTTTTCCACTTCCCCTTTGCCCTCCCCCTCATGGAGCATGTGCTGTGATTGGCTGGTGCTGTGATTGGCAAGTGGAAACTGTTGGCTTCTAATTAGAGTTTGAATTCTAGAAGCCTCTGCTGATTGGCTGAGCCTTGGTAGGGGGAGGGACTTTCAGGCAGTCCAGGGCTTTATAAGGCTCCTTGGGCAAGCGACCAAGGAGCTTGCGAACAGGTGAGTGCTAACAGGGAGTTTAGAGGGGGAGAGGGAAGGGGGGAGGTTCTCTTGCCTTTCTTTTTAAATCCCTTCTCCAGGACAGCAGGGATGGATGGTGATGGGTCTGCTGTTGTTACCTGTACGGAGTATGCCATGTTTGTCTTCCTCCCGGAAGAAAGAACGGATTTCATCTGCACTAAGTGCAAGCTGGTTGCCATTTTGGAAGAAAAATTAGAGGACTGGAGGCCCAAGTGTCAACCCTACGCTTGATCAGAGAGGATAAAGACTTCCTCGATAGAAGGCAGCGTTTAATCCTTCAAGCACGGGAGGCGGAAGAGTCAGAGAGGGCAGTACGTGACCAGGAAGAGAACTGGCAGCATGTAACTTCTAGAAGGGGAAAAAGGCCAGCATGGGAATCCCCCAATGCTATAGAGGTAAGTAATCGCTTTCAGGCTCTCTCCACAGGCTCTGCGGTGGTGAACGCTTTGGAAGGGACCTCATAAGGAAGAAACCGGAAGGGAACACCATCTACTGGAAGGCATGGGATGCGTAGTCCTAGGGATGGGGGTTCCACGGCCACCACCCCCAAAAGAAAACAACGGATGGTGGTGGTCGGGGATTCCCTCCTAAGAGGGACTGAGCCATCCCTCTGCCGTCCGGACCTGGAATCTCGAGAAGTGTGCTGCTTACCGGGAGCTCGCATTCAGGATGTGACTGAGAGGCTTACCAAACTGATCAAACCTTCGGATCGCTGCCCCTTCTTGCTTTTCCACGTGGGAACTAATGATATAGCCAAGAATGACTGCGGATTATGTAGCGCTGGGAAGAAGGATCCAAGGATTCAGAGCGCAAGTGGTGTTCTCGTCCATCCTCCCTGTTGAAGGGAAAGGACTGGGCAGGGATCGTCGAATTGAGGAAGTAAATGCGTGGTTGTGCAGGTGGTGTCGCAGAGAGGGCTTTGGTTTCTTCGACCATGGGACTCTGTTCCGGGCACGAGGATTGTTAGGAAGAGATGGGATCCACCTAACGAAGAGAGGAAGGAGCATCTTCGCGGGCAGGCTTGCAAACCTAGTGAGGAGGGCTTTAAACTAGGTTCATCGGGGGACGGTGACCAAAACCCTGAGGGGAGTGGGAAAGTCGGATACCGGGAAGAAATGCAGAGAGGAACGAGCAAGAAAGGAGGACCCCTGTTTCGAATGGAGAAGATAGGGCGATCAACTGGTTACCTGAGGTGTTTGTACACTAATGTGAGAAGCCTGGGCAACAAACAGGAAGAACTGGAGGCCCTGGCCCAGTCCAAGAAATATGATTTAATTGGGATAACAGAGACTTGGTGGGATGACTCACATGACTGGAGCGCTGTCATGGAAGGGTATAAACTGTTCAGGAAGAACAGGCAGGGGAGAAAAGGAGGAGGAGTTGCACTATATGTAAGAGAGTACTACGATTGCTCTGAACTCCAGTATAAAGAGGAAGAAAAACCTGTTGAGAGTCTATGGGTTAAGTTTAAAGGAGCAAACAACAGCAGTGATGTTGTGGTTGCTGTCTGCTACAGGCCACCGAATCAGGTAGATGAGGCTTTCTTCGGACAACTGGGAGAAGCTTCCAGATCGCAGGCCCTGGTTCTCGTGGGGGACTTTAATCACCCTGACATCTGTTGGGAAACCAATATGGCAGTACACAGGCAATCCAGGTAGTTTTTGGAGAATGTTGGAGATAACTTCTTGGTACAAGTGATGAAGGATCCGACCAGAGGCTGTGCGCAGCTTGACCTTCTGCTGACAAACAGGGAGGAACTAATAGGGGAAGTAGAGGTGGGTGACAACCTGGGAAGCAGTGATCATGAGATGGTAGATTTCAGGATCCTGACCAAAGGAAGAAAAGAGAGTAGTAAAATACACACCTTGGACTTCAAAAAAGCAGATTTTGACTCCCTCAGAGATCTGATGGGCAGAATCCCCTGGGATGCTAACATGAAGGGGAAAGGAGTCCAGGACAGCTGGCAGTATTTTAAAGAAGCCTTATTGAAGGCACAGAAAGAAACTATCCCGACGCATAGCAAGAGAGGCAAAAATGGTAGGAGACCGGATTGGCTTACGGGGGAAATCCTTGGTGAACTTAAGCACAAAAAGGAAGCTTACAAAAAGTGGAAACTTGGACAAATGACCAGGGAGGGGTTTAAGTGTATAGCTCGAGAATGCCGGGGGGTTATCAGGAAGGCGAAAGCGCAAATGGAATTGCGACTGGCTAAGGATGTGAAGGATAACAAGAAAGGTTTCTACAGGCATGTTAACAAGAAGAAGGTGATCAGAGAGGGTGTGCAGCCCCTACTGGATGAAGGAGGTAACCTAGTGACAGATGATGTGGGGAAAGCTGAAGTACTCAATGCTTTCGTTGCCTCTGTATTCACGGACAAGGTCAGCGCGGAAGTCCAGGAGGCAAGTGACGCAAGATGGGATGAAGATGGACAGCCTGTGGTGGGTAAAGAACAGGTTAGGAACTATTTAGAAAAGCTAAACGTACACGAATCCATGGGTCCGGACTTAATGCATCCGAGGGTACTGAGGGAGTTGGCAAATGTCATTGAGGAGACTTTGGCCATTATCTTTGAAAAGTCACGGAGATCGGGAGAGATCCCGGATGATTGGAAGAAGGCAAATGTAGTGCCCATCTTCAAAAAAGGGAAGAAGGACGATCCAGGGAACTATAGGCCGGTCAGTCTTACCTTGGTTCCTGGAAAAATCATGGAAGGGATCCTTAAGGAATCCATTTTGAGGCACTTGGAAGAGAGGAAAGTGATTAGGAATAGTCAGCATGGATTCACAGAGGGCAAGTTGTGCCTGACCAATTTGATTAGCTTCTATGATGAGATAACTGGCTCTGTGGATGTGGGAAAGTCAGTGGATGTGATCTACCTTGACTTTAGCAAGGCTTTTGATACGGTCTCCCACAATATTCTTGCCAGCAAGTTAAGGGAATGTGGATTGGATAAATGGACGGTAAGATGGATAGAAAGATGGCTAGAAGGCCGGGCCCAGTGGGTAGTGATCAACGGCTCAATATCAGGATGGCGGTCGGTTACTAGCAGAGGTCCCCAAGGTTCGGTTCTGGGACTGGTTTTGTTCAATATCTTTATTAATGACCTGGATGAGGGGATGGATTGCACCCTCAGCAAGTTTGCAGATGACACTAAGCTAGGGGGAGAGGTAGATATGCTTGAGGGCAGAGATAGGGTCCAGAGTGACTTAGACAAATTGGAGAATTGGGCCACAAGAAATCTGATGAAGTTCAACAAGGAGAAGTGCAGAGTCCTGCACTTGGGACAGAAGAATCCCAAGCATAGTTACAAGCTGGGGACCAACCAGTTAAGTAGTAGTTCTGCAGAAAAGGACCTGGGGGTTACAGCGGATGAGAAGCTGGATATGAGTCAACAGTGTGCCCTTGTAGCCAAGAAGGCTAATGGCATATTAGGTTGCATTAAGAGGAGCATTGCCAGCAGATCCAGAGATGTGATTATTCCCCTTTATTTGGCTCTGGTGAGGCCACATCTGGAGTATTGTGTCCAGTTCTGGGCCCCCCACTACAAAAAGGATGTGGACGCATTGGAGAGGGTCCAGCGGAGGGCAACCAAAATGATTAGGGGGCTGGAGCATATGACTTATGAGGAGAGGCTGAGGGAGTTGGGTCTGTTTAGTCTGCAGAAGCGAAGAGTGAGGGGGGATTTGATAGCAGCCTTCAACTTCCTTAAGGGAGGTTCCAAAGAAGATGGAGAGAGGCTGTTTTCAGTAGTGACAGATGGTAGAACAAGGAGCAATGGTCTCAAGTTGTGGTGGGAGAGGTCCAGGTTGGATATTAGGAAAAACTATTTCACTCGGAGGGTAGTGAAGCACTGGAATGGGTTACCTAGAGAAGTAGTGGAGTCTCCATCCCTAGAGGTGTTTAAGTCTCGGCTTGACCAAGGCCTGGCTGGGTTGATTTAGTTGGGATTGGTCCTGCCTAGAGCAGGGGGCTGGACTTGATGACCTTCTGAGGTCTCTTCCAGCTCTATGGTTCTATGATTCTATGAACCTGCTAAATGAAACAAATTTTTGTGTTGGATTTTAACACAGTTGATCACTAATCTATCTAGGCCTGATTCTCACTTGCAGTAAGAAATCTGTATACCACTCTTCTTCGAGCAGTGTCCCGTGGGTTCTCCACTGTAGGTGTCGGGCTTATCCCGGTGTCGAATATCGGAGATCTTTTTCAGACGTAGTCCGCCAGACTGCGCATGTGCGATGAGCATCTCATGCCTTTCGTGCCGTTTGTGTGCGCATGGTCTGGCTCCCACCAATTCCTCCTGACCGTCCTTGGCCGCGGATGGATTGAGCACTCTCTCGTCATCAGTCCTGTCAGGATTAGAGAGAAATTTGTTTTAGTTAGTAGTTAGTTTATATAGTTCTTACTCTTATAGTCGTAGTCCTAGTTAGTTAGTTTGTTACAGTTGATACCGTTATTTAAAAAAAAAAAAGAGAGAGTTTTAGTTAGTGTGTTACTTCGTTAAGTTAGGAAGAATTACAGTCCTCTCCCCTGTTTAAAGGACGAGATGTTGCTTGAATCATGCTGGGCTCACCCGGTCTTAAAAAGTACGGCACATGCCATGATCCGATGCCCGCCTCAGTGAGGGACATATTCCCCAGAAATGTCCCCACTGTTGGAATCTCACAGCGAGAGCTAGAAGGGACAGGGAGATGAGGCTGACAATGCTCTTGTGGCTGTAATGCGTTGTCGAACAAGAGACTGATTCCTCCTGACCCACAGACTCCGAATCCAGCAGGCACCGTCCCTCATCACCCAAGCCTACTCATGCGAAGAGAAGACCCCCTCACACGCCTTACTCCCAACATGTGTTAGCACAGGGACTAAGCCGGGCACCTTGGGCATGACTTCCACTCGTGGACCCGATAAGCACAAGCAGGGCCATAGCACATCGGCACCTAACCCGATGCCACTGAGAGAGTTGGCACCGAAAACATCTGCTGCAACTCGACTGGCACCGAGCCCCGAACCGGCACCGACATCGGTGCCGGTAACTGCTGTCGTACCTCGGTGTCTTGTATCTCAGTACCTTCGAGCAGGTTTATTGTCAAATGCAAAGCTCTACCAGTTGGTAACAGAGATCAGTACAATGTTACACCACTGGGCACTATGGCCTGCGTTGACAAGGTACCAACACCAGGCAGGCCTATTGCCGTATAACAGATATTAACAGCAGTTA
Organism: Pelochelys cantorii; assembly: GCA_032595735.1. Taxonomy (NCBI): domain Eukaryota; kingdom Metazoa; phylum Chordata; order Testudines; family Trionychidae; genus Pelochelys; species Pelochelys cantorii. The sequence continues at coordinate 3,351,041 of CM064350.1, forward strand.
GTCAAAGTTAAGCTACTGTGCATTCTGTAAGTTCAGGCAATGACACCTGCCGTTCAGGCGCCTAGTGCGCCCCCCCCAAGGTCGGCCGGAGAGCACCTTTTGCGGTGTCCTTTTATAGACAGGTACAAACAACTTACATCATTTCTTTACGTACCAGGTTACCAACCTCTGTTGACTAGTTACCACCCCTCACCTTACGGAAGAGGGGCTTACTTACTATCCTTCATACTGTCAATTCCGACCTGGTCCTGAACCTAGGTCGGTATGTGCATTAGTTTTTAGGGAGTCTTTGTACCAAGACATTTCTTATTAAGATGTTCCGTTACTCCCCTTTGGCTTACAGTTTGTACCCAGTGCCTCCCTGTGTCCTTCCATGCTCTACCTAACTTACACAATTACACAGTTATCAGTAGGGCCTCTTTCTTAGCTCCTATGTTAGTGAACCGAAGTCTTGCTCACTAGATTGCAGGCCTGTTGCTGTTTTCATGTTACAGGCCTCTGTTCTGGCCTGCTGACTGCATGTTACTGACCCTCAACTTACTACATTTCCCCACTTTTTGTCCTTTTATGGGGAGGATGTTTACCCGTCATCCTGGAAAAGCATAATGCATGAACTGAAGGTGACCCAGTGGGCTAAACACTGGCATGTGGACACCTTTGTTGTACCGTTCACACGCTCATGCCCCATCTGTCCCTTAGTCTGCACATTTCCTCGTACAACTGATGAACAGATTTTATTTTCCAATTCTGTTAGGTCCCTTATGGTGGGCCTGGGAATGTTAGGCCCGGGACCATACTGAGGAATGCAGGCTTTTTTTATTGAGTTTTAACAGCCCTCTCAAATAATTAATATGGAAATGGTGTATATTTTTGTAGCATATTTGGGCATATATGCATAGTGTGTATATGTATAAATGGTACAACCTTATAACCATTTGTAACTTAGTATTGTGATTTGGCCCTTGTGGTACTGCTGATAGCAACACACTCCAATTAGGGCATGTATAGTTACCATTTGTATTATTATTAATAGTAGAGTGAGTGTTTTTTAGTGATTTTAAATACTGGAATAGGCATTGTTAGAGTGTGTCCCACAAGATTATATATATAAGAAGCAAAACAGAAATTTGGAATAGTGACATTATAAATAAGGCCTTTTATAATAAATGTTTTGTACTCCATTACTACCCACTACTGTCCATTCATGTTATACATCAGCCTTACTGCTGGTGGTCACCCTCTGGAATAAGCTTTGCTGGGCAGGAACCAGGAATGGCTAGCTTGTCTGTTCCATTGGTTGCAGTGCTCTGTGACACACCAGTCAGTTGTTTCTTATGGATTCTGTCCTCCAGACAACTTACTGAATGGACAGTAACCAGTTTATTAATTATTGCTGTGTCGGGATTCAGTGTTGGTCCCAGACACTGAACAAAATTGTTTGGAATAATATGTGCCTCAGTTTGGGTTCAATGTCACTGATCCAAATCATTATGGGTAATAACAGGGTGGGTTTTTTTTAAACCCAAGTTGTAGTTTTATGCACTTAATTTCCTTGTGTGTTTCTTTCTCTATCCTTTTTTTAAACTCTTTTTTTTATGTTTGCTTCTATTTGTTGATTTTTCACCTATGATGGCTAAACAATTTAGCAATGCTATGCACATTGTAAATGGTGTACAGCAAAAATACAATAATAATACAGTGATACAGCAACAATAGTGGTACAGCAAACAACAATTGGTTTTACATAATAGCCAAGTTTAAATTAACTAACAATGATTTCTAGCTGATTGCCAACTTAATTGTCCATATATGGGACATTGAAGTGAACAGTCTTTTGTTTAAACAGCACTTCATTTTTCTTTTCTTTTCTTGATACATAGGCATTTCTTCACTGTGTGCTGGTATCTTTTAGTGTTTTTGTGCTGTGATATCGTCTGGTGTTTTTGATCTGTAGGATAAAACCTTAAGAAACTTCAGTTAGTTGACATAATAAAAGTTTTTGCTTTACATCTATCTTGTTTTTAGTAACCCAGATTTAATAAACAGGTTTGTTGAGTTTGTTTATAATAGGGACCAATTCTTTTATAATACAAACTAAACTTTTGCAATTGTTGTATAGACATGTATTTTCTCTTGAGGTTTATTATCAATTTTGTCTTCCAAACATCTAAAATAGATACTCACAATGTTCCATGAGATGGTGTATTGCTTTTCCCTCAAAGTGTTTAGCAATTTTATCAAATGTTATAGAGTTAATGTGCTTGTGATACCAATTCCACTTTTGTTAACCGTTTAAATGCACAAAAGTTAACTACTATTTTTCTTTAACATGCTATAAAAGAAAACAGAATTTATATCAAAATGAATTTTTAAAACAGGTGTATGTAAATACTTTGAGAATATTAAACATTCATAATGGTTTGTTGTGTTAGGAGTTCAAGGTGGAAACCTGTTGAAAAAGTTTGGTTAGCTTTATGCATTATTGCTATACCATTCTTATAACTGCATTTAAAAGTAAAAACAAGGTTATAAAAATTCATACCAAAATTGACATTTTGTTAATGTTACCTGGACCTTAATATTGAACCTTTAATGTTAAGGGTCTGGTCTCCCTTACATTTTCTTTGAATTAAAAAAAAAATTAAAAACTTTGATTAATAAAAAAAAATGTTTGCAATTGCATTCGTTGTTGAGGCATGAAATATATGTACATCTATTGTACCTGAAATCTTTCTGAACTTTGAAAAAAAATAGTATTCATAAAATGATTATACCCCAAATATGAGAATAAAATAGTGTGGTACCACATTTAAAAAAAAAAAAGTATAAAAATTGACTTTTGTTGCAACACAGTAAAAATAATTTTAAAAAAATAGTCACGTGACATACAACAAAAACAACATACGTGACATATAGGACAACTTACAATTAAAAACAAATGGCGCCAACATTACATTTATAACTATACAAAATAAGAACAAAAAGTAAAAAAATAAAGGGTTAAACATTTAAATCAGCAATCTATTACCTTATTTAAAACTATTAATAAAAATTATATAAATTTCTATTAATATTTGCCAAATATGTTGTGTCAATTTAGTAACTTATAACATTGCCCATTACTTTATATTAAGCTTTATTTTAAAACTCTGCTATACAGGTGTATTGAAATAAAAAAAGCCAATGTTTCAAATAAGAGTTAATAGTTAGGATTAGAAGCAGAGTCTGCATGTCTGTTGCTTAGCAACCTTATTTTCAGGAAAGTTGGGAGTCATTCCAGCTGTTGCATTCCTGAAGGGTTAAAAATAATTAATTTATGGGAATTATTTAAAGTAAAATTTTACCTTATTTTTCTTTGTTTCCTATTCTGTTCTATTTTTAACCTCTTTATATTTTAAAGATTTGTATAAAAACTAACTTTTAACAGAGAGAAAGAGTTAAAGGGAGGAGAGTTGGGAGAAGAAGGTAAAGAGACTCGAGTCAAGAGAGTTTAACTCTTAAATTTCTCCTAAATACAGGCAGCATTTATCCTGACTCTAAGATTAGAGTGGGGGTTGTCACCTGCGCTTGTAAAAACTGAATTTGTTCCCCCAGTGTCTGTTGTTCTTGTCTGCATGCTAGATGAATTGCGGGAGTGCCCATACATGCTCTACTTAACTGTTTCAGGGCAACTCCATGAGTTAATGCATCAATTTTTGTTAGCCTGCTTAATCTTTCTTTTTCACTTTGAAATTCTTTTTTACTCACATTCCTGCGATCAAGTCGCAGCTCTTGTCTCCTAGTGTGCTCTGTGAACTGTTCCATTTTTTCCTTCATTTTATTTACCAATTCAGTGAAAGTATTGTTTGCTACTTCTCCCTCCTGTGCACTTACTTTTCCCATTCTGACAGGCACCAGACTAGGTCTCAGTTTAAGTTCAACTGGAACCTGGCTTTTACCATATGGTTGTGGTTGCAATGCAGTAGACCCCGTTTCATCTTTCAAATTTTCCAGGGCCACCACTGATAATTTCTGTCCCATGGCTTCAGGTACTGTGAAAGTTCCCAAAGGCTGTTGCTTTGCAAGGGACGGCACTTTACTCTTTTGCAATGTTGCTTCTTTTACTTCCCCTATCTGTTCCCTTATCAGGGAGGCTAGCAGTGTGGCAGGCTGTTTAAGCCGTCTCACTGCCATAGACATAAGTTGCAAAATCCTAGGCTTTTTAGTACTCTTACTCTTTTTCAGCGCTTCAGTTTCTGCCATGGCTCCACATATACCGGTTTCTCCATACTCTTTTTTAAACTCATATGGCCCTCCTTTTTTAGCAATCCACCGGGTCCATATTTCATCAAAACCTAACAGGGTTTTAAGGGAAAGTAGATGGGAGTTACCTAACTTGTGATCTTCTGCCATTTTAGATGTTAGATTGCAAACAGATAAACAGAACCGTTCGCCTTCTTACCAGATAAGCGGTCAGGGTCACCAGTGTCGTACCTCGGTGTCTTGTACCTCGGTACCTTCAGTGGTCTGAACTGTCAGTGTCAGCGTCGTCTGGTCAGGGTCGTCCTGGCGCGCTCCTGACAGGACCTCTACTCCGTCGGTGATGATAAACTTTCGGCTGCGTGTGTAACAATCGGTACTCCCTTTATCTAGAGTGTTAGACCCCGTGCACTTGGGTCAACACAGGAGATCTCTGAGAGGCCCCGGAAACAACAGATGCAGGCAAAGTTTGAAATCAATCGAGCAGGTTTATTGTCAAATGCGAAGCTCTACCAGTTGGTAACAGAGATCAGTACACTGTTATACCACTGGGCACTATGGCCCGCGTTGACAAGGTACCAACACCGGGCAGGCCTATTGCCGTATAACAGATATTAACAGCAGTTAGTCAAAGTTAAGCTACTGTGCATTCTGTAAGTTCAGGCAATGACACCTGCCGTTCAAGCGCCTAGTGCGCCCCCCCCCAAGGTTGGCCGGAGAGCACCTTTTGCAGTGTCCTTTTATAGACAGGTACAAACAACTTACATCATTTCTTTACATACCAGGTTACCACCCTCTGTTGACTAGTTACCACCCCTCACCTTACGGAAGAGGGGCTTACTTACTATCCTTCATACTGTCAATTCCGACCTGGTCCTGAACCTAGGTCGGTATGTGCATTAGTTTTTAGGGAGTCTTTGTACCAAGACATTTCTTATTAAGATGTTCCGTTACTCCCTTTTGGCTTACAGTTTGTACCCAGTGCCTCCCTGTGTCCTTCCATGCTCTACCTAACTTACACAATTACACAGTTATCAGTAGGGCCTCTTTCTTGGCTCCTGTGTTACTGAACCAAAGTCTTGCTCACTAGATTGCAGGCCTGTTGCTGTTTTCATGTTACAGGCCTCTATTCAGGCCTGCTGACTCCATGTTACTGACCCTCAACTTACTACAACTGCATCGGCACCAGCAACCACCCCAGCACCGGCCACCACGGCGCCAACCATGCCAGCATCAACAATACAACCAGCACTGCTACGCCACCCAGTTCCAGCACCGACAATTCAGTCGGCACCGACAGCACACTCGGCACCACTGCACCGACGCCCCATATGATTCCGCAGCAGGCACCTATGCTTATCTCAACCCCGTCTTTGTCTTCACCCGAACAATTCCCAGTGCTGACAAAGTCCCGCCCAAAGTCCTACAAGGTACCATCTCCTTTGTCAAGCCCGGAGCACATTGAGTTTTCTCCATAGCCGCCTTCACTGTCTCCGGCTTGCTCATTTCCTTCTGGGCATTCACCAAGACACCATACTTCTAGACGAAGTTATTACTCACCGCCATATACTTTATCTCATTACCGCCATCTGCACCGATGTTCACTGGCATCCTCCACACACTCAAGGGGAAGATTGCAATCACCCAGATCTCCTACACTCTCCAGCTGCTCTGTGCACCACGAGATACATAGATACTCCTCCAGATATTCCCCATATCACACACGACACTATGACCGCCCTTATACACACTCTCACTACGTCAGATGCCGCTCATATTCTCCACAACAGGATATAGTATCATCACCGTCCCCTCACCAACCTTGCCCCTCACATACCAGAACTGACTCTCCTGCCCCATCTGCAACGAGACCTTCTACTCCTCTGGAAATCAAGCCTCCCGTGCCACAACATGCAGAACCAGAGCCCGAGCAGTTGTCGGATCAGGAAGAGCCACAAAGACAGTCGCCTACAGACATATCATCGTTGTCACCTGATGACGCTGTCTTCCCCGGGGATGCATCACCCACTGACGACCTCCAACAATTTCAGGAGTTATTCAAAAGAGTTGCCGATAGGCAACAAGTGCAACTCTCAGAAGTACAACAAAAACAACATCATCTGCTTAGAAACCTACAACTGTCCTAAAAGTCATAAGTTGCTCTTCCACTTGACGACGCAATTTTGGAGATAGCGGACAACATATGGCAAATGCCAGCGTCAACTCCTGCTACAAACAAAAAAGTGGACAAGAAAGATTTTGTTCCCGCTAAAGGCATGGAATTCCTCTTCACGCATCTACAACCAAATTCTCTGGTTGTGGCTGCAGCACAACAGAGGGCTAAGAGTCCTCAATTCAGGGGCAGTACCGATGACAAGGAGACTAAGCGTCTGGATCTCTTCGGACGGAAAGTCTACTCTTACACCACATTAACTTTAAGGATGGCCAACTATGCCGTGCCCTTGGCCAATCACAATTTTGATAACTATTCAAAATTGATTCCACTCCTAGAACATCTGCCAGATAGTAAGCATGATGTACGCAAGGCGGTGATACAAGAAGGATACACAGCTCCTAGAACAGCGCTACACGTAGCCCTTGATACTGCAGATACGGCAGTATGGACCACCGCCACATCCATGGTCATGCAATGGCTGCAACAAGCATCAGTGCCGAAGGACCTCCTGTCAAAGATTGAAGATCTCCCCTTTGACGGGCAGAATCATAAGAACATAAGAATGGCCATCCAAAGGTCCATCCAGCCCAGTACCCTGTCTGCCGACAGTGGCCAATGCCAGGTGTCCCAGAAGGAGTGAATCTAACAGGTGTAATGATCAAGCGATCTCTCTCCTGCCATCCATCTCCACCCAAACAGAGGCTAGGGACACCATTCCTTACCCATACAGGCTAATAGCCATTTATGGACCTAACCTCCATGAATTTATCTAGTTCTCTTTTAAACCCTGTTATAGTCCTAGCCTTCACAACCTCCTCAGGCAAGGAGTTCCACAGATTGACTATGCGCTGTGTGAATAAGAACTTCCTTTTATTTGTTTTAAACCTGCTGCCCATTAGTTTCATTTGGCCTTTTTGGCTTTTCTTATTACATTTTTACACTTAATTTGGACATTTTTACAGAAAAAAAAAGTCTTTTTGCAGAAAAGACGGATCAAGTCTTCCATTCTGGCAAGGACTCCAGAACTACGCTTAAATCTTTAGGCATGTACACCTCGCCTTATCGCCAAAAAAGATATACACCCTACGAAAGACAGAGACCATTCTCACACCCCATGCCCCAGTATAGACAGCAGGAATATCAACACGGCAGACAAAGGCAACAGAAAAGATGACCACAAACTAAAGCATCCAATCAACAGAACACCAGGCAGCAAGTTTGACTCCTCAGTCGAGGGACTGCAGACCATCCCTCTGGCCACCCACCTTCGGGCCACAGATGCACTGTTTCACCATCGCCTACAGCTATTCCACCAGCGATGGACCTATATTACCACCGACAGATGGGTCCTACAGCTAATTGCATTAGGCTACACCATCCCCTGTCTCTCACTTCCTCCTCCTCCCCCTCCCCCCCACCCCGTCCCTCTTCAGGGACCCATCTCACGAGTCTCTCTTAAAACAAGAGGTGGCTCATCTCTTAGCTATTGGAGTGATAGAGAAGGTTCCAGACGATTTCAAAGGCAGGGAGTTCTATTCCCACTATTTCTTGACCCCGAAGAAGTTGGGAGGTTGGAGACCCATCCTGGACCTTCGACGATTAAATCAGTACCTTCGCAAACAACGCTTCAAGATGGTGACCCTGGTGACTATCATTCCAGCATTGCACAGCAGAGATTGGTTTACGTCCCTCAACCTACAGGACGCCTACTTTCATGTGACCATTCACCCGGCTCACAGACGTTTTCTACGTTTTCAAATAGGCTCAGACCATTTCCAATACAAAGTCCTGCCTTTCGGTCTCTCATTGGCCCCCAGGATCTTCTCGAAGACACTGGCAGTAGTGACGGTGTACCTGCGACAACTGGGAATTGTCATATTCCCTTACCTCGACGACTGCCTGATCAGAGCACCTTCTTTCAATGAGGTGCTCCACGCTACCAAAAACGAGAACCGTATTCGAAGCTCTTGGACTCATAATCAATGTTCCAAAGTCATCTATGATACCACAGCAATCCATAGAGTTCATAGGTGCACACCTCAATTCCCCCAAGGCGCGTGCGTACTTACCCGTGAACAGATTCCAGGCGATCCAAGACCTGGTACAGGTTCTCTCTATCAGTCCCAGAACGCCTATACTCACCTGCCTACAGCTTATGGGGCATATGGCGTCTACGGTGTATGTCATAGCACACGTAAGGCTACACTTCAGATGCCTTCAGCATTGGATTGCTTCGATATATATGCCAAACGATCAAGATGTCCACAGGAGGGTTACGGTACCTTCTCACGTAAAGGAATTGTTGGCTTGGTGGACCGTCCCCGACAACCTGATGGACAGAATACCTTTTCACCGGCCTCAACCAACAATGCAACTTACCACCGATGCATCACTGCTAGGTTGGGGTGCCCATCTACAGGGTCAAAAAACCCAGGGGCGATGGTCCGTTCATGAGTCGCTACTACATATCAACCTACTCGAGTTGCAGGCATTCTTCAACACATGTCGGCACTTTCTTCCCCGATCCATGGTCGGGTCATTCATGTCCTTACCGACAATATGACTACAGTATATTATGTAAACCAACAGGGTGGAGCTCGATCCCGATCCCTTTGCACAGAATTGGTGCAACCAGCAGAAAATTTCAGTTAGCGCAGTGTACCTCCCTGGGGAGCAGAACTCCACGGCCGATGGTCTCAGCAGGCATTTCTCCATGAATTACGAATGGGAATTGCACCCAGAGGTGCTCCATACCATATTCCACCACTGGGGGTATCCATCTGTAGACCTTTTTGCCATGCACCGCAATGCGAAGTGCCCTCAATACTGCTCAAGAGCCGGGATTGGATGGAAGTCCATGGGGGATGCCTTCCTATATGACTGGAGTCATCATCGCCTGTATGCCTTTCCACCTACTCCCCTTATTCCCAAAGTTCTGGAGAAAATAGCAATCAAAGGAGCCACAGTAATAATGATAGCCCCCTTCTGGCCACGGCAGACGTGGTTTCCTTACCTGTTTCGCATGTTGATCCACTCTCCATATCATCTTCCCAAACGCCACAACTTGCTGTTGCAGGATCACGGGAAATTGATACATCCTCAACTCGACCACCTCGCTCTGATGGCCTGGTACCTAGTTGGTTCCAACAAACAGAGATGAATTGTTCCCAAGCTGCCAAGCTCGTCCAGCTACATAGTAGGAGATCTAGCACATGTAACACTTATCTGCATAAGTGGCGACACTTCTCTTTGTGGTGCTCCAACGCAGGCGTGGACCCATACTCGGTCCCTATTTATCGCATTTTGGGTGATCTTCTAGATCTTAAACACTCTGGCCTGACTTGTTCCTCTCTCAAGGTGCATATTGCGGCAATCATCGCCTTTCGGCACTCTGTGGATGGCTACTCTATATTTTCCCATCAGATAATGTAGAGATTTATGAAAGGGTTGGCTAATCTCTTCCCATACCATAGGCCTCCCGCGGACCCATGGAACCTGGAGCTAGTTTTGGATGTCTTAATGCGACCCCCCTTTTGAGCCTTTGGCAACTTGTGATTTACACACCCTAACAATGGTTTTTCTGTTGGCGATAACTTCAGCATGAAGGGTTGGGGAATTATCTGCCCTCTCGGCATCACTACCCTACATGGTGTTTATCCCATGGAGTAATACTGCATCCTCAACCAGCCTTTCTACCTAAAGTGAATTCGGAGTTCCATATAAATGAACCAATAGTTCTTCCCACATTATACCCCAGACCCGACTCCTCAGCACATCATGCATGTCTCCATACCTTGGATGCCCGTCGAGTGTTAGCGTTCTATATTGACAGGACGCAATGCTTTCAGAAATCTCAGAGCCTCCTAGTGTCCACTGTGGAACGTTCTAAAGGCCATGCCTTGTCGGCACAACATATATCCAGGCTCATTGTCTCGTGTATAATATAATGTTATTCCTTACAAAACAAGCCTCTTCCACGTACGCTGAAGGCCCACTCAGCGAGAGCAATGGCAACTTCAACTGCCTTCCTCGAAGGGGTTCCCCTACGAGACATTTGCCATGCAGCTACTTGGTCTTCCAGCTTTACATTTGCCAAACACTGCGCTATTCCTAACATCCTTCTGACTGACGCAGCAGTTGCCTCTGCCATCCTCTCCACGGCAGCAGGGCATTAACTCTGAATCCCACCTCCTTGAAGTAGGCTACTGCTATGAACTCGCCTGCAGTGGAGCACCCATGGGACACTGCTCAAAGAAGAAGAAGTTACTCACCTTGTGCAGTATCGATGGTTCTTCGTGATGCGTGTCTCCATGACCCGCCCTCCTCCCCTCTTTCGGAGTACCTTGTTTATTATGTCTTTCAGACTCAGGAGAAACTGGTGGGAGCCGGACCACGCGCACACAAACGGCGCGAAAGGCACGAGATGTGCATCGCACATGTGCAGTCCAACGGACTACGGCTGAAAAAGATCTCCGATCTGCGGCGCCAGTACAAGCCCAACACCTACAGTGGAGCACCCACGGGGCATGCATCTCAAAGAACCATCATTACTGTACAAGGTGAGTAACTTCTTCTTGCGGTAGTTGAATCACATCCTCAGTGTGTGAGGAAACCCCTTGTTTTAAGCTGAAGATAAAACAGCAGAGTGGCTGTTATGGCCCTGTGCAATGTCATCTAGTTATCCTTTCACATATAAGAGAACTGCTCTTTTAAACTTTGTCCAGCCCCACACTTCCTCACTGCTTTACAGATCACAGCTAGCTAAGTGGTAGCCAAACCATCTGTCGCCAGCTAAAAATTTTTAGACACCCTGCCTGTCCCCAGACTTCTGCCAAACAGTGCAGTAGTTATCGTAGAATCATAGAACACTAGAACTGGAAGGGACTTCAAGAGGTCATCAAATCCAGTCCCCTGCCCTTACAGCAGGACCAAGCACCGTTATGATTAGCTCTGGCTTCTCTGAGCAGATTCTGCTGAGAAATAGTAGATTGCATGAAAGGAGGGGCACTGCCAGGTTATGAGAGTAACCAAACTACCTACTGGTCTGCATCTGCAGGGGCCTGGAGATAACATCCTTCTTTACAGGAATCCCACCCATAGACAGAATGAAACATGCTCTCCTCACTGAAACCATCAGGAGCAGGGACACAAGTTGATAACTCATTCACTCAGAATTCCACCTGGGAGTTATGTGCAGAAAGAGTCAGCTGCTCTTAAACTGGAAACATGCACTCTTGGAGCGTGACATTTTGTGGAGCAACCTGGCTTGACTTTGATGGGCCCTGTGGAATTGGTGAGTACTGCCCTGGTATCCAAGACTCATGATCCTGGCTGAGCCTCACATCTTGGTAGAAGCAGTGAACAGCTGTTACTGTGTGTCTCCCTTGTGCCAGCCTCTGAATTGGTGCAGGATAGAACTTCACCCAGTTTGCTGGTTGAATCCTCCTGTTTCTGCCCTCACTTAGGTGTTAGACATTTTCATGTTCTCAATCAGTCTGTTTCCACCAAGCATGGCCTGAATCTTCTCTTTTCCCTTCCCCATTTTTTTTCTTTTTGCAAGATTCCTGTTTATGTACTCACATGGGTTTGTTACACAGTGCTTTGCAAGCCTGTTAATGACTCTTAAATAAAGTGATAAAAATCCACATATTTGGCACTTAAGTATTGCAACTGTTAGGAGGGCAGTGTTGTCTAATGGTTAGAATGCGGAACTAAGGGTCTGCTCCCAGCCTTTCCGTTAACTCCCTTTGTAAGCTTGAGCAAGTTATTTCCCCTCTCTTTGCATCTTCTCTGTACCTCACAAAGCATTAGACTAGTCTGTAAAATGCTTTGAGATCCTTTTATGAACAGCACTGTAGCTAGTGCAAAGTATTGTACTACTTTTTCAGCAGCCTGTGGTTGCTATTTGGGAATTGCTTTACTGAGTTGTCAGAGCTGAAGCAGCACAGAGCTGGAATCTGTCAGAATTCTACCCTAAAGGCCTGACATGGCTACAGTTGCAGGCATATAGGGACATAAGTCCCGTCCCAGAGCAAAATCGCTGTGCCTAGCTAACATTGGGTTTGTTGGGAGTGTGTACATGCATTCCTCCAACTAGCAAATTTAGGATGCAACATGAAGTCCAGCCCTCCCACAACATCTCTGTTCTTTAAAGCTTCCCAAGATGAACTCTTGGGGCTGGTTAATCCTCTTTGATCTTGATTTTTCTGATCAGTGCCCGTGTTGGGGTGAATCCTGCAAAAATCTGGATCTATTGCTGCAAGATCAAAAAGGAAGCAGGCACATACATTTAAAAATATAATGAAAACAAATGAATTGTTCATCTCATGACTTCCCTGGGACCATCCACTTGTTACTTGCACTCAGTGTAAACAAAAGTCTTTATTTCCAAGTTCTGGGAGAGGGATCTACATTTTAAGACTCTGAGCAAGCATCACTCTGTTAAAGTCACTTTACCCCTGCCAAAAATTTGCCTCTTTTTCTATTACTAGGGAATGCACTTCTGGGGCAAGGGCTGCATGCTCAGCCCTAGAGTATGGATTCTTCTGCCTTTCCACCACCAGGTAGCTATGGTGCGAGCTTCCCCACCCTCCTTTGCCAAGGTGAGTCGGGCCTGATGTGGAATGCTCATCTTGAAATAGGAGTTTGGACTCTCTGGGTCAGTGAGTCCTAAGTGTTTGTCTCCCTTGGGGACTGTGATGGGTGGGGTGTGGGGGGTTAATGAGGGCCTGTGGACTCAGGCAGCCCTGCCCCACTACACCTGCAGCAGGTATCAGCTGTGGAGAGGGAAGTTCAATGGAGAAAGCCCAGGTGAGTTGGGAGCCTGCCAGGAAGGAGGGCAGAGCTCTGCTTCTCCTGTGAGAGAGGAGAAAGACTGTGGGATGAGCCTCTCAATGGATGGGACAACTGGACCCTCAGAGACCAACCAAAGGAGGGGTTGTTTGAAGAATAGGATGGCTCCCATGCCTAATGGATGACTCTGGAGTTCTTGGTTTCCTTCTATCTTGGGACTTTTTAATACCCCCAAAGGGGTGAAAGTTAAGTGTGTAATAGCCTGATTTCACTATGTTATTTGGGAAAGGGCATATGCAATTTTTCTATAATCTGATATACTCATTTGTAACATCCTAAAATAGTTTGATTCTATACGTAGCACTGGGTGAAAGGGTCTGTTCTAACTCTGACTTCAACTTTTATATGAAATTCTGTCCTCTGCTTGATTTTTTGATCTCCACCCAGTACTATTAATGTAAATAAGATTTTTCCCCTTTGGAGATAGGTACATTTATTATTGGAATAGCTCCAGCTGTTTCCAAGAGAAATACACTTACGGAGTCAATGAGTCTGTTCCAAAGTGATGAGTGCCGAAGAAATGCCTGTGTTTGTTTGATTCATTATTTGACTATTTCGTACATACAGATATCTCATTTGTATCTTTCATGTTACCTGTCTTCAGACTTAAGTTCAGGCATTGCTTTCTGAGTACTGGGTCTGTGTTCTCCATTATGTAACTGGTTTTTTCCCCCAGAAGTGCTTGAGAACAGAATTTACACTTGGATTCTGATATGAAAGTTATCACTATCTTCATTGCCTTCAGTATATTCCCACACTTCTATAAGCCAATGTAAAAATGTGTTTGCTTTTCTGTGCTTGATCTCTTCCCCCATCAGAGAGGAAGGATTGCCCAGTGGTTAGGACTAGCCCAGGACTTTGGCTCAAGTCCCTGCTTTGGATGAGCATTTGGATTTCAAACACCTGTGAAGTCTGGATGTAGGTTTTGTTATCCTTAAAAGAAACCAAGTAGCAAGTGCCAAATGCTGGATCTCACAGGGTGCTCGGGACTGGAGTGCTCCTTGTTAACCTGCAAGGCAAAATGAAGGTTGGCATAGCCCGGAGTACTTGTGTGGCTGATGATATTAGGGAACTGACTTCCATTTATCTAAGCAAGACTCCTCTCTAGAGGCAGGGAATAAACAGGTGACTCCCAGTTCTGGATACCCCAAGAACCATCATCCTGGGGTCTTGGAAGTTTTGTGCTACTATAATGTAGGCCTGCCAATTATATTAAAGATTTCAGGCTGGATCCTAAGGACAGACGCTGCCTGGGTGTGAGGTTAGAATGAGGGGGAGATGACTTTGCAAAATGCTAAATAGTACACATTCTTTGTCTGAAATTATTACAACATTCAAAAGAGAATTCACCAGAGAAACCAGCTCTGAGAAGTCCCCTGCAGCAATGCAGAGGAGTAGGCATGGTTTAACCAAGGTGGGGGTGTGGGGATTTGAAACCTTGCATCTATAAATTGACAAAAGAAGATTTCAAGTTCCTCCCAAATGCTTTCTCTCCCCCTCTCCCCAATACTCTGTAAAACTTTCTGATCAGAGACCCATTAAAAGCAAATGGCCTTGAACTCCCAGTGAACTGGGTGTCAGATAAAGGAATAATTTACACTTCAAACAAATGAAGCAGTTTGGCTGTGGATCAAAACATAGTTAAGTTCAATGTGATCAGTTTTCCAATGAGTCATTTTTTATGCAGAGGCAATTTTATATTTTCTCTTATAAAATTTACATAAGAACATTATGTAACCAGGACAGGGAGCAGGCTTGATCTGTCAATATTGCAAAAAGTGATCATCGCCAGTCAAGGTCCTGCTGAAGCTATTGGAGAGCCCTAACGCCTGTTCTTGTTTATGTGTATTTAAATTCAAGTTACATTAAACGTAATCTCAAATAAGATGGCAGATAAATCACAGACATAATCCCAGGCCTAAGTCTCCAGTCAGTGTGATTACATCAGACTGCAGGATGTTGGTTTTTCTTTAAAAAAAAAAAGTCAGTTTCTAGCCCAATAGGCGCAAAGAAAAGCTTGAAACTGTGGCCCCAGTGTAACCAATGCAGCAATAGCTGCCAGTCTGCCGAGAGCCTATCACAAGAGATGTGCGGAGTATGATTGCCCCATACATCTCCTCACGGTGGGAACCCCAGCACCCAGCAACAGAGGGCTCTGTGAGAGACAGGAGGAGGCTGCAGTGGACTCAGCCCACTTGTCCCTGACCCACCCCACTGGATGGGGTAAGTGTGGGGGAACTCTCTAACCAACCCTGCCCCCAAGGTGGGAAGATGGGGCCCATGCTGACTCCACACCTCTGCTGCTGCTTTTCAGGAACTGGGGGCCATTGGGGCCCTGTGTCATGTTGTGCCTAGGGGCCTGGATTGGAGGGACAGATTTAAGGCAGAAGGGCCCAGCAACTCATCTGGTACCCTGTGATACACGCTCAGGCCATCAGCGCCACCTACCGCCTGCGCACAAAACTCAACAACCCCAATTAGAACAAAGTCTTACAGGGAGGGGATGAGACTATTTTGTGCCTGTAGTGATGAGGAATGGCCTCCCTCTGAACCGGACTGTGAGGGGTCTACTACACTCCCTGAGTGGGTGGAGCCAAATACGCCCCACCCCCTCACCCGAAGTACCAGGGCATGACAGGAATTAGAAAAGAAGAGCCTTGGAGCTCAGTCACTGCTGAGTCATGGAAGAGAGCAGCCGCCGTGGCGAGAGATTGGCTCAGCCCCAGAGTGGACGGACGCCTTGCTGCTGGGAAAAGCAGACAAAGACCCTGAGGGGCAGCCAGCAGCTGGGGAGACAAAGGATCTTTGGACCATGGAACCAGGCTCCCACAGTTTGGTAGGAAGTAGTGCAGGGGTTCCAGGCTTTCCTCCGGTTCTGCTGCTGGAGTGAGATTCAGCGTGAACTTGCAGCTGGATTCCCCACTGGGTGACAGCCTATTTACCCCAAGGCCAGAAAGCCCATGTGCTGCTTGCAGTCTGCCCCAGCCAGGTTTAAAATAAACAAAATGACGTTTTTCTTCATGCAGTGCACGGTTAACCTGTGGAACTCCTTGCCAGAGGATGTTGTGAAGGCCAGGACTTTAAGGGTATGTCTACACAGCAAAGTTATTTCAGATACACAGCCATTCTGTTATTTTGAAATAATTTTGAAATAATGGACGACTTATTCTGAAAACTGTAAACCTCATTCTACGAAGAATAACGCCTGTTCCATAATAAGGCATGGGTAGACGCTCCACTGCTGCTATTTCTAAATAGCCCCTCACCAGGGCCATTCTAAGTTATTCCTCCCCAGTGCCTCCTGGGGCTCTAAATGGAGATAGCACGTCTACATTAGGGAAGCCTGCCTCAGACTAATGTTGATGCTTCCCTGCAGTGTAGACGTGCTATTTCAGAATAACTATTCTGGAATAGCTTATTTCAAAATTAATGTGCAGTGTAGACGTACCCTAACTGGCTTCAAAAAAGAATTACATAAATTCATGGGGGTTAGGTCCATTAATGGCTATTAGCCAGGATGGGTAGGAATGGCATCCCTAGCCTCTGTTTGTCACCGGCTGGGAATGGCCAAAAGGGATGGATCATTTGGTGATTACCTGTTCTATTCACTCCCTCTGGGGCATCTGGCATTGGCTACTGTCGGAAGACAGGACATTGGCTAGATGGACCGAGTATGGCTGTTCTTATGTTCTTTTGGCTGTTGCTAAAGACTATGTCTACCCCAAGCAGGTGGCTGTGGCTATAGACCAGGGGTCTCCAACCTTTTTAACCGCAAGATCACTTTTTCAATTTAAGTGCCATGTAAGATCTGCCTCAAACCCAAATCCCCTTGCCCGGCTTCCTTCCCGCCCCTTCTCTGAGGTCTCACCCTGCTCACTCCATCTCCCTTCCCCTGAATCTCATTCACTTTCACCAGGCTGGGGGAGGAGGTTGGGGTGCAGGCTCTGGTCTTGGGCCAAGGGGTTTGGAGTGTGGGAGGGGACACCCTGAAGGAAGGGTGGTGGGATAGGTTCTGGAGTTGCCTAGGGGATAGGGCATTTGCCTGGGGACTTGAGTCCCTCCCCCCATTCCACCCATCCTGGGAGTGGCCGGACAGCCAACACAGGGTGCCCCAGGGATGGAGCTGGCACCTGCCTTAGGAAGGCAGGATAAGGGATTCGCTGAAGGAAGGGAGGTGGGCTGGGTTCTGGAGTGGCCTGGGGAGCACAGGGTGGTGGGCTTGAGTCCTGTCCCCACACCAGGTAGCCAGCACAGGATAAGGGTCCCTCAGGAGGGGGGGTGAGCTCTGGAGTGGCCTAGGGGATAGGGCAGCAGTGTCTGGAGCACAGGGTGTGGTGAACTAGAGTCCCCGGCCCCCACTCGGGGAACAGCTGGACAGCCAACACAGGCTGCCCCAGGGATCAAGCTGCCTCCCATATCAGGAAGGCGAGATAAGGGACAGCCTGAAGGTGGGGTGGGTTCTTGAGTGGACTAGGGGATTGGACATTTGCCTGGGGAGCACAGGGTGGTGGGCTTGAGACCTGTCCACCCTGGGAGGGGCCGGACAGCCAACCCAGACTGCCCTAGGGATGGAGCTGGCTCCTGCATTTGTGAAAAAAAGTAAGGGACCTCCTGAAGGTGGGTGGGATGGGATCTCCAGTGAACTCCGGGATAGGGCCTTGGCCTCTGGAGAACAGGGTGGTGGTGGCTTGATCCTACCCACCTAGGCAGTGGCTGGGCAGCCAACAGAGGCTGCCCCAAAGAGGGAGCTGGCTCCTGCATTTGGAAAGCAGGATAAGGACCCCTCTGAAGGTGGGGTGGGTTCCTGAAGGGCATAGGCCACTTGTCTGGGTAGGGCAGGGTTGTGGGTTCAAATCCCACCCTGGAAGTGGCCAGGCAGCTGCCCCAGGAATGGAGCAGCAGATCCAAGGCAGGCCCATCTCTGCATCACCCCTGAAAGCAGCTGGCATGTACAGCAGTGACCCCATGTGCTGCCCCTCATCTACAAGCACCAACCCCACAGCCTCCACTGGCCATGGTTCTCCCATTATTGATCAATGGGAGCTGCAGGAACAATGTCTGCAGGCAAGAACAGCATATGGAGACCTCCTGCTCTGACCATCTCAGGGGCTGCAGGGACATGCCAGCCACCTCCAGGAGCACAATTGCCACAGGGATAATGACTCCAGCCATGACAGGTTCAGCATGTTAGAACTCACTACTCAAAGAATTAAATTGAAGCATAAGAGAGAAATGCAAGTGATGAAATGCATTGACCAGTCAAAAACTAAAACTAACCCACTTTGCAAGCAGTAAAAGTAGTAACAACCCCCCCATGTCCATGTATGTGTTGGGTCAGGAGAGGAGAGGGGAGGACAGTGTGTGGTTGTGAGAATGACAGACACACACACAGTGAGTGACAGAGATTTGCATTGCCAAGCTCCCTCCAGCCCCTTCTCTCTGTGTGGAGACAGGGTACAGAAGTGAGGGGAGGAGGGACACCCTGACATCAGCACCTCCCCTCTCCTCCCATCCCACATCCTGCACGGCGAGCAGGAGGCTCCCAAGGGGCAGCTCCAAGGCAGAGGGCAGGAGCAGCATGACAGTGGGTGGAAGAGCAACTGAAGTGCCAGCACTTGAGAGCTTCCCGGCCAGACCCAGTCAGGATCACCTGCCAGAGGCTCCAAGATCTACTGGTAGATCCCGATCTACTGGTTGGTAACAACTGCTATAGACTGTTGTGCTTTACCACATCGGGGGGGGGGGGGAGGGGGGCAGCACTTTCCTCTATAAGCCTGCTACTTACAGCCTGCCAGTAGCGAGGCAGAGTGAGGGGTACCTACAGTATCCCAAGCAGAGAACAGGCTCCACAGTGCACCAGGGCCCTGCAGTGGCAGGAAAACGATTAAGTAAGAAATACCCAGATATCCCTGGCAAGTGATCTGCACCCCCGCTCTCCGGTCACTACCAGTCTGATCCCTGCCCCGGCCCACGTACAGCGATCAGTTAGACCCGGAGCACATGAACAAGAATGAGCCAGCAAGCCTCCAAGAGAGAGAATGCTCCGTGATACCACCGAGCCCTGGCCCGCCCTACCCAATGTCCCATCTCCTGCTGTGGCAGAGGAAGGAGACGAGTCACCCCCCAAATTCCCTGGGGAGGGGGGATCCCTTTTTGCCTGGAATTTTGTCTTGTCAGGCTGCTCTTGTTCCTTGCGCTCCCACGTGAGCATTACTGTGGGCATTAGACTCCCTCCTGGTTGGGCGGGGCTGGGCTTCTTGGGTCTTCTCCTCTTCCCCTCTGGATCTGTAATATAGACTCATTTGTTCGCTGTCGCTGACGACAATCAGAATCTGATCTCCTTTGCACTAAGGTAACTCCAGTGAAGTAATCTGGAGTAAGACTCTGGCCCTTAGATTGTAAACCCTTCGGAGCACCAAACTCTGATTTATACTGGGGGTAAATCCAGCGCGTCTCCATTGAAGTCAACATTGGATCTACACTGGCATAACTTGGATTAGAAGACACCATATTTCCCTGTTAAGCCCCATATGTGTTTGTGGAACTATATAAATTAATAATAATAATCTCTTCCAGTTGCTCCATAGCAAACCAGGTACTGAAGATCGGGTGTTTTGCTTCTTAGCTCCCCCACTGATAGACTGTCCTGTCCCGGTCCAAGGGGAGATTGGAATGAACTCCCTGTATCTCAGCTCGTGGCATCAGACTGCCCCAGGGCTGTGACTTTTGAAAGTTGTCGAGTCTCTGACAATCCGCCACATTCAAAAGAAGAGATTCCACTTTTGTTTTCTAATTGAGACCCCTGGAGAAGCACTTACAGCCAAAATTTAATCCTTGGCCGTTTTCAGCTAATAACTTTGTTGATAACTCTTAAGTGTGCCTGAAAATGTTACCCCTGGCAATTGCACAGATATAAGAATGCTGGCGAAGAGACAAGATACCATTTAGCAGCTCCAGAAAGGTTTGCAAAGAATCTGCTTTTTGTGTGCATGGACCCTCAGGGAATGTGCACATGCAATATTCAGAGGGACATGGAAATCAACAAGGAACAGGGCATACATAGCTTAGGGGAAATTATTGAAGGAGAATATGAATCTGAAAATGATCAGAGGCCTTAGGAGATTTCCACGTGAGCAGGGATTGGAAAGACTGGAGCTGTTCAGAGAGAAGACGGATAAGAGGCAGCATGATAAAAGTTTGTGAAATAGTGGCAGGGATATGGCTATCCACAACAACCTATCCACTTAAAACCTCTCCCCTGCTTTTTTCCCCTTTTCCCCCTGTGACTGGAGAGATGTTAACTGACGACTTCACCCTTAAGTGAATACTTTTCAGGTATCTAAAAGGGTGTCATGAGGAGGAGGGAGAAAACTTGTTCATCTTGGCCTCTGAGGATAGAACAAGAAGCAATGGGCTTAAACTGCAACAAGGGAGGTTTAGGTTGGACATTAGGAAAAAGTTCCTAACTGTCAGGGTAGTCAAACACTGGAATAAATTGCCCAGGGAGGTTGTGGAATCTCCATCTCTGGAGATATTTAAGAGTAGGTTAGATAAATGTCTATCAGAGATGGTCTAGACAGCATTTGGTCCTGCCATGAGGGCAGGGGACTGGACTCGATGGCCTCTCGAGGTCCCTTCCAGTCCTAGTATTCTATGATTCTATGATAAGTGGACCCTTGAGATATGTGTTATCTGTTTATTTTTTAAACAATCTGTTCCTTGTATCTAGCTATGACACACTGAATACATTTCCCAGACCTGAGGAAGAGTTCTGTGTAAGCTTAGAAACGTGTCTCTTTCACGTCCAACAAAAGATATCTCCTCGCCCATCTTGTCTCTCTGGAATAAAAAGGTAGTTTTGGGGGTGCCTGTTTATTCAGTGATATTGAAAGGCTGCAAACTTTAAAATGGAGAAAAGAAAATGCTGTTTCACACACTGGCGAGCTAGCCTGTGGAACTCACTGCCACAAGAAAGCATGAGGCTAAGAGCAGGATTTTTTTTAAAAAAAGGACTGGGCACTTGGATGGATAATCAGAATGCCCACAGCTATATTCAAGAGGTTTAAAAGGCAAGCAAACAAAAAAAAAATGCAGAGAAGCTATAAATGTTCCTGCTTCCAGGGATAAGGGATTAAGAAGGCTGTTCACAGTAGTGATGGATGGCAGAATAAGGAACAATGGTCTCAAGTTGCAGTGGGAGAGATCCAGGTTGGATATTAGGAAAAAGTATTTCCCTAGGAAGGTGGTGAAGCACTGGAATGGGTTACCTAGGGAAGTAGTGGAGTCTCCATCCCTAAAGGTGTTTAAGTCTCGGCTTGACAGAGCCCTGGCTGGATTGATTTAACTGGGATTGGTCCTGCCTTGGGCAGGGGGCTGGACTTGGTGGCCTTCTGAGGTCTCTTCCAGCTCTATGGTTCTATGATTCTAAGAAGAAAGTTCCCCTGTGGGGTAGGAATTTCCCACTTTGGGAAGCTAACCTAGATGGATCATTGGACTGATTTGGCCTGGCAGTTCCTATGTGCCTGCAGGGCAGGGCAGACAGCATCAGTGCCCCTTCCTGACTCCCCAGGGAAATCCTGGTAACCCTGCACTTCAAGGCATCCACAACAGAGATTGTGGAGGAGCATCAATGGTATGGCCGAAGGGCACAGGCCTCGTGGTTGTAAGATGGCAGCCCTGCCCAAGCCACGGTCCTTGCACACACCAGGCCTTCCTGCAGTGATGCAGGGTCCTGCCCTGGCCGCACTGCAGCTCCCCGTCCTGTTGGATGGGAAAGTCTCTGCCTGTTTGAAAAACAAGAACTCCCCAGTCCCAGGAAATGCACCGTGAGTACTTCTGTGCTAGCAGCCTCATGCCACGGTGCTAAACACAGCAAAGGGGAAGTCACCTGAGCACAAGCCTAGGGGGCGGGTGGGCGTTAGCCCCAGTCTCTGCTGGAGCAGCCTATTTTTTGTTGATCTGGTTTGCTCCCAGCTGCAGTGGAGCAGAACCCTTAAGGGCCTGGACTCTGTAGGGTTGCCAACTTTCTACTCACAAACCCAATGACCCTTGTCCCCCCCCCCTCCCGCAAGGTCCCCCCCCCTCCCCACTCATCCCACCCTCACCTACTCACTCATTTTCACCAGGTTGGTGTGGGGAGGATGCAGGGGAGTGAGTATGTGGACTCAGAGGTGGGGATGGGGATGAAGGGGGTGGGTATAGGGGAGTGCTCCAGTGGTTTGGAGGGCAGGAAAGAGATCAGGGCTGGGGCAGAGGGTTGGGGTGTAGGGAAAGTGAGGGCTCTGGCTGGGGGTATGGGTTTGGGGTGGGGATGAGGAGTTTGGGGGGGCAGGAGGGAGATCGGGAAGGGGGTTGGAGCACAGGGATGACACTGGGCTGCACGTACCTCAAGTAGCTCCCAGAAGCAGCAGTATGTCCCACCTCTGGCTCCTTCGCAGAAGTGCAGTAAGGAGGCTCTGAGTCTGTGCACTGCCCATCTCCCATTGGCTGCAGTTCCCAGCCAACAGGAGCTGCAGAGCTGGTGCTCGGGGCGGGGACAGCATGCAGACCCTGGCTACCCCTAGTGTAGGAGCTGGAGGGGGGACGTGTTGCTGATTTTGGAAGCTGGCATAGCCAAGGCACACAGGGAGTTCGCCTTTGCCCTGCTGTGCTGCTGATGGGACTTTTAATGATGTGGGCAGAGGGTCCACAGGCATTCTGGCCAAAAAGAGGAGAGCTGGCAACTCTACTCTGTGGGCATGCAGTGGAGAAGGATCATTGGCCCATTTTGCGGATGAGGAAAAAGAGGTCCAGAGATGCGCTGCGTCTTGCCAGAGCTCACCCAGGACGTCAGGGGAAGAGCTGGGAATGGAAACCAGCTGTCCTGATGTCCAGCACTGTTCCTTTGCCCTCCCAGAGCATTCACCCCGAAGCATGGGGAAAATAGAAACCAAAACCTAGAGCTCTGCCAGCAGCCAGCCAGATGGGGCTGTGCGGGGCTGTGTGTACTTCAGTGACACTTTTCTATAAGAATGCCCTGCCTACATCAGTCCATTACAGCTTTTTCCATAACATTACAATGCCGACACGATTCTAGCACCATGTTTTCCGTAAGCCCATCGTAGAATTGAAAACTGGTCATGGAAAGTAGTGTCAGTTTCTTTACATGAAAGCAGCCAAGCCAATCAGGTGCATTGCCAACTGATGCTTTTTATCCCTTTTTATTGTATAACTAGCCAATCAGCCCGTCATAAGATGGGATTTTCAGGTCTCTCCTCCACATCCTTCTTCTCTCCTCAGCCTCTGGTCTCTCGCTCTCTCTCTCTCTCCTCCTCCTACTGCCTCCCCCTCTCTCTCTCAGATCTCCTCCACCTTCTGCCTCTCACTCCATCTCTCCCTTTCTCTTCTCCCCCTCCTGCCTTTCACTCTCTCTCCGCTCTCCTCTGTCTCCATCGGGGATGCACGCTCATCCAGGCCCCGCCCCCTGGGCGTGTACATCACCACCCCGCCACCCTTCACCTCCTGCTGTGACGCTCAGCAAGGGGGGGGCGGGGTGGTGATGTTCACGGCCAGGGGGTGGGGCCTGGAGCCGCTGTCATGCCGCATGTCACTGCCCCGCCCCCCTTCGCTTCCCGCCGTGGCGCTCGACTGAGTTCTGTGCTGCTCAGCTGGGCCGCCACGGGGGAGCAAGCAGAGCAAGCGGCTGTTTGGGCTCCCCCGCGGCGGCCCGGCTGAGCGGCGCAGAACTCAGCCGCGCGCCACAGCAGGAGGCGAAGGGGGGCGGGGCGGTGACGTATAGGGTTGCCAGATGTCCGGTTTTCTACTGGACAGTCCAGTTTTCGGGACCTCTGTCCGGTAAAAAAAAATCAGAAAATACCGGACATGTGCAATGTCTGGTATTTTCTGGTTCTTCGGCTGGGCGCCGGACGGAAGCCTGGTGGGGGCAGGGGCACGATCAGCACTGGGAGCCTCTAGTTGCCTCTGGCAAGCAGGGGAAGCCCTGTCCCTGCTCCTGAGGGCTGTTCCAGCGCATGCTGGAGCCGCAGCTGGACTTGCTTCGCTGGGACCATGAGTGGGGCGGGCAGCACCCTGGTATCTGCACGTACCCGGGTGAGTCCGGCTCCCCGCCGGCCGATTCCCTCTCCCACCCTCCACCAGCCGGCCAGCCTCGCTGTCCCCGACCCCCACCCCCAACCAGCTTTGCTTCCTGCTGGCTAGTCTCGCTGCCACCAACCCCCACCCCCGACCAGCTTTGCTTCCTGTCGGCCGACCCTCCCCTGTTCTCCCCTGGCCAGCTATGCTGCCTCTGACCCCCCCACCCAGCTCTGCTTCCTGCCCCTCCCCTCCTCCCAGCCAGCCCCGCTCTTCTCCCGGCCGATCCCTCCCCCTTCCCGCCCCCGATCAAGTGTGTCCGTTTTTTTTTTTTTAACCCTACCTGGTAACCCAAGTGATGTAAACAACCAGGGGGCAGGGCTATGTTCATCACCGCCCTGCCCCCTTCCCCTCCCACCATGGCGCTCAGCTGAGTTCTGCGCCGCATAGCCAGGCCGCTGCGGGGGAGCAAGCGGAGCAAGTGGCCGTTTGGGCTCTGGTCATGGGCTGCCTGTTTCATGAGGGCAGCACCCTCTTTTCCTCAGAATTTCCTGTGCTGAAGCACCAGGGTATTTAGATACCTGACCTCTGTTCATTTCTATGGGAGTTCAGACTTCTAAGTTCCTTTGTCAAGCCTCTTCCACTTGTTCAAAGCAGGATCTTCAGTAGCTGCTAGGGTCTGTGACACACAGTTGAGTAGATCTGCTCTCTCCGCTTCCCACCTTGTAACTGGGCCACCTTGATCCTTGGTCCAGCTGTGTTGAGGGCAAGAGCCATACAGGGATAAATCTGGCTTATTGATTGTGTTTCATCAAGGCCAGGCCATCCTATAGCCTCGTCCCCCTGCCTCTTAATTGCCTTTTGCATTTGAAATACCCGTTTCTAAAGAGCAGGCTCTTCCCACTCATGCTCAGTCTCCAGGGCTCCATAAAACTCCTGGGTTTCTTAAATGAGCTTGGTTTAATCTCCTCCATATGGATTCCTGCTAAGACTAGTCATGGTTGTCGTTGCCTGGACATCCAGGACACTGACGGGTGCGCACTGTGATCCCATCCAGCATGGTTGGCAGTGGGCAAATGAGGCTGTGTAGGCTAAGGTTGCCTGCATAACTGTAATCCAGCCCCGGAGGAGATGCCTTGTGGTACTGTCTTTAACTACGTGATCCCATGCTCCTTTTTTTCCACAAGACTCCTGCCTCCAACTCCCAAGCATCACCCTAGGCTCCTGGAGGCATTTATACCAGGCCTTGCACCAGTGGATCTGGAGGACTTGGTACGTTTTCTGTCCCTGGTACGTCTACACTGTGGTGCTATTTCAGGATACTTCCGGTATCCCGAAATAGCTATTCCGCATCTTTGAAACAAGACCATTATTTCGAAATAAAATGGGCGCATTAGTCCAATGTCCCTGTAAACCTCATTCCACGAGGATTAAGGGACATTTTGGAATAGCCATTTATTTCGAAATTTGGTATTGTGTAGACCACTCCAAATTACAAAATAAGTTATTTTGAAATTAACTCAAAATAAGCTACACAATTTGCATAGCTCAACTTGCGGAGCTTGTTTTGAGCCAAGGGTGCAGTGTAGATGCCCCCCCCAGTGACTTGCCCTGGATTAAGCCCTTGCAAAGCTGGGGGATGGAACCCAGGAGTCCAGACTAGTGGACATGCCACCTCCCTTTGCATTCCTGGAGATTGGTTCTGCTGAAGGAGCCAGTCTGATTGGCACCACTGAGAGGAAGCTTGGGATTTACTCAGCAGTAGATGTCCCAGTCCTGCTGGGGCTCTCTTCTGCAGCTGTGTGGCCTGCTTCCTTCTTTTCAGGAAGGCTGGCTGAAGCATTGGACTAGAACTTGAGAGCTCTTGGGCCCGTTCCCATCTCTGCTGCAGACTCTGCCTGTGCCATAGGCGCAGGGAGACAGATTTGCTCACAGTTTCTCATCTGAAAAATGGGGTTGACATTTCCCTACTTAACAGGGATGTGCTCAGAGTTGTCAATGTGGGGGAGACATGAGCTCCCTCGCTTGAAGGAGTTCAAGCTCTTAGCATAAAATGATGCCCATCCTGGGTATCCCCTCGAACTGTCTACGTGCCAGCACTTTCTGAGACAGAGCTTGGGTCTCCAAACCATTTACTGCTTCCAGTGAGTTATTCGCTTTCCAGGATAGAGCCTGGTTCAAAGTCTCACTGGTCATTCTCCTGGGTCAGCGTCCTGAGGGAAGGCGGTGCGTGTCTGGCACTGGGAGAAGGCGCCTCGTGGGAGATGCCTGGGAAGTCCGGAGAGCTGTGCCTCTTTACACCAGCACAGAATCTGGTCTCTGAATTTGCATAAGAAGCTTTCCTTGATCTGTGTGTGTACATGTATGTGACACCCACACAGTACCATGCTGTTTCTTCAGGCATTGAGAGGTCGGAAATGCAGCGTGAAGGTTGCCTGCATGACTTTACTCCAGCCCCCGGGGGATGTGCCTTATGATACAGACTTTAACGACATGATCCCGTGTTATTTTGCTACAGGACCCCTGCCTCCAATTCCTGGGCACCACCCCAAGCTCCTGGAGTCAGTTTCATCCCACCATCCCCCACCCACCCGGTTCAGTTCTTGTCCTCTCTGGTCCTGCAGCTTCCTCCTTCTCCCTGGGCACCAGCTGGGGGTGGCCCTGGGAGCCTGGGGCCACAGCCTCCCCCTCTCAGCCCCTGTGCCTAGTACCACAGTGGCTCCTGGCGGCCACGAAGAGGAACTGCAGGGGAAGTCTGGCTCAGATGCCAACCTCAGGATGGAGCATGCTCCTTTGCTCAGTTTGATCATGTACAGGAGCTGTGAGAAGCTGGAGCATGCTCAGTGCAGAGAGAATCTCTGGACAGAATACTGTCTGCACTAGCACTTCATTGCTGTCCTCAATGGGGCAGCTCCTAAGGGTGGGGAAAGAGCCTTCAGCCTAGACAAGGCCAGGGGGGGCAGAAAGCAATCGGGGGAGAGGTCAATGGGTATTCACTGTAAAATAGACACATCTCATCTATTTCACACTCCCTACGACTCCACGGGTCCTGCAGACCAGCATGTAGGGAATCTCGCTGCCAAACTCTGAGTCTGCACGGAGCCTGTGTGAGCCGAGCTCTATCCCTCCCTCCCCCCCTCCCCCCCCCCCCCCCCCGGCAGAAGTATACTCATAACTTAGCCAAATTTGGGCAGATTTTCATGGAGATGTCAAAAGTCACATTGAGGATGCCAGGCTGAACCCAACCCTCCACCAAATGTCAAATCCTTTCTCTAAAGCATGGAGGTGCTAAAGCTTCTCAACAAAGCAGCTGCAGGCATTTTTTAACGGCGTCAGAATGTATTGTCCGCCAGTCTTATTCTTCTGACTGGCTGGACAACTTTTGCTGAAAGTTTAAAAACCACCCCCAAGTCAGACACCTGGCATGAGACACTTCAGCCTTAAGGCTTAAAGTATGACAAAGTTACAAGCAATTGAAAACAGGGTTTTGGAATGGAAAATGCCAGCTAACCTTTTAGATGGTGCTGCTGATTCTGCCTAGAATTACACTTCTTATGAAGACTCAGCGTCAAATTCGCTTGCCTGAACACACTGTATTTATATGGCCCCATTTCCACAGCATCTCAATCCCATCAAGGGATTATGGATTTATAGTTAACGTTTTTGGGAACCACCGGGGGAGGTTTGGATTTTAGTGATTTTTTGTTGCTAAGAAACAAACTATCCAGCACATTCAGATCCTGAAAATCTGAAATCTCCCAGGCACGTGACTGTGAATTAAATGACTTGTTCTGTAATAGGAGCTGCGGTGGTGATATACTAAAAATCCACCCTCTCCCCATCCTTCTTCCTCTGAATTGCTCCACTTTTGAGGGGTGAGTGCTGCTGACTCCTGCATGGAATAGACTTTGGGCCAGGTGTTTGCCCTTGGCGAAGGCTGCAAGGAGCTATGCACAGGTAAGAATGGCAGAACCTGGCCTTGTACGCAGCTGGCACTTCAACCTCTGTCCTGGTCCCTACTGCCAGGAGCTATATATAATCAACAGCAGACTGGAAAATTCCCCCACCTCTGGAATTCTTGTATCATCTGTTCCTGTGTTTTATGGGCCCTCCGAGGCAAACTGTGAGTCTGTGTTTGTATCCGCACTGGTGTGCTCTGCAGGTCTGACGGGCACGCGGGCTCATTGGGTTCTGCATGTGTGGCTCATTATGCACAAAGGCGGGTGTTTGGTATAGACGATTCCAGTCTTTGCAAACAGCAAAGTAATTATTGCCACATGGGATGAGAGGGCCGAGTCGTGGGAGCTTTGATTTGCACGGGATGGGTAAGGTACTGCTCAAGGGGCGAGGGGGTGGGTTTACAAATCTGACATTGACAGAGATTAAGGAACGGCTCAGGCTCAGTTAGCCCCCTCCCCACAAATGTAGAGGGTCAGGCTGAAGGAAGGGCTTGGGGGCAGAGCCTGGTGCTTGCTCCGCTGGACAAGGGCAGTCCAGTGGCTCTCGCCAGGGGAGAGTAAGGGCCTGAGGGAGACTGCAGCCTGAGCTGCCCCCACCTGACGGAAACGTAGGCCTGACATGGGCCAAGGTGAAGACATCCGGGACCTGTTAATGCTGCTTAGGTGAGGCTTCCCCTGAGAGAAAAGGGGGAAGTGAGAGCTGAACCCAAAGGGTGGATGGACAAGTAACCAGCTGGGACAGACAACTTTAATCAGTGCTGGATGTTGGCCTGTGACTTCAGACACGGCTCCCCAGGAAGGGGATGGGCTGGTGCAGTGGAGTGGCTGGAGGGCTGAGCCACATGAGCCACCAGAGCCAGCAGGACACTGCTTCCATTTCCCGCACCAGAGTGGCTGCACCATTGCTCTCTGCCACGAGCGGGAACATGAGGGGTGGTGATGTAACCACAGGGTGTTACAAAGGGTTTGCCTGCGGGTGAATACACAGACCCTGGGTGATGTTCTCAGTGTTTCCCATGAACTGTGAGAGAGACAGATACGTTGCTGCTCACTCCCTGACATCTGACATGCCCGTACAACCTGCCTGAAACCGGTCTCTGACATGCAACTTCCAGGGCCAGCTGGAGTCATAGGGAGTGTGAAATAGACGAGATGTGTCTATTTCACAGTGAATGCCCATTGACCTCCCCTCCCCCGATCGCTTCCTGCCCCCACTGGCCTTGTCTAGGCTGGAGGCTCTTTCCCGCCCTTAGGAGCTGCAGTCAGTGTTCTCTCAGCCACATCACCACTGTGTCGCCACGTCCGCGAGCCGTCAGATTAGGGCGGCTCAGACAGTGGTGGTGGGTGCGTGGCTGTGGAGCAGTCTTTGCTAGCACCAATGGAGATGCTCCAGGTGAAAATAGTCTAGTGTAGCCACCCGAGGCTGGTGGAGCCATAGCGCGGGGGGGTGACAGTAACTTTGGAGGCCTTGTAGCCACTGGCCCTGGCTTCGTTAAGCTGGGGTGAATGACTGTACGGATGCTCATGTTTCACTGAAGAGCAGTTGTTGTGGTTTAACCCTGTTCCTAACTAAGCTGAAGTGAAGACACCTGGGCTATGTCTACACTGGTGGGTTCTTGTGCAAGAACGGCCTTTCTTCCGCAGCACGTCCACACGGCCTGCCCGCTCTTGTACAAGAAGATTTACAGTACGGCGTCAGAAGAGAGGGCTTCTTGCGCAAGGACTACGCTCCTTTCTAACAGGTGTAAGCTCTCTTGCGAGGAGCCCTTGCACAAGAAGGAAATGTGGATGCGCGGCAGGGGTTTCTTGTGCAAGAAATCCCTATGGCTAAAATGTCCATCAGAGCTTTCTTATGCAAGAGAGCGTCCACACTGCCATAGATGCTCTCGCGCAAAAGCACATGGCCGTGTGGACGTGTTCTTGCGCAAGATGTTCTTGAGCAAGAACCCGCCAGTGTAGACATAGCCTTGAGGGAAACAGATACAAGTGTTCGTGCTGCCTCTTGCCCCAGGCCCAGCAGGGCGGGGACCCCAGGGGGCTGGGAACAGAGCAAGCAATCAGGGCTGTCCTTTCTGTAGTGCTAAATGGGTGGGGCTACCACATCTCCCCAGGCCAAATACGGGACACCAAGGCGGGGGGCTGCTGGCTCTTGGGGCTTCAGCCCTGCAGTAGGGGGGAGGGGCGGCACTCAGGGCTTCAGCCCTGCAGTGGGGTATTCAGGGTACCAGCGCTCAGGGCTCCAGCCCCACAGGGGAGAGGGGAAGGGAGCTGCCGGCACTCGAGGGCACTCGGGGCGCCTGCCACAGAGTGGTTGGGGGGAGGAGCCACTGGCACTCAAGGCTCCAGCAGCTGAAGCTCTTCCCCACCCTCTTCTGCAGGGGAAATATGGGAAAATGTGCCCATTTAAAAAACGAGTTGGGATGCCAGGAACAGACCTTAAATACAGAACTGGCCCAGTAAAAACGTGACAGGTGGTCACCCTATAAATGGGAGGGGAGGTGTAAGGGTCAGTATGTAAAAGACTTAGTGTGGGGCTGGGTTCATGCATTGCACTCATCAGTTTTAATTGTCTCCGTCTGTTAACTCATTACAAAGCCAATTTCCCCTGCCTCTGACACTTTCACATCAAAAGCAACGAATGGGGACACATCCAGCCCATTTAATTAGCTTCATTAACACAGGTCCTACAATTGACAGGTACTTCTTTTGCTGTTATATATATGGTGGATTCTGTTATTTCCACTTCAGCTCATCTGATGAAGTGGGTCTTACCCACAGAAGCTTGTGATCCTGTATGTTTTGGTTAGTCTCTGAAGTGCCCAAGGACCACTCGTTTTTAAAGTTGCAGACTCACATGGCCACCCCCTGAGACTTCACACTAGACCCTTTTTGAAACAAACTTCTACAATTTCCAGAGTGTGAGTGTAAGAGGGAGCTGGCTTGTTGGCTGCTGAAGGAATTTAGAGTCTTGGTGCCCTGTTACTGCTCTTCTCCCGCTCATCAATCGTCTGCTTATCACAGACAGTCTCTGTGGTTACATGGCCATCATATTCACTGCAACCGCGGCAAATCAGCGGGCTGGTCCCCTGGAGCGCGAGAACAAACCTGGGCTGTGGTAGGCATGTTGTCTCATGTTGATACGCTCTGAGAGGGCTGCCTATGACTAAGGTTGAAACATACAGCGTGAGACACAAGAGGGCCAAACCTTGTTCACCTTCCTCATGTAGTTTTGCCTTAACGGTGGCAGCTGCCAGGAGTAAAGCTCACAAAGATGAAATCAAAGGCCTGAGCCCCACAAATCTCAGGTGTATGGGAGAGGCTGAGTCCAGCCTATTTGTGAACAGCTGGCAGAAGCTCCGGCCCTACCACAGGCTGATCCCCCGTCCCAAGAGTCCCATCACACTGGAAGTTTTACCTGGGCAGGCTCCAACCCATCTGTTTCCTTATCTGGCCATAGTGAGGCAGGGAGAGGATTGTGTTTGCATGGGCTTATTCAAAACTCCCATCTTTCAAGCTGTGGTGGGAGAGGTCCAGGTTGGACATTAGGAAAAACTATTTCCCTAGGAGGGTGGTGAAGCACTGGAATGGGTTACCTAGGGAGGTGGTGGAGTCTCCAGCCCTAGAGGTGTTTAAGTCTCGGCTTGACAAAGCCCTGGCCGGGTTGACTTAATTGGGATTGGTCCTGCTTTGGGCAGGGGGCTGGACTTGATGACCTTCTGAGGTCTCTTCCAGCTCTATGGTTCTATGATCTTTTTCCTGAGACGTAATGGAGTAAGCCCACAGTGTCTTGCTTGGCCCAAAAAGCCGAGCAGGAAGTAACAGACAAGGCGGCCTTGGAGATCAACAGTTCCTTTAGAGTTTGGTGAGGGAGCTCCAGATAATCAAGTCAGGCTGTAGGGAAAACAATGTCTGCGTAATCAAGCCCAGCCTCCTCATCGCTGCTGGGGGCATCTGTGGCCAGTTGGGAGCTGTCTCAGAGCAGAGAGCGTAACACGATCTTGCTAAGGAAGGGAGGCAGGATGGTAACGGGTGTGGAAGGGGGATGGATCGTTCCTTGTGGGTCTAAGTGCTTGTGAGGGAAGGTTCTCTTGTTTCGCCTCCCCTCTCCCTGTGCCCTGCATCCGAGCGGCTGGGAGGGAAAGAGACATGCACGGTTGTGCTTTGTCCGGCTGGTGGTAATGCCTTCGGGGCTGAGGTTTCCCCAGTTTTCACAGATCTCCCTGGCTTTTCCTGAAGCTAAGCTGGCCTTGGCTCCATTTCTTCCATTCCTCTCTGCGCCACTCCAAACAATTCCTTTCCCTCCTCAGAGTTCACATATGCCAGGGCTTGTGGGTACACCAGAACTCCTCCCGCCTCCTGCTCAGCAGACAAATGCATCTGATTTTTTCTCTTTGCATCCACAACTCCAGCTGGCCAGGGCTTCCCCAAGCTCCTGTGAGCGTATTTGCTCTGCTTCCTTGTTGAGCACCAGGTGCGTGAGGCTGGCAGGCCAGATGCCAGGCCCTGCCTGGCTGCAGGCATTAGTTGAGGACTGATAGTCTCCTAGCTGGAGACCAACCAGGTCACTAGTATGTCAGTTTTGCTCAACCTAATCTTATGGGAAAGTATTTAGTGTTTAGCGTCCACGACAAGGATGGGCAATAATTTCTGATGGGGGCCACACCAAGAATTTGGTAAGTGATCAAGTGCCAGACTCTTCCATGATAATAAGGGAAGAAGAACAGAGTCTGGGATGGAGGTCGGGTGCAGCAGGGAGCTTGGAGGAAGGGACTGTGGGCTGAAGGAAAGGGTGTGGGGTCTGGGAGGGAGTTTGGGTGAAGAAGGGGGCTGTGGCCTGGGGCAGGAGACTAGGGTGAAGGGTCTAGAAGGAGGTATGGGTGCAGGAGAGGATTCTGATGTGCAGGAAGGATGTAAGAGGGGGTGAAGAGTCTGGGAGGGGGTTGTGACCTGGAGGAGGGGACTAGGAGGGGGTGCAGGGATCTGGGCTGTGACCAGAGGTAAGGGATTGGGGTGCAAGGTCTGGGAAGAGGTTTGGCCTGGAGGAGGGGGTATAGGAGACTGGAACAGGAGGGGGTGCAGGGTCCAAGAAGGAATATGGGTGCAGGAGCAGGGATGCAGGGATTTGGGTTACATGGGGTAAGGATCAAAGAATCATAGAACCCCATAGATCTGGAAGAGACCTCAGGAGGTCATCAAGTCCAGCCCCCTGCCCAAGGCAGGACCAATCCCAATTAAATCAACCCAGCCAGGGCTCTGTCAAACCAAGACTTAAACACCTCTAGGGATGGAGACTCCACTACTTCCCGAGGTAACCCATTCCAGTGCTTCACCACCCTCCTAGGGAAATAGTTTTTCCTAATACCCAACCCGGACCTCTCCCACCGCAACTTGAGACCATTGCTCCTTATTCTGCCATCCATCACTACTGTGAACAGCCTTTCTCCAGTCTGTTTGGAACCTCCCTTAAGGAAGTTGAAGGCTGCTATCAAATCCTCCCTCACTCTTCTCTTCCACAGACTAAATAGACCCACCTCCCTCAGCTTCTCCTCATAGGTCATATGCTCCAGCCCCCTAATCATTTTGGTTGCTCTCCGCTGGACCCTCTCCAATGCGTCCACATCCTTCCTGTAATTGGGGGCCCAGAACTGGACACAATACTCCAGATGTGGCCTCACCAGAGCCGAATAAAGGGGAATAATCATATCTCTGGATCTACTGGCAATGTTCCTCTTAATGTAGCCTAATATGCCATTACCCTTCTTGGCTTCAAGGGCACACTATTGACTCTCATCCAACTTCTCATCCACTGTAACCCCCAGGTCCTTTTCTGTAGAACTGCCACTTAGCCAGTTGGTCCCCAGCCTGTAACAATGAATGGGATTCTTCCCAAGGATGCAGGAAGGGGGCAGAGGGCTGGGGGAAAGAGGAGCTGGAGCATCAGAGGCAGGCTCTGGGCGGGAGGCATTTACCTGGGCAGCTCCCAGCCAGCAGCCCTGCCCAGCAGGTTCCTCAGCCAGGTGGGGGCCACATGTGCTGCTTTGAATGCTGAGAGCCAGGGGATGGGGGAGGGGTATTTCACATGCTGCCTGTCCCGCAAATAGGCAGCTCCCATTGGCCAGAACTGCAAGATTTTGCTGGGGGTGGGGGCAGCATGTGAAGCTTCTCCCCTCCCGCCTCAACTGTCAGTGTTCAGAAAGCTGCTCTGAGCAGCAGGTAGGGACGAGGCAGGCAGGAAACTGGGCTGAGGCTCTGGTGGGCCAAATCTGGTGGCTTGGTGGGCTGGGTACGGTACAGCCCAGGGGCCGTATTTTGCCTGTCCCCGTTCTAGGAAATGCTTGTGTTACAGCTGCATTAATCTCACTGATCATCTCCATGTCCCATGGTCCATGTAACTGAAGTGTTTGCTCTGAAATGGGGAAAACCCCACAGTTGGGGGAAATGCATTCTCAGGTGAGAAATATTAGCTGGCTGCAGGTGCTGTTCTCTGCTGCCTGGCAAAAGAGGGCCCAGGGACCCCAACAAATCATTGTGGAACATCAGAAGATGGAAGACCATGTTGATTACTAACCCCCTCCTCACTTCCCTCGTGAAGTGGAGACTTCCCATCATCTGTGAGCTCTGGGGGAGGGGAATACAAACCCTGGGCAAGAAAAAATGGCTTCTTTTTGCCTGCTGGAACTCTGAAGAGCCAGAGACTCTAACCCAAGCCAGAGATTCCCCAGGGGCAGCCTCCTTGGGTCCATCCTGAAAGACACTTTGAGTAGATCTGTACCCCAGCGGCCGAGCCAGGGGCTTTTTGCTCATGCAGCAGAAGCTCATGGCTTTAGCCCCTTAGGGCTTGTCTATGGAGGGGAGTTTTGGTGAGACCGTTGGCACTGCAACGCGCTAGAAGTCGTGAAAAATGCCCAGTGTCGGCAACAAAAAGTTCCACCTCCGGGAGGGACTCTGTCCCCAGCAAAGGGGAGGGAGCAACCAATCAGGCCAGGTGAGCTACAGGAGAGTTTTTTACAGTTCACTGAACTCCAGCACGTTTCCCACGATGCCCGAAGAGCCACTCTGGCCAGCGCTCTGAACTCCGCTGCACTGCAGCCACGTACACAGGTAACCAGAGACGGGCCCTTCCCCCTGCAGGCCCCAGGACTTTAGAATCCATTTCCTGCTGGCTGGCTCATTGTGGAGCGCTCCTCATGGCGCCCTCCAGGGCCCAGGGGTGGGTGTCACTCCAGGCGCTCTCCTGTGGGGAGCACCCAGGAGCTTTGGGATCTTATCAGTGGGGGGGGGGGAGGGTGAAGACTCAGTGCAATCACAGCTGTGAATGACCTGTAGGAAGTGAGACATGGACAGTCACATTTCTTGAGCCCTTGGTGCAAAGGGGTAGGAACGAGGCACCCGGCAGGGCAGAGCCAAGAGAAAGGGACTCTGGCAGCCGACCAGGAGATGGAGGCAAACCTCGAGTCTGGTGCTGCACCCACAACATGCTGGTTTAATAAAGAACTGGACACAGTCCTGGGTGGGATCCACATGCCAGGCCCTTGTGGCCATGTCCCAGAGCAGAGAGTCAGCAAAAACAGGACTCAGCGTGGAGGAGGATGCAGACACGGGGGAGGGGCTCACTATGGGGTCAGCCTGGGCACCAGGCAGCCAGGAACGGTTCTCAAGCCCCGAGGCTCATGGGGAGTCTGGAACACAAAGCAAGGGAAGTTGCTCAGGGTTAGTTCCCATGCAGAAATGTGGGACAGTACATTCTCGGGACCCCAACCCTCCTCTCCCCTTCTCCCACCTTTAAAACTCCCCATGATCAGAGTGTCTGGAGAGATCCATATGAAATACCGAGTGGTCCTGCAGCAGCTGGGAGACTAACAAAAAATATAGCAGTATCATGAGCTTTGGTGGGCACAACCCACTTAGTCAGATGACAAACATGGAGCAAGAGGCTCAGCGGGTCAAATACAAAGCAGAAAGAGGGGAGAGGGGGAAGAGGAAAAAAAACCTGTCAAAGTACAGCCCACTCGATTAGCTTCATTTAGCACAGACACTTCATCTGAAGAAGTGGGTTGTGCCCACACACTGCACCTTCCCTTGCTCTTGCCCCCTCCCCCTGGCCAGACACCCTACTCCCAGCCTGCTCCTGTACCCCACCTCCTGCCCAGATCTTGCACCCTCACCCCCTCCTGCATCCCACCTCCCATCCAGATCCTGCACCCTACCTCCTGCCAGATCCTGCACCCTCATCCCTATCCCACTCACTGGCAGCCTTGTCCCACACACTGAACCCCTCATTTTTGTCCTCATCCCAGAGCCTAGGGAGATCCACAAAATCCACTAACCCTGGAACCCCAGAAAAGTAAATCTGGCCTATGGAAAGCCCCGAACCTCATTCCGGGTGGGGCTGGAGCACCAGAGTGAGATGTCTCAGTTGGGGGCCACATCAGTGAGGGTTGGGAATTGGGGGGGGGGGTTTGCTTCTCACTTGTGTGGTCCCCAACTGATTTTTCTGTGAGTCTGTGGCCCCTGACTCCAAAAAGGGCCCCACCCCTGCCATAAAGAAAACATGGAAACCTTTTGTGTTGGACATAAATTAATATTTGACTTTATTTAAAATGAGGTTTGATAACTTTCTCATGTTAGTTTAAGCGTTTCGTGTGTTTAATAATTTAAATCAGTATTTCCACTGGTTAAATTAACCCTTCTCCCCGGCTGCAGCACTCGCCAAATGGCTGGGGCATAATTCTGTAGAGACCGGCGAGTTTCCCTTCCCAGTGGGTGCTCCCCGGGGAGGTTTGCATTGAGCCAGGTGGGCCAGGGACCAAACAGCTGGAGCACCAGGGGCTTAGCCGGTTGCAGAGCCGCTCCGGCTGCTGCCCAGGTGCCCTCTGCAAGGCTCCCTGGGCCCGGCTGTCTGGGGCGGAGCGCTGGGGGCTCTCCACACTTCTCTTCCCCCTGGCTACTCCCTTCCAAGGACCCGGCTTTGGGCTTCCATCGCTGACCTGAGGGCCCCCGGCAGACTTGGGACCAGAGTCCAGGCGAGCCAGTGAGCAGCTCCTGACTCCCTGCTCCCGCCTGCCTACGGGAGCGCAGGGTGAGCCTGGAGGATGGGCAGCGGCACCCGGGCGGGGAGCTGCTTCTTTTAGGGCCCGTGTCTCCGCTTCCCGGCCTGCCTGCCGCCTGGTCACCGCTCGCCCTGCCCCGCCCCTTGCAGGGGCTCGGAAGCCAAAAAGCAACCCTGGCCTCCGCCTGGTAGCGGAGCAGCCCCTCTCCCCCCACTCCGCCTGCATCATGGAAAAATGTCAGCAGGCTTCCAGCAGCGCCCCTGGCACGTTTCCACCAAGCAGCGGCTCCGCCATTGCGCGTGCCAGAGGCAGGCTGAGAAATGAACAGCCCGTCCCCTGTGCGCCGCCTCCCCCTCGGCTGATCCTTCTGCACACGCGCCCACCCTGCCCCCTCTTCAGGCAGATGCCCCCCCCCCCCCCCGAGCACTGGGAGCTGCCCCGGGAACGCGCCGTAGCGCCAGAGCAAACGGCGCAGGGGGGCGACCTGCCTGCTCACATGGGGCCTCAGCACGCGCCCCGGAAGGCTCCGTCCCACGGGGAGTGCGTGGTAGGTGCGAAGGAAATTCTTGCTGCGGAGGGGTGCTGGGAGTTAGAGCGGTCCGTGTTGCGGAGCGATCAGTCTGGAGAGGAAGCCGGCACCCGTCTGCCTGCTTCCCCGGCTTCAGCGCGACATAAAAACCCTGGAAAGCTTCTCCCTCCCCCCGTGCCAAAAAATCAGGATTTGTTTAGGTTTGGTGTTTGTTTTCTTACCCAGTCCCGTCTTGTCTGCCCGGCCCTTGCTGCAAGACTGGCTGGGTGACAGGATGCAAGAGAAACTCTCCTCAGGGAGCGGGGAAGCAGGTTTCCATGCCACGTTTTACTCGGGGCTGATGTGCTGGTTCTTGGGGACAAAGCTCTTTGTGGCAGAGCCATTGGTCCTTTCGGTGAAGGCGGGAGAACACTCACAAGCCGCATCTTTGAGACCTCCCAAGGTATCTCCCTCCAGCAAACCTCGGGGAGGTGTCACATGGCGTGTTGGTATTTCTAGCGCTAAAAGAAACATACAAGGGGAAACTTTTGGGAGTGGAGTAGGGTGACCAGATACCCTTATTATTCCCAGCCCCCAGCCTGATTTTTTGCATGTTCTGTCTGGTCACCCCAGGGCAGATGGGGATGCATAGGGTTGCCATCTTTCTAGTCCTACAAAACCAGACTTCCTAACCCTGCCCTTTCCCCAAGGCCCTGCCCCTGCCCCGAGGCCCCGCCCTGAGGCCCAGCTCCTGCTCACTGCATTCCCCTCCCTTGGTGACTCGCTTTCCCTCCACCCTCCCTCACTTTACTGGGCTGGGGCAGAGGGTTGGGGTGCAGGTTAGTGAGGTCTGGCTGGGAGTGCAGGTTCTGGGGTGGGGCCAGGGAGGAGGGGTTTGTCGTGCAGGAGGGGGCTTTAGGTTTGGGGAGGGGTCTCAGGGCTGGTGTAGAGGTTGGGGCTTGAGATGTGGGTTTACCTCAGGCGGTTCCATGTCAGCCACACAGGGGGGCTAAAGCAGACTCCCTTCCTGTCCTGGCTCCTCGCTGTACCCTGGAAGCAGTCAGCTGGTCCAGCTCCTAGGCAGGGCAAGAGACTCCATATGCAGCTCTCACTCTTTCCTGCAGGCACTGCCCCTGCATCTCCCATTGGCTGCAGTTCCTGGATAATGGGAGTGCAGAGCCAGTGCTTGGGGTGGGGGCAGTGTGTGAAGCTCTCTCCCCCCCACACTTAGGAGCCAGACCTGCTAGTCACTTGTAGGGCATAGCACGGAGCAAGAACAGGTAGGTAGCAGCCTGCCTTTGCACCACCAACCAGACTTTAACTGACTGGTAAGTGGTGCTAGTCAGAGCCATCTGGTCAAAAATTGGACCCCGGCAACCCTAGGGAAGCATCCCATCAGCCAAAGGGCACAAGCCCTTTCCTTTGTTACCTTTAATTTAACATCCCATACATGGGACAGGTGGGACCCATGAACCCATGCTGTTACATGGTTAATAGCTAGAATCTTAACTAATAGAGCCAGTTGGCATGGTTTGGAGTCCAATTGTGTTGGATGGATTTTTAACAGATGGCCTGCCCATTGCTGAGTAACATTATTATGATGTCTGGTGCAGAATCTTGTACATTGTAGATGTGACAAAGAATCTGTAAGAGACCTAACCAACAATACTTAGCTCTTACTAGCTCTTGTTAAGCTTTGACTCTCAAAGCACTTCACTTCGAAGGCAGGGGAACATCTCAGTTCCATAGAGGGGACTTAGAAAAGTTAGGTGTCTTCAAGTAACCAGGGCCTAATGAAATACATGCTAACATTCTCAAGGAGCTGACTGAGAAGATATCTGAGCCTTTAGCTCTTATCTTTGAATAGTCATGGAAGACAGAAGAATTTCCAGAAGATGAAAAGGGCAAATCTAGTGTCCATCTATAAAAAGGGAAATAAGATCAACCCAGGGAATTTCAGACCAGTCAGCTTAACTTCTGTGCCAGGAAAGATAATGGAACAAATAATTAAGGAACCCAAATATCTGGAGGATAATAAGGTGATAGATAACAGCCAGAAGAGATTTGTAAAGAACAAATCATGTCAAACCAATCTGATAGCTTTCTTTGATAGGATAACAAGTCTTGTGGATAAGGGGGAAGTGGTGGACGTGGGATACCTAGACTTTAGTAAGGCATTTGACACAATCTCACATGACCTTCTTATCAATAAACTAGGGAAATACAACCTAGATGAGGCTACTATAAGATGGGTGCATAACTGGCTGGGTAACCATTCTCAGAGATCAGTTATTATTGATTCATGTTGGAAGGGTATAACAAGTGAGATTCCACAGGGACTGGTTCTGTTCAATATCTTTGTCAATGATTTAGATATTGCCATGGAGAGTACACTTATTAAGTTTGCAGATGATACCAACCTGGAGGGGTTGCAAGTGCTTTAGAGGACAGGGTTATAATTCAAACTGATCTGGACAAACTGGAGAAATAGTCTGAGGTAAATAGGATGTAACTTAATAAGGACAAATGCAAAGTACTCCAGGAAGGAACAATCAGTTTCACACATACAGAATGGGAAGCGACTGTCTAGGAAGGAGTACTGCAGAAAAGGATGTAGGGGTCATAGTGGACCACAAGCTAAACAGGAGTAACGCTGTTGCAAAAAAGCAATAATTTTGGGATGCATTAACAGGTGTGTTGTGTTGTGAGCAAGACATGAATAGTCATTCTTCTACTCCACTCTGCACTGATTAGGCCTCAGTTGGGGCATTGTGTCCAGTTCTGGGTACCACATTTCAGGAAAAATGTGGAGAAATTGGAGAAGATCCAGAGAAGAGCAACAAAAATGATTAAAGTTCTAGAAAATGAGACCTATGCAGGAAGACTGAAAGAATTGGGTTTGTTTAGTGTAGAAAAAAGAGAAAGTTGAGAGGGGACATGATAGCAGCTTTCAAATATCTAAAAGGGTGTTACAAGGAGGAGGGGGGAAATTGTTCTCCTTAACCTCTGAGGATAGGACAAGAAGAAATGGGCTTAAACTGCAGCAAGGGAGGTTTAAGTTGCACATTAGAAAAAACTTC
This sequence comes from Pelochelys cantorii, assembly GCA_032595735.1. NCBI lineage: Eukaryota > Metazoa > Chordata > Testudines > Trionychidae > Pelochelys > Pelochelys cantorii. The sequence continues at coordinate 3,391,975 of CM064350.1, forward strand.
TTCTCTGTCAGGATGGTTTAGCACTGGAATAAATTGCCTAGGGAGGTTGTGGGATCTCTATCACTGGAGATATTTAGGAGCTGGTTAAATAAACATCAGATAGGGACGGTCTAGATGGTTCTGTGAGGGCAGAACCTCTCAAGGCCTCTTCCAGTTCTGTTTCTTGAGGGGCCTGGGGCACTCTGCCCCCCCCCAGTAGCCCAGGTGCAGGGTGCCCAGGGCAGCCCCTCTACCTCTGTTCCACCCCTTTCCCCAAGCCCCATCTCCACCCCATTCCTTCCCGCCCATCCTGTGCAAGCTGGGGGATTACTGGGGCCGGGTGGCAGCAGAGGTTGCCCTGCTCCTCCACACTCACCTGGGCGGCAGGAGCTGGAGTGGCCCAGCAGCTTATTCTGCTGCACCCTGCTTCTCCACAGCAGCAGGAAGCAGAGTGCCCTGGGGCCCGGGGTGCTCTCATTTCCTCCTGCCATGGAGAAGCCAAGTGAGCAGACCAGGAGGCGGAACAGAGCAAGCCCCTGGGCCACTCCAGCTCCCACCACCAAGGTGAGTGCAGGGGTGGGGGGAAGCCAGGGGAGTGACCCCCGCTGCCACCCCGCATCCGGCCTGCCCAGAGGATGGTTGAGGTGTTGCTCCCTGAACTGTCCTATGGACAGGACAGCTCAGGACACAGACTTGCCTCAGGTCGCCCAGGAAGTGCATCAAACCCAGTTCTCCTGGCTTGTGGCTCTGAACTCAGCGTGCTGGACTCTGCTGCCTCACAGGACCTCTTGAGTTCTCTGTTGGGCTTGCCTCCCTTTGTATGTCCCCCGCCAGCCAGAGAGAGGCCTGAAAATGCAGCATCCTCCTCACCAAGGAGCTAGGAGAAGCAACCAGGCCCCGCTCACTGGCACTCAGCATGGCTGGATGCAGGTCCCTGGGGAGGTGTTTGCCCCACACAAGGCTGAGCAGATTCATTGAGGTTCATTAGCCTGACAGGCTGCACCTGGGGGAGAGCCAGGGGTGGCAAGGCTGACTGGCACTGGAGCCCAGCTGTGAAGGAACAGCTGGGGCTAGAGCCAGGAGGTTGGCAGCAGGAGAAGGTAGCCTGCAGTCACTCTCAGGGAGAGGGGGAGGGGGTGCTCTGGGGCCATAGAGTTAAGTGGTTTACAGTTATTCTCTGGGAGGAGTTTGCTGGGCTGGTAAACTCTGGGGGGGGGGGTAGAAGCTGAGAAAGAGCAATAGGATCTCAGAGAAGCAAATGACTGGTGCTAGACTGAGCGTCCCTGGACTGGAACCCGGAGTGACGAGCAGGTCTAGGTTCCCCTACTGGCCCCAGGGAGGAGATTGCCCTTTTGGAAGGAGAGACTTTGATAATCCTGGAGGGGCAAATGGCACAGTGACTGGGCCAGAGGGCTCAGCTGCAAAGAGCAAGCACCCTGCATCGTGCAGAGAGAGCTGTGCGGTGAACTCGCGGCAGAGAAGGGGCATCGGGCCTGGAAGGAGCCCTCCCCAGAGCTGCCAGGAGGAGGTGCCCTGGCAGCAAATGGACCTCGGGACAGGTTCCCAGCTTGTTGCCGACTTTGGCAAAGTCACGTTCATGGCGTGGGCACAGAGACGCAGATAAATGCCCTTGCCCGCAGGTTGCAGCATGACCCTGCTTGGCAGTCAGAATGCTAATGCACGAGAGCCCCAAACCAGAGACAAAGCAGCCTGCTGCCTGCACGGCTCCCCCCACATGACTCGCAGCCAGTGGTCTGCCAGATTGCTGCTAGGCCAGCTCAAATGCTTCCCCACAATGCCCCTCATTTGCCATCAGGAGGGCAGACATGCAGCAGCTAGAGGAGCTGACCTGCCGGGGTACTGAGAGTTCCTGGAGATCCGCCAGGGGGGAAAGCAGAAAGAATTCCTCCCATCCCACCACCCCGAAATTTACAGTTTTCCCGCTGCTTTCAGTATGCCACAGACCTGTGCCTCTGTTTGTGACACAGGGATGGTCGCAGCTGCGTGGTAACTCACGAGACAACCAACGCATTCTCGAGTGCAAATGGATTCGTGCAGACTCCGTTCCTTGGCTCGGTCTCTCCAGTGTCAGGAACCAATAGCAAGAAATGGGGATGTGGGGCAGGCTACATTAGGAGATGTGGAGCCCTTCGCCTCTAGAGCCCCTCTAGTCCACACCAGCAGTGAGGGAAAGCCATTACTAGCTGGGGCGTGTGCACACTGGTTCCAGCTGTGGCCCCAGCAGGACAAGCGTCCATGGCAAAATCCCTATTGCTGGAGGCCCTAACTTGTTCTGTGTTGGCTGCTTCAGCAGAGAGGCCAATGTCAGCATGTTTCATCAGTAGGACTCAAAGCAGGTCAGGGCTAGTCCCACTTCACAGATGGGGGAAAGTGAGGCACAGAATGGCCATGAGGTGACTTAGCAGGTCGCTGTTTGACTGGGGAATAAAACTCAGGTCTCCTGAGCCAGCGCTCTGTGAACCGGACCGGACAGCCTTTCGGACTGAACGGGTCATGGATCTGAACTTCCCTGTGCAGGACAGGGCTGCGGCGCGGGCAGGGAGGAGGGTTGGCGAAGTGTGTTCTGGGGCTGGCTGTGCTGTGGTGAGCGGCCCCTGGCTGGCAGCTCTGGCACAGGGCTAACTCAGCAGGGTCTGCGTGGGCCAGAAGGCAGAGCAACTCCAACAGCATCCCATCCAGTCACCCGCTCCCATTGCCGGGCAGGGGGGCCTGGGGCTGGCTGCCCTCCAGTGCTGCCCCAATGCTTGGTGCTCGCGGGAAGGCCCATATGGCTGCAGCTCTGCTGCCGGCAGAGACTGAATCTTTGCTCCAGCAGCCGGTCATGGAGCTTCCTCTGCCTTGCATTAACGCAGGGGCACCAGGCCACAGCCCGTCGGGGGGGGAGGGGGCAGAGAGGAGTGAGCCGGGGTGGGGACTTGAGGGGAAGCAAACGGGTGGGGGGAGGCTCTGGGAAAGGGGGCAGCACCTTGGCAGGAAGGGTCAGAGTTGGAGTGGGGTCACACCTGTGCGGGCATCAGTGCCCCCCTTTTAGACACCCTCGCTGTGCTACTGAGGGGGTCTGTCTGCTCAGGCCAGCTTGCCCTGCAGACACAAGGCCACGGCCAGGGTGGTGCACTGGTGGCCCCTTGGTGAAGTCCCAGCTTGAGGGGTAGAAACCAGAGGTGGACGACCTGCGGCCCGCAGGCTCCACGCGGCTCATCAGGCCAGTTGTTCCCCTTGCACCCGCAGGTACGGTCATCTGCAGCTCCCATTGGCCGCGGTTTGCTGTTCTCGGCCAATAGGGAGCTGCGGGAAGCAGTGGCCAGCCAGTCTCTGGGGCTTGTGCCACTTTCCACAGCTCCCAGTGCCTGGGAACACAAACAGGAAAGCCAGTAGGAGCTGCAGGTGGCCATACCTGTGGGGGCAAGGTGAACAGCCTGTCTGGCGGCCCGCCAGTGCTTCCCCTGATGAGACGTGTGCAGCCTGTGGCTACAGGTCGCCCTGGTGTAAAACGTTGCCTGGTATAGAAAGGCACGTGGGCGGGGAGGAGGGAGTTCTTTCAGAAGAAGAGGGAAGAGGGAAAAGCACAGGTGCCCTGGTGGCCATTCCGTCCATAGCTGTCACAGCTTGCGTGCGAGAGCACGTCCATTCAGTGTGGACGCTATCTGTCGAAAAGCAGGTGGCTTTTTCGATGTGCTTTCGCAGTGTGGACGCTCTCTTTCGCAAGAAGTTTTTTCAGAAGATCTCCTCCAAAAAAAGCTTCTTCCGAAAGAAGCCTGCAGTCGAGACAGAGCCTTTGGCCCAGACCCTCAAAGGTCCATAGGCACCTAACTCTGCTGGTTTCTTGCTCTTGAGTTTGTTCTTGTCTTCTTCCCTGTGTGACCGTAGGCAAAGCAGCTAATCTCTCTGTGCTGCAGGTCCTGGTCTATGTAATGGGATAACATCTCAGGTAGGAAATAGTGGGATTAACGTGTGAGAGGTGCCCATCAGAGCCAGGATTAGAACTCAGGCCCACTAAGGTCTGTGCTCAGACTGCTACCTCTTATCCTCCTCCTCTGGCTCTTATAGCAAGAAGTGTCCCATTGGTGATGTTTCTCATTTAACCCCTAGGGACCAAGTCATCAGAGCTGTGGCCTCCAACATTTTCATGTGGCTCCCTAGAAAATCTTGCTGTTCAGACACACAGGAAATAGCAGCAACAAAGACTATTGAGTGAATCTTGCTGTGATGATTTTCATTCCAGCATGAGAGCCTAGTGACATTTGGCACCTTTTATTTACCCGGCAGAAAAATGTATCTAACATACATAATAGAATGGTATAAAAAAAGAATTAAATATTTTAGTGTCTGGGAAATGCATGACTCAATTATTTGACTCAGTAAAAATGCATCTTTTGTATGCTTGCTGCTGTCCTCTGTCGACCTAAGGCAGGGCGTTATCTGCACTGTACTAAGGATGTTAAAATGCAGATCGTCAGCTAATCGAGTAGTCGATGGAATTTCCATCAACTACTGGATTTGTCAATGGGGGAGGACTCGCAACCCCCGCTGCAGCTCTGCAGTTTAAATGTAGTAGGAGCCAGGCAGCAGTCCGCGCTTGCACTGCCCCGGAAGCTCACCCCACTGTGGCTCTGCCTTTTAAATGTAGTGAGAGCCACCTGACACTGCCACCAAGAGCTCCTGGTCTCCCACTGTGCCTTGGTGGCAGTGTCAGGTGGCTCTCACTACATTTAAAAGGCAGAGCCACAGTGGGGTGAGCTCCCGGGGCAGTGCAAGCACGGACTGCTGCCTGGCTCCTACTACATTTAAACTGCAGAGCTGCAGCGGGGGTTGCGAGTCCCCCCCCATTGACAAATCCAGTAGTTGATGGAAATTCCATCGACTACTTAAAAGTCAGCACTGTCCGGTGTAAGCCAGGAATCAGCTGATTCCCAGCTCACACCCGGTCCCAGACGTTGCGCCTCTGTTTTTTAAATGTAGTATGAGCCAGCTGGGTAGTTAGTAAAAGCCACCAGCTCACAACCGGTCCCCCACTGTGGCTCTGCCTTTTAAAAAGCTGAGGCGCAGCATCTCGGACCGGGTGCGAGCCAGGAATCAGCTGATTCCCGACTTACACTGGGCCCCCCACTGTGCCTCTGCCTCCCCTCCCCTGCCCCACCCCGGACAGTGCTGGGGGGAACTGACTCTGCACCGGCTCCTGCTCCCCCCTGCACTGGCTCCTGCTCCCCTCCCCTCGCTGCCTCTAACAGAGATAGCAAGCAGGGGAGGGGGGGAGGGGAGCAGGGAACGACTAGTCAAGTATTGACTCGACTAGTCACTTACAGCCCTACACTGCACAGTGGCAAATAGACGCTGGGCAGGGTGGGGACTCCAGCTGTATCCATGCTACAATGGCACAGCAATGATGCTGCCGCTGTGCCATGCCACTAGAATGGAGGCTCTTGCTACATCAATGGAAGGGGGTTTGCATCAGTCTAGTAAATCCATCTCTCCTAGAGACGGGACAGTAGATCAACTGGTTCCATCAGCTTGGCTGTGTCTACACTGGGGGTTAGGTCAATTTTTCCACAGCCCTGTGTGACATAGCTAGCTAGATCTAAATTGGGTGGAGCTGGATCCAGCCCCCAAGGCGCAGCACCGCTCCCCCCCCCCAGCATTAGGGAGCCTGCACTGGTACTCCAGCCCCCTTGCTGTCCCACCCCAAAATCTACTAGGCTGGGGCCCAGGGCATGCAATGAGTCAGTAGCAGAGCCAAACACTGTATGTAACCCTTTCCCAGTAAGTGGGGAATTTCTGTCGGGCAGCTACATTTATTTATTCTGTAAGTTCTTTGGAGTGGAGACCATCTGCTACTCTGTGCAGTGCCTAGCACAAGAGTGGCTCTTATGCCCTGCAGAAATGAACAAGATGAATAGGCTGGACCTGACTGTCAGTAAAAGAAAAATTCATCAATTTCCCTTCCCCTGTCCCAAACAAATCAAAATGAAAATGTATCATCTCAGCTCAAATATTTGTACTTCCCATTTTTTCTAGAGGAAGAGCCACAATGAAACGAAACCTTTCCGTTCAAACAGACACAAACCTTTTCCTTAACAACAACAACAACAAAAAGGGCATTCTATGAAATATTTCAGCAAGCAAAAAATGTTCATTTTGTTCAACAAATGTTTGTGTAGCAAATCCCCGTCTGTTTCTCTTTCCTTTTTCAACCGGCCCGAGTTTAATGTCATCAGCATCTTCCTGCGGTGCTTTATTGGTCACTTCATTCAACATGAGTTTAGATCACAGAATTCTGGTCCCTTTTTTCATAAGCCTGCTGGACAGTCTGGCCTCTGGCCCTGACTTTTCCTAGCCCCTCTCCTTGACAGCGGTGGTGTAGTCCCCTGGCTGGCGGGCATGCTGAAGGGGGAGCTTGCAGAATGCGTTTGCACCACACCTGCCTCTCCTTGGTCCCGGGATATTAGACACACAAGGTGGGTGAAGTCTTGTCTTGGACAAACTTCTGTTGGTGAGAGAGACGAACGTTTGAGGTGCACTGAGTTGTTCTTCAGACCCGTGAATCTAGCAAAGCTGCTGCTGCTTGTGATGTTCCTGCCTCCAGCTCATGGGAAACTTTCAGTTGCTTTTCAAGACTTAAATTGAAAAAACCCAGGCATAAAAATTCAGAAATGTATTTAATACACTTTTATTCTAGGCTTATAAAATGGACTAATCAGGACATTCAATGTTCATTAAACAACAGTCAAAGTGACTCAACGGGCCTCCCTGCAAACCCCACAAAATCTCCAGCCCACCCCCTCCCCAAAACTCATCATGCAAAATCATCGGCCAACGGATGGGTCCCGTCCGGCAAGGTCCTCGCTCAGCCGTGGAAACTCAGAGCTCGTGTTACTGGAAGGGGCTGGGGCGTTGCAGATGAGAGGTGGCAGGCTGCTCTGAAGACGGCTAACTTAATACAAGTGAAGCTCTCAGTCTGCTCGGGGACCCGGAACTTTTCTAAAGCTGGAGCAGCCTTGGACGGATCTGTGTGGCAGGTCGGAGCTGGGCTTCTTACTAACCGCCTGTGGGTGCCAGCACCTCTCAGGATGGGGCCCTCGGACTCTTAGCTGGCCACAGCGCCATAGGAACATGTTTCATTGTTGAAGGCTCCGGCTGGCTCGATACTGTCCCTTCCCCCCCTTTATACTCCCTCTTCTCCCTTCCCTGCCTCTGCAGCAGTGATTACGCTGCCATCTGCCATCAGCCCAGCAGCTGTCCATCAAGGATCCCCACAATTGCTGCCCCCTGCTCACTGCTGGTGGGAATTTCTAATTTCTGTTACACAACCCCAGGAAACCTCCTTGCCTTAATGGGTATGTGACTAGTGCAGCCAGTCACTAATAAAGCGATGGTTATATAAGCAGCCTAAGCCCCCGGCCTGAGCTGAAAAGGTTAGGACTCCCATCAGCTGATGCTAATGAGGGTCCAGGTAGGTGAGGGAATATCCTGTCTTGGACCAACTTCTGGTGGTGCAAGAGGAGCTGCACAGAACTCTCCTTCGGGGCTGGGAAACGTACTTCACATGTCACAGCGCAGATTGGCTAACCAGTCTGTTCTGAGCAGTTAACACGTCAGGGGACCATTCAAGGTGAAGCGGCCCATTAACACACCTCCAGACATGGGAGGAATGGCCTGGGGATTGCAGCTGGGCCAGGGGGTTGTTAGTGTGTCATGGATCATTGTAATAAGCCATAAATCCGGGGTCTCTGTTCAGCCCGGGACTTTTAGTATCTAGCAAAGTTACGAATTTAAACGCCCAGGCGAGGCTTCTGAAAGTTCGGTGCAGGGCTCCTGCGAGGCCGAGGGCTGGCAGGTCGAATATGAAGCGATTGTTTTGGGAAAAGTGTTTGAAAAAAAGCCCAAAGCACCACATCCGCTGTGGGTGAACACCAGTGAGTGTGGCCGAGGGGGGAAGGCCCTGGGCCGGCTCTCAGGAGAGCTTGGCTCTGTTCTTAGAGCAGCTGCTAACCTGGTGTATGCCCCTGGGCATGTGCTTTTGCCCAATCTGAGCTTTTGTTTTCCCTCTTTCTCTGCTTTGGCTTCTTAGCTCTTTGGGGAAGGCTGAAGCTGGTCGCCACAGGACATTTGTCTCCCATCAGAGATTCCAAGATTTCAACATTTGGTTTTGTTCAGAATCAGAAAGAAAAGTCAAGCTGGAGATTTTTCCCAGAATGGAATTCTGTGTTTCGGATGGCGTGGTTCAGAATTTATGAGATAATCTAGAAATCAACTTCTGCAGGCCTTCTGATTAAAAGTCAAAGCAAAACACTGTCTTAATTTCTCATCAAATTTCTGCTACATTGATTCCTTCCCACAAGATGTTTTTCTCTGGAAATTGCTGAGTCCATAAAACTGTTTTCTTGGAAACTTCAGACCCGCTCCAGGGCAGGGCCTGGCTCTCGCTCTCTGCATGGAGAACCCGGTACAATAGGGCTTGAGTAGGCACTAGTTTAGTATAAAAAACTGGAGAAGATCCACCAGGACTCTAATTAGCCAGCTTTTTTGTTTCGGAGTTTTTAGGGCAGCTACTTTGGCATTTCCTCATTTTCTGTCATTTCCCTCACATTTGCCCCTTTTTAAATTCTCAGCAGGTATGTCTGCACTGCAAAAAATACTCCAGCAGCTGGCCCATGTCAGCTGAGTCAGGTTTGGGCTTCAGTGCTGTAACGTTGCAGTGGAGTGCATGAATGTCTGCACTGCAATTGTAGAGTCCCAGGAACCCCCATCTGCTGTCCCGGGCCGGGTAGGGGTGTTTTATTGCAGCGCAGATCTACCCACAGACACCACAGCAGCCCAATCCCAAATTCTACCATGGGAAGACAGATACAGCTGGTCCTGGAACCCAGTAATGTGTTCCGCCCCTCCCCTGCCAGCTGGCAGACAGTGGGGAGGTTTAACAGGCTAGCGTGATGGGAGGAGGATGCTGTCTCTGGCCTGAAAAATGCCATCCCCTTGCATGGCCAAGTCAAGGGAGCTCTCAGTCAGCGATGCCCCTGCAAGACAAAGCCCACAAGCCAGCTGTGTCCATCCAGTGCATCCCCCATGGAGCATAGATCACGTCTCCCAGTCAGTACCCGGCCTTGCCAGGGAAGCTAATGATCCAACCAGCAGCCCAGGTTCAGTGATGAATTATGGCCACATGCCCCTTGAGAGGCCTTGCACATATGCCTGGAAGTTCAAACCTCCTTGTCTGACATTTCCAGGCCTGCTGGTGGGGCAGGGAGAGGGGCAAAGGAAGCAGTTGCCCAGGGCCCGGTGATTCAAAGGGGCTCAGAGCCCCAATCCCTTTAAATCGCCACCAGAGCACCAGGCAGCTCCAGGCAGTGCTGGGTGGGGTGCTGCAGTCCAGGTGCCACTGAGGGCCGGCTGCCCTTGGCCCCCCTCACCTAGCCCATGGCCTTGGCAAGGCTGTCTCTCCTCTGGCATTTCCAGTTGCTTGCAGGTGGCCTCTTACTCCCATCTCAGGTTGCGCAGGGTGGAAGAGCTCAGAGAGACTGAATTTTGGCTTCCCTATTCGCCCCACCCCCCCAGCTGTATATTCAGCTAATACAGCAGTTCTCAAACTGTGGTCCACGGCTGCATTCCATGTGGTCTGGGGTTTGAGCTCAGCCCCCTCCCTCCTTCTGCAGCGGGGAGCCCCCGCTGGCGCTCCAGCCTTGTGCCCCCCCCCCCAAGGTTGGCGTGCCAGCACTGGCTTCCCGTGGTGGGCGGGAAGGAGAAAGCCCCCAGCCTAACTGCACGATCCTGCTCACAGGGAAGAAGCGGAGCTGCGCTGCTACTCCCGCTCCCCCTCCCCCAGCAGACATGCTGCCTGGTGGCTTGCCCCATTGCTCCCATTGCCTGGAATCTGGCCAACGGGAGCAGCAGGAGGCTGTGCCTGGGACCCTGAGGCCTGGGCGTGACGTGGGGCATGAAGGCAAGTAAGTGCCTCCCTTCCACTTGTGCCCAGACCCCGTATCTCCAGCCTGCTCTTGCACTCTCCCTCACTCCTGCTCCCTCCCCCTGGCCAGACACCCTACTCCCAGCCTGCTTCTTCACCCTACCTCCCATCTAGACCTTGCACCCTCATCCCCTCCTGCACCCCATCTCCCACCCAGATCCTGCATCCTCATCCCTATCCCACTCGCTGGCAGCCCTGTCCCATACACTGAACCCCTCATTTTTGTTCCCACCCCAGAGTCTAGGGAGGTCCACAAAATCCACTAACCCTGGGACCCCAGAAGTGTAAATCTGGCCTATGGGAACCCCTGAACCTCAGCCCTCCCTGTCCCGTCTCCTCCCCTGGTGGGGCTGGAGCACTAGAGGAGTGAGGTGTCTCAGTTGGGGACCACATCAGTAAGGGTTGGGAATTTGGGGGGAGGGTTTGCTTCTCACTGATGTGGTCCCCAACTGATTTTTCTGTGGGTCAGTGGCCCCCAACCCCAAAAAGGGCCCCACCCTCACCATAAAGAAAACATGGAAACCTTTTGTGTTGAACATAAATTCATATTTAACTTTATTTAAAATTAAGTTTGATAAACTAACATGAGAAAGTTAAAGCGCGTCATCTGTTTAATAATTTAAATCAATATTTCTACTGGTTAAATTAACCCATTCTCCCGGGCTGCAGTACTAGCAAAATGGCTCAGGCGTAATTCTGTAATGAACGGCGAGTTTCCATTAGCAACTGGTGGTCCACAGAAAGGTGGGTCACAGGCCAAAAGGTTTGAGCACCACTGAGCTAATAACATACTGTCTGTCCCCTGCTTTAAAGAGACACTGGGTGAAACTCAACACTGCTTGAAAACAGACTTCCTTTCCCTGCTTCTAACAGGCCCTCTCTGTCAGAACTGAGGCAAGTGTACACTACAAAATTAACCCAGCCTCAGTTATGTTACACTGGCTTTACGTGTCCCCGCTACTACGTTTCTTGTGTCAGCCGCACGTGGCCACACCAGGAGCGCTTGCACTGATTTGACTGTCAGTGCCGGGCGTGGTGGGATGGCTTCTGAAGGCCAGCGACAGTCGATGTAAGCAAAGCAGAGTCTCCACTGACAGTGGATTAAGCTAACTCCATCAACCTAAGCACTATGCCTTGCACGGAGATGGTGGGAAGTCAGGTCGTGAGTGAGTCACTTTGGTGGGAGCGACATTTTAGTGCAGACACTCATAGAGTTACATTGATGTAAGATGCTTTCTTATGTTGACCTAACTCTGTTGTGTAGCCCAGGCCTGAGAATGGTAAATACTGAAGGCACTTCACGCTATGGATGGTTCTGATTGGCATTTTGCTTAATTTATCAAATTCACTTTGTTGTATAGTCAGGTTCACCTTCCTCTTCTCTTACCATAGCAGCAGGCTGCAGTGTTTGGGCTGCAAATGCAACTTTTTGGTAATAGTTTCTACTGAGCATTTTATTGAGCTCCCTGGATATATTTCTGTTCACCTTTGCTTGTATAAAAACATGGTTTATGGAGTTCAGTTCTGGCTCTCACTTATGTTCCTTTCAACTGATTGTATCAAGGGTTTAATTTTTCAACCCTTACTTTGGATATTAGTTTTGAAATCAATAGGCTTGCATAAGTATCACTCCTGGGTTTGATTTTCCACTGTCTTGTAAATCACGTTGGTTTCATTTTACCCCCTCTTTCCGAAGTGTAATTTATGCCCCAAGCGATAAGGTAGTGGAGACTCAAACGCAATATAAGTGAGGATTGGCACAAGAGAGCTCTATTTCTCTGGCCGCGCTCCCTGCCCAAAGATCAGTGTCATGTAACGCAGCATTTTATAAATGAATGAGTTCAGTTGATTTGAGATTATCCTTGTAAAGGAATAAAAGTCTAACCAACTTCTCAAAACTGTGTACGTTTGCCTGTAAATGGAAACTGGTTAATATCTTGGGACTTCAAGTTCTCAGGCCTGTTTCCAAGATCTCACTGAAAAACTAGCTGTAATCACTCTTCCAGTGACATGCAAAGGTAGTGACCTTTCATTTTCATCACTGTCTTCCAAACAGATTTCAGTGCAATCGCTTCGTCAAAAGTCTTAACCATTTCTGTTGAGGTTGCCTCTCTTACCCACTGAAATGGTGCCATCTCTCGGTGGAATGTGGCAGCTGTCCAACCACCTACATGACAATTTGAGTCCTGTTTCCAAGTAAAACTACCACGACACTTGGAATTTGGACAGGACATGTGGGGGCTTCACTGTTGAGGGCTCAGTTCCTATTCAGGTACCTAGACAAAGCTAGATTTTCGTAAGTGTTTGTGCTATACAAATGTTAACACTTAGCATTGTACGGGTGCACTGTCCTATGGCAACCCGGGTCCCTGCCAGCTCTTTCAATAGCTCCCTGCTGGCTTTTGCCGCAGCTCAGCCAGCTCTTGCCAGAGCTGTGCACCCAGGTGCACCTGCTTCCTTTCACCTCTGATGGGTGTTCACACAGCAGTAAAAGTCCAGGCTGATCCTCCCTTAGCCACAAGTTGTTTGGGTCACCTCCCAAACCCAGGAAGTCCATGCTCCTGGGCCAGCATAACGAAAGGCAACTGTAATTAACAAGTATCAGAGAGGTAGCTGTGTTAGTCTGAATCTGCATAAACAACGAGAAGTCCTATGGTACCTTAGGGTATGTCTACACTAGCCCCCTAGTTCGAACTAGGATGGTTAATGTAGGCATTCGAAGTTGCAAATGAAGCCCGGGATTTAAATATCCGGGGCTTCATTTGCATCTTCCCGAGCGCCGCCATTTTTAAATGTCCCTTAGTCCGAACTCCGTGCCCGCGGCTACACGCGGCACGGAGTAGGTAGTTCGAATTAGGATCTCTAATTCGAACTACCGTTACTCCTCGTGGAACGGCCTTGCCCCACATCCAGCCTGCTCTCAGGGCTGGAGTGCGACACTGCAGTGGGACAGAGGGGGCTGAACGTGGCAGCTGAGGTGCAGGAGCTGGCAGCTGCAGGGGGGGAAGGGAGGCTCCATGGGGCTGGATGATGTGGACGATAAGGAATGTCTGGGGGCACGTGGCAGGACCTGGCAGTGACTTGGCCAGAGGGAATGAAAGCCCCAGGCAGCTCTGCTCCCTCCTGTAGCACATCCCCACAGCCCACTAACCTGGGACCTGGGCTTATGGGGTCTTCCCAAGTCCCTGCTTGAGCATCTGGGCTGTAGTGTTACCCTGGGCTTACCATTGCCAGCCCACGTCTCCCAGCTGTGCTAGCAGCCGCACTGCCCTGGCAGCCCTTCCAGCCACGGCTGGAGCTCCATCTTCACTGCAAAATGGCAGGACATGGACCCATGTCAAGATGGGACTTGACTTGAGCTCTGACCCATCCCCGTGCAGGTCCTGGGAGCTTCCTGACCTGAGGCAGCCTGACCTGTGTGAGGTGACAGAACGAGGAGCAATGGTCTCAAGTTGCAGTGGGGGAGGTCGAGGTTGGATATTGGAGGGTGGGGAAGCACTGGGATGGGTTCCCTAGGGAGGGGGTGGAATCTCCATTCCTCAAGGATTTTAAGTCCCGGCTTGACAAAGCCCTGGCTGGGATGATTGAGTTGGGTTGGTCCTGCTTTAGGCAGGGGCTGGACTCGATGACTCCTGAGGTCTCTGCCAGCCCTAGGATTTGATGAGCAGGGCAGCTGTGGCCCAATCCCCCATCAGAGCCCAGGCACAGGGTGCAGCGTGGCCATACCTGTAAGCTCCTCTCCTAGCTACTGGGCAGGCACAGAGCTGGCTCTAGGCACTGGCCCTCATCAGGCTGCATGTGCATGTCACCACCTCCCCCAGCAGAATGGTGATGGATCAGCCCCCCCCCCCCCCTTGCACCCAAAACCTCCCTCACTCCTTCTAACCAACCCTCTCCCCAGGCCTGCCCCCCACCCCCAGCATCTCTAACCACCCCAGCTGCTACATCTCTTCCCCGCCCACTTGTCATCCCGCTCTGGGGCTCTGGCTGAGACCCCAGCCCCTTCTTTGCAGGGATTCCGGGGACCCTGTGGAGCAGGGAAGCTGCTTGTCACCCAGCCCCCAGAGCATGCCCTTGAATGGCCTGACAGCCCAGGCCGAGTGAGAGGCACATTTGCTGCAGCTTTTTGCTACTGCTTGGCCCAGCTCCTGTGTGCAGGGCGCCCAAGAGAGGTCTCTGTCTGGCCGGAGGCAGGCACCCAAGCAGGGCTGGTTTCCAGACTGCGCTCCCACCACTAAGGAGGTTTTGCTGCCTCTGAAAGCCTGTGCAAAGCAGCCTCCAGCAGCTGTGTGTTCTCTGTGTGACTCATCCCCACCTCCCCATAACAACATTCCTCCTCTGTGAAATCAGGGCCTGGCTGTGTTAAATCACCATGCAGTTCTCTCCCCACGCACCTCCTTGTAGCCAGTCTGGATGCCTGAGTCCCAGGACAAGGTGCCTGGGAGAAGGGAGTAGAATAATGCTACTGCTTTGCCCTCCTGTAGCCCCTGGGGTGCAGGAAAGCCTACTCAGCGGATGGGAAACTGAGGCACAGAGCCGTTGCAGCAGATCACACAGCAAGGCAATGGCAGAGTTGACAGTGGAGTGGAGCTCTGCCTCTTGTCCCCTGCTCTTCCGTCTGGACCATGCTGGGTGTTGTGTACCGCAAACGGCAAGGGGATGCTTAACTGTAAAGCAGGAGGAACCCAGGGTAACACCCTAGCAAGGAACTTTCTCTAGCAGCAAATGGGGACTTAACCCATAATCTCCTCTGCTGACGGTCCTGAACCATTCACACTGCTGGCGCCTGCTCACTTACACGGAGGAGAATCAGAAGCCACCCAGCTCCCAAAGTACGCAATAGATTCCGCACCACTGAAAAATCCAGCTTAGCTCTATTGCTGGCCATGGGGGAAGGAGGGACTGGTCTGTGTGCGAGGCCCTGGATATAAATCAAATACTGCTCTTAAAAGAACTCTGTTTTCCTGGTGCCTGGAGCCAGCCTCAGGTGCTGGTGAAGGGAGTTTTAATGCAGTGCTAAGTGTTGTAAAAAGCAAGGTCAGGAATCCATGGTGGTTCTGCTCATTTTCCTCCTTGCAGAAGGCTTGGCCATGCAGCTTTCGGAGGCAAAGTGCAGCCAGCCATTTGAAATGTGTCATCACAACCCCTCGCCCTGCCCTAGGGCTTCTCGTCCAAGGACCTCCCAAGTGCTTTCCTGACACCACTTTAATTAACCTGCACAACAGAGACAAACAGCAAGTCAGTGGACATGCTGGAAAGAGAACCCAGGAGTCCTGACTCCTAGCCTCCTGGCTCCACCCACTGATCGCCATAAAGAAACGGGCACTCGCTCACACCAGGATGGCATCCCATGTAAATTGTCAGTGAACAGAGCCTCATGTCTCCCCCCAGAGCTGACCTGCCTTTACACAAGGTACCGAATCCTGCAACCCTGACTCATCGAGGTTTGCATACAGGAGGATTTGGGCTAGTCTCTAAACTGAGCGGGGGAAGGGCAAGGTCCAAGGTTTTAAATACAGGGCTGATGAACAGGCTCTTGCCTGCTCCAGGTCAAAAGGAATTTAGATCCTGGAAGCTGATGGACACAGCTCCTTCCCGCTTTGCGCAGGCTGCTGTGGCTGTGAGCCTCTGTGAGGTGCATTAGCATTTCATCTAGAACAAGTCCGAGCACACTGGCCGTTGGTTTCAATCGTCGCACTGTGCCAGGAGCACTTGTGGGGAGGTGCGGGTGCATTTAGACACTTCTGTTATTTTTAGGTCCACTCTTCCTGTAAATCCTGCTACTGATTTCAGGAGGAGAGGGTCATCAAAGAAAGAGGAAAATATAGACACACCAGCATATATAAAACTGTTTTTAAAATCTTTCCTTTTCATTTTTCCCATCATAGGACATGCCTGGAGACCTTAATTAAAACATCCCCTCCAGGCCCCTGTCAAGTATTTTAGTCCTCAACCGTGGCAATGTATTTAGTGCAGCAGGCTTTCATGGTGAATGATAAATTCACATAGAAGAGGTACATTTTGGAGGCAGAAGGTAAAGCAAATTATAATAAAGTGGCAAATCTGTCTGTGTGACCCACTGCCAGGAATAAATCAGAACTGTTCCATTGTGTGTCATAGGCCCTACACTGCTGGCAGCTCTGGGAGACTTCTTTAGCTTCTATGGTAAGAAAGTGGACTTTCAAATCAGAAGGCTCTGTCTCTATTGGCCTCTCATGTTAGCATGCCAGTCTGCCCAACAATTTATGGAGCTCACACCAGCCCTGGGAGGAAGAATCATAACTAGAGCCCTGCAAATCCGCAGATAGCCTCATCCATGGATGTAGCAGCTGCTCATTTTTGCTTATTCAAACTTTGTATCCTCACAGGGCTCTAATCATAACTGTCAGGGAGATTAAGTGATGTGGCCAAGGTCAGTCGAAGAGTTTGTAACAGAGCTGGGAACAGGCGTCTCAGCTCCTGAATCCCAGCCCAGTGCGTTAGCCACAAAACCATCCAGTCTGCCTCTATTGACCCCTGCCACCCTCACAGTAGCCGCAGTTCATTACCATCCCCCAAAGGGAGTGCAACTACAGTACAGTTAAAAGAATCAATATACAGTAAAGCGATCGCTACTTCCTCGGGAACAGACTTTGGGTTGAAATTCATGATTGCTCACAAGAAGTTAAGGAACCTCCGTTGCCAACTGAATTTCTCTCTCCCCCTCCTAAAACGTTGTCACCAAGTGGGCAAAGGTGTTACAGCAAATATTGCAGCCGCTTCCCCCGGCAAGACTGCAAAGCGCGTTTCCTTGTATCCCCCTTTGACTCACCTTGAACTTATTAGAATAGGAGGGGGTGCCCCTTCCCGCTCCCTGCCTTTGGATTTTGCAATCTGTTCCCACACCGTTTGCAATCAAACGCGAAAGCCCGAGCCAGGAGCTGTTCCACAACCAAGCTCCGTCCACAAGGGCTCTC
Source organism: Pelochelys cantorii (assembly GCA_032595735.1). Taxonomy (NCBI): domain Eukaryota; kingdom Metazoa; phylum Chordata; order Testudines; family Trionychidae; genus Pelochelys; species Pelochelys cantorii. The sequence goes on from CM064350.1 coordinate 3,408,889, forward strand.
GAGGTTTTCCCCTCTCTCCTTATAAAGCTCTCTGCGGGGAAAGCCGAATTGCGCGTGGGGAATAACTTGCGGGGGATGGGGCGGGGGGGGGGGGCTTTACCTTCTTTCTGTCACTTTCTGGGGCGGCCGTGGCGATGTTTCAGCCAAGCCAAGCCAAAGGGAGGGCGCTCCCAGCCCGGCCGCGGGGCCGCGAGGGAGGACGAGAGAAAAGTGAGCCGGGGGGGGGGGGGGAGAGGGGCTGCGTGCGCCCGAGGGGGGAACTGTCGGGGCCGGGGAGAGGGAGGCGGTGGAGGGAGGCAGGGTTTAAAAGGAGGGCAGCGCAGGATTACGGAGGAGGAAGGGCAGGGCGATCCGATCCGATCCCATCCCATCCCGGGCATGGCAGGCGGGGCCGAGCCGCCTGGCTGGGGAGCAGCAGCCCCACACGCGCAGCGAGGCGAGGATGGGCCGGTGCCGAGCCCGGTGCCCCCCGCAGCCGGAGGCGCCACTAGGGGGCGCAGCATGGAGCCGCGGCCCCGGGGGCTGGAGCAGCGGCAGCAGGAGGCTGGTGGGCGAGACCGGCAGCGCGGGACGCCGCGGGGTAACTGCCCGGAGCGGGCGGGGGCCGGGCTGCGGCGCGGGGGGGCGGGGCAGTGCCTGGCCGGGCTCCGGCTCCCGCGGGCACGTGGCGCGGCTGTGGCCCGGGCCCGGGGCCCCTGCCCCTTCGCACCCCGCGGGCCGGGCGTGCCCTGCCCAGCCCCGTGCCGAGCCCTGGGCCCCGCTGCCTCTGGCCTCCCCCGGCGCAGAAACTTCTCCCGCCGCAGCCCCGCTGCGCGCTGCCCATCCCGGCGCGGGGCGGCTGGTCGGTGCCGGGTTCCCGTCGGGACAGTCGGGTTTAGCCCCCACCCCCCCGGTTAGTCTGGGAGCGGCTCGCGGGGACGGCGGGTCGAGTCCCCCCCTGCCCCGCGGGGAGAACTTCCCGGCTCAGAGCGCCCGAGGAGCGGGGCTGGGAGGGAAACGCGCGCGGCCGGATCCGCTCCCCCGGGGCGGTTCCCACGCGGCGTGAGCCCGGCGGCGGACTCTGGCTCGGCCGCAGGGAGAGGGGCGCTGGGGCGGCTCTTGCAGATTGGGGCCAGGGGCCTGCTGGGAAGGGGCGACCGGCGCGGGTACGGCAGGATGCAATGTGCCCTGATGCCCGGGCTTCAGCGGGGGGACAGGGACTGGGGCTGCCCAGGCTGAACCCAACCCTCCCCTGTGCGGAGGGAAAGCGGCCTGGTCCCGGCGGGTCGGCCACAGGCTCTCCTTGGGCTCTCCGCACAGGGGCCTGCAGGAGAGGCGATGAAATCCTGGCCCCCAAAAGCAGCTGGTTAAAGGAAGGCTGGAGCCGCCAAAGGCGGGGACTGGGGTAAGAGGAGAGAAGGATCAAGGGGGGGGGGGGAGAGTTGTGATACTGAGTAACACCAGCCTGTCTGCTAAACCCTCTGCTTTGGCCTTGGCTGCATCAGGGAGTATTTGGGGTAACCCCCTAGCTAGATGCACCCGCTTAGACTGGCTCTGTCCTGCTATGGAGTTCACTAACCAGCCCCATTGAACGGCTCTTACTTTTCTCTCTCTCCTCCTCCGTTGCTGGAATTTCCAAAGGCGTTCAGGGAGTTGTGCACCAAAGTCAGCGGGAGCAGAGCGCGCAGGGAGTTGTGCACCAAAGTCAGCGGGAGCAGAGCCCGCAGCCAACTTCTTGACAATCTTTTGTGTGACTCCTTTTGCTGGAGCACTTGTGCATAAGAACTTATTTAGCATTTCCCTCCCTCTGCAACTCTGAGATCTCCGTGCCACTTCCAAAAGGTGGGCATGCTTAGAGACTAGTTCCCCCCTTTAGTAGGAGAAGGCACTGAGATAAGGAATCATGTTCTAAATTCAATGGGAATATATTCTTCTCTTGGCTTATTACAATGGTGAGCAATGCAGATATAATAGATAGGTAAGTCTCAGAGGCTAGCCCTGTTAGTCTATAACAAGTAGTCCTGTGGCACCTTAGGCTAACAAATATAAATCTAGTATTTTGCGCTTTCCTGGACAAAACCCACTTCTCAGATGAGCTTGAGTGGAGGAAAAAGGGGGATGGTCAGAATATATAACTGAAAAAGAAAGGAGAGTGGAAAGAAAAAAATACCTGTCAGTTGTGATGCAGGTGCTAGTGAGGCTAACTGAGTGGGCTGGAAGTGTCCCATACTTAGCTTTTGATGTCAGTGGGGTGTTGAATGTAAGAAAGCTGGTTTATAATGGGCCGTAACTCAGAACTGCCAGAGAAGCTGCCTGAGCCCACCTCTCTCATGCCTTGCTGCCTAACTGGCCAGAGTAGACAACAACTAATGAGAATCCCTTTCTGAGAAGCCTGTAGCTCCAACTCGCTTGTGACAGATTGTAGTTTAGTGTCCAGCTATGGTGATTAGTGTAATTAGCAGCACAAATCTGCATAAAATGGGCTTTGTAATTAGCAATCAGTTGGATGTTTCTGTGTTAGGGCTAGTGAGAACTAGACCTCTGTAGCATCTGGCCCTTCTCTGGAGAAGGGCAAACCCCAAAGAGACTAAGGGAAGTTTATGGCTAGAAACAATCCAGGAAGGGTAGGTCACTGCGTTGCACTTAGAGAAACAGAACCAGCAGAATCTTGTTTGGGGGACAAGATAGTGTTTATTGTGAATGCAGAATTCATTTTCAGTCCCTAGCTACTAAAACTATCCAGCACACATACACGCTCTTCTATGGACGGGATATAGTTACAGCCTCAATTACTCATGCTAGTTCTCTGGCCAGGCATGCTGGGTTGTGTCGATGCGCACCAATGCTCTGGAGGATGATCACAGAACCAAAAAGCCCAACTGTCTAGTTTTGCATCCATCTTTTTATATGTTTCAGTCCCTAGATCCTGTCCTGCCCCAGGGAACTGTATGACCATGAGTCACCAGTTAGCAGCAAATGCAACTTTGATCTTTTTCTTGGTGGGGCTTTTGTCTCTTTCTTGGATGGGCTCTTTTATTGTTGGCAGCTGGTCACAGAGACCAGAAGAGTGGCTTCTGGCACTGATCCCGTTACAGATACATGCTTTGAACAGAGTTGAGGCAGTACAAGACTTAAAATTGGATTTCAGTTACATTGTGGAGTTAGTTTAGTTACAATGTAGTAAAAAGGAGTCACAATAACAGATTCTTTCAAAGGCAATTCTTTACAGGCTACTAACGAATTAACCCAAAAGTGGTTATACTGTTTCATTTATAAAATCCCGTCCATAACAATTGGGCTGAAATTCATGAGGTTACGTAACATCACATTAAAAAGGTGATTTAATTCTGCAGCCCTACAGCTGCTTTTCAGACTGTGGCCTCTCTCTGGGTGCAGCACTTTCCTTACATAGAACCTGGGCTCCCCTCTGCTGCCTGTCTTGTCCACTGCTCTGATCTTTCTGGGTCACTCGGCTGCTTAGTTCTGTCTTCCTAGTTACTTCCTATCACTTTCACTGTGACACTCAGGCCAGGAGTGACTTGCGGATGGTCCCAGAGTGAATCAGAGACAAACCCCAGAAGTCATAGTTTGCCTGCTCCCTGCTCTAACCACCAGACCCTGCTCCTCAGGGCTGGCTCTAGGTTTTTTGCCACCCCAAGCAAAAAATCCCCCCCCCTTTTTTTGTTGGCAGCGACCTGGACCCAGAGCAGGGGCGGCTCCGGCTGCAGCTTAGGCCCCCTGGTGCGGACAAAGGGGGCGTTCTGCTTGGCGCGCTTGGCCTGGGCTGCAGGATCTGGCCTGGCACAGCCCAGCACGGGAATAAGAGCTTGGCCTGAGACCAGGACCATCTCCGAATGACCCAGAGTGCCAGGCTGGAGCCCGGATGCCTGGATTCTGTCCCCAGCCCTGCCTCAGTTTCCCCTTTGGGAGCCGGGGAGACGCTGCTGCCCTGTGTGGCCAAGTACAGTGAGTGTCTGGGGCTCCTTGGCCACCCCCTCCAGATGGATGTGCACCATGACCCCCGGCAGGGCCTCGCGCCCCTCCCACTCCTATTCTTCCCCCCCCCCCCCCCCCGCGCAGGGCCCCGCCGGGTCTGTGACATGGCGCTAGCTGGCCAATCAGCACGCACATGCAGGTCCCAGCCCTGTGGGAAAGAGACTCGGGCAGCACTGCCTGTGGAGGGGTGGGGCTATGGGGCACCTGCCTAGGTGCTGGGACCCCCCCCCTGCATGGGGGGGGCACATGGAAGGGGCTGCTGCTGGTAGGTGACCACGGATGGGGGGCAGAATGGGGTGGCACAGTACACACAAGTATGGCCGGAATGCCCCCCTGGAAATGTGCTGCCCCAAGCACATGCTTGCTTTGCTGGTGCCTAGAGCTGGCCCTGTTGCTCCCTCCCAAACACACTGCTTTCGGCTGCTGGTCCAACCTTACTTTTGCTGCACAGTGATGAGCCTGGTACGTCCTGTGCAGTTGGCCCTGGTTGGGGTCATGCAACCTAAAAATACAGCCAAATAAAATAGCCCCATCAGGCGCCAGCCCCGCATCTGGGCAGGAGAGGTGACTGCGAGGGTCAGCACAATGCTCAGGGACTGGTTAGCAGATGCAGGGCTGGAAGCAGCTGATGATGTGAGCTCTGATTCTTTGAGCTGCAAACCCTGTTCCAAATCCATCGCCTGAACAGGAAGTGTTTTGGGTGAACACGTCCCATACATGGGCCCCTCCTGCTGGGCCCGGACTGGGGGCACCACTGCTGAAGTGACCCAGGAGCAGAAGCAAATGAGAGTGTTAAGGACTCGTGGGCAGACTGCCTCACCAGTGTCAGCCCTGTTCCACTTCAGGGCCCTTGGGGAGGTGGTGCCCAGCAGAGGCTGGGGTAGGTGGCTTTTGAGGGCCCTATTTTGGATGGGTGGGATCAGGCGTGGAGCTGCAGGCCAATTTGGAACAGATCAGGGCTCCAGGCTCCCAACATTGCAGCATGTTTGACACACACGGGCTCTTTCTGCGCAGAATGCCATCGATTTTGAGCCCTCACTGTGCCTGGGCCTGTTTCCTAGGCCTGCCTCCTCCTGAAGGAAGATGGCCTACGCTGCTCTCCTGCTGTGGCTTGGGGCTTCCCCAACCTGCTTTGGGAGTTACCATGAGGGAGCCAGGAAGAGGGTTGAGCTGGGCACCCGTCATCCTGATGGACATGAGATGAGGCCAGATTTGAAGAGACCCATCCTGCTTCCTGCCAGCTTGGAGCTTGGCAGGTGGCCAGAGGAATGCAGAAGCCCCAGATGAGACCAGGGGACTGGCCGCTAAGGCTCCTGCATCCTGCTCCTCGCCCTGTGGCTCAGCTTGGCTGTCTATCAAATGGTGCGAATGGTGTGAATGTCTCCTAGGCTCTGCCCATTAGATCCTGGTGTGAAAGGCACTGGGGGAAACCAACTTAACTGTGATTGATTAATATGGGTCCCCCATTAGTTTGAATTTGATGGCAAGGGAATGCTGCATGAGGATATGCTGCTGGCATGGGAGTGGTAAATGCTGCCATTGTCCCGACACAGAGACTTTAGAGGGGTCAGCCAAGGTTGTGCCAGCCCTGGAGAGAATAATGTGCAGGGAGCACTTCAACAGTCATTGTGTCCATGCTGAAATACCCCTAAAGGCCCCTATCTTTCTTTATCGCTTTGCCCCATCGCTTTCCCTCTGGGCTTGGCAGCTGATGAAGGGATGGGGCAGGAGCTGCTGAACAGGTGCATAAGCCAAGGGGTGGGGGTGGGGGGAGTCTGTGTTTAGGGCCAGGAGGCAGCACTGAGAGTAGCAGGGGGAAATCGAGGAAAGGAAAATCGGGGGTTGGCTACCAGCCAGAGGGGCTGGTCAGTGAGCTCTGGCAGGCTGCAGAAGACTGCCCCATTGCTTGAGTCACTTGCGGGCAGGCTAGACCAGGCTCTAGGGAGCACAGACAGCAGGGAGCAAACCGGCTCTAGTTCCCGGAGGTCTCTTCTGTTTGTGACTCCTCTCTTCAAATCTTTTAGCCGAGCAGTGGAAAGGCAAGTCCTGGGGCCAGCCCCTGTGCGCTGGTGACCCTGACAGAGAGAGCCTGGAATCCCTGTGCTCAGTTGATTCCCGAGTCTCTCGGCAGCGGGGCTGCTGTGCAGATGTTCCCCCTGGGAGGGTCTTTCTGAGCTTGCCGTAGGCTGGCATCCGGCTGTGGAGCAAGGGGCCTGGAGCAGGGAGTGGTCTGGAGCAGGCTGGGGGCTGATGAGGGAAGGGCTGCTGTTAAGGAGCGTAGGGCCCAAGGGTGCTTGCTCAAGGGGGAGGGGTATGGGGGGATGTTGCTTTTTGTTCTAACTGGCCCCCTGCTGCATTGGGAACTGGACATGGCAGCCCTGGGCTAGTGCCAGTGCCCAGTGTGAGGGCTGCGCTTTCCCTTGCTTAACTCAGCTACTTGCTCCCCCAGACAGCACCAGGAATTGTCCTCTGGCATTTGGTCGCGTTTCTCTGGGTCACGGGGGCCAGAAATAGAAGCTCCCGTTCCGTGGCTCCAGCCCGGGTTCTTTTGCCTTCAGTTCCCCCTGCAGCTGCCGGGACGGGCTTGGTCCCCTCATGCACGCTCAGCGGCTCGTCACGCTACCTCGCGGCTCCAGGCCTCTCACACCCTGTCCTCACTCATCTGCTCCAGGCCCCTGGCTCTGTCCAGGGCACTTCCTCCTAGTGGAGAGATTGCTCGGAGCCTTCAGCTCTGCTCCCTGTCTGGGCATTGCAGTGTCTGCTGCTTGCCCTCAGCTCTGAGCCTCCCCCTGGGGGCTGTGACTGGGGGACTCCAGCGTGTCTAAGATGGGGGAGGGTGTGACTCTAAGGCCTGCCCACTGCTCCCTTTCTCTGGCTCAGTGCCGGTTGATAGTCCCCTCTGCCATGGCATGCCTGGCTCCCCAGAGGCCCTTCGTGAGGCTTAAGGCCTAGACTGGACTTGCTGCTGCCCAGTTGCTGCTGGAGATTGTCCATTTGTAGCTCAGTGGCCCCTCCTAAGAGACCCAGGCCTGCTGGCCCCTGGCCCCTTCTCAAAAGCCAGCAGCTGCACCAGGAGCATATCTGCCCAGAAGGAGCAGCGTTTCCTGCTGGGCATTTCGCCCTCAGAAGCAAAACGAGGTGGCCCGTGGCAAAATGGCGGTCATGCCCGCCCAGTCAGCCTGTTGTGCATCAGCTTGTTCCTGGTGACTTTGTTGTTTAGCTGGCAGCCCTGGGGGCCAAAACACTCTGGTGAGACCCGGGCCAGGGGAGCCCTCCTCCCACGCTGCACTGGGCCAGTGACTACTCAGCTGCCATCTGAAGTGACCTCCCCGTAGGGCAGGAGGGGCCCCTGGCTTCCCTGCCAAGATGGCGATTTCCTGCCAGCCCTGGGGGTTCTTGTGATGTGGACACCAGTGGCCCTGGGAACTGGCCTGAGTCCCGCTGACCTTTCACCCCAACAGCCACCCAGCCTTGGGGGGCGACCTGCTCCTGGTCATTATGGACCCAGTGCAGGCCCTGCCATCGCTAAGCAACACCTTGGTGCAGCCAGGCGCGGAATGGCTCCTGGAGGGGGCGCTCTGCTCCCAGGTGCGGGCCTTTGAGCTATGTTGGCAATGGGCACCAGGGCGTGTCTCAGCCATTGCCCCTGCTGCTCTTGCCCAGGGAGGAGTGGGCAGCGTCCAGCCTCCCTGCCTGACAACTCAGGGATTCCAGGGGAGCCTGAGCAGGGACCAGGGCCCTGCGAGGGCTGGAGCGACGGTGCTTCCGCAGCACTGCTCTTGCGCACGGCAGAGGGCTCGGAGAGCGTCTCCTCTTTGCCCCGGGTGTGGGTGGCACTAGAAGGTGACGCTGACAGGGAGTTATTTTTAACCATCCTACCTTGGAGCAGACTGTAATTATGATTCCCCTTCTCCTTCCGTGGTGGGAGGCAACTCCGGGGAGGATCATTCCAGCAGGCGCCGTGCTGCCTGGCCCCTCCCAGCAGTCGTGTCTCGGGTGCCTTGCCCACCCAGGGATGAGTGGGTGACAGCGCAAGGGAGGGAGCTCTGCAGCTGGAGAGGGGTTGGGGCTCGCGGGGGTGGGAGTTTTTCCTACCTGCCATCGCTGGTTGGAACTGTCACCAGCTCCTCTCCCGGATGCATTGGCGCTGGGGCGTTTTAGCTCTTGCTCCCATGACGCAGCCGTGAGCTGGAAGGGTCCCATTCACTTCCACTGACTTGGATGGGTGCAGACCAGGCCCTATGTGGGACCCAGCGCTGTGGCACATTCTCCCTCTGCTGTGGGGGAAAGATAAGGGTTTCACTGTGGTTTGGAGTCTGTAGCTTGGGTGCTGTCCTGCCTGCCCAGTAAAGAGCCGGTCTTGAGTCCCGTGCCCTGGAGAGGGCTGTTGCATTTGTTCCAGTCAACGAATGCTACAGCAATCTTTCCCTTATCTCCATGCTCAGAATGCTGCAACTGCCAGGCTCTGCCATGCCTCCCTCCCCACCCCACAGAGGGCCAGGGCCTGGCCCCCAAGCACAAAGCAAATTGGAGGTGGCCAGCGTCAAAGCCCGGTTGAACTCTGGCTGACAGGCCTGACCAGCGATGAACCCCTTTGCTGAGCGCTGTCCCCGGCCTTGCCTGGCCGTGCAGTTGCACAGCTGTCTTGCAAAGGGAGATTTATCCATGTCTAGAGACCAGGCTCCAAGCTCTGCTTGGCCACTGTGGTGCCGCTCGCTCGGCAGGAGAGAGTCGGAGGCGCAGCTTTCTGCTGAGACCTTGCGCCTCCAAATCCGTTCTTGTCTCCTCTCCTCCCTGTGTCCAACCCTCTGGTAGTTTGTCTCCTGCTGGCCCAACCTGGCAGAGCAATTTAAAACACACCCACCACGGAGCTTGTCCAGGTTCGTGCTGCCATCCGGGAAACTCCAAATGTTCCCAAAGCATGGGCCACCCTGTTCCATCACACCATTTTGAAAACTAATAAGGGCGGGGGAGGGTCATTTTCTTGGAGGTTCTGAGCCTTTAGGGGGTGTGTGCTTACGTCACTCCCTGCACAATGACAAGGGCTGGAAACGTTCGCTCCGTGATGCTCATGTAGTGAGTTCTGCCTGGATGCCGCCCGTGGCTCTAAGCGGAACCCCAGCTATCGTGAGAGCGGGCGATGCCGAGAGCTCAAGCTACATGTGGGCCTGGGCTGCATGCTGGGCATATGTGGGAGGGTGTGGCAATGGGCTTGCAAGAGAGGCCTCTCAGCCTAGTGGTGGGCCATGTTCTCTGAGTCTGTGAGAGCGTGGTCACCGGAGGGCCCCTGGGTTAGTCCCATCCCACCAGGTGGAATTTTTCTCCCCTCCCCAAGGAAGGCAGAGGTGCTGACCGGCCCTCTGGTGTTCTTGGTCCATGCCGACATTCAATGGGTATCTCTCGCTCTGTAGGACTGAGCAACTGTTGTACCTGCTGCAGGACGTTAAGGAGAAGCTCCAGCTGGCCGCTTTGGAAAGCGCCTCTCCCAGGGGCACGGGGTGGATGTGCTGTGGTGAGAGCCGGGAGGCTGGCTGGGAGCCGTGTGTGGATCCAGGAAGCGGAACGCGCTGGTAGACCCCCAGAATGTCCCAGCTGGCCCCAGGGCGTGGGTACCGGGGAAAGCTGCCTGCCAGGGTTGTGCTGCCAATGTTCTACCCGTGGGTTCCTCTGAGGTCTCCCTTCTGGAGCCTGTGACAATTCCTGCGCTGCAAGAGGAAGGGGATGAGCCATTTGGATGCCTTCCACGCTGGAGGGAGGCAGTTGCACAGAGCAAGTTGGCACATGAGTTGAGAACGTAATAGACCCTGTTTGTGAAGAGCCAGCTGAGTGCGTGGATGGCACAGCCCAGTGCTTGCCTGGGCAGGAGCGTTGTGAAGGGAGGCTGAGAGACTGTCTTGCTCTAGGTACCTGCCTGCTTGGTACCATCTCCTCCATGCCAATGGCCAACAAAAAAGCCCTTCCCTTGTAAGAAGCAGTTTGACAAGCCCCAGGGAGGAGCCTTACTTGGCAGGAGCACCCAGGGGGCAACGGAAAGGGGAGTCACCCCAGCCCTTGCTTCTGTTTGAAACTTTAACCAGCCTGCCACCCCCAGCGTCTCCTCTTGCACAGCAACAAGCCCCAGGTAGGAGCTGGCACAGGTGCAGAGGAAACCTGGAGCTGCCCTTTCACCAAAGTGCAGTGATCGGACTCCCCAAGTCCTTGTCCAGGTCACTCCCCAAACGTGCAGTGTTTGGAGTAGGGGACTGGAAGTTGTTTTTAATGCTGCCTGCTGGAGTGAGGCTCCTCTGGGTGGGGGGGGGGGGGGTAATACCCTACTCTTGTCATCAGTGTTATCTCTGTTTTATAGATGGGGGAAACTGAGGCACAGAACAGGGTAGTGACTTGCCCCTGCAGGCCAGTGGCAGAGTGAGGAATAGAATCCAGGTTGCCCAACTTTCACTATAATGCCTTAACCACTAGGTAACACTGCCTCTTGTGTCCCTGCTTCTTGTGGGCTCTTTGCTCCTGATACTGTCCTGGCTGCTGAGGTGAGTGTGCAGGATGCTTCGGGCTCATTGGATGGACACGGCTCTGGAAGTGAAGGAGCTGCTGCTCTGACCCCAGCACACTGGGCTCACGTTAAACTGCTGAGCAGGCTGGAGGGTGCTGCCAAAGGGAGCGTGTGTCTGTTCAGAGCCTTGCACCCCCAGGAGTGCGGTGCTGGGCCTGGCAGAAGTAGAATCCCCGCGCCACCTGCGGGGATGCTGCCCGGTGAACTAGTGCAATCGATCAGCAGAGAGACTTTTCCCAGCACGCACATGCTTCACGCCCAAGTCTGCTTTTGCCAAGTCTCCCAGGGTTATTTGAAGATTTTAGGCACGTACAGTAGGGAGGAGCGGCGAGAGGGCTTGGGGGGAGCTATCAACCTGTCCAAGTGATGGGGGATTAAGGAAACGGTTCTGATTTCTAATGAAAGGCCCATAGCGGGGATTGAAAGCTTAACTTCCAAACTCCCAGTCAAGGAGCTGAGCTGCTGTCTTGCTTTATCGTGCTCAGGCCGTTCACGTTTCTGTAGCATCTTTCATCCCATGGGACACCAAGCCCTTCCCAAACTGCAGATGCTCTGCTGAACTGCAGCCACCTCTGGAGTGGAGGGCAGCGGTTGATTAGCAGCACAGCAGACTGCATTTCAGGAGGGATGGAGAGTCCTTCATCGGTGACACTGGGGCAAACACCCCTCTTTTCCAGGAAGTGTAGCTGAGCCTCTCATGCCTGCACAGAAGAGAGGGCTTCGGTGTCTCTCTACACTTTGCACGGGTTTGTGAGCCTGCTAAAATAGCGAGTTAATCAATGAACTCGAGTGACAGTGTCTGGGAGTTTTAGCATTTGGTGGCAATGCTGGAATTTTTTACAAAGCTTACGTAACCCTTGGGGATTCTATTAATAAAAATAATGGGGCTGAGCTCCGGGAAGAGCCATCACTAGTGAGGAGTATGAAATGCTCCAACTTTCAAAAACATGCTGCTGTGAGTTGGTGCTTTCTACGTGCAGGGGGGCTGGCTGGCAGTGGGCGGAGGGGGACATCACACGAAGTTTTCGGGGAGGGTGGGTAGTTTCTATTGAAATGCCGCATGCAGTGAATCCCTTTCAGGTCAAAGAGCTTTTTGATGGAGACTGTTGCAGGCCAGTCAGCTGGGGCAGTGCCCCTTTAAATGCCACTGACCCTCCTCTGATCAGCAGTAGGGAATGGGATGTAATCAATTCACCGTTCAAACGGTTAACCAATACATATAAGCTTAGCGGTTACCATAATGGTTACACACCCGTTCCTGGCCCCACTCCCAGGGAGCCAGCTGCCACCCCATGCTGTGGGCTTTGTAGTGCCCTGCAGCAGCCAGCTCTCAGGGAGCGAGGCCAGAAGGTGGGAGCCGGTACATGCCAGGAGCCAGCTCAAAAGCCAGTGTCCAGCATGCAGCGGCACCCAGGGAGCTGGCTACCACCCCGTGCTGCAGACCCTGCAGTATAACACTCCCACGCCCGGGGAGCTAGCTGTGCTGCGGGCCCTGCAGGATAGAGCCTGCAGCCTGTAACTACCAAGATTTTCAGCGGTGACATGGTTACTTAATTAACTGCTTTTTAACATCCCTAATCAGCATCCCTACCCCACCCTGTTGAGCTCTGGAGCCAGGTCTGCCCTGGCGGCTCCATCGCAGAGCCCACCTCTGTGGCTGGCTGCCTCATCGGAGGGCTGTGCGGAGATGCTGAAGACCTGGAGAGTCAACGTCCCTCCTGCCTGGACAGCCAGTCCCTTGTGCGAGTGGCGGCACCGTCGTGCGGCAGGGAAGGGAGCTGTGTCTGGAGGTGGCCAGAGGACTAGCTGAGCCGTGCGGAAGGCCACTAGCTTGCTTACCCTTTTCACAACTGGCAGCTGGCACCGCCTGGTCTGTGGGCAGCACAAGACACACCATGGGCCTGATCCAAAGCCCACTGACCCAGGCAGGGTTCCACTCGGCAGGGCCCTGTGTGGATACAGAATTTGTATCTGCATCCGAGCTGCAGAAATGAGCTGTAGGTACCCGTGGCTGTAAAGTGACATCCACATCTTTGCAGGGTCCTGCCAACCAGCTCTATGTGAGGAGGAAACCAAAGGGTAAGCCGCAGATCACGGCCCAGAAGAGCAGAGCTGGGCATATCCGAGCACATGGTGCCGTCCTACACTATTGTCATCTGTATTTTTAACAATCTTGCTTGTGTGCACGGGCCCCTTTGACACACAGGTCGTTTCCAGGAATGAAAGGGGGGACTAACAGCCCATCTGCGTAAGACACAGGTGAACTCAAGTCTGATTGAAGGGTGACTCTTGGAATGAGGGTCAGTTGGGTGTGATGCTTGTTAGTTCCTGAGCAGTTATAGACAGTTGCAAAGGTGAAGCTGCTGGCTTTCTTTGCTTGGCTCTGCAGTGGGGCATGTGGGGCTTAGAGGAAGCTCAATGAGAGAGGAAGGGAATTAGGTTTAAAGAGACACTGTCAAGGCTGACAGCCAAAAATAGGACCAGCCCATTGTATGTTCTAATGGTAAGACTGTGTGTGAAATTTACAAGAATCCTCTTCCCTGCAGCTGCTGGGAATGGATTGTGCTCTGGGAGTGGTTTTCACTCAACCTTAGAGCCACCAAAGTTTGCAGTGGCATCAAAGAGGCTTTGCAATATCCATGGAGTTTGGAGATTTGTATTTTTTTTAAACATTGACGCTGTCAGCAGGACATTTAAAAGTTTTAATGTAATTTTAAAATAGGTCAAATCTAAGATCGTAATTGAGGCTAGTTGCTCTCCATAGTGGGCTGGGAACAACACAATATAAACAACAGCACATTGTGGAGAAGCAGTATAATCTTGGGAAGACTTAAAGTGCTTGCTAACTTCATTTGGTAGCAGACAGTTTTAAGGGAGAAAATCTTGCTCATTTTGGGGCTAATTCCATCACTTTAGGTGACTGTTAAGGCAACATTTATAATGCCATCCCGCATATGATGAAGGCTTTTGCAGTATCAAAGGCAGATTTAAAACCTCACTCGTCAGTAGGCTGTGGGTTTTGTTGGTTTTTTTTTTTTTCCTTTAAATCTCCCTCATTCAAATTGTCACAGCTTGACAGGCCTGTGCCAGGAACACACTGTCATCATGAAGCTTGTATACTTAATTCCTTCCCTCTGATACTAATAATGCCTTAAGATGATTAAAATTGGAAGAACTTTTGCATCTAATTTGCTTTCCATTGCTTATGCTGTTTGCTGGCTTTTTGCACTTCACTCAAGTTAGGTAGTGAAATTAGGTCACTTTCCTTTCTTCCTCCTTTCCTCGTGTATGTTTTTAGTTTCCAGTCAGTATTGCTATCTGGCTGAAGGGCGGTCACTGTACCCTGTAACAAGGAACCCAGTTCAGTTTGGGACCATGCTGTAGTCTTTCTGCCTCCGCACCATGGCCCGTCTGCATCTTCACGCTGTGTGGGACTCGTATTGGTGCATTGTGGGAGCAGCTGGGCAGCTCTCCAATCCTGCTTCAGCAGGGGATAGAATGCCCGGAAATCCTGCAGGACTGGCCAAGTCCATCATATGGGCACTGTTAGGGGGTCTGGTTTGTGCCACATTAGGGCTACATTCCAGCCCAGTTACAGAAAACACCTCTGAGCGGGGCAAGGTGCTGTTAGCTGCCAAGCCAGTGTGTGGACGCAAACCTCCTTAGTGTAGCTGGACTGTAGCTTGGGCACCTGGCTGCTGTCAAAAGACCAGACACTGGGCTAAATGGGTAGAATATTTGTAAACCCAATTTCAATCCACAATTGGGGGAGGGGGGGAATATTCTCTGGGTGTTTGATTTGGGTTTTTTTGCAAAATCTGATCATCTGTGTCTCAGTCAGTGCCTGCCTGCTAACACGGCCGCATGCTTCCAGCCATGGTGGTGACCTCCCGACAGGCCAGGAAGAGAATCCGTTGGCGGGTTCTCAGCTAGGCCTGGAAGCTCTAGAACTGACCTAGAAACCAGGCTGCACTGCTGCCTCTTTAACAAAGACTTGCCGAGCACAGCATGCGCTTTACCTCTGTGGCGGAGAAGCATGTGCATGCCAGGTGCAGCCACCCCAAGTCTTTGCTCCACACAGAGGGGAATGTCCCTGTGAAACTCTGGAGGGGTATTTTTCTTGCACCTGTGGTGCCTTTGGGGTATATTGGCTGCTACCCACCTGAGTCACCACTGCACATCCCAAGAGAAATCGACTGTGCCTGTTCTGTTCATTCCCGCTGGGCCACCTGGCTTTGGCCCCTGTCGGAAGACAAGATACGGGGTTAGATGAACCTTTGCTCTGACCCAGTCTGGCCGTTCCTATGTTCTTATCTAATGATCCCTCCTGACCTTATGTTCCATGACTCTTATGTTCCTTTGAAAGCCAGGTTTGTCATGCCAGCCAATCCCTGAAGTGCTAGAAGCCCCACCCACAACAGCGCAAGTTCACGTAGGACCCCCAGGAAATGCAACTGACAATGAGCGAAAAGCAGAACAGCACCTCTAGTTACACTGCCCAAGCTGAGCAAAGAGCAGGAAGTAAATGGCAGGAGGAAGAATCGGTAGAACAGGCTCTTATGTTGTTTCAGTTCTCCTGCCAATGACCCTGTCATAGGAAAAGAGCTTTTCCTCTCCACCTCTGATGGGGTCTCCAAAGCCTTTGTGTTGAGTTAGTGGCAAGGGTTGATTTATGTGTGGCCATAAACCAGACCCCTGGCTCTGCACTGATCTGCTCCCTGTGCCTCTTTCAAGATGCATCAGCTTAGTTTGACAACGTTCTTGCTGTCAGCCCCATGATGCTGCAGGCAAAAGAAGCTGGATTCTGCCTGGCTTCCAGCATCCTCACTAGAGCTGCAGGCTGAGTCTGGAATGGAAGGTCATTAGCATGAATGATGGTGGCTGGTGAGTTAGGGAAGTTCACAGCGTGGGGAGCAGATGCCCAGCTCAGCAGCAGTCAGTAATCATAATGCTAATGCTGATCATTTAAAAACCCCTCGTTTTGATTAGGAAACGGAGCAGATTGGCAAATCAATGTGATGGTCCCACGATCCTCTGCTGCTTTGTTTTGTCAGGTTTGGTTTTAATGGAGATATTTTTCCTGCTTCCAGGAGAATGATTCAGTTGCTAAGGCCCTGGGCTGGGAGCTGAGCGTTCTGGGCTTTGTTGCACTCAGACATGCTGTGTTGCTTTAATCATGTCATAGCCCTACGCCATGCCTCAGTTTCCCCAGCTATAAAACATGGATAACAAGATCGACTACCCAGAGATGTGGTGAGGCTAAGCTAATATTGTGTCAGATCCTTCAGCATCCCTCCCTAGAAGATGCCCGAGAAATGGAAAGTACAGGGTGGAAGCCTGAGTTCTTACCATGACTTCCGTGTGAATGTTCTTTGAGCAAGGGCTGTTTTAAAGACATCACTATGTGACCCAGTTAATAACAGGTCAACAAATCTTGCCTGTGCCTGCGCTGCTCTGAGGTGCCCAGAGAGCTATTTGCACTCACTTGCCTTACGCTTGCAGAACTGTTTGGGGAAGGGACCATTGTTTTCTTCCGCAGTATATGCAGTCAGTCTTACTAAGTCATCAGGCAGATGTGCGCTGCTTTGTGTGGGCACGGGCTAGGTGCCTGTGTTTGAATGACACCCTCCCCCCCAGCTGTTCAGCCGTTGTCTAGCTTCTGAGTGGGAGGAGAAAAATGCCTCCAGGAGGATGTAGCCCTGAGCCAGAGAAGCGAATGAGAAGGCCTGTTGCATGAGCTGCCATGTCCCAGTTCCTCGGTTGTGAGCCCTTTCCCTCCACTGCCTGCTAGTGATGCCTTCTGTTCATCTCTTTTCTCCCCGATTCTCTAGAAAGATCTGACCAGGGGGATGCCATGACGGCCGGAAGCGTTGAAGCCAGTAGAGCCATGAGAAATCCGGATCCTCCGGAGAAGAAGTCCCTGGGACATGCCCCTCCTTCCCGGAGGCATCGACACAAGCTGAGGCACAAGCCATCAGCTGAGGTGAGGGTGAAGGGGCAGCTCCGGATGCGCTCGACCTCCGGAGCCTTCGTGATGGTGGGCGTCTCCGTTGTCTTGGTCGGTATGACGATTGCTGTAGTGGGCTACTGGCCACACCAGGGCCCACATGCAGCTGGGTCTGCAGCCAGACCAGTTAACTCCAGCAGCCCAGGGGACATCAAAAAGCAAGTGAAGGTCTCTGCCCATTCCCGCTACCTCCCTCACAGCGAGAAGCTGAAGCTGATTGGCCCCGTTATCATGGGCGTTGGCCTCTTCATTGTCATCTGTGCCAACACCATGCTGTACGAGAACAGGGACATGGAGACCCGCCTGTTGATGCAAAAAGGCCTGTACTCCATGACCATGGGCCTCCCCCAGGACCTGAGCCATGAGGAGAAGTACTGCCAGAGGACTAGCTTGCCCCCCCTCAAGGCCAATGCTGAGTGTGTGGAGGGCTGTTACGAGGTGGATCTCTCCTCCAGCGGTTTCCAGTCCTGTTCCAGTCCCAGGAACAAGTGGGCCGACTGCTACGGGCCCAACCGGCTCCAGACAACGGCCCAGCTGCTCCATCACAAGGAAGTTTCTCCCTCCATGTCCCTCCTCAGCATCCGCTCAGACTCTGGCAACTCCATGGAAGGGAACTTCAATCCGTCCTTCACCCAGGGGAGCGAGTCAATCATTTCCTCAGCCGCTAATGCCTTGTCGCTTCCCGTCATAAAGGTGAATAACTGCCTTGTCGAGAAGCCGGCTGCCTCTCGGAGGGTGAACGACGAGGGGGGGAGCAGCCTGGCCGGGACGCCAGATGAGGTGCTACGGCTCTCCTGGACTCTTCCACCCAGCCACTCCCCCGCGGGCCGTGACCTCCAGGGTGGCCATGTTGTCATTAACATTGACAATGGGCCTCCCTCCCTTGCGGTGGTCGAGACGCTCCTGAACCCAGCAGGCAGTGAGGATGAGTGCAGCTCAGACATGCAGCTCCACAACCCGGGTCACTCCAAGTCGCTGGATCTCGGGAGGCCGGGGGTGCTGCTGGTGGCGCCCATCAAAGAGCGGAAGAACAGGAGCTGGCCTAGACTTGACCACATCAGCCTGGTTGGCTATGCCAAACTGGAAAGCACGGGCGAGTCCTCCGATAGGCTCCTGGAGCCGGCCGAGCTGCAGGGCAGGGACGAACCCAGCCTCAGCATGCAGGAGGTGGGAACAGAATTGGGCTCAAGAGTCTGACTTGGCAGGGGATGGGCGACACAGCCAGGCTGCCTGTCTGTCCATTGCTCGCTTGGTGGACTGCTGGGCAGGTTCTTCTTTGAACAGCTGCTCCAATGATGAGGGGGGAGGTCAGTGCTGCTGACTGAGCCTAGTACAGGCCTGATCCCCCTTAGGGGAGACTCTTCAAGGGACAGGTCTCTCCTCCCCCGAGCCCCCTGGGGCTGAGTCACTGCTCCAGTTCTCAGTGGGCGGGCTTGGCCTGACCTCCGACCCCACTCCCCAAGCTACGTGGGGAAGCCGGGCTTAGCTACTGAAGACAGGTGGGTGGGGATCCCCCTACAACGCTGCAGGGGCCCCTTTCCTCACTGCTCACTGGAAGGGCAGCAGCGGTAGGTGGGCGAGGGCCCCACACTGCTAGGCAAGCCACTGGTCAGTAGCAGGTTATTAAATGTTCCCTCGCCACCACTGAGGGGCTGTCAGTCATTTTGCCTGTACGATGTTTTGGCAACTACCTTGCAAAGCTCCCATCTCCTGCAGGAAGTTCCATTTGCCACTGGCCGGCAGGCAGGACCTCCGCTGGGTGGGTTTCATCGAGCCCGGAACCTGGCTCAACACAAGGAAGCAACATTTTCCTATGTCTAGATGGGACTCCACTGGCTGAGGGCACGTCCTCACTGCAGTCGGGGCATGATTGCCACTCAGACAGGCACACCCCTGCTAGCTGTAATGTAGCTAAAACTAGCAGTGAACCTGCAGCTGCACAGACCTCACCAGGGGCTAGGAACATGAGCAGCGCCTGGGGTCAGGGTGGGTTTTATGCAGCCTGTACTGCTGTGTCCTCGCTCACTCGAGTAAAGCTACCCTGCACGTGCCTCTTCGTCACAGATCCGTATCTGCATGGCAGTCGTGCCTCAGACTGCTGTGTGGCTAGCTCTTATGGGGCACTCTTACACCAGCTCAGAATTTGGCCATAGAGCTGTGTGAGAGGACAGGGGAAGGGGCAGAACTGGACTTTTTCCTGGGAAATTTTCATCATGTAATTTTGACCCATTCCCGTCCCCTTCTGTGAAAGATCAACTTTTGCCTCAGCTGTTGTGTGTCTTCACCTAGCTTCTCCGCAAAGCTGCTCTCTGGGTGGGAGGAGGAGAGTGTCGGTGCCTTTTCACAAACATGCACTACACGTTGTGCCTTTGGCTGAATGTTCTCCCTGCGTGCAGGGCCCTGGCCCTGGCCCACAGCCCTTTGCCCAGGAAAGAGGAGGCTGGGGAGAAGGGTGGTGACTTCCACCAGCGTATTTTAAGCATGTGCAGATGTGAGCCAGGATGTGAAGGCAGATCCCGTGCAGGCACCAGGCTAGCCAAGCCCAGGTGGTGGCTTAGTCAGCTGCAGCAGGTTGGTTTGTAACTAGAGATAAAGGGGATCCCAGATCCGAGCCCTAGTTTGGCTGGTCAGTTTGTGCAAAACCAGCCACAACTGAAGTTTTGCAAACTCCAAACTGTGCTCCCTCTGCCCCAGCACAGTTCAGTGTGCGGCAGGAGCATTTCCCAGCCTTGTGGCTAGCAGGTCTGGACTGGCTAGGCCCACGCCTAGTCCAGCACTAGCGCTGTGGTCCAACGAGGTAGAAATTAAAGGCTCAAGATTTGTTTCTTTTGTAGATCACAGCCAGACACGCTGCCCTTGCAAATATGCTAGGCTAGTGACTCAAGTGAGGCATGGGGAGCTCGCTGGGTTCGGGTTATGTGCGGCCATCCATCACTGATACAAGCCCCAGAGTGATAGCACAGTCCCTGGAGGCCTTCCTGGCTGGCTGGGGGTATTTATGTTTGTGTTACAGCGGTTCAGGGAGGGAGGTAGGTGGTGGTGGGTGGAGTATTGGGCACAACAGGAGGGGAGACCTCTCAGTGCAGGGATTCTTGGGGGGGAAGTTTTGCGCCAGAAGGCAGGGTTTTGAGTGTTTTGGACAGACGCTGGATTTGCCTGAGCTCTGGACGTTGGCTACGGCGCTGGGCTGCCTCAAAGCGTGGCATCCCCTGTGCCAAGCACAACTCTTTCTGCGCGCAAAGCACCACTTGGGGCGCGCCCGCAACTGGTCGGTGAGCGAGGTGCGGGCTTCCTCCACCGACACCCGCGCCGCAGGTGGCACAAGAATACCCTGGCCACGTAAGAGTCGCACACCCCAACCTCCTTTCCCAGGGTGGGAGTTCAGGGCTGATAGAAACAAACCTCCTTCTCCTCCCACTGCCTGGGCGACTCCTGCAGGCATGTGACTTGGGTCATTGCAGAACTAGGCAACTTACTAACCCAGCAGGGCCAGATTAAAAAGGGGCTTTAGGGGCTGCAGCCCCCAAAATATCTCCAGGCTGTCAAAAGTGCAGCTCTTTGGGGGCCCCTTTGCCAGGGCCCTAGTTTGCAGCCACTAACCCCCTGTGCTCTGGCCCTGCCTGGTGGGGTGGGGAAGTGGAGCCACATGCTGTTCCTCCCGTCCCCGCTGGGTGGCAGCTGCAAGCTCCTGGATCTCCGCTCGCCCGGTTCCCTCGCCTACAGGCTCCGCCCCCGCAGCTCCCATGGACCAGGAATTGCTGCCCCTGAGCCCCGGGGGGGGGGGGTCTTCAGGTGAGCACAGGGCAGTGCACAGAGCCACCAGCCCCCTCCACTCCCGGGGGCCTGCACCACCAAAGAGGAGTTGCCCCAGGGAATTGCACCATTTCTCAACCCCCAGCCCTGAGCTCCCTCCCACACCCTAACTCCCACTCAGACCCTGGAACCTCCTGTCCTGAGCTCCCTCCCACACCATAGCTCCCCCCAAACTCCCAGCCCTGAGTGCCCCCCCCACCCTAACTCCCACACAGATCCTGGAACCTCCTGCCCTGAGCTCCCTCCCACACCATAGCTCCCCCCAAACCCCCAGCCCTGAGCTGCCCCCCCCCCAACTCCCACTCAGACCCTGGAACCTCCTGCCCTGAGCTCCCTCCCACACCATAGCTCCCCCCAAACCCCCAGCCCTGAGCTGCCCCCCCCCAACTCCCACTCAGACCCTGGAACCTCCTGCACTGACCCCCCTCCCACACCCTACCTCCTGCTCAGACAATGCACCCTCAGTCCCCTCATGCACCCAGGAATGGGCTAGAGATGGTGCTTAGTTCTGCCGTGAGGGCAGGGGCCTGGACTTGATGCCCTCTTGAGGTTCCTTCCAGTTCTGGCATTGAGTGAGTATGATTCAGTTCCCCGCCTCAACCCACAGCCCTCTCCCACACACTGATACTCTCATTTTTGGCCCCACCTCAGAGCCTAGGGGGCCCCACAGAATGTAATAGCCTCAAGCCCCCAGAAGAGTTAATCCTCAGCAACATGTAGGGAGAAGCGGGGGGAGGGCCATGTGCCCCCCCTCCCAATTTCTGCTTGGCTGCTGCGAGGCAGGTGGGACTGGAGCTCTGGCCTTTGCCTGCAGCTTAGCGTGTCATTGGCAGCCAAACCGGTGGGGCGGGGGGCAGAAAGGGAGGGTAGCCACTCCCAGTTACTGCTGTGTGCAGTGCGGTGAATGCCTGGGAGAGCTTGGCTGAGGAGGTGGCCATGACAGGCTGTCCCCTGTCCAGGCCCAGCAGGGAACAAGCAAGCCAGAGTCCCCTTTGCCCCCTCCCCCTGCTCTGTCCCTGGCAGCCTGGCCTGGCTGGGTGCAGGGCGAGGGGGTCACTGGACAGAGGACACATGGGGTGGCCATGTGTTCTGCCCTTTATATTGCCCCTCCCCCATATTGGGAGGCACACGCCATCTATGCCGGGTATAAAGGCTCCTCTCCCATCCATACTGATCTGCTCTCAGCGGGGTCTCTCCCGCTTTGTCTGGCGTCCTGGCGCTGGAGCTCAGATCCCTGCTGTCTATGAACGCGAGGGCTGGAGTGGGAGCTCTCCCTGCAAGTTGTCTGTAAAAAAACAAAGGGGCAAGAGGTGGGGAGCATTCAGCTCCAGGGCTCTGCTTTGCAAAGCCAGGCCCGCCTGCTGCATCTGGATGTGGGTTGGGTTTCTAACACCCGTGGCGTTGACAGGGCCTGTTATGGCTAGAAGAAACCAAGACCAAAGGAGTGTTCTGTACTGCCCAGCCCCACTGCAGGGAGCCCACGCCTGTATGTGGAGGCTGACTCCTCGCCTTACGCCCATTTGAGCTGCTCTCCTGTGGGGAAGACGGATGGTCCAGCGGTTCTGAGACTTAAGAGACCTGTCTTCACTTTTCTGCGCTCTATCACAGATACCCCATGGGACCTGGGGCAAGTTCCTTAGGCCCTGAAACTCATAGATATTTAGGTGCCTCACTCCCATTGGCTCAGTGCCCATACCTCTGAAACCCGAGGCTAACAGCATTTCCCGAGCTGGAAGCATTAAAGACTGCAAGCTGCTCAAATCTGATAGCAATGGGGGCTGTAGGTAGATTTACCCCCACGAGAGGAGAGTCAGGCATCTGGACTTTGGTCTGCTGAGGTCCAATGGTCCTCTGTGTCCGATAGCAGGGAACATCGCAGCTTGGCAGCAACCTGCTGAGGGAGCAAAACATCTGCTGCCCATTGTCTTCTGGGCAAGGAATTTTATAGAAATGTTTCCAGTTTTCCTCCTGACGTCCCTTTCCAAATTCTTCTCCCAGTTTCCTTCACCGTGACCCTAGTCACCCCCCCCGGAAGGTGAGGTGATAATCCAGCTGAGCCCTGGCTTTGGAGCGGTTAAAGGGGCAGTTGCTATATAAAGCTCATCTCTGCCTTTTAGTTATGTCCTGTCTCATATTTAATGACACTGCAGCCAGCCTGGTAAAAGTCAGGTTTAATTTTTACCTCGCCTGTAGCGAGATTTGTCATTGCCCAGTTCCCATGCACAAGCCCAGTGCTGTGATGTTCCCTGCGTCACAGGGGCCTGGTGTAGTCTAGAGTCCAGCGAGTAAGGCAACCAGCTTAGCTAAATCTAATCCCTGCTTTCCCTCTGGCTCAGTGTGGCCCCAAGTCCCATAAACATCTGCTACCTCAGTTTCCCCATCTGCATAATGAGACTCTGTCTACCTGTAGAGCACTTAGAGACCCTTGGCTAGAATAGCCTCTGTGAATAGTATTAGAGGATTGATCACAGGAGTCTTCAGTCCTGCCTCAAAGCTCGTTCTGTGACCATAAACACGGCACTTAACACGCCCTGCCTCAGTTTCCCCATCCGGATTAAAACAAAAGGAAAAAGGGTGTCCTGAAGATCAGCCAGTGTGCGCAGTGCTAAATATTCTCCCTGGGGGGAAGTGTGTCTTTCAAAACCAGGACCACTCTGGTTTTCTCCTGGCCCTTCGCCCCGGGTCCCCTCACTCGGGCATTACTCCTGCTACAAGCAGGGGGTGACGGGGCGTTGGTGAGGGGGGCTCTGTGCTGCAATGAAATGTTGGAGCTGAGCAGTGGGCAGCAACTGACCTGGCTGAAGGCCCAACGGGAAGTTACACAGTAACTGTCTGCTCTGAGCTCCTCGGTAGCCCCGGCCAGAGACCCTCAGCCAGGGACTTGCTTGTGGTCCAAGTGGAGGGAGCCCATGGCCTAGAGAGACCTCCAGCCCCAATGGGAACGCTCCCAAGTGATAGAGAATCCATCACCTGCCTTGAAAATTTGCTTCCCGTGCTCCCTTGGCCCTTTCTTCTGATCAGGAGACACGTTTCCTGAAATAATAAAGCCGTTTCCTCTGAGTGACCTTTCACTTTTCTCAGGGCAGGGCCTGCTGGCTTTGCAAGGGCCGTTCTGGCTGCCAGCCAGCTCCCCACAGGCTGTTCCTCATATAGCATCAGGCTCCAATTTCAGAATAGCCTGGCACAGTCAGTATCTGAGCTCCCGCTTGCCTGGCCCTTTGGAAGGCAAACAGATGCTGCCTGCAGTGCAAACCTGCCCTGCCTCCTCTTAGCCTCACTCTGCACCAAGGCGAAGGCGGCAGCAGCCCCATTGACGCTACAGCCCACGGTTGGCCTAGCTTAATAGCAGAGGTATGTGCACCTCTTCTGGGAGCACTCCTGCATCCGAGACCTGAGCTCAGCCCTGGCTTCCGGCCCGGGGCATGCCTCAGTTTCCCCATCCGGAAATGGGCCCCTGGGCAGTGCAGCTCCCAGTGTTTATGGGGCCTGATGATGTTTAGTCTTGGGGTCAGGCCCCACTGTGCCGGGTGCTGCACATTCATGTAATGTATCGGCTGCCTCCCTGAACTGAACTCCTTCGCTGCCCCCTGCTGGCTCCTCCCATGGGGTAAACACCAAATTGTTCTCACGTCCAAACTGGCTCTCACTGCACTCGGACCCAGCGCCAATCTCAGCCTGTCCCCAGGGAGGGTGTTTCCAGGGGAAGTGACGTATTTCAAATGGAGGAGGATGCAAGAACAAAAATCAGCCAGTCTGTGATAGGGCCACCGTGGAGGAGGCGGAAAGATTCAAGTGATGGACATTGGGCTCCCCGCTCCTCTGGCTTCCTCGGGGTTTGAAGAATAAGGGGGACTGGGAGGCAGACGCCTATGTTCTTTGCAGGCCAATGGAGTCTCGCGCACTACGGCACCCCGAGAGATGCCGGCGCTGATGGAGCCAGACACTTCCTGGCATGACATGTAGTATGAAAGTCGGCTGCTGCTCTCAGGATCACAGAGGAGGCGTTTTAATAGCAGCCCATCAGCTGCCTTTCAAAATCCAGCTCCAACGCAAAGCAGCAAGGTTAAAATAGCAGCGGCGGCAGCCCAAACATCGCCGAGATGGGAACATTTCACCCGCCGCAGGTGTGGGGCTTGCAGGGGTCAGCGTTTACTCCCAGCAGTATTGGGGGTTTGTCATTTGTTACAGTGGCATGAGAGGCCCCAAATGAGGACAGGCCCCCCCTGCTGTGAGCAAGCGCAAGCCGCTGGAGAAAGAGCTTCCCATCAAATGAGACAAAGCCGAGATGGAAGGTTCGTATCCCATTTCATAAGTGGGACATTAACATGGCGAGAGATCTAGTGACTTGTCCAGGGTCACGCAGGGTGTCTGGGAAGCGTCAGGGATCGGAAGCCATGTCTCCATCCTGAGACACTGGACCACCCCTCTCCAGTGGCACCCATGTACTCTGGGGTGGACGGTCCTTTGTGAAGCCCCCTGACCACACAGGACAAGTGCTCAGCATTGTTATTGCCAGGGGTATGGAGGCAGCATGCTCTGCTCCTGCCCCGCAGGCTGGGGAAGGGTGCAGCTCATTGGGACTCTTTCTCCGGCACCCGGGACTGTGGGTTACCTTGCTACTCCCCACACAAGTCAAGAGAGAGATTTGTTGGTGCTACACAGAGTGACAACTTCCTGCCAGGCCAAATAAACCAGTACGAAGTCTGCCAGGCCTTTCTGGGCCTTGTAGCTAATGCTTTAGGCACGTCATTCCCCCAAGCTCCATTGAAGCTCATTCCCGGGAATACCCCAACACCCGGCCCTGGACCCACACAGACATTACTGAGTCCGAGAGCCAGCACACACAGCAGTGTACTCCATTCTGCTAAGAACTCACCCCCTCGCTTGCTCTGCAGCCCGGAGAAAGGGCAGTACAAACCAACACAAACGGGCAACATATTTCTAAGGAACTAAACATTCCCTGAACCGGCAAAAATCTTCGTTTCTCTCCAAAAGCAACCTGTGGGCATCACCAGGGCCAGGAACCAAAAACACCTGTCCTTTTCGTTCCTTCAGGGACGGGCAATCACATGTCTTTGTGCTTTGCCTCAGCCTTCCCCCAGAGTCATTGTTTTTACCCCCAAAGACAGGCCAACCCACACCCTATGGGCTTACTCTGCCATTTCTTCAAACACCCCAAGCCCCTCGTCAGTCTGTTTTCCTGTTGACTCAATATGGGGCATCCTTTCTCTTGGCGCCACAGTGCTTAATTTCCACTAGAAACGTAGGTAGCTGCCTTCTTTCTTGGCTGAGGGAAAACCTGCTTTTCCCTGTGTTTGGTCACAGACATTAAATCTAGTGAGTGGCCATAACTCCGATGGCGTGAATACAGACATGTCCCAGTGATATCTTTAAGAAAGGGAAGAAGGATGATCCAGGGAACTATAGGCCGGTCAGTCTTACCTCAGTCCCTGGAAAAACCGGGGAGGGGATCCTCAAGGAATCCATTTTGAAGCACTTGGAAGAGCAGAAGGTAATCAGGAATAGTCAACATGGATTCATGAAGGGCAAGTCGTGCCTGACCGATTTGATTAGCTTCTCTGATGAGGTAACTGGCTCTGTGGATCTGGGAAAGTCAGTGGATGTGATATACCTTGACTTTAAGCAAGGCTTTTGATACGGTCTCCCGCAATATTCTTGCCAGGAAGTTAAGGGAATGTGGATTGGATAAATGGACAGAAAGATGGATGGAAAGCTGGCTGGAAGGTCGGGCCCAGCGGGTTGTGATCAATGGCTCGATGTCAGGATGGTGGTCAGTTTCTAGCGGAGTGCCCCAAGGTTCAGTTCTGGGACCAGTTTTGTTCAACATCTTTATTAATGACCTGGATGAGGGGATGGATTGCACCCTCAGCAAGTTTGCAGATGTCACTAAGCTAGGGGGGCGAGGTAGAGATGCTGGAGGGCAGGGATAGGATCCAGAGTGACTTAGACAAATTGGAGGATTGGGCCAAAAGAAATCTGATAAATTTCAACAAGGACAAGTGTAGAATCCTGCACTTGGGATGGAAGAGTCCCAAGCATTGTTACAGGCTGGGGACCAACTGGCTAAGTAGCAGTTCTGCAGAAAAGGACCTGAGGATTACAGTGGATGAGAAGCTGGATATGAGTCAGCAGTGTGCCCGTGTAGCCAAGAAGGCTAACGGCATATTAGGCTACATTAAGAGGAACATTGCCAGTAGATCCAGAGATGTCATTATTCTCCTTTATTCAACTCTGATGAGGGCACATCTGGAGTATTGTGTCCAGTTCTGGGGCCCCAATTACAGGAAGAATGTGGATGCATTGGAGAGGGTCCAACGGAGGGCAACCAAAATGATTAGGGGGGCTGGAGCATATGACCTATGAGGAGAGGCTGAGGGAGTTGGGGCTACTTAGTCTGCAGAAGAGAAGAGTGAGGGGGGATTTGATAGCAGCCTTCAACTTCCTGAAGGGAGGTTCCAAACAGACTGGAGAAAGGCTGTTCACAGTAGTGACGGATGGCAGAACAAGGAGCAATGGTCTCAAGTTGCGGTGGGAGAGGTCCAGGTTGGATATTAGGAAAAACTGTTGCACTAGGAGGGTGGGTGAAGCACTGGAATGGGTTACCTAGGGAAGTAGTGGAGTCTCCATCCCTAGAGGTGTTTAAGTCTCGACTTGACCAAGCCCTGGCTGGGTTGATTTAGTTGGGATTGGTCCTGCCTAGAGCAGGGGGCTGGACTTGATGACCTCCTGAGGTCTCTTCCAGCTCTATGGTTCTATGATTCTATGATATCAATGCCCTGGGTGTTAACATTACCTTATCCCATGCCCGCAGTGTGCTGGGTGCAGAGTTCGTCAGGCCTGCTGGGATTTGCTGATGCAGAGCAGTGAAGGGGTTTCTGTGCCCCCAGCCTAGGGTAGCCAGGTGTCCAGTATTGAACCAGACAGTCCGGTTTTTGGGCCCTCTGTCCAGTGAAAAAATTCAGAAAAATACAGGATATGTGCAATGTCCGGTATTTTCTGGTTTTCTGGCTGGGCACCCGATGGAAGACTGGCGGGGGGGGGAGTGGCTGGAGGGCGGGTCGCAATTGGCGCTGGGAGCCTCTGGTTGCATCTGACGTATGTGTGATGCCTTGGGGAGGAGAAGAAGCCCTGTCCGTGCTCCTGAGCGCTGTTCAAGCATGTTGTGGAGCGGTAGCCGGACTCACTCGTGCTTCGCCGGGACTGTGTGCGGGACAGGCAGCACCTTGGGATCTGCACGTACCCGGGTCAGTCCCGCTCCCCACTGGCCACTTCTATCCCCCCCCACTCTCCCTCTGGCCAGCCCCGCTCCCCCCAACCCCCACCCCGATCTCCCCCAGCCAGCCCCGCTGGCCCGACCCCCCTCCCCCGACCAGCCCTGCTTCCCGCCGGCTGCGGCCCTCCCCCCCGATCTCCCCCGGCCAGCCCCGCTGCCCCGACCCCCTCCCTGCCAGCCCTGCTTCCTGTATCCCCCCCTCCTTCCAGCCAGCCCCGCTCCCTTCCTAACCGGTCCCTCCCCACCAATCACGTGTGTCTGGTATTTTGTCTGAAGCTACCTGGTAACCCTATCCTGTCCGCAAGCACTGCAAGCCATCCCACTGGCTTCAAGGGTGTCCCAGCAGAACAGTCCCTAACCAGCAGGCTGGAGGGTGCAAGGCTTTGGGGCAGGGTTTGGGTTTGCCAAGGCCTGGAGTCACTCAGCTACGTAAGGTGGGCCTTCCAAAGTGCCTCGGTGTACAAGCCCCACCTCAATGGCCACTACATTTCGCTGGGCAGAAGCACTGTGCCCCTAATCCATGGCACTGTGGTAATGCCAGCCCCCCCCTCCTCCATGGCATTACATGCTGCTGCACACCGAGTGCTGACAGGGACCCGGCTCGCCTGTCACCGCCTGAGGAGGGCCAGCCTCTGGCTGGGTCCACCTAAGTGCCCTGGTGCAGCTAAATCGCTAGCTCAGCTCATGCTTTGCAGCAGCAGCAGTTCCCCACGCTCCAGCCTTGAGGCGAGCTGCAAGGCCAGCCGGGCTCTGCCCTGGGCTGCAGGGAGGAAGCGGTTGGAGGAGCCCTGCTTGGTGCAGCGCGAAGCAGCCTTCCAGGTGGGTAAGTCACAGTCGCCAAGGTTTGGGCTGGGTTAGCAACAATGCCGTTGTACCAGATCCATGGACGTCACATGCTGGGATGTGATCTAACACTCTCTGCTCAGAGCTCCGAGTTCATACCGTACGGGGAGTGCAGTGTGCGGGGGCGTTGGGCGTTGCACGTTGCTGGGCTAGCGAGGGGGGGGCAGCGACCCACGGGGGATGCAGTGTGCGGGGGCGGTATGTGTTGTGCGTTGCTGGGCTAGCGGGGTGGGGGGAAGCTGTCCACGGGGGGGGGTGCGGTGTGTGGGGGGCGTTGTGCGTTGCTGGGCTAGCAGGGGGGAACTACCCACGGGGGATGCAGTGTGCGGGGATGTTGTGCATTGCTGGGCTAGCGGAGGGGGGGGGGCGCTACCCGGGGGGGGGTGCGGTATGTGGGGGCGTTGTGCGTTGCTGAGTTAGCGGAGGGGGGGAGCTACCCACGGGGGGTGCGGTGTGCGTTGCTGGGCTAGCGGGGGGGGGGGAAGCAACCCATGGGGGGGTGTGGTGTGCAGGGGCATTGTACGTTGCCGGGCTAGCGAGAGGGGCGCTACCCATGGGGGGGTGTGGAGTGTGGGGGCATTGCACGTTGCTGGGCTAGCGGAGGGGGGAGCCGTAGATGTGAGCTCCCAGACTTTTGTAAGTCTTTTGACTCCGGCCCCTAGGCATTCTCATAAGCAAAGAAGGGGCATGTGGCTTAGATGAAAACACAAGGTTGTTGCAGAACTGCTGACAGGCTTTGCCAGGCCCTGGGCCAGGGAAGCGCAGCTCCAATGCCCCTGGAAGGGGCGGGGCTCAGCACTGCCACAGGCTGGGCGACAATTTAAAGGGCCCGGGGCTCAAGCTGCTGCCATGCCATTGGTGGCTGGGAGCCCAAGCCCTTTTAGAGCACCAGGCCCTGGAGCAGCTTTGCCCCCCCCCCTCCCCTCCCATCAGCAGGCCTGGTGGTTGCAAAGGGGGCTGCAGGAGCCTGTTCCAAGAGGAGTTAGCAATGGCTTGCTCAAAACTGGGGGACATCTTTACCAGAGTCCTGCCAGGGGCTGCGCTGGGCCTGGCACTAGCCAATATTTTCGTGGATGACTAACCAGTGAAGCCGGGAGGGTCCCAAGCCGTGTGGAGGACAGGTGGTGGGATTCCAAATGGCCTGCACAAAGTGGCAAACCGGTTTGAGCCCTGCAAGCTGAGACAAGGGCAAAGCCGCTTAGGGAGAAAGAGACCCACAAGCCCAACTCCAAAATGGGGGTTAACTGGCCAGGTGGCAGCGCAGCCGAGACGGGCCTGGGGGTGCCAGTGGGGCACCCAGAGAATATGAGCCAGCCGGGGTGTGTGTGCAGAGAACAAAGGCTAGCCAGGGCATCTCCGAGCCATACGGCTTTCAGAGCAGTGGCCCTCGTGCGCAGGCAGGCAGGGACAGAGAGGGCAGAACTGGCCTGGCTGCTGGCCCTCCCTGGCCAGGGCTGCCCAAGCAACTGCGGAATGGTGGTTTTTGTGTCTACGGAGGGGGGGAGTCATGGGGGCGCCGGTCCCCGGCAGAGAGTGCCCAGCTCAGCAACCCTGGGCTCTCCCTTGGCAGCAACAGCCGCGAGTGGGACCAGGTCCAGGAAGCTCGTGAGGGGCTGCTGGAAGCTGGTTGTGGGAACGATCCCTTTCTGGGGCTCAGCTGGGAACCATCAAAGGGAGCCATGGCTCAGGTCCCAAGGGGGCAGCTCCTTGACAGCCCTGAGCTCTCGCTCCTCCTGTCAGCAGGAACCAGCAGCTGTTCCCAATGAATGGCTTGCTGGCCTGAGGCAGGCAAGCTGAGAGGGATGGTTTAAGGGGGAGGGTGTTTGAGAGAGAATTTTAACCCCTACATTGCTGAAAAGTCGCCCTCAGATTGGGCGAGACCCAGTTGTGGAAATGCACTGAAGCCCCATGTTTCTCAGCTACAGTTATGTCCAGCCTGGAAGGGGTTAATGTGGCCTTCCTTTTACTCCCTCAGGTGCCAGTTAGGTTTACTGGCCAGCGCCATGGGGATCCTGGTTCTACTCCCACTTCTGCATGGACTTGAAAACCCTTTTCGCCTTCAGTGAAATTGGGGCTGGGGGGAGGGGGGGAAGGGGGTGCGGCTGCTTGTGCCAGAGCCAGAGCCAGGAGCGGCTCCGCTCCTGCCTGAGGAAAGAACCAGGCAGCTGCTGGAGCAGGAGCAGTGCTTGGCTGAGGGAAGGGCTCCGTCCAGGCCTTCTCCTGTCTGATTGCAGCTGCCTGGCAAGCAAGGGGCAGAGCGGCTGGGAAGGTTGTGGGTCCAGAGGGCTCACGAGAGGAGGCTGAGGTGCTTGCATGGGGGGGCCTGAGCAGAGGCCGCAGGGTTGGGATCTATAGCGAAGTGACAACCCATCCATTTCCTGCTGCTCCTCCTTCCTGCCCCACGGGGAAGTAGGATGCTCCCAGCTATGGAGAGCAGGCCAGAGACAGCTGCAGCTGCTCTGGACTTTGGGGCACCACCAGGGCTGGCCTTACCATGAGGCGACCTGAGACGGCCGCCTCAGGTGTCAGACTGTGGGGGGCACCACTAGGACCCAGAGTGTAGAAAATTGTGCCTGCTGCTGGTGCAGGTGTATTCTCTCTGCTCGAGATGCACATTGCACTAGTTACATTTGCTGTTCAGGCATTTGAAAGTTAAGTGTTACTTCAAATTTTTTAATAAGGCATTTTAAGTAGTTAGTTCTACTTTATTGGGGTAGGGAGCAGAGCAGAACCAGGAGAGGAGTAGAACAAGAAGAAGGCAGAATTGAGACCTTTCAAAGTTTTGGCCCAAGCGAAGGGGTGTCATTTGAGCTCCCCACCTCAGGTGCCAAAATGTTGCGGGCCTGCCCTGGGCACCAAATCGCATGGCTGGAGCCCATTGGTTTGAGATCCCTCGTGGGCCTAGTTTTGGCATCTCCCCCACACGCACCCTCAGTGCAAGTCTTGCTGCACGTAGTCTGGTTTGAACCAGCCGGGGGGGGGGGCATGGGCTGCTGCAGCGGATGCTGGGGGTCGCTGTGGCTTGTGTGGGTGGTGTGCGGGCCCCTTGGCAGTGCCACTCTGTGCTGTGACTGGGCCAGTCGCAGCCCTGCTACTTGGACGCTTGTTTCTGGTGCGTGCGCTGCGGCTCAGCACAGCTGTCTCCCGGTGGGGCATGGAGCTCTGGGCTTAGAACTGGGCTGAAGGTAGGTAGATGGGTGACTGATTTGTTTTCCCAGTCCCAGTGGCATAGCCATGGGTGGGCCTCAGTGGGCCATGGCCACCCAGTTGTGATCCAGGCCCACCCGCCCACCTCCCTGGCACCCGTGTCCTGCTCAGCCAGTCTGGTGCTCTTGCCAAGGAGCAGGGGCTTCCTCCCTCCCCCCCCCCAAGTGCTCTTGCCAAGGTCCAGGCTTACCCTGCATTTCCCTTCTGGCCTTCCAGCCACAGAGCCCTGTGGCTTGGCCTGGCTCCCGGGCAGGAGCGCCAGGCAGGTGGAGTGGGGTGAGCATCCCTGCCCCGACCCTGCTCCCCAGAGGAAACGCTACGCTGCTAGGGCAAGCCCCCAATTCCATTCCCTGACTGTAGTGCTGGCAGTGAAAGGGGACACACCCAGCACTGAAAGAGCCGGTAGGACGCTGACGGTTGTTGCCTGCAGTGTCCAAGAGTTTCCTCTTACAAATGAATGGACTCCCCCCTTAGTGGCTAGTGAGGATTTGTCCTTCCTCCAGGACTGGGCTGGGCAGGCCAGGAGGGGGATCCACCAGCTGAGCGGCATAGGGTGGGTGTCGCAGGGGGTATGGTACTCGGGTGGCTAAGAACAGAGGGGTGGCTTAGATGGCAGCCCCTGTGGGTGTATCTGGGGCTGCCCTACAGATGTGCCAGGGCTCCACTGAGCCATTGGAAGTCATGGCTGTGCATGGAGGGGATTGCCTATGTGCACGGCAGGTGGGGGGGAGGGGCTGCTCTTGTAGGGAGCCCACTGGGGACTTGCTAGGGGTGCTCAGCTTGGGAGGTCCAGGGTTAGACCAGTCCCAGCAGGGCTGGGGCTCGTGTCTGTTTGGGGCACGGCTCACTGCAAGCAGGTAGCCTGGCCAACCCTGGGCATTTGCAACTCCCCAGCCTGTCCGCAAGGAACCATGAAATTGGCAGAAGGATCCATGCGGTTTTTCAAACTAATCTAT
This sequence comes from Pelochelys cantorii, assembly GCA_032595735.1. Taxonomy (NCBI): domain Eukaryota; kingdom Metazoa; phylum Chordata; order Testudines; family Trionychidae; genus Pelochelys; species Pelochelys cantorii. The sequence goes on from CM064350.1 coordinate 3,441,534, forward strand.
GCAGGTTTTCTTTGCCCGCTTGTCTGTCCTTCATGGCTGCCAGGGCTGGAGACTTTCATTTAAAGCTGACGCTATCACCTGCCTCCAGGAGCTGGGGCTTGGTGGGTGATACCAACTGTTGGGAGAGCTGGAGTAAAGTCCTGGACATTGGCAGCACTTGGTAGAGTAGAAACCAGGGGGCATGTGAGGTCAGCGGGAGGGGCAGGAGTGTGTGTTGCTTATGGGGCAGCTATGTGTTAAGAACCAGAACTCCATCCTCTTGCCCCATCCCCGCCTTGGTTCAGAGGTTGGGAGCTTCCATACCAGAGTTCATCTAATCACCAGCCACTGCTAAGGGTGCACGTACCACGCCGCCTTCCCTGGCTCCTCCTGGCCTTTGCTCTGTCTTCCTGCAAAACATCCTGCGCGTCCCCGCCTGGGAAACACTGACGGCATGCGGCCAACTTGGAAGAATTCCCCAGCTGCCGCACATGGGCCAGAGCCCAGCCTCAGTGCCCAACCTTGAGCAGCAGAGCCCGGAAACTGGGCTTCTTTGCACCCCACTGTCTCCTTTCTCCATAGGCAGGAGCATAACCAGAAGATCCCGGCGTGGACAGCTGGAACGGAGGGTGTTGGGTCTGCTGGCTCAGCCTACGCTGAAAGATCCTGTGGGCCAGCTTCTCAACCATGCTGCCACCAAGGTCTGTGGGGTCTGGTAGAAGCTGTGGAAGCAGGACATTGTCATTGGGCCGGAAAGGGATGCCGGGACCCTGGAGATGTTGCAGCATATCTGGGCCAGTGCTGGTGTATTCATCGCCATTAGACAATGTGGCACACGGGACCATGTCTCCCTCTAGCGGCCGACTGCAGTCACTTCAAGTAGCCTGCCCCTTAAAACCAGGCTGGAATATAATATTTTTTAATATCATTTTATCAATGTTTGTTTTTAAGCCCTTTTACTACATTTTATTTTATTGACATGTTTTCACACTTGTAAAAAAATTACGGAGCTGGGGGTTAGAGAATTATTTAATGATAATAAGCACTGAGGTTCCAAAAAGGTAAATCTTTGCAACTGCCATTGGCTTCACATACTAACCTTTTAGCCCGCAATCAAAGGTCAGGCCGTTCTCAAACAAGATTTTTGTTACTCTGCCTATCTGAAAATTTTGATTGTTATCAGTGCACTATATTTTGGCTGTGTGTGTGTGTGTGTGTGTGTGTGTGTAAAATCAGTCTTTACCAATAAAATCCAATCTCTCCTAGCCTATTTAAAATTAAGAGATCTCCCTTATCCCAGTGGGCGTCTGTATCATTGTGGGAAGTTCTCAAGTTGAAGCCTGCTAATTTGGCACCTGCCACTCACCGTATATTTCTTACATCACACCCTCTCTGGCTGACGCTGTGTAACAGAAGGGGCAGGCCGGCGGCTGTACACTGGCTTTCTGTCCTGGCCCCGCCAGGCACGTCTACACTGCGGTAAAAGGTCCACAGCACAATGAAGTGCAGTGTAGACGTTTGGGCTAAGGCAGGGCTATGAGGGCAGGGGGTTCCCACAGCCTGGGCTCCAGGCTGACTGTCTCCATGGCGCACAGCAGTCCCGGCCCAGTCAGGGGTGTTTTAGTGCCGTGTCCATGTGCCCCTGGAGTTGTCCCTTCTCCTGCTCCAACAACCTCCCTGCAGCGCCTGGGCCCGGGACCTGTTCTAACAGGCGCTCTAGGAACACTGGTGCTCACCAGGGCTGGGATGTGTGACTGAGTCTTAGTGGGGAAGCTTTCAGTCCTACCAGGAGTTGTCATGGGGCCTTGCCACCCAGCTGGGGCTGTGGCATTTCAACTGGCAGGGTTAGTACCTGCGGCTGGTCCCAGCTCCAGGCTGGGGTGGCTGTGGGGAGGGACAGCACAACAGTGCTGGTCAAGGTGGAGTTAAGCCCCTTTACTCAGCCCATCAGCTACATGCAGGGTGGAGACCCTGCAGACCCTTCTGTATGGCGCTGGTGGGGTCAGATGCAAGAAGAGCAAAGTCAGCTGGCAGCTGCCCCTCCGGGGACAACCTCTGGCCAAGAGCAGTGGATGCTCGTCCAGGGATGGTAGAAGGGGGACGTCCTGCGCTGCGCAAGCACCCCACTTCCTCAGCTTGCAAGTTCTCAGCCCCCGGCTAGTCCCACAGCCAGGCTCCGTCCAGCAAGCCTTCCTGCATGAGCGCGTGGCCCTTGCAAGATCACCGGCACCTAGCGAGGCGGCTCCTAGCTGGGGCCTGTGCAGAGCTGTCTCCAGACCCAGCTGTGGGTGAGGCGGCTCCAGGTACTTGAGCGATCCCCAGCCGCCCAGGGGTCCTGCTGGAGCTGGAGTTACCCGCCGCCGGCCGCACCCTGCAGCCAGTGCCTGAAAAGCAGCGATTTCCAATTGCCTCGCTCTAACTGGCTCGCTGCCACCGTGCCTTGGATTAGCGGCCGGTTAAATCAATCTCAGCTTCCCCCCCCTGCCGCCAGCTGGCCTGGGCTCTGCGTCCGTATGTGCCACTGGGTGTTGGTCCAGCTCTCCCCTGCAGCCGGGCAGAGGCTGTTTGCTTGGGAAGGAGGCGGCCAAGCGTGCTGAGGAGGTGGACATGGACGTGAGATACTCAAGGCTCCAGTCCCAGCAGCCCTCACCTACAGGGATTTAATGGGACCCTCCAGCTGGGGGCCTGAGGGGCCCAGTGGGGCTGGTGTCACCCATGGCCCTTGATGTTTTACAAGCCCTCATTGGGCCTCTCGATTCCCCACTCCACGCCAGCCCCAAGGCAGGCTGGGAGCCTGGTCTCCATCTGGGAAAGAGACTCGCACGTAGTTGCTGGGACTGATCTGACTGTTTTCAAGCCTGAGATCGCTTTTGTGCCTCAGTTTCCCCCTGTAAAAGGGGATGAATGCTCCCCCCACTCTCCAGTTACTGTCTCTCCATAAAGGGCTGTGTCCGGGAAGCACCAAGCATCGCCACTGCTCTGTGGTTCATGGGCTGCGGATGTAATGGCTCCCCTCTCAAAGCTGGCTCTCAGAGGCAATGAGAATCCTTCCCCCTCCTGAGAAATGCTGGTGTAGGCTCCAGCTGCTCCTTTTAGCCGTCCCTGGTTCCCCCTCACGTACTTAATAACCCTCCAATGACACCCAGACACGGACGAGACGGGGAGTCTTGAACCAACTCTGCCTCCGCCTCCGGCCCGATGGCAACGTAGCTGTTGGGTTTCCACAGGGGGGATGTCAGGCGCTGCTCTGGTGTGTCGCGATCTGGGCTGTCCCGTCTGACGAGGCCAGGTCACCTGACCCTCAGGAGAGGGGAGATTATTCCCCCTTTGCTCACGGAGCTGGGAACACGTATCCCCTCCCTGCCTGCTCACCGCTGATCTCCCTGAGCAGTCGAAAGGCTCGCGGGAGTGGGGTGCAGGCAGCGCCGAACTGCAGAAAGGGTGAGAGGGGCAGTGGGCAGGAAGAGCTGTAACTGGTCCTACTGAAATACCTTCCCACAAGCCATTGCAGGGGGGTTTCTAGCCCTTGAATGGCTTGCAAAAGCCTGATCTCCAGCATGCCCCACTCAGCGATTCCCCGCTCCAGAGCAGGTGCTGTGAAATGACCCGCTGCCTGGGTCATGGGGGTACATCTCCACCGCAGCTGGGCATGCGGGTCCTGGCTTGGGGGCACACACTGCTCAAGCTGGCACCTCAATGCAGCAGCACGGTTGCGGCGGTCCCGGCGGTGGCTGGGGCTGGCTGGCAGGGTGTGGCCCCGCTCAGCCCCCAGGGACGTACCCAAGTGGCTAGCCTGGGCCACCCCCATGGCCATTGCTCACACAGGCAGGAAGGGCATCTCACAGCTGGACCCAAAAGGGGCTCTCACCGCTGATCACAAGAGCTTCTGCTATTCCCAGACATGGGAGCTGAGGGGCAGATAGTCACGGCCAGCATCTAGCTCCCCTCAGCTGGAAACAGGGGACAACTGGTTACCTCCTTCTAGTAACAGTTGTTCTTGGAGATGTGTTGCTCCCATCCATTCCAATAGGGGTGCGCACTGTGCGTTCAGTCATCGGAGAATTTTCCCTTTGTGGTACCCACCAGGTTGCCTGTGGGGCCCCCTGGTGTGGCGCGCCGTCTTGGCACAGTATAGAAGGCAAGGCCAACCCACTGCCCTCTTGGTTCCTTCTTGGTTCCTCCATTATTCCCGCAGTGGGGAGGTGGCGGGAGTTGGAACCAGCATGAGCAGAACGTCACGAAGAACACCAATGACGAGATGCACAGAACTGGTTTTATCCTTTGCATGATTGCTCATGTGCTTTCCCACAGGTGACTCACCAGCAGCGTCCGCGGCGGAGCTCACCTGCTTGCTGCCCACAGAACTGCCCTGCCGAAGGCCGCGTCCTCTCCTGCCACAGGGTAACGGCGTAGTGAGAGGTGAAGAGGTGGATGGATGTCCTCACAGCTGTCCTGCATGTGTCCTGGCTAGGGATTGGGCGTGAATGCCGCCAGGGAAGCCGGTGCCCTTGCGGAGTGAACCGTCAAGGGTGCTTGGACCTCAGCCAGGTTGCAGCAGACCCTGGTGCAGGACGTGATCCACGAGGAAAAATGCTGGGCTGAGATGGGGAGGCCCTTCATTCCCTCCTCTATCGCAGTAAAGAGTTGTGTGGATTTACAGAATGGTCTAGTCTAGTGCGTTCACTGTTAAACCGCAGGGTGCGCCTAGCAGCCAGGGAACGGAGTGCACGCTCCATCATTGGTGTGGGGTTTCAGGAACAAAGCCAGCAAAAAGATGTCCTGGTTTCTATGCCAGTGGGAAACCACCTGAGGCAGGACGGCTGGGTGAGGGCACAGTTGCACCTTGTCCTTATAAAAGATGGTGAATGGTGGTTCCAAGGCCAGAACTCAGAGCTCAGAGGCTTGTCAGGTCCACACTATGGCCACCAGGAAGGCTGCCTTCCAAGAAAGGTAGGATGGGGGTAGGCTGCTGTTCCATGATCTTAGAGAAAGCCAGGTTCAAACCCCATTGGGGAACTGGATCTTTGGCCTGAGGGTCTAGCCTGTCCAGCCCCTTGAGGAACCGTCCTACCATGGGGTTTCCAAAGACAGATCTACCCCCGATCCCCGGGTGAAATGGCGAGATGGCTGCTGGACGGACGAAATGGCCAGGCCCTGACATTTTAGGCACAGGAGGTAGTCAAGGATGGTGGGAATGGACAAGCGCTTTCACTTTGCCATATATGTTGCCCAAGTGGCGGGTCTGTGACAGCCGAGAAGGACTCCATGGACCGAATCCAAGCAGTGCCACTTGTGCTAGCTTAACCATGGTGTTTCCATGCCACGAGGTGCAGGAGCTCCAGGTTGGGTGCCGTGGTCCTGGGAGATGAGGCCCGGAAGCAGGGACCTGCCTGAACAGGTTCAGCAGTGAGATGAACCACCGTTGCCTGGGCCATGCTGGTGTGACTGGGATGAAGACAGCTTGTCCTGCTGGACTTTGAGAAGGACCCTGTGTCTGAAGGGGAAGGAGGGAGGGCCCAGAGGAGGGGGCTCAACCAGGCGAGGGGAAACACATCCACTATGGAGCCCTGGCTGTGATTGTGGGAGGAGCAGAACAGGTGGCATTTCCCATTGCTCCTTGTTGCTGCCCACCTGCAAAAGATAGACACGATGATGTCCTCTCTGAGGGACCATTCATGGAAGCTGAACAAGCGGCTGAGATGGTCCACTGGGCTGTTCTGCACCCTCGGTAAGTCTGAGGCCTGTGGGTGGATGTGGTGGGAGATACAGAATCCCATAGGAGAAGGGCTTCCTTTGCCCTTGTAATGCTCTTGTCAATAGGGCACTTGTCAGTTGATGGCCCTCTCCAAGGTACGTGAGGCACCAAGCGCGTGGCTTGCCCATGGGCATGGGGTGTCCTGCAGCTCTGGCAAGACAAACCGCTGAGATGGCGGCACGCCCCAGTCAGGGGAACTGTAAATGGGGGACACCCCCCCCCCCCCGAACTCACTCTAACAGCTACAGCCACTGGCTACCACTGCCAACGCTTGCAAAGCAAGAGTGTGAGGATGTTCCAGCAACCGTCACAGGCCGTGAGATGGGATGGAGAGGTGGTGGGGCAGCAGTGCCCCATCTATCGTGTCAGGAAGACACCAGGCCGGGGGGCTCCACAGCTGCCCCAACAGGACCCACTGAGGGAAACGGCTTCGATTGTGCCCGCAGCACGCACACCTACGGGCAATCATTTGAAGAAGACTCTGACCTCCCAGGGACCAGCCGCACGAGGGGCACATCCACCAACCCATCCCGGCATGCAGCTTCGCTTTCATGCCCAGAAAGCTTTTGAGCTGCACCCGGTGAAGCCAAGACCAGGATGTGGCCTCCTTCCCGTGCAATAGCTCAGTGACCGCACTGTGGAGTGTGCACCGGGTTGTCCCTGGAGCAGTGTCCATGCTGACTCCTGACTGCAGGACTGTCCGTAGCACCTGGATCTGGAGGCAGCACGTTCGGTCTCTGGTTCTCCAGATTCTGGAGCAGCACCAGGTTCTGCAGGGAAATGATTTCCTCTGAGAATGAGCCTTCTGGCCCCAGACCTGCCTGTGTCATATGTACCCTCCCTGTATGCTAGGCTCTGCACAGAATCCCCCGAGGCCAGCTCTGACCCCAATTACACAGACTGAGCTGCCAGAAAAACAACCCGGCTGTTTGAGGCCCTGGCGAGAGAGAACAAACTAAAAATACCCAGCGTGGGACTTTCTACTCTTGAACTGGAATTTTCTCCTCGCTGCCTGGCACAGACTCGCGGATGCTGCTGCCCGGAAACCCTGTTCAATGATGGGCTTGTTTTAAAATGGCTTCATTGCCTTAAATTGCCCATTGTGGGAGATCTGGGCCCCGGCAGTGCACCAAGGTGGGCCAGCTCATCCGACAGGGGAGGAAGATGGGGCAGCTTGCTGCAGTCGCGGGGCACAAGGGGCTGTCAGGGTCCCCAGTGGAGATGCCTGGTGTAAGAGTTGGCATCGGGCCCCTGTTGGGCTGGGGCCACCTTGGCTCTTGGCTGGGAAGGACTTGCCCACCTGAGCTGGCTTCTTACCCCACCACTGGCCTTTGCACTTCTTGGAAGGGCACTTTCAAAGCAGGTTTGGGGTTTTTTTTTCTCTATTGCCAAATAAAATCTCTGAAAATTACCCCGTGATACAGCAGCAGGATGCTGCTCTGTGAGCTGCACTATTCCAGCCTGCTCGTGCCCTCCCAAAGCGGAGCAATTCATCTGGAACCAAAGCAGGTGGTGTGCACTGGAACAGGGGGCTCCGGGGGGTGCCTCTCCCATAGTAGCATTGCCGGTCAGTTTCCCCAGGCCGGCCAGGGGTACATGGGCACTTTCTTACATTGAGTCCTAAGTTACATGATGCTTTTAAGATGGCCGTTCCCTGGGCTGTAGAGACCTTCAGGCTCCAGTGCTGCCAATCCCTGTGCCCCCGACAGCCCGGAACAAAAATTTTCCAAAAGGCCTCGCCCCAAGTGTTGGCTCCACCCCATTGGCAAGCTCTCCAAGGCCAGACGTGTGGAGGGCTGCAGCAGCCGGCTCCAGGCCTGGCCCTGTGCAGCACACATGGCATCCTCTCCCGCCATGCCCTGTCAGGAGGGAGGAGTCACTGGCACTGCCCAGGAGGTGACTCACCGCACACGGCCCTGGGCGTGAAGCAGCCTTACCTGTCCCCATTAACAGCCCCAGCCCCTGGCGGCACAAGCCCTGCCTTACAGGCCTCGCACGCTCTATGCAGGCGGCCGATGGCCTGTCCCAGCCTCCCCAAGCCTCATTCACTGGCCGTTCCCAGAGCCGCCAGCCATGCTGTTCCCAAAGCCCCTGCACACCACGGCCTGGACTCACCCAGTCCCATGGCGCCGCGGCCCGTGTCTCTGTGGGCACAGAGCAGAGATGTGAGGACAGCGCGTCAGGACACCTGGAACCAATGCTGTCGTGAGAACCAAACTATCCCACACTTTCCAGAGATGAGTTCTCCCCCCCCCCCCCGCATTTCCAGGCCCCCCTTTCACAAAGCCAACTGGCTGGCTGTGAGCTTCCTGGGTAAGGCAGGCTGGGGGGGTCCTCTCCCCCCCGATATACCAGAACAGACCTTGATGTACACTCTGAGAGAGGGGCCCCTCCTCCCCTGCTTTGTTTTGCTTCTGAAATCCCCGTCCTCTCTTTGCCAGAGGAGCGAGAGGCTGCTGCATTTCCGTTGCATGCCGATGGGTAAACACCTTTTCACCGCGCCCAGCAGCACCTGCCTTAGGAACGGCTGCAGATGGAGCGCCTCAGCGTCTGTGCGCCCAGGCATGGACTTCCCAATGCACTGGGGTGCTCCGATGCCCCCCCGCCCCCCTTCCTGAGGGTGCCACCCTCGCTCTTGCCCCTCCCCCGGCACCCCTCGCACACCACAGAACAGCTGCTTGCTGGGGGCAGGTTGTGCAGGGCGGGAGGGGGAGGTGCAGGTGAGAGGCAGCAGGTGGTTGCTCAGCACCCACTTTTTATTTCCTCATGGGTGTTCCAGCCCTGGGGCACCCCTGGGTGGCAGCGCCGGTCTCCGTCTGTGCCTCTCATGGGGGTGCAGAGGGCTCTACCAAAACAGGTTTTACCGAGAGCCCTCACCTGACACCCGAGCCAGAACACAGCTCTGAGCGCCAGGGCTCTCCTGCAGCCTGTGGGTTCCCCTCACGCCTCTGCTGTTTGGTCAGCAGCCCAGCGGGACTGTGGGCAGATGGCAGAGGGGGCTGGAAAGCACAGGGGGCAGCCCCAGGCATCTTACCCACCAGGAGTAGCTCGAGTCGACCCTGGATGGCACGTTCTGTGCGTTCGCCAGCCCCTTGCCAAGGAGAAGCAGGAGGAAAGGCAGGGTGCCATCCTGCCTGTCGGGACACACCGGGGAGTGGAATAGCCCTGCCCTGGGGGTTTGAAATCCAGCCCTGTCGCTGGCTCGGACCCCACCTGCTGTAATGGGCTGGCCCAAACCTCCGACCTCCAGGCCTGTTTGCAATGCAGGGCCCATTGCCTGAGCCTGCCTGCGCGTAACTCTCTGCCCAGCGCTTGCAAACAGAGGGCGGGAGGGAGCCTGGCATGGGGGCTGGCCGCAGGAGTAGGAGCAGCTCCACAGCCTGGCAGGCAGCAGCTGGGAAGGCAGGAAATGGCCCTTAACCTGGGAGAGTCCCAGTCCCCCAGAGCATCCGTTTACACTGCGTGTGCCATGAGCCAGCCTGCTGGTTAATTTTGCTGGTGCTTCCAGGCCGAGGCGGTGACGGAGTCTGCTGGGGCTCAGAGGCAGCCTCTGGAACCACTGGCTGGACGTGTCTCCCGTTCCTGGCGGAGCTGTGCGCGCCCAGGCGGACACATTACACCTGACTCTGATGCTACTGCTCCTGGGCCAGGGCCAGCGTGCTAAAAATAGCACCACAGCCCCGGCTCCAGTCCCGGCACATGGGGCAGCTGCCTGCCACGTGGCCCTGCCCTGACTCCAAGGGGCTAGAGAGGTTGAGGGGTGCAGGTGTCAGGAAGGCAGAAGGTGAAGGAAGGGGCAGGGGGAGAACTAAGGGGGAGGGGGGAGAGGAGAGGAAGGAGCTTGTGCTAAGGGGAGAGAAAGGGACTGGGACAGCAGAGGAGGGGGGGCAGCAGCAGGCACCAGGGGAGCAGATGGGACAAGGGGAGAGTGGGAGACCTGGCAGCAGAGGGAAAAGGGAGAGGTTGATAAGATATTGTTAATAACTTGGGTGCTGCAGGGGCACACGTCCGAACAAGTGCCCATCACCTTAATACTGGCGCACAAGACAAAACTCACCCTGTGCATGCATGGAAAATCTTAGAGGGAACCCTGGCCGGAGGCGGGGGAGGAAGGGCACGATCCTGTGCCTCACCCCCACACCTATTGCCTTCAGAAGACGTGATGCCAGGTACCAGGAGAAGTGGGTCCATGCAGGGGCCCAGCCATGCATGGAGGGTGCATGGCATTGGGCAGGGAGGGTCTGACAGGTCAGTCATTCCCAGCTCCTTGGAGACAGGCGCACAGGAGCATGAGAGACACCTCGCCCCATGCAGCCCTTAAAGACAAGGTGGAGAATGAAATCCTCCAGCTACTCAGTCTTGCTTTTCACCAGGGGCCCAGTCAGCTCGGTGTAACTGGAACACTTGCCCTGAGTTCAGGTAGATTGCTATCGAACTCGCGTGGGTACGAGTAATTTTATCGGGTGCCCCATATTCAGCACAGGGAAATATGACCCCCCTCCCCACTCAGGGCAGGACTGGAGTCTAGGCTCCGCCCTCAGTGCAGGAGGTTAAACCAGCCCTTGGACACATGCTCAAGGCATAGACGGTCTCGGGGTGCTTGAGGCAGATGGACAAACGTCAGCCCAGCAGGGGAAGTGCAGGCCTGGGACTAGCGTTAAAATGCAGGGACCCTAAATCCCGAGCTGGGATTGAACCTCCTGGGTACTCGGACATTCTAGGCTCCCCCGCTCTGTGGCTGTGGCCGAGTGTTCCAGCGGCTCCCTGGGGAGAAGGCGAAACCTCGCATGGAAAGGGATTGAGGGCCAGGCCCATGGTGTGACCCAGCGGTGTGCAACCCATGGGTCGCAACCCCCTCGGGGGTCCCGGCAGTCTTCCTGGGTGGTCCCAGTGCCAGGCTGGCCGCCATTTTGTTTTCCCGGCTTGGTGTACAGCAGGGGCAGAGGAGGGTTGCAGGGGAGTGGACCAGCGCTTTAAATTAAAGGGGCCACAACAAAATGTTCCAGCCAGCGCTTTTTTTTTTTTCTTTCTGCTCAACAAAAATTTTCCCGTCCCTGGGGGTTGCAAATTAAAAAAGGTTGAGCACCACTGGTGTGACCGATGCCATGGGGAGAGGCAGATTTGCGGAAGGGGGAGCAGAGGGATGGCTAGAAACTCAGGGCAGGGCGGCGGGGTTAGGACATGATTTCCCTGCGCCTCTCCCCCATGCGGAACAAGGAACAAACTCTGTTCCCAGTTTGTGAATTCAAAGCTGGTCCCTCACTGGCCCCAGGCTCATTTCCACCCCCTCTTCCATTCTCCGCTCCTGTTGTGCTCAGCCCTAGAGGATCTGGCCCCAGCCTCAGGCCTCACTATCTGGCTTCTGTCAGCTTGCAGGGGCTCAGCTACTGCCAAGTTGACGGGTTTTCTCTCTCTCTTTCAGGCCTTTCCTAGCTCCATTCAGTCTCTTCAGATGGTGGCAAAACCCAGCCAGACCCTTCCCTGCTCCTTGACCTCACCCTGCCTCTCGCTGGCTCTTAACTCCTGGGCTTCTACAAGCCGAAGCCAAACCTCCCTGGCCCCCTGCTTGGGGATAGGTTTGCCAGGATAGTTGCCGAGTGTGTCGTAGGGTTGCCAGACTGTCCGGTATTGACCCGGACAGTCTGGTATTTTTGCCTCCTGTCCGGTAAAAAATTCAGAAAATACTGGACACCTAAAATGTCCAGTATTTTCTGTTTTTTCCCTGCCAGGAGGCAAAAATACCGGACACCTGGCAACCCTACGACACACTCGGCAACTGGGCCCAGTCCCCGGCCTCCCCCCTCCAGCCCTCCGACCCCCCCCAGCCCCCTGCTTACTTGGTTCCGCAGGGAAGCTGCGTTCTGGCTTGATCAAGAAAACAAAATGGTCGCTGGCAAAAAGCCTAAAGACCAAGGGGAAGCAACGCCTTTCCCGGGTCTTAGTACTCAATCTCTCCCGTTACTACCCCTATTCTGACTCTGCATGCACTGAAAAGGGCCATGCTGTTTTAATGTTGTTTTATTTTTTGCTTAATAACTCGGAGTGCTTTTTTTTCCCCTCCTCAACAACTTAGGTCTCCCGCTTCCCCCCTCCCCCCCCGAATTTTTTCCCTGTGGTTTTTTTTGGGGGGGGAGGTGTTCGGTATTTTTGGTTAAACCATCTGGCAACCCTACTTGGGGAGCAAAGTGAGCCCAGCGCACGCTGGCCTAGGAGGGGGTTAGCGGCTAACTCCAGCTGCCTGGGCCAGCTTGTCTAGGCTGCCAGGCCCCATGAGAAAGGCAAGAGACTGTAAGGAAGTGGGCGTGACTTCCTGCCCGAGCTGGAGCCGTTATGTGAAGTATAAGGCAGCACCTTGGTGGGTGTTGAGCCTGGCTAACAAAACCTCTGCAAGGGGGCTGGTGCTCCTCGGTGGAGAGACGATCCTGGTGCCATACGTAGGAAGAGCATTACAGGGAGCATCTCGGAGAGAGCAGAGGGCAGTGGGATTCAACTGGGACTGAAGAATGGGCCTGAACTGAGTTCTGCTAAGTGAATGACATTAAATAGAGGGGAGGGGATGCTCTCCCCCCACTAAGCTAGGGGAGAGGTAGATATGCTGGAGGGCAGGGATAGGGTCCAGAGTGACCTGGACAGATTAGAGGATTGGGCCAAAAGAAATCTACTGAGCTTCAACAAGGACCAGTGCAGAGTCCTGCACTTGGGACAGAAGGATCCCAAGCCCTGTTACAGGCTGGGGACCGACTGGCTAAGCAGCAGTTCTGCAGAAAAGGACCTGGGGGTTACAGTGGATGAGAAGCTGGATATGAGTCAACAATGTGTTCTTGTAGCCAAGAAGGCTAATGGCATATTAGGGTGCGTTAGGAGGAGCATTGCCAGCAGATCTAGAGAAGTGATTATTCCCCTTTATTCGGCTCTGGTGAGGCCACATCTGGAGTATTGTGTCCAGTTCTGGCCCCCCCCCCATTACAGAAGGGATGTGGATGCATTGGAGAGGGTCCAGCAGAGGGCAACCAAAATGATGAAGGGGCTGGGGCATATGATCTATGAGGAGAGGCTGAGGGATTTGGGCTTATTTAGTCTGCAGAAGCGAAGAGTGAGGGGGGATTTGATAACAGCCTTCAACATCCTGACAGGGGGTTCCAACGAGGATGGCGAGAGGCTGTTCTCAGTGGTGATAGAACGAGGAGCAATGGTCTCAAGTTACGGTGGGAGAGGTCCAGGTTGGATATTAGGAAAAACTATTTCACTAGGAGGGTGGTGAATACTGGGATGGGTTACCTAGGGACGAGGTGGAGGGGATGACAAAGCCCTGGCTGGGATGATTTAGTTGGGGCTGGTCCTGCTTTGGGCAGGGGGCTGGACTCAATGACTCCTGAGGTCTCTTCCAGCCCTAGGATTCTATGTCTCGCTTGACTATCTTTGCCTGCTCACATGCTTTATACACACAGAAGCTTTCTTTAAACAAACCAAAGACGGGGCCATAATGTTCTCAACCCAGTAAAACAGCCGTGCCTGAGCAGCTCAGGGTTTATGGGCAGGCTCTGTTACCTGCACAAATTTCTCTATCCCTTCCACACTGTAGGGAAACACACCTTTACCCAGTTCCTAGGACTCAAGGTGCAACCCTGTTAATTTACACACCCATCCTTACCCAATTCCTAGGGCTCGCGCGCATCTTCCTGCGGGTTGGCAGGATCTTTAGCCACTGAAAGAGCTTCACACAGCAATATCCTTATGCTCTATTTATTGACAATTCCCAAACAAGCAGACTACGCATCATAAGCACACAGTGTCATGCTCACCAATCCGGGTGCAGGCAGACTTCCCCTGTTGGCCAGGCAATATCAGTCTCTCTGGTCTTAGGCTGTGTCTCAGAGGTGAGTTCTCCTTTTTCAGGTCTTCCCCCTTCTCTTGGTGTTCCTGGTCTTCTTCCAGCCTTTTCTTCTTTCCTTCTGCTTCTGTTACTTCCGATCTTCTTCTTGGTCTCCTTCTTGGACCCCATTTTATATAATGAAACCTGAGTCCTGCTTATACCTTACCCAATTATTTTAGTATAATTTTACTAACCAATCATAACAAAATTACCTAACCAATCATACTCCACCACCTTAATTGATTTACACCTAGCAAAATTAATTATACAGCAGACAGGAACAATTACAAACCAGGCAGAGATCACACAGTCAAACAAAAGGAAAGTGTAATGACAATGATCATAGAATGAGGATTCCACAACATTCTCTATTGATAAGCAGTTTCTTGCCAGACAGAATGGTGTTACTTACGTTTTCTTTACCCATCTTGAGATCTGTTTCTTTATCTGGTGACAGTGGGGGAGCTATCAGGACAAAGCCCCCTCCTCACAGCTTGGTGTGACATTATTTTAATACAAAATAGATGGAATGTGAGTATGTGACCCCAGGCCTTATAGCTAATGGCTGCTGCTCTTCAGTCTGGTTGCAGAAGACGACTTTGGTTCGGGCCTAGCACAGGCCTTCCAACATGGCTACAGAAAAACCATATTGTTACAGCTCCAGCTAGAAGAGATTTCTCTAGTAACTTTTGGGTGCTTATGTTGAGATACTTCTTAAAGGGGCCTGATTTCCAGGCCCTTTTGGAAATGGAGGCATCTCCATCTAAAACACTCTCTTCTTCTCCTTTGTGCAGCTGCACACAGCCCTGGGAGCTGTCTGCTTGGGATAGATTTATTCCCATACAAATGTGGCAAGATGTTTAGTACAAGGCTGTTCAGTTGTGCAGAGCGCGTGGGGTTTTGGAACATGCTAGAGGAAGGCACCTCCCACTTGTGCCTTTACATTTCACTACATACCTGTCTGTCTTCTCCCTCTGGTGAACGACTAAGCCCATAGACGAGATGGGCAGCTAATTCAATTAAGTGTCACTAAACAGGTTGCTTTCATTTTCTCAGCAACTTTCTTGTTCACTGGCCTTAGAACTCTCTTCAGAGCTGCAGCACATTATCCAAGCCTAACCAGCTCAACAGCCTGGAGTTGAGATTCTACATCCTCTTTAAACAGCCCTCTCCTGCAGAACTGAGTATTTTGGAAGGTTGGATGCACACTGTGATTCTAATGAGGTTAGACAGATAAAGGAGCCCTGGGTGTACCCCAGCATTGGAGCAGAAAGGGAGTTGAACAGCCTAACATGCTTATTTTCCATGGTATTTTATTTGAAAGCGCATTAGGCTAGTCTGCTGTGTTAAGTAAATCAAGATCTTCTGAAGGATTATTGAAGAATCGAGTCATGGCAGTGGCCTTTACCCAACTATTTTTGGCTGATTTTTCATTTCACTTACTGAGCATGGGGAGCTAATGGCTGGAAGGGCTAGAAAGCACACTGCCAGCAGGCAGTTGTTAGTTTTGCAGTAGGGCCAACACTATGATGTCAGTAAGAGAGAAACAGATGAGTTGTGATGCTGAGCATGCATCTACTTCCAGCATTCTACAAGCATGAATCCCTCCAAGTGGGGCTTCGGAAAGGTTTTAAGATAGTGACTTCCATTGATTTCAGTGGGAGTCAAGTGCCTAAATACCTTCTGGAAATCCCCTAGCCCCACCTCTCGGTAAATATCTCCCTTTTGCAGTTGGGGAAACTGAGACATGGCAACTAATCCATGAGAGACTTCACCTCTCCCAGTCAACAGGCAACAGAGAGTGCAATTCTGAAAAGTTTTAGGCAGACACACCTGGGTTCTGATCTACAACTCTATTTATAAGATTTCAGGGAAGCCTCTTTAATTTCTTACTCACCGATGTCTGTAGGGAGGCCACAGCCTCAGGCTACATCTACACACCAGTGTTTTCAGAATAACTGACGATATTCCAAAATAACAAAGCACATCTACACGGTAAGCCATTATTTCAAAATAGTGGTGAGCCAGAGGACTTCTTACTCCAACTCCTGTAACCTTCATTTCACAAGAAGTAAGGGAAGTAGAAGGAAGAATGTTCTTCCTTTGACTTCCTGCTGTATAGACAGCACCAAAAGCCAAATTAAGCTATTTTGAGTGCAACTACAGTTGCAGAGCTTAATTCAACTTTTGCCCTGCTCTGTAGCCGTGCCCTTGGGAAACCGTGTGAATATTTTAATATAAGGGAAAATGTTTGCACTTAACCACCTATTTGCAAAGTCTTGCTCTGGGCTCTGCCCTAAGGTTTGGCAACACTTCACTCCAGTGTGCTAGGGCTGCCTCCCATCAGTGCCAGCTGGACAGCCTTACCCCGATTCCTAAGAGCACTGCAGCAAGGACAGTGACTATGAATAAGCCACTACATGGCTGTTGCCTTTTCTTCATTCCCCCTTTTCCCTCTTCCCTCCAGGAGATTCATTCCCAGAGTCCCATCTGACAGAGCCTTATTCCAGAAGCTCTTTGCTGGTAACAATCAATCTGTTAAGGGTCCTGCAACAGGCAGATTTAATATGCAGTCCCAGCCTAATCAGGAGGGGTGGCTAATACCAATAGGACAAACTCACTGGAGGAGGCTTTAGCATGCCCAGCAAAACACAAGCCAATCAATTACTGCCTAAGTCTAGTGCAGAGCTGCAGAGAACTCTAGTGGTCATTTGCCTGAACTGCAAGCAAAGTTGCAAATGCAGGAAAGCCTGAAAAGTTTAACAGTGAAGACTCCATATCCTGCAGTGACCTCACAAGAGATGCAATGGCATGTCTATCAAACTCAGCTTCCAATTCTCTTCCTCCCCACTTCACCTGAGGAGCCATACTTCTGCTATCAGAGAACTGGTGCAACTCATTATACTTCATCAGGGCAGGGACTAGGGAAGCTAGAGAAAAGTGATTCCTGGGCCAGCTGTTATCTTGAAAGTGTTGCTTCAAAGCTCTTGGGGGAGGATTTATGTTTGCCTCTCACACATTAGCACCTTCACTGCAATATAGTTAGTGTTTCCGACACACTACAGACTTGTCTACATTTGAAGTGCTGCAGTTGTAGTTAATCCACCTTCCAGAGAGGCAGGAACTAAATCAACAGTCAAATTCTTCTGCCAATTTAATGTTTCCTATACCAGAGGTTGTCAGTTTCATTGCATCAGTCAGGATGTGGGATTTTACTTTGAAGATTCATATAACGCAAGTCTGTAGGGTGAAATCAGCAAATATATCATTGCTATCTAGAAAAGGTCTTGTCTACACTCATAAAAATTGATCCAGAATAAGGTACAATAGGAATTTAAGGCAGATTAAGTTTCTGAGTGGATGTGCTTATTCTGGCCCATGGAGTTAATTTGGAATAGCTATCTCAGAATAAGTCACTCAAGGCACAGCACCCGAAACTTGAAATAAGATACGCAATTTGTGCTATGCAAATTGAGTATCTTATTTCAAGTCTATTTCGAAATAGCTTATTTCGTCATTTGGCGCTGTCTACACAGCGCCAAATTTTAAAATAAAATGCTATTTTGAGCCATTCCTTACTTCTCGTAGAATGAGGTTTACAGGGATGGCGAAATACCCCATCCGCTAGATTTCGATATAGCGGACACATTCAAAAGACTATTTTGGGATACTCTGGTGTCCCAAAATAACTCTGCTGTGTAGACATACCCTCAGAGTTTGCCTGCCTAGAGAGTAGAATGTGCTGGACAACGGAAGATTTATTTTTTAAAAAGACAAGTACACAATTGTTTGAAAATTTATTGAAAAATGCAATACAAGAAACAATACTGAACCCTTACATCTAAATACTACAGCAACTTTCCCTTTGAATTGCTACAAAAGTCCAAAATAACAGCTCGTCATTTACTATTCAATCTATAAAGATTTGCCAGTTTTAAGTCTGTTGCAATATTTCCTATTTGTTGTAAAGAAAAGATGTAAACAGCTAGTCTAAACAATTCACAATTATCTTTAAAAATGTACAAAGCTCCTTCATATTTGCAACTAACTTTTCATTAAACTTGTAAAAAAAAAACCCAGGTTGGGATATTAATATCTCAAAGTAATTGTACATCGTATGAAATCAGTAAACTACTGCTAAGTTCAGCACTCAGTCCTTTATTACAACTGTATTGCTTGGAGATTGCTGTCTGGAAACCAAAGCTGCCTTTCCAGTTTAATTCTTCAGAGGTCACATGCGTCTCTTTCCTTCCTTTCTATACATTCATTCATATATAAATAGCTTCTGTAAAGTGTATACTATACAATCAAGTCAGGCTGATCTCCTGGACTGGGAATAGCTGGGAACATTCATAGCTTATAAATAGAACCCTTGTTCACATGTCATGTTGACATGAGTGGCACTGGTCCCTGGAAATTCACAAGTCACAATGGACCAAATTTTAAAACTCACTAATGTGATCAACTCATTTTAGGAAGGAAAGGTGAAAAGTGGGATGCGTCACAGGCAGCCCTGCAGCCTTTTTTTGAGAAGGTGGAAGTGAATTTCATTAGCAGTAGCAGGTATCAAAAGAGATCTTCAAGAACGTTTTCAAAGCTATTCTCTTCCCCGCATCTGTGAAAAGGGAGCAAGCAGTTCCAGCAACACCTATTCCTCTCCAAAATCTTGACTAAGGCTATGGCTACACTGCCGGTTTTTTTTTCGGAAGAAGATATGCAAATCGCGCTCATATTTGCATATCTTCTTCCGATTCTTTTTGCGGAAGAGGTTTTGCCACTATTTGGATGTCGGAAAATAATCCTCTTTCGCAAGACCCTGTAAATCTTGATTTATGAGGAATAAGGAGTCTTGCGAAAGAGGGTTTTTTTCCGACATTTGGCCCCATCTACACGGGGCCAAATAACAGCAAAACCTCTTCTGCAAAAAGAATCAAAAAATGTAAATGCGAGTGTGATTTGCATATCTTCTTCCGAAAAAAAACCAGCAGTGTAGCCGTAGTCTCAGAGAACGTTCTGCCTGTAAAAACTGGCTCATCAGAAGTGTGCTGGAGTTGGATGGATGTGGCAGCTAGGAATCCTTCTTGGGATTAACTATCAAGCTCCTGAGGGGTCAGCAGTGCCCAAAGGGAAGCTTTTTGCCTGAGCTCAGAAGCCAGTTTGGTTTGGACCATATTTTGTCCCGCAATAGCACTGACATATCTTATCAGAGGGTGAACAGAAGAAACACACACACTTAATGCTATCAAGGGAACCTGAGCAGCACATCAACCTAAAAGCACATACTATTCTAATTGTCCCTTTCAGAGAAGCGGTTCTATTGTCAAAGGCAGATACCTGTAACATGCTAGAAAATGCCTGTGCGCCATTGTTTGGAAAGTGAAAGTTCTCACCAACAAGAAACTCCTCTGGATCTTAGACCTAACTCAAGATCTCTGTTCCTTAGGAGGAGATTTAAAAAAAGATCAAACTTCGTGCTGCTACTGCTTTACTGAACAAGGTTGGGTGTGAATTAAGATACAGCTGTGTCAAGGTCCGCAGTACTTCCTCTGTGGCATATCTAAACCCTAACCACCACCAAATGCCTTTAATTAAGTGCTATGGGCAGATTAAACATTTGGTAGCTCAAAGTCCCATGAAGCCAACTGGGAACTCTTGTATGAACATTGTGCAGCCAAGCAGGACAAGCAAAATAATGACCTAGATAAAGGGCATCTCAGCAAATGCTCCACCACGACTGCCAGACTGTTAGCTGTACCCACCAGATGATGGCAAAGTTACACAGCTGTTCTCATCCCTCTCTCCTCTGCCTGAATAAGAGTGTATCCAGTTGCAGAGTTTGTCTCTAAGAAAGGGAGGGGGGAGAAAGGTTTGTCAGCAGACCCAAGAGAACTGTGGAGATACAAACTAATCCTCAGATTCAGGAGCAGCATGTGAAATAAACTGGACCTGCCTAAGCTATGGCTAGAGAGGCTGATTCATGCCTCCTACTAAGCCTTTGCCCTCTGTACCTTATGGGTGGATGAATGAAAAGTGCTCTGTTTCGACAAAACTGTTTGTCTCACTGCAATCCCAATCCTAATCCCAATCCCAATCCCATTATAGGCACCCAATCCCACTGGGCCTGTGAGATGTTTGTGGCTCCAGTCTAAAGATCATTGTCCCACACAGAGCAGGAAACCAGGTTTGCTGGCCAAAGGGAGCAGCCCTGAGGGACTGAAAGGGGCTCTAAATTGCAGTTCAGCACCTAACTGCACGTTTCAGGATACGTCTAGACTACGTGCTTCTGGTGACAGAGGCATGTAGGTTAGGCTACCCGGCATAGGAAAATGAAGCGGCGATTTAAATAATCGGCGCTTCATTTACATTTAAATGGCTGCCGCGCTGAGCTGATCAGCTGTTTGCTGGCTTCATTTATTATTTAAATCGCTGCTTCATTTTCCTATGCCGGGTAGCCTAATCTACACGCCTCTGTCGCCAGAGGCATGTAGTCTAGACGTACCCTAAATGTCTGCCAGTGAAAAGTCACAGGAGGTAAAGTAGCAGCCCCCAAAACAACTGCCTTTGTGGGAAAGTAGATGCTGAGGATTACACCAGTAGACAAGCAACTCCATAATCCTTTCAAAGAAAGTGTCTCCAGCCAATATGAATCTACTTTAACGAGAGCTGCAATTTTAATTATATGGTCAGTGCCATTTAAAGGCAATTTCCAGACAAACAGCAAGTCATTGGGTCTAGTTCAGTCTTCTACCTCCTTTAAAACAAAACACAGTCAAACTAAGTAGAGCTCTCGCTGCCATTTTTTTCTCACCCTGGAATGTAGCTTAGCAGCAGAGGGTTCTTCTCCCTCCCGGCAAGAGATACCCCACACCAGAGACAGGATTAGAGCGCCAAAGCCCTATCTTTAAAAATATTGCTCACAACTCTACTCGTTACAAACCTTTACAATATTGCTGGAAAGAAAAACCAGGGCATGATTAAGAGGTTTTCATTAAATCCAAACAGGCTCTATTCTCCTGCTGCTCTCACGAAAGGAAAGACACCCTACCTCCAGAAAAGCATTACTCTCGGATTTCAAAAGTCACGATTAACATCACAGTGATCACCTTATAAATTAATGGATCATCTCCAGTTAGAAAATTCCATTCACACACGTTCACCCTAAAATACTTTAAAAAGATTACAAGTAAAAAAACGACTAAGTGCGCCACAGGTTGCTATAGTGGTTATGAGAGAAGTATCTAGAAAAAATACTTTGTTTTTAGTGCCTTTCGGGAAAAATACACGGGGTGTTCTAAAACCAGCAGTTGTGTAATTGTCATTATAGATCTGAATGCGCCCATTATCCAGAAGCTGAAAACGGCAGCCAACGCTGGCCCTGGTGTTACACTGGCAGTGAAGGAGCCAATGTACTACAGACCCTTACTTTATGTTAAGAGGGGGAATGTCAGTGGTTGAACATGTGCCCTTTCCAAATGATTTGACTTTGTTCCCAGTGGTTGCTACAGTCTACAGCTGTGAGGATGTCTTGGACAGCCAGCTCAAACTGAGCTTGCATGTCTGGGAAGGTGAGATTGTCTAAGAGATGATTTTAAATTAAGTTAAGATTACATACATACATACACACACACACCCTGCCCTGGTTTATGGGTAATGTGCTTAGCTTTAAATATTATTAGGGAAAATACATGATTTACACACTTATTTAAAAATTAAACACAAATAACTGAGAAAATCTGACACTGAGAAATCAACTATTGTGAATGCTGCACAGCCTACCATATAGCATTCAGAGCCCAAACCCCTTAACCACACACTTCTATAGACGTATTTAATGGCATTTAGAAAGCAAAAATAGGTAGGTAGCGTTCAGTAGAAATGCAGTCTGAGGTGCGCTATCACAGTTCTCTTAGAGCTCTAGAATTCACAGTATGTGAAGCAACTTCCAGGATTCCTTAATCTAACACCTTCTGAAATATGTTACACCACAAACTCCCTCGCCCCGCCCTCATGTTCAAACAACATCAAGAGACTGAAATCCACAAAAGCAAGGAAATTCAGAGTGAAGAGAGAAACTCTTTTTTGTGCACCTGGGTATCATGGCTATCATGGCTTGAAGTTTTCTGGAAATATTTAGGGCCAATTCCAAGAGGCAGCTAGAAATGCCACACACTGAAATCTAAGTAAAATGATTTTTTTCTGAAGAAAGCCCCATCAATCATTAGCATTCACACGGCTGTTATTTTGAGCATGGCTTAACCCCAGTATACCTGATGAGGCTGAAGGAGTAAGATTTAAGAACCAATCCTTTTGCAAGGACCTATGGAGACTATAGATGGGGGAATGCAAAACTGAAAATCAGTAAAAAAACAAACATTCAGTACAGTGAGACGTATGGCATAATGTGTTTTACAATATAAAAATATTCAAAAGGATTCACTGTATTCTGAAAAATCCCAAGTAAATGGTAAAGCGTAACTTCTAGTAAGTGATATGAATGTTCAGTTATTAAGAGTGAATCTTGTAAATCTGTGGTCTTTGTGCTCCCGGCAGTTTCCCATAGTTTTGCAGTTTTTTCACCTCTTTCTCTCCCCTCCTTTTCTGGTGTTCTCTCAGTCAGGGAGAAATGTCTCCTAGAAAGACAAGATTAGGGTAAGTAGCCAGCTGTGTAAGCACTCCTAGTGGCACCCAGTGAGGGGCATTTTTAACACCGCAAATTCACAAGGTGCTTTTCCTCCTGCCCCTGACACTCAGCTCATTAAAGCCTTGATTGTAATTTTCCAGCATATGTCCGAAGTCAAGCTCCTAAAGCTACACTGAGGCACCCTGAGCGAATGTCCTGATTTTTCACAAGCCCCAAACACACACACATCCCAATGAAGTCAACAAGAACTGTGCATCCACAACACTTTTGAAATGCACAAGGATCCTAAATAGGAGATAGGACTTGACATTAGGCATGAAGGTTTGGAAGACCAGCAGACAATGGCCTTTTCCACTACCAAATTTGGCTTTTGCTGTTGTTGCCCAGTAGTGATTTCTTGGCTGCTCCCATATTCATCCTTACCCTCGTCTCCCAAACTCTCATCCGCACACTTTGTTTTGAATGGATCTCACATGCAAGGAGGCTGTTTAACTCTACCTTATCTAGCACACTATCTGGTGCACCAGTATCACTGAGTCTGAGCAAAGCCTTAGGAATAAAATGTTAACTCGACAAATAATACTGCATTTATGGATTCTTAAAGCAGCTTTAACAATTTACTGTGGTTTCCAAATTGCCAAGGAGGAGGTATTTAAAAGTCACAGCAGATATAGAAACCTTAACTCATATTTTGGGAACTTCTCTAGACTAGGAAAACAAGCAGTTTGATACTGTGACACACGGTTCTCCTCTGCTTTGGCCTCAGGGCTAGGACTGAGAGAGAGCCCAACTCATGACCCCTGATTCACTGCTGCAGAGAAAAGGTGCAGGGTGAAGAAGCAGCTTCACTTCTAGAGCTGAAGAGGGGGTCTCCTTTGGATTCCCAATTCAAAATGCTACTGCACCACTTCCTGGTAAGTGATGGTGAACACTTTCCACAGTCCCTGTAGCTGAAAAAACATGTGCCACTGCGGCTAGCAGACACCCCACTGCTCCTCAAGCCACCATTGTAATAGTACTGAGAGGAGACGCAGAAAGCAGCTCTTCGGGACACCGTCAAACTGCTTCTTTCCTTGGGTGTGGGCAGACAGCTCAAAGCTCCTCACTTTAGTCTGTGGGCTCATTTGCCTGCACTGCATGATGTTATCAAGATAAAGACTGGGAGCCAGTGGGAAGACAGCCATTGCAGGTAAATGTGCGCCTACGATGCCTTCTCTGTATAGAGCTCTAGCATGATCAGTGTCAATACGTTTTTGTTCACATAGACAAGGGTAGGAAATTTCACTTGCGTCTGGTGGTTGTTATCTAAATAGAAAGATGATAGTACCTGAAAATGGTGTTATGCTAATGCAATTAAATTGGCACAATTGTGTAACTCATTGTGATTTTTCACAACAAAGCCAGACCAGGCTTGCACAGTCCTTGCATAGGAGACCTCCAAGGAAGAAGCAAGGAGCTACAGGAAGTGATATTGGCAATTCAGTGAATGGTGAGGTAAGGATTCACATTTAACACCCTAGCCTTTTCCTTCTGAGCAAGTACTAAACCAATGTGGTGTTGGAGATGTAGGATACAATGTAAAATGGAGATCATCATCCATGGTCACAGATGAAACTTCCTGCAAACAGTTAAGCAATTGCCTTCACTGCAAGTTAATTCAGGTTATACCTAAACTCTGCATCTGCCTACACTCACAAACGTTATTTGTAGCAGAACAAGCTGGCTGGCAAGACCTGAGCTATTGGCTAAAGCCCAAACAAGCACAACTCATCAGCTGATAATACAGCCCTGCTGCTGTGTAGTGTGGACACAGGACTGGTCAAATTCCAAGTTGGCTAACTGTATCCAGCCTATCCAAATTAACCTGCTGCTTCATTACTTATCATTTTCTCTTCTCCTACTGTTGTAGCATACACGCCAGTATTCCTTCTTAAACAAAAATCAGTATCTTCATTCTCTTCCTCAGATAGTTTAACCCACTGTATTTCTCATGAGTTCATATTATCTGTAACTAGAGACACTAAGGCCGCCCACATCAAGTTGAATTTGGCATCTGTTGAAATGATTTCTACTGTGCAGTGATTACTATAAAATCTAAGTAGTCAATGCTCTTGACTACATTTTGCACTGGATCGACACTGCAGCACTCAATCCACCAGCTGTCAATTTATCACATCTGCTGTAGACATGATAAATAGATCGGCAAGAGCATTCCCATTGATGCTGGTACTCCATCAAGGAGAGAAGAGTAGTTGCCGCCAATGGGAGAGCAGCCCCCTTTGACCTTACCGCATACAAGAAGCTGTGATGAGTATGCAACTTCAACCACGCTATTTGCATAGCTGATGCAGATAGATGGTGAGAGTAAGTATAGAGAAGGCCTTACATGTTACACGTTTGCAGTTCTGTGTTTTGAGCAGCTAACTCATAGATCCACAGAGAAGATGCCAGTGCACAAAGTGCTGTTAAATGCACAAAATAAAGTCAAAATACTTGTTCTCTGTACTACTACTAAAAGAGATGATTCTTGGGATTCCCAGACAGGCAGGTTCTACTGTAGTTTAGGTCCATAAGACACCTTGATACTTCAAGTGCTATGCAAATCAGTATACCTGTGCACCTTCCACTTCAAGTTCCAGGATTCCAAGAAAATCTGAAAAGGCGCTGATAGGTTTTTCATTAAATTGTGATGATTGGTGCTCTCTGGCTGCAGGTGATCCCTCCTCAACTGAGCCCAGTGTCTCTAGACACTGGATAGGAACACTAATTTCTACCTGCTTACCTGGCCTTGCTATTCGTCAGTAATCTCAGTCTCCTGGTGGACAACAACCTTGGTTACAGACATGTCTGGGTGCTGCTCTTTTGCTTCCTTGATGGCCTGCACTAGAACCTGAAAAAGAAATGGCTCTTCAGAGAAGCATGTTGGGCTGCCTGCTGCTGAACAGTTTAAAGTGAAATTCTTTGTCTAGGTAGTTTTGGAAGCCCTAGGGTAGAAATCATGTCTTCATGCCACTGTGCAGCATACCACAAAGGGATGCCCCACTCCTACTAATCTCTTACAATGCCAACAGCGGCAGTATTGCCCATTTGCTCGAGCCGCCACCATCTTCACAGCACTTTAGAAAATAACAAAAGAACTGGAATTACTGGACTTACCCTTGTTACCTTTTAAAAAACCTGCCTTGTGCCTCGATGCAGGAAATGAACCATCTTACATGTATTTATTTCACACCTTTCTGACAAAAATGGAGCAAATGAAGCCACTTGCTTCCGAGAAAATTTGGAAACAATGCTGCTTTCATAGAGAATTCTCTGTTAAGTTTCTTTCTAGGCTTAGGGGTTCAAGTGGCATTGGCAGGTGTGAAATTCTTCATATTATTGGGCAGCAGCGGGATTGGTGGGAGGAGTGGAGAGGCATTAGAAATCTGCACTCCTCCTGGAATCTACCATAAAGAAATGGAAACTGACAGAGTCAATCCAATTTTGATCCATCCAATTGCAATGGACTTGGGAAAGGCACATCTGTTTTACAAGAAAGCAGTTGCTAATGAGTCCATTATTATAGGCCTTTGCAATAAAGTTGTCATAAAAGCATTAACAGAACAGAGACAACGAAGAACAACAGAAAGTCTGGCCCAAGTAAGGTTTCTGAGAGAAGTCGTCTCTTTGCAGAACACAGTGATATTAGCGAGTAAAAACTGTTTCTCAAAAGAAAATGTTAGTGAATGGAAAAACTGAAGTTCATCTAAATAAGATGCACGCAGAGGCATAAAGACAAAATCCAAGTGAAAACAAACAGCATTCAGATTTGCTGCTGACAATAGTGTCTCAAACTCACAAAACTAGGTTCTACAAAAGATTAGTTTGTGACAACTGGAACAAATTTCACTGCAGGAAGTATGATAAGGAATCACATCCCAGTTCTCGGAGGATCTAGATTAAAAGTAGTTTGTTGATTATCTGCTGATTTTGGATGAAATTATTACCACCACAAAGAAGACCGTGGTTTGTTTGTTTTTTTTAAGCAAAAATATGGTTTTTTAGTAAAATAAAAACCTTAAATTGGACCAGAACAAATACTAGGTCAGGCTGAATGAGATTATTTAGATGGCAAATGCTCTTGACAATGACAATGCCCACGAATGCAGGAAGCAATCATACAAATAGAAAGACCCCAACAAGATGGCTTCACAGACATTTATGGGAATGTTAATTTTGAAAAATTAGAGATGAATTTGCTTAGATGTGTTAGCTTTTCCATTCAGAATGCTGTGTGAGGACCACACAATAATGGGTCTAGGATGTTAAATCACAGAACAACCTGTTTTGGAAGGAATCTAAGATCTCATCTAATGCATGCTCCCATGGTTTGGATAATTGTTCTGTGGCATTTGCTTCTAAGAGCACAAATATACAACGTTATAATTAGCGTTGAGTGTCTGCAGTACTTCTGAATGCTATATAAATAATTTACCCCATTAGACACCCAAATAAAGAGCCTAAAAATCAGCTTAGTGTTCATGTGAGTTCACAATATTATTATTATGGGAGAGAGGAAGTTCACAAGAGGAACAGTTTATTGGATCAGGTTTAGGCAGCAGCACATGGTTTTGAGAACTGTATATCTCTGTAATTTCTAGGAAAAGTTACCAAATTTCTAGTCAGGGTACTGTTGCTTGGGTCCAGATACTTAGTTTTTAATCACTGAGCTCCAACTGCTGGAGCATGTTGTCTATGTGGAAACAAGAGTTCTTGAAGGAGCAGGAAACAAGAATATCCAGCATAAAAGGGGGGCAAGAGCTATGAAGACTGTTAACTAGGGATATTAAAATGCATTTATTTAGGTAAACATGTATGTGTGGGGAGCCGGCTTAAAAGGCAGCGGGAAGGGGGAGGTGGTGGAGGTGAGGGGTGGCTCCCCGTGAGCACCAGCTCTCACCTGCTTCCCCACCGCATGGTACAGAGGCAGCAGCACAGGTGGTAGGTGGCTCGCGGGGATCTGGCTTTGAAGTATGAAAACATGGGTGTTAATGGTGGCGAAATTCACCACCCAATTAAAGAGAGAGAGAGAGACTGTAGAACTGGAATTCATCTACAAATTTGACACTGTTACCCTGGGCTTGAATAAAGACATTAACTGGTTAATGCACTACAAAACCAATTTCCCCTGCCTTTAAAATCCGCATTTTCACATCAAAAGCTATGAATGGGACACATCCAGACCACTTAATTAGGTTCATTAACACAGGTCCTACAATTGACAGGTACCTCTTTTGCTGTTATATATATCATGGATTCTGTTATTTCCACTCCAACTCATCTGATGAAGTGGGTCTTACCTATGAAAGCGCATGATATTACATATTTTCGTTGGTCTCTAAAAATAAGTAGTTCTGGGCACCTTAAAGTTACAGACTAACACGGCTACCCTTCTAAAACATTTCAGCACAGAAATAATTTGCAGGTTATAACAACTGATTAGCTCTTTGCGAAAATGGTCTTGTCTAAGAGACAACAGAGTCGCTCACCTGATCATGGTCAATGTCTGCATCTCCTGTGATGACAATTCTTTTTTCAATTCTGGTCTCTGAAATTCCACCTTTTACAGTCTAGTATGAAAGAACATAAGTTATTAGTAGCCTACAGTGCAACAATGGCAAGTGAGTTACAAAGTGAATTGATGCTGGCTTTCAAAGATGGAAATTAAACTAAACTCAGTGACAATTATCAAAACATTATGGTGAAACTAACATAACAATTAGTGAAAGAACACACAAAAATCTCAGCTCAGTGTAGGACAATATTCCTTTCATCCAAACCAAACAAGCATGGCAATAATATTAATAATAAATACATACAAATACTAATCTTTCTTGTCTTGAAGGCTGGAATGTTAATAATGTCAAATGGACACTATGTCAATGGCATATTGGGGTGCAATAGTAGGAGCACTGCCAGCAGATCAAGGAAAATGATTATTCCCCTTTATTTGGCACTGGTGAGGCTACATCTGGAGTACTGTATCCAATTCTGAGGCCCCCATTATAGAAAGGATGTGGATGCACTGGAGACAGTCCAGTGGAGGGCAACAAAAATGATTAGGAGGCTGGAGCAAATGACTTATGAAAAGAGACCGAGGGTATGTCTACACTAGCCCCCTAGTTCGAAGTAGGGAGGCTAATGTAGGCATTCGAACTTGCAAATGAGGTATAACAGTTAACTCGAACTAAGGACTTAGTTCAAGTTAACGTTTGACTGCCGCGTGTAGCCGCGGGCAGTTAGTTCGGACTAGGGGGATTTAAAAATGGCGCCCGGACGGGAAGATGCAAATAAAGCTCGGGATATTTAAATCCCGGGCTTCATTTGCAACTTCGAATGCCTACATTAGCCTCCCTAGTTCGAACTAGGGGGCTAGTGTAGACATACCCTGAGGGATTTGGGCTTGTTTAGTCTACAGAAGAGAAAAGGGGGGGGGGGGGTTGATAGCAGCCTTCAACTACCTGAAAGGGGGTTCCAAAGAAGATAGAGAGAGACTGTTCTCAGTGGTGACAGATGGCAGAACGAGAAGCAATGGTCTCACGTCGCAGTGGGGTTGGATATTAGGAAAAACTATTTCCTTAGGAGGGTGGGGAAGCACTGGAATGGGTTACCTAGGGAGAGGGTGGAATCTCCATCCCTAGAGGTTTTTTAGTCCTTGCTTGACAAAATCCATCTAAATCATCCCAGCCAGGGGTTGGTCCTGCTGTTAGTAGGGGTTGTACTCGATGATCTGAGGTCTCTTCTAACCCTATGATTCTGTGAATGTAACATGTTCTATAATTACAGCTGAAAATCATTAAAAAAAATCTAATTGGTATTTTAATGCCAAGAGCATGCAGCCTGTTTTAAGATTCACTCAACATGGACAATGCACTCAGGCGGATCTGTTTTACTTACTGACTCTAATATTGTTTGATTTTTGTTCAGAGGAATGTTCAAATCCAAATAACCCCTGCAACACCGCCTCATAAATTAAATACCTATATACAAGAAGCCCACAGCAACGGGTCCTTTATTGGAGCCATGACAGCATTACCTAAGCATTTTAGGTTTTGTTACATCTTTGATAAAAATGTGACATGATTCTAGAGCAAGGGGACTTTCCTGTAACTTAGAACTAAACTGAAGTCTTCAAACTCATTCCTACTCTCTCAAGTTGATAATTTTTCACAGGTAAGTTTCATTTGCCAACTTTTCCCAACATGTATCTCAAACGCTGCATTAATTAATAAGCTCTAAACAGGACTTAATCTTTTTACTGTACAGAAGAGCAAATAACTGAAAGGCTAGCTCAATTTAAAATGAAAATAAATATTTGGCTAACACACTGATAGTAGGTTCTTAGAACTGCCTCAGGATCCCAAGCTAATGTTGGATCAGTTTGAAACCATGGTGGTACAGTTCTCCAGGAAGCAAGGCCATGTTAATTTCCAAGTGATGCTGAATTGCACTGGTGGCAGGCAGAATTAAGGGCAGAGAAATGGGCAAACAGAATTGCAGGGGAAAATATTTGTACAACTAAATATTTGGCAGGCAAAGGCCAACTGTGATCTCTATGGCTGATGAGCACCAATGGGACTTTTCGATTTCATACCAGTCCTGTAAGCATCATCTTTTTACCTTTGTAATCTGTGTGGTGGTTGTGCTGCTGGTGGTCTCTGATGTGATGGTCTGAGCAGTGAGCAGGACTCCAGGCTCTAAATCTCCATTGCCATCATCTGTCTAGAAGACACACACAAAACAACCATGAACCATTTCCCCACTCAGTCTCCATTGCAACCGGACCTCAGTGCTGTAATGTAAGAGGACGTACAATCATTGCAAAAGTAGACTTTGCATTATACACGAGACAAAGTGAACTCATTCACAACTGGACAAATGTTTTAGCAGCGTAATAAATGTTTCAAGATTAATGCTGTCTGAAGTTACAGCATAGAACATTTGCACTTAAAGAACCAAGGAGCCATGTTGCCATTCAGAGACAATGAAATCAAGCAGAGAAGCCTTGACATCCATTAGGATATCTGAGCTGTGATCTCACCCAGAACATATAGTGATTATTTTCCATTTCACACAGTAATTTTGTTCTGCTTTCTCCCTTTCCCTTTTCCAGCTGAATTGGGGTGCTGTGTTGGTAAGATTACTTGGCACACACTGCCCTGACTGGCAGGCTTTCCGGCAGCCTGGGTAGTGCAACATATTTACTTGAACTGCTTTGCACTGTCCTACAGATTCCATAGAAGCTGCACGACAAGATCCCCACACCTATCACTCCCCCTGCTCTAACACTACCAGCCTTGTCCACACTGCCTGTGCTGCACACATCACCTTCCCTGCACTGATCTGTGAAGGCCATTACCCCACTCAAGTCTCACTTCTGTTGAGGCTTCTATAAAAGTATCAATTCAATTAAAATAGCGGAGGGGGAAGATGGTGTTAAATTGGATTCCAAAATTATAAATAGATGAAATGCCATCTCCTTCACACTCCTAGCACATTATCTGTTGTACAGCTCTTCTTGGCTATACCCAGTGCAGTGTCAGATCCCTGGCTGCTTAAATAATAAATCCTAATTAACAACAACTGTGTACTATCTCTTTAATTACTTGGCTCCCATCCTGTACAATTCTCAAGTTTTCCAAAGCCTATCTATTCATCCAGAGTTTACTGTCCATGTCTCCAAATGACTGAATTAAAAGTGCACAGTAACAGTCTCTTCTATCCAATTATTGTTACAGAACTGAGTGTCATAACAATTTTAGGCAAGATGATATCTTCAGAATGACCACTAGGTGGGACCATTTTCTGTACTATATGAAACATCAACTCCTCCAGAGCACCATTACTTTTTGGCCATATCTCATCTAATCTCAAATAATTAGGTTATAGGATTCTCATTTCTTTCTTGAGACATTAGGGTTAGAGATGGTGACTAAACTGAGCTGGATCAACTGATATCCCTTACTAATGCATTGAGCAATATGGGTTCAAACCTAACACGATAAGGTTCTGGATCTCGTACCCAGTATTGGTGATACAGTTTGGTTCTGGAGAGCATGTGACACTGTTAGAGTGCTATACTTCAGATGGAATGCTAAAGTTGCTCATGATCTCTGGAGGCAGAGTGTTAGGCCAGGTATACATTAAACAAGTGGTCCACTGCACCTTGCAGCAGGCAGACACATCAACTCCATATTACAGATGGGGAAACAGACACAAAGGCTAAGACAAATATTTTTAAATTTGGGTGCCGTATTTAGGCACCAAATAATTCATGTGATTTTACAGGCATCATTTAGTAGCTCTGAGAGTGCTAAGTGCCAGTCCATGGCAGAACAGAACCCAGTTCTTGGCTCCTAGCCCAGTTCTATTCCTCTACCATTTGGCCTCCAACACGCAGACTTAAAGTAAAAAATGGTTACTTACCTGTTCTATAACTGTTCTTGCAAATGAAGGTGCAGACATTTATTCAGCTCAGTTGTGTATGCAAGCAACACACCAAAGTCAGAGAACCATTAGTTATTCTTTCAGTGTCTGCAGACATACATTTCTCTCAGGTGACTCACAAATAGTACTTGTAGGAGGTTTGGCATCTATTTCAACAAAGATGGCAGGCCTGCTTTCCCAAAACTGACATCTGACCCAGACACAGTGATAACAGCATAGTGCTTGGTAAAACAGAAGACAAGGTAGCAGCCCTGCAAACTCCTACTATTGAAACATCACTGAAGAATATGATCAGTGTTTCTTAGGCCCTCATCAAATGGCCCATAATGTTATGGAGGCCTGGCCTGCTCCATAGGTGTTGTGAAGCAGGAAGTTATCCACCTGGAAATTGGCTACGCAAAGACTGACTCTTCACTCGATCCGCAATAGGCAATTTTGAATACTATGTGCAGATGTGGTTGCCTCATTTAAAAAAAAAAATCTATTGGAATTGGAAAAGGTTCAGAAAAGGGCAATAAAATTATTAGGGTGTGTGGAACAAACGCCGTATGAGGAAAGATTAAGAAGACCAGAACTTTTCAGCTAGGAAAAGCGACAACAAAGGAGGATATTTTAGAGGTCTATAAAATCATGTCTGGTGTGAAGAAACTAAATAAGGAAGAACTTAAAAAACAATGAATCATCCTGCAGTATCATGAGCTTTTGTGCACACTGATGAATGGAGCAAGCGGTCCAGACATACAAATAAACAGCAGAAAAAGAGGGGATGGGGAGAAAATGGGAAGGGAAAAAAAACTTGTCAATTCGAGAGTCCATGCTAAATGAGGCTAATAGAGTGGGCTGTTAAGTATTCAGGAAGGACAGGTCCATCAATGGCTATTAGCCAGGATTGGCAGGGATGGTGTCCTTACCTTTTGTCAAGGTTGGGAATGGGTAGCAGGGAATGGATCATTTTATGATTATCTGTTCTGTTCATTCCCTCTAGGCCAGTGGTTTTCAAACTAAGGGTCATGGCATGTCAGGCTTTGGGTCTTGTTGCTGCACGGGGATCAGTGGGGGTGCGTAGGCAGCTAGCTGCTGTCCTGGCACTACAGACTGTGTTGCGCCCCAGAAACAGACAGTAGCAGGCCTGACCCATGGGGAAGGGGAAGAGTGCATGGTGCTCTGCACATTGCCCCTGCCCTGAGCTCTAGCTCCGCAATCCCATTGGCTGGCAACCTGCTGCTCGCTGCTTCTGTGGCATAGCATAGTCTGCGGTGCCAGGAGAGGCAGGAAGCTGCACTCTTGCTGCACCGCCGACCGGGAAACACTTGAGATAAGCCCCTCCTGCCCCAGCCCTGATCCCTGCCCCCAAAGCCTGAGTCCCCTCCTACAGCCCAAAGCTCTCATCGTCAGCCCCATCCTGGAGCCCACACTTCAGTCAAATTATTCAGTCACAGGCATCAATAATTTTCTTCAACCAGGTCATGAGAAAAACAGTATGAAATCCCCTGCTCTAAGGCACCTGGCTTTGGCCACTGCTGGAAGACAGGATACTTGGCTAGATGGACCTTTGGTCGGACCCAATGTGGCCGTTCTTATGTTCTTAATGGCTGAAAAATCCTCTCTAAAATTCCAAGCACTTCTTTCCATCCAACATGCGACGTACCTGCATTGGAGTTTGGTTTAGGGAAGAACACCAGTAAGTAAATCCTTTGATTAAAATAAAACTACT
Source organism: Pelochelys cantorii (assembly GCA_032595735.1). Lineage (NCBI taxonomy): Eukaryota > Metazoa > Chordata > Testudines > Trionychidae > Pelochelys > Pelochelys cantorii. The sequence goes on from CM064350.1 coordinate 3,474,982, forward strand.
GTCAACAAAAGTGTAAAAAACTGCGTACAATGGGGACTCTGCCATTTAGCCCTATAGCTCATTTACTCTCCTTGCAGATGTTATAGCAACAACAAAGGCTGTTTTCTGGAACAAGAGGGATAGGGAACATTAATGATTCTGAGAGAAAACCCTGCTGAGGTGATCAGCTAAACAGTTCCAGTTATTCAGTAGCATCTGCTCCTTCAGATGCTGTTTGAATCTCAAGTCCCTGGAAACCTGCATTCTTTTCTTAAAAGATATGCAAATGGAGCACCTTTCTTTAACATGACCTTCTCCCAGGCATAAGCAGCACTGCGTGTGGGGATAACTACTTGGAATAGTCATCCCACATGACAGAATGTTTAAACCAGCAATGGGCAACCTCGGTTAGTGATTGGGCCGTTATAACCATGAGGGTCTCCTGGGATAGGGGGTCGTTTTGTTAACGGCATTTAAATACTTAGAATTTGTGAGGTGTGCTGATTGAATCATAGCAGTGCTTTGATTGGATGCAGAGGGAGAACGTGGCTTTTACAGAAGATGTTGTGTGCAATCAACCTGCACTTCATTTTATGTGCCCTTGCTTTATGTGCATGGCATTTACCTAAACTGGCATGAAAAAAATGACATGAGCAGAGACCAGTGGAATCTGGCAACCCTGAGCGTGAGCAATAGTAAACAAAGTGTCTTGTGGGCCGCATATAGAACCCTGATGGACTGCATGTGGTCCTCAGGCCACAGGTTGCCCACCACTGGAGAGGGCATCCCATGGTAGCTATCTATCATAATTACTCTTGAGTACGGATGGGAACTATTAACTATCCCACAACAACAAAATCTTAGACCAAGATAGAAAAGTGTGACGTAAATACCACAAAGAACACTCCAATTTCAGCCACAGGTACTGAGAAGGAATGGAAGGTCAGAGTTGTGATGTCTTTGCTATTGCCAGGAGAGGGCTAACACCTGCAAGAAGCAAAAGCCACCTCTACGGGTACTGTTAAGCAAAATCCCTTCCCTTCCCTCTCCTCCCCCCACCCCGCCTGCGCTTTGGGAGTGTGCGCTCCTGAGTGGCATGCATGTCTATAGCCACTCAGAGAAGAATCTATACTACACACAGTTTAAACAGTCTGCATCATGCAACTGTAGGCCCTCAGCAGTCTGAATTTGAACTGCAATGCCAAGTGGAGTTCCTATGGCATGCACGGTATCTTTGTGCAATGCGTGAAGCTCTTATGCTACTGTTGTGACCTTACTTGTCAAAGCTTACACACAGAGGCCATAAACTACTTTCAATAACCACACTCTGCCAACGAATCTCCAAAAGTGAGAAAGGGCACGAACATCACCTTACAAAAATCAGAAGTTTACAGGCCAATCCGTGTTAGAGTAATGATAAGTCAGAAAAAGAATCAGTAAAAATAGTGAAGAGATTTTTCTGAACCATTGTTTAATTTGCCTTGTCAGAAAAATTTTACTCTGATATAAAATTACATTTGTAAGATATTCAAGTGGTTTGAATTTGGATGAGGTAAAAATCTGCATCATCCTTAACTATGGAGCCACATCTGAATTTACAGTAATTACACCACTACTATTCAAATTTACTAATTGGAGATAGACTCTGCTTATAACAAGAACTTTCACATTCTATTCTGAGTTTCAGTACCTGTTTTAGATAGAGAACATGTAGTAGGAAATCAGGATAAGATGATAGAAAACATTTTTTTTTAAGGCAAGATAATTTAATCTGTACACAAAGTTCTGAAGAAAGAGAAGTGGGAAAGGTTACAGGAAAAGTGTGATAAACAGGAATGAAAATAAAATAGACAGCAAATCTCTCACAGGACAAATGCTAAACTTTGTTTGCTTAGAACAGTCTAGTCCACATCAAAGCACCAGCAGCCAATGAGAAATTCTGTTCAGACATGAAGTGCTTTTGAAATCTGGTGCACACATACCAGTATGTAGGACAAGCTTTCACATTCTGAAAAACAGAACTTTAGTTTAATACATAGATATTGGGAGTGCAAAGGCTGATTTCATGCAGCCTGTTTAAGGATTCATGAAACATGCCAAGCTTTTCTTTCTGTTTAACACAGAATCTTTTAACGTGATGGGCATTGTAAGGGATAATATTTGAAACCGGACAACTTAGAACTGGCCATCTTGGAAATCAGAAAGAAAAGTAAGGATTTTCCTGATAAAAAAGAAATGTAATCTGAAAAAAACTATTACTACTATGGTGCCAACTGGCAAGCTACTTAACGAGAATTGGGGATCAGGACAATATTTACAAGGAATGAACAGAGAGCAGAGAGTCAAAAGTACATTGAAAACCGACAGGGAGCAGCTCCATTTCAAAGCTAGAGGTGGCAAGAGGAAATGAGTGGCAGTGAGTCATTCTGCCCTTTTAATGTGGTTGGCATGGGGCATAAGGAAATTCAGGGTATATGTGGCCACAATGGACACTGCTAACCAAAAGACTCCAAACTCAGGCCCATGGGGCATATACACAGTCTGTGGAATATGGATATAGACAAGCAGTTGAAAGAGAACCTTAATTCAGTCCTCTATTTTTAATTAAATGATCACATTCCTGGCACCTGCAAAGACTACCTGGTTGCAGGAAATAATAATTCTTGTACTGATGGAATCTATGGTGTTCACACCTTGAACAGCACATGCATTTCTGGTCATCCCATCTCATAAAAGATATATTGCTACTGGAAAAAGTACAGGGAAGGGCCACAAACACACTCCATATAAGGAGAGATTAAAAAGACAGACTGCTTATCTTGGGAAAAAAAGAAAACTAAGGGACAGAAGATATGATAGAGGTCTCTCAAATTATGAATGGTGTGGAGAAAGAAAAAAAGAAAGTGTATTTATTCTTTCACATCCCAGAAGAACCAGGGATCATCCAATGAATTCAATGGTTTAAAACACGTAAAAGTCTTTCTTCACACACTGCACAGTAACTAACCATGTGGAACTCATTGCTAGGTGATGTTGTGAAGGCCAACACTATAACAAGGTTCAGTGAAAAAACAGACTACATCTACATGACAATGGGGATCAAGGCTCTGAGACTGATCCACTGGCAGTTGATTTAGCAGATCTAGTGAAGCCCTGCCAGACTGACTTGCAGACCACCCTGCAGTTGGCCCCCGTGCTCTATCCCCGACAGGAAGAGTAAGATAAGTCAATGGAAGAAGTTTCTTCTGTCAACTCCCGCAGTGTAGTTCCTACAGTAACTCGATCTAAGGTACGTCGACTCCAGCTACGTTATTCACATAGCTGGATTTGCATACTTTAAGTTGACTTTCTGTAGTAGCATAGAAAAGTTAGGTATGTTCATGGAGGATAGGTCTATCATTGTGTCTAGAGGGACCACTGATCTGACCAAGTATGGCCATTCTAATGTTCTTCTGCTGTCTCATTCTAAGGATTAATAAAATGTGCACTTACATAATGGTAAATTTAATTCAACACACTGTGAGTTGGGCAAAACATTTCTACCTGTGCAGCTTCATAGGTGATAGTCTTCGTCTCAGTGTGAACAAGGGGAACTTCTTTTGTTGGAATTTCACTTTTCACAGCACTGGACACGTCAGAGATGGTAACTGTCTGTGTCTTCACTAGGGGTGGCTGTGAAAAAGGTTTTAAAAAAAAACACAAAGCACAGTTACTTACTGATAATGTTTCTGGTATACGTTCTGACATTGATCTGATAAAAACATCACAAAGACTCATCTTAGAAATCTTGAACATTTTAACCCTACAAAGAGTTTGATGCATGTTTCAGAGTATGAAGCACTCAACCAGCAAAGTTAAGTTTGAGGATTAAAACAACCGGTGAAATGTTCTCTCTTAAATTAGACCAAGAAAGTCATCAAAGATTAAATAGTCTGATAACCATGAGTACGCAACATTGATTAGCTTTCTAGTATGAGGATCCCACAGACAACTGTCTATGTCATAGTCAGACCATGACTGTCACTGTACTGTAATATCACAATTGATGCTGCAGAGACTAGACAAATAAAAAGTTAATCCTGGCTGACTGAAGCTTTATTCTGAATGCAAACAAAGCCATTTTCACTGTTAAAATGCTCGGTCTGTGGTTCGCTGGCTTTTATTAAATCAATGTCAGACAAGTCTTTAAAAGACAAACAGCATGTGTCTTGAAAGAGAAACTAGAAAAATCAGTTCTTCCACCACCTGGTAATTAATCAAAAGAGAAGATAACGTTAGCAAAAGACCCACAAGATTTTCCCAGCTCAATCAGTTTTTACTCAACTTCCCAAAGTCTGAGTTGCCACCCTGATTGTTAGCATGCTAAGCGGTCATCTACTTTAACACACATGATTAATATTCAGCAACACTGAAGCAGGCAAAAATCTTGCCAAGGTGGTAATGGGATTGGGAATCTCATGACAGTTACAATGTAAATGTAGATTTCTGACTGAGCTACAATTTGCTGTACAGTTTTCAGCCCTGCAGCATCTTCTTTAGTCTGGTTTCCAAGTTTTCTGCAATATAGCAGTAAAAAACACCAAAACCCCATGATAGCCACCCAATTCTGTGGAATAAAATTAAATGTCTTTGGAATCTGTGTGTTTTCTCTTATCTAGAGCACAGGGCACTTGAGTTAAAGGAAGACAAAAGCCATTTCTCATTGAGGCATGTCTGTCACTTTATGCAAGGCTAAATTGGAGGGGGCTCAGTTGCACAGACTGTGCAGGAGATTAACTGGCTGATTAGTTTGCGAAACGAATTCAGGCCATGTAAACATCATTTCTCTTCACAGATTTGCGGCATATGCTTGCTGCAGTGTTTGGGGTTCGTTCCAAAAATCAAAAGGGAGCTATGAAGAAAAGGGAGGCATTGAGAGCTCACAGTTACTACCTGAAAACAGCGAATGAGCGTGGGAAGCCCATTACCAATAGTTGAGTCGTGACACTCTTCGTTTAGCTTTCTAAGTGGCTCGCTTGTAAAATAATTGTCTTCAACAGTCTCTGCCTCCTCCTCTCTGTCACAGGGGTGCAGTAGAGGTGAAACAGAGATTGTCGGGGTCTCCAACTCAGATTGTTCTGAGTCATCTGCCAGCTCTTCCACACCTGCATAAACCCACTTTTCACATGTTAGGTCACCCTTGCTCTCAAGGAATACAGGAGCTCTCTCCTCCTCCTTGCTGCTTACGGAGGAAGTGCCAAAGTCACGACTTTGTAAAGATTCTGGTGGAGCTGACATTTGGTTCTCACTAAAGGCTACTGTATGCTTTGGGCCCTCCCATTCAAAATCAGGGTTAGTACTTTTCCTCTCTGTCACTGCATCCACATCTGTTTCGGAGGGAAAGTCACTCAGACTCTAAAAAGAGAAAAATACACAAAAAGGCCAGAGAAGGTTAGGAAGAATGGAGCATTCTGAACCATGAAGAAAAATAATGTTAGTCTCCGACACTGTATCAAGTCTACTGAAATCCTGGCACAGCACCAGGTGGACTTAAAAATAATAATAATAATAATAATAATAAAAAAGCCTGAAATGTCTTTGTGTAATAAACATTGTATCCAGCAGACATCGTAAACACAATCTTCCATACTGACTAGTTCTTCCTATGCTGCCTCTCCCTGCCACTCTGAGAAATCACAAAGCTGATTCTTGACTTACACTCTCTTTGCTTAAATTAGGAACTAACAAAGTAATTGCTGAACAGTGGATGGAGAATTCTGGGAACAGCCATAAATTGTAGGTACAAAGATATTCGTGCACTGCACTGAGACTATATTCCAAGTCCATTTCTTTTCCTTAAAACAACACGTTAGTGGAAAGCATGGGAGAGAAGTGGGCACAAGACCACACGAGCCACTTGAAAGAGGACCATTGTCACTGAGAATTCAGACAGTGTGTGTACAGCTGATTAGAACTCACAATCTGTGTAGCACCTCTGAAACTTAACTGCCAGAACCTTGTTTATTACTGCAGCCTCTAGGATGGAGGTTCTCACCTATTTACCACTGTGGGCCACATATATATAAAACAGAGAGTTGTATCTTTTGCAGATGCAACCCACGTACTGCCTGGAGGGCCATGAGATTGTCATATGGGCTACAACTACATGCTGATTGGGCCACAAGTGGCCTGTGATTTGAGAACCACTGATCAAGGATAACTACTACAGAGGTTGTAAAAGACATGATGCTGTTGAAAACATTTTTAAAAGAAGTCAGTCCTGTAGTCAACTGATTCAATTGTCAAGAGGCTCCCCAACTAAACAAAGCTATGGGCTCACACAAGAATTATGATTCATTCTCACCTAAGTTCCCTGTAAGCTGTGCGGCAGGGCGGCCCACGCAGCTGCTCACTGAGCCCTGCCCAGAGGTTCAGGACTGACGCACAGAGAGCTTCCTGGCTGGGGAGGGGCACTCCCAGCAGCAGAAGCTCCCTGCTCCAGGCAAGGAGCATGCTGGTAGGAAAGGGGACATAAGGAGGAGGGAGAGAGGGAGTAAGTACGTGGCTGGGATGGGAGGGGAGAGTTTGGAGCGTGCAGTAGAATGGAAGAGGAGATGTTTGATTCCAGCGATCTGATTACAGCAGCTGGTTTGCCTGTAGCTTCCTGTGAGGAAACCCAGCGGCTGCTTTTGAATACTGGAACAAAAGGCCTAGCTCATGACATTTACATGATTACATTTTAAACAAAGTTTACATAGGTGTTAAAAGAATCCTTTCCTTTCTTACTTTAAATCGTTAACAGATTTTTTTTTTTAGTGTTGTAGATATCTGCAAACTATGATCTTAATGATGTTTTTAAAATCCTGTGCCGCTAGTTAATACAGGGTAAATTGTTAAAACTGGAAGAACTTTACCATGGATCCTGTTTAATTTGTTTGGCCTTTCAACTGGTGCTGGATTCTGGACAAGTGCTCTGAGGGCATCTACTCTTTGAGTTAGTGACACACACAAGGTGAAAGTTTCCAAGCAGAATTTTTATCTGTTTTAGAGATCTGTTTCATTTGCAGAGTATGGATCCTAAACATTCCGCAGAGAAAGTGTATAAGCCTGAGTGAATGCCTTTCACTCTCCTTTCCAGTGTCACTAAATATTGTATTAATATTTTCAAGGAGATCATGACTATTTCTAGTTGACTCATACATTTGTTTATCATCTTAAAGCTGTGCATATTTTTTAGACTTTTACTTAGTGGTCATGTATTTGATTTATTTATATAGCTATCTGCACTATGCCCCATTTTGGTGTGTTTACTAGCTTGAGTTGTTAGAAAGGACGATAATACATGTACTCCAAGGGTAGTGTTAGTTTTCTTTATTTGATTTCATATTAAATAAACATTGTAAGCATTGCTTCTTGTTAATTATCCCTCGTTTTAGTATATTGTCTTCTTTACCTATGGACTGTTTAAAATATATATTTAGGTTTTTTGTTTGTACTGGGACATACTGCACATCCACATACAACCTCAATATCGGTGGTGCATGTAAGAAATTTCAACCCGCCCAAGGATGGAAAATGTTAGCGGGAACGTGGATTCATTATTCTAGACAAACCCAGTGAACTGACTGGCACATAAATGTAACATACTCTTTGTTTATATAAGGAATCATGTAAGGAGCAATAGCACTACAGATAGTCAAGCTAATGTGTACTAACCACACTGTGGTTGAATACAAAGTTACGTTTATTCCCAAAACAGCAATATGACTTGTCCAAAACTACTGAAACACATGTACACTTGGTAGTAACAGTTTGAGCACAGAAATCCTTAGAATACCAACCCTCTTACAGCATAATTAGTATTAGCAACAATACATTATTGAAAAGACATGTAATAAACCAATCCAGCCTCCCTAGAAGAAAGCAAGTGTGTCTATAGCACCTGAGATACTTTGGAAGACTGTGCCAAGCCAGAGGATTTAACTAAGGCTGGAGCTATTCTGCCTTCCATTCTGCTCGTTAGCAAGTTCTCAACTAGGTCTTCTTACATCTCTGGAAGCCCTCTAGCCAGAACTTGAAGAAAAGGAACAGTGACAGAAGAGAAGACAAGAGTTAAAACATGCACAAGACAAAACTTGCACAAAATCATCTATTTTCCCAAATGCCCCGTGAGTGCAGGAAAAAGATATAATTCATAAACTCATGTCAAACTCATTCTGCATAGAGGACTGGGTTCCATTCTGGGCTGTTAACCAAAGGTAGAGCCTTGTCCTATTCTGGAGTCACAGCATTTCTCCCACTGAATTTAATAGAAGCATAAAAAGGAGGATACAATAAACAGACTTAACATAGAAACTACTATTTTGCTATAGTTAATAAAATTACTGCTGCATTCTGTGTCACTCAGTGAGGGTCGAGAAAAACCCCAAATGATGGAGCTCATTAGCTAATTTGTGTCTTTATTTAACTGATCATTTGCATGGTTAGCTGTGTTAAAATACACCCAAATAGGACATACAAATACATGTGCATACTACGTGCACAACTTTCTACCTCAGCTTTCAGAAAATCTTGCCCATTAAGCATTAATATTAAGATGATCAGAAGACAACATCACATGGATCTGCATTCAAAAGATTCTCTTAACAATCACAAGTACTATCATCTTAGTTTTAAATTAGAGTTTGTACTTAGCAGTAGCTGAATCTGCCATAGGGTCGAGATCAACGTATCAAGTGGGTCGTAAATCTGACATCCCTGATTTAATGGTCCCGTGGGATGGGACAGTACAAATCTGTTTTAGGAACTATGACTGCTTTTATTTAAGGACAAGTTAACTTAATTGCACTTTTGCGGGGAGGGTGAACCTACTGCTAAATTCTAGATCATGACACTCTTGTTATGGACAAGGAAAATCCCAAATTGCTACTTATTCCAAATAATTTGCGTTTCCTCTAAATACTTGGGAAACATTCCGAGGTGACTAAGATGATATAAGGACTACCAACCCAGATAATAATCATAAACTTATTTCTGACTGAAAATATTGTTTTTACATACATGTACATAGAACAGCCAGTGATACCAATTTGGAACTACTGTGTATATTGCAACTACTTTTCAAAGTTAGGGGAGACACTGAAAAACTGTCAGCTTTTTTGCTTATATGTTAATCTTATTTTAAATGTTTGTTTAATGAACTATCAGCCTGCCAACTACAACTGTGTTATACATGACAAAGTTTTACTAATAAGGGCCCTGATCCTGGGTCTTCAGTAGCAGCAGCAATTGCTCAGCACTTCTATGGCATGTGCTCTAGAGGAACAATTTGCTTAAACATCAACTGTGAGGTTAAGTCGAACAGCAGGAAACATAAAATCCCACACGGAAAACCAACAGTTTATAGAAAAGACCGAAAATTGGAGCTGTATTTAAGTCCTAACAAGAATACAACAATATTTTGCAACTAAATGTAACTTTCATTGTGAGTTGTATATAAAAATACCAGCACTCAAAATGAAATCTAGAGTAAAGATATATTGGTTTTCAACAAAGCAACATCCTGAAAGGAACATCAACATTCAAACTAAAAAGATGGAACCAAATCACGATAAGATCAATTGACCAGAAGTGCTTTGTTCTTCCCTTCCTGTTCTACCAATCAACAGAGCCTAATTAAAAGCTATTTCTTTCTATAAATAGATATAATTAACTGTTTACAAACCGAGATTTTTATACAAATATGCTTGTGCTTGTTCCTATGTTTAGAAATAGAGTCTAGACACAGGGAGAACAGATCATCTGTTTATAAAAATAAATTGGGAATGTGAACATCTGTTACAAAATCCGGATTGTATCAAGATTAAAAAAAATTGGAAATGCAAAGGCAATACTATTTTTAGGACTATTCAGTCTTATTTCTGAGCTGCTGAAACCTCTCAATTTTGACTTAAATCAGCAGATGTGGAGGGTGATCAATATTTCTGACAAATCACCCCATTATTTTCTATTGGATACTTGCAATTAAAAAAAACATGGGATGTGCAACAGACTATTTTGCAAAAGCCAAACAAAATGTAGAAAGAGTACAGGACAGGACGCATGGCCCCATTTCTTAAGAACAAAAATGAATGCAATTAAAACAATCATCTTGGGAAATCTCAGTCACAGTGGACTTGAAGTTGAAAAATACTGAGGACACAGCTGCATTTACTTAGTGTTACAGTGAAAAAAGTGACACTAAAACCAGCAACTCAAATATGGGATAAATTAATAATAGACTAATTGTGTGACTGATGCCAAATGCCAGATATTTTAGTGGTTTAATATAATAATGATTTAAAATGGCATTTTAAAGCAGCAAAATATACAAAGGTGATTTCTTACCAACGCTCTCCACATTCAGTCAGTTGCTCATGCTTAGCTGTCAAGTTTTCCTACTCTGTGTCCTCCCTCATTCAAAGCAGTGCTTGCATAGAGCACATTTCCACAGAGACTGCACTAACTGCCTCGTCAAAATTTTCAGTTACCTCACGATATGAGAGAACTGTGGAGGGAGTGCCCATGGATTGATGAAATACTTGTTATGCCACCAAAACTGCCAATTACTGTGTATTTGAGAAACATTTAGGACAATGAACTAAAATGAACAATGCCAGCTTCAAACAATCTTCTACAAACAGAACAGAATGACATTTACAAATTCTAACTAGCTAATAAGTCTATAAAGAGTTGATACGAAGTATCAGTGTAAAACACGGGCATTTGTTATTAGGTTATCCCCAAGATATAAGCATATGCACAAGCAAACAAGAGCGATGTAAATGCCTACGGATGCACAATTAGCCATTAAATAGAAGACATTGATTTTGCAATGAACTACACTCACCAGTACGAATTCCACAGGTCAAATGATGAACGTTCTCAATCTCAACAAAGCTGTCAGAAGCACTTAAGCAAAGAACATTATCATGAAGTAAATAGGTATTGTAAAATGTATAACACCTTTTTCCACCTTATGTAGCTTCCAGATTTTCCAAGACAAAGAGGGTTAAGGCTTTACAACTAGGACAGCAAAAGCCAGCTTTTATTTATGGCCATCCACTCTGAGGTTGCTATTTTTGACTGTTTTTTAGGTCACCAATGAACTGATAATATTCTGCTTAGACAGTCTCATAATTTCCAACAATACTGTACTGAACACAGACTGAAATCCTGCAAGTTGCAGAGTGGCATCAAATCCCAGTGCATCAAAGGGAATTTCACTTGCTTAGCAACTAAAAAGGTCAATACCTTAGTAATTTTATTAAAAAGCAATTTGCCAAGTTAAGCTATTCCAGAGCACTCTTCCCTCTGTCTTTATGGAATAACTCTGTTCTGGAAGCCACAGCCCAGGATAGTATTGCTGGCATAAGAGGTTGCCTATTTGCTGTTCTAACACTCCTTCCATATTGCATCTGACAAAGTGGGTTCGAGCTCAAGAAAGCTTATGCTCAAATACATTTGTTAGTCTTTACGGTGCCACAGGACTCCCCTTCGATTTTGCTGAAAAAGACTAACACTGCTACCCCCTGAAACTTGTTCAGTGGAGTATCAGCTGCCTTTGGTAATAAACACTGCACTTGGAGTTAGTTTAGCAGCTGCAATTGAGAATGTACTAGAAACATACTGAAGATATTAAAACTGAGGAGAGATCGTTACTTTCTTATTGCTGCATTTCCTCTACTTCATCTCTTGATACTGCTGAAGCCGCAGTTCTGCAAGCCTGTGCTCATGTAGAGCTCCAATGAAGTCAGTAATCATGCAGAAGAGCAGTGAGAGTGAAAGGAAGGTGAAGGAAATGGTAAGGAAGCATCACCTAGTGGTCAGGACTTAGGTCACTGACTTGCAAGGCCAGTGACTGATAAGGTAGCCTAGACCCTCCCACTCCACTGGGCTCCAGCCCAGGGCCTTCTGACAGCTATCAATTATCTGACACTCAGAGGTATTTAAAACTACCCTCAGAGTCACTTCCTACCACTACCCTGAGCTTGTAAGGTGGCCATAAAGGTAAAGGCAGCATTAAAGGTTTCAGCAGCTGCACGTTGGCAGTTGGCAACTGTCTCCTCCCCAGGTATGACCCTGCCTCCCAGGCCTGATCAGTTCTAGGGCTTTCCGCCTGCTGGGGTAGTTCAAACAAATCAGAGGAAGAGGAAGATGTTTTCATTTCAGGCTGTTTCTACAAGAGACATTTCAAGCTGTCTCCCTTGTCTCAAGGACCTTTGGGCAGTTTAGGGAGAGATTTTGCTTCTCTTTTCTCTGCTGGAACTGCAGGTCTACTCCAGTGTTCCCTGTAAGCTGTGTGCTTGGGTGACCACCCAAGAGATATTCAAATGACGCTCAGCTGATTAACAGTGTGCTCACAGCCGGCAGCAGCTGGAAGCAATTGTTTCTACTGGTAGTGCACATCCACACATGCTTCTGTACACATTACAAAATTAATTCTGCACATGGATGGTAAAAATTAGAGGGAACATTGGTCTGCTCCCAATTGAGCTATTCCCCTGCCTTTTAAAGCCTCTTCAAGTTGGTCCATTTCCTAAAGTGTGGTGGGGCAAAGCTGGCTGAGCCAAGAGTAGTTCCTTAATCCCTTCTTCCCCAGTGTGGGGGTTGTATATCCCATCACAAGATCTTACTGGCAGTCCAGCCTCACTTTCTGCAGGATAATATGAGGCTGCATATAATGCCAAAATGAAACAATGATCTGGCAAAGAGAATAAACTCACAAATGAAGAAGTGATATAAAGAATATTTACTCTAGATAGTTCATGAATGACCTTTCATGTAGGGTCAATCTCATGCACAATTTTAGTCAACTTCAAAATAAGCCCATTGCTGAAGGCCAGATAATTTTACTATATGAGTTTTTCTAGGGGTGGAAGTGGGGGGAATAGAAGCTGGTTAGGTAGAAAATTAGCACTTCCCAATGCCTGACAGACATTACAGGAGAGAGTTTTTTGTTTTGTTTTGAAATCTAACACTGAATTCAGACCACAGAACAACTGTCATGTAAAAAAATCCGAAGTGTTAAAAAATACATTTCAACACAATTAGAATTGTTGACCGAGGTTCCATGCAGTTTTAAGTTAGGAAAGAATGTTTCTCATACTGGCTGCAGAACAGATGTAACTACTGTACCTTTTCTAAACTCATTTGTTCACAATCAATCAGTCTTAGTAGTGAGTACTAAGAAATGTTATTTACTGAGCATCTGAGATAGTGCCAAATGTTTTCTTAAAGCTATTCTTATGCTGCATGAACTTTAGCCTCAACAAATTATTATGGCTGTATGATATGACAGATAATGTAGGGGCCTATAATGGCAACCTAGTGGGACCAGTCACTGTAGTGGTACTAGTGGACCCTACATTAGTTAGTGGTTAACTCTAAAATAAAGCAAGCCAAAAATAAAAACGGATTGCAGATCCACTTTTTGTATCAGATTGTACAGTGGTTTGGTAAAGAACTCACCCAGGGATGGAAGAAAGTGTGTTAGTTCACAAAGGTGGGAATTCTTCCTGGTTTGTTAACAGAATAATAGAAGAAGGTTCAGATTTGCAACAATATTTATTAACAATAAATGTACATATTTACAAAGCAAATAATCTGAGAAAGATACAAAAGAAAAAAAGTGTTCCAAAAGAGAGTTTTAGTTAAAAAAAAAATCTTATTTTAGTCTCCATGCACTGGTTGTTGACTGTATCATATACCACTGGGATTACAGACACTACGGGGCACAGAGTTCATCAGAATGCACTTTCCCCAATTTTGGGTGCTTGTCAAGGAACATAGCTTAAGAGTCCTAATCTTTCCACACAGCACTGTAACTGAGAAACAGTCTAGTACCCAACAAGAGAGTTACATTTATCAACATTAAATTTCATTTGCCATTTTGTTGTCCAATCACTTAGTTTGGTGAGATCTTTTTGAAATGCTTCACAATCTGCTTTGGTTTTAACGATCTTGAGCAGTTCAGTATCACCTGCAATTTTGCCACCTCACCGTTTACCCCTTTCTCTAGATCATTTATAAATAAGTTGAACATGACTGGTCTCAGGACAAGCCCTTGGGAGACCCCACTAGTTACCTCTCTCCACTCTGAAAACTTACAATTTATTCCTCCTACGCTTTGTTTCCCATTGCCTGCTATTCCTCATTATACCCTTCATAAACTCTAAGTGGAAATTAGGAATAAGAAGTCTGTAGAAGAACTGATCTGAAGCACAACTGGAGATTAGTTCCCTCTATCTGGAAGGTCTATGAGATGTGGAATACACACACAGGAATAGCACATGTGGGTAGGCATGTGCACTCTGCACCCAAGACTGGAGATTTTCATAAAACAGTATTCATAGGCCTGAATATGTACAATGGCTCTTCTAATGCTCCAGACCAAGTGCATAAGAGGCAGTGTAGGCTGATGCTTCTCCCATTCTGAAGCAGGGGGAAACAGAGTAGTAGTAGAATACAAATTGGGACCACACATCCCAAAGAACTTCCAGTTACAGGTAAGAAATCTCCATTTCGTCTTCAAGTGCTGGACCCTATGTATTCCACACAGGAGTAACTAATAAGCAGTACTTAGACTAGAGAGGTGTATGAGAATGCAGTCCAAAAAGATGCATGAAGAACTGCAGTCCCTATAGCCACATGTGCAGAGGAAGCCTGAAGTACCACATGAGGTTTTGTCAATTTGTGTATGGCAGGCAGGGAGCAGCTCTAGCCCCCAGAGGTTAACCAGAACTAGGTTAATTGTTCACATCCCTAATTGGTAGCTCTTGATGATGATGCAACCAGAAATCCATTCAGCCACTCTCTGAGAAGATACTGCTTGTCCTTGTGTTCTTTCTGCTATAGTGACAATCTTGGTGATTTTCTAATTGGTTTGATCCCTTGCAGGTATACTGAGAGGGCTCATCAGACATCCAGGAAATGAAGTCTTCTTGTCAAAAGCAGCATTAGGTTTCGGGAAGAAAAACAATCAGTAAAAAGGAAAAGTTGGTTTATGTAGTATTCAGAAATTACTTTAGGGAACAATTTAGGAAGATACTAAGAGGACACTCATTTTAATACCTGCCATTAGAGAAGAGAATTTGCCTCCTGGCAGAATGGAGACAGTGGCCCCTGGAGAGGGACCAGGAAGAAGTCTGAGGAGGGAAGGAAGGAAGAAGAAACTGTTAGACTACCCCTATTGGATCATTTTTAGAAATGGTCTGTCGTGACAGAGTCCCCATTATGGGTAAAAAGTGTGAGAGAGCCCCCAAAGACAGGGGTAAGGATATAAGTGGCTGGCATAAATTAAGGCAGGTAGTTCTTGACAGACATAAAAAATAGCCATTAGCAGGAGGGTGGAGTTTGTGGAAGCAACGGGAGATGAAAAAAACCCCCTAAGTCTTTGAAGTCAGTTGCTTACACAGAGACTCAGCCAGAGTCTGGTGATAGAATGGTTGAGGGAGATGTCTTGTTCTATATACTTGCCTCTGGTGCTATCTTTTTGAGGCCAAGGAATAAATGGTAGCAAAGGGTCAATCTAGAGTCTTTCAACACATATAGAGACCCAAAAGCTGTCTCTGAAAAAGTCTTACCTGTCAAATGCTAAGTTCTCTATGAAATTCTGCACCTCCCAGGGAATCCTAAAGAGTAAAGACAAGATTCATATCTCATAGCTATACCAGTGGCTTGTTCCCTAGATACCACATCCATTGGAGCTTGTAGGGACATTTTTGCCACCAGTCTGCATTCCTCAATGAAGGCTTGTAATTGGGCTCTATCCTCTAGAGATGGTTATCCTTAAAGCCTGCAGTCTGGAGCATTTATTAAAACCGTATTTCACTAACAAGGCTTGACAGTTAGCAACATGGAACTTAAGGTTCATAGATGAGAATATGTTTTTTCTACCAAAAGGTCCAAACTCTTCAAGCCCTTGTCAGTCAGGGTGGCCTTACAGTCCTACAGCCTTCTCTTTCTGTGGCTGCCTCAACCACCAGTGAGTTGAGCTCTGAATGCATGAAAAGAAATTCAGCTCCTTTGGCTGGGACAAAATGCTGCATCACCTCTTAAGTGTGGGGGTGCAGGAGGCTGGGGTATTCCAAATGATGCTGGTTAGTTCCACGATGGCCCCATTTACCAGGTGAGCCACTGTGCTGGGACCTGTGGGTTGCAGCTTGTCAAGGAGTTGATGCCGGGTAACTTGGATCTCTTGCAGTGCGATCTGAAGATAATTTACTATCATCCGCAGGAGCTCCTGACACTGCCTATGGTTCTCTGGCACAGATGGTGAAGATGGAGCATTTGTTTTATCCAGCGAAGAGGATGAGACCCCTATCAATACCATTAGTACCTGCAGATTTGAATCACTTCCTCCTCCTCATAATCATAGAATCATAGAGCTGGAAGAGACCTCAGAAGGTCATCAAGTCCAGCCCTCTGCTCAAGGCAGGACCAATCCCAACTAAATCAACCCAGCCAGGGCTTTGTCAAGCCAAGACTTAAAAACCTCTAGGGATGGAGATTCCACCTCCTCCCCAGGTAACCCACTCCAGAGCTTCACCACCCTCCTAGTGAAATAGTTTTTCCTAATATTCAACCTAGACCTCTCCCACTGTAACTTGAGTCCATTACTCCTTGTTCTACCATCCGTCACTACTGTGAACAGCCTTTCTCCATCCTCTTTGGAACCTCCCTTCAGGAAGCTGAAGGCTGCTATCAAACCTCCCCTCACTCTTCTCTTCTGCAGACTAAACAAACCCAAATCCTTCAGTATCTCCTCATAGGTCATGCACGCCAGCCCCCTAATCATTTTGGTCGCCCTCTGTTGGACCCGCTCCAATGCGTCCACATCCTTTCTATAATGGGGGGCCCAGAACTGGAATATTCTAGATGTGGCCTCACCAGAGCCGAATAAAGGGGAATAATCACTTCTCTGGATCTGCTGGCAATGCTCCTCCTAATGCACCCCAATATGCCCATTAGCCTTCTTGGCTACAAGGGCACACTGTTGACTCATATCCAGCTTCTCATCCACCGTAATCCCCAGGTCCCTTTCTGCAGAACTGCTACTTAGCCATTCGGTCCCAAGCCTGTAACAATGCTTGGGATTCTTCCGTCCCAAGTGCAGGACTCTACACTTGTCCTTGTTGAACCTCATCCGATTTCTTTTGGCCCAATCCTCTAATCTGTCCAGGTCACTCTGGACCCTATCCCTGCCCGCAAGCGTATCTACCTCTCCCCCTAGCTTAGTGTCATCTGCAAACTTGCTCAGGGTGCAATCCATCCCCTCATCCAGGTCATTAATAAAGATGTTGAACAAAACCAGTCCAAGAAGAGATCCTTGGGGCACTCTGCTAGAAACCGACCATCAACCTGACATCGAGCTGTTGATCATTACCCGTTGGGTCCTACACTCTAGCCAGCTTTCTATCCATCTTACAGTCGATTTATCCAATCCATATTCCCTTAACTTGCTGGCAAGAATATTGTGGGAGACCGTACCAAAAGATTTGCTAAAGTCAAGGTATATCACATACACTGACTTTCCCATATTCACAGAGCCAGTTACCTCATCATAGAAGCTAATCAGATTGGTCAGGCACGACTTGCCCTTTGTGAATCCATGTTGACTATTCCTGATCACTTTCCCCTCTTCCAAGTGCTTCAAAATGGATTCCTTGAGGATCCCCTCCATGATTTTTCCAGGGACTGAGGTAAGGCTGAAGGGTCTGTAATTCCCTGGATTGTCCTCCTTCCCTTTTTTAAAGATGGGCACTACATTTGCCTTTTTCCAGTCTTCCGGGATCTCTCCTGATCTCCACAAGTTTTCAAAGATAATGGCCAAAGGCTCCGCAATGACATCTGCCAACTCCCTCAGTACCCTCAGATGCATTAAATCTGGGCCCACTGATTTGTGTATGTTTAGCTTTTCTAAATAGTTCCTAACTTGTTCTTCCTGATAACTCCCCTGCATTCTCGAGCAATATATTTATACTTCTCCCTAGTCATCTGTCCAAGTTTCCACTTCTTGTAAGCTTCCTTTTTGTGTTCAAGCACACCAAGGATGTCCCCGGTAAGCCAATCTGGTCGCCTAACATATTTGCTTTTCTTGCTGCTCATCGGGATGGTTTCTTCCTGTGCCTTCAATAAGCCTTCTTTAAAATACTGCCAGCTCTCCTGGACTCCTTTCCCCTTCATGTTAGCATCCCAGGGAATCCTGCCCATCAGTTCTCTGAGGGAGTCAAAGTTTGCTCTTCTGAAGTCCAGGATGTGTATTTTGCTACTCTCCTTTCTTCCTTTGGTCAGGATCCTGAAATCTACCATCTCATGATCACTGCTTCCCAAGTTGTCAACCCACCTCTACTCCCCCTACTAGTTCCTCCCTGTTTGTGAGCAGCAGGTCAAGCTGCGCATGGCCCTTGGTCAGTTCCTTCAGCACTTGTACCAAGAAGATATCCCCAACATTCTCCAAAAACTTCCTGGATTGTCTGTGTACTGCTGTATTGGTCTCCCAAGAGATATCAGGGTGATTAAAGTCCCCTACCAGAACCAGGGCCTGTGATCTGGAAGCTTCTCTCAGTTGTCCAAAGAAAGCTTCGTCTACCTCCTCCACCTAATCCGGCGGTCTATAGCAGACCCCAGTCACAACATCACCACTGTTGCTTCCACCTCTAAACTTAACCCATAGACTCTCAACGGGCTTTTCTCCCTCTAAATACTGGAGCTCCGAGCAATCATACTGCTCTCTTACATACAATGCAACTCCTCCTCCTCTTCTCCCCTGCCTGTTCTTCCTGAACAGTTTATACCCTTCCATGACAGTGCTCCAGTCATATGAGTCATCCCACAAAGTCTCCGTTATTCCAATCAAATCATAGTTCTTCGACTGGGCCAGGGCTTCTGGAATGGGTCCAGCAGATGGATGTGGAAGAGGTGTGGTAGGCTATGTGGATGTATCTGGAGTGCCTGCCATATAGGTTTCAGGGGACTGTTTGAGGAAGACCCCCTGCATCAGGTACCAGCAATCCCTGAATACTTATATCTGGGAGGAGGGAATCCGGATTTCATCAACTCCCTGTCAATATTCATCAATGAGGGGTTGATGGGCTTGTCAGAGACTCTGTTTTGTCCAAGTAA
This sequence comes from Pelochelys cantorii, assembly GCA_032595735.1. Taxonomy (NCBI): domain Eukaryota; kingdom Metazoa; phylum Chordata; order Testudines; family Trionychidae; genus Pelochelys; species Pelochelys cantorii. Next base: position 3,494,104 of record CM064350.1, read on the forward strand.
GACTCTTGCTTCATGAGTGGGATCTAGAGGGTGAACACTTCTTTCTGTGGATTGGAGCAGGCAGAGTTCCCATGTTATCAGACAGTTTCCCCCTCTGGTGTAGGAATGTCTCTCAGGAGGACCAGTTTCAAAATGAGGCGGGACTGAGAATAAAATGAATAAGATAGTCTCCAGTGAAAAACAGGGGTCTCTGCATGTCCTGGTGTTCCAGGCTGTCCTGACTGACTGTTCCTGTGTTTCCTAAGATGCTGGAAGTGGAAGGACCTTAGAAGGGTGGACTGGTACTGCTGAAGAGTCAGGTGCACACTCTTACAAAAAATGAGGAGTAACATTAGTTGGAACCAAGGGGTTTGGTTCGAACTAACGCGTCCCGGTGCGCACTTTCACTTTTGAAACAGCAGTTGATCGGAGATCATGCTAATGAAGCGCGGGATATTTAAATCCCCGCTTCATTGACTATTTTGAATGCCTACATTTGCATCCCTAGTTCGAACTAGGGTGCAAGTGTAGACATACCCTTATAGTCTCAGTCCAGAGTTTAAGGATAGCAACTGCTGATGTATGAGTTAACAGTCACTACTTACTAAAAATCTCCCCAATAGCATGGTGCACATGCATACTATGTGTGGAATATACATGGGAACCAGCACTCAAAGAAGATCTATTTCTGTATTCCAAGTGAACACCCAATTGATAATGCTCAAATAAATCTTGCTATATCTTTGAGGTTACTACTGGTCAAGCGATCAGTTTAAGATTTCATAGCATTTATTAGTACCATTAACTCTATGTGCAAAGGAATGATGCTGCCTTAGGAGCCTGAGCATCTCTGGCACCAAATACAGATGCAGAAGGTACATGAAGCACTATATGACATACTACCTGAACAGTTTATTTTCTTATTTAAAGGTGTACGGGTAAGGATGTTACTAGTTCTCTACTAACAGACCTCATCTGAGTGTCTCCAGTTACAATGTAAATAAAGGGTTTTAAAAAATTATATCCAAGTACCACCTATTTTAATACATTTTACCTTCATCATTTAACCTGAATTTCAAGTCCTGAGTTGAGGGGGGAAAAAAATCTCTGTGCAAGTTTCAAAATGCTAGAGTCATGCTGAGTAAAAAGTCCCCAATGATACCTGGGCCTGAAACAGACAGCCACTGGGGAATTCAAACCTACTTCAAAGTGCCAATAACGTTTGAAAGAAAATGTGGGTAAGAGCACACTATTTTGCATTTCACCCCACAAAGGAGTTTAGCAAAGCTGATATAACAAAAATAAATTAAGGTTCACAGAATTTAAAATGACTTCTATTTAAGTGTGTGCATTACATATACAACCAACCAATGTATTCTGGAGTTTTGAACTTTACATCCCAAAGACTATAGTAGATAAAAGCCGTGGAGAGATGGCTCTTATTTCTGCCTCTAACTGGACTGTGTATCACCCATTTTACATAAACTACACAGCACACAACCATCTTAGTTAAGCAAAGTCTTGGTATGATACTCGAAGGTATGAGAATGAAAAACATTGGGAAATAATTAAGGCTAATTCATCTGAACACTGTTAGCAGTGTCTATCCATCTAGGTACTTATAAAGTACCCAATGACTGGTATCAAGGTGTTGCTGAAACTTCCTGAGTTATAAGAGATCAAAGATTATAGGTAGGAACTCAATCCTGTTCACATAAACCTCGGCAAGGTTACATTTTATGCATCCTGCTGACACGTTTACTCTCCCTTCAGAGAAACAAATATCCTCACCATCTGGGCAACAGACCTTAATTGGCCATATACAAATAATGAGGCTCTCTAATGACAATAAGATCAGCACCACCATGAATTAATGTATGACACTGACAGGTTAACAGTTGGCCAGTAGGTTAGATGGTTTGTGGGCACTCCACCTTATCCTCTTAGGGTAGAGACAAAGCAAGACACATTTTTCAGTCTTTCTTCATGAAAGCCGAGACATCTACCTTTAAACTAAGCCAGCAATTTTCAAACTTTTTTTCTCATGACCCAGTTGAAGAAAGTTATTGATACCTGTGGCCCAACATAATTATATCTTTTGACAAGAGTGTGGGCTCCGGGGTGGGGCTGGGGATGAGAGGTTTGAGGTGTTGGAGACGGCTCAGGGCTGGGGCAAGGGTTTGGTGCACCAGGTTGGGCACGGGCTTACCTCCAGCGACACAGTCAGCAAAGCAGCGGGGATTCTAATGCTGGCTTCCTACTCGTCTTGGCACTGCAGACCACGCCATGCCCCAGAAGCAGCCAGTAGCAGATCTGAGTCCTAGGCAGAAGTGCGCAAGCCTAGGAGTGTGGAGCCGGTGCTCAGGGAGAGGACAGCACGTGGAGCCCCTTGGCCCACCGCCTGTGAGGTGAACCTGCTGCTGGCCACTTGTGGGGTGTAGTGCAGCCCATGGTGCCAGAAATGGCAGGAAGTCTGCCTTAACAACCCCCACTAGTCACTTGGTCACCCTACAGCAAAGCGACCCAGTGCCTGCATTCCACAACCCAGTACTGGGTCGTGACCCATACTTTGAAAACGACTGAACTAAGCTACTGTGTGAGAGATCTTATTCTGCACCTAATCTGACACCATACTTATAGTTGCAAGGTAACAACAACTCTTGAAGCACCTTTTAAGACCGTCTCAGTTCTACAAAAAGGAACCCATACTGATAAAGTATCTCTGCTAGCAATAGACATAAAAGAAAAACATCTCCTTGCAAACTGTACTACATTAAGTACACATAAGCATACAGAATTGTTTATATATACACAAATGTGTATTACTCATATAATGTTTTTATTTCAATGTTGCATCTTAAGATGACTTTATGGAAAGCACAGAAATATAGCAATAGGTATATGATTTATGTATGTACTGCAATACAGAATCACAGGAATACAGGGCTACAAGGGAGCTTGAGATACTAAATGCATATACAATTAAGATTTTATCTGTCCTTACCATAAAATACGGATTTGTGGTAATACTGTACTTCAATATGTCCTGTAAGCAAAGAGAATTGAGGTTCTCTCTCCGGGACAGGTGAAGACCTAGCACAGGTCTACTTATACACATAGTCAAGAGCTACACTGAAATTTTGTCCTGTCAAAATTGCAGTCTCTGTTACAGTACTCTATAATGTCTCTCCATTTAGAAGTCCAAGAAGAATAAGACTTCTCCAGCCCAAGAGTGGGAAAGAAAAGAGTAAGACCTCATACATAGTGAAAGCGAAATTTTAAGTCTCTTCTTTGATATTCCTTCACTCAAAAAGCAGATCACAAAGAAGTTGGCTTATAGGAAGTGAATGTAAAGGCCAGATCAAGGATACTGGAGTTGGCCTTTATGTTCATACTCCATGAATTTTTAATGTGGACAAAAACCACATCCTACTGGTGCTTGAAAGTAATGCAGTATTTACCAAGAGATAACTGGTATTTCTACGAAAAACAGATTTGTTTGACTGGTGTAAGTCTATTCAAATGAAAGACATCCACCTATGAAGCTGACCTCTAAATTGCTAAAAAGATTATTAATAGCTTGTACAATTAATTAATTACTATATCTGAAGAGGGCATGAAGTTCTGAGAAATGTTGTGCCGGGCTCTCTCCCAACCTACCTGTAGTTCAAAAGTCCTTTGCTGATAGAAACCAGCCTCATTTCAAAGTTAAATTTGATAAAGAGATTCCTTTATTTAGGAAGTTCAGAGATGAACTGAGTAGAGATATAAACTCTGCTTGTCCTAGAATGAGAGATCTCTTGAACATTATGTTCAAACCTTTTTCTAGGTAAGATCCCAAAGAGTATACACTTCGTTTCTTTTGCCATCCAGTGCTTTTTGCCATCCAGTGCTTCCTTTTAAGTGGCATTTCCCCTTATTCTGTGGATAAATCTGTATCTGCATATCAATGTTAGTGCTTTGATGCTTAATTTAGTTTTAATGTGTTTAAATAACTACAAAGGAAAAATGTGTATATTATGGCTTCAATATATATTGTTTGGCATCAGTACAATATCAGAATTTATTTTTAATAGAAAGTTTATGATGATGCTACTAAAGGGTATGATACTTTTCAATTAAATGGTATACACACCAAGCAAAATCCTGAGGGCACAAACTGGTGAACTTATCGGAACTCAGTATTCAAGCAATAATGGCCAAAATCATGAACATTCTCATGAGATTAAAAACAAAATTAACGTTTCGCTCACTAACAAGATTCCTCTTAGCTGAAGTTCTGAGACACTGTTCAGATAGCCTCAATTTACACACTTATGAGCACAGAGCTGCAGTTCAGATACTTTAAGATCATGTGCACAATTCTGTTCACTCTCATTGTAGATTTGTCTCCTCTCCTTTCCCCAGTGTGAGAATGAACACACCTATACACACACACATTAACTTTCTATGTACAGTCTTATTTTAGATAGCTCTTTAAAGAAAAATAGAGACATAGATTTTAGTCCCTTTCATCCAAGTGTCTTCTATTCTCTTATAGTTCCTTAGTGTGAATACCATGGCAGATACTGAGCAATATTATTTACTACACCCATCCTCTAGACAAAGCAATAGAATACAATCACAATACAACCTACTCTTTAGTAGGTTGGCTCATCTCTGTCCTCTGATTATTACATACTGAGAAGTAGGTGCCCAAGAGAAAGAGTCCCATCTTCTCTCTACTTTCTGGGCCAAGTCTGCTCAGCCCAGCTGAACATCAAACCATGGCTCTCATACAATTCGATCATTAACAATACAGTCAAGTTTAAACTTAAATATAGATCATTTAAACCAAATAATCCATATATATACAAAAGTGTTACAAAAAACAAGCAGCATGCAAAAGTTCTGTTAAATAAATCAAAATAATAATGGTTTTAACACTGTAATTATGGTCTGGATTCACTGCTCTTTTATATGTTTTGATAAACTTAACAATGCTATTAGTCAACATGCAGACATAGGACGTGTACTTAACAGCATGTTCCTCCCATTCACATGTTCATTAGTACACACACTTCAGTAAGTTCAACACAAATTGAAAGAACATATCTACAGTGCACCAACAAGGTCAAATTCAAAAAATGAATGGTTTTAACCTTACAATAAATAAATACTGCTTTTAATGAGGATCCCCTCCCTCCCCCCAAAGTTAGGCAGTATTTTCATTCAGAGGAGAGTTCAGTTATGTAAGATAAACAGTGATGCTTATGCAAAGAGAGTAGTAAGACCCGAAAAGGATCTTCCATAAAGGGGACAGTTGAAGTAGCCTGTCCCTATGTAAATATATGAATTATTCCTAAGACTGCCACTGACACCAAGCCTTTATTAATTAAAGAAAAGCCAACTATATGCTAATATTGTTTTCTTAGAAAAGGAGTGGTTATGGATGCAACTCTCTGTTGTGAATCATCTTAGGCCTTTTGAATAAATATTTGAGACTGAATTTTCCCCACCACAAACATCATAAATGTATGCAAGTGCTGGGTTTAAGAATAAGAGTGATCTTCAAATCAAGTTTTTTAAAAAACTGCTATGCAAGATGTCTTTGAAGTCTATGGAAGCAAAATAACCACTGTCAGCATGCCTGCTTCAGCACTGAAGACATTCAGACAGGTACTCAATAGGTAACATGCTTTTTAAACTTTAGTCTATGGATTACCAAGGCTCAAATTTCAGTGCATTAATGCCACTCCTTTAGAATCTGCCAGCGCCACTCCTTTAAAATCCCAAATCATACACTATACAAAGTAAAATATTATGATAAAAAATACAGTTGCAGAGTGTTCGTACGTCAATGAACTATGGAGATCAGAGGGTAACATATAGAAGACACAGTAGAAGATGCTGTTGACAATTCAAGAGTTGTGGTCATGAGGTTTCAATTAGGCACCCTGTTTCCGATCACAGAAAGACCAACCACCACAAAGTTAGTGCAAGGACCACAAAAAGGGACATCATAAAGGGAATGCGCAGAGAAGGAAAAGTACTAGAGTACAGGTGGCATTTTTTGAGTGATTTCTGCTCCTCAGGAATTGGAATAGAAATCTTTGGAGGAATTTCTTCTTTTGCTTGCTGGGGCAATGCAGTCTCAGTAGGCATCTGCTTTTTTATTTTGTCTTCATCCTGTACTAACAGAGGACGTTCCTGTGTCTGCTTTCGTGGTAGAAGATCAAGAAAGACAGAGAGATGAACAAAAATGACAGATGGGAAGTGCTCAAAATGGTACTTGGGGATGCACAAAGTTTTAGAACAGGTCTTCTGATAAATATTTATTACTAAATTGGCAAACTGCTGTCAAGAACAAACACTGTGGGGGCTCAATCAGGATAGAAGTACTTTAGCAATATCCTCCAATTTAGCTTCTGAATGTGACCATTTCCATAGAATTCACAAATCTTAGGGCAATGTTCAAATGTGTTGACAATTTTCCTTTGAGAGAAGGATAAAGTTAAAATCTAGTATTTAAGTGCTCCACAATTGAAATTGTTGAGAAAAGTTAATGTTGTATTACAAATTCAAATGATACAATACAAAATGCAGTCTTTTACAATTTCCTATATTATGTTGGCCTTCAAGGTGGCATTAATTCATAAGGTTTGATATCTAGATTTTAATGTAGATGATACAATCTTATTTTGAAGATATTGCAAATGAAGACTATCGAACTGTCTACCTTTTTCAAAATGATATTTAGCTATGATTGCAAAATGTTCAATTCCTTTGAAATCAGGAGTATGTAATATGAATGCACTCCAGACTTCATGGATTTTATTTTCCATTTTAGTGCATCTGTGTCTTGAGGGTCTAAAGAATGTGTAACTATAATGGACACGGTATCATACAAACGCTTTAGCATTTGTGAAAAATGTCTGGGGAAATTTTGTTGCAGTTTATTTGTAAAATGTTTTCCATCCTTTCAGTTGGCCAACTCAGGTGCATCTATGAAAGAAAAAATTTGGCCCTAAGCTCTCTCAGTTGAGCCAACCTCCTTTGATCAGTCTGGTATTTTGGGACAGGTTCTTTGCACACCCCTAAGTGATGAGTATCAGGGAGAAAGTAGCTGGGGGGCTGGGCAGCAAAAGAAATAAAATGCAAGTGTAACATGATTTTTAAAACAAAAAATGGAAAGGAAAGGAAGACAACATAAAAAGAACAGGGTACAGTTAAACTTTCATAACTGTTTTTCTTTCCAAATACATGGTTACATCATGCAGCTTTTCAACTAGCCATGCGCTGAAATAAGCAAATTGAAAGCTGCAAAAGCTGCAGCAGTGCAAATCCTTTAGGTGTTAGGTAAGGAGGCTGTGAGATATGAAACTATTTCATGTTGCCAAAAGAAAAATATTATTCAGCGGCTGCTGTTAAATTTTTGCTTTGTGCCATTACAACAGCAAAATTTGGTTCAGAAGCACATATTATAACACCAGCTTTACCTCTGGCCCACCAACCCTTCTTTCAGAGGATAGGACAGTGGCTTTCTTGACCTGTACATACAAAGTATGTAAAGTTCAGTTGTCTTGTAATACACGATATAGGAATAGTAGAAAGATAACCTCTTATATAATGCCATGATTTTTGCAATTATAACAATGGTGTAGCAGCAAAAAGAAATAATTAAATTCATATTTATCTTCTTTATACATTTGATGACATGAAGGTAAACTAAAACACTAACCACATGCCTTCCTGCAGGTACCTCCTGTTATTATCATAAATCACATTCACTAAAAAGCCATTTTCAGAAGGATCACGTCACAGGTGGTGAAACTTCCAGAGACAGGTATCAGTGACATGACTTGCAGAGGGCTGGCATCACCCTTACTACAGTGTGAAAGAACTGCTAGCAAACCACTGAAGCTGCAGGCTGATAAGCACACACTATCCCTATTGCCCCCATCTTATGGGTAGAGAGCCCTGCACCACCTGTTTTGGAGAGCACCCTGCAGAAAGGCTTCTGAAAATAAAGATCAGTGATCAAATGATAGAGTGGCTTCATGTGTTTAACAAATTAATTGGCAATTCCAATTAATTACAGACAGTTCAGATTTTCACTACATTCTTCTTGATAAGGAATGAGTCCCATAGCTACTATGCCTCTTTCTTGCCTATATTTTAAGCAAACATTAAAAGATCACATTTTCACTGCCTCTACAATTAATTTCTCAACACCTTCTTCCTCCTCCTCTCCAGATTATTCCATGTTAAAAGTGCCATACTTGCATGGTTTAAAGGTCAAGCAAAGAAACAGTCTCCATAGCAGTTGGGACAGGAGAGAAGGACAGATCTATGATAAATTACTGGGCCTACTGAAACCAGCAAAAGTTTTGCCACTGATTTTAAATGGAGCTGGGATTTCACTCCTCATTTTAAGTTAAGCAACTATCATTGTTCAAGAAGCTGCAATTAGTTTGATCTAGGAACTTTTATTCTGAGTCAAGCAACAGAAGTAGAAATATAACAGGGCCCATCCTAGTGAGATATTGATCACCAGTAAGGAAGAGATTAGACAGCATACTGACTGATCTCTTGGCCTCTCCAACTTCCTCATATTGAAAAGTCGTAAAATTCTTATGCAACTAAGCAAGAGGCCTATAAACTTGTATGACTACTACAAATAGGGATAACACTTTCCTAAAACGCAATTATGTTTCTGCTCAACCAGTTGTAAACCCCTGTGCTTGTGAGGAGTCCCACTGAGGTTAGTAAGACATCTCACAGGAATGTGTGTACACACTCGCAGATCCTGATGCAAGTTCAGGGCTGTTACATACAAAATTCTCTTAATGAGAATCCTCTCTGACTTATCAAGCCTTGTGATTTCTGGTTCAGAGACACCTTTTTACAAAAATACACATTTTTTTCACTCCAGGGTTTGTGACAATATCCCTGAAGCTAAAATTTAAAGTTACAATCCACATAAATTTTGACATTTTCCATTTAGGAAGATAAGATTTATCCCCACCTATATTTTGAATAAACCAGATTCCAACATAACCATTTTAGTCTGAGTTCTTGTAACGCTGAAACTAATAAGAAAATATATACCTCCAGTGGCAGCATTAACTAACGTTGCTATAAAGCCAGCTGGGGAACGCAAATTATTGTTTTACAATGTTATCACCTAAGTACTGCGACTTAAGCTTTAAAAAAATACAGGAGGCCTCCAACATGCAACCACCCGAATTCTGACTCCCCAAACTTACAACCATTTTTGTAAATGCAGAAGGGGCCAGAAACCCCCAACATATATCCTCTGCCTGCATTTACGATGGCGCACTGTGCCTACTGTAAATGAGGGCCTGAGTTACAACACCCCCAGCTTGTGATGCTTCCCCAACAACAGATCGTGTCACAAGTCGGGGGCCTCCTGTATCTTCAGCAAAAATGTTGTTCTTAAAACCCCAGAAATGAGTCAAATTTAGTCCTCAACTATTTAAAGATGTTCCTTTAAAGTCAGTATTTTGGTGCTACAATATAACATCAGTCAATATTACATTTCATAAGTACTCACTCCTTCCACTCCAGTGGGGACTTGCCCATTGACGTTAAATGTTCTGAAGGGGGAGTGAGTAGACAGGCGCTTATCCCATTCACTAGGCCGGGGCTCAGGGACGGACTCCATAAAGTTCTTCTTCAGCTCACTGATGTTAGCATGATGTTTCTTTATTTCTTCTTGAGTTTTATCTAATTCCTGTGGTTAAAAAATAAATGGAGATGCACATAAAAAAAAAGTCATCTAAATTAATCCTGTGCTGTCAGATAGCAAGCTGCACACAAAGTTGCTACCAATTTCCATTAGACGTGCTCACTCTGTGAGCATAAAAGGGAATATTCTCCTTTCCTTTCTTCTACCTTTGCACTAAGGGACAAATTTTAATTAAGTGGAAGATATCTCCCCTTCCAGCAGTGAGACCTGACATTCTATTTTGCTGAAGGAGAAGATGTCTATAGTTGAAACACCTGGATTTTCACCTAAAGAGAAAAATATAAAGAAATGGAACTTGACAATTTGATTTCATACCCTTCACTGCATGTTTTTCGATTAAACCTGACTATCTAAAGGAAGCTCACAGACGCCATTAACATTTTAAGAGAATTTCCATGTCTTCCCCTCTCATATGAAAAGTAAACTTGTTACCTTCTCTGCCCTCATCTTGATCCTTCCACAAACTACCTATGAGGTTTCACACTAGTAAACAAAATAGGAGATGAGAAAACAACTCCTGAAACTGAACTTAATGCATCTACTTAATGCCCGAGTAATTGGTGCACCCAAGCTAAGGAGGTATGGGTATGAAAAAAGCTAACTCTTTATCTGTGATTCCAGGTTACAGCATAAATGCACAGACTTCAACAAAGTTACACTAATTCAATTAACTAATTCAAAAGTAGCCTCCCTTTCCAAGCAAAGATAGTTGGTTTAAAACAAAGCTTTTGAGTACAGTAAGCTTAAGCCAAACAATAACATCTCAAGAAAGTGCCAAAATCAAGCAAGACTTAAGAGTCATTGGCAAATTTGATTTTGTTTAAAAATCATTATCTATATCAGGGGGTGGGGAACCTCATGCCCAGGGTCCAGATGTAGCCCCTGGCTTGCTTAAATCCAGCCCTGGAGGCTCAGGACTCCCCCTGTCCCCCCACCCAGTATTGGCACTCCAAACCCCCTCCTCCCCTTCACCATGAGGCTGAAGCACACAAAATCTACTAGGCTGGGCCCTCCTAAGCTCTGGTGTGTGAGGAGAATGTGGGGAGTGTCCTTCTCCTTCTCAGTCAGCGGCCATGTCAGTGAAGATTTGTTTGTCTATTTTTGCTTCTCAGTTGTGTGTGGCCCCCGACTGATTTTTCTGTAGGTCAGTGGCCCCTGACCCAAAAAAGGTTCCTCACCCCTGCTCTATACATTCAGTTGTCCAATTAAGTCACTTACTTATATAAGACTAGTTTTGCTTTAAATTAATAGCTGTCAAAAGAGGCTATTCTGTTGTCTGGTCGCCCAGGATTTATGAACCTGCAGCTTACCAAAGAGAGACTGCCTTCAGCTAGCAGGAATAAAAGGTTCATGTATGCTTCATTAATATAGCTTTCTCTTTGGGCTCATCCATAGTTTTGACTTCTGTCTGACATGAAAACAACATGAATGCCCGCTAGTTGGAAAAAGCATGAAGAAGCCTTTTGAAGACTTCATGGTAAGCTCAGAAGCTGGAATCAACAATGAATGCAGAGGAACCCTGCCACTGGACTCCTCTTGTTTAGCCTGCCCCTGTTAAGAAGCACTTTGTTCACATCTGGACATCCCGTGCCAGAAAATGTTAATGTGGAAGCTAAAGTACACAAGATGTATCCCACAGAAGTTTGAATTGTTCTTGTAAGTCCCTTTTAATGAATAAAGCATTTTTTCCCTAGGGGTATCAACTTTCAGTAGACTACACGATTAACCAATAAGCCTGAGTTTATCAATTAATCCTATTGACTACACACATCCCTCTCCCTTCCCCGCTTCTGTATCAAAGTCAGCAAGCAAGGGGGAGGGTGGCGGGAGACAGTGTCCACTGGGAGCTGGATTTTTTTAGCCCACAAGCTCCAGATCCCCATGAGCACCAGATTCCGCAAAGCTCTGTGTCCCTCCTCCCCCGTGCTGCTGCCTCTGATAGTGCAGAGGGTGAGGGGGGCAGGCGGGAGACGGTACACATGGGGAGCCATCTTAAAAGCTGGCTCCCCCCAACACTGGCTCTGCGGAACTGCCTACCCACCCCACTCCATCCCATCCCACCCCTGCACTGCTGCATCTATAAGAGGCAGCAGTGTGTGGGGGGGGGGGGCAGAGAGCTCCCTGGGAGTTGAGGCAGGAACACAATGGCTGCTGGCCCCATCCCCAAGGACTATCGAATAATCATATAACTGCTCATTTTTATGCAGTTACACAATTATTCAAATTAATTGATAGCTAACGTCCCTACTTCATTCATTATAGCTTTTTAGAAATTTATAAAGCACAGAAATGCAAGATCTAAAGCAGTAACTGTTTCCAATAAAACAACATTTTATATGACATTTTCCCACACTCAGCTAGTCTGCAGGATTTAATCTGATCTGCCAAATGCACAGAGTAAAAAGGAAGAAATAACAGGCAACGTAACCTTTTTTGTCACCCTTTTCTAGCTGAGGGTCTGTGAATACCTGTAACAAAAGTGTTTCGGGTAGCAAGGGAAGGCAGTAAGAGGTTAAGGCGGCTGAGGTGAAAGGGAGCACACAATACATGTGCCAGAGCCAGGTACCACACTAGCAGGAAAAAGCCATTTAAGAGAGATGAATTTCCACTGAGAATAAATAAACAATCAGCTTATGCATGGCCTAAACAAACTGTGGGTGAAACCCTCATGGCATTCTGACTGTAGATGACTCCTGTTGACTATTTTACTGATGTCCAAATGCTTCAAACTGTAGCAGTCAGAAAACAAAAGCTGCAAAAGCTTTAAATTAAGAGTAAAAAATGCAGTTAGTACATTTCATTTTTAGAAACAATTGTAGAGGAAACCACTATCAGCCGCTGAAGCTGTAATTCTGAATAGAAACACAACACACAGGAAGAGTCAGTACCAGAAGCCACAAAGTGTCCTCTGTAACACTATAAATATATGATTGGAATGTTTCAGTCTTCAAGATCTCGTTTGCGTGAGAACCTCTACATTTTAAGTTTCAGTGTCATAAAGCAGACTATTCGATCTACACCTGTGTATGAGGTGACAAAAAACAATCTTGCACCCTTAGAATTTGTAGCAACTGACAGCTGAGCAGCAGCATACTGAATGCACTCAGTGGCACACTTTACTAGGGATAGTAATTACATCAGACAACAGGGGGCTTCCTGTTGACAACTGGGTTGTTCCAGTGTAGAAGAACTGCATATTTCCTCGAATACATTAGAGCAGGAAAGTGGTGAGAAAAATTACAGCTACAATGATGGTAAATTCTATTGACAGTTCTCTGGAAAGCAAAAAAGGCCTCACTACTGTGCCTTGAGCAAGTACAGATGTTTCAGTGGCATGAGCCCTCCTGAAGAATGCTGAACAAGAGTGTTGTTTAGCTTATGTCGCTTGCTGCTTTGTTGCGCATCATTTTTATGTACTCAGTTGTGCCTCAGATTTGATTTCCCTCTTTTTTCCTTGTCCCAATCAAGGAAAGAGAAAGACATACACACACACAGTCTTTTTACAATAGCATCCTGTGTGAGGTTATTTTAAGTACCAGTGTAGAGATTCCTATTCATGGACCGAAAGTAACAACTGTGCAATAAAAATCACTGGAACTCTAGATTTAGCACAGGACTATCCCAATCATATATTTTTATGGTAAGTATGACAAAATGAAAACCAAAAAAGGTAGGAGAAATGACTGCACATAGTCATTTTTTTGTTGACATGCAAAAGCGTACAGTATTTTAAAATAAAGTCTTCATGCAACAGCATGCAAAAAAAAAATCAGCAACAGAGGAGGAAGAAAAAGAGTTCAGCAAAGAACGCAGAAGGTCCAGGCAAATGCAAATGAAACAAGCGTCAAGTTCATACAAACCTCCAACATTAAATTGCTATGCCTGATATAAATGTTTTCACCATCTAGTTTCTTTGATCTTTTCTGTGAAAATGAAAGAAAGGGGAAAACAAAGAAGCACAAAAAATTAAAATGCTGTTCTTGCGGGAATCGCAAATTGGCAAATAAAAAAAGTTAAATAAATGTTTGGAGTGCAGTATTGTGCCAATATGAGATAGGCTATAGAACCACAAGAACATGTGTAGAAACAGTCACTGCCAAGAAATGGAGGACCTTGCTCATAGACAGTGGAAGAATGCAATGAGTCATTTAAAGAGACAGTTCCCAGAGTTTCATTGGCTTATTTGCATTGCTGCAACAAAGGCAATCTTGCTCTCAGCAAATAAGTGTTTAACATTTGCTATGGAAGACTTGCAAAGACTAGGACATTTTCAACTTCCTGATCACAAAGTGAGTACAGTGCTGCATTACCTGGTGTTATATGTAGTTTTTCCAATGCTTCTAAGCCTTTAAAAATCATTTTATTAAAACATATACTATAGTTAATGTACTTAATAATTTATAATTTCATAGGATTCTTGACAGGAAAGATATGTAAAACACTGAAATTTCTGTATTTCCTGGAATACTGAAATGTACAATTTCCTCTGGATTGTAATTAGCTTCATTTCTGTACAGAACTGTAAAACACAATTCATGTTCCCAAGTCTGTATCTTATTGAAAAGTTTGTTAACAGAAATGTATTTAACAATCTCAGATTGCCTTGGGATAAAAAGCTGAATTGTTTTGAAAGCCAGCAACAGATACTTGCAAATTAAAACTCAAAGCACATGAAGAAATTGGAGTACTGTCTTTTTAAATATATTAAGTATGCATGAGTGATATATGGCCGTTTCATTTGGTGAAAGTGTAAAATGGCTAACCTTCCTCATTCTTATCGGATCTTCCTCTTTTTCTGCAGGCTGCTGTTTTGTAGTGATAAAAAACAAAAAAATATTGCTTCATTTAGTTATGTCGAATCTATACAACCCTTTTAAAAAAAATAAAATTAAAAAAAGAATAAGAACAACCTAACTGATAATAATCAGCACAAACCTGGGGCTGGTCACCATTTTTGGTAGGCAATGTGACCTCGATGTGAGTTTTCCCCACCTACATTTAAGAAATAAAGTGGTAAAAACATTTCTTGTTAGTAAATTTTTGGAAACCACTTAGTTTCAAAACACAGCTGAAATATTAAGTTGGTTTTGAAATGATGTGTCAACGTGCAGGAATCAACATGCAGTCTTTTGAAGAGAGTTAACAAGGGTTTAGGTAACTAACAGTGACAATTTGTTAGTTCAACATCAGGTTTCTAAAACTGAAAGTACAACTTTGACACCCATGTTTTAAAAGACCCCCAAAGGACATTTATTTAATATCTCCACCAAAGATAAGCTTTTTGTTTTAAGGCTATTTGTAAGTCAATGTTTCCAAAGGTTATCTATAATTTGATACTCCAACGATATATCACTGTCAAAAAAGGGACAAATTCAAATTAATAGATATACAACTGTTCAAAGACAGAAAATAAATATGTTCTTTCCCAGTGATCATCTAGTCTGACCTGCCAGGCCATATACCTGTCTGTATGCATGTATTTACATTTGTCAGCTAACTGACTCACCAACAGCACTGGATATAGTCTTTCATTTGCCATAACTGTAGAGCTAAGAACCAATATTTTCAAAGGTTTTTTTTTTTTTAAGTTATATGGAATTGGGCTTCCAATTCACCTCAGCAGTCTAGGCTTGTAACAGAGTGTGGCACACCTATATTTGATGGGCAGAGTGAACACCAGAATCACTGAAATACACCTGCAGCTCCTGCCAGCCTATCATAGATGTAACTTCAGAATGGTTACCTTGATGGTCCTGTTCAAACAGGAATACCACCACCACTAAAATCCAAGAAGAATATTGAAATGGGATAAAGTAGAAATTGAACTTCTCTAGTCCAGCACCCTTGGGATCTGACTGATACCAAACCAGAGAATTTGCTGAACCATGGGAAGTCAATATTGTTTACCAGCTTTACCAACATTTCCAATGCTTACTGGGCTCTTAAAAGACATTTTGAGGTAAATTACAGCTAAATAACAGCACAGAACACTGACAGCCATGACTGGTGGCTATAAACAAACTTTTTGGGACCATGGGAAACTTGGCCACACCCATGATAAGTGGACATCAGGCTAACTCAAATCATGCCGAACCACAGATGTTGTTGGTTCAGAACCTGTACAAATGCAGGAAACATCACAAAGACTGGCTCCGACAAGGCAAAATAGTTATTTTATTTTTTTAATTTTTTATATTATATAAAGAAACAGATTATTTACTCAAGACTAGATTAAATTATGGAACACTTTAGCAGCTTCTAGAGTCTAAAAGGATTTTACAAGAATTCTTTCTACACTAAGTGCTGAAGTAAATCTAATATTGTAACTACCTGAAAATCTGTCTGATAAATGAGGGCCTGGGTGAATGGAAGCAGAATTATTTTAAATTTAACCACTGTGTGGCATTCAACTGTTTTATATTTCAATTATCTGCAAGACTCCATTAGTCTTCAGAACTCATTCTGAGTGACTCAGTGCTCCTGACCTATGCCTTTGTAACTAAAAGCAGCTCAGAGCTCTTAGCTATTTTGCAATAATGTACACTCACTGACAATTTTAAACAGTGGTGTCATCAAACCAAGTGTAGTATCAAAAGTTGTGTTTCATTAATCACAGAGAGGGTCCTGATGACTAACTGATTTGTTCACCTCTTGTGTGTGTGTTTACATATGTAGCTATATGGCAAGTTGTCTATGCAAGGAAGAGAGGCACTTGAATATCAACAGGTAATACGGTTAGTAAGTCAAGGAGGCTACAAAGTGGAATGAAAATATAACACTAAGTTAAGCAATTATGGTTTTGGAAGGGCCGAATTTGCCAGTTTTAAATGGATACAACTTCATTAGATTGAGATGGACCAGATGTAACTACATCCAAATTTGGCCCTATGTTTCCAGATTGTCACCAGTTTTCTTCAAACAACAGGAATTCTTATTAATCCTACTGATATTCCTTGAAGACAGAAAATAAAGATGTTTTAATTTTTTGAAAGGTTGGTGAGGATATTGTGCTGTCTCCTCTCTTGTTCCTCAAGTGCTTATGTCATACACATAGATCTTCCTTGGAATATAACTACATCTATCATGTGAGACTTGCCCTCTATCTGTAATACAGTAAGAGTACGAGTCCCAACAAAAAATAGGGAAAATAGAATGAACAATATTTAGTGACAAAAAGCAATCTCAATCTCAATCTCCCCTTTCTGCCTCTAGATTTTCCACTATTCATATCCTCACTCAAAAGAAAACTATAAAATATTAGTCTTGAAACAAAATGAAAACCCCTTCATATATTATTCTGCCATTTATATATTTTACACAGAACATTCACAGAAGAACCATATATTTGCACTTTTCAATTTAAGTAGTTCCCCTTAATATTAAATCTAACACAGTCTAAACCATGTTTGAATATTCATACATCAACATTTTAGTCTAGCTGGCAGCCTGTCAGAAGTTCATTAACAGCTTTCCAGGGAAAATGAATCAATTAAAACACTTTATACTATAGATGCTGTAAGGTCTAGATCCACTTCTTCTCTCACATTGTGTAATTCAGGGGTTATTCCATTGAAGTAAAAAGCATTACTGGTTAACAAAGGCAAATTTAGTTGTACATGTGGTTAATTCTCAACGGAATTAACATACTGCTTTAAGGTGATCAACAGGAAATGGCTTCTTTAGGACTATCCCAGGGACAAAAAAAACATACTGCTATCGGTAGAGTTAAGACATGAAAATTATAACATGTTGTAATGGACAGGAGTGCTGAACATCACCCGGTGACTAAGGGGTTAAACTTAGGTATCTAGCAAAGGTGTTGGCCAGGAAGCCAGGAGAACCAATCTAATAAAGGATTGAAATGTGAATTGGGTATAGATTCCCTGCCTGCTTTCTTTGTGTGGGAGAGATAAACCAGGAGTTGAGAAACACAGAATGATTTAAATCCAGGCAGGACTACTATGTCTCCAAGGAATTTGGGGCATGGGAGTGGACTGAACAAAGAGAAAACTGGAAGTAAATCTAGTCGCATTCATGGTAATTTTTCTTTGTTTTGTGGTTTACTTTGAACTCCTTTTTGTGAATCTATGCCTCCCCTCCCTATTTACTACTTCACATTGTGCCCAGAGACTTTTCACTATGTTTTAATTTGTTTTCCTTAGTTGCTCTGTAACATCTAGCAACCAAGCATGCTTTATCACATTCATCTTTTGTTTTGTACTAAAGATCACCTTTTTTAAGGTGATGATTGGTGATGATTTGATTCTTGTGTCCTGGAAGGTCTGTCTGCCTATGTGCAGATGCATGCCTCTGACTAAGGGGTCAGCTACCAGAGATTGCAGCTTGTTTTTCTCTTTTCAAACTCTTTTTGGGCAAAGGAGCTTGGGGTACCCCTGAGAGTGGGGTCAAGTGTTCACCCCTGGTTTTAGGGGTAAAAAAAAAAAAATCACTTGATGGTGGCAGCTTGTTTGTTTCTCAGAGGCAGGGAATCTGTGACTCTGTAAAGTTTGGTAACCAGCACCTGTAGAGGCAAAAGTTCCTTTTGTTTTTCTGAGCTCTTTGTGGGCCCTATCTTCTGCACTCAGGGTGCCCGAGCGGGAAACAGCCATGAAACATATACTGTAGCATTTTTGTTGTGTCTTGAAGTTCAGGAAAGGTATTTTCCTGGAATCACAACCAATTAGCTAAAGGAGATCCTATTCCCAGTCCACTGACTACACAGGAATGAGAAATTTCTCTCTCTCTTCTGGTCTAATGAAACATCACCATTTGAGGCCATTTTAGAGCTAGCATCTACTATATATTTTGAATAGTTTGTGGATTTGTTTTTGCAAAATGAAGTCGTACTTCATGATTACCTACAGATACCAAATTTTGCATAAACAATCCTGCCAGTTAAACTAGCTGAATACGCTACTTTTTACACCGGAATATTCTGGGTGAAAGGTTTAAATAATTATTTTTGGTTTCATCAGAAAAAAAGTCATGACTTTTAAGATTAGAGTTCATAAAAAATATATGCTAACAAAATTAAAATTGAGTCGTCTATTCAAATGTCATTTTAGTGCAAAGAAAATTTTTTTCTGTTAAATTAACACTAGTTAATTTTCTTCACTAATTAAGAGTTTCTGATTCAAATTTACTATGTATGGTAATTATTCAATAAAATGGAATTTGAAATCCTACAAATTTAAAACTGGTCTTTTACTTCTTTTTGCGAGTACATTAATAAAAAATTATATCATATATATTTCATTTCTTCAACTTGCCTATAAGCGTAACCGACACAAAATGACTTTGCCTGGTCAACAACAGGCCTCACCTGCTAGTTCTACATAAAGCAAAAATCACTTACAGGCGTCACAAAACATTTTATGGTAATTTTCTGGGGCTAGTGTACCTTGGCTACTTCAGGTGGCTCCATCTTGACCATCTCATGTGGCATTTCTTCACGCTTTCCTTCAGTATCCAAAGCTTCCTTCTCCACTTTAGAGACTACTACTATTTCCTTGGTATCAGATGAAGCTGGTGGGGTAGGTTCAGCAACATGTCTCTGAGCAATGGCAGGTGCAGAGGTGGGCCGTGGGCTTCGGTCAGGTGTAATCACCGCTACTGCTGAACAGAGAAAAAGAGTCAAGGCAAGGTTCAAAATGCATAATGTTTCTAGATGCCTTAGGACAATCCTCCCAAATTAGAGCACTGTATTAAAAAAGAAGTAAAGCAGCTTGTGCATTTAGTACAGAAAAGTTGAGGTTATTTTCCTTATAGTTTTAATAATAGGTCTTGTACAGAAAGTAAAAAAAGCAAGCTTGCACTCTGCAAAGAAGCCACACCAGAAATGCTAATTTTTTTGTGACACTGTGCAAGGAGTTTCTGGGTCTTTCAAATGCCACTGGTGTAAGTTCATCACTATGAAACCTTTGAAGAACAAACATTAAGTCTGATCACTTGCATTAACTGCACCATGAAGTCCCCAACAGAAACTTTACCACCTCATCATCTGTGGATCTAAGTTATACATTGTCTTTTGGCCAATTCAAAAATCAATAGGTATATCCTTATAAAGCTACAAACAAGTCTGCAGTTAGCTTTCAAAGCAGACTTCTTTTTGCCGCAAATGATTTCCCTGCCACAAGAGTCACTGTTGAGGGACAATATTCATAATTTCCAAATTAGTGAAAGATGCAGCACTGAACACATATGCTTCAAACATGTGTCTTTCAGCAGAAGGATGACAAGCCTCACACACAAGCCTCAGGTACATAGAGACCTACCATCCCCCTCTCTCATCTCCAGTGCTAGTTTCTAAAAATCCTTACATTTAAGGAACAGGGGATGAAATTTGATCCTGTATGCCAAAGCCAACCCAAATCAATTCACTAAGAAGTTTCTATATATCCATAATAACCCAGTTTATTTCCGATATTAATTTTTATGTTTATACAATTAAACTTCCCATTATCTGAAATAATAAATTTAGTTGGATAGAAGCTCATATTAATGAAGTCAACTGCCTGTTCAAAACAGAAAAATGTACACTTGGTACTTTGGCCAAGATAATACTAATTTACTACAGTTTACCCAGCTACAACCAAGACATCAGAAATATTCAGATTTAAGGATCACAGGCTGTATTTTTTAGATATCCTCTAATCCCTGTTTGCCTCCTATTCAAAAATGCATTAAACACTTTTTGTCTGTGTATAAAATAAACATATATAGAAATACTGTATGTATTTGACCAATACGAATAGCAGATCAAAAGAAAAATGCAAGAAAACAGCAAACAGAATTTTACTGGTAATCAAATACACAAACTTGTTGACACCAAAGTTTACTTATTTTCACAGTTTCATAATTATCTGAGGTATGACACTTCCCTTAAAACATTTCTCCTGTACTTCAATAAGACATTGTGTCAAAAGGATGCCACCTCGACACTATATAATCTCATCTAGCACCACTGCTTTGACACTACTTGTACTCTAGCAATGATAAGAAACACTGGAAAAGTTGAATATGTTGGTTGTGAGATAGCAGAGTTGAGCTTAGTAGAAGGAAATGTAAGCCACACAGGTGTGAGAAGCCATCACAACTGTACCTGGCTCCTTTTGGACTGGTTCCAGAAATTTGGGCTCTAGCGCTAGATCTTTCATCGTCACTACTTTCTCCTCCTCCTCCTCTTCATTTATTGGGCTTATCTCAATATTTTCATGGACATGTATGACTAAAAAAATTATGCATTCATTAAAATGCCACCTCAACAACTGCATGGAAAAGTAGAAGTTACCAAGAGCAAACTTGCAAGAACCACCTCTCTTCAGGAATATCAGAGTCTCAGAGTCCCATGTTGGTCTGTATCTGTAAAAACAATGAGGATTCCTGTGGTATCTTAAAGACTAACAGATTTATTTGGGCATAAGCTTTCATGGGTCAAAACCACTTTGTCAAATACAGTGGCATTCCAACATAAGAACAGCCAGACTGGGTCAGACCAAAAGTCCATCCAGCCCAGTATCCTGTCTTCCAACAGTGGCCAATGCCAGATGCCCCAGAAGGAATGAACAGAAACAGGTAGTCATCCATTTCCAGCCCTTGACAAACAGGTTAGAGACACCATTCCCACCCATTCTGGCTAATAAATATTGATGGGCCTAACCTCCATGAATTTATCTAGTTCTTTTTTGAATGCTGTTGAAGTCTTGGTCTTCCCAACATCCTCTGGCAAGGAGTTCCACAGGCTGACTGCACTGCATGAAGAAAAATGTCCTTTTCTTTGTTTTAAACCTGCTACCTATTAATTTCCTTTGGTGACCCTTAGTTCTTATGTTATTGGAACAAGTAAATAACCTTTATTCCTTATTCACTTTCTCCATCCATACCTATCATGATCTCGATCATAAACCCCCTTAGTCTCCTCTTTTCTAAGCTAAAAAGTCCCAGTCTTTTTAATCTCTTTTCATATGGCACTAGTTCCAAACCCCAAGCATCTGATGAAATAAGTTTTCATGGGTCAAAACTATGCCCAAATAAATATGTTAGGCTGTGTCTACACTGGCACGATCTCGCGCAAAAGCAGCCGCTCTTGCGCAAAAACTTGCTGCCTATCTACACTGGCCGCATGTTCTTGAGCAAGTAAACGGACGTTCTAATGTATAAAATCAGGGCTTCTTGCATGAGAACTCTGACGCTCCTACTCAGGAATAAGCCCTCTTGTGCAAGAGCTCTTCTAGAAGAGGCCAGTGTAGACAAGCAACATGGTTAAAATGGCCATCAGAGTTTTCTTGCACAAGAGAGCATCTACACTGGCATGGATGCTCTTGCGCAAAAGCACATGCCAGTGTAGACGCTCTCTTCTGGAAGAGTTTTTGCAGAAGAACTCTTCCACAAAAGAGTTTTTGCGTGAGAACACGCCAGTGTAGCCGTAGCCTTAGTCTTTAAGCTGCCACAGGGCTCCTCATTTTTGCTTACTAGTTATACTTAAAATGTATTTCTATACTCAACATAATACTGTATATAGAGGCATTGCTTGTTCGGGATAATGAAGAACCACAAAGAGTGGTTAGGCTGAGAAAGGAAAGAATTTATTGCCACATGTACAGTAATTCAGTGTCTAGGCGGCAACATGTTTACAAGGTCCATTTCAAAGGAGCTGGATGGAGAAATCATTATAATTGTTGGGCAATAACAATATATGATTTTGGACGGACAGTAAGACACTACTCTGGCCCAGGGAGGTGGATATGATGGAACCAAAGCGTGAACAGAGCATATACTTTGCAAACAAAGACTGGGTGATGGGAGAAAAAAAGGGATGATTTGCCTACAAAGGGAAGGAAGAAGCTCTGCTGACACACAGAACATGTGATCAGGACATAGCTGGCAGACTGAAGTGCAAGGCTCTGAGAAACTAGTCTTGCCTGCCATATTACAGGAGGTAATATTTGGATATTCTGTAATTTAAGCACAGAGCTAGTTTACCACCTTTTCCATGGTACAAGGAGGGGATATTTTTAGTTTGCTTTCACTACATTATGTTAGTTGTCAACCTCTAATTTGCCAATAAAAGCAGAGGTTACTCACCTTAGCAGTAACTGACACTCTTCGAGATGAGCATCACAGCGCCGTCAACCGGAGTCTTTATAGCAGTGCCGGGGGGGAGGAGGGGATCATCGTGCATGCGCACATGTGGTCCCTCTACCCTCAGTTCCTTCTCTACCCGAAAACCCATCCTGTATATGATTTCCAAAGAAGAGGGGAGGACGAGAGGGGGGCGGCCGCACACAAAGAATTCTCCTCCCACGCACCTCCTTTGCAGAGCCACACAGCAATACTCACTTCCCTGCTGGAAGGCGAGTGGCATGGTGGGTTCCTGCTCTGGTGGCAGCCACGTGGCTATCCTGGTGTGCTGCAACTGAAGTGGGGCTGAAAACATGCCAGGCCTGCTGCTTCCTAGGGAAGCCACAGGGATTAACCGTGCCCAGGTGACTGGCAAGGAGATTCCTGGCAGAGGCTGCAGGAAAAGCGATTGCTGCTCCCACCACCAGGAAACTAGCCTCTGTGCATCCCCAGTGCCCCCCAGAGCTCCCCTGAAGGGCACTGCACCCTTGTGCTGGGCCGGCGAGGCGAAGAGCGGAGCCTGGCCAAGTGTGTGCTCCGTAGCTGCCTGAGGCTGAGACGGAGCCAGGCAGAGTGCAGGCGAGCCCATGACAACCCGGCCAAGCAGGACCCACCGAGCAGAGAGGTGGCAGGCACAGCAAAGCAAAGGTTCTCACCAAGGAGCAAAGCAGTGGTTGTTAGCTTGTCCCCAGGGCTCTTCCTTATCTCCACTAGCCCAGATCTCTGCGGTGTGAACAGCAGCCACGCATAGCAGGTGACTCCATTTCCAAGACCAAAAGAGAATTGGTCATGGCCCAGGGAGTGGAAGTTTTCTCAAGTTAACTTGTGCTCTGCTTCCTCTGAACCGTGGTGAAACGTGAACGGGTACTTCTGTGTGAAACAGTCGTTTTGCTTCTTGTGCTTTGAAGCTAGTTCTGAGAAGGCAGAAGCTTGGAAATGTGGCTAATTAGATAGTCAAAGCTCAGTGTTTTGTAGCTTAAAAGAAGCAAAGAGAATATCAGTAGGAGATCTGGTGGGATGCTGTGGTAGCCGGGACCTGATTTCTTATTATTTATCAG
This sequence comes from Pelochelys cantorii, assembly GCA_032595735.1. NCBI lineage: Eukaryota > Metazoa > Chordata > Testudines > Trionychidae > Pelochelys > Pelochelys cantorii. The sequence continues at coordinate 3,518,011 of CM064350.1, forward strand.
TGACTCAGGCAGGCTAATATTTTGTGAGGTGTTTTCAGCTCCTATGCTAGGCTGGGAGAAGATTTCTGGAAACCTGCACTTAACTTCAGCTTTTAATAGGAAAATCTGGTAATATTTGAAAATGCTGGCCTGATCATGATTAATTCCCTTCGGTATATATCGTATTAAGGGAAATCATCAGAAGCCCATTTAGTATTAATGTACATATTATAAGTACTTTCAGCCTTCATTGACTAGACTGGTATTTTATAGTCTTATCAGGAACTTTTAAATCAAATCATTGAAGGAGAATTTCTCACCATCCAGGTTTTCAGGACCTTTCCACCTACCTTACCCGTTAGATCTCTCACAGGCACTACTGAAATTAATCCTCCCATTAGCTCTCCAGTCTTCTAAAATGATTGTGCTTGCCATTTTTTGAAAGGGATTCATTTGTTAAGCAAGGACATATTGAAGCAGCCTCACCATGGATTCTGGAGTTAGGAAAAGGATCCCTGTGCATGGATTCTCGGGTTTTGTCCACCATACTATCGCACCTTTCACTGTTACAAGGATGGAAAGAGTCTCGGTCAACAAGTAGAGGTTTGGTTTGTATACTATTCTGAGCCATCCCTGGAGGCAACGCATGAAAAGGCGTGTGTTTGGTATTATGGGATTGCATGTTGCCATGTGTTCCAACAGCTGTAGGCAATTGTGGGCTGTGACTTGAGACATGACACGTAGCTTGATGACTAGGTGCCTGGTTCTTTCGAACTTGTCAGTTGGCAAGGAGGCTATGGCTGATTTGCATTTAGTTGTGCTCCTATGAACTGTATTGACTGTGATGGTATGAGCACTGATTTTGTCTTGTTTATTAGCAGGCCCAGAGAGTAGAAGCATGCTATGACCAGGGAAGTACTGCAATGGGAGTCTATATCGGATTTTGCCTTGATCAAGCAATCATCCAGGTAAGGAAAGATGATAATGTCTTGCTTCCTTAGGTAAGTAGTGACTACCACCAGCATTTTGGAAAAGACTTTCGGTGCCATGGAGAGTCCAAACAGCAGGACCATATACCAGTAAGTGTCCAGGACCTAGGATGAAGCGGAGAAAGCATCTGTGAGCAGGATGATTCGTTATGTGAAAATAAGTACCTTGCAAGTCAAGAGATGAAAACCAATCTCCTTGCTCCGTTGCTGGGATGGGAATGGCTAGGTCACCATCTTGAATCTTTGCCTTTTTATGTATCTGTTGAGGGCTCTGAGATGTAGAATCTTTTTCTGTGTGAGAACGTAACGTGAATAAAACCCTCTTCCCCTGTATTTGTGAGGGATGGTGCCAGCTGAAGGAGGTGTTTGACTTCCTGACTCAGCATAAGATCATGAGAGTGGTCCCTGAAGAAGGACAGGGTGGGTGGTTGGGAAGGAGGTAAAGAGGTAAAGGAGATGGTATATCCCGATCAGTTTGTTTGGAGAACCCGTTTGTCAGCTGTTATAAACTGCCATTTGGCGTATAAAGGCAGGAGACTATTATTGAATGGTTTATAACTGGGTGATGGCCCTGGAGTGGGTGCGAGTGTTTCCAGTCAATCAAATCTACTTATTTTGCGGAGCTGGTTGGTTCGTAGAGTTGTTTTGCATGCGTCTACGTTGCTGTCTATTTTGACCACGTTATTAGTGGTGCTGGTCTTGCCTTTGACGCTGGTAAGTATATTGTGGGTACCGTGGCCTGGGATACAGCTGGTATCTGTATTGTCTTCTCCTGGTTGCAAGTGCATGTATTCCTAAAGAGCAAAGCATGTCTCTGGAGTCTTTCACAGAATGAAGGACCTCATTGATCTTAGTGGAGAAGAGTTTTTCACCTTCAAACGAGATCTTCCAGACTCAACTGAATCTCATGGGGAAAGGCTGCTGAGTTGAACCACAAGGCTCATCTCATGACAACTGCAGTGGCTGTGGATCTTGTAGCCGTGTCTGCAGCGTCAAGAGCTGCCTGCAGGGTGTTCTGGATATTGCGTGGCCTTCCACGATGACCGCCTTAAATTGCTGTTTTTTACCCTTTGTATATCATCAATAAATGTGTTAAACTTGAAATAGTTGTTGAAAATCATATTTACTGAGTAATGCTGCATAGTTCACTACTCCAAATTGTAGAGTGGATGATGTGCATACTGTTCTACTGAATAGGTCCAGTCTCTTGCTGTCTCTATTGGTCGGGGTAGAACAAGGTTGCTGATTCTTCTGGTGGGCCACTTCCACCACCAAGGAGTCGGGAGGTGGGTGGATAAAGAGGAATTTGGAGTCCTTGTGAAGGACATAATACTTCCTATCCACCCATTTAAATGTGGCCACAATGGTGGCCTGAGTCTGCCAAATCAATTTTACAGGGTGCATGATTGCTGGGTTTATAGGTAGGGTGATTTTTGCTGATGGGGCTTTTGGAGGATGTTAGTGAGTTCATGTTGACTCTCTGTGACTTCCTCCACGGCGATATTAAGGTTGGCTGCCACTCTTTTAAAAAGATATTGAAACGCAATAAAATAGTCTGCTGCCATTGGTGGTGGTGGTGGCATGACTGCCTCATCAGGGAATGATGATGAGTTCGTATCATCAGGTCCTGGTTGCCGAGATTGTGGTTCCTTCACCTCCTCTCCATGGAGAATGTGGTAGTGGAAAGGGAGCAGGTTGTATGTTATGCTTCTCAGAATCACAGAACACTAGAACCGGAAGGGACCTCGAGAGGTCATCAAGTCCAGGCCCCTGCCCTCACAACAGGACCAAGCACCTTCTGGATCATCCCTGACAGACGCCTATCTAACCTGCTCTTGAATATCTCCAGAGATGGAGATTCCACAATCTCCCTAGGCAATTTATTCCAGTGTTTAACCACCCTATCCTCCAAAGCACTTGCAACCCTCCCAGCTTGGTATCATCTGCAAATTTAATAAGCATACTCTCTATGCCAGTATCTAAATCGTTGATGAAGATATTGAACAGAACTAGTCCCAAAACAGTCCCCTGCGGAACCCCACTTGTTATGCCCTTCCAGCAGGATTGTGAACCATTAATAACTACTTTCTGAGAATGGTTATACAGCCAGTTATGTACCGACTTTACAGTAACCCCATCTAGGTTGTATTTCCCTAATTTATTGATAAGAATTTCATGCAAGACCATATCAAATGTTTTAAGTCTAGATATACCATGTCCACCAATTCTTCCTTTATCCACAAGACTTATCTTATCAAAGAAAGCTATCAGATTGGTTTGACGTGATTTGTTCTTTACAAATCCATGCTGGCTGTTACCTATCACCTTATTATCTTCCAGATGTTTGCAGATGAATTCCTTAATTACACATTCCATCATCTTTCCTGGCACAGAAGTTAAACTGATTGGTCTGTAGTTTCCTGGGTTGTTCTTATTTCCCTTTTTATAGATAGGCACTATATTTGCCCTTTTCCAGTCTTCTGGAATCTCTTCCGACTTCCATGATTTTTCAAAGATGATAGCTAAAGGCTCAGATACCTCTTCTATTAGCTTCTTGAGTATTCGAGGATGCATTTCCTCAGGCCCTGGTGACTTGCAGTCATCTAACTTTTCTAAATAATGTTTTACTTGTTCTTTTTTTATTTTAACTTCTAAACCTACCCCATTTCCAATACCACTCACTATGTTAGGCATCCTGTCACCATCAATCTTTTGACAAAAACCAAAACAAAAAAGTCATTAAGCACCTCTGTCATTTCCAGGTTTCCTGTTATTATTTCTCCCTCTTCACTGAGCAATGGGCATACCCTGTCTTTGGTCTTCCTCTTGCTTCTAACATATTCGTAGAATGTCTTCTTGTTACTCTTAATGTCTCTAGCTAGACTGAGCTCCTTTTGTGCCTTTCTAATCTTGCCTCTGCATACTTGCGTTATTTGCCTATATTCACCCTTTGTAATTTGGCTTAGTTTCTACTTTTTAGAAGACTTATTTTTGATTTTTAGATCACGTAAGATCTCCTGGTTAAGCCAAAATGGTCTCTTGCAGTGGAATAGTTTGCTTTTGGGTCCTTAATAATGGGACTCATAGGCTCCAGCATTGCTAGTGCTAGGGGCATGGGTGTGGTCCCAATGGTGAGATATTCCTGCCTGGTGGGGGTCTCAAACTGGCATGAGCAGATGGTACAGAGACCTCAGTGCTAGGTGACAATTGGGGTGAGAAAGTTATGCCCCCATCAATGTCATTGTCGCTAGATAGTTGGGTATCACTGATCTGGGTGAAATATTGGTACTGAGGAAAGGAGAATTGAACGTGGAGGAGACAAGTAAGTCCCTCTGCTGCAGATGTCTCGGTGCCGGGGTAGACAGTGCCATTGCTGTCTGCAACATAGCTGGTACCGACCCTGTTGTTGGTGGTGGTGCTGCAATGGGTACAGTGCCGACAGATGTTACCACAGTGCCAGCACCCGGTGCAGATGGTTGTTGCAGTGCCTTGCCAATAGTTCTCTGCACCGACATGGTGGCATCGTGAGTGTATGGTACCACGTTGGTTCCTGAACTATGTGAGGCAGGCATACACAAGCCTATTGCCTTGACACAGGTTCTGTGTGCACTGTGCTTGCTAGTATTGTGATCAGTACCAGAGACACCTGACGCATCACGTGTACTCAGACAGAATGACGTTTTGGCCCTCAGTGCTGTGCGCCGTCTGGGTGACTGAGCCTTAGGAGGCACAGATGAGGTGCGTTTCCTGGGAGATTTCTTCCCTTTATCATTTCGGGGGGAGGGAGGGGGTTCAGCCAGCTCAGTACCTGGGTCAGAGGCTGGGTGATTTCTCCAGCATGATCATTTGGAGGGAGAGAACTCTATCTCTGTGGGTTTGTGTTTTCAGTTGGGCATAACGGTGGCAGTTCTGCTGGACATGAGATTCCCTCAGGCGTCTAACACATTTAGAGTGCCCATCAGATACAAGGATAGCATTGCTGCAGCAAAAGCAATGTTTAAAACCCAGTGAACCCAGCATAGTTAACTGAAACTTAGATAAGTCCAACAACAAATGGGAAAAAAAAGTTTAGGAGGAAAGGAGAGTTTTTTAAAAATTTTATTTTAAGGAGTGAGAACTTGGATTGAACAGGGAGCCAGCGAAGTAAGAAAAAACTAGAACTAGCTATCTACAGGATTTAACAACAGTGAAGAGCACTGCTGAGCTCCATCTCAAGCCAGGGACGGTAAGAAGGAACTGAAGGGAGGGGGGCTACACATGTGCAGTCACAACCCGCGGGACCCATGCGCCATGGGCGCTGCGCATGCACACCCACACACACACCCCCACCACTGCTGTAAAGACTCCAATTAACAATATTAAGAAGCACCGACACCTGCTCTGGAGCATCCACAGGGACGTCTCTCAAAGAAGAACCTGCCTTTATTTAAGGCAAGCGGAGATTTGGAAGTTTATGTGAAACAATGCCTTGGCTTGGAAAGAGCAACTGCCTCGAGGGGAGGCTGAATCGCAATGCGATGAAAAAGGGAAGTTGCAATCTAACTCCTTAAACTGTGCTGCACAACAGCCGCCACAGATCACAGTGAGCACAACTTGAAGAAGTCTAGGCTTTGTATATTCCTAGTAGGATTCATGACACTTATGCCTATAAAAGTGATGAGACTGCAACACTTCCAGCAAGATACACCACCACAGGGGTAGCCGTGTTAGTATGTAACTGAAAAAACTTAAAGAACAACAAATGGTCCTGTAGCACCTTAGAGACTAACAAAAAACGTAGATGGTATCATGAGCATTCATGGGCACAGCCCACTTCTTCAGATGAATGCTGGGTTGTGCCCACGAAAGATCATGATACCAGCTACATTTTTTGTTAGTCTCTAAGGATATGTCTACACTACAGCGTTATTTCAAAATATCTTATTTCGAAATAGTTAATTCAAAATAAGTTATTTCAAAATAACGCATCTACACACAAAATGCAATTCAAAATAGCGTTTTGCTATTTCGAAATAGCGCGTCCACACTGAGTGAACGCTGAATCACATTTGAGGCCAGCCAGAACCAGGTCCGGCAGGGCATCAGGTCAGGAGTTACTCTGTGTGGCTGCTGCCTGAGACTGAGGCCAGTGCTTAAAGGGACCCCCCCCCGGACAGCTGATTCTCAGCTTTCCCTGCTTGCTTGCCTACCTCGATGAGGGACAGCAAAGCATTTTGTCTCTGCGTGCTCTGATTGCCCTCACTCAGGACACCACAGCACTCTGCAACACGGAGCCAAAGTTGCCCCTGGGCACTCCGGTGCTTCTCGTGGACGCGTTGCTGTGAGCCTGGGTGCACTTTCTGCAGGCTGCCATCCGGGAGGTCCATCGGAGGGCTGTCAGTATCCAGGTGGCCCTGCAGGAAAGCTTCCACTCTGAGGAGCACTAAGAGCCTCCCTGGTCTGCCCCACTGGAGGCTTGTGCCTCATTCCTCCCTCACGTCCTTCCACTTACCCCTCCCTAACCCCCCTTCCTGATGTCAAATAAAATACATGTATTTTCATGAACACAAACTCTCTTTATTTAACAAAACTGGGAGGGGCAGGGGAATGAAACTCTGGTGAGACTGGGGAAAGGAGGCGGGAGAGGGGAGAAGAGAGGGTGGGAGAGGGCAGGGGGAAACCTGGGAGGAGGGAGGTGAAAGAAGGGGGAGGGGAAGCTCAGGGTTGGGGGGTCTCACCGGACCAACTTAATTTTCATGCAAACCTGCTCCTGGGTTCGCATGTGGCCTTTGGTGGCCAGGCTGGCAGCTATCCTGCCATAGACAGCTGCGTTCCTCTGTCTAGTGCGGAGATCATGGATGTTGGGGGCATCCCCCTCAAACCTGAATAAGGTCCATGATCTCCACCCTGGACCAGGAAGGCGCCTGCCTTCTCCGGGCCCTGGCAGGCTCCTGGGAGCTGGCAGACTAGTCCTGGGGAGTGGTGGAGGGCAGGCTGCCAGTGGCTTGCTGGCTCATGTTTTGGGGCCACTGGGTCAGGGGCAGTGACTGCTGGCTCTGGGCTGGCAGGCTTGGAGCTGGCATAGGCACTGTGGCCAGAATCAACCCCTTTAAGGGCTCCGGGGAGGGGGGAGGAGAGGAGTGTTCTTGGTTGAGGCTGGAATGGCTACCAGGGCTCCCTGGGAAGGCTGGAGGCCCCCTATTTCGAAATAAGTGTCTACACAGCACTTATTTCGAAATAGCTATTTCAAATTTGGTGTTATTCCTCGTGGAATGAGGTTTACCAAATTCAAAATAAGCGCTCTGGTATTTCAAATTAATTTTGAAATAGCGGTTTGGCTGTGTAGACGCTAGTAAAGTTATTTTGAAATAACAGCTGTTATTTCGAAATAACTTTGCTGTGTAGACATACCCTAAGATGCTGCAGGACCATTCTTTGTTTTTTTACCTTTGGATATTGTCATCTGTTCTCTGACAAGTGTCTGTATCAATGCAACTGCTGAACCACTACTGTAAAAATATTTTTATGTGTCTCACCACCCCGCTGAAGTGGTCTGATTCATATGCTGTTACAGCATTATGATCCAAGGTACTTGCCACATTTCCTCTGGTTTTAATTGAGTTAGTACCACAGCAAAAATCCTAGCCATATTTTATATAATTTCAGCACTTTTAACACTGGGAATCCATAACACTGCTTGAATATTATAAATAAGCTGTGTAAAAGCAGGTATAAGTACTGTGGGAGGTGATGTTAGCAGGACCGACGTAAGAAGCTATCACAGCTGTACCTGGCTGCTTTTGGAATGGTTCCATTAATTTTGATTCTGGAACAGTAACCTTAAACACCTCCACTTTCTCTTCTTCCTCTTCTTCCGCTATTGGTTTCATCTCAATATTTTCAAAAGTGTGTTTGGCTAGAAGAAGTTATGAACGCATTAATATACCAAAAAGAAGACTGCAGGGAAGCAACAGTCACTAATTGGTGAGGTTAAGGTGAACGAGAACTCACCTCTTAAGGACAGCATATATCTACATTTGAAAAAATAGCCAATATACTACAACAGCTTGTTTTAAGCCACTCTAGGAGTTAGGTCTTAGGCAATTGCAATGCAGAATTATACCAATCAAAGTTATCATAATCATATTAGTTTTATCAACATATAGTATTATAATAAAGAATTTGGGAGGAAAAGCAAAGGTGTGAAGGAGGTTCTATTGCAAAGGAATTTTGCTGAGGTTTCTAGGAAGAAGCCGACTGCTATGCTCTTAAGCATCCTGTTGATCCCCACTTTGCAATATTACTGCATCAGAAATTGCTGCTCATATTAGGATAGTCTGATGAGATGAAGGTGATGCTATGAGAAAGAGAAGACAAATAGGAGCTCAAGAAGACCATTACACAGTCATGATCCAGATTCATGGGTATAAAAAAGGTTGAGTTAAAGCACTGCTGAGCCAGGGCCAGGTGGACTTGAGACCCTGCTGCCCCCCAAGTTCACAGATCTAGAGAACAATTAGAATTCTGTCCTGGTGTCTTAGTTAGTAGTCCTTTGCCGTGGCTTGTGGGAGCCTGGGTTGATTTACAGTATTAATCTCTCACTTCTCAAGTCATCAGGAGTTGGCAACACTTATGTAGGCAGATGTCAGTTTGGTGTGGAACAAGATGGGAGTGACTGGCCTGTGTTGTCCCCACCTCTAGAAAAGGTACTGGCAGGCCTGTCTAGATCTTTATGGACAGAAAAATTATGGATACAAAACAGGGTTTCTCAAATTAATTGTGGTGGGGTAGCAGGATGGGACACTACTCAAACACAGATATGGAAGATTCTGACTGGAAATAATTATGCACCCCCTTCCCCCACCAAAAATCTAGGCTCTGCAAAAGATGTTGTGAGTGGCAAAACATATAAACATATTTAGCAAGACTTTAAAAAATGCAAGCAACCTCAAAGATGAAAGCCAAAAGTTTTAAAGCAGATGTTTGAAGATCACAAAATCAAGGCCACATTTTCTAATCTTGTATTTATAAAGTACACAAATATAAATAAAGTCTTATTTGTAATGTAGCTATATCTTAAACACCTCTCTACCTGAGCAGAGTTTCTGTCAAAAAGTCTGCTTTATGGCTTAATACAGCAATTCGTAGCCCACTAATCTCATTTTGTCCTATCACTGCAGGGATGTTAATGGGCCACTCTGTTTTCTAAGGGACCATTCAAAGTAATCTGCTCCACCTTGCATTTAGCTGTGAGACTCAGAGTACTTTTCCCAGAGCTGAAGAAAAGCTCAGTGTGGCTCAAAAGCTCATCTCTCTCACTAACAGAAGTTGGTCCAATAAAAAAAGAATATTACCCTCACTCACCTGGTCTTTCTAATCACCTGGGACTGACAAGAGATACAACTACACAGCACGCATGTCTGAAAAGCGTAATCAGGCAACTTTATTCCAACAACTCTCCACAATTTAGGATGTAAATTCATCCCAGCCTGTTGACTGCCTGATTTTAAAGACATATTTTCCAAAAAATGCCAAAATTTGTGAAACATTTCAGAGTGCTCAAGAACAAGCATAAAAAAGGAAAGGATAGAAAAGGCACTGCAGAGAGTTATGGCCACCACAGCTATACCTGGCTTCTCTCGGAACTGTTCCACAGGTTTTGATTCTGGAATCTCAACCATCACCACATCATCCTGCTTCTCCTCCACTATGGGTCTGACCTCAACTTGAGACGCATGTTTAGCTGAAGAAATTGTGCATATGTTAACAAGCTACCCATGTAGCATATAGAAAAGGCTGCAGACTTCAATTCAGACAGAAGCATTATTTGCTGTTTTTATTTTCCAAGGTCTGGTATTAAAACACAAGATTAGTAAAAGCAGAACTTTTCCTTTTCCTATGGTACTTGCCCATATAGGTTGAAATGAACTGTGTCACCACCACTGATGATGAGGTTTATAAACCAGTAGCATAAAACAAGTGCCATCACTTGGATCCCAAATGCAGTATGGGGGGGTCCAAAGTTAGATCTGTGTTAGTAGTTTTCGAAAACAACATCAAAATTAAAATGTACAATTTTTCCTTTTAGCTTTGGGTGGTAACAGGACAAGCAAGCAGGTACAGACATTTTACTGCCATGTTTAATGCCATTTTCTCAAAGACTTACTACTTTCAAAACTAACACACAGTCTTGGAGAAAATGTGTACTACGTCAGCATATAATAATTTGTATTCAGATGAAAAAGATTTGAAGGCAAGTGTTAGAAATAAGGTCCAGTCTTCAGCACACGTTTAAAATTCACAATATTCTTTTTTGCTTATCTTATTTGACAGTGCTATGAAGTGTCACTTCATTGCCATTTATAAGCTTTATAACAAAACCAATTTGTTTCTCCTCCACTATTTTTTTCTGTCCATATATTTTGAATCAGAACTATTTTTAATTAAACTATAATTAACAAAATGCACTTCCTTACAACCACCAAATGTCTAAGAAATACATTCAAGGCACTGTCTCAGTTTCAGGTTCTCTAGCTCAGCCTTCTTCAGCTACACTACATTTTTTATTATTATACTATAATTATTAATAACAAATTACAAAGCCTAAACCTACAGGATGATTTTCAATAGAAAAATATAGGATAGACTTCATGTACAGAAACCTTATAATAAACTGATGAAACTCCACTCACCTCCATCAAGGCTTCTAGATGCCCGTTTACTTGCTGTTCGCTCAAACTGTGGAGCAGGTCTGTCAATTAAGGCACTAGCTTGTCTTGTCTGGGCCTGAGTCCTTCCACTGTAACGGAATTTAGAGCCCAGTGCCAGGAACCTGCTCTTGGGAAGTGTTTCAGTGGAAGTTAACCTGAAAGGTCAAAATGCACTTCAGTTTTATATCTCGAAATCACTCATACTATAAAGAAAGGAATGAAAGAAATGGAAGTAGAGGGAAAAACACAATATATTCTTTGAAATGATCTCTTAACATAATAGCATGCACTAATAGCATTATCATGTTACTTAAGACTGTTCCAGCATAATCATCTTCAGTCTAGAAGGTAACTACAATTAATCATTTACTTTTTCTTTATTCATTTTCACTCCCTGATTTTGCCAGTTCCCATGGATGGTGACAGCAACATCAGTTTCTAGGGGCACATTTAATATAATGTACTAGTAATCGTTCAAAATTATCTGGAACTGCTCTCTCTCTCTCTTGTATACTTTTTTTAAGCCTGCAAGGTTTCTATATTAACCAAAAATGTAACATTTAGATTTTTCTGTAAGAAAAAGCTTCTGGTAGGTAAGGAATGGCCCTGAGAGTATTTATTTATTTAAATATTCAGCAACCATTTCTCAGAACAAAGCATCTCATGTTATTTCTTTAGCACAACTTTTACTCATTTCCAAAAAGGCCCCATTATCCAGAATTTTTTTCTTGCTTTTTCTCATATTAGTATCTGCATCTCAAACTTCCATAGCTGAAAGGCGCTTTCCAATGCAACAACACTGGAAAGTGGATATCAACAAGAGGCATGACAGCTCAGCAATCAGCATCTTTCTACAAACCTCAACGTCCCCAGCTCTCATGAATCTGTCACAGGTTCTTTCAACTTCAGACTCTGTTTTATTCAGTCATTTCTTATTAAAAAGAAATCAACTGGGTAAAGATAAAACAATACCTGACAGAGATACCTCATAAAAGTATTGTTCTTTATTCTCCTTCTCCTATGGCATTTAGATACAAATGTTATGCTTTCAGTGCCCTATTTCAGACCTCTGTATTTTGATGGATTTCCTATGTTATGTTCTCATTTGCTAACTTGATTTATTTAAAAAATCCTAAAATAAAAGTCCGCATATGCTTTTTACTTCTTTACAAGTCTGATTATCTTAAATCACTGTGAAGGAAGGCAGATAAATTATCAGCAAAGGAATTACAAAAACTGAGACTTAAAATTAGTATCACTTTTTTAATCCCACTATATTTAATAAACAGGATTTTTTAAAATACAATTTTAAGCAAGGAAGGCATACCTGAAAAAAGTATGATGTTCAACACAGACTTTCCACAGTTTCTTAGCTGCCCGATAACTAGGTAATTTGAATCCAATGGTACTTTCATATTGTTCATGCTATAGAAAATTGAAATGCACACTGTTTTATTATAGCTACAGGTGACATATGGAGAAGATCACCTCCTACATGGAAGATACATAGGTAAAAAACTAGACAAGCAACTTCAAAATTTCCCTTGCAAAACATCTACAGCATTCTCCAACGAGGGAGATGAGGGGTTTGCCCCACCAAAGAAGGAAGTGAACCTGAAGGTTTGGTCCACAAACTTTGTAGATGTACTATAATACATCTAGATTATAGATCTAGACCTTCTAGATGGGCCTTGTATGGAGCATCCCTTTAAAAGGGATTTTCACCCAGAAACAGAAACTTGACCTGTGACTAGATTATACTTGTAGGGGAATTTCCCATGGAGGAAATAAGAGGGGACAATAGGTCTCCTATGGCCTCCCTACTCATTGTCTTCTTCAATTCATCATGGACACAGCAAAGTGGGGGATAAAATAATCCATCAAAGGCCACTGCATTCCCCTAGCCACATAAGAAGATCTATGTGCAAGTCAAAACAGCATGATCCTGACCCACATGCATAACATTGCTACATACTTTGAGAATTAATAGAAGTACAGTATTCTCAATTATGAATGGTCATCTAAGGTCTTTGAAATGAACAGCTACTTGCTTTCCACAACAGAATCTTTCACTCAGCTCATTAAAGTTATGTTTCCAAGTACTAGCAGAAAGATCAAGTGTTTTGCTTCATTTTGATTATGGTGGAATATTGGAGGATTTTTATTATATTTGTATTTCTACAACAAAGATCTATTATGTGCTTGTCTTGTTCCAGTGACAATATGTTCAACTATAGAATACCATATTCTACAAGTAGGTGGAGCTAACTAAATGCAATTTATAATTCAAATGAAATTTTATACATTTCAGTTTTATGTTATAAATTGAATCTACTACAAAGCCAAAGACAACAGGAAATAAGGGGTAATTTAAAATTAAAAACCAACTGTATTACTGTAATTATGAAAACAACTTTAAATCTCCACTGCACTTTCTGTCCTTTATGAAGACTTAACACAAGAAGAACATGTTATGTTATAATACAAGACAAAAACCAGAAGATAACCAGTAATGTACCTCCCCTGGCCGGATCTTAATGAAGAAGCTGCTGCGTTTGTAAGAAATCTTCAGCACTTTGGGCCAAGGGAAGCGGTTGATTCTCAGTTTATCTTTATAGATGAGTAGGCCACTGGAACAAACTCCCAGAGTGATGTCAACTCCCTCCAAGTCCTAAGAAAGTTAATACATAATACAATATACTGCAGCACTGGAGTTACATGTTCCAGCAAATGATCACCCAATATTTTCTCTATTTAGGAAAAGACAAAAGGAATGTATAGTTACTGAATTCATTTGTCCCGCATGCTTGGAACAGCATGCTTGAACTCTGCTTAAAAGCTCCTCCCTTCTAATGATCAATTCTCCAAATCCATCTGCTCAAAGTGTTGAGACTAATCTTTTAAATACAGAATGAATTCTAACAAAATTCTGAGAGTGGATTACTTTTTAGGATCAAACAATTTAAGTTCTTCAGAGTGCGGCTTTGTCTTCATAGATAGATCGATAAAGATCACTCTACGTGTAACTTCATTTTTATATAAAAACTTACACCAGTGCTTACAACATAAGATATTTTATGCTTGCATCTCTGCAAGAGTAACTGGCTGGCTGCCTACCTACGTCTTTGATCAAGGCTCTTGAAATAAGGAACTGATGGCCCAAACATACTCCAAAAAAACAACAAAATCTCCTACCTTGGCTTGGTGAAGGTCAACTCCATACATAGATAGCTTTTTTGCATTCTCAAGAAATTCGAGGTCTGCTTGGGCTGGAGTCATGGATCTAAAAAAGTTATGTTAATAAGAGACAATGGACTATAATTATGATTAGTTTTAAAGGAACAGCAAAAGGAATATTATTTATCAAAAGAAATTGCTGGGCCTGGGTTCGCTGATGTCATTTTCTGAATGCAGATTCTTTACTGTTGGAGTTATGTTTTAAAAAGATATTGCTTTGTATTTATTCTAGGATAATTCCTCAACCTCTTATGCCTCTGAAGTATCTAGCACACTGATGGGCAACCTGAGGCCCACTGGGGTTTCTATGTGTGGCCCATGAGACATTTTGTTTACCAGATTCTGCTGGTTCATCCTACCAGTATTACCAAAAGTGACAAACACTTCAAGCAGGGGCACATGCTGACTGAACACAACTTTGCAAAAGCTGTGCATTCCCCCTGCTGCATCCAAAGTGCTGCTACAATTCAATAGGCACACCCTGCAAGTTCTACGAATGAAAGTACAGTTAGCAAAATTACCTTATCCCGGGAGACTGTCTTAGTAAGGACAATCTTATAGCCCACGGAGATGAAGGGGGGCCATTCATGCAGCCCACTCCCTAGCTTTGGTTGCCACTCACTGATCTAGCACGACCATATGTCCCATTTTGGCTGGGATAGTCCCTTTTTAAAACCCTGTTCTGGACATCCTAACTTTTTGGTGGGGAAGGGGTAGAGGCAAACCTGGAAATTTGTCTCAGTTGTCCAGCTATGTCAAAAAAGTGGGATGTGCCCCTCAGTGGGGCATACGGAAATATTAGGGGAAGGAGGTGGAGCAAGTGGCTCAGGCCAGCCCTGTGCATGGGAGGGGATGTGGGTCAGTCCTGTGCTCAGGAGCAGGCTTGGGGGAGTCCCGCACAGTGTCCCATTTTCCATTTTGGGAAATATGAGTCACCCTAGTAAACAAAGACTAAAAGAAACAAGCATGTTGCCTCATGGCACTGACTCTCTAAACAGCCAACTTCATTTGCAAAAAAGGTGAACAAATTAGATCCACTGAAGGTGAACAGCAAACTGGTGCGCCTACTTATGCGCTTTCTCTCAATTATTGTCAGAATCCAGCTATTGTTCTGGGACACTTTCTGGGAACAGATGGAGTCCTGTCCCTGGGAGAGGCAATACAATGAAACTCTGGATAACTAAAACAGTCTGATAATGGGGCTATTTTCAGTGTTATTGAAGAGTGTCTGTTAATAGGCTTCTATTATGAAAGAGGTGCCTAAATGCTATATTGGGACAGTACTCATTGATATACATTTATTGTTTGCTACTTTGATGTCTCTCTTACAAAGCACTTTATATTTTATGGAAACTGTAAATCCTAGTGTTGTGTCTTATGTTGGCATGATACAACACAGACCAACAAGAACAAATGAAATTAGATGAAATTCTTCATGTTGGCTGACTCTCTTGTTTTAAAGAGAATATAATAGCCAAAAAGGAATTCAGCAGTGTTAGTTGCCTGTTCTAACACAAACAGTACTTTATAACCTGAAGTCAGCAGAGGACACTGAGCAATTGACAGGCTTATCTTCCTCACTTCCTCTTTCCCTGACTACAAATAGAGGAAATTTAAAATAATGATCTGACAGTGTCAATTTGAGATAAAAAACAACAAATGGTCTGGTAGCACTTTATAGACTAACAGCAAGTGGTAAAGTAGTCACTCGACTACCCAATAACCCTATTCTGTACTTGCTTAAAGTTTGTTTATTCATTTATTTAAAGCAGACTATTTTTCTTTGTGAACTGAAAACTCATCTCTTAAACTAACTCTCTCACGGTAATTCTGTTTGAGGCTCACAAAAGATATTAATGGCCTTGAAGAGAAAATTTTAAAACACAGTGTTTGGGAAAATACTAAATGGCTATTATTCTAATTACTCCATTTATTTTGTGGTTCAGAGACTGGTTCCCTTAATAGTAGCACTCACCTATATGTTTTATGCAGTTCCATGACTTTTTCTTCAAGTTCCTTTGTCTGGTTTGGGGCCAGTTTAAACTCACTGACATAATCTGTGTTATGTAACTCCGGGTCATAATCTCCCAATTCAGACTGGACTGTGTAAGAACTCAGCAGGGCCAGTGTGGCAAAGGAACAAGGTAGACGTCCTGTAACAATGTCATGTCTAAGCTGAAGACACAAATAATACCTACAGGGAAAAACAGAAGATGTGATTTTAACTGAGAGTACAAAGACTGATAACTTTATTTTGAGCTCAGGCTCCTGAGGAAAATGAAGATAAAGGCAACTGTTTATGCTGCTAAATGGTATGGTAGCTTTTGATATCATCAACCATGGTATCTTTCTGGAGTGCCTGGCGGAGTTGGGTATCGGAGGCACGGTTTTGCTGTGGTTCTGGTCTTACCTGTCGGGACACTTTCAGAAGGTGGAGCTACGAGGCTGCTGCCCGACCCTGAGGTGACTGTGCTACGGAGTCCCACAAGCTTCCATCTTGTCCCTATGCTGTTTAACATCTACATGAAACCGCTCGAAGAGTTTGTAAGGAGATATGGAGGATGGTGCCATCAATATGCAGATGACACACAACTCTATTTCTCTGACATCGGATCCAGGTATGGCAGCGACCAGTCTGAACCGGTGTCTGGAGGCAGTGATGGACTGGATGAGGTCAAATAAGCTGAAGCTGAATTCAGATAAGACAGAGGTCCTATGGATCAGGAAACCATCTGTCCAGGAATGTGGTGTAGTACCTGTTCTGGACCAGGTTACACTCCCCCTAAAAGAACAGGTACGCATCTTGGGAGTCCTGAACCCTTTTTTAACATTTGAGAACCAGATTTCCTCAGTGGCTAGGAGTGCTTCTGGGCAGCTTCAGCTGACCCACCAGCTGCAACCCTTCCTGAATAAGAATGACCTGGCTATGGTGATTCATGCTCTTGTCACATCCTGACTGGATTATTGCAATCCGCTCTACGTGGGGCTGCCTCTCAAGAGTCTTGGGAAACATCAACTGGTCCCAAATGCAGCTGCTCAAGTTTTAACTAACACTCGTTATATGGAGCACATTATGCTGATGCTTTGGCAGTTGCACTGGCTTTCGTTATGTTTCCGGGCACAATTTAAGGTCCTGGTTATGACCTCTAAAACCCTGAATGGGTTGGGACCAGAGTATTTGAAGGACTGTCTCCTCCCATATGAGCCTGCCTGGGGATTGAGGTCAGCTGGGGAGGCTCTGCTCCGTGTTCCTCCACTTGTGGAGACATCTATGCGGAGCAGGGCCTTCTCAGTCTTTGCTCCCAGGCTGTGGAATTCTCTCGCCTGGGACATCCACCTGGCGCCAATGCTGGTACTGTTTCAGCATCAGGCTAAAGCCACCCTTTTTGCCCGTGCTTTTATTGTGTTTGCGTTTGTGTATGTGTGTGTGTCCCTCCTCTCAAGGTGTCTTATCAGGTTTTATGTCCCCCTTTGGGGACTTGTATTTTAATTTTTTATATATCTATATTGTGTTTTTAAAATTTTGTAAGCCACCTGGAATATTTTAAATAGACAGGTGGGGTAAAAATATTTTAAATAATTTAATTAAATAATAGTATGAAAGGAAAAATGACCACAGAATTAAAAAAAATATATATCACCCCCTTCAAAATGGAGTAGGGTATGCTTTTGATAATGGAAATGAGATTTTGTTCAAGGCATTTAAAAGTATGTGTATGTATGCATTCTCTCTCTCTCTCTCTCTCTCTCTCTCTCTCTCTCTTCTACATAAAAATCTTGCACATATCTTTCAATGCAACACATCCACAATAAAGAAAAACCCTATATACAAAAAGTTCCCCGTATTAACCAAATAGACACTCAGCTATGGTGCTGCCACTAAGATATGCAACCTATTTCCACATATAGAGACACACATTAAAAACAGCTGCTCTGACTGGCTATAGCAGAGATGCCTGAGTATGTCTAATCCTATAGATTTAATTCTAAAATATATTTGAACACAAATATGCATAAATAGCTTTTCAGCTTTTACCTGAAAATATATCATGCATTTCTATTGTACTTTCCAATCTCAGTACTGTACTGAATTGGAATAGCAAAGTTTATGGGTAATAATCAATGTCTTTACCTTGTTATATCCTCTGTCAGCTGTGATGGATCTGGTGGATAAAACTTCACATTGAATGTAAAGTTCCAGGGGCCTCCTGTAATTAGAAACAGACAAGTTTTGAAAATCTACAACAAAATGTTCACAATACAGAAGTTTATAAAAATATGAATTTTGAATCAGACTCTCTTTAAAGCAAATGATGTTATATTTTAATGCTGCCATTTGAATTACTGATTATAGAATGTAATTTAAAGAAAAGTGATAACATCTCTGATCTATTTTTATTTATGTTGCTTAAAAATATCTTTTATGGGAACACATAAACAGACTATGTGGAGTAAGGATGTTAAGTAACGGTTAATTAAGTAGTCGATGGAATTTCTGAATACTCAACTAGTCAATAGGCACTTCCGCATTCCTCCTTTGAAATGTACAAAAGTCCGCAGCAAGGATTTCAAAGTGGCAGCGCAGCATAGAGCCCGGGGTCAGCGGGGAACTCAGAGGGAATCCCTTCTGACCCCAGGCTCCATGCTGCGCTGCCGATTTGAAATGCCATGCAGAGCCGAGGGTTCCATACGGCATTTCCCTAGAACTCGGGGTCACCTTGGGCTCCATGCGCAGCAGCGCCCGGGCTCAGCTATGCAGCACTGCCACTTTGAAGTACCCCCTCTTCCTCCCCCCTTTGCTGCCTCTAACCGATAGAGGCAGCAGAGGGTGCGGGGGGATCCTTAACATCCCTAATATGGAGGTGAACATATACACATGAAAGACATCCCAGAAATGTGGAATTCACTTCTCTTGGAATCTACTGTTCATAAAACACTGCAGTTTTTATAGAGATGATATGAATAGAGGTCAAACTGTGGTGTGGGTTAATGAATTAGCATTTCACTACAAAAGACTAAGGTTTTTAATCTTCCTTGGGTAAGAAGAAAGGTGTTTAGTGGTTAAATGTTGGCCCATGCCACACAGCCACCCTATAAATTAATGCAAAATGTCAATCTCTCATCAAGAAACACCCAGGGTTAAACAGCAAGGATTTTGCAGGTCAAGACTGAAATGCTTTAGTATAGCTGAATTACAAGAGTTATGTAGCCCTTTCAGAGACAAATGCTTAGCTCTATTTAGTGTCATCAGTGTTACTTCTTCAGAGCACTACAATTATATTCAAAATGCATGCTCAGCTACTGTTCAAGTAAATCACATCTGACAATCAAGTAAAACTGAATGTTTATTTTCCCAGTTTATACAAAAATTAAACCTTTCATAAACTCTCTGGGATTCATTCTGTATTTGAAAATAAAGATTTTTAAACAAACTGAAAAGTGAATTCATTAAAATAATATAAAATATAGTGTTCTGATATAGCACCTTATAATAATTACATATTGTGGGCATTAAAGTCATCCCTGTTCTCCTTAATTCAGAGAGTTCAGATTCCAAGAAGGTAGTAGATTTAATGATTTACTTTTTCAAGTGTTCAGAATGAAGTAACTTTTTCCTCTTGGAGGGGATAATCAGTTTTGCCCTTAGATAGCTGATCTGAAGGGCAGAGCCAGTAAATGCTTCAATCGCGAATTTCTAAAAGTGCAGCAAAAAACTTGAGTCAAATATAATTATTTCATTCATTGCCCTCTAATTCAATAGTTTAAAATGGTACTTATTTCAAGAAGGCAAGTTTTCCTGATTTGGTTTCTTAAAAGATTTAGTAAGTTTCAAATGGGGCTAAGATGGGGGAGGATTTGAGAAACCAAATGGATTCCATTTACAAATCTGTCTTTTACACAACACCATAGCGGAATTAGAGAGAAATTCTGCCAATTTCATCATGTTGCGCCGGAAGCATTCAAATTATTCATAATAAGTTTAAGATAAAATAAAAGGAAAGTTGCTCTGAGAGTTAACAGGAACACAAATATTCTGGGCTTGTTTGCGGAAAAGCATTGTTCCAATTTTGACGTCTGTATCTTAATCATGTCATTTTTCCAGTAAGAGCATTTAAATTTATCTCAAACAGCTGAGTGAAATAAGGTTTTCTTTAAATATCACCCTGCTGTAGATTTTTGCATCAGTCTCATGATATTCTATTTTCACTACTACTGTCTCAAAAGAGAAGAATGGCAAAAGACCTGTACACAAAAAAGTTGTTTTTACATATTTTTAAAAAATGGATGACTAATGAGGAAGCTTTCCCAGAGCTTTTTGTTTATTAATCCCAATGGAGGTTTGCCTCTTATGTCACTGAGAGCCTAGAAGAGTTTTCAGATTTGTTGAAATCTCTCTCCTCTTCTCCCCTGTAAACCTGCACAGAACTTCATTTTCACTGAGGTGAGAAGTCTTGAGTGTGCATATTCTTTGAAGAAAAACTAGTCTCTGAAAATGAAGCTACGTGGACACTGGTCCCTGCATTGATCTGGCCCAATATCAGAAGAAGTTACAGTCCATTTCTGCTTATACTGTGAGACATTTATCCTGACAATGTTCAAGCTATTCAATTCAGCTGCTTGGATGCTCAAGCAGTTCTGAAGAATCCACAAGACGTTTGCTATGGCACATGCTTTTCTTTTCCCCCTTTCCCATCTCCCTATTCATCCTGATTCTTCATGGCATACATATTTTCCCCACTACACTAGCAAGCTGAAAGAGATCTACCTAATTCTGAACTGCACTATGGCGGTACAGCATTTGTCTGCCTCCTGACAACATACTGCAGGATATACCTCATTGTAAAGAAGTGCCAGTGTTTTCTTCAGCCCAGCACATTAAGTGTAAAAGAAGAAGGATTGCATGCTGTTTGAACTTGAGCTGATCCCTGCTAACCACCCTTACATGAATTCTAACTGTTCTTTGGGGGATTCTCAACTATAGGCCAAAGCTATAAATTATCCAGCAGTGTTTAAAAAAGATCATGATGGACTCAATACACTTACCATGAACCTGTTTTTTTATTTCTTTGGTAGAATCCAGCCATGTCTGTAAGAAGAGAAAATAGTAAAATTCACACAGCTGACATGTATTAAAAGAAACACCACAAGGGAAACAGTACTGCCAATCAGCTAAATAGGCAGCTATCAAATGTGAACTGAACTGGCTGTTGTAATGTGCGTATACTATCTGTATTTTACAATATCCATCTACCCCAACACTACTCAGACACATGTACATTTCCCCATTTTTCATCATGGTCACTCCAGCCTACTCGGCCTACTATCTCATCACACCATTAACCTACAGGCAATTTAAAGTGGAGAGCGGGAAGGATGGGATGAAGGAAAGCAGCAGAACTCATTACTTTTGTCCCCTAGGGGCCAATTAGTACATATACACTGCATACATGATCAATTAAAATGCCAAAGGACACGAAAGCTCTATATACAAAAAGCTTTATTTATCTGAGCTTCTACAATGGCCTTGAACAATAAAGTGGCTTCTAAGGGAAGCCATCTCTCTGTGGATCTAAAGGTGCAGAATACTCTGAAGTTTTCTCATTAAAATAAATACTCTGATGAAACAGTGCAACCCTCATTTCTCTCAAGTTCCAGCATCAGACAGTGTAAGCTACAGCTAGTCATTAGCAAGAAAAAGGCACAGACCCATACTGGTTTTAACAGTGCCATTTTCTCACAATCCCCCCCCATTCCGCCTCCCCATCATCCCTCTGCATTCTAAGATGTATTGCTCACACTAATTTGGATTTTTAGGTAGACAGTCAAGCCCCTCTCGATTATAGTCTTTATTATAGACAGTTTTAGGATGTACCAATCATTGAATTAAGTGAAGTTATCTGCAAAGGCAACCAAAACTTTTGGCACCTGTCATGAAACCTGGTGGCGAGGAGAGAATAAACTTTTTTTAAAAAAGACACTAATTTCTGAGAATTAGTTTGAGGAGATAATATATTAGACATTTTTATCCAGTTTCCTTAGTCACTGGTAATTCACCTCTCCTTTATTTGTATGTTTAGGGATCAAGGAAATGGCGCAGAATCGTGGTCAATGAAATTATCTCTCAGTCCTGCCAATGCTCCTCGTTCAATGGTAACCTCTAATAGCTCAGTCAGGAGCCTCCTCTTAGGAGAAACAATCAGCTGTGCTACACTGTATGGAGACAGTGCAAAATTGATAATCATCTTCTAGAGGCTAGAATTAAGTCATCAAATTCATGGTCATGTGACCTAAGCGGGATTTGAAAATCTAGGTCTTCTGAGGTAAAAAACTGGAATGTTTAACCCATGCACACCTCTAAGGAATATGCTCTCTTCTACTCTTCCAATCTTTAAAACTATAGTTATGAAACTCATGAAAAGCAAAACCCACAGCCTATCTATGTAGTATTTTGGGGGGTGCCTATGGTTTTGTCAGCATAGCAATTTTAAATGCAAGTGCTGATGCTACAAATGTTAGCTTTCTCTGATGAGAATGGGACAGCAACGCTCCTGGCTCTAACACAGCCTGAGTGTACTCATGCATTCATGAAACTCATCCTGTCTGCCTAATCCAGCAGACAATGAAGGGTTTGGTAATTAATGATTCTCTTATCTAATGCTATTTCATGAATCACTGGAAAACAATTCTCCCTTTCAGACTAGTATAAACTCCAATATAAACTCCTTCAGTATTAAACAGTCCCTCTATTCACTTTCTCACATTGGAAAAACAGAAAGGAAAAGCACACTTCTTTAGGGACATTGTTGGTTTATTTCTGAAGGTAGAAATATTTTGGTATCATATTTTCACATGCATATATACAGATACAGACATACACACCTCCTCCTGCCAAATCTTTCCATCACTTTGGAGGAGGTTCAGAAGATGATTTCTTGAGCTCCCTTGTTAAGATCACTTTAGTGGTGAGGACCCTTTAGAGAGCACTGGTCGTGCTACAGGGAATTTCAGACTTGGAAGTTTATCTTTGTTTAATGAAGTGTACAGATATAACGCAATTATCCCAAAAGAACAAAGGGTGGCTATAAACATGAACAGTTTATTCTAGACTGGGAATAAAATCTGTATCAAGCAGCTGTTAATTCTTGGTTTTAAGTGACAATAAATCTGACAACAAACAATCCTGCTGACAGTGTTCCCGCACTCTTTGCAGTCTTTAAAATATTACAGAAGCAAACTCCCAATCAGACCTCAGATGAGTAAAATAGCATGTGCATAATTCTGTTGTCAAAGAAGGCAATGCAAATAGCTTTTTTCACTCCTCCTGTCCAAAACCTAGGTGAACCTGCTTGACTCAAAAAGGGATGGATATAAAGAGAGGAAGACAAAAGAGTACGTTTTTAAAGAACGAAGATCTGGCAATTTTCTTCCCACAACACAAAGCATGCTGGTTAAAAGACTTAACTTGAACAACTTGACAAGTTCAGAAAAGGGTAACAAAAATGATTAGGGGTATGGAAGAATGGCTGCCATGTGAGGAGAGATGAATAAAACTGGGATTTTTCAAGCTGGTAAAGAGAAGACTAAGGGGGATCTGATTAAGGTCCATAAAATCATAACTGATGTGGAGAAAATAAATAAGAAAAAGCTATTTACTTGTTTCCACAACACAAGAACTAGGGATCACCAAATGAAATCAATAGGCGTAAATATTTAGAGAGACAATGCAATTTTAATGTATTTGTTGAATATGAGTTAAATTCTTCATACTGAAACCCAAATTGGTCAATTTTACTTTATGGTTTGGAAAAACTTAAAAAAACAACAACTAATAATCTAGCAGCACTTTAATCCCTGTCTGTGGGGAGCTCAGACCGCCTGTGGACAGGGGCTGCTGCCGCGGAGCAACATCAGTCCATGGCGGGCCCAGGCTTACCGCGGACAGAGGCAGCTCCATGTGGGGGGGGACGGCAGGCAGCTCCACGGAGCCAGTACTGGGGGGAACCACTTTTAAGGTTCATTTCTCTTACAATTCACACAGTTTGACTTTTCTTAGAAAAGGCCTTTAACACATAAGGGAAAAATGAAAATATGGCTAGATTAGGCATAATTGTTTGGGACGCTACACACTTCTTCCCATTTTGGAAACAATAACCTATCAAGAAAAGGGTTGGGGTTTTTTTTAGGGGGGTGTTGTTTTGATTGCAGACTGTAGTTCCACAAGCATCTTCTTACCTTAGAAGTTGGAGAGTCCCATATGGCCAGTCCAAAGTAGTCTTCTTCTAGAAGATTGAGATGTTCACATACTTTTCTAAGTAGATCCTGACCCTTGGCGTGTTTCTGCAAATACGTAACAGGGATTCTATGTAATGCACTGCTTTTTGCCTCTCCCCTTCCTCCCCCAATAATTCTTCCATTCTACTCATATCACCGAGGAGAGCTGGACTCTGAAGAAAAAAAGGGGTGCTGATTCTCTTCAAGATTCCAGTCTATAGCCCCTCAGCAATTTATATCTAGGGCTCTACCAAACTCACAGCCATTAAAAATATGTCACAGACCATGAATCTTGTCGCCTTCTGTGAAATCTAGCCTTTCACCCTACACCATAGGGTGCGTCTAGACTACATGGCTCCATCGACGGAGCCATGTAAAAGTAGTTTACTCGACACAGTCAATGAAGCGGGGATTTAAATAATCCCCGCTTCATTAAAATAAAAATGGCCGCTGCGCTGTGCCAACAATCAGCTGATCCAGCACAACGCGGCAGTCTAGACGTGGCGCAGTTGACAAGGGAAGCCTTTGTCGACCGCTCCGGTATGAGGTTTACCGGAGCAGTCGACAAAGGCTTCCCTTATCGACCGCGCCACGTCTAGACTGCCGCACTGTGCAGGATCAGCTGATTGTCGGCCACTGCGGCAGCCATTTTTATTTTAACGAAGCGGGGATTATTTAAATCCCTGCTTCACTGACTACGTCGAGTAAACTACTTTACATGACTCCATCGACGAAGCCATATAGTCTAGACGCACCCAAACAGATTTCACAGGGAGAGACCAGCATTTCTCAAATTGGTGGTCCTGACTCATAAAGGAAGTTGCAGGGGGTGGAGCGACATTGCCACCCTTCCAGAGTTGTGTGGCCTGACAGCGGCAGTTATTGTCAAAGCACCCTGCCACCAGCAGTGCAATACCATAGCATGCCACCCTTACTGCTCTACTGCTACCTTCAGCCAAAGAGTGGCAGCTGCAAACTGAGGATCTAGCTCTGTACTCAACAAACAGAAGTAAGGGTGGCAATACCAGGCTACCCTCTCTCTGTAGCTGCCTGCTTTTGGCAATTCTGCCTTCAGAGCCGGGATCCTGGCTAGCAGCTGACGCTCTCCAGCTGCCCAGCTCTGAAGGCAGAATTACCACCAGCAGCAGTGCAGAAGTAGAGGTAACAGTACTGCACCCTCTGCTCTTGTGATCCCGCACCCCACCCCGCTGCTTTTTGGATTGGGACTTCCAGACTTACACCACTGAAAATGCAGATGTAAATAACAGAAATTATTAAATGTATGATTCCTATGACCATCAAATTGACCAAAATGAACCCTTATGGCCAAGTATTTCACTTTACAGGCAAGAGCATCAGATAGGAAATTCAAATCCAACAAACCAAAGTTATTGGGGAAGTGTTCAAAATTGATGTAGATGGTTCCTGATCATATTGACTGAGTACCCTGACAGTAATTTTATTTACCTCAGTTTACCCATCTCAGAAATGGGTATAAAATTATTCCCTATCCAAGAAAGGTGGTATGTGGCTTAAGTGTTTGCAAAATGCTTTGAGAAGGTACTGATGCTACAGTGATAGGTGGCAGTACAAATGTAAAATTAGCAAGGTTTATCGAGTAGTAACCAGACTGAGTTTTGTGATTAGAAATCGTATCTATTATTCTGACACCGTATTTTGGGACACTGCATGATCTAGTGAATTAAGCATAGCACTAGGAGCTGGGAACCCTGGGTGCCAATCCTAGCTGTGCTGCTGATTTCCAGTCTCACTCTCCCTGTCTCTGTTTTTCCATTATAAAATGAACATAATATTTATCTATCTTCAGGATTAATGTAGGTTTTTAAAGGATTCTGAAGTGTCATTTAAATACTACACTGGGGAGTTTTGTTTGATTTTTCTTTAGGCATTCATTACACTACTAGTTTCAGAACAAGAATAAGCACAGTACAAAAGAAGCTTCCCAGAAAATAAAAGTTATTTCTGACCCAATGCATTTTCATTTTAAAGCTACTTTAAATGCTACAATATGTCCATTTCAAACTCATCTGAGATTAAAATCTAAATCTGCCATATAGCAGAGCTGAACAAAAATTCAGACTGGGTCTAATCCACATCTGACAACTAGATTCTATCAAACACTCTAAAGCAGTGCCGGAGTCGCGGCGTCCCGTGCAGACTTAAAAATAGCCACCTTAAAAGGGCAATGCCTGCTCTGCATTTAAAAGGACAAGCTGTGGTGGTGTTTTTTGCTCGACCAAATGGCAGCCGGGGCTTTTCCCCCCCTCCCCTCAACAACATTTTTCTCTCAGCTGTTTGTGCTGTATCCACCACTATTTTGGCTCTTTGTCTGTAACAGGTTGGCCACCCCTGAAACAATGGACATTTTGATAAATGAAGATTCAAATGTTTTAAAATGTTTTAAGAGAAACAGACTGGGGGGAAGGGGGGGGGGGGGAGAACAGACAGCTGCGTCAGCCTCAAAAGGATTTCTAACTCAAGGCATACAATTGTAATTATAGCAAACTGAAGCAAACATTTTTTTAAACTCTAACTTCATAAATTGTCTCAGGCCTTTCCCTTTAAAGGTCACCTATTTATTGTGATCAGATACAGTTTTGCCAGTACTATTGTAGTAGCCAGTCCTCATCATCTCAATAAAACTATGTTAGCAGAAGCATCTTCGTGTGGTAGTTGACCTGCTAAAGGTATTGATGAGACCTGCACCACACTGATGCCAAAAAAGCTTTGAATATGTGTAATTTGTGCTCCCCCCCCCCCCCCATCTACTTTGTCCTGTAAGTTTGCTATTTTTTTCCAAGCATTAGAATAAGCACTCAGAGAGCCTGATGGCCTACATCACATCTGTCCTTCAAAATAAGGGCTCGGTTTCATTGTCATTAGGGACTGCACAACTCAGTTGGAATGGTATACTATCCTAGAGTTTTCCAACGAATCAGAGCTAAGGCTACAACTACACCACAGCACAAAGCCATCTTGAGCTATGCAACTTCAGCTAAGTGAATAACGTAACAGGAGTTGACATTGAATTACCATGGGACTTCTCCCCCTGGGGGTAGGCAGGAGAAACTCTTGCTTGCCCGGATCTGGCCCCTGAAGCTCAGGGCCCCCCCACCCCCACATTGGGGAACCCGTTCTGGCACACCAGCTCCCCCCTGCTGTCCCACCGTGGGCTGGAGCACACAAAATCTACCAGACTGGGCTCTCCTAGGCTCTGGTGTGGGAGGGGAAAGTGGGGAGTGTCTTTCTCATTCTCAGTCAGGGGCCATGTCAGTGAGGGGTTTTTTTGTGTATGTCTAGCTTTTCTAAATAGTTCTTAACCTGTTCTTTCTCCACTAAGAGCTGTCCACCTCCTTCCCATACTGTTGCCTAGTGTAGTAGTCTGGAAGCTGACCTTGTCTGTGAAGGAAAAAAAGGCAAAAAAAGCATTGAGTACATCTGCTTTTCCCACATCATCTATCACTGGGTTACCTCCCTGATCCAGTAAGGGCCCCACACCCTCTCAGATCACCCTCTTATTGCTAACATGCCTGTAGAAACCTTTCTTGTTTCCCTTCACATCCCTTGCTAGCTGCAATTCCAATTGTGCTTTCACCTTCCTGATTGCTCCCCTGCATTCTTGAGCAATATATTTATACTCCTCCTTAGTCATCTGTCCAAGTGTCCACTTCTTGTAAGCTTCCTTTTTATGTTTAAGCTCACCAGAGAATTCACTTCTAAGCCACCCAGGTCGCCTACCATATTTGCTTTTCTTGCTGTGCTTCGAGATAGTTTGTGCCTTCAATAAGGCTTCTTTAAAATACTGCCAGTTCTCCTG
Organism: Pelochelys cantorii; assembly: GCA_032595735.1. Taxonomy (NCBI): domain Eukaryota; kingdom Metazoa; phylum Chordata; order Testudines; family Trionychidae; genus Pelochelys; species Pelochelys cantorii. The sequence continues at coordinate 3,546,015 of CM064350.1, forward strand.
GACTCTTTTCCCCCTCATGTTAGCATCCCGGGGATCCTGACCATCAGTTCTCTACGGTAGTCAAAGTCTGCTTTTCTGAAGTCCAGGGTGCGTATTTTGCTGCTCTCCTTTCTTCCTTTGGTTAGGATCCTGAACTCAACCATCTCATGCTCACTGTTGCCCATGTTGCCACCCACATCTACTTCCCCTATTAGCTCCTCCCTGTTTTTGAACAGCAGGTCAAGCTGCACACGGCCCCTGGTTGGTTCCTTCAGCACTTGTACTAGGAAGTTATCCCCAACATTCTCCAAAAACTTCCTGGATTGGCTGTGTACTGCTGTATTGGTCTCCCAGCAGATGTCAGGGTTGTTCAAGTCCCCCATGAGAACCAGGGCCTATGATCTGGAAGCTTCTCTTAATTGTCTGAAAAAAGCCTCATCTGCCTTATCCACCTGATCTGGTCTATAGCAGACACCAACCACAACATCACCTCTGTTACTCCCACTGTAACAATATGGTTTTTCTGTAACCATGATGGAAGGCCTGAAGTCATATTGGCAGCCAAAGCCTTCTTCTGCAGCCAGACTGAAGAGCAGCAGCCATTAGCTATAAGGCCTGGAGTCACATACTCACATTCCATCTATTTTGTATTAAAATAATGTCACACCAAGCTGTGAGGAGGGGATTTTGTCCTGATAGCTCCCCCACGGTCACCAAATAAAGAAACAGATCTCAAGATGGGTAAAGAAAACTTAAGTAACACCATTCTGTCTGGCAAGAAACTGCTTATCAATACATGAGGTTGTGGAATCTGCATTCTATGATCACTGTCATTACACTTTCCTATTGTTTGACTGTGTGATCTCTGTCTGATTTGTAATTGTTCCTGTCTGCTGTATAATTAATTTTGCTAGGTGTAAATCAATTAAGGTGGTGGGGTATGATTGGTTAGTAAAATTATACTAAAATAATTGGTTAAGGTATAGCTAAGCAGGACTCAGGTTTCATTATATAAACTGGGGTCCAAGAAGGAGACCAGGAAGAAGATTGGAAGTAACAGAAGCAGAAGGAAAGAAGCAAAAGGCTGGAAGAAGACCAAAGGGAGACAAGGAACACCAAGGAAAAGGGGGAAGACCTGGAAGAACTCACCTCCGAGACACAGCCTAAGACCAGACCATGATGTGCAGCAGCTAAGATCCAGAAAGAGTGACCTTGCCTGGCCAACAGGGGAAGTCTGCCTCTACTAGGATTGGTGAGCATGACACTGTGTGCTTAGCATGTGTATTCTGCTTGTTTGGGAGTTGTCAATAAATAGAGGATAAGGATATTACTGTGCAAGGCTCTTTCCGTGGCTAAAGATCCTGCCAACCCGCAGGAAGATGCACCCTGAGCCCTAGGAATTGGGTAAGGGTGGGTGTGTAAATTAACAGGGTTGCACCTTGAGCCCTAGGAACTGGGTAAAGGTGTGTATCCCTACAGTATGGAAGGAATAGAGAAATTTGTGCAGGTAACACTACCTCTAAACTAATCCAAAGATTCTCAACAGGCTTTTCTCCCTCTATATACTGGAGTTCTGAACAAACATACTGCTCTCTTACATACAGTGCAACTCCTCCTTTTCTCTCCTGTCTGTCCTTCCTGAACAGTTTATACCCTTCCATGATAGTGCTCCAGTCATGTGAGTCATCCCACCAAGTCTCCGTTATTCCAATTACCTCACAGCTCTTTGACTGTTCCAAGACTTCTACTTCTTCCTGTTTCCCAGGCTTCTTGCATTCTTGTACAAACATCTTAGAAACTAGCTGATTGCCCTACCTTCTCCGTACGAATCAGGGATCGTCTTCTGCTGCTCCTTCCTCCTTGTGTTTCTTCCCAGTATCCCACTTCCCCACTTACCTCAGGGCTTAGATCACTGTCCCCAACGAACCTAATTTAAAGCCCTCCTCACTAGGTTTGCAAGCCTGCCTGCGAAGATGCTCTTGCCTCACTTCATTAGGTGGATCCCATCTCTTCCTAGAAATCCTCATGCCCGGAACAGCATCCCATGCTCGAAGAAACCAAAGCCCTCTCTTCGACACCACCTGTGCAAACACACATTCATTTCCATGATCCGACAACCTCTACCTGGACCTTTTCCTTCAACAGGGAGGATGGATGAGAACACCACTTGCACTTCATACTCCTTGATCCTTCTTCCCTACATAATCTGCAGTGACCTGCTCAAGATCATTCTTGGCTGTATTGTTAGTTCCTACATGGAGAAGTAGGAATGGGTAGCAATCCAAAGGTTTGATCAGTCTCGGAAGACTCTCGGTCACATCCTCTCAGCCACATCAACAGCTCTTTGATGTTTATTTGCAGTACTGTCTCATCTGGAGACCACAGGTCCTGGGTCTTGACGTTCCCAACATGAGCCTCCCCACTGAGATCTGATGCATCCAATACCAACTCAATGGTGGGACGACTACTCTGGAATGGGATCCCCTGAAGAATATTCATAGGGTCAGTCCACCACCAAAGGGAGGTAAATACTGACCTGGAAATGGCAAGTCCCTTTGTCCGAACAATCTCTGGAGTGGGAGAAGACCAAGGCCAAACAAATTTGCAGCAGTTGCATACAGAATCTGCCATGACATATAATGTAGGTGCACATGGCCATATACCCCAAAAGGGCACACTGTAGTATTGTCATGGGGAATCTACAGACCTTGTTGATGAGGTCTGCAAGGGCTCTGAACGTGTCCATAGAAAGGAATGCCCTAGTGACCATGTCATCTAGTACAGCTCAGCTGAATTCTCTTCTCTGCATCAGCAGTTATGTGGATTTCTTGTCATTCACCAACAGACCTAGCATGAGGCCTGTGGACAAAGGAATGCCAGGTGGTTCTGCACTTAGAAACTGGAGTTGCCCTTGATCAGTCAGGCATTGAGGTACAGGTAAATTAGGATACTACGCCATCTGAGGTGAGCTGCCACCTGTGGCTGACAGGACAAATAAGAGGATCATGAATTGTTAGCGTTCTAGACCTTACCATGAACTGTAGAAAGTGTCTGTGGCCCTTTAAGATGGGTACATGGAAGTCCATGTCCTATAGACTGTGGGGGACATACTAGACTCCTGGATCCAGGGAGGCTATAATGAAAGGCAGAAAAAACATGCAAAACTTCGGCCTTGCTAAGTATCAGTTCAGGTCTCACAGGATCACAATGAGCCGAGGCCCTCTTTGGCTCTGGGAATAGGGAAATAGTGGGAATAGAACCCCCTTTCCTTGTGGGGACCATTTCCACCACCCCCAGACATAGGAGCCCTAGCACCTCTTGTTTGAGAAGATGCTCATGAGAAGGGTCCCTGAAGACAGACAGGGAAGGAAGGGTGTGCGGGGAGAAGAATAGAAAGTAAGTGGAGGGTATAGCTCCGGGATATAACATTTAGGACCCAGAGATCAGATGTTATCAATGCTCATGACAGAAAAAAAAAACGGGAGAGGTGGTTGGAAGAAGGAGGAAGATCTGGATCCATTGTGCAGACTGATAAGTCACCCCCAAGCATCCCATCAAAATGGGCACTTGCTAGCTTGCTGGAATGTGAGGCTGGCGGAAGGCTGTTTCTTATAGCCCTTATGCTGCTTATACATGGCCGCTTGGCAAAAGTGGCTTGCCTAGCTCTGGGCCTGCTAGGCTTGAATTTAGTGTGGACTGAGATGGGACAGACATAGCGTCTTCAATGTTGTGCATGAGTTCTTAAGGCAATGGAACTTAGTGTCTGTTGTGCAATCAGGGCCTTGCTATCAAAAAAGAGATCCTACGGCAAATTCTGCACCTCCAGCAAAAGGCCAGAAAGGGGGAGTCACGATCCAGGCAGCTGTGACTACAGCTGCCTGAAGAGTTACCCTGGCAGCTCCTATACTCTCCTCAAAGAAGGCCATTTACTCCTTCCTGGCAGCTTCAGGAAGGTAGCCCTCAAATTTGGCCATGTTCTGCTGCAAGTTAAAATCATAACACCCCAGGAGGGCCTGGTGGTTTGTCGCTCTTAGCTGGAAATGGAGGACAAACAAATCCAGTCTCTTGAGAATCTGTTTTTGGGAGTTTCTGGGAGCTGGCCCTGCCACCCTCTGCATTTCACTGCTTCCACCACCAGAGAGTTAGGGGTAGGGTGGGCATAAATATATCTGTGGCCCTTGGAAGGCATGAATTATTTCCTTTCTGCCCTCTTTGAAATAGGGAGCAGGGAAGACAAAGTGTGCCACAGGGCATTTGTGATCTTCGCCATCCCTTCACAGAGCGACAGTTCTACCCCAGCCAGTGCTACAGCAATGAGCATATTAAATAGGTAATTCCAGGGCTCCTCCAGCTCTTCTGCCTACAGGTGGAGGCTGGAAGCCACCCTCTTCAATAGCTCTTGATGAGGTTTAGTATCTTTGGGAGGGACTGTCAGAGGGGGTGCCGTAATGGTCTCGCCTGGGGACGTGGATGACAAGGACATAGTAACTGGCATCTCCACTGGTACCAAAGTCTCCTGGGTGTGCACGTCCTTGTCTTGCGGGGCTTCAGGAGTCCCTTCTACTGATGCTTCCTGGTGGTGATGAGAGAGGGAAGCAGACAGTCTTTCTGAGGCTCCAGCACTGAACATGCAATCTGGACCAGCTAGGTGAACCCCAACAGGTTCAGCTGATAGGGTGCCAATTATGTGCCTGGTGGCATTGCACCAGCTGCAGTACTATCACTAAGGTATGCCCCACGGTGAAAGGCTGATCCGTCACCTCCTGTGTGCCCTGGATTCATAATTCACGGATGCAGGGCCATGACACAATCAACTGTTATATGGAGAGACAGATCCTCTGTAGATATGTCAAGGGTGGTGCTGTGCTCATGACTCCGAATCTGGCGTCAAGGAGTCCAGTTGCCAGTTGGAACAGCTGCATCCGGTGGATCCACAGCAGCTGGTGGCTGGCAATCTATGCTGCTGGCTGCACAAATGGTGTTGCGATAGTGACCAGAACCATGAGATGGGACCAGATCCTGTGCCTCTAAGCACACATCCTGAACGATGCCTGAGGAGGAGACCAGTGTCCAACAGGGATCTGCGCCATTCTCTTGAGCAGTCATGCAGGCAGTACCCTGAATTCTGGCATCTTCAATACCAGTGCTCCTGTTCTCAGTGGGGAGCGCGTGCAACCAAACGTCCATGTTCCTGTGCTGGACAGTTGTGCGAGGAACCCCACCATCTGAGTTGCCAACTCAACAGTTACAGGGGGATCAGCAGGATTTGTTTCACAGTGTGACTTGTGGCAGCCCCAAGCAGGGGAACACTGCCTGGACCTTCCCTTGGTAGGATCCAGTGCCACTGGGACAGAGACATCAAAGGTCTGAGTGCAGGCGTCCCCCATGACCAGGGAGCTGCGGATACCTGGGCGGCCAGCACCAACAAAGTCATTATATCCTGTGCTGCTGCAGGGCCTCCAGCGTAGAGGGATCTGGATATGGGTCCCGCTAATATCCGGGGATGCCTATGCAGAGCTTGGGAAAAGGGGCATGCCTGGGTCCGGGTAGGGTCCCAAAAGGGAAGACAAGTCTTCAATTTCCTGAAGGGAGGTTCCAAAGAGGATAGAGAGAGGCTGTTCACAGTAGTCACGGATGGCAGAACAAGGAGCAATGGTCTCAAGTTACAGTGGGAGAGGTCTAGGTTGGATATTAGGAAAAACTATTTCTCTAGGAGGGTGGTGAAGCACTGGAATGGGTTCCCTAGGGAGGTGGTGGAATCTCCAATCCCTAGAGGTTTTAAGTCTCGGCTTGACAAAGCCCTGGCTGGGTTGATTTAGTTGGGATTGGTCCTGCCTCGGGCAGGGGGCTGAGGTCTCTTCCAGCTCTATGATTCTATGAAGTCATTAATTACTTAGGTATTACACTACTAGGGAACTATATACAAGAAAACAATGAAAACAGTTACTGTAAGAACAAATGGTAGCTGGAGTAAAGGCAGTTCCATACACCATCACTGGTGGCAAGAAGGAACTGAGAGTGAAGAAAGTGAGTGGCATCTCTTATACTATGCCATGGAGGCGCACCTCCAGGGGTCACTTGAGGTGCTCCCCTAGGAGTATTGCTAAGGGAAAAAAATTCCGGCACCTACTGCAGAATGCATATGAGAAATCACTTAAAGAACACAAATCAAGTAAGGCTGATGCATTGGGTCAGTACATGAGAGAGCAACCAGCACCAACCAAGGCTATGTGCTGTAGGAAGTAGGATGAGAGCAATATTCTGCCCTGCAAGTACTGAATGAATCAATGTCCAACCATGGTATTAGAAGTCCCTTTCCCACTGGAGGTGTTATCTTTTGGATAAGATGTAAAAACCGAGGTCCTCGCATTTGAGATCTTTTTTAAAGGTATGTTTCTCATTGCTACCTACACATACTACTACAGCACTGGATCAGCCTCCCGAGTAGCTGCTGATCCATGGAATAGCAATGGCAGCAACACTGGTACACAAACACTGATGCACTGACCTAATTGTACAGGGTCCTCTGAGGTAACTGCTTTCTACAAGAAGCTCCTGAATCCTAAACAGGTCACAAATAAGCAACTATACTTAACCAGTGGGTGCAAGCCTTAACAAGCTCATTATGTCTCAAAGACTAAGTGCCAGATTGTTTACGGGTTAGGCTTGTACTCAGATGTTGAATTAGATTTCTGTTGACTTCTTACTGCTATGACACTAGGATCATCCCCTGAGAGACATGTGAAAACCATGTATAGACGAAAACCTTTCAGCTATAGGGCAACTGAGCAGAGCTTCTAAAATTTACTGCAAGGAGATGCTAAAAACATTATTTGTTTATGCTATTTATATTCTGAACAATATTGCTAGGCATTGTCACCCTGCTAGCAATTTTTACATACTCACATAAAAGAGCATGTTGGCCCACCTCATAAATTTCATTATTGGGCCTTGTATCTATCAAGGGCTGCACAGGCACTCAGGGGAGAGGACCCTCTCCTGCAGCCCTAGCACAGGTGCTGCTGCAAGGAGAGAGAGGCTGGTGGGAATCCTCTCCCCATACTACAGCCCCAGGGCAGGCTGCACCCTGTCATCATCACCAGTCCCACCACACTAGAACCTGCAACTTCCCATATCCCAACCCTCTGTCCCAGCCCTGAGGCTTCCCCCTCAAACACACTCCAAATTCTTATGCCCCACCTCCACCACATACCACCTTCATATTGGTGCACGTAACAAAATTCATATCCCTCATGCACGGGAATAATTAGAGGGAATGCTGCTTCTAACTCCTTCAAAGCTTCGCTCATATGAGAAGGAAGAATTTGAAGAATAAAAAAACCCAAAACAGGTATTTTGACCAAGTGTAAGTGGTGATAATTTTTCTCTAATGATTTGCTGAATGTGTTTTCATGTTATTAGTCAGCAGCATGTGATCTTAGCGTTCCAAGGTATTCTGGGCGAAAATCCAGTAAAGCATACAAATCCCTTAGCTGACAAGAAAAATCTTCTGGCTCTGATCTGAATATTTACAGTTATAATCAAATCTTAAGGGGATGTAAAAAAAAATCCAACTCCAGCCTCTGTTCTTGATGCTCAGGCAAGTGTCAGAGAAAGCATCAGCAAGTGAGGTGACAGCATTTTAAAAGAATCCCCCAAACAGAGAGGTTGGATTTTTTTCTGCAGTGTCCAAAGTGCACCACTTCCTCATAACATATTTTAAATAACTGTTATGGTTTAAGATACACTCCTACTCCAGTGGAATTTTACCATTTACTTCACTGGCAGCATCACCCACTTCTGAACTCCCCCTACCCCTTCATCTTATGAGACTTACGTCCAAAGTACACTCGTAAATGGTGTCATCCAGCAAGGAAACCTTGCAGTACATATTTCTGTGTCTTCTTACTGATCTCTGACTGACTTTTAATTCTTGGTCTGCTTTTGTTTCAGGGTTCTCTTTTTTCAGCTCTGCCTTGGAACACTCTTCGTGCACTCCGTCTCCTTCCTTAATCTCAAGGTCTTGATCTTCTCTCCTGTCTTCCTGAGCAGGCTGAAATTCCACAACACCATATTTATTTCTTAAATGTTTTAAACATGTAGTGTCACAAAGCATAAGTATGCCACAGGTGATTAAATCCATTTAGACATCAAAGTGGGCCACCTCACATTGGCTCAGCAACCAAGAGATTTTCTCTGGTGCTGTATTCCTTTCTTTTTTTTTTTTAAGCTAAATATCTAATATCTAACCCTTCTCACTGAATATAATTTAAATGTAATCCAATGCAGTGATGTCTGCCCAAGTCTGCAGTGAATCTAAAACAATAGCTCAATATCACTGGATATTTAATCAGTGGAAATGCATATTAATTTTGAAGTCTAATGAAAATTTAAAATCAGTCTAATTAACTATTAGTTAATCAAAGCACATCAGAAGGGACAGAGTTGATTATATTATGAAGACTCATTCAATGTACTGTCAGTGGCATCTCATCTTAGATTGGAGACAAATATACTGTAAAGGCTCAGAAACCAAAAGAACCCCAAAATCACAATTTTTAATGTCATGATTTTGGGGAGCCTAACTCATGATTTCTGAATGTTTGGTTTGGCAATACTATACAATTTAAAGTGGAAATTTCTCAAAGTTTTCAAGCCAAAAGAAACTAGCAATAAGCTTTCTATTTATACTACTGACAACAACAGTAGTCTGTCCACTAGGTAACATTGCCTCCAGCACACTGGGCGGGGAACCAAGAGACCCTGATTCTATTCCCAGATATATACACACTTGCTTGGGACATTATACCCAGGCTAAATTATTCAGAAACAGACAACAACTTTAGCTGTTAAAACACATTGGGCCTGACTCTTCCAAATACTGAGCAACCACAATGCCAGCGGAACTCTTAAGTTGCAGATGCATAGCACTTCCAGTAAAAAAGAAAGCAGTCCATTGTATTTTAAGTCCAGTAGCCATAAGATGATGCACCTAAAACCACAGGCCACTTCTGAACATTTTGATTATTGACATTATGTTCCTCAGTTTCCCATCAGTAAATGGAGAGAATACCTACCTTTTAAAGTTCTGAAGTATATGCATTTAAGGCCAGGATTTTAAAGGCGTCTAAGGGAACCAGAAAATTACAGTTGTACACTTAAATTCCTTAGTTGCTCTTTAAAGCCCCAATCTATATATGCTCTAAGTGATGAATATTAGTATTTGTGGGGCCACAGAAAACAACAGGGCCTGATGCACTGGTGGGAAAAGAGTGTAAACTCAACTGAGGTCCAGCAGGTCTGAACTGTTACTTGTACTGCTTTAAGTCTGCAGTTTGTTTTGTGCTGAACACAACTATAACGTCCATTGTGTTTTCTATTTATTTTTCTTCCACCCATAGTGCATACATCAGAATATTTCAAAATGAGCATTAAAAGTCATTTTATTATGATGTAAATCTGAGTTCTAATCGTAACATAACTTTTCTTGCCTCAGAGGAATATTGTGAGGGTTTTTTAGTATTTATATGATGCTTTGGAGATTAAACATATTAGGATTAAAATGGTAGGAGTAAAAATTAGATCACATTGTAGAATACAAAAATATAAAAGAGCAGAAAGTACCACAAGTAGTATAATATCTGTCAAATACTAGAGTTTTACAAAGGATTTTTAAGAATGTCAAGGGTTCATTGATGAAACCTATCATAGCAGGATTACAAACCTTTGCTCCTCACTTAACCTGACAAACAATCCTAACTACATGCACTTGCAGACAAGGAAGCAAAAGAGAACCCAAATCAACTTTGCTTTTGTTTACCTGTGTTTCTGCGCTGCTTAATGAATGAAGATCTAAAGATGGGTCAGTCCTGAGTTCAGGTTCAGGAGCTGCTATTGGGGCCTTGAGTAGGATCTCTTCATCAGGACTGGCTCCTAGATCTCTCTCTTTCTGACCTCCTTCACCTGTCTGTTGTGGATTCTCCACTTCTTTGCCTTCTTCAGAAACCTGAGATTTGGGCCTTTTGAGAAATGATGAAAATAAGCGTGACAGGCCCCGATTCTCAGAAGTGCAGCGCTCTTTGTTCTTGTTTTGGTCTTCGTGTGTGGGGGTATCACCATTGGAAGCCTTCTGCTTCTGTTCGGTTTGATTATGCCCCTCAGATACCTGTTGGGAAGCCTCCTCCAAAGAAGCCTCTTGCTTCTGTGTTTCAGCAGCTACCGCCTCCTCTTTTTGCTGCTGCTCTTTAGGATTCTCTGCCTCAGCCACCAAACTCTTCTCTGTTGTCATGATGAAACTGTAACAGAGATTTTGAAAAGTAAACAATAATATTTCTTCAGTGTTTACACATGCATTTAGCCATTGTAAATCAAACAGCAAGCACGCCAAGCACCACTTCCTGACTGCTGCTCTCTCTGTTCTCTGGCCTGCTGAGTTTTATATGCAAAGCAATCATCGCTGACAGATCCCACTCCTATGTAAACCAGGCTTTGCTAAGTTTAGTTTTTTCAAAAATAGAGACATCTTCATCAATGTCTCATTACACCTTTTACCCACATGCATTTCAGATACATGTACAATTCTGCTTAATTCTGATACTGCAAGTGTCATTTCCTTAGCACCTCCTTCCCGCAGTTCTTAGAATGCATCACAGCTAAACTTGCAGCCTTCTTTTCTACTCAAAACAGCCAATGAGACAGTTTCTAGTATGATGCCTGCAGAAGACAAACAAGCAAATAGCCAGGTCTACAGAAATAAAATTACACATCCCTCACATTTCTGGATTTAGACTTTTTTCCTCAAATCTTCAGTTTTCACCCTCCAGTAAATTGGCCTGTGCCATTTTGTGGGAAGGGAGCAAGGGGAAACAGACATGACTAAACAAGCCTCTTCTTAAACATCCCATACAAAAATGCTGTGGCAACCATCTCTCACTTCTTGAGATACTACACCATTTTTTTTTCAGTTAACAGAAGAAAAAGTTCCTAAAGCTATACCACCTACATGCAACAAACACTCTTAAAAGATCAAAAGTTTTACTACAACAACAAATTTCAGGTCCTAACAAAAACAAGTGTCACCGTAACAGACTAAAGAATCTAAATATTAAATTTAAGAAGTGGGAATACATAAACACAGTAAAATAATCCCCTTCATTTCCTTTACCTATCTAGATTGATTAATGCACTACTATTGTCCTCAGAATGGTGCTTATTGAGGCCAAGTTTAAAATATACCTATTTCAAGTAAATAGCTTACCTTTAACCATTTTGGTTTTAGTAAACCAAGCTGCTGAAACTTATGGAATTCAGCATTTATAAAATGATACTCGCACTACATGGGCAAAAAAAGGCTCAAATTTAAACTGAAAAGGCTTTCTGAAATGCATCCTACTAATGGACAGCAGGTTTTTTTGGAGTTCATTTTACTAATCTGATGCCATGTTTACTTCAACTTCAGCCTGGCTGTTGACACAAAGAGATGCAAATCACATGAGAAGCATATCTATTTAAAGAATAAAGAGACCTGAAATAATCATGCTTTAGCGGGGATAGAAGTAATCTTTGAGTTACATCACATGCATCTGCAGTAACAAATTATCATTGCTTACACAGAGGCTAATACATCTGTTTCAATCCCCGCTAGCCCAAACTTTAAATAGAAACATGTATTTAAAGTTCTCATTTAGAATTAAGAAACATTCAAGATGGATACCCATTTAGGCTTTACCACATTTAACATTCAACATTTTTTTTCCAAATTAAAAAAAGTAGATGTTCATTTTTCCACAATAATCTAAATGCTTCAGATTAAAAAAAAAGTTTTCAGCCATAAATACAAACAAAACTGAATAGTGACTATCCTAAAAATGTTGCAATTCTTTATATTTACTAGTGACGTGAAAGGGTAACCAGTTACCATCACCCTAAATGGGTAATGCTTATCATTTCTGGTTAACCAGTGGGGGCTGGAGCATCTCCCAGCCTGCCTAAGGCAGGGGGTTGCTTCAGCCCCGTGGGGGCCTGCCGCCAACTGGGGTTGCTCCGGTGACGGCTGGGAGCCGGCAGCCAGCATCAGCCCCAGGCTGGGGGCGGGAGCCCCATGGGCTGGGGGTTGCTCCAGCCAGGCCAGAAGTGGTCCCCACCGTGGATCCTGCTTTAGTCAGTTAACCGGTTAAACATAAGGTTGACCTAACATTTAACTGGTTAACTGATTAACCGGATTTTACATCCCTAATATTTACTGTTCCAAACAGCTAAGTCAGAATATTACAAGTACTGCATCTCTGTTGTACAAAGCCCACTTTTTACTTTTTTCAACTAGATTACCATTATTTAAACACTGGTATATCATGGGTTCTTTTCCTCTGAGAAGGTATTGCTCATGAACAGTGCCCTGGATGGTACAAGGAGCAATTCAAATTTTCCCTCCTCATCCCTTCAATACGAGACACCTGAGCCCTGGCCTGAAGGGGCTCTCTCTGCAGAAATGGGTGAGGGAATGTAGTTCCACAGCCCTGATCCTTTTAGCTGAGGCAGTAAATCAAGCAGTCAGTGGTGCTGCAGGATTCTGCAATGTGAACACCTGTGTAGTAACAGCTAGACTGAGATTCTCCAAAATCCCCACCATTTTACACTGACCAGTGAGCTACTTTTATACGAAAACAGCTTTCCATTGCTGTTTGCCTCAGCCAAATTTGAACTGTCAATCCATAATGAGTGACAGGCTCCATATCCTATGGCAATCCGAAGTCAGGTGTTCTCAAACATTTTCATGAAGTTGATCATATTTTAACAGTGGTAAGCATAACCATAGAGCAGGGGTTGGCAAGACAGCCTCCGTGGGGCCAATCGAGACCTGGGCACGGGGGAGCATGCGAAGGCTCCTCCCACTGCCAGGGGTGCATGGCACAAGAGGGAACCACCAGCTGTTCAAAACAGCTGGTGGGCGGGGGCAAAGACTTAGTGTGCTCCCCCCGCCCCGAGGCCAATCATGGTCTGTGGGTGGGGGAACACGGAAAGCCTTCTGGCCCCACCCCTTCTGTCCAAGGCCCTGCCCCTTCTGGGGCAGCCCGCAACCATGTCAGAAATTTGTGAAGTGGCCCCCCCTTCAAAAATTATTGCCCACTCCTGCCATAGAGAAAACCTCACATATGCACAAGTCAACGCCTTTTGTTATGTTATTTAAGGAGGCTGTTCAAAACTAAGTTCAAAAGAGGAAATGTTAAATAGAGGAGTGAGGTAAGAACAGCAGAACTGGAGATTTATGTTTACTTTGATCTGGTCCCTTTGTACTTCCCCATCATCCTGGAACAGGATGGTAAACATGTTCTTTCATACTTTTGTATCTAATGACTTAATGACTTCTTTGCTTCATGACTTCTTTGTTTTGGTCTTCATCAAGAAGTCTGATGATGAAGGAATGCCTAACATGGTGAATGCTAGTGGAAATGGGGTAAGATTTAGAAGATAAAATAAAAAAAGAACACATTAAAAATCACTTAGAAAAGTTAGATGTCTGAAGTCACCAGGGCCTGATGAAATGCATCCTAGAATACTCAAGGTATCTGAGCCGTTAGTTATCTGAGCCGTTAGCTATCATCTTTGAAAAATCATGGAAGACAAAGAGAGATTCCAGAAGATTGTAAAATGGCAAATATACTGCCCATGTATAAAAAGGCAAATAAGAACAACCCAGGAAACTATAGACCAGCCAGTTTAACTTCTGGGCCAGGAAAGATAATGGAGCAAGTAATTAAGGAATTCATCTGCAAATATCTGGAAGAAAAAAATATATTAAAAAAAACTTTTAAAAAAGCCAATCTTTCTAAAAGCGCACCAAAACAGTAAAAATAAAGTTTTCAGTTACCAATTTAGGAGAAAGATTGGATGGTGAACAGTTAGCAACTACTGTACCTTGAATCGTACTTAGCCATCCACTCTTTCTCCTAAACTGGCAGCTGAAAACTTTATTTCTACACTTTTGGATCAGCTGTGCGGTGGCTGCCCCTTTAAAACACTACCTCTGGCATTTCAAAGTGGCAGCTGCCGTGGAGGCCAGGGTCAGCGGGGGACTCCCCAGCTGATCCCGGGCTCCCTGCAGCATTTCCCCAGCTGACCCCGGTTCCATGCGGCACTTCCCCGGAACCAGCTGGGGATTCCCCAGCTGACCCTAGGTTCCGGGGAAGTGCCACGCGGAGCCCAGGATCAGCTGGAAAGTCCCCAGTTGACCCCAGGCTCCACTGCCCCTTAGAATACCCACTCGGCTATGAGGTGACTGCCCCTTTGAAACGCCGCCTCAGTGCATTTCAAAGGGGCAGTGGAGCCCGGGGTCAGTTGGGGACTCCCCAGCTGATCCCAGGCTCTGCGTTGCGCTGCCCCTTTGAAGCGCCGCAGCAGAACTTCAAAGGGGCAGTGTAACATTAATGCCTGCAATTAACGTGTTAAAAAAATTAATGCGTTAATCCTGCCCTGCGTTAATTGCAGGCGTTAACGCATGTGAATTGACAGCCCTAGGGGGATTTTGGGGGTTTGTTTGTTTTTTTAGTCTTAAACGTAGTGTGTTTCCACTAAAAAAAAAAAAAAAAAAAAAAAATTAGAGAAAAAACACTGGCTGGATTTGATCCGACACAACATTTACAAAAAATGTCCAAAAACAGCACCTGACTTCTCAGGGCAGTCCTGGACTGTTGTTCTCCCTCCATGCCTCTTGGGTTGCTGTTACCCTGATTCTGGGCTGCTGTCTGCCCAGCTATGGAGGTACTGCTACCCGAGCTGTGGAGCTGCTGTCACCCAACTCTGCGGTGTCCCTCGGCTCTGGAGCTATTGTCACAATGAGCCAAGTATCTATTCTGCCGCCATTTTTGTAATGAAACCTTCTTAGAACACTTGTCCTTCAGATTTTTCAAGCCTTGAAAAATCAATACAAAATTCCACCCACAAATGCGATGAGTTGTTTCGCTTAACTGCTAACACTCCTATATCATAGGGAATGAGTTTACAGCAGAGATGAGTCCATATTCAGCAGTGAAGGGGTTAATAGCGAGTCATGTTTTGGTCTGGCTTCCAAAACAATGTGTTTTGTAGTTACTTCCCATTGATTTCATTTAGAAAAAATAAATGGGCAAGAATCGCTATCAAAATATCATCCATTCAAAATTCCCTCCTCTATCTAAAGCTAAATGCAAGAATCTGGAAATTAAAAATAGGGATGGGAGGCTGACAAAAGAAACATTTGTTATTAAGAGAAGTAAACCGGATAACTCAACAATAATAAACAAGCACTTCCTTTCTGAACAAACTAATATTACAGTCTCTGGATCCAGAACAGTCATTTTACTTGGTTGACTTCAGCAAGAGACAGTCCCTGTAGCTGCAGATCACGTTTTTTCCCCCCCACCACTGAAAAGGTGCATCTTGCTTTTGATGAGCTAACATCTCCAAGTCTTTCCTTTATCCCCCCCAGGAATTACATTCCACCTCTCCTTTTCTCAGGGACAGAGCAGTGATCTGATCCAAATGTACTTCACAAAGGTAGGGATGTGGAAACAAGCACGTACAAGTACTTCCTTTCCCTGCCCTTCCCAATAAAGATTTAATAAAGCCATTGAACCGCCAACAACAATAATTCACAAAGTGCAGTCAAATATTTTGTTACAAGGTCCCTGGTGCACTCATTCTCTGCTTGGACTCACTAATTACATTCTCTCTCAAAAATTCTACATTCAAAGTTCAATTTTATGCTTTCAACTGAAATTGTAAGGATACAAGGCCATGTCTTGTAATGTGAAACAATTTAAAAGACTGAACATAGGTTATTTAAAATATTTTTCTTAAAATCTTCTTTTTCCACTGAAACCTTCATAGCACAGCTCACAGAAAAAGAAGGCAAGAGGGTTTTGGGGTGTTTTTGGGGGGGGTTGATTTTTTACACAGCTATTTTATTAAAACACTTTGGAAATATACTCCCTTGTGAAGGTTTAACCGGCAATCCTCACCCTTCATGAGTGAGGCTTCTCAATTAAGGTTAACTGGTGGGGCTGGAGCAGCTCCCTGTCTGCCTGCAGGGAGCCCTGGCCCACTGCAGGCAGGGGCTACGTTGGCCTGTGGCAGAAGGGGGGACATTCCAGCCAGGCTGGAGCAGCCCCCCTTTAATCAGGTAACCAGTTAAACACTGTTTAACCAGTCAGGCAATTAAATAGGATTTTACATCCCTAACTCCCATACTCCCTTGATTTGAAGATTAAAAAGGAGACACACATAAAGCTTCCATTCATATCTTCTCCAACCCCATACCTTCTGGGACACAGACGCACCTGCTGTACTGAGGAGTTTGGCTCATGCAGTTCTGGACATGAGAGTTCTTTTGAACAATTCAATTTTAAAATTACATTCTATTCTCAAGTTCTTATCTTGCTCTCATCACTGTAACTTCAGGAGCACCTTCCTGTAGTGCATTAAGCAACATGTCTGTGACATGTGGTTAGCGTCTTCTCTCTCATTCTCTCCCCAGAGAAGAAGCGTGTGTACAACGTACCATTTTGTTTTGATGGGTTGTCGGGTTGTCTAGATTACTTACTAAAAGGTATGTGGCTGTGTGTTTATTGGAAGTGAAAAATCAACAAAGCACGCCTTGCAGTAGGAATGGAAGGCATGATTTGTTATGGTCCTTAGCTCCTGGAGGTGCCTCAGATCAGTCCTTCAGAAAGCTCTGTCTCCAGCATCAACAAACTTCACTGTTGCAGTCAAAAGTTCAGTTGTGCCGGAGGAGCAGTTTTAAGCAGTGCTCAGCCTCTCAAAGCTATAAGTGATCGTTTCTATATTACAATAGATGCAAGCAATTGAACACCGTAAAAATAAGGATCAAGACTCTGAACTTACCTTCACAGTCTATGAGGACAATGAGGAATCCTGGGGCACCTTAAAGATTAACAGATTTATTTGGGCATAAGCTTTTGTGGGTAAATACCACTTTGTCAGATGCACTGTAGCAGAAATTACAGAAACAGGGAGATATATTTATCTCCCTGCTTCTGTAATATATACTTTATATAGAATCATAGAACCATAGAGCTGAGACCTCAGGAGGTCATCAAGTCCAGCCCCCTGCCAAAGGCAGGACCAATCCCAATTAAATCAACCCAGCCAGGGCTTTGTCAAGCTGAGACTTAAACGCCTCTACAGATGGAGACTCCACTACTTCCCTAGGTAACCCATTCCAGTGCTTCACCACCCTCCTAGGGAAATAGTTTTTCCTAATATCCAACCTGGACCTCTCCCACCGCAACTTGAGACCATTGTTCCTTGTTCTGCCATCCATCACTACTGTGAACAGCCTCTCTCCAGCCTTTTTGGAACCTCCCTTAAGGAAGTTGAAGGCTGCTATCAAATCCCCCCTCACTCTTCTCTTCTGCAGATTAAATAGACCCAACTCCCTCAGCCTCCCCTCGTAAGTCATATGCTCCAGCCCCCTAATCATTTTGGTTGTCCTCCGCTGGACCCTCTCTCATGCATCCACATCCTTCCTGTAATTGGGGGCCCAGAACTGGACATAATACTCCAGATGTGGCCTCACCAGAGCCGAATAAAGGGGAATAATCACATCTCTGGATCTACTGGCAATGCTCCTTTTAATGCAACCTAATATGCCATGAGCCTTCTTGGCTACAAGGGCACACTGTTGACTCATATCCAGCTTCTCATCCACCGTAATCCCCAGGTGCTTTTCTGCAGAACTGCTACTTAGCCAGTTGGTCCCCAGCCTGTAACAATGCTTGGGATTCTTCCATCCCAAGTGCAGGACTCTGCACTTGTCCTTGTTGAACCTTATCAGATTTCTTTTGGCCCAATCCTCTAATCTGTCCAGGTCACTCTGGACCCTATTCCTGACCTCCAGCATATCTACCTCTCCCCCAAGCTTAGTGTCATCCGCAAACTTGCTCAGGGTGCAATCCATCCCCTCAACCAGGTCATTAATAAAGATGTTGAACAAAACCGGTCCCAGAACCAAACCCTGGGGCACTTCACTAGAAACCGACCGCCATCCTGACATCGAGCCGTTGATCACTACCCCCTGGGCCCGACCTTCCAGCCAGCTTTCTATCCATCTTACTCTCCATTTATCCAATCCAAATTCCCTTAACTTGCTGGCAGTGGGAGACCATATCAAAAGCCTTGCTAAAGTCAAGGTATATCACGTCCACTGACTTTCCCATATCCACAGAGCCAGTTACCTCATCACAGAAGCTAATCAGATTGGTAAGGCACAACTTGCCCTTCGTGAATCCATGTTGACTATTCCTGATCACCTTCCCCTCTTCCAAGTGCTTCAAAATAGATTCCTTGAGGATCCCCTCCATGGTTTTTCCAGGGACTGAGGTAAGACTGACCGGCTTATAGTTCCCTGGATCGTCCTTCTTCCCTTTCTTAAAGATGGGCACTACATTTGCCTTTTTCCAATCATCTGGGAGCTCTCCTGATCTCCATGACTTTTCAAAGATAACGGCCAAAGGCTCCTCAATGACATTTGCCAACTCCCTCAGTACCCTTGGATGTATTAAGTCTGGACCCATGGATTTATGTACGTTTAGCTTTTTAAAATAGTTCCTAACCTGTTCTTTCCCCACCAAGGGCTGTCCACCTTCATCCCATATTGCGTCACTTAGCGAATTAGTCTGGGAGCTGACCTTGTCCATGAAGACAGAGGCAAAGAAAGGATTGAGTACGTCAGCTTTCCCCACATCTGTCGCTAGGTTACCTCCCTCATCCAGTAGGGGCCCACACCCTCTCTGATCACCTTCTTCTTGCTAACATGCCTATAGAAACCTTTCTTGTTATCCTTCACAGCCCTTGCAAGTTGCAATTCCAATTGCGCTTTCGCCTTCCTGATAACTCCCCTGCATTCTCGAGCTATACATTTATACCCCTCCCTAGTCATCTGTCCAAGTTTCCACTTTTTGTAAGCTCCCTGTTTGTGCTTAAGTTCACCAAGGATTTCCCCTGTAAGCCAATCCCATCTCCTACCATATTTGCTTCTCTTGTTACGCACTGGAATGGTTTTTTTCTGTGCCTTCAATAAGGCTTCTTTAAAATACTGCCAGCTCTCCTGGGCTCCTTTGCCCTTCATGTTAGCATCCCAGGGGATTCTGCCCATCAGGTCTCTGAGGGAGTCAAAATCTGCTTTTCTGAAGTCCAAGGTGTGTATTTTACTACTTTCTTTTCTTCCTTTGGTCAGGATCCTGAAATCTACCATCTCATGATCACTGCTTCCCAGATTGTCACCCACCTCTACTTCCCCTATTAGTTCCTCCCTGTTTGTGAGCAGCAGGTCAAGGTGCGCATGGCCCCTGGTCAGATCCTTCAGCACTTGTACCAAGAAGTTATCCCCAACATTCTCCAAAAACTTCATGGCTTGTCGGTGTACTGCTATATTGGTCTCCCAACAGATGTCAGGGTGATTAAAGTCCCCCATGAGAACCAGGGCCTGCGATCTGGAAGCTTCTTTCAGTTGTCCGAAGAAAGCCTCATCTACCTCATCCACCTGATTCGGCGGCCTGTAGCAGACACCAACCACAACATCACTGCTGTTGCTTACACCTCTAAACTTGACCCATAGACTCAACAGGCTTTTCTCCCTCTATATACTGGAGTTCTGAGCAATCATAGTGCTCTCTTGCATATAGTGCAACTCCTCCTCCTTTTCTCCCCTGCCTGTTCTTCCTGAACAGTTTATACCCTTGCATGACAGCGCTCTAGTCGTGCAAGTAATCCCACGAAGTCTCTGTTATCCCAATCAAATCGTAGTTCTTGGACTGGGCCAGAGCCTCCAATTCTTCCTGTTTGTTACCCAGGCTTCTCGCATTGGTGTGCAAACACCTTGGATAACCAGTTGATCGCCCTACCCTCTCCATTCGAATCAGCGGTCCTCCTTTGTTGCTTGTTCCTCTTTGCATTTCTTGCCAGTATCCGACTTTCTCACTCCCCTCAGGGTTATGGTCACCATCCCCCAACAAACCTAGTTTAAAGCCCTCCTCACTAGGTTTGCAAGCCTGCCCGCAAAGATGCTCCTTCCTCTCTTTGTTAGGTGGATCCCATCTCTTCCTAACAATCCTTGTGCCCAGAACAGCATCCCATGGTCAAAGAAACCAAAGCCCTCTCTGTGACACCACCTGCGCAACCACGCATTTACTCTCTCAATTATATATATATAACAAATAGGGAGGAACATGATCATGAAATCATAGAGTTCATGATTCTAAGGAATAGCAGAAGGGAGAACCGCAAAATAGAGACAATGGATTTCAGGAAGGCAGATTTTGGTAAGCTCAGAGAGCTAGCAGGTAAGGTCCCATGGGAAGCAAGACTAAGGGGAAAAACAACTGAAGAGAGTTGGCAGTTTTTCAAAGGGACATTATTAAGGGCCCAATAGCAAGCTATTCCGCTGCATAGGAAAAGTAGAAAGTATGGCAAAAGACTGCCTTGGCTTAACCAGGAGATCTTGCATGATCTAAAAATCAAAAAGGACTCATAAAAAGTATAAACTAGGACAAATTACAAAGGATGAATACAAGCAAACAATACAGGTATACAGGGGCAAGATTAGAAAGGCAAAGGCAGAAAATGAGCTGCTGCTGGGAGGGGGAGAGGTGGCTGGGTCTGAGGCACCAAGTAGACGCTCCCAGACCTTAGCATTTTTTAATTGCCGCCTGTGCCCCGGCAGGGCTGCATGGAACTCAGCTGGGGCGGTGCCACTCCCTCGGGGCCTGCTCGGGCTCACTGCCCCCTGTGCGATGCCGCTCTCTCCCCCCCACACCCCTCCCCACCCTGCTGGGGACGTGGCAGCGAGCCTGGTCTGGCGTGGAAGGTCAGGGTTTCTTCACACACTCCCTACACCCTGCCAGCAGAAAGCTTGACCGGGTGCTGCAGCCCCGCAGCTGCACTGGGATCCCCGCTGCATGGGGAGGGGACTGAGCGCCCTCTCCCTCCTCCCTGCTGGGGGAACAAGAGCATGCTGCCTAGAGGCTTTCCCTGCTGCAACAGGGTGCCCAGCCAGGTAAGCATCACCCCTCATGCCCAGACCCCGCACCTAAATTCCCCTCACTCACTCCCCTCCCGCCGCCAAGACCGTGAATTCCCGGCTTGCTCTGACACCCTGCCCCAAGACCCCTCCTGTTACCCCCCCCGGCCAGAGACCCTACCCCCAGCCTGTCTGTGCACCCTACGTCTCACCCAGACCTCGCAACCTCTCCCCCTTCATCCCAGATTTTGAACCCATCCCTATCCCATACATTGGCAGTCCTATCTCGCACACTAAACCCCTTTTTTCTCCCCACGCCAGAGCCTAAGGGGGTCCATACAATTCACTAATTCTAGAACCCCTGAAAAGTAAATCTGGCCTATGGGAAGCCCTGAACTAGGGGCATTAGGGAGTAGTTGACTACCTGATAAGCAAAAGCTTACTGGGTAGTCGAGTAGAGTAGCAGCACAGGGGTGGGGAGAGGAAGGAGGCAGCTCTACAGAACTAGCATGCATGGAGAGCTGGCTTAAAAGCTGGCTCCCCATGCATCTGGGCTCCTGCCTCCTCCTCCCCCCCCCCCCAGTGCACTGCTGCTTCTGTATCAGAGGCAGCTACACAGAGAATGGCAAGTGGCTCCATGGGATCGGGTGCTCATAGGGAGCCTGCTTTTAAGTAAATTTCAACAAAAATTCCAGTAATACCATACAGTCAAAATCTGCTCAGGCTGGAGCTCAGCATCATTAGATAGTACCAGATGCAATTGCTTTTTTATAAGCATTACCAAATAAGGCTAAAAATAAAATAAAATAAAAAAGTCTGGCAGTGCCAGCTATATGAAAGCTACTAGAAATTAAACAATTTAGAGAGTAATTAAAGTGCTCGTTTTTGCAAGATATTGGTTATTTTGGAACAATGTTAGGTGTTCTAAACTGCAAACTGATATGTATTTTGTTTTTAAAGTGCCACAGGACTCCTCATTGTTTCTGCACAGACCACATTCTAAAGCTTCTAGTGATGTGAAGAGCACAGTGCAGATTTTATATTTATTCCATTTGTTGTCGACAGAAATATCTGATGTATGTGTTCTCTCTCTAAAAAAAGAACTAACCCTGCTTAGAGCCCCCCAAATTAAGAAGGTAAATCCCTTACACATTACTCTTCAATTTTATTTGGGTCCTTTACAAACAAACCAGTAGGTTTTGTGTCTTGAACAGCGTACAAACTAATAGTGACCCTTTAATCAAATGGTGAGCTTCTATTACCTGAAGAAGTAAGATACATTCACCAAAACATCTGAAAATTTTGCCTTAGCAACAGAGGAAAAAATAAAGCCTCCCAGCGTTACAACACAGATGGTACATTATAAACGCCTGGATTTAATTCTCACTAGCCTCTCCCAGTAATCTACTGTATGTCAGCAGCACTATACCTCTCCTTCATCCTCCTACCATGGTACAGCTTTTCTATTTAAACGAGGGAGCAAAACAGTAGTTTACCATCTGCCTTCGGCAGCTCATTTATGTCAAACTGAGGACTGGATTTATAAAAGGATCTGACATTAATAGAGGGATAAAATTTATTACAAGTTAATGGTGTGCAAGAACTCCGATAAAGTTCCTCTCTGTGATGTGTCTCAGAAAATGCTTTCCTGAAAATAGCCTAGATTTCAAAAACTGTTTGTGATATGCGGATGTTTAAGATCTTGCTAACCGACAAGGGCTACAGCCTCCAGAAGGCCAATATTTCACTCATCTGCTCACCAGCAAGAGCTGGAAATGCCTACACATTCACTATGTGCCAAGAAAACTTACTCAAAATTGGCCCAAAGCATAGGATGAGCAGAGTCCATAAAAACTATTATTTTAAGTTACTTATGGAACAAGATCACTCAGACTTATATTATTGCCTTTTCCATGTGTAGCCAGACATGAACCCCATCTTGTTTCCCTCCCCCAGAGAGCAAGAGAAAGGCAGTCAGCCTTTGATGCCCTGGGAACGCAGGTGTGCTGCCTGTCCCTGACTCTAATAAACAGAAACCAGACAGTAAATGGGCTAGCTGACGACCCGGGGACCTCCCGCCATCCTGATGGCTAGCACCAGTAATTGACACGCCTACACTGTCCCAGGAGAGGAATCTTCGCCCATCACATACTAGAAGTGCCCATTGTCTGCATTTTCCCAGGTGTGAATTATGCTTTGCACCCTTCGTGGGAAACTTGGCATTCAAAGCCATTTTCCCTAATTGGCCACTTGAGACCAGGAAGACGCCTACATGACCCAAGGGGTATAAAGATGGGTTTAGTAGCCCACCCCATTTGAGCTCCAATCATCTACACCTGCTGGCAGGTATTGGTTGTCTCCCGAGGTCTGTGGGACGCCCAGCCTCGCCCTACTTCTTCCCGAGGGATTGAGAGAAAGACGCTGGCCACGCCAAGTCTGGAACGCAGGGGTGAGAATATATACCTGCTAGGTGTCTATTTTGCTTGCATTTAATAAGAGCTCAGAGAACCAAAAGGGTTTCATGGTACCTGTAAGTGACTTATTAGTGTAATTTCTGTCCTGTCCTTTGTAGTGGCTGTGTCATCTGTAACACAGTAGTAGCATTTAACAGCTAAGTTTACCCTGTAACAATAAAATAGTAACTGTTTAAGCTGTGACCTGACTCCTTCAGTTGCTGTAACAGAACCAAGCACAATTTTAAAAAGAACTCCAGCCGGTCATAAGGGACAGATATAGGAAGAGCTTGAGCGTTGGATCGTGTCGCTTCCAGGGGACAGATCCGTTGGGGCATCTCTCAGCCTCCCCAGGCTGCCCGCTGCGAAGGGATCGTGTATCCTAGCAGTCAAAGTCTGAGGTGTAAAGCTCCCCCTGTAACTTTTGGGGTGCCCGTCAACCTCCTCCAGGTTGCCCGCTGCTAAAGGACCCCAGTCCTAGCAGTTGAAGTCTCGGGTGTATAATACACACACACCACTCACTGCCCTGACCACCGGCTGACACCATGCCTGCTCGTACCAGTAGAGTCCTAAAGCTTCAACGTTCTTTTAAACGGAATACAGGAACACACACACAAGTGTTTTCTTTAGTTTAAAAAAAGCTTCCAAAAATAAATAAAAAAAGTTTTCCCATGCAAGTTGCTTCTCTTTTTTACAAGATTGCAGAATTTTTTATTTATTGCTATTCATTATAGATATCAGAAGAAAATTGCAAGATTTAATATAAATTTGCATATATAGCTGTTAAAGTTAGCTTCCAAGTCAATAGCAGTGATGCTATGAAAACAGAAAAAGCATCAACAGGCACAACTCCATAGCTGGCAATTTATCTCAAGCCCTGCCTCTCTCAACTTTGAACTGATGAGCCATCAAGCTGTACTGAAGAAGACACAAACTATTCGAAGGAACAGTTTGAAGAAATGCTGCCCAATAACTTGTGTCACCCAAAGTTTGTAAGACTCATCAATATGCAGCTGCCAAAGTTAGTATGTCACTTACATGTGCATACTTGACTGCTTACATGGGTATGGCATGTACTCATCAGGAGTGCCTGTCTCTAAGCAAAATGCACCTCAGGTACCTATCCAGTGTGCCACATGCCATGGTACATGCAATGCCTTCTGGAAATTTTTCACATATGATGGGGTAAAAATGAGTTGCAGGGGGATCTGTGGTATCTTGAGAGTAAGATCCCAGTATGTAACTTTCCCCAATGCACAATGCTATCTATAGTCCATAATTTTCATACTTTTTAAAATCGCACAAGCCATGCAGGATATTTCAGTATCCACCACTATCTCTAACAGGAGTATGGAGACTGAAGAGCTGTGCTGTTCTCATGAACACTGTAAATACAGGATACATGATCCCCCTGTATTTGGAAATAGCACAATTGGGGATTTCTCTGACGACAGTTTGTTGAGGGACACAGCGAAAAACAATTGGAGGTTGGTGGTAGCATTCCCAGAGCAGCTGCAGACAGTGAAACCCCTGGGCCAGAGAAAAGAGCACCAACTGACAGGATTGTACTGTAAGGCAGATTTGGAATGATGAGCAGTGACTAAAGAACTTCTGGATGCAGGTGGCCACATTTCTGGATCTGTAGTCCAAGCCCACCTTCTTTACAGGAGCACCAGAACTGAGATCACACTCTGGATACTTCTAGTGCCACATTGCTACCAGTCAGTGGGAAAGCATTTGTGAGTTGGAAAATCCACAATGAGGGCTGTTGTCATTCAAACATATAGGGCCATTAATCATCTCCCGATACACAGGATTGAGACTCAGAAATGTGCAGTTCATAGTGGATGGATTTGCAGCAGTGGATCTCCCAAACCATGGCGGGGCAATAGACAGATAGCATGTCCCTATTTTGGCACCAGCACACACTGCCACACAGTACATCAATAGAAAAGACTATTTTCCTGTGGTTAGGCAAACACTGATGAATCACTAGGGATGCTTCACCAGTATCAGTTTGGTGAGAGAAAATGCATGATAACCTACATCTTTAAGAACACAGGACAGTGCAGAAAACTGCAAATAAGGGCATTCTTTCCAAACGAAATTGCCCATTAGTAATACTTACATGTCAATAGTGATTCAAGGTGACCCAGCCTATCCCTTGCTCATAAAGTTATACACCAGCCACCTTAACAGCAGGAAAGATTTAACTACAGCTCAGCAGGGCAGAATGACAGCTGAATGTGCTTTTGGTAGACTGAATGGGTGCTGGTGGGGTTTACTCAATAGAATGGATCTCAGGGTACATCTACACTGCTTTCCTCTTCCGAAAGAGGAAATGCAAATGAAGTGCTGATTAGCATATTCTCATGCTTCATTTGCATATCCTCTTCCAGCCTTTTTTGTGGAAAAGGCTTTTTTGCCAAAAAACACAGTCTAGACGTGGCTTTTTCGCGAAAAAAAAAAAAACCTTTGTTCGAAAGAACCTGTAAACCTAATTTTTTGAGGAATACAGGTTCTTTCGAAAAAGGTTTTTTTTCGCGAAAAAGCTTCTTCCGCAAAAAGGGTCAGAAGACGATGTGCAAATGAAGCGTGAGAATATGCTAATCAGCACTTCATTTGCATTTCCTCTTTCGGAAGAGGAAAGCAGTCTAGATGTACCCTCAGTGAGAAAAACATCCCAATGTTAAGGTGCATAGTGTGTATGCAAAATATCCATGAGGCAACAGGGAGTCAGGGGGAGTCTGCCATCAGGCTGGAGATGGAGCAGCTGCCTGTTGAGTTCAAACAGTCTGACACAAGAGCCATTATAAGAGCTCAGTGTGGAATTATACTGTTGAGGGGGGTTTAAAAGAACACTATAATGGTCAGTCACAGTATTCTGTGCTAGACTGTTCTCTAATCCAGGCTTTGAGTGTTGTTAGGAACCATGTTGTGCTTGCTGTACATTTATAACTTTAAACGTGGTTTACTGAAGTTACAAATTTTGCAGTCTTTGTTGTACATTTATGAATAGGACTGGGTGTTTCCTTAGCCTATTACTTCTTTGGTGCTTTATGTTTACAAGCACTAGGTGCTTTGAAGACCACTAAACATTCTGCATGGTATCTTGTGAACTAATACAACTTTTTAAATTTTAAATAGAAATGTATTTTGTCAAAAACAGTGCCAGAAAACATTATGCAAAAGAACAGGCAATGCAGTATAAACTAACATAATAAGTTAAACAGAACTTAACTTCATAACTGGCTAGGCAGCAAACATTTCTGTCCCTTTCAGTGCACAAATGTCACTTCTAGCTGCACATACATGGACCTGTGCAAACCACAGCAAGTGTATATGAAGCTATGGTTTTTTCCATGCTGTCGCATGAGTGATGGGGATAAGACTGAGCTCCATGATGCCATGTGGCATACTATGAGGTGCAGGGAACTGCTACTATGGACCTCTAAGGACTGTAAAGGGTGAAAAGGAATTTGGGACATTGTAGCCAGACATGAACCCCATCTTGTTTTCTCCCCCCAGAGAGCAACAGAAAGGCAGCCAGCCTTTGATGCCCTGGGAACGCACGTGTGCTGCCTGTCCCTGACTCTACCATGAACAGAAACCAGACAGTAAATGGGCTAGCTGACGACCCGGGGGCCTCCTGCTGCCCTGATGGCTAGTAACAGTAATTGACACGCCTGCACTGTCCCAGGAGAGGAATCTTCGCCCATCACATACCAGAGGTGCCCATTGTCTGCATTTTCCCAGGTGTGAATTATGCTTTGCACCCTTCATGGGAAACTTGGCGTTCAAAGCCATTTTTCCTAATTGGCCACTTGAGACTAGGAAGAAGCCTACGTGACCCAAGGGGTATAAAGAGGGATTTAGTAGCCCACCCCATTTGAGCTCCAATCATCTACACCTGCTGGCAGGTATTGGTTGTCTCCCGAGGTCTGTGGGACGCCCAACCTCGCCCTACTTCTTCCCGAGGGATTGAGAGAAAGACGCTGGCCACGCCAAGTCTGGAACGCAGGGGTGAGAATATATACCTGCTAGGTGTCTATTTTGCATGCATTTAATAAGAGCTCAGAGAACCAAAAGGGTTTCATGGTACCTGTAAGTGACTTATTAGTGTAATTTCTGTCCTGTCCTTTGTAGTGGCTGTGTCATCTGTAACACAGTAGTAGCATTTAACAGCTAAGTTTACCCTGTAACAATAAAATAGTAACTGTTTAAGCTGTGACCTGACTCCTTCAGTTGCTGTAACAGAATCAAGCACAATTTTAAAAAGAACTCCAGCCGGTCATAAGGGACAGATATAGGGAGAGCTTGAGCGTTGGATCGTGTCGCTTCCAGGGGACAGATCCGTTGGGGCATCTCTCAGCCTCCCCAGGCTGCCCGCTGCAAAGGGATCATGTATCCTAGTAGTCAAAATCTGAGGTGTAATAAGCTCTCCCTGTAAACTCTGGGGCATCTGTCGGCCTGTTGGCTGCCCGCCGCGAAAGGATCCCGATCCTAGCGGTAAAGACACGGACGTTAAACTCCTCGGGGCGCCCGTCAGTCTCACCTAGACTGCCCACTGCGACGGGGCCTTGTGTCTCAGCAGTTGAAGACTCGGGTGTAACATACGCACATGCACTGCCCTGACCACCGGCTGACAGACATGTTGGTCAGCTAGATCCACAACAGTTGGGTTTGCTGCCTGAGAAAGCCATTATGGTCTGGTTCATCTCCCTCTTCTTTTCCTGCTGGAACTGTCTTCTCTCCACTCTGTCTGTCTCTATGCTATCTGAGATGTCATCACTCCAGGCCCTTTGTGGTCCAGTGCAGCACTACCTCACAGAGTCTCCCCTAATCCAGGAGCTGACATTCTGCAACTATGGGGTACAGTCTTCAAGGCAGTAATGGCAGCAACTGCTGAAGTAATCTAAGTGGTGGTTGGTTGTGCAAGGACTTGACCTCCTGAGGTTCCTTCCAGTTCTATTTTTTTTCCCCACAGTATCAGTTCCTATAGGAATAAGGGAAGGAAGTTTTGAAACTTTTAATAGGATATGCTTATTGACACTTCAGCTTTGGAGAATATCTACAAAGAACCAAATCACTAGGAGTATGGCATGCCCAGGGAGAAGGAATTTCAGCTGAATAAAGCAATAAAATGTCCATCCCTATTCCACAGATACAAGCAAAGGGAGTAATATTTTCCAAATGAAGTGGTGAGTTTAGTTGATAATTCCTGAGGTAAGAAAAACAGACAGCACAGTCACTACTTGGATTCTAATGCCAACCTGCCCTATATGTCACTATACTCTTTACCGCACCATTGCCAGCCAAACTCATCACAGAATGGCAAGGGAAAGTGTTACCACAGAAGAAGAAATAAAGCTGCCATCCTTAGAAACCCTCTAGAGAAGACTGCAGAGCAGCTTCACAGAAGTTTAAAAGAGATCTCTCAAGAAGATCCAACGAACATCACGATGTACAAATAGCTCTGTCTGGGCCCCCTCACTCTAATTTAACAGGGAATGAAAAGCAGATGTTAACTCCAGCTCTGTCTGGTCTGATATATCCTCTTCTCACATAAGTGAAACAATTAAAAGATGATAGGTGCACCTTGATAACCTGGGGTGGATTAGGAGGGTGTCATCTTTAAATTTAGACATCATAAAGAAAAAAATGCATACGTTCATAGTTATTGGTGGTCTCTCCCCTTTTACTGAGCTCATCTATGCTTGGCTAGCAGGATTGGCTCGACTGTGGAGAAGTGCTACGCACCACATCTTCCTCACCCTGCTTCTCCTCCTTGCTATGCATGACAGAGGTCTATCTCCTCCAAGGTATCTGTAGTGGTCTACAGGATGCTGATGGGGGTCTCACCCAACTTATAATACAAAAGGCAACTCTGTAGCTCAACACCAGATTAAGTGTTGGACTCCCTGGCTTTGTGATATGTCAGGCACAATTCCTCCACTGCTGCTGATTCCTGCTGTATCCTTTGGCTGCATCCCCCACAATCTTTTCACAGATGTCCACATGACAGACAGCACAGCCACCATTAGACCTAGTTAATGGAATTTTAGTCTCAGATACAGAAGGATGTACAAGGTCTCTTATATTAAACAATGCAAATGTGAATGTCGGTGAAGGCTCACGGGTTACCCATATTAAATGGCAACTAAAGTGGGTCAAAAACTGATTTTTCCAATTGGCATTATCCAGGACAGAGTCATTAGTAGGGATGTGAAGGTTTAACTACGGAGAGGAGGGTGAGCAGAACTGCAGACATGGGCTGTTCACCACCCTTTAATCAATTAACAGGTTAAACAATACGTTTAACAAATTAGCCAATTAAATGGGATTTTACATCCCTAGTCATTAGCATCTTTACATTGTAAGAGTTGTTCCCTTTATGTCTTTAACACATTAAGCTTCAAATGACAGACATAAACTCTGCAAGTTACATTCAAAACTCTCACTCTACTAGTACTATATAGATTTAAAAGGAAAAATTTCTTATGGTCAGAGCCAGAGGCAGTATACTTCAGCTGAATGAACTGGAACGGATTTAACATCAACGCTTGACAAAAGATTTTTTTTGCTGTGCGCAGATGTGTTTACTCACACTGTGCCTCATTTATACTGGAGATATAGCAACAGATCTTGGTCACCTTCCTTCATAGTTTTTCAGTCATTTAGTGACATAGTTTTTGCTTTTATTATTCCCCCTTGGTTGTTTCCAAGCCAAGGCTATAATTAAGATGCAAAGGGGAATTAATTATGTACTCTTCTGATAAAGAGCAGCCTGCTAAATAATAGTATGTGTACACAACACATACACACACACACACACGTGCGTACGTATTATTAGAGGAATGAGAGAAGACATTTGAGACTAAAAGATTTCAGAGGCTTTAGTTGGCTACTGCTTTTCCGTAGCAGATCCCAAATGCTTGCATTAAGCATGCGTGGCCACAGCTAGCTCATGCACTTGGACTGTGATTTGCCTCTGTTCTACTATCGTATCATGTTTAAATGCTTACAGAACCAACTGAACGATAACAATGTTTGGGTATACTAGGTGGGTTTTTTTTTTTTTTTTTTTTGTTATACAACCCCCTAAGCTTGTTTTCCCCATCCCAAGACAAACTGCATCAAAGGGACAATGCCAGGATTGAAATAATGTTTCAAAAACTAATTGCTTACCAGCGTCAGAGGGGTAGCCGAGTTAGTCTGTAACAGGAAAAACTTAAAAAACAACAAATAGTCTAGTAGCTCCTTAAAGACTAACTCAACATGTAGAGATGGTGGTATGAGCTTACATGGGCACAACCCACTTCTTCAGATGATCAGCTTACCTTCTTTACAAGCAATGTTCAAAGGATTAAGACTATTTAAAAGCAAACATAAAAATCACACAATCTTCACAAACTAAGCTGGGGGTCTACCAAACAGAGTCTCTTTAAAATGGGAATTGAGCACAACTCTTTCTTAATAAAGTCTCACACACCACATCCCAAAAACCCAGACTGCCTGCTTGAGTGCCCCACTGTGCCACCACCTGGGGGCTGCCTATAGTAAGCACTTCCAGGCCGGACCCTATACCTGGCACTCCCTCCCACACCCCAATCTCCCGCCCTAGGTCAGTGGTTTTTAAACTGTGGGTTGCGACCCAGCACTGGGTCACATAATGTCAGGCACTGGATCACCTTGCTGTAGGATGACCCAATGACTAGTGGGGTTGCCGAGGCAGGCTTCCTGAATGTCCTGGCACTGCGGATCATGCTGCATCCTGGAAGTGGCCAGCAGCAGGTCTTGCTCCTCGGCAGGGGACCATAGGGCTCTGTGCACTGCCCCTACCCTAACCACTGGCTCCACACTCCCACTGGCTGGTTCCTGGCCAATGGTAGCTGGGGCGGGGGAGAGCAGTGCACAGAGCTGCTTTCATGCCTCTGCCTGGGAGCTGGACCTGCTGCTGGCTGCTGCTGGGAAACAGCACGGTCCGTGGTGCCAGGAGAGGCCAGAAGCCTGCTTTAGCATCCCCACTGTGCCACTGATCAGGGGCTGCTGGAAGTAAGCCCAGGCCCAACCACGAGCACCAACCCCCTGCCACTCCCCAACCTAAGGATGTTAAGAGGCAGATAACTGACTAATCATATAGTTGATACAATTTGTATTGACTACATGATTAGTTGATAAGCAAAGGGCTCTGCAGCAGCCTCTGTTCATGGCCAGAGGCTGCTCCAGGGGCTACAGAGTGGCTTCTGCTTGTGGCAAGCCTGGGCCCGCCATGGGTAGAGGCTGCTTCACGGCAGTCTCCCCTCCACGTTGAGAGAGGCAACAGTGGGGGGGGCCAGCAGGCGGCACCGCAGAGCTGGTGCTGGAGAGAAACAGCTTTTAAGCCTACTACCCCCCAACAACAACTCCTGTTCCCCCTCCTTTACTGCCTCTGATACAGAGGCAGCAAGGGGGGAGGGCGGGGGAGTAGTCAAGTAGTCAACTTGACTACCTGATAAGCTTAGGCTTATTGGGTAGTTGACTACTCATTTACATCCCTACCCCAACCTGGAGCCCTAGTAACTATATTAGACAATACAAGCAAGATTCATTGCTGCCCCGCTGTTGTCCCTATATTCCAGCTGTGATTCTTTAATGCTACAAGCTCCATAAAGACTAAGGCAATGGAGAGTCCAAGTTAGGGCTGATAAAGTATGTGCTGGTGCCCTCACAATCTAGAACAGGCCTGGGCAAAATACATACTTACATCCAACCAAGCCACTGGATCCAGCCTGCGGATGCAGCGGGGAGGCCCACGCAAGCTCCTCTGCTTGCCCCACATACCGCTCAGAAAAGCAGCTGCTGGGCCCATTTCTGTTTTAAAACTGTGATCCCAGAGGGGAGGAAGGAAGGCTTCAAGCGGTATCCCCACCCCCAGCACAATCCCATTTGTTGGTTTCTGGCCAGAAACTGGCCAATGAAAGCTGCCTGTTTGAATAACAGGTGGCACATGATGCACCATGCCCCGCCTCCCAGCTCAGTTATTCACATAAGCACATGTGCTGGGGTGAGGCAGGTAGGCAGGCAAACATTTTAAACTCTGCAAGCATTTAGCTGTGCAGGCAAGCAGGCTGGTTGGGCTGCTGGCTGGTAAGTATCCTGGCCAGTGCCTGCCTCTGGCACCTTAGCTCCTGCCTTCCCCAATCCTCTGCCCCTTCCCACTCCGGCCTCCCTACTCCACGTACCCAAACCCTCTGCCTCCCTTCTGCACCCATATGCCCTCCCAGATCTGGCACCCAAGCCCCTGCCCCAGATCACAATCCCCTCCTACCCTAGGTCACAACCCAAACTCCTGCCCCCCCAGTCCCAGAATTCCTCCACAAATATCCTGGAAGAGTGAGGCCTTTGACCATTTTCCAAAATCTTGGAATGACTCCCTTGTCAAAAATGATTGCTCACCCCTGATCTAGAACAGCAATTTTCAAATTTTCCCATTCTGTGTTGCTCCTGGATGCATCACCTTGGTGTTGGTTGCTGGAGCCAACAGCAGTAGGTGGGTGCTACCCTGTTGTAGAGGGGATGCTACCTTGCTCTGGAGATACCTGAGGCACAACACTGGAAGAGCAGACAAACACTGAATTCCCCCACCTTCCTGGGGACTTTGGGCTTCAACCTTAAACCTTGGGTTGGCAGGACATAAGAACATAAGAATGGCCATACTGGGTCAGACCAAAGGTCCATACAGCCCAGTATCCTGTCTGCCAACACTGGCCAATACCAGATGCCCCAGAGGGAGGAAAAACAACAGGTAATCATCACGTGATCCCCCTCTCCTGTCATCCATTTCCAGACAAACAGAGGCTAGGGACACCATTCCTACCCATTCTGGCTAATAGATTCATAGAGATTATGTCCATCAAAGGCTATCTAGCTTTTTTCTGAGCCCTGCTAAAGTCCTAGTCTTCACCACATCCTCTGGCAAGGAGTTCCACAGGTTGACTGTGTGCTGCATGAAGAAAAACTTCCTTTTGTTTGTTTTAAACCTGCTGCCTATTAATTTCATTTGGTGACTCTTAGTTCTTATATTGTGGGAATAAGTAAAAAACTTTTCCGTATTCACTTTTTCCACACCAGTCATGATTTTATACACCTCTATTATATCCTCCCTTAGTCTCCTCTTTTCTAAGCTGAAAAGTCCAAGTCTTTTTAATCTTTCTTCATATGGGACCCATTCCAAACTCCTAATTTTTGTTGCCCTTTTCTGAACCTTTTCCAATGCCAATATATCTTTTTTGAGATAAGGCAATCACATCTGGAGGCGACCACATCTGTACGCAGTACTGAAGATGTGGGCGTACCATGGTTTCATGTAGAAGCAATAAGATATTCTCTGTTTTATTCTCTATCCCTTTTTTAATGGTTCCTAACATTCAATTTGCTTTTTTGACTGCCGCTGCACACTGAGTGGATGTTTTCAGAGAACTATCCACAATGACTCCAAGATCTCTCTCTTGAGTAGTTTAGTTGTTGCTAAATTAGTCCCCATCATATTGTATGTATAGCTCGGATTATTTTTTCCAATGTGCATTACTTTACATTTTTCAACATTACATTTCATTTGCCATTTTGTTGCCCAATCACTTAGTTTGGGACAGCAGTGTCTGGCCAAAGGACTTCAGTTGCACAGCAGTAGGTCCCAGAATCGGTCCATGCAGCTTCAGTCTCCACCCCCCAGGCCCTGTTTACTGCCCTCAGGGCTTCAGGTTCAAGCCCACCAACTGCCTCCCCCAGTCACCAATCAACCTCCATTACCATTGACCCCTGCTGCCTACCCTAACCCCCTTTTGGGCTTAATTTGTTCCCAGGCTTGCTAGAGCTGAGTAAGTCTGCTGTGGAAAGTGATACTTGTACATTC
Organism: Pelochelys cantorii; assembly: GCA_032595735.1. Classification (NCBI taxonomy): domain Eukaryota; kingdom Metazoa; phylum Chordata; order Testudines; family Trionychidae; genus Pelochelys; species Pelochelys cantorii. Next base: position 3,580,354 of record CM064350.1, read on the forward strand.
GTTAATATCACTTTTCAAACAGACTTACTAGCTAGGACTAAATAAAATTACAATGATTTGGGTGTGTATATGTGCCTATTTAGTCATTTTTCCTAACACTAAATAAATTCTTCAGGAAAAAGAATGACAGCGGACACTAGCTAGAGTTGGTGACCACACTCTCACTCCTCTCGATAATTTGTCCTAAAAACTCCTGGCCAAGAGCTCAGAAGAGTGGAAACTACCCCCTGGGCAGCCCCTGGGGGTTGTGGGACTCAGGACAACCACCCTGCCCATCCACTCCAGACCATTCCCACCTCTGCTTCACTTCCATCCCCACTCCACCCCTCCCCCAGTTCCTCCCCTGAATGACTCTGCCCAGGGGATTAGTGGGAGCCCTGGCACCAGCAGCAGGAGTCAGGAAGCAGCATCGCAAAGCAGAGCAACCCAGCCCCAGTCTACTCCTCTCCCCTGGCTCCCAGCACTGTCACTCCACTTCCCACTGCCATTAAGAGCTGGGGGCAGTCCCACCCCTTTCCCCAAGTGACCAGGCTGGGGCCGGGTCATTCCAATTCCTGCCACTGGCAGTGAGTGCAGAGGTGGGCCCAACCCAACCCCTACTGCCAGCTCCAGATCCCCCTCCTTGTCCTCTGGGCCTCCTGGGTTTTGTAAGGCTCCCCAAAGCGCAGGATCCAGTGTGATCGCCCTGAGGCTGCAATCCTATCGACAGGATACCTCTAACTACCTCCCATGAGTCTCAGCAATGGTACGAGCATGAACACACTTCTGATGTTTTCCCTTACTTTAACTGCAAAGGTCACTATAAAACTGAAGGCAAAAGAGAAATGAGCTTACTAAAGAAGGAACAGTAAGCAACACAGATCAGAAAAGAGAAAGTCTGCAGCAAATGTTCAATGGCTGCTACAGTACCTAGAGCAGTGTTTCTCAACCAGTGGTACAAGTACCCTTGGGGTACTTGAGAGAAGTCGGGGAGGGGGGGGTACGTAAACACAACTGAAATTTGGAGAAAACTGAATTTTTGTTGTAAGTTTTATAGCACTTTATTATTTTTGTACTTTTTACACCCAAATTTTCATCGCCCACCTGGTTACGATTAAGTTGTTTAAACAAATTTGTTGCAATGGTAGAAAAAAATTGTGTCTCTGAAAACTGTAGGTACTGGGGATACTTTTTTTTTTTTTTTTTTTTTTTTAAAGTTTTTCCAGTTACAGACTAACTCAGCTAACCCTCTGAAGCTTTTGAACATGCAAGGCACTGCATTCAGCCCTATGGAGTGGAAATCCATCAACTATACAAAGAAACTCGCACAGATCCAAACAGACATCATCTTCCTATCCCAGTGCAAACAGATGAACATCATACCTAATGGACTGAAGGTGAAAAACCCATTACAATCTACATACCCCACAGACTACATCCAGAGATTATGCCACATTCTCCCAAAGAAATTCAGGAACCACCTTATCAGCATACTATACAACAAACAGAAGAAAATCAAGGAGGAATTCTCAACATTAGAGACTCTCAAAAAAAAAAAAAAAAAAAAAAAACCAAGCTTCCATGCACACTTCCTCTTCGTCGGACTTTACTAAAACCCAACAAGCCACCTACAAGGATCACTTCATCCCCCTTCAGAAGAAAAAGGACAATAAACTATCTAAACTCCTACACGCACGCCACAGCATCTCTCATTCCCGGTACTTTCAACTCACCTAGCAACACTGTCAGCCTATCCAACCACTCTTAGCCTGACAGGAATCTGTCCTGTCCTATCTCAAGGACTCTCCCCTTCTGCCCCACAACCCCCATGAATATGATTCAGTTCTATGGAGCTCTAGAGGCCAAAAAGCAGACATCTCAGTTTACAGATTAGCACCTGCAATATTCAATAGACAAAAAGTTATTTGTATTAATATTATTAATTAAATTGAGCTAGCATAGACAGAAGAGTATCAGACGGAGGAAATGCAAGCCCAAAAAACTACAATTAAAATATTAAGACCAACTGGCTTTGTATTTGTGAATGAATGTGTGCCAGGGACTGGGTCACTAGAACTTCTAATGCATTCCAAGTCACTGTATTAACTGCTTGCATTAATAGGATGCCTTTCATCTCCATGGATTGTAAACTGTTCAACAGGCTATGTAAACAGTAATATTTCATTTATTATGCTCAACTTACACTTGTCCATTACTCTAGGCCTCCCTCCTTTACAACCACAGCTGCTCTGCTCTTCTTATCTAATTGCAATGCCCCTCTCCCTTTGTTCCCTCTGCTCATTTCCCTCGTGCTGCCCAAGATCTTTTTCCTTCCACACCAGACATGGCTGCCTGGTCCCTACCCACAACCCTATGAAGCTGCTGTTTCATTTTGATTTAAAATACTGAACTGGGAAAAGCGTAATGTCCCAGAAACATTAAAGCGAAACAAGCTAACCAAAGCCAGACACTGCTAACCAGACCACAGGGGGTGTGCTGGGGAAACCTGGGGCAGGGCTTTGAAGTTTTTCATCAGCTTTCCCTCCTCCTGCATCTTTGTGATAGCCCTGGGTTCTCTCAGCACACCACCCACAATATCACCAGTATGCAATTTCAGTTTGTATTAAACACAAGTGGGAAAATGAAGCAGCTTACAAATTTCTGACTGCTACTACTACATGAAATTGAAGGAGCTATGCAGGACACCCTCAGGAAAGAACAGCTAAGCAGAGAATAGAGAAAGGCAAATACAGAAGGAGGGAAAGCATATTTTAAGGAGTCAATTTAAACTGTTTTCACATCTACAAAAACAAATATTAATACATACAAATAAATGTATTTTAAAAGAACTTCTAAGTACACATGCATTATGTTATCAAATTAATGACAATGTTATTTGATCCAAAAAAAAATGTTTTTAAAAGGACGTACAAATAAGCTACAGAGAGCACAAAGCCAACTTCAGTAACTGCACAGCCCTAGTTTTGCAACCACAGTCCTCTCCTTGTCTGTTCCTCATTTTTCATCTCTTATATTTAGGCCCCAGTCATTTAATACGATCTACTAATTTGGACCTTTGCACCAACTGAAGCCCCATTGAAGTTAATATTCCAAACTGGAAGAGGAGGGCTGCAAATATGGCTCCTGGGGACAGAGACTGTCTCATTCATTTATCTGCTACCTAACACTTTCAGGTGCTCTACAAATAAAAGTACATTTAAATGACACAGCAACATATTTTTATGATAACCCCAAAACATATCCTGATTAGTACCACCACTTTGGCCTCAAGGCCACCCTTTGTCCTGTTCAGTTTATATAAATTAAAACCTTCAATATCAAAAACTCAATTGAATTTTGCAGCTAAATTATGTTTCTGTTTAATCCAGGAGTGCCCTGCATGTCACAGCATTAATACCAGACAAATGACCTATTATTTTCAATGTGCTGCTGACAACAGAGCTAACAAAACAATGTTGCTGAAATCCACATTCATAGAGCACAAGAGAATAAAATACCACACAAATCCTCTTTTCTGCAAGCTCTGTTGATATCATTGTTAAGGCTACTACCACAGTAAGAAGCCCCTTTAACTGAATCCAGAGTGAAAAACCCAAGAGAGGGCAAAAAGCAGCTATGATCTCACCAATTCCTGGTCAGACAGATGGCTTATGCAAAACCAGCTTTCTGTACCATAATGAAAACATTCTTAAAACCCACCTCCTCTAGATTTCCTCAGAGGCAAACTGAAACAATTTATTTTTGTAAACCATTACAAGAGCTTAAGTAAATGGTCACAAGTATTTCTGGCCTGTAGTTCAGTATTACAGGGTGAAAAACAATAAATTCACATCAACTATTGTGTCAGATTGGTAGTGCATCTGGCTTATAAGGCATTCCTTTGAAAATGTAGGCAAGACAATGTAGCCAGCAAGAGAGTTATCTGATTAAAAAAACCCAACTCATTCACATTTGCATATTATAAATCAAATCTTCCTTTCCTTGTATTTTCATAATATTTTAACTTTAAAAGGAGATTCTGCTCGCTGAGTAAGCCCTAGACTGCATAAACAAACAAAAGTTTTACAATCCAAGGAAAATTACCCCTTGAAATGTTGGTTCTAAAGTTTTAATTAATGCATTTTTTTTAACTTAGAAAATAAACCTTAGAATTGCAATACAAACACTGCATGAGTATTAAAGAGCCAAAGGGAGAGGGTTCATTTTCATTGTCCAGGCTAAGTTATTACGATAACTTTAGAATATTAAAAGTAACACAGCTAAGAAAGTAGATTTCTTAAAAATGACTTGACCTGTCAGTGTCCTATTAAACCCCAAACAGGAATTATATAAAAAAACCACTTTCCTTTTGTGTAGAAACATACTGTATGCAAATGTTTAAACTTTTGCATTCAGTGTAATAAGGTGCTTTCTTTTGACCTGTTTATTGTTCTTACTATCAGTACAAAAACAGTAGGATGTAGTATCTTACCATTCTCAGATAGGCCTGTTTTATAAAATATGTTCAAAAAGAGTTCATATTTTTAAATTACTATTCAACTGCTACTCTTAATTACCCCATTTTAAAGCACTCTGCAATTTGACCATTGATGCAGCTCTCAAAATACTCAAGTAAAAAGTGCTGACTATTGTTGCAGTGTGGATTTTTTTCTTTCTACACACCTTCATACACTCCTCCAAAAAGCAAAAATGATAAAAGAATATACAGTACGATGAAATTTGAAATATATCTAAGACCTAGTGACCAATGATAGATTTTCAAAAGAGCGTCCTCTGAAGACAAGACAGACAAATCCAAAAGAGTGGAGCTAGCAACAAACACACAAAAAGCCTTCATCGCCTGATCTGAAACTCACTAGCTACATTTATTTAACAGATAGCAGATGAAGTCTGAAAGTTCCAACTGGAGATTTTAAAATATAAATAAAGCCCCCCCACACACACACACACACTTAGAACTTAATGTAACGCTCACTGAAGTTATCGATTAAAAGATCTTCACTGACTTCAGTAGGCTTGGAATCAAATTCCTTGGTGCCCAAATCTGCTCAAGCCTGTGTGCCGAATTCCCACTTACTTCAGTAAGGCATTTTAAAGTTCACAGAAGAGACTTGGCATTACCTCAGAACTGGGACCTTCAATTACAACCGCTTTAGGACATGGAACATATATCACTCTAATAGATGCCAATAATAATAATAGTGTATAATTCTTCTAGATGAGTGGTCTCCAACCTTTTTACACCCAAGATCACTTTTTAAATGACAGAACAAACCAAGATCTACCGCCCCGCCCCTTTCTTGAAGCCCCGCCCTCTCTGTTCTCCTCCTCTCCATCACTTCCTATCCCCAACCCTTACACTGCTGCTTTTTTCCCCCAATTCTTCTGTAGGAAGAAGTTTTTCCAACATTTGGCCTGTCTAGACTTGACCAAATGTCAGAAAAACCCCTTCTTTTGGAAGCCCCCTTATTCCTCATGGAAAGAGGAATATAGGGGTGACCAAAAGATCATGTTTGCTCTTCCACTAAAAGAAGTGGAGGAACAAACGCATCCCTGGATGCAGAAGAGTTTTTCTGGGGTATCTCCAGAATCCTGAAAAACTCCTGCAGTCTAGATGTACCCTCACTGGGTTGAGACAGGATGTGTAGGCTCCGGGGTGGGAATGAGGGATTTGGGTGCGGGAAGCGGTGAGAGGTGGAAGCTCTGGGAGGAAATCTGGATGCAGGAGGAAGTGGATAAGGGAACGCTGGCTTGGGGAGGGAGTTCCAGGCCGGGCAGTGTTGGGGTCAGATGTAGGGTTAGGGTACTAAGTAAGCCACAGACTTCTGGATGTGAGGGTTCAGGAATTTGGGTTGGGGTATGTGAGGGGCTCAGGACAGAGGATTCCAGTGTATGATAGGCTGAGATCTAGGGTCTGGGGGAAAGGGGAGTACAGGAGTGTCATGATGCTGTGGCCAGATGGGGGCTTGGCCCCAAATGGGGGTTTGTTGGCCAGGCTTCGTTTTCAAATAAAATACTACGTCAAACACAAAAAGTTTCTGCATTGTCTTTATTTCTGAGAAGGGCAGGGAACCTGTTTGGACAGGGTGCCAGTGGGGACAGGTTTCTGCGGCTGGGGACGGGAGAGGGGACAGGGTGCCGGGAGGGCAGGGCACAGGGTGCCAGTGGGGACAGGTTTCTGAGGCTGGGGAGTGGGGAGAGGAAACAGCGGGCTGGGGAGAGGGGAGAGGGAACAGGGGGGAGTGGGGGCAGAGAGTCCCCTGCTATCGCCTCCTCCCAGGATTCCCCCCCCCTGAGGGAAGTCGGCGCATGCCTCCCGCAGCGCAGCCAAAGCTCCGCGGGCGCCTGCCCAGGGCCAAACCCCCTCTCCCGCGGCGTGGCCAACCCGCAGCGGGGCCAAACCCCCTCTCCCGTGGCGGTGCGTGGCCAACCCGCGACAGGGCCAAACCCCCGCAGGTGCCTGCCCCGGGGCCAAACCCCCTCTCCCACGGCGTAGCCAACCCCCGCGGGTGCCTGCCCCGGGCCAAACCCCGGGGCCGACCCCCGCTCCCGTGGCGCAGGGAAACCCCTGCACTCGACTCACCCCTCCGGCGCCAGCGGCGCAGGGAAGCCACCGCACTCCTCCTCCAGGGCCGATGCCCCCTCCCTCAGCATGCAACAGAGCTGTGGGAGGGGAGCAGCCCACGCACTTCCGCAACTCCCGGAAGTGACGTGGGCTTCAGACAGGACTTCCGTCCACCCCGCGGGAAGCTGGCACTACACTAGAGGTAGGTAGCGGGGCTTCTCGGGGGTGGGGGGAAAATGGAGGGTGGGGGTGCCCGAACGCCTCACGATCGACTGGTTGAGGCCTCACGATCGACCCGTCGATCGCAATCGACGGGTTGGTGATCACGGTTCTAGATGAAGTGCAGGAGCAATTCAGTATCTAACAAACAGGGATGGTACTTGGTCCTGACGTGAGGGCAGGGGACTGGACTCGATGACCTCTCAAGGTCCCTTCCAGTTCTAAGAGATGGTATATCTCCATATATTAAACAGGGAATCTATGAATTAGAAATACTTGAAAGTCATCTCCCTCAGCACTAGCTGTGAGAGCCATCTTCATTTTTCACCTCCAGTGTGGTTGCAATTCCCACAGTGGCAAGCAAAGATTTCAGAGTTAAGCCACTTAAACAATTCACTGTATGGTGTGAAAGTGAAAAGAAGCAACACAGTAGCATACCCTTTTGCAACTTATGAAGTTTTAATGAAAATGCCTATAACTTCAACTATTAATGCCAATTTATTCCAAAACTTCTGTTCCTCACATATAATGAGCACTCAAAAGCAACAAACACGTGCTTAAGACTGCTGGAATTTGATAATAGATTAGTTTTTTGCATTCCACTGCATTTGCATAATTTTTACTGAGTGCTCCATTTCATACTTTGATTCCATGGGTTTATTTACAACCCAAATAAAAAGGTTATGCCATATTACATGCACACAGGAGTTTTTTATACCTAACAGTAGACTCACCCATTATACTATAGAACCATTTCACCTTCAGAGCAACTCAAAACATTAACTAATTAATCTTCACCACACCTGTCAGGCAGGTGAGTATTATGAACCTCATTTTACATGTGGAGAAGGTAAGCCATGAAGAATCAGTGCAATAACAACAATAGGAATACAGGAAAAACTTTAAAAACAACAAATAGTCTAATAGCACCTTAAAGACTAACAAAACATATCGGTGTGTCTAGACTTCAGGGTTTTGTCGACAAAAGTGGACTTTTGGTCGACAAAGCTATACCTGCATCTACACTGCCGCTGAGTTCTGTCGACATTACGTCGACAGAACTCAGCAGTTTTGTCGACAGCTGTAAACCTCATTCTACGAGGAATAACGCCTTTTGTCGACAGAGTCCTTTGTGTCTACACTGCCAAGTCAACAAAGCGGCTTGCTTTGTTGACAGAACTGGCTGTAGTCTAGACGCTCTTTGTCGACAGACACTTTGTCGACAGTATCTTCTGTCGACAAAAGCCTGTAGTCTAGATGTACCCTTAGATGGTATCACGAGCTTTCGTGGACACAACCCACTTCTTCAGATGACAGGAGTGTTGGAAGTCCAGATCCAAGGATAAATAAGGGAAGGAGGGAGGGAGGGGGGAGAAAAGGAAAAAAATGGAGGAGAGGAAGAAAAAAAGAGACAGTGAGAAGATAAACTTCAGAGGGATAGCCGAGTTAGTCTGTAACGGGAAAAACTTAAAGAACAACAAATGGTCTATTAGCACCTAAGTGTTGTTTTTTAAAAGTATAAATAAGACAAAACTGAGAATAAATCTTCTATTAAGAACCACCATGTTTTACAGAATGACAAGCTGCTAAAAATATTTAAATGTTATTGCATTTAGGTTACCAGATCTCCCTTCTGGGAAGATAAACTATGGCTATGTCTACACTGGCAGCTTCTTGCCAAGAACTGTTTTGCAGAAGAGTTCTTGTGCAAAAAGTCTTGCTTTTGCGCAGTGTGGACGCTCTCTTGTGCAAGAAAGCCCTGATGGCAAGAGCTCTTGCACAAGAGGGCTTATTCCTCGTGGGGAGAGGAATAACTCTTCCAGAAGAAGCCCTGTTTTCCGACGCTGTACTGTAAATGTACTTGTGCAAGAACGCACGTGCAGTGTAGACACCCAGCAAGTTTTCGTGCAAGAACACCTGTTCTTCCACAAGAAGCCGCCAGTGTAGACGTAGCCTATGATTATCAAAGAAAAGAAAAAGTATAATTTTGTGGGGGCTGGCATAGCTTTACCTCTCCTCCAAACCCTGCACAGTTCCAAAATTAAGAAGTCATTCAAAATATGAAGTATCTCCTCAATTATAAAATCCCACAAGAGGAAGGCTTCTTCGTGGACCCCTACTAACGGTCATAATGAGAGTCTTGATTTCTACATCAACTGCTTCTGCAAACATGCTTAAGCTGACATTGTCAGCAAACAACAACATATAACATTAAACCTCAGTCATGCAGAACAGAATGCTATACACAGCCTCAAAAACAATTCTAACATCATAATCAAAGAGGCTTACAAAGGGAGTGCTGTAGTCATCATGAACAGAACAGATTATGTACAGGGGGCAACCAGACAACTTACCAACACCAAATTCTACAAGCCTCTCTCTTGTGATCCCACTAAGGAATGCCAAAAAAAACCCTGAAACAGCTGCTCATGAGGCTCCTTGATGCTGCTCAGGACCAAATTTACACTAACACCCCCCTAATCCCCTACCAGGAGTTTTCTATCTGCTACCCAAGATACACAAACCTGGAAATCCCGGACGACTCATCATCTCAAGCATTAGCACACGTACAACAGGATTATCCGGCTATATTGACTCTCTCCTCAGATCCTATGCTACCAGCACTCCTACCTACCTTTGAGACACCACCGACTCCCCGAGGAAACTACAAAACATCAGTAATCTACCTGAAAATACCATCCTGGCCACCATGGACGTAGAAGATTTTTACACCAACATTCCACATGAAGACGAATTAGACTATCAGGAACACCATCCCCGACGACAGCACTGCATACCTGAACAAAGAGCTCTGCAACTCTGTCCCCACCCACAACTACTTCCAATTCGGAGACAATTTATATCTTCAAGTCAGCGGCACAGCCATGGGTACCCGCATGGCACCACAATATGCTAACGTCTTTATGGCTGACCTTGAACAACATTTCCTCAGCTCTCGCCCCCTAAGATCCTTACTCTACGTATGCTACATCAATGACATCTGCATCATATGGACCCACAGGAAAGAGACCCTTGAAGAATTTCACAGGGATTTCAACTTCCACCCCACCATCAAACTCAGCCTGGATCAGTCCACACAAGAAATCCATTTCCTTGACACTACAGTTCTATTAAAAGATGGACAAATTTCTACCACTCTATACTGGAAACCTACCGACCACTACATTTACCTTCATGACTCTAGCTTCCATCCCAGACACATTTCTCAATCTATTGTATACAGCCAAGCCCTAAGATACAATCGTATTGCTCCAATCCCACAGACAGAGAATAACACCTACAAGATCTATATAGAGCATTTTTAAAACTGAAATACCCAAAAAAGTACCCAGACATGAACTACTTCAAGACAGGCCCAAAAGAGAAAACAACAGAATTCACAACTTAAACCCTTCCAATGCATTATCAACAATCTACAACCTATCCTGGAAAATGACCCCTCACTCTAGTGGATTGTAGTCTAGACGTAGCCTGAGAGAGAGAGATGAGGGCTTTTTACTGCTACTCTGATGACTGTCTAATTTACTAAGAATGATAATTGGTTTAATTTAGAAAACAACAAATAGTCTAGTAGCACTCATTTTTTCAGGAAGAACAGCTCTTGTGCAAAAGGGGGTTTTTGCACAAAAAGGAGCTGTCTACACAGCGCTTTTTTGCACAAAAACTTCTTGCACAAAAGGGATCAGAGGAGGAAATGCAAATGAGAGCACTCCATTTGCATTTCCCCTTGCGGAAGAGGATCGTAGTCTAGACGTAGCCTTCCATAAACCTATTCCTGTGTGGAAGAGAGGGGGATATTTGTTAAATCCACAGTAATTACAGCAACTGGAATTTAATATTCACAGCCACCACTATCTGGGATATAGAAGGATAACCATCTTACTTAGTGTTTGTTACAATAAGAAATTTAACTAAAGGTGTGATTTTAAACCAATTTAGTTAAATTGATGCAAACCTTGTAGGGACACTTAGCAATCTGTTTTATGTGAAACTGAAGTAACAGAGTTCAGATTAGACCAGGCTTACTTTGATTTAGTTGAAGTAAGTGTGTCACTGCATAGCCTTTTTCAATTAACTAAAATTGGTTTAAAAAATTAAACCATTAGCTAAGCCACTGTATTCAAAGACAATTCCTTAGTTAGGAAAGTACTGTACATTAAAAACAGCTTCAGAAACACCACAGAGGTACTGTTTACTAATAAGCCATTGAACGAGATTTTAGGTCTCAGATGAGGCCTGTACTTAACAAGGAGATCCAACTTAAAATGTATTCTCAATAGGAATGTTTAATACACGACTATTCAATTACACGCTAACCGCATGAAATGTTAGCGGTTACATGACTATTCGACAGTCCCTGGGAGCAGGGCCGGCAGTCAGTGCACTCCCAGCCTCACTCCTGGGGAGTCCCCTGCCACCCTGTGCTGCTGCCTCTCTATCAGAGGCAGTAGCACAGGGTGGCAGACAGGAGCCAGTTCGCCAACGGAGCCAGTTTAAAAACTGGCTTCCCACGCAGACCAGCTCCACATGCCACCCCACACTGCTGAGGCACCAGCGTGGGGTGGCAGCAGCCCCTGTCCACAGGGGGTCCAAGCTCCCCACAGAGAGAAGCTGCTCCGCAGCAGCAGCATTTGTCCGCAGGTAGATCAGCTCTCCCACAGACAGGAGCTGCTGCCGCGGAGCAGCCTCTGTCTGTGGCAGGCCCAGGATCATTGCGGACAGAAGCTGCTTGTGGGATGTGGGAGCAGCCTCTGTCCCCGGCAAACCTGGGCTACCGCAGATAGGAGATGCTTTGGCAGCCTCCCCTATTCCCCCCACCCCGTGCTGCTGCCTCTTACAGAGGCAGCAGCACAAGGGGGAGGGCAGGTGGATCCAGAGCTCATGGGGAGCCAGCTTTTAAACCAGATCCTCACGAGCACCAGCTCCCACTCCCCCCTTGCTGCTGGATGGGGGGGGAAGTGTGCAGTTGACAAGATTAACTGATAAGTCCGGGCTTATCAGTGCAGACATCCCTAATTCTCAACTGTACTGCCAAAAATATATAGTATGTATTAGTTCTGCATAAAATTACAACTGGTTACACAAATGTAAAGAGTATGAATAATCAGCTCTAAATATTAATGTCTTTGAAGAGTGACCATTTCCATCATGGTAATATAGCTATTAAAACCAAATATTCCACACATCTCCATCACATGTAATTTTTTCACTGTTTAATTTATGATCACACCAAATGTGCTAAGCAAGTTCACTTTTTGACACAAATATGGGGAGAGGGGTAGCTCAATGGTTTGAACATTGGCCTGCTAAACCCAGGGTTGTGAGTTCAACTCTTGAGGGGGCCATTTAGGGATCTGGGGCAAATCTGTCAGGGATGGTACTTAGCCCTGCTGTGAGGGCAGGGGACTGGACTCGATCGCTCAAGGTCCCTTCCAGTTCTATGAAATAGGTATATCTCCCTATATTCAGAGTCCTGGATAAATATTAATGGAAAAATTCAAAGTCTCCTAGTTGGAACAGCAGGTGCACACTCTAAAAAGAGCAATTAAAGAAGTGTATCCACACCATATTAGCACTTAAGTGTCAAATACCAACATATGAACAAACAACTTTCTGTATTTAAAAAAAAAAAAAAAAAGGCTCTGCTCTTCCACCCTTCCTGGAATTAACTATTATTTATAGGGAGAACATTACCTTCTGTTCTTTATCAATGATACTCAGTCATGTTTCAGCCTCTGCTGTTGGGAACATCTTGTAGCTTGCTCACAAAACAGATTCAGTCACCCCTTATCACTGATGGCAGAAATTCCACAGTCAAAGTGCTTCCACAGACAATGCTTGGTCCCCATCACTTGTACTTTTTATCATGGGCTCCAGCAACTATACCATGCCCATAAACTCAACTGACTCAGTGGACTGTGAATGCAGAAAATGAGTCCTTAAGTGTACTGACAGAAGCAACTGCATCTCAGAATTGACTACTTAGAGTGTATTGAGCATGTGCACTGGAACTGAGCATGCTCAGTAAGAGCTGCTATTGCTGCTGCACGCGCGTGGATTCAAACGCTACTCCTAGCTCTTTACAGGCATTAAAAAGAGGTTCGGGGGCATATCATAACGGGAGGATGGGCAGGGTGTGACCAGGGGGCAGAAATTAACTGGCCTGGGGGGAGGGGGTCAAATAACTTTAGGGTAAGGCAGAAGAGGGTCTAGAAGGGAAAAAATCAGGTGGGGGTGGGGGGTGATTGGAGTTGGGGTTTGACCAGTGGGTGGGGAGGGGGAGGGAGAGGCTGCCAGTGTCTGAGTGGGGGTTTTGCCCCCACACAGGGAGGGGCAAGGGGGTAACAGTTACCCAGGGGGTGAGCCACCTGCCAAGTGTGTAAAGGCGGAGGGGGAGCAGAAAGAGGTTTTATTTGCCCTCTCGGGGCAAAATGTAGCAGCATGGGAGCACAGAGCAGCTTCTTGACTGTGCTCTTAAAGGTACAGCTGCCCTAATGCCTTGGCTCTCCCTGCTAGCTCCCGCAGCACCTCTCTGCACTGCTACAGTGCAGGACATAGGGTGCTTTAGGAATTTAAGTGCAGGACCTACTCCCAATAAAATTAATGGCCAATATTCCTTTGGTTTGACCTACAGTTTGTCAACTTCCCTGTCCCTGAGAATGTGCCAGCTAAGGACACTAGATGAGATTTGCTGGCATAGATTTGCCCTGCAATGTAACTCTGCTCCTTTGTGTGAAGGTCTCCCACAGCCCTTGCACTTGACTAAGATAAGGATTTTACCTTGGCTTTGTGATTCTTGGCTAATTATTACAATACTTCACTTTTACAGATCACTTTTCTCATCTATCCATCTCAAAGTACTTTACAGAAAAGGACAGCATTGTTAGTTTCCCCATCTATAAAATAAAGCTGAGGCATAGAAAAGTGATGGGACTTGTTCCAGGTCACTTAGAAGGTCTGAGTGCTGTTCTCAGCCATGCCCTGGCCTGCTAAATCCCCACTGAGTGCCACTAGGCCAATTACCGCTCCAGGATCACCAGAAAGAGTTATATATTGACACGCAACTCCCAGTAGTAGAAATGCCCTGATGCCCTATGCAAGGGTCTTTCTGGAAAGCGGCAAACTAGTATAGGGACCCTATTCCAAGCCCTGCTACAGCCTTTGCATTCCAGCATTTCAGGCATCCTCTAATTCCCAGCCTGCTGCCAGCAGCCCACTACCCTGACATGACTCTCTGGTCTGGCAACATGTGCCAGACAAGAGAGTACCAGTTTAGAGAAGTTCAACCTGTAGTACCATATTTATATTCATGCATTACCACCTTCTTTTTAAAGAATTTGTCTCTGTAAAGACAATGATGAAATTTAATTTTCAGTGATGAAATATATCCAGTACAGATGTACTTGTTGCAAAGATACAGTTAACTTTCTGTGAAAATTCATTTACATTCCTAGATACAGGCCAAGTCTACACTGGCAAGTTACTGTGCAGTATATGAGCCCCCAGCAGGGTAACTTCCAAGGTGTCCACATAGGCAAGGCACTTAGGCTAGGCCTACACTGGGAAGATTTGGTGACAAAAGTACGTTCAACATGCAAAAATTGCCAAACATGAAAAACAGACAAGCCATTTTTTCTGCCTTCCATTATCGATACTGCTGTTATTTCGAATTAACTTTACTAGCGTCTACACAGCCAAACCACTATTTCAAAATAAATTCGAAATAGTGGAGCACTTATTTCGAATTTGGTAAACCTCATTCTACAAGGAATAACACCAAATTCGAAATAGCTATTTCGAAATAAGTGCTGTGTAGACACTTATTTCGAAATAGGGGGCCTCTAGCCTTCCCAGGGTGCCCTGGTGACCACTCCAGCCTCAAACAAGAACACTCCTCTCCCTCCCCGGAGCCCTTAAAGGGGTTGACTCTGGCCACAGTGCCTGTGCCAGCTCCAAGCCTGCCGGCCCAGAGCCAGCAGTCACTGTCCTGACCCAGTGGCCCCAAAACATGAGCCAGCAAGCCACTGGCAGCCAGCCCTCCACCACTCCCCAGGACTAGTCTGCCAGCTCCCGGGAGCCTGCCAGGGTCTGGAGAAGGCGGGCGCCTTCCTGGTCCAGGGTGGACCTTACATAGGTTTGGGGGCGATGCCCCCAACATCCATGATCTCCGCACTAGACAGAGGAACGCGGCTGTCTATGGCAGGATGGCTGCCAGCCTGGCCACCAAAGGCCACATGCGAACCCAGGAGCAGGTTCACATGAAAATCAGGTTGGTCCGGCGAGACCCCCCACCCTGAGCTTCCCCTTCCACCTCCCTCCTCCCAGGTTTCCCCCTCCCCCCCTCTTTCCTCCCCTCTCCCACCTCCTTTCTCCAGTCTCACCAGTTTCATCCCCCCCCCCCTTCAGTTTTGTTAAAGAAAGAGAGTTTGTGTTCATGAAAATACGTGTATTTTATTTGACATCAGGAAGGGGGGCTGGGAGGGTAAGTGGAACGATGTGGGGGAGGAATGAGGCACAAGCCCCCAGTGGGGCAGACCAGGGAGGCTCTTAGTGCTCCTCAGGGTGGAAGCTCTCCCGCAGGGCCTCCTGGATACTGATAGTCCCCCGATAGGCCTCCTGGATGGCAGCCTGCAGAAAGTGCAGCCAGACTCGCATCAACGCGTTCACGAGAAGCACCAGAGTGCTCAGGGGCAGGTCCAGCTCCATGTTGCAGAGTGCTGTGGTGTCCTGAGTGAGGGCAACCAGAGTACGCAGAGACACAAATGCTTTGCTGTCCCTCATCGAAGTGGGCAAGCAAGCGGGGAAAGCTGAGAACCGGCTGCCAGGGGTGGGGGTCTCTTTAAGCACAAGCCTCAGATAGCCTCAGGCAGCAGCTACACAAATAAACTCCTGACCTGATGCCCTGCTGGACCTGGTTCCAGCCGGCCTTCAATGCAATTCAGTGTCTGGACGCGCTATTTCGAAATAGCAAAACACTATTTCGAAATGCATTGTGTGTGTAGATATGTTATTTCGAAATAGTTAATTCAAAACAGCTTATTTCGAAATAAGATATTTTGAAACAACACTGTAGTGTAGACATACCCCCATAGTGCAGTGCTGTGGTTCTTGCGATTCCCTTGTAGATCTATGAGCTCTCTGTCAAAGCAGCACAGCAGTCTCTCCAGCTCTCCCCTTGCAGCAACCGTTTGCCTGCCCCTGTGTTCCTAGCAGAGTAGAACAGTGTTCCAATGATTTGCTCTTTGTTTGTTCCCCAAACAGAGCAGCTCGCTCAGCTGTCAGATACTTCCCAGAGCTTTGAAAGGGGAGGGGCACATGCCTGCAGGGCTTCAGAGATCACAAAACACTGAGCACAGCCATCAGGGTAGGCATTGTGAGATATTGGTGGAAGCCAGCCCTTTCAACAAAAAACAGCAGAACCCACAGTGGCTCTTTATCAGCAATAAAGGGAGGGGGAAAGTCTCTCACAGGGCTGGAAGTTTTTTATTGCCAAAACTGGGGGTTTTCCTGACAAAAGCCACATTACAGTGTAAACACTCTTACTGTTTTGTAGCCAAAATGCAGTTTACACTGGCAGCACATTTTCTGGCCAAAGACAAGCCCTTAGCATTAGATAGCTCTGCTAGTTGCTGTGTTCTAGGTAAATCACTTTGACGAGAAGCGTAGAGCTTGCTGCACTCTGGATACAGCGCTGGAGTGCCAGTGTGGACATTGTGGTGTAGTACTGCATTCTGTCTGGCCTCTGATACCCTTCCCACAATGCCTGTTCTTGCCTCTCTGGTCGTCTCAGGTAAACAACCCTCAGATCTCCCCTTTGCATTCCTTTGGAAATTTGAAGGTTCCCTTCCTGTTTGCTCAGTGGGCCTTTCTAGGGTGGACCAAGTCAGGAAGAGGTAATCAAGGATGAGAGTGCTGAGGAGGAGGGGGACACAGAGGATGACTTGGCATCCACAGATGGATGCAGTCAAGAGCTCTACCCCCGAGGAGGCAAGCCAGCTGCAGTAGTCAGAGGCTATGGAGGACGCGCCTGGTGACTGGGTTTAACTTCTAGAATGATTCAAGCGAATGTCAGGAGTTGTAGGGTTGCAGAAAGCAGGCTTGGGTCTGTTTTGTTGCTACCAACACAGGACTGCTCAGATGCGAAACAGGACATTGATGCAATCTCTAATCTGCCTCTCAGATTTCATCAAAAGTGTCATGCAGCTGCAGGGCCACACATCTACATACGTTTTCTGGCAAGGCTGCCATGTTCACTGTCCCATTAAGAGTAACATTCTTTCACCTCTGTGTCGGTGGCCGTCAAGGCGGGGGAACGGATCATCGTTGTACAAAGTCAAGACTCCTAAGAGTCTAGACAGAATCTGCAATCAACTAAAAGAGCCTCCTTACCCAAAACAGTGAAACGTCTTCCAGGATAAACTTAAAAAACAACAAATAGTCTTGCAGCACCTTAAAGGCTAACAAAAAAAGTAGATGGTACCATGAGCTTTCGTGGGCACAAACCACTTCTGCAAATGGATGGAGTTATTAAACGTCCAGTTTCTAAATAAATAGGGTGGGTGGAAGAGAGTAAGAAAAAGAAGGGGAAAAAGGGGAAAGAAATGGAGTGTCCATGCTACACGAAGCTGATAGAGAAGATGAAAATTGTTCTTAAGTACCCATTGTTTGGTTTTTTATGTCATCAGGATGTGGAATGTAGTGGGCCATCCAGCCAATGTCTTTATTCATACCTTTGTGATAGGAATCAAACCTGTAAATGAAGTTAAGTTCTAAAGCTTCCCTCTGTAGTTAGCTTGTAAAATTGGCCTGAAACAATACAGTGACTTTGAGATACCTCAATGAGTGCCCTGGCAAGTTAAAATATTCCCCAACAGGTGTGTCTGTGTGTTGCCTTTTTGGATATCTGATTTGTGTCCATTAATTCTTTCCTGTAGAGACTGTCCAGTTTGGCTAATATACATGGGAGAGGGGCACTGCTGGCATTTGATGGCATAGATGACAATAGTGGATGTGCTGTTAAATGAGCCTCCGATGTGGTAGTTTATGTGCTTAGATCCAGTGATGCATAGATGTGTGGTCAGAGTTGGCACCAGGGCTAATTGCAGGGGTGGGTTCCTGGATGAATATGATGGATGTGGGTTGCATGGTTACTGAAAAGAATATGAGGTTGGGGGTTGTCTCTAGGATTGGCCTGTCCCCCCAGACCTGTGAGAGTGAGGGGTCATTTTCCAGTATAGGTTGTAGATTGTTGATAATGCGTTGGAGGATTTAAGTTGTGGGCTGTAGGTGATGACAAGTGATCTTCTATTGTTTCCTTTTCTTGGCCTGTCTTGAAGTATTCATATCTTGGTACTCTTCTGGCTCTGTCAATCTGTTTTTTCACTTCTCCAAGTGGGTATTTCAGTTTTAAGAATGCTCTATATAGAACCTGTAGGGTGTTTGCATAGGGGCTGTTGAGATGCAAAGAGATGCACCACATGGCATTGGGATAGGACCCAGGATGCTCTGCGCCCCCCGCAACCTTTCAACAAACCTCAGCAACAGAAGAGGAGGAGGTATTCTGTGGGATAACTGCCCAGAGTACACTGTTCTGAAAATTGCTGCAAGCACCACAAGAGTGGTCATGCTACCAGGCTGGCGGTTGACAGTGTGGACACCCAACAGCATTTTCACTGGTGCACTCCGAGTGGTGCTGTAACTGCCAGTGCTTTACATCTGCCAGTGTAAACATCGCCTTAGTTTCAATATTTCTCCTCACTACCTGGTTTTGCCTAAGTTACAAGTTTCAGGACGTTAAAAAAGAGAAGCAACAGGCTCTTCAACTGCATTTTTTCAGTACGATATAGAATTCATACATCAAATTAATGAAATCTAGCATCAGTCTAAACTTAACGGTTTTACAGTCACTCAAAACAAGACTACCCACACAGAAGCACAAACCTTTTAGTTTCTTCACAAATCAGTTCCTTTTTAAATTTTTAATTGATAGAGTAAAATGCAAGCTCCTCCACGCTTTTCAACTATATGCAAGAATAGGATGTAAATGCAGCCTTGACCTTTCTAACAGCATTAACAATCCACACCCACTTCCGGTGAAGCAACAAGAACAGTTAGCTCCAGATCCCTCCCCTCAGAAGCTGCTCAGCAATCAAATACTTCTGAAGCTGACTAGTCAACAGATCTGCACTTCAGGAAGTTCAGTGGTATTTGATTATCTTTGTATAAAAGCTGCAGTTTTACTGAACACGTATATTACTGGAGTGCGATGAAAAGTCAACTGCTTTATCAGTTCTCTATACCGGATTTCAATTTGTGCTCTACACAGAAGAGTAAGATTCATTTACAATGAAATTAATCTAGAATTGATTTTCTATAAGCATGTCCTTAGCTGTAGAGATGAAGCTTTTTCTAACTCCAGTCACAAGCATTAGTAAGACTGATTTATTCATTAATATGAATGTTAAGAGGAAGGCCTCCAGTGTGCTGGGTGGATCCTTTACGGAAGGACATGGATGAGAATTGCACAAAACAGGACAGCGTGGAAAAACTGCGATCTGCATCAGTGGAGAGATTGTCCACATCGATGAAATCACAGATCATCCAAGTATGAATGCTAAGGCAGAAAAGTAGTTTTGTGACTACCAAATTAAGGATGTTAGCATGTGCCTGTTTAGATGATTAACTGATAAGCCCTGGCTCTTCGGTTAATCCAAACTGTTACATGCACCTCCCCCCTTATTGCCTCTGTATCAGAGGCAGCAAGAGGGGGGAGGAGGGAGCCAGTGCCTGTGGGGAGCTGGCTTTTAAGCTGGTTCCCAACACATGCCAGCTCCTGTGGAGCC